>CM077305.1:5071428-6339285 GCA_039655065.1 Glossophaga mutica
ACTAGAAAACATCCCTTCAGTCATGGCAGGTCTCATTTTATTCTTGAGCCATAGGCCATGCATTTATTTTGGTTTCACCAATTATTATTTTGATAACGTCATTGTGGGCCGTATCTATAAGATGACACAGGACTAATCAGTTCACTTAGTTAATCTAAACAGTTTGAATTCGGTGAGAAATTAGACCTGTTATTTGGCTGAGTCCAATTCAACACAGTATATGTGTGACTGGGTATGTACCAACTAAAAGCTATTGGTATCAGGCACAGTATGTATCCTAACATTTTGCTACTACTATGAAGGCTAAAATACTTTTCAAGCAAGAAAAATTGCTGCCCCAAGGTAAAGTGATGTGGAATATTTACACAGTAAATTGAATTTTCAAATGGCAGTGGCTTGCTATTTTTTCAGCCAAGACATCTTATTTCTATAACTTTAAGAAGAAAAAGCACTCAGAAAAATTAAAGGTGAATTTTGCTTTTCCGAGTCTCTCTGGGGGGCTTCTGGAAAATTATTTCGCTGATATTAGATTGAACACGAAAAGCTTCCATTAGGTAACCAGGTAGAGATGATAAGTGGATTAACTCACACTGATCCCTCGTGAGTTGACTGAAAATGCTAAGTGAGCAGAGGCTGAAATGGGGAAAGCACCGCATGTTTTGGTGCTGGGGGGGGGCACGCTATTACTCTTTCCGGCTTCAAAACAGGGCTTTGCAGCATATTAAGTAGACGTAATGTCATAAAATGCCCAGATACTTGCAGACTAGCTTATACTCTAATGTAAGTCTTCTCCCTTCGTCGTCTTCCTCTTTTCCCTCAGTACCCGTTTCCTCGGCCCAAACCTAGACCTCACCGAGATTTTTTCTTCTCCAGTAACTAAAGCGTGTGAGCCCCGAATCAACCGCTCTTCCTTCGGCCTTCCGAGAGCTCATTGATCCACCCGCTGCCTCCCCTACCTCACCCCATCCAGCGACAGCAACTGAATTCTGGATTTTTCTCCCTCAGTCTCAGCTTCTTTTCATCCCCCCCCCTTCTTTTGCATTGCTGCCTAAATCATCTTTCTAAAACGCAAATTTTTCCATGTAACTTAATGCGGGAGCTTCCTGTCAAACCTCGGCAGGCTTTCCTTTGCCATTTCTTAGCACGGCCCTCTTGCAAATTCCTAATCTCTCTCCAGTGTCTTGAATTAGCTTTGGCATAGCAAGATTTGGTTCAGGAGGCCATCCCCGAGCCCCTCCCCACTGACTGACTCCAGGTTAGCTTTCAAGACATTGCTCTGATGTCACTTCCAGGAGGGATCTTCATAGCTAGCGGAGTGTGGACCAGCCCATGTGCTCAGACGGCTGCAAGTCTCTGTGTTCGTTACCCTGCATTGTAAATATACGTGTGCTTGTCTCCTTCCTGGACGGCTGTGCCGTTCATTTGTGTCCGGATCGACCACAGAGAGGACATGTTGGAGATGTCAGGAAATGTGTGATGAATGGTAAATGTATCAGTAAAAGCCAATCAAAGTTCATAAATTGGTTCTTATTTTTAGAAGAGCGATCTAAATTGTGACATCAGAACGCAAAATATTTTCACGGAGATAAGCAAGATTTTAGAACTTTAGTTTTTGCTTCTATTACTTTGAAAAAACACACAGCAATAAAATAAAAATCCAGTCTGATTTTACTAGTGTATTAATATTTAGTGAGCAAAGAGAATTCTGATTCCTAAACTATTAGACAGGGTATGTTGCTTTCAACTTATTTAAATTCCTATTTTACTCTGTTTTTCATGGACAGTACAGATTTTAATCTGAATTTTATCCTTTCTTTTAGTAAGTCAATGTATAGACTTTATTTAAATACAAAGAACTGGAGCACTGTGCTCCTTTGCATGGTACTGTTGGTGATTGTGGATATGCTGTGTTTTGCCGTGAATGATGCGCACCCACGTTTTAGTACTGATTCCCATGTATAATTTGCCCGTGTAGAATTAGTGCTACCCATGTATAATGGGCATCCTTATTTTTCTCTCAAAAATTTGGGCAAAAAAGTGCTCATTATACACAGCCAAATACGGTATGCGCCCACTCCACTGAATTCCTCATTCCTCCTTCCCATCAATACTTTATAGTATCTGACAATATCTCAGAATCCAATTCAACGTTTCATCTTGAAAGAAAGAAATTTTTAGAACGTTTTAATTGTTTCGTTTTGATGACTGAAAATTCATCTTGAATCAAATTCATCAAAAGAAAAAAACAGTCAGTTCTGCTCCTTTATTCCCTGGGTCTTCACCTTTGAGGCATTTAAACAGAGGGGTGCAGAATGATTGACTGACTGTTAGACTTCTTCCTAGGAAATGAACCACTGTCAATGAACTAGGTGAGGCAGTGAATTTGGGACTCACTCCGCAGTAGCACTGTCCATCTTTAGGTAGGAATACATTCATGTATGTGTTCCAGTATTAATTAAAAGGCACAGAAACTTGCCCTAGCTGGTGTGCAGCTGGCCTGTGAACCGAAGGGTTGTCAGTTCGATTCCCAGTCAAGGCATATGCCTGGGTTGTGGGCCTGGTCTCCAGTAGGGGACATGCAAGAGGTAACCACACATTGAGGTTTCTTTCCCTTTCTTTTGCCTTCCCTTCCCCTCTCCCTAAAAGTAAATAAATAAAATCTTTTCAAAAGGAAGCACAGAAACCTACTTATAGCATGATCTGAACTACTTATTCAATAACTGAAAAATAGATAAATGATACAATTATTTGGGAATCTTAAATTATACATATTTATGAAATACCTACTGTGATTTTGATTAATAGACTGTATTTATCCTACTCTAGTATAGATGAGAAAGCTGGGACTCTCTCTGTGCATTTCCCTCACATAGTATCTAGGAATGAAGGTCAGTTCCGTGCCGTTTGTCAATTGAGTTCTTTGAGAATATGTAATATTACTAAATAATAATGACTGACAAGTCTTGAGCACTTAGCACGTGATAGGCACTGTGCTCCATGTTTTGAAACGTGTAATTATCTCATTTAACCTCCATATCATCCTATGTGTAGGAACTATTATAGTTCCTATTATCATTTACTTTTACATAGATGAGGAAACTGACCCCCAGATAGATTGCAGACGGGATTGAAATCTAAGGACACCCCCGTCGAGAGTCTAGCTTTAACAGCCACGTTGAAGAGCTCTGGCTTGCTACTTACATGTTTCTTGGAAAATGAGACTATTGCCTACCAACTATCTTTTTTTTTTTTTAAATGTCACACCTTCAGATGGTCAGCTAAACAACAAGGTCCATAATGTCGCCCTGCAGGGCGCCCGGGCCTTGCGCTCTGGCACGCATGCGCCTCTGCCGTGTGCTGGGAATTGGGGTACTGCGGACTCCCCACCACCCCAGTTTTACTTCTCAATAGTGAACGCTATCATACAATGTATCATGCAAACCCTGGGGATGAAGGAAGCTGCTCTTTATCGTTTTAGCAGGACAACGGACAGCAAACGGGCCGGAGGGTCACACTTTCAGCCTGCAGGGAAGGGCGGACTGTTTTTCGGACGTTCTAGTCCAGGCACCGCGTGACAGCAGCTGCAAGTTTGAATGGGAGACGCAAATCCACTTTAGGGAAAGAACTGTCTTTACCAAATGCCAAATCAGTCCCACTACTGAGAAGTGCCTATCTTGAGATAATTTAGTAAGCTTCAAGATTTATTACTTTCCAGTAATAATTTAAAACGTTTTAGCATTCGAAAGGATGATTCACAAGATGTGGGAAAAACTGGGAAAAGGAGTCCTGTTTTCGGTGCCGGTGGAGTGAACTCGGCCAGATGATCGGTGTGTCGTAACAGTTGCGTCTGTGTGGTTCTCCACGGATCAGGACGCCTGCTGACGCCTGTACAATACGCTTCACGTATGGAATCAGTGATCGCTCAAGGTAGCGTGGTCAAAAATCACTCCCAATCACGTGGCTCACCCCTAACATCTGCGGTTCCCACTTTCTCATTTCCCAAAAGGGAAAATGCTCAGGAAACTTGTTCAGGGTATGTCTGGTTCGAATCTATATATTACTTTGGTGTGGTATTTATTATCTTGGAGAACGTTTGTTCATAAAAAGTGATTCTGCTGTCTAATCTGTAATTTATTTCAGAAAATAATTGAACTCAAATTCTTATTTTTCTAAAATTTATTTGAAAAATGAAACTAAGACTTATAGCTATTAAATGCACAAAATATTTTGCAGTATATATTAATTGCTTATCTCTTATCATAAACTTTCCTTTTTTAAAAAAATAAAGAATAGATTTATTAAGACATATTTCCCAATTGTCATGTTTTATTTCTTTACTATATGTGTCTAAATTCTCATTAATGACTTTCTGTATTATGTAAATAGCACAGAAAATGTCTCTATTGGAATGTGTTACAAACTTTTGTTGCATATGACTTAAGGAGTACTTCTAATATGTGATTAAATTCAATACATTTACTCTGAATTAAAAATTTAAGTGAACATTAGAAAGTATGTTTTCAATTTTAAATTTTACTAATGGTTAAAAAGTGCATTTAAAGGCATTGGATAATAGAAAATGCTAATTATTTTCTTTGGTTGTACTCAAAGAAAATTCAAGCTTTTCAAAACAATTCATTCTTCTCAAGCCCTACAAACAAGAGTACCAGAGCGGGTCCTCTGTATTCTGACACCTCACAAAGGAAGTTAGAAGGGAATTTTCAAAACACGCCAAATATTTGGACAATTTAAAAGACAATCATGGCTTTGATAGAAACAGACATTCAAAATGAAATTAATGTCTACAACATATTAGCTTGTCCTGAGTAGAATTTTTTTTTAAATTGCAGTGTCATTTTAAATTGATTCAGCAAAATTGGTTTCCAAATCTGTCTTCTATGACAATGTCTACTGCCCCCAAAGAGAATCAGTGTTCCGAATGGGACATTTGAATGACTTCAAGAATCAAGGAAAAAAAGATTAGGCAGAGTAATCACCTATTTCACTATGTATTATACTTGATTGTTACCTTAATTGAAATAACCACATGCATATTAAAGTGATTACTAGTTAATAAGGAAGTGCTTGTGCAGTAAAGCATGTGAGGCCAATATGAGGGAGGGACTCATTTCATTGGGGCAGAGGCCAGGGTAAGAAGCAGTGGCTGGGGAGACCCGCTTCTGGGAAGATGGAGTCCGCACAGTCTCCCCTGCCCGTCCTCCTGAGCACATCTGACAGCCAATGGCCTTATTAAGCAAAGCAATTTTAGTACAAAATCCCAAAAGGTGAAGAGAAGAATGCAGACCGACTAGGGACTGGGGGGCACTGGGTGAAACGCACCAGTGAGATCCCGGATTTTTCTCTTTGCCTCATGTATCCCAGACGAGAAGATGTCAGAGGGGCCAACAGACTGGAAATATTGTTCAAAAGGTTACAGATGCAGAAGGCTCCCCCCCCCCCCCCCCCCCCCACGGATCCCACTCTCTTTAGGCAAAGAACCAGGGAAGGAGAAACCTAGCAAGACAGGAAAACATTTAGACAGTGACGTTGCACTCGGGCCCAACACCCACCCTGTGGCCCCACCCCCACAGCCAGCAGCAAAGGCTGAGACCTGCACCCCAGAGGGTGGTCACCCTGCCCTGCCCAGGGCAGCCTGAACTCTCCCTCCCTCCCTGGAGGAGAAGGGAGCCCTCTCCTCTGGGGTGAAATGAAGAGCCTGCAGGTCCAGCTCTGCCTGGCAGAAAGGAGCTGAAGTGCCCTCTTTCCCACCACAGTGTCTCCTGACACCTAAAACATCCAGGCTGCAGTAAAAACTCACTTGTTATACCGTAAATCATGAATTCTCTACCCGAATTTTGATAAAATTCAATACCCAATTAGGATCAAAACTCAAACATCTCAGAACAGAGAACACCCTCAGCTTGATGAAGAACAGCTACAAAAATCCCACCACTGACATCATCCTCAGTGGTGAAAGTGGAAGGCTTTCTTCCTGAGCAACTGGGCCAGTGCAGAGGTGCTCTGCTCAGCACTGGTACCCAACCCTGCGGGGAGTTCGGGGAAGCGCAATAACGGAAGAGAAGGGAATGAAAGACTCCTGGGCTGGACAGGGTGGTAGAAATGTGTACCTATTTGCAGATGAAATGATGGTCAACATAACAAATCCTAAAGAAAATGGAGACAAGTGTACTTGAACAACAATAAAAAAAGGTGGAAAAAATATTTTTAAAAAAGAGAAAAATCCTAAGGAATATACCCCAAACTCCTGGAACTGATGAATGAATTCGTTCATGTCTTAAGACCCAAGTAGGACACATAAAAATTAATTGCATTTTTATATAAAGCAATGACCACATGGAAACTGAAATTAAGAATATACCAAGTATAATCCCTCAAAATAAAAATTAAAACTGTTAGGTATAAATCTAAAATGATATGCACAGGACTCCTGTGCTGAAAACTACAAACTCTAATGGAAGAAATCAAAGAAGATCTAAATAAATACATCCCCACCAGGGTGTTCATGGCTGGGAGACTCGACAAAGAACAGAGATGCCAATTCTCCCCAAAGCAATGCGCAGATTTAATGCAGTTGTAAAAATCCCAGCGAGATTTTTTTTTTCTAAAGATAAACGTGAGATTATTCTAAAACCTCGTTGGAAAGGAAAAAGAAAAGCAACAACTAACACAATTTTGGGAAGTCAGAATGATGTTGGAGGAATCACGCACAGGCTCAGACAGCAGTGTGGTGACTACCACGGGGACGGGGGGCGGGGGGGACAAATGGTGATAACAGGAGACGTGACTTGGGGCGGTGAACACAATACACAGACGATGTGAGTTGCACACCTGAAAACGATATAATTTTTTTTAAAGATTTTTATTTATTTATCTTCAGAGGGGAAGGGAAGGAGAGAGGGAGAGAAACATCAATGTGCGGTTGCCTCTTGTATGTCCCCTGCCGGGAACTGGCCTGCAACCCAGGCATGTGCCCTGACTGGGAACCGAACCGCGATCCTTCGGTTCGCAGGCCCGCGCTCAATCCACTGAGCTACGCCAGCCAGGGCTGAAAACGATATAATTTTATTAACCAATGTCATTCTAACAAATGCAATAAAAAGGAAAAAAAGATGCAGCACAGTAAAAGAGACTGGAAATGTTTACTTCCTTTAATGTTGTGTTTTGAAAAGATACTCAAAATATACAAAAGGTAGAGGAATATTTTTAAAAAAAGAAAAAAAGGTTTATTATACAGCTACCTTCACCCAGGCTGCAGGGTACTGGAAGACACACGGACCAATGGAACAGAACTCAGAACTGTCCCATCCAGCGACTGACTGCCAGAGAGTCTTTTCAACAAATGCTGCTGGATGAACTGGATACCCCCAAAAGATGAACCTCATCTTAAACCTCACACAGTTTACAAAAATTACCTCAAAGTGGACCACAGCTTTAATTATACAGCTTAAAAGTATAAATCTTTCACACCCACGCTCATAGCAGCACTATTTACAATTGCGAAGAGGTGGAGACGACCAAAGTGCCCATTCCCAGGTGAAGTCACGCAACGGAATACCGTTCGGCTTTAAAAAGGGTCTTGGGTCACGTGCCCACGCCGTGGACGAACCTTGAGGACAGTGTGCAGAGTGAACTAT
Organism: Glossophaga mutica; assembly: GCA_039655065.1. Lineage (NCBI taxonomy): Eukaryota > Metazoa > Chordata > Mammalia > Chiroptera > Phyllostomidae > Glossophaga > Glossophaga mutica. The sequence goes on from CM077305.1 coordinate 5,079,084, forward strand.
GCCGGTCACAAGGAGACATACACTGTGGGATTCCAGTCCTGTGAGGCATCAAAAGCACCAAGTCCATAAAACCCAAGTCGGATGCTGGTTACCAGGGGCTGGCCATGGGTGGACAGTGGGGCAGGACGCTGTTGTTTTTACATGCAAAGTTTCAGTCTTGTCACATGGAATGTTCTCGGATCTGTTTTACAACCGTGTCAATATGCTCAAAACTTCTGAACTATATACCTCAAAGTGGATCAGATGGTGAAGTTTATGTATGCATTTCTTTCCCCGTGATAAAAAATTGATAGTATAAAGAACACCCTATAAACCCCTTAGAAGAAAAAGAGGCTAAAATAGGTTTTTGGGACCCAGGACTTGTTGCCTAGGCATAACACCAAAGGAACAATCCATAAAAGAGAAAAATTGACAAATGATACTTCATTAAAGCTAAAAGCTTTTAATCTGCAAAACAACTTCTTAAGAGGATGAAAAGATTAACTACACACTGGAAGAAAATATTTGCAAACCACATACCTAAGAAGGACTCGTATTTAATATATAAAGTACCTTAAAACTTAACAGTAACAGCAAAATAAGTAATCCAAGTAGAGAAAGGGTCAAAGACATGAAGAGACATTGCACCAGAGAGGATACATACATGAAAATAAGCACACACACAGATGCCCACCATCACTAGCCATCAAGGAAACGCAAATTATAATCACAGCGAGCTATTACTGCATACCAACGAGAATAGCTAAAATGAAGAATATTGACAATACCAAATGCGCAGGGGAAAAAATCTCTCATACATTTCTCATGGAAATATATAGTCACTCTGGAAGGGAACGTAGTGGTTTCTTAAAATAATAAACATATGCTTTTCGTACGACCCAGCAATCACATGCCTAGGCATTTATTTATCCAGAAAAATGGAAGCGACCCCCCCAAAAAAAAACATGACTATAAGTAGGTTTAATTACAATAGTTAAGTACAGGAAGCAATCAGAATGTCTTACATTAGGTGACTATTAAAACGAACTGTGCTAGTAGCTTCATATGGTGGGACAGTGCTCAGCAATAAAAAGGAACTACCTATCGATACATGCAACAGTTTAGATGGATTTCAAGGACACTGTGCTGAGTGAAAAAAAGCTCATCTCAAAAGGTATGATTCCATTTACATGCCAATCACAAAATGACAAGATGCTAGAGATAAAGAGCAAATCTGTGTTTGTAAGGACTCAGGAATGCGGGAGGGAGAGGGGGCGAATGTGACTGTAAACAGATAGCATCTGGGAGGTCTTTGTGAGGGTGGGTTAGTTCTGTGTCTCAGGGGTTACACGAATCTACTATACACAGGGGTGGGCAAAGGTGGGTGTACAGCTGGAATAAAATAAGCAATATAGTTGATAAATAACAGTACAAAAATAAACTGTGTTTTGTGTACTCACAACTGTAAACCTACTTTTGGCCACCTGTATACGGTAAGAGGCTTGGTACTATAAATACGCATTATACTAATTAATGTCAATTTCCTTCTTTTGATACTGTTCTATAATTACTTCAAATGTAACCATTGGGAGGGATTAAGGGTAAAAGGGACCTCTCTGTCCTATCTTTGCAATTTCCTATGAACCTATAACTTTTTCAAAATGAAATATTTAAAAATGTTTGAATCAATGGACTGGTCTAAGCGTTAAGTGATTCTAAGCGAATTAGAAGAGAACATGATAGAGATTTTTTTCTTTGTAACTTCAGGTTCAGCTAGAAAGTCAACACGAAAGGTCAGCTAAGACCATTAGTAAAAAAGCAAAGGCTAGGGAGGGTTACAAGTCCATGCGCACAGACTCTAACGTTTTACCAGGTAGTGTTTGCAGGGAAAAATATACATACGTAGGGGGGAAAAGATCGGTTTTTGGTTGTAAGTGCACAGCACACAGAGGTTCTTCTAATATTATTCATTAGTTACTGTATTATCTCCCATACGAACAGCTGTGAGCCTACTTCTTCCCCACCCTGTGTGCGTTCATATGTTGCCCATTCTGAACTAAATGACAATACACGCTTGTAGTGTCTCCTCATCAATGAATGATGGGCAACATTTATGTACAAGCCTAAGATCATCTGACCATAAGGCTCTTTATTTTTTGCTGCTATAGTTACATTAGAGATGGCAGTTATTTATATTAAACCTCTTATTGTACCCAGCCATAGCTACAAGGGCCTCTTAGTTTTATGCTGACAGTTAAAAGGTTGTTTTATTTTGGAAATAGATCCATAGTCAAAACCTTGCACATTTATAAAAATATATCCACACATACAAAATACCCGAGTACATATTCATGCTCCCATCACTTTCCTGTCATAACTCTACGTATTCATGTGTTTGTTTCTTTGATAGGGGCGAGGGGGCCATCACAGTCCCTCCAGATGGAGCAGGAGGTAAGGCGACCAGTAGGGTCCTAGGATGTGCGGTGTCAGGAGACAGTGTGTGGCTGGAGACAGGGGTCAGCGGCTCCCGCTGTCATGCGGGACCAACCTTGCCTGCCTGGTGACACGGCAGCCAACCTATGTGCTCTCGTAGGTCAGGCAGCTCAGAGGGCACGAAAAGTCTGCCTCTCGAAGTCGTCTATGCTGCGAAAACGTCTCCTGAAATTCACACAGTGATGATTAAATTATACTCTAATCTCGCTTTCAGCTTTGTCCCTTGAAAGTTCCTGCGTTGGGGCAGACAAAACCCTTTACCTGAATACAAGGTAAGGTTGTTGAAAGCAGCAACACCTTTTTCTTTTATCTAAAGAAAAAACAAGGGTTTTTTTTTCCTGATGTGAAAGAAGTACATATAGAGGTGGCAGAAATAATACAAATCTATTTATATGGGAAAAAGCAAAATTAATAAAATTAATCCTGTCATAAAAATTGGATTTCTGTTCTTACACCTGTCAGGGGGAGCCTTGCTATTTTCTATGGTATTATTTTGAAAGGAACGATTCACAGTTCATAAGCCTACTTTTGGCCACCTGCATATGCTAAGAAATTTGGAGCAATTTGAGTTCATGATCCAAAACATGTCCTTCAAAGTCAGCTGCAAAAAGAAACGATGTTCCCCTGCCCAACAGCAATAGACGCCATCTCATCTGGGGCCCTTCACCTGACTCCACACCCCACATGAGAGCTGTCCTTCCTGCTTTTCGGTTTTAAGCGCAGGAGTTTGCCGAAGGGTTAGTTCCTTTGTTTCCGTGTCCCCACCATCGAGCACACAGACTAATGGGCTCCGGTTACTGTAATATCATTGCTGAGTTATGTCTGGTAACCAGCATCTCGTGAGGGAGAAAGTTGGGCATCAGCCAGGACCCCCCCCCTCCTTGTTTTAGCCTCAAAAATCCCAAGAATTTACATTTGGGAGGGAAGGAAAGGTATTTAGAGAGGTTATAATTTGAAGCTGGCTTGTTTTCTTGGAAATAGGTCACAGCTGGGCTGAGAGAAAAGGACCCTTTTATTCCCACGTCTCTTCCCAGGCTCTTCGCCCCCCAAATACCAGTTTTGTATATTTTGAAAGTCAGAATAGAAACTGAAAAAAAAAAAAAAACGTGGAAATGCACTTCCTAAATTTAAGTTGTATGGAGCAGTCTTGTTACTTTGTCATGTTCTCTATGACAATAACTGGACATTTCTGCAATCAAGGGACACTGAAATTGTCTTGCTCATTTTTTTTTAGTGCTTGTTTGTAAAAGGCCCTTAGGACCACTCAAGATTCAGTTGATGACGACGATAAATGTTTCATACGTGTCATTTCATTCAGATCAGGAATGACTGTACGTGCAGGTGGAAAGGCTTGCGGGTAGGTGCCTTCCCCCAGCATCAGCAGAGGGCTTCCTCTGCAGAGGGCGTGCTAGTCGCTGGCAACACCCGGAGGAACGCAGCCGTTCTGAGGATCTACAGGCAGTGTTGGGGGGCGGGCAAGCAGCGTAGTATTTTACCACAATGTGAAAAAATGTTTTCTTCTTTGCTGAATAATTTCTGGAATATACATAGAAACATCGAATCACCCAGGTGACTGAGCTCCCCTACAGCCCAGATTTGGTGCCTTGTGACTTTTGGTTTTTCCCAAAACTAAAGTCACCTTTGAAACAGAAGAGATTTCAGAATTTCAGAATCTCATCAGTGAGATTCGGGAAAATACAACCGGGCAGCTGATAGCAATTGGGAGAACTGTGTGAGGTCCCTAGGTGCCGACTCTGAAGGGAACCAAGGCGTCATTGTCATACGTACAATGTTCCTTGTATCTTCTTCAATAAATGTCTCTGGTTTTCGTATTACGGGGCTGGACACCTTCTGGACAGACCTCGTGTAATAAGTTCTTCATGCGTGTGCACCGCACAACTGCAATAGCCCTTGGTCCGGCAGGTAGAGAGGCAAACAAATGACGCGCCCACCTCCAGGAACTTAGCTCCTGGTGGAGAAGACAGACACGCATAAAGGCAAAGAAATTATATAATGCATTAACTGGGATTAAAAAATGCCATAAAGGAAAATAAAGCGAATGGAGAAAGGCTACCTCGTGCTTTTATGCGAGATAGAGTGGTTATGAGGTCCCAGGAGAGGCCAGACAGGCCACACGTGTGCACCTGGGGAAGGAGAACAGGCCAAGGCCGGAAAGCACACAGGTCCTCAGGTAATCCCGTGCTTGATGCGTCTGGGGAGCAGCAGGACGTCCAGCAACTGAATGGAGAAGAAGGGTAGGATGTAAGGGATATAATTAGCCGAGGGACATGTAGGCCATGAAAAGGATCTTAATTTTATTCTCACTTGTGAAAAGTCAGTATTTGGAACAGTGGCAAGTGGTGAAAAATTTATATGGAGAATAGCCGAACAAAGATAGAAGATTAATTGTCTTTCTTATGAAGACATCAAGATACAGGCGTGCTGCCCAGCTTCCGAAGTCGTCGGGAGCAGAGCTCCTTCCACGTTGCGGTTCCGTCGCCCTCAGAAGGTGGCTTCAGCCTCAGAGACTGAGATGGCTGGAGAGCTCCAGCCACCAGCTCCTCCTTTCAAGGATCAGAAGGTAGAAAGATGCAAAGACAATGTTTCTATTTGTAAAGTTCCATCCCAGAAAAGTATTCCAGACATCTAGACTTACATTCCATTGCCGGAACTTAGTCTTACGGCCACACCTAGCTCTGAGAGGAAGTAGAAGATGTACTTTCCAGTCTAGACGTGTGTGAAGCTCCGGGCAGGGGGCAGGTTGTACTGTCATGGAGAACAGTGCACAGGGTTGGTACCGAGGAGCCACTGGGTGGTGCAGAACGGAGCGGAGTGGAGCAGGGCACCATCTGATTCACGTAGCGAAGGTTCACCACGCCGCCGTGTGGAGGACAGAACAGGCCAGGGTCGAAGAAGGGGGGCCAGATGGAGGTCTACAGTAGTGATCCCAATTCTATAAGGTCACTGTGCTGGTAGTTGAATAGATTTGTAGCTGTAGGGTTTACCTCGAAACTAACCACACACCAGTTTTTGGTGTTATTTTCCCAAGTTTACTTTTCCTGGATTATTCCCTTAACATTTGCATCGAAATAAAATACGAAGTCAGTCCACAATTACAGAAGCCTTTGTTCTGTACCTCTTAGGATTCCACCTATTTCAATGGGGTGCATATCAAATCTCCTGGACAGGAAATTCTGTCCGTATATTAAATATACAAACGTGGGCAAAATTTATGACAAAATAAATTCATATATGTTTGGTACCGTCAGCAACCTTTGGAAAATTAATTGAATTCAATGTTATTCACTATAGAACATAGTCTTGGGACAAAACAATTTGCTCATTCTCTTGCTAGGCCAGATGGACTAGATTTTGAGTATGATTTCCACTTAGCACAAATCCCTTTCCAGTAAGAACCCAGGCTATAGTTGAAAGAAAGAAAGAAAAAAAGGAAGGAGAGAAAGTAAGAGAGAGAGAGAGAGAGAGGAAGGAAGGAAGGAAGGAGCATGCGTGCAGGGAGAGGAAGAAAAACAGTGAAGTCACCCTTTGGAAGGGCTGTGGCTGGAGGCAGCAGGAAAGGTAATCTGATAAAACTATTTGCAGTTCTGATGGTTATCCTACAATTTTTCATATTAGCTATCCCTATAAAATGCTTTTAATAACATATACACTTTTTCTTTTTACCAAAGAGCAAAATTATGCTTGTCTCTGAACAGACAGAGCTTCCAACTTGGCTATGGAAACGCAGCCTGCCTTGTGCGTGCCTGAGGACAAAGAAGAGGGAGAGAAAAACAGAGGAAGGAAAGGAAGCCAGGAAACAAGTCATCGTTTTTTCCATCAGCTAAAGAGCCTTTTAAAAAACAAATAAAGAGCATTAAATTTGATTTCCACAGTGGTCTGACGTGTCTGGTGTCTGGAGGTGCAGGCGGGTGGTCTGTGCGGCAGTGTGATTGACGTGAGGAGCACGAGGAGAATCCCACCCATCACCAGCATGTCCCCCACCCCTCAGTGGGGCCCTTCATTGGGGAGGCACCCCGCAGAAAGTCGGGGCACTGACCGAGCCGCCCAGAGTCCACTAGCTAAGGCGCCTTCCTACCTGTAGGCTAAGAATACTGTCTCGGTATTTTTATACTTCATTTTCGCGTGCTTTGGAGTTTAACAACATTATTTCAGAAAGTTCTTCAATAAACAGAATGTGCCAAATCGGCGACCAAACCACACTATCGCGTTGAACCTGTAAGAGCACGCGGATCCCTAGGAACGGTTAGGAAATAAAACAGCGCAGGAGCGCCCCCTTGCCCACAGGTTTGCTCTCCGTGCTTCCGGTTACCTGGGGGCAATGGTGGTCAGAAAGTATTACATCGAAAGTTCCAGAAATAAATATCCATAAGTTGTAAATTGCATGTTGTTCTGAGAACTGTGACGGAGTCCAGCTGTGTGCTGGCCAGGATGCGAATCACCCCTGCCCCCAGCGTGTCCACGTTGTGTAAACTCCCCACCTGTCAGCCGCAGAGTGGCTCCCTTGGTTACCACCAGTACGGCAGCGCTTGCGTTCAAGTCACCCCCATTTTACTTCATAATGGCCCCTAAGCACAAGAGTAGTGATGCTGTTAATTCAGATACCCCAAAGAAAAGTTGTGAAGTGCTTCCTTTAAGTGGAAAGGTATGCACGTATAGGAAATAACATAACAGATACAGGGTCTAGTACTACCCCGGGTTCAGGCATCCACTGGTCTCTTGGAATGGACCCCCACGGATAAGGGGGTCCTGGTGTAGTTGCTGCAGAAAGTTCTTGATAGAGTTTTCAGGGGTCGTTAGTGAATCAGTTTCCCTGCAGTGTTGTTTCCGTCATAGTCTAAGGTAGATGTTTACGTAGGACCGGAAGAACACCCTAGTTCATCAGTACAAATGATGGTGAATTAGAAAATATCCAAGTGTCTTTTTATAAAAGCATGGCTTCTTTCTGAAATTTGGACTTGGCATCCAAGCTCCTAATATGTCTCATGTAGTGGTTAATCAAGAATAAAAAATATTCATGCTGTGAAAAAAATTGGGCCCTTTAATAATTTAAAACCTTCTGTATCTTTAATTTTTTTAAAAAATAAGAAATATTGCAGAAGCTGAAACTTGATAATCATAAAGTATATAAAGAAAAGGTCACCATATGTTGTCAAAACGCTAAGTGGGAGTTCAGTTTTAATGAATCATAGATGCCGGATTTTGCTTGCATTCCCTTCATAGCTATTCTCTTCTGAAAAAGAGAAAAATATTACCTTGTTCATAATGGCTTTTGGTCGTCCCACTAAGGAGTACCAATCCTAAGAAGAGGAAATGACTCCTACTTTGATTTCTTTCCATGTAATTATAGATTACTTAATTACGACTAAAGGGAAAGGTAGAAACTCGATGGAAAAATGATATTTGCCACTAGCGAATGAGTAATGGAGGGCGTGGCTCCGGGAGAGGAGAGCACCAATCACCGGTGACCGGATGAGAAACGCGGGGCCAAGCCCCCGCAGGCTGGACACCGGGCGCCAGTTATTAAATGAACAGGAGCAGAAGTCTGGCTGGGAGTCAGTCACCTTTCCTCCTCTGGCAGGCCACTCATCCTGTGGTGGATGCCCTTCGAGGAGGAACAGGGGGACCGAAGAACAGGTTCATACACCACCCCCTCCCCCGGCCCATTCACGCCCTTGCGGGACCACTTCACAAGCATGGAGCCCTCGCTAGAGAGAACATGCAGGCCTCAGCTGGGTTTCAGCTCCAGGCCCAGAAAAGCAGGAAAACCAGACCAAGTGATGCCATGGCCGACCTGAGGACCAGCTGGGATGACTAAGGGCCCCTAGCACCGACCAATCAGCTGAGACCCGGATCCTGACAGGACACACCTGGGAAGTTGGTGACTGTTCTATTGAGATGCGCCCCTGGGCTCCCCAGAGGTGTCCCTATGATGTATCTCTCAAAGCCCCTGTGAACGAAGGATGCAGCCTGCTCTCTCTGGCTTGCACATGCCCCCCTTCCCCACCCGCTTCTCTCCCCAGGGTTTGGGCTCTCCCCCGCCCCCCCCCCCACCCCCCGGATCACACGCACACCTTTCCCTTCTCCTTCCCTCAGGGGCGTATCCTGCATCTGTCTCTCTTCTAAGCTCCAAAGGCCCTTCTTCTGCTTCCGTAACTTGTTTCCTGAGTCCACACAGCGCAGCTGGCTCGCGCGTTTCTACCCTGGTGACTTTCTACGTAAGCTTTTGCTTGTATTTCAGCTCCTTGGCTCCAGATTCTTCCCAGGCTGAACCACGGCCCAGCAGCCTGGTGCTGTTCACGGCTGCCTAGCACCTTTGGCGGCTTCCCTTCACATCTGCGGAGCTGGGTGGTCCTGGCAGGGACTGTGCGCCTTACAAAGCCTGAAATGTTCACTGTCTGGCTGTTTACAAAAAAAAAAAAAAAAAAAAGCTGCCACCTGCTGTAAACAACAAAATTATAAATGTTTTTTTATAAAATATGTATCAAGGTAAAAGGAGTTACAGTACTTACAGGTCAACTGTATGTTATCGTGTTCTCTATGATCAATGATAAGAAGAAACCTATCGAATGAATATTTTAATTGATGAAGTCAGTATTTGCTAACATTTCTTATATGGAATATTGGTCTCTATGGATATCCTTTAAAGAATGTTCTGCTGCTCCATGATTTTAAAATGTACCACATGCCATCTTCCTCTCTTTGCAAAGTCAACACACCTCTTGCTGTAATAAAGGCCCTAAATAGCCAGACTTGCGTTTTCTCTGTGTGTGTAGAATAGAATATGTGTCTATGGCTTGTGATTTTTTTAAAAAGTGTGTAAAAGCCCAAAAGAAAAACAGTTATAGCCCATAACGCATCGCACAGGTAACACTAGAGGAGTTAAAAATAAGTAAGGACACAGATAAAAACTATACATGTACAGGGACAGAAAACTAAGCACTATGGTAAGTTCCAGGATTAAAAGATAAAAATCTCCTTCTATTTCTCTCATTCCGTTTCTCCAGGTTACTATTGTTAATTTCCTGTCCCCCATCTCCTCAAATTGTTTCATTTTTTTTTTTGCAACAGAAAAAAAAAGAAGAAAATAGAGGCATGTCTTCTTGAATATCCTTTTTGTTGTTGCTGTTTTATGGATCATATGATACACAATGTTTTGCATCTTGAACTTCGCATTCGAGTATGTACTTCGAAGAGCATTTACTATCAGCATTCATTTCTAGTTTCTATGGTAGCCATTTTTGGCGGAGGCATTTTGAAACCAATTTAACCAGTTTCCCGCAGATGAAACAGTTGTTTGTATGTGTGTGTTTGGTAGTTTCTTGTTGTGATTTGTTTGTTTATGCAATTACGAAAGTGCTAAAGTGAAATCCTTATGCGCATACTTTTGACACAACGTGGGTACCTATCTATAGGGTAAAATCCTGGCAGCAGTATTTCCAGGTAAAACTTTAAGACCTAATGGACTCCTCTCCTGTGAAAGTGGCGCGATTTTATAGTCAGCGATGAGCGAGGTGTTCTTTCTTCACAAGCTCTTCCGCGGGGTCGCGAGGAAAGCGCTCCTGGGACCCACACGTAGGAGAGCAGGTGGGGCAAGGCTTATTCGTGTGGGGATAGAGGCCGCCCGGGTGTCCTGTCCTGCCGTGGAAAGGGGCCGACCTTGGCCTCAGCAAGGCCAGCACCAAAGTCCGTGTCCAGAGTTGCTGCTTCATTTTAAAGTTTAGTCCTTTGGAGCCTGCAGGCGACTTGCTAAACCGTCTCAGTTCTCATCCCGGGAGTGCAGCTTGCTCCTAGAGGCTCCCGCGTGGAGTCCTGTCTGTGTGGCTGCCAAGGCCACGCGGCTGTGGGGAGTGGACGCACTACTGCATGGGGTGGACACGTTACCAGGTGGGCGCAAGAGCTTCTTGGTTCCCCTCTGATTATACTAGTTTGGGCTTGGGCTGGACCAGGTGCCTTTCCGAAATGACCCATCAATGTCCCAGGCTTTCGCAGGCTTTGAATAGGGTTTACCTCCTAACCAATCCCGTCTTTCCTCAGGCTAGACTGACAGGCCTCTTTGGTCAAGCACCGCCCCCCTGTGCCACTTGGACTTCCATGGTGCAGGTGCCTGCCTTTCCCTGGTCCCGCTTGGCGATCTGGCCCTGGAGAGGGGCAGGCGGGGCCCAGAGCTGCGCGCCCCCCGGAGCAAGACGCTGTGGCTTCAGGCGTCTGTTTGTCGGTGCAGTGGGCTCAATGTCTAGTTCCCTTTGCTTCCTGTTTCTAGCTAAATGCCAAGGGCAACATGACTAGCAATAAAATCCTTTTATTGAGACATACCTTTAAATGTAAGACATTTAAAGGTAAATATTGAGGAAACACACTGCTATTATAATTGCTCCTCCTTTATGAAGTGTATCCACAGTGAACGATTAAATAGAATTAAGACATGAGCACATATTTCTTACGTATTATTACATTATTATTATTTACAAGAGTATTAGTTATCCCCTTTATGATGTAAAATTGAAATTTATAAGAACGTATCGTTGAGTTCCAGAAACTTGTTGAGTAGCATTAAAGAAGCAAGATTACAGTTGATGATTGAGGAAAGTTATTTTATTAAGCTCATCGGTAATAGCTCCCAAGAACTCTTTCCCTAACATTAGGCGGCTCAAATATCCTAGCAAGTGCGTACTGGTGTCCTATAGATGTTATTTGTATAATTGCGTACATTTGTTTGCCAGAGTCAAATGGCCAGGGATTTGAAACACGCCTGAATGAGCTCACCTATTTTCCTGTTTGTCCTTATTGTCGGGCGATAATCCTTCCGGGTATTTTAGGTCTCTCTCAGGAGTATCACCTTTACATCAACCACAGGCTAACAATGCCAGGCCACAGCACTGGAAAGAGGCAGCTCTAGGCTTCATTAGCAGCAGAGACCAAAGCCTTAGGTCTGCGAGACAATTCGTCGCTTCCAAAATGAGAGCTTTTGGGGATTTGGAGCCAACTAAATGCATTTTTGTGTGCGTTATGCTAAAGGTAGTGACACAGTAAGAATGTACATCTAAAGGGGATTGTGAACGTTTATCAGAGGCATTGAGAAGTTGGCTTTTTATCTGATTTAGAGAGTTGGGGTATTTTCTTCGCTTAGGAACAAGATACTTTCTTACCACACCTTTCCCTTCTGTGATTCTGTGACTTTGTAATTCAATTGGTTTGACAGGTAACAGCTGCTTTTATTTTTCTCAGCTAACGCCTGATTTTTTGTAGGGCCAGAGTTAGGAATTCACTGAAGATGTTGGAAAATTTTCTACTTCCAACTATCAAAAGAGTGACCTGCAAAAGGCTTCTTTTTTCAATCTCTTTTGAAAAGAACGAGTATTGGTTAGGCTGGTTTTCTTGGGCTTCAGGAAGAATACTGTGTTCCTTCCTGAATTTCTGGCTCTCTTCCCTTCCCCCACCCAGAAGGCTTCCTCACCCCACCTCCTCCTTCTGAAGGTGCGCACGCTTACAAGCTCAGCTCCGCTCTCCTGAAAGAGTTCCCCCAAACTCCCAGAATTCATTGCCGGATTCTCCTCTGAATTCCTGTATCATTGTTCCTTACTTTTGAAAGTACTTCATTTCAACTGATTCCACAGTGAAATGTGTAGTAGGCATAGCATATGGACATTTGTCTATTTTACAGATGAGGCTTCTAGGTTCAATAACTTGTGCAGGGTTGGCCAGCTGGTCAAAGACGGAGCTGGAATGAAAGCCCAAGTCCATTTCCCACTTCACTGCTCCTTTGCCTCAACATGCTGCCCATTTAATTACAATGGGACTTACTGTGCGATCGTTTATTGGTCACAGACTACAAGCTTGATAACCTATTTGATAGGGAAAGAGGCTATAATATGTGTAGAACATGATCCTGGGTTTCTCATGTACTCGTAATCTAGTTGGATGGAAAGAAATATATACACAATAATTCAAGAATAATGTAAATGAAAAGGATATTGAGAGAGGAAAAACAATGTGATTCAGAAAGGTCAAGGGTCAATTGTGTGGTAAGACCCAGAAGATGCGTAGGGTATGATTTATTAGCGTGAAAGGCAAGGTGGCGGGGCTTGAGATGAGAGGAGCTTCTTGGAAAGTATCTGAACTGGAGTGGTGGACAATGTCGGGAAACAAGGAGGATCTGGAGCTCGGAAACTGGCTCTCCGTGGAGTGGGCACTTACTTGTTTTCTCACGGACGATCATTCCTCTCTTCTGTACTCTTTCCTGTTTTCAGAGTTGGGTGGGATTAACTTCATCCACATTGCTCAAGCCAGTAAACTAGCACCATGTCCTGTCCTGATGATTAGCATAGACTTGGGCAAATCCGAGTCAGTAAGATACGTAGAGATGTTGAGTGGGACGGCAGGGAATGGGAAACATCTTTCTTTTACAGGAAGTGAGCTCTGCTACTTCGATAACCATGTTTCCTATCATAAAGTAAGCGCCCGGATATTCCAGAGAAAACTGGGTCAAGTTTGAAGATCAAGATAACATCTCAGAAAAAGACAGGAGAAAGAAAAAGGAATAAATTTGTTATTGGTGATATAGTATGAGCTGGATCAAGCCTTGCCTGAAGAGGTCGTTGTTCCCATTATACCAAAACAACATCAACCCCCCCCAAAAAAACCCCTCACTTTAAAAAACAATTTTCTCTCTGTCTTTGAACATGCAAGCCTGAAAATACAATGTGACAGGTTTAGTTAAAGTCAGAAACAGAATTTGTTTACGAAGGATTTTTCCAAGATGGGACTTTGCAGAATGCCTGCTCTTGGGAGGCTAGAGGGCTAAGAGGAACCACTAAGGAATTAAGGGGGGAGAAGAAAACAATGCAGTATGGCAGAGGTGAAGAGGGGTCGAAAGTCTGTGTAAGAGTTAGATATCAGTGCCAGGCCGCATGTTGCACCTCACCAACGAGGACGAGAAGCTTTGGAGACCATGGATTTGAGATCCTCTGTCCCCCCAGTCAGATGGGCTCAGTCCTTCAGTGATTGATCCCCGTGTCCAGTGTCTTCCTAGATCTCCCTCCCCACGCAGTGGTCCATGGACCAGCGCGGGCATCTCGGATACGCGTAGGAGCCTGGCTTCCTACTCTGGACCTGACTCAGAATTTGCATCTTAATGAATGCGGAGCCTAAACCCGCTTTGTTTCTCACCCTGTATCAAAGAGTGGCAGTGTCCCTCCAAATAACTATCCTTTACTACCGACTGTCCCTACGATGTTCTCTTTTCTCTTCTTTCTGAGCTGGCCCCTCTCCAACATCAACTGCTCCATCCTGCAAAGCAGTCCTCCCTCTACTTCTTTATCCTAACGGAAAATCCGCTCCTTTTTCGGGTCCGTCATTTATTCCTGCACACTAGGTTGCATTTACATGGAATGCATTTATACTCCATCATTCATTTGCTCAGTCATTCATTTATTCACACTTCAGGCCCTCTGGATGGGGTAAAGAATCAACACGGGGTGCCGCCCCAGGGCCGCAGGCCGGGCTGTCGACGGCAGCCACGGGCCCTCCTGCACCTCCCTTTGATGACTGCGGTCCCAGGTCGCCCCCTCCTTCCCTGCCTCCGGCTCTCCCCCTCCCCCGTGCTCCTGCTGGAAGAGGATGGAGATGCAGGGGGGGCAATGAAATCCGCCCCCCCACCCCCCAGGAAAGGAGAAGAGAACGGAGAAAACAGAGCCGTGGTCCGCTTAGGCTGAAAGGTGACAGGACTGGGGCAGTCACCTAAACCCGATCTCTGGAGGACAGGCGTACAGGACGAGGGACGCTCCCCGCTCCCCACGGTGTCTCCCGGAGAGACGCCCTCTCCCCGCATCCTGAGTTCTCAGACGGCCACCTGGAGTTCTGTCACTTTGACGGTTTTCTCCCTCAATCTGTAAAAAAAAAAATCATGTCACCCACTCAGGGTGAGCTTGAAAGGACCCCCACACTCTTGGGCCGGTTGGGAGACCCAGGGAACGTCACAGAGCACAGACGAGTGTGAGCGCACTGCGACCAAGTGGCCGCTTAGTTGTTTCCTGAAAACAAAAACAAACAAAGTCAATACAGTGACCAGTTTAGAAAACTACATTTACAACGTATAAAGGGTTATTTGTTATTCTGATATTATACCTTGCCTATATGTGACTGTTTCCATAGATAGACAGAAAAGGTAGTTTCTTTAAACAAAGTGTCCTTTGCAAAAAGAGAGAGACAGAAGAAAGAAAGGAAAGGAAAGGAAAGGAAAGGAAAGGAAAGGAAAGGAAAGGAAAGGAAAGGAAAGGAAAGGAAAAAGAAAAGAAAAGAAAAGAAAAGAAAAGAGAAAAGAAAAGAAAAGAAAAAAGAAAAGAAAAAAAGAGAAAAAGCTGACCACCCTGAGTGTGAATACATGTGAATCACTGGGAAGTTTGTCACGGGGTCTGCAGGGTGTGGGGCAGGGTCCTTTCCATTGGCACTTGTCTGGGGGGGGAGGGCGCGTTTTCTCCGCGTCAAGGCCCCGAGTGACCCTGAGAACCTTCCCACCGCGACAGGGCAGACCGAGCCGCAGACGCTGGGAGACAGCGCAGGGCACCTGCGGGAGAGGGCCGCATTCCTGCAGCGTGGGCCGCAGGTGTTTCCATGACAGCAGAATACCCGGTTACCACTCCGAAGATCTAAGCAGCGATTAGTAGGCACGCGGGTACCTGGAGTTACAGAAATACTCTGGTTTGGAGGGTGTTCTGCGCCCTTGCCAACGCAGCGCCGGGCGGGGATCAACTCTTCCCAAGGCCCGCGGCTCTGGCGACAAAAGCAGCGAAGGCGGCCCCTCTGGGAAGCGGAGGAGAAACAGTTCTGCAGCCTCGGTCACCCCCCGGGAGAGTGGACGGTGCGCGCGCACGGGGGTGAGTGTGCGTGCGTGAATTCTCTGGGGAGGACGGATTGGAAGTGAACGTCAGGACCTTTCGGGTGACTCAGGGGGCCATTGGGAGCTGAGGGTGCTTGTGGCCATCGCGACGGATGTTTATTATCCTGGCGCTGCTCTTGCGTAGCGGCCAAGGACCAGCCCCTGCGGCCCTGAGCTCCGAGAGGTGATTTATTGCAATGGGCTCCCAGAACGTTAGACGTGCAAAGGCCTTGGGGGATTTATAATTCATTGTCTTCATTTTAAGGATAAGGAAACTGAGAATTATACATTTAAGAATGTTTCCTATGGTCATAAGTCTAGAAAGTGGCAAAATTTGAGCTTGATTAGGTCTTTTGACCGTCGTATCAATTTTGTTTATTATACTGTACCAGTTTTAGTATTTTCTAGAAAGAACATTCAAAGACAAAAGAACATTTCAGTCAAATTATTAATAATAAATACAAAATTGTCACTGGTAAAATACTGGAGAAATTAAATGACCAGTATGTTTGGATTCCTTCTACTGCATAATGCAAAACTCACCATTCATTTATTCAATACACATTTATTACAAGCTTATCAATTGCCAGGATGACAAAGGTAAAATCACGACTCCCATAGTATAAAATGTATCCCAACCAAAAAGAATGGCTATTTCAAATAATTACTTAATTTAATAAAATTTAAGTAACATTGAGGTTTAAATATTTCTTAAAAGTTCTTTTTAAAATATTGAGCCATCATTTTATTTTAAGAGTAAAAAAATAATAATGTACTTATCAAGGAAAGTAAAACCTGAAATGCTCTAAAAAAAAATCACTCATAAATTTTACCTGACAAGGGAGCACCGAGACCCAATTCATGTTTTGTAAACTGAAAGTGAAATTAAAATTCCGTTTGATAACAGTTATGCAACTTCACAGTTGGCCAGCAGATGGCAGTCTCATACTACCTATGCAATATTGTAAAGTTATCAGGCAAGCCGTCGGAGTTTAGTGATTTTTTGAGATAATCAACAAAGGAAATTAAATATAAGGGGGAAAATACATAATAATATTTTAGAAGTTGGGAGAAGAACATTGAAAACATATTTCTAGATGTGGACTTTTTTAAAGATTTTATTTATTTATTTTTAGAGAGGGGGAAAGGGGAAGAGAAACACCTACATGTGGTTGCCTCTTGTGCGCCCCCTGCTGGGGACCTGGCCCACAAACCAGGCATGTGCTCTGACTGGGAATGGAACTGGAACCCTTTGGTTTGCAGGCCCGCACTCAATCCACTGAGCCACACCAGCCAGGGCCTAGATATGAACTATTAATACCCTGATTGTGAGATGGCAAAGTCTGGAAGGTTATTTGCCATCCACAGTTGAGATTTTAAAAAAATCATTGTTTGAATTAAGAAGTGAGGGAAACGTGTAAATATGAACATTATTTCATAATATTATTAACTGGAACATATAGGATCATATTTTTTAAAAGTGCCTATATCTAATATAGGCATGACAGTGTTAAAAGTGGTTATAAATGGTCATATTGTATTTAAATGTTTTGCTCCTCTGCACCCTTTTTTTCGCTTCTAAAATAGCTATATTTTAGCCTACATATAATGCTTTATTACAAAGTATAGCGACTCGAAAGTAACACTTGCCCGAATTATTTCTGCGCACCATCAACCCCTGATCCATCCTGTGATGTAATCCGATGAGATCATATCCACAGACCTCCCACAAAGGCGTGCAGGCCGGACTGCGCGGCGCTGGAGTCCGAGGCGCGCGCATCCTCACCCCGCCCTCCGCAAGGTTTCATTCGGCGTCTGTTCTCCCCCAGAGCATAATGGCTCCGCGTCTGCTTTTGCGATGCCATCTACTTTCTTCTTTTCTTGTTTCATGTATCAAACACTTACCTGGTACAGACATTGACTTACTAATCCTTTTAACAACCTTAGAAGATAGGCGCTTTACTGAAATTAGGAGATTTAGCTATTTGAATGAAACTCGGCGGCTGAGACGCAGAGCGGACCCGTGCCCCGCTCAGCTCGTCGCCGAGAAGGAGTTGGGTTTGAAGTCAAGCAGTCGGATTCCACGTTGGCGATGCCTCTGCTGCACCCAGAGGTGCCAGATGGAGGGATGATGACATTTGAAAGCGGAAATTATTTTGAACATTAGCTGGTTGCAAACCTCAGTCCATGAAGGTTAGACGTAAAGGAAAGCGACGCGGCGTTGTTCCCGTCTCTAACACTGCCTTAGACGCAGTGGGTTTGCCTGTGGTCTGCACGTCCCGCTTGGGAGCGTGGGCCTCTCTCAGCTGCCTCCACGTCTGTGCCCCCAGCTCAGGCGGCTGCCTCTGAGGACGCAGCCCGCACTCCTGTCTGTCTGTCTGTCTGTCTGTCTGTCTGTCTGTGCGAGCACAACAGACATCTCTCCAGCCTCGCTCTGGGATCCTGCTGCTTCCTTCCCGGTATTTCCCTCCCGCCGCGGCAAAGGGACCCCCCTCCCCCTCCCATTCTTGGGTCCCAGCAACCCATCGGAGGGGTGCATTGGTTCTAAGGCCTTGCTGGGGCACTGACCACGGGTGCCCTCCCTCCCCAGCCCTCTGACTTCTTGTACCTGTTTCTCTGCCCTGAGGAAAGGAGCATTAAAAAACAGCCAGCCAACCAACCAACCAACTAACCAAACAAACAAACTGAGTAGCTGGGACACAGCAAAAGGAAAAACGAGGGTGTAAAAGCAAATACCAGGAAGAAATATTGATTAGTGTTTTACAAATACTTCCTAAGACATCATGACACGTTAAAAGGAGAGTATCAGATTTTAAAAGTCAAATGTGTACCTCAGGGCAAGTGGTTAGACACCTCGTGTTGCATTAACTCGGCTCGGGGTTCCCATCGTTTCCAAAACGAAGGGGAATGCTTTTATTTGTGTGTTAGCGCATAGTAGGTGCACGAAGGCTGACTTTTCTGTTTCTCTTTTTTCTGAGACAGACTCAGGAAAACTTCAGGGCAGTTCAGTCATTTGCCTGCTGCTGCTATTTCCCGGCTCTCCACTGTTCGGAGCCATTGCTTTACACTTCGGCCGGTCTCTTTGCTGAGTTTTGTGTGTGTAATGTTTGCGTGCTTTGCGCGGTATTTACACCTTGAGAGCCGCAACTCCGGCAAGCAGCTCGCAGCGCCCCCGGGCATGGGTCCCGTCAGCAGCATCGCCGCCGAGTGCCTTCGAAGGTGCCATCTGTGAAAGGCTAGGCTTTGGGAAGCCCGGGCAATAGTTTTCGGTGATTTCTTGAACCGCATCACTGCGTGTTGCCTGGAATTCAGCACGTGGATGGTAGAGCCCACGCTCTGTCGCGGCTTGCGTGTTTTCTGGTGGGAGCTGGCCGGCTCTGACGGGGTGCGCTGAGATCAAAGGCAGTGTCTTGTACCCACACGTTGCTGCGGGTGAGCAAGACTGCGTGCCCCCTGTCCCTGGCTCGGGTCCACGCTCAGGCCTGCTGAGATCAGGGATGCCCAGGACCCCCCGGGGGGAGAACACCTTTCCCTAACCTTCCCGGTGAAGAGTGCTGGGCTGTGGGAACAACCAGACAGGTTATTTTTTATAGCAGCAACTTTGGGTAAAAGTACGGCCTCTTCTTCATACCTTCCAGAAATGTTTGTCTAATGGATGGCACTCTGCATACGCCCTAAAACAAAAAAGGTTGGACAGAAAGTGTTACGACTGCCGCGGTCAGTGACTCAAAGCCTTTTAGAATAGTTATGTCCTATAAGGTTCTGAAGGGAGCTGAACCTTATAGCTCTCTTCAGCAAGCCGGTCACTTGTCACAAACGGAATTTTAAAAGTCTCTTCGCTGTAAAATCGTGGGGAAAGGCTTCTAACTGGGTAGCTCCAGTTCTGAATGCTGAGCACTGCCACAGGCCCCAGGCCCCGAGCCGCCCCCACAGGCTGCGTGACCTCCTCGGGGGGGCAGGCGACCAGTGTGGCCTCGGTGCAGAAAAATATCGCAAGTGTGTCTCAGTGCCTTTCCTGTTTGCTTTCCAAATCGGGGTTTTTGGGGGGAGCATTGTTGCTTTTTATGGAGATTACATTTTCCTTTTTGGAATTTTACTCGTGGATTTGAAATAATGCAATACAAAAGTATTCTGACTGAGTTAATACTTATTTCAAGTATTTAAAATGGACCGAAAATTAAAATACCCATGACACTTTATGATATATTTTTTACAGTCTGTTTTGTCTAAATGCGTTTGACGGCATATGGTTCTATATGAAAAGAAAGTCAGAGTGATGGTCAGTGAAAAAAGCAAAACAAAACACAACCAAATAAAAACAGATGTACTAGGAGTTGGAAGGCAGCCAGTAGTGAACGGCAGAAGGGGAAAAAGAGAAGAGAAGGGAAATACTCGTTTCATGAGGGCTGACCAAACTTGTCAAGCCAAAGTTTCCAGAGTCTCACGGAACTGGGCAGAGTGAACGGACGCTCAGCTGTGCACAGACCACATGAACGAGCTCACAGGCAGCGGGACAGCGGGCCGGGCTCCCTGCTTTGGCCAAGCACAGATGCAGCGAGGGCTTTGCTCTGGTCCAGAACCCGTTTCTCCTGATTACCCATGGCCAGACTCTTACAGCTTCCTGGGACTCGACTGTATTCATTAATTGTTTTTTTCCTACTCGCTGAGTTGGTTTTCCTTCTTTTCTTCCTTCCTTTTTGTGGAGGGGTAGGGTTGGTGGGATGGCATTAGTATTTATTGTGTTGAAAAGAACTTATCAAGCAACCGATAGTCCCCAAACATACAAAACACCTACCTACTTTTTCTCCAGGAAGACCATTTTATCGATTCTACTTAGTTCCCACATTGACAAGTTGTTCTGAAATTGCTGAATACACATAGAAGCCTGTTATGCAAACCAGAGCCTGTTTGAATGGCCTTAATTTCCATAAAATAAAAGACTTGTATCCCTCTAAGCCTCTCTTAAAACACGTTATGTAATTCTATATTTTAAAAGTCTCTACTGAATTCACAATACGATCACCCAAACAATTGAGAGGAATATCATTTCTATAATATCCAGAAGTAGCTCCTCACTGGACAGGCAATAACTCAGTTTTGAGACTTTAAAATAAACGCTTTGACATTGCTTCATGAAATAAAAAAGTTGGGCCTTCATTAGCACATATCTGTGATTGTCTGACCCTGTCCCTGTCTTCTTTAACTCCCCTCAAGGGCCATTTCTGAAATGCGACAGACACTTCTCTGTCACGTAAACAAGTCGTGTTAACCTCTAAGTCCGTTTCCCCACGGATTGCGAACCTTTGGCTCGATTTTGCCTTTTCTCCTTTGCATGCCCTAACCTGCATGCTTCATTTCATTGTTATTCTCTATTGTTGTGGTTTGGATATGGACTTAATGAAAGCAGTATTCTGTTGAGATGAGCAAGCCTTCATTTCAATACAAAATTCATTCTTCCATAGGCTAGTTTCTAGAAAGGGTAATACATTTTCACCCATTTCTCTACTCTTTTTTCCATCCCTTTGATTTTTCTCACATTTATAGTTTGGTCATACGGCATCAGGGGCACAGCAACTAAAACGTACTCTTTGATTGCAAAGTCTGGCCCTAACGAAGCACAGCGTTCTCCTTAGACTGCAGCCCAGGCCTGACTGGTGCTAAGCACTTCACACATGTTTGAATGAATAACTACATACAGCTTCTGGATGAGGAGCCAAAGGAGCTAATTGGTCCATGAGGGAATTGAAGTTGTAACCTTACCTTCCCTGGTGTCTCTCTATCCAAATGTGATTGTCTAGATATTATATATTTCATAAAGACGCTTTCAGCACCAACAGTTTAGATGGGCTATTTTCCAAATATCACTCTCCCCCTCGGTTACCATTTATAAATCAAAATGTGGAAACACCTCAAAACAGTTGAGCTCAAACAAGAGAACTGACCATGCTTGTCAGGCCACTGAATCAAGCCTGTATGTGTCCAAGGTCTGGCAGAGCAGGTCCCCTCCTCGGCCCTGAACTTGCGGATGCATGTGAACTGCAGCCCAAGGGGACAGCCAGCCTTTGGGGTGGGGGAGAAGCTAGCCACAGACACTGTCCCCCTGCACGGGCTCCTTGTCATTGAGGGGGCATTAGAGTGAGCTCAACTACTGAAAATCTCCATTTATTTGTTCCTAATTTTAAGCCTCAAAATGTTAAAGTCTACTCGTCTGTACTGCCTTGACTTTACCTCATTCAAGGCCCTTCCCTCTTCTACCACAGCACTGACTGCGAAGGGATCCCCAGGCTGACATAGAGAAGGTTCGCAGCACCTGAATGTATCACGTTATCTCGCTGAAAATGCATTCTAAATATAGTGTTGTTCCCCTTACTATAGATAAATCACATGTTTCTCAATAACCCTTCCCTCCCAGGAAAGCAATCATCTTGGGAAAACCTGCCATTTGGACAAAAGTATCTTATTCATTATTTATTGCACCTAGAAAGAATAAACTACCACATGCATTTAGAGTTATTGACTAAGCATGAAGGGGTCTTCCAGTTCTAATGTTTTATGATTCTAAGTATAGAACAATATTCCTTAATGGCTGTAATAATCAGAGTCATAAATGCTTGAGCATTTTCTGTCTGCCAGATATTGCTAAGTAACATGCCTTACGTCATTTCATTCTCTGAAAATGTCCATGAGGAAGGCGGCGCCCCTGTGCTCCATGGGAAGGTGGGAAAGGGAGGTTCTACGAGGTCAAGCCTTGGCCAGGTTCTCTGAGAGGAAAAGGTAGCACTGACCTCTAAACCCAGGCAGCTGGATGCAGGACTCGAGTTTTAGGCTTTCTATAGTATCATCAAAATGTGGAAAGCTCTGTTTGTTACTATGAAATTTCACCCCAAATAATTGATCTTATCAAGTATGTAGATTCCATGGAGATTCTGAAGATGGTGTTCCTGGGCTAAGAGAGAAGATTATAACTTCTTCATAGACTCCATTCTCCCCACCAAACCCTGAAAACAGGAGCAAAAAAAATGGGAAGGAGAGAAGAGGAACTACCAATACATTCACCAACACCACCCACATAAGGTAAATAGCATCATTTAATTCAAAAACCACAACTCACAATCAAGAAACAACCAAAGCTCTCAGTGAAGAGTGATCCATTTCTGAGCAGAAGAGCAAAGTGCAGCCTGCTACAGCTCCTTACACAGACCACAAGTCTGGAGCCTTCTCAGTGCAGGGAGAATTTCTCTAAATCCCTCAAACTTGGAGGAAAGCAGAACATTGATCCTTTCCCACTCCCAACTTCTGAAGAAGCATAGTGAAGGCCCCTCCTGATAGAAGTGAAGGAAATGGAAATAAAGAACTTCAATGCCAATGTCTTTGGGATTGAAGTTCTAGTTCTATATTCTGCATTGGGGAAACGATCCAAAGTTCAATGGTATTTCAATGGTCTGCCCCTTCTCTCTGCCCCCACTGCAAACTTGGGGGGTATAGGGCTACCAGATAAAATACTCACAATAAACCATTATTGACAGATAAAATACTTACAAAGAGCAGTATGTATGTTCTATATTTTGTTTGCTAAAGATGTATAGTTAAATTTGAATTTCAGATAAATGATGAATATTATTTTAGAACACGTATATCTGAAATAGTGGATGGGGCATGCTTATACCAAAAAATGTTGCTTATCTGAAGTTAAAATGTAACTCTGCATCCTGGATGTTTCTTTGCTAGACCTGGCAACTCTAGCGAGTAGGGTCCCTGGTGTAGGACAAACACAATCTCAGGATTGAAAATGAACAAGTGAACAGCATCACGGAAGTCATGCTGTCTAACAGTGACACAGTGAAAGTATTGGGCCCTTTTAAACATAGAACTCGGAAGTTCTGTGTCCTGAAGAACATGCCGGGAATGGACACACAGCAGAAAGTGAAGCCTGGTGTATACGGGGTTGGGGGGGGGGAGTAGGTTTATAGTCGTTCATATGGAAAATACAAATCAATAGATAACAATACAAGAATCAACTCTGTTTTGCCTACTCACAACAGTAAACCTTCTTTTCCTCACCCCTTATTGTAAAATAAAGCTCAGGTATAGTAATATGACACCATAACAGACACAGCATTTGAGGTGCTTGAGGGAAGGAAGGAGAGAAGAACCGTGAGAGTGTGAAGATCTTCACCCTTCAAAGCAGGGGCTCAGCAGAGACAGAAATAGATGGTTCAAACAACTCCAAACCATGAAAGCTTTGTTTTTCTTCAGTTGAAAGCTGATGATATTCTTTAGGAAATAATATTTCCTGCGGTGAAGAAATAGTCAAAGTTCAAATATTTTAGTTTTATTTTTTCCTTATTAAGGGAATAAATGAATTATTTTTAATTTTAAAAACTCTATTCAGATCCCATTTTAGTAGAAATATTCCTAGCATCTGTCTCCTATCGATCTACCTATACATTCATCTACTGGTCTACCTGACACATTTCCGCTTTTGTCTCCATGTATGTGTGTATTTCAAAAAGTTAGGAGGATATATATGTAATGGTAACGATGGTAATTTCTCAGTACTTGTGTAGAGGTGACTTTTAAATGTTCTTGTAGTTTCTGCATTGTTTGGTTCTTTATAACTGGCACGCATAACACTCTTAGAGACAAGACAGTGAATTTAACAAGATAGTTGTCATTTTCTTCTAGGTACTCTTCTCTATATATATATTTTAAATTAAAGATTCTTAGTGCAGAATATATATGTGTGTATGTGCGTGCATGTATAAATATTCTCCAGTATCATTTAAAACTAAAAATCTAGAAGAAATGGAATGAGTGTTTATAAAACATTAGAACTTATTTATTTTCCCTCAAGACATGCATCTGCCTACTTGTAAGGAAAGAGATAATGGTATTGGGTACAAAGGGGGGAAAAGGCAAGGAGAGGAGATAAAAAAAAAAGACAGGGAATAGGAGAGAACATTTTAAATTCTCCGGTCTAAAGCTAACTTGAGACGTTTTGTAGAACGCCAGCCTCGCATGATAAGGTTATTTCGTGGAACAAACTCACATCTGCAACCGCAGAGGAGGAGTGGAATCACCCCGAGTGAGGGGGATTGCACGCCCACCTCATCACCCTGCGCTCGCGGCAGTTGTCTGCTGATCGCAGAGAAGCAGGGACACTTACGCTGGCCTCCCCACCCCGATCTTCCATTTCCCTTAACACCCGGTGACTGTTCGCCTCGGAGAGGGGACGCACTCACACCGGCCCCCACACCGCTTTCTCCTCGGTTAGGGCCTTTCTCCTAACCACCTCTTCCGGATCGTGAACTAAGCTCCGATATCCCCTTCTGAAGTACTGGTTATGGTGCCCAACCTATAATCAGTCTAAACTGGCTAGGTAGATGATGAAGTTAAGTCTCAGTAGATCACCAGGGAACTGGAGGAGACACAGAAACTACGGGGGGGGGGGGGAGTGGGGTTGCTGGCGCTGCTACAGCTGTGGTGATGAGGGAGCCTCAGAAAATGCTCGTGGTGGTGAAAAGGTATGGATCGCAATGATGAAATAAGTATGTGCATGTTTGTTTTATATAGGTGTAAAACTGATGAATAGCCTGGATTTTATACTTAAGGTTATAGTTTACATGTATACATATTTATCATAATGACAATGATCACAACTATTATTTTGGCCATGAGTCTCGGGGTCCCCCCAGTCTTTTAGAATAATGAATTGGTGTGTTAGATGCCCATGCCCTTGGGCCCCTGAGTCTCCTGGTAGAAGGTCCCTGCTTTCACATGCTGCCCTCCCACCCTCACCCTCACCTGGTCCACCTAGGAAACCGTGTGGCAGCAGTCTCCCACAGCCACGTTAACCAAGGAACCCATCTCTCTACCTGGCATCCCCACCAAGGAACCCATCTCTCTACCTGGCATCTCCAACAAGCAGGAAGCAACGTCAAAGCAGCGCCAACAAGCAAGGGGTGACCAGGCGTTTTGGTGACACTACCCAGGCAGCCATCCCAGGGACTGGTTCACGCCTCCTACGGACAAACCGGGGTCCTCCTCTAGGCTCCCCCCTACCCCAATCATCAGAGTTCCATTGCAGTGGTGACCCAACCCCGAGCCCAGCGCGGAGGGCGGACCAGACCCAGTTCCAGCACAGGGGCTCGTGGGAACCAAGCACATGGTCACCGTGCGGGAGGGGGGAGGCCAGGCCCAGGGCCCCGGGACACAGGCACGGGCTCCCGAGGTGCCAGGTGTGCTGCGCCAGGTGTGTGCCGCGCCAGGTGAGAGCAGCGCAGCAGCTGAGACCCAGGGTTCGTTCCAGGGTGTGTAGGGGGGGCAGGGGGGGCAGTCACCCTCCGTGCAGTGGTGAGGAGGCCGCGCGGCTGCTCCTCAGGCCTGGCGGCCGAAGCACAGCCTCGGGGCCTACTCTCACCCTCTGGGTGACAAGCTGGGATTTAGCACCCCGGAAGCTCAGAGAACAGCCGAGCCACCTCCTTCCCAGGAAGCCGCGATCTCTAGGGATCTAAGTCGGGGCCTGCAGGTACTTGGGTGCCCTGTGCTTGAGCAACCCCTGGCCCCAGACGCCTCCTTTGGGATCTGGCTCACACCGCGTATTAGTTGTCGATGCCTGCCCCACCGGGCTGTCCCAGCCCCAGTGCTGGGGGGCTCTGTGGGGGGACTCAAGTCCCAAGGCTACGCAGGGCCCCACCGTCCGTCCGCCCAGGTCCCAGGCTGCACCCACCCAGCTACTCAGGCCCCTGTTCCTCCCGACACTTAGGAGACGAGAAGGCGTCCCAGGAGACCAATTCCAGGTGAACTGAAAGACTTAATACTTCAATAAGTAGTTTCTAATGCTGACCCTGTTACCCCTACCAGATAGCAGGGGCGGGGCCGGGAGAGGGAGAGGCAGACCGCATGGGTTGGCAGGTAGCCGGTACTTTGAAAACCCTGTGCTTTTCACTGTCCTTCCCACCACTGCCTACCAGTTTAAATATTGTTTTTAAACAGCTATTATTTGCAGGCTATTAAGTATTTGTTTATCATTCTGTATTTCAGTATTTTTATTTAGACATCTGTCAGTCGAATGAAATGAAAACAACTTCCTCTCTAATAATGTCAGTAGAGGAAAATTACCGTACATTGTGATTTCCATTTCCTTTGACTGGACATAGAATATTCCAGTGTGTGGAAAAGTGAAGGGACCCGTCAACATAGAGCCGTTTTCTGGGAAGCAGTTCGGATTTCATTCTTGGTTCGCCACCAACTAGCTTTAGGACTCTGCATCCCTTCCATCAAGGTTTAATATTTTATTTTCTGGACAGGATTCGATTTGGGGCAGAGATACCCACACTTTGTTGGCCAGTCTGAGGCCATCTGTGCACCCATCAGTCAGAGGGGACTGTGCTACGGGACCGAAGAGGTCCCTCTGCCTCTGGGCATCACAGCCCAGTGAGACACAAACCGGAGTTCACAGCGAAGCAGCGACGGTTTCCTTTCGGGGAGTGGCTAGCACCTGGAACCCCAGGTGAGCCAGTGCTCAGAGACCTGACTCCCCGGTGGCTTCCAGGGGATGGATAGGAGAAGTCGTTCATCATGCTGACTAAGGGAATTAGGGTCGTGGTCTGCGCTCATGGAAGGTCCTAGGGGAGAGGGTCATCGGTCACTGCATCTGGTCCTGACAGCAGCCCTGGCCTCCCTTTGGCCGGTTTTGCTGCTTTCCTGGGCCTGGAGCTGAATCACACCTGAGGCCTAGATGTCATTTCTAGTTTGACTGTACCATTCTCTCTGAGGTCAACAGAGGCTCATTGTTCCTGAGATTGTTCCATGCTGATTGTCCTGGGGTCACAGTGATGAAGGGGCTGGTCTTGGGAGTGGGGAGGAGACAGGTGAGTCAGGGTGCTGGGGGAGGCCCGGTTCACTCAGAAGGGAAGAAGGGAGACTAGGTCATGGGAAGAAGGGACGTTTCTGCATCATGACAAATGGATCCTCTTGATGGATAGTTTTACCAAGGGCGCACCCAATAGGGAAAGGTGATATTCTTAAAGTAAACGTGAGACATTGTTACCAGCAGGAGGAATTAGTGTCAGACAACAAAATTGATTTCCACTTAGGAAAGGTGGTCAATAGTGTCCTAACAGCCTTAGTTTTTTGATGTCCTAAAGATTGGTTTATTCTATTTACTGGTACGTTACGACTGCTATTCTTATGTATTAAGTTGCTAGGAACTTTTCCAAGTTCACATATTTCTACTTAGATGAAAATGATCAAGGTCAATTTTCCAAGTGTGATACAGTATATTGCATTTATGTCCTACATATACTATTCCTTTTGTTAAAAGATACACTAAGGCACCATAACATTTTTAAGAATTTGAACAAGCACCAAACCTAAAGTGGTTAGGAGCACTTTGCACAGGACCCGAGGGAAAGCTTTTACTTTATGGGGCGGATAGGGAAACAAAGTAAGGAAATTATTTGAGTGTCTGCAGCCTAAGTGGCTGCTTTATTTAGGGAAGCCTAGTTGGCTGCGATTGTTGCCCTTGACTTTCGTTTTCTCAGGTGGAATCGTATTTACAGGGAACTGGCCGTGACTTGGACTTCGGTTTGCTTGGGTAGACGACTAACACGTTAGAGCCACCGCACTCTAACGGCCTCCCATTTAATTAGTCTAGCACTCTTTAACACCCTTAACCCACTGAAGGAAGGATGAGTCGGAGAAAGGGCAGGCAGAAGGACCTTCAGGTGATGCTGTCCAGGAATGCATGAGAACTACGTGACACACGGGACGAGTGACATGGGAGACCACTGGCAGTTCAGTCACCTCCATGCCGCCCGAAACTGATACACTGTCAGGAGACGAGTCACATCGAAACCTCTGAGTGACCTCCTCCTCTCCCACATTTCACTCCGTCTGTGACGACGCTCCTGCACCCAGCTGGCCAGACTCCCCCTCGTCAGCGCCGAGTGCAGGCGTCCTCTGCCACCCTCGCCATCCCACCTGCACAGCTTTCTCCCCAGGCTCTTGCTTCTTCGCTGCTCTGTGTCTTAGTGAGTGGCCAAGCCAGAAATGATGAATCAGCCGCACCTCTCCCCTTACGTAGCCAATTGTTTTAAACTTAGTTGGCTCTTCCTTCTAACTCACGTTGTTCTCTACCCACACGTGGCTAACATTTGCAGTTAATTGATTAATGCAGCGTGCTGCTTGCTAACGGAGTAATTCGCAGAACCGGAGAAAATATGCGCAGTGGAATCATTGTAGTCATGCGGTCAGTACTATTAAGGTGGTATGGATGAGCTGGCTGACCGACTCCTAGACAGGGTGCAGCAGAGGGATAGGATCGATGCTGCAGCAGGACAGGCCTGGGTTTGAACTGTGATTCACTGAATGACTTTTGTGGGTTATATAATCTTTCTTAAACTCCTTTCCTCATCTACTAGAATAGAATAAAACGATCTACCCCCTGGGATTCATGCAAGCAATACATGAGAATATATATATATATGTACCTGATATGAGATTATAAAGATATATATCATTTATACATTTGATATGCATGTATTCAGCAAAAAATGCTGTTTGTCAGGTACTGTTAACAGTATTATAGTGTCACTACTTAAGGAATTTATAATATAAGGAAAAGACAAAAGTAAACACTAAAGTCTGACATTCAGAGATGGCTTTCTACGTGACCAGTGCTGTTGTAACAACCCGTGGGTAATAATCTGTTGTATTACAATTCGTTGGATGAACCTGTCAGCTGCTGTTCATGTACTGACATGGCAGGTAAATACATTGAATCACAGGTATGATAACTAATTGGCTCAACGTCCTGTGCCCAAGAAGTCGGAGCCTGGGCTTGAGCTCAGGGATTAGTAAATTAGGAGGTTTGGACGTGACCCTTACGCCTAGTTATCAGGACTAGTTGGTCTCTCGTGCCTCGTTCCTTTATCCTACATCCTTTGGAGCTCGTCTCTCTGCACTTAGCCTTGCGTGACTGATGTATAAAGTGAAGAAATTACAAAGCGAGTGAGCGCGCAATACTAATCTCTCTTTCTCCTCTGTGGTTGTTTCCCAAGACAGAAAGAGCCTTGCCTTCCGATGACGACCGAGAGTAGGGCTGACCCGTATGGGACAGGGACACGAGTGGTGTGTGTGTGTGTGTGTGCACGCACTTCACGGCAGACAGCAGAGTTTGTGATGATGCATTGCACAGAGGGAGAAAAGTGGTTTCTCTTACGGCCGAATCACAGAATGTTCATCCTTCATTCCTGGCTGTTGGGAGTAAAGGAAATAAAAGCAAAGCAGTGATGATGGCAAATGTGTTTTGAGAGGGTGACGCCCGAGCGGTGGGAGTTCAAAGAAGGGGTCCAGCAGAGAGATTGGTATTGGTTAGATAAAACATTAAACACAATTTCAGTGAAGGCTTGTCCTTTAAAGGTAAAGTTTAGTGAAAAGAGGCGCAGGTAACAATATAAATTTGTATAAAATTGTAATCAATTTGTGGGCGTTTATGTGATAGATGCTATTTTCTGGATGAAGCGGTGTTTAAATTCATCTTCCAAGAAGGGAGGTGCTGGAATTTTACAATTTATCTTAGGATTAAATGAATTTCACATTCAAGGAAACTGTGGGGCTTATAAATCACAGGCACGGATGAATAATTTTATAGCTTTACGAAATATATTTTGCGAACCAAGCCTAGCCTGCGGTATTGGATTAGGGCCCCTGCGGTGACATTAGGTGGGTGAGCCTAGTCCTTGCACACATCCGTCAGCGCTGCGCCTTTATCTGGGTCCCGGCCTGCGGCAGGTACCCTCGGTCTCCTAACGAAATACCTCAGCCAAATGCCAGAAATTGGGCTGGGAGTGGGGAGGATGGGATTTTATTTCCTTACCTTCTTCTA
Organism: Glossophaga mutica; assembly: GCA_039655065.1. Taxonomy (NCBI): domain Eukaryota; kingdom Metazoa; phylum Chordata; class Mammalia; order Chiroptera; family Phyllostomidae; genus Glossophaga; species Glossophaga mutica. The sequence continues at coordinate 5,109,341 of CM077305.1, forward strand.
GGTGGCGAGTGAAATTGCACACTCCTACTTTTTACCTGCGTAGGTCGCCACCCCTAAGGCAAGTTGTCATCTGCCCCGAAGGACCAGTGAGTGGATAAGCGTTGTGTAGAGCAGCCGCTTCCTATTAGAAAGTAACCAAAACACTGTGCCTGTCTTCTCCAGCTGGTAGCGGTTGAGATTCCCGTCATCCGTGTGCTGCTCAGGCGAGCTCAGCAGTAAAAACAACTTAACGGGTTAGCAGGGTCACTTATAAGAGCAGGCCTGCAGGAGGGTGTGAAGTGCGTTTGAATTTCCACCGGAGCTTTTCAAATACTGATTCCCTGGCAGGTGCCCCCTTCGCTTTGTCCTCTTAGACCCCCAAAGAGCACAGAGGCTTCTTGCCTTCCTCCAGACCCGCTTCACGTGACAACGCTGTTGTCATGCAGTCCTTAAGCAAATGAAATTGACATTGAAGCATTTTTTTAAAAAAGAAAATACTCTTTCTTAAGGTGGTTGGAAAGCTATATTGGAAGGAAAAAATTAAAACATGTGACTGTAGGATGAAAACATTGGCTGTCAACGTTTCTGTCAGATATTTGTATGGGTTCACTTTCTGCAAAGCAGTGGTCCTCTGCGTACACATTCACGGACACTGTTTCTCTTGTAATTTTGAAAAGTCTTTGATGTGAGCCCTGACTAGTGTGGCTCAGTGGGTTGGGCGTAGTCCTGCAAATTGATGGGTCGCTGGTTCGATCCCCAGTCAGGGCACGTGCCTGGCTCGCGGGTCAGGTCCCCAGTTGGGAGCGTGCAAGACGCAACCAACTCCAAAGGACTGATGTTTCTCTCCCACATCCATATTTCTTTCCCCTTTTGTCTCCCTCCTTCCTCCGCTCTAACAACAAATAAATAAAATATTTAAAAAAGTCTTTGATGTGAAATAAATTCAAGCTTACCCAAAATGAATTTTCTATGATCTAGGCTGGATATATTAGAAAAGTTATGATACAGATTTGAAATGATGGTTTAATTAGAAAAAATGGATATACTTCTAAAGTGAAGTGGTTTTTTAAAAAAATTCACATATGACATGGAAATAACAAACGAGAAGATTTTAGTTTGGACTCGAAAATAGCTGAAGCAGATAGTTTCTTGTGTGGATTATTTAATTTGGGGGCAGTAGGCCTCTGCTCTGACTCTTGGAGATTAATCGTGATTTACTGACTTCAGGTGGTCCCTCCGTCCTCACTAGTAAGAGGATGCAGTCATGATACAGAAGGAAGCAACCCAGTTCCGGCCAACGCAACGTGAAGAGAAACCTGCTGGAAGCTGGTGGTCCGCTACCAAGGCTTTGCTTTCTCGGGACGATGAGGGCAGATGAGGCGCTCTTGTTAAGCCCCTCTTCCAGCCTTCGGCAAGACCTTGATGCCTGAAGCCGTAGTGCCCATATTGTATTATTGGTACTGTGATTGTTCCCTTCACTCCTAGTTTCTATGTCTCCCCTTTTTTTGTCTTCTTTTGGGTTACTTGAACATGTTTTTTTTTTTTTTTTCATTTTACCTATTTGTTTTACTACATTGCTTTGCATCGGTCTTTTTTTAATTGGTGCTCTAGGGTTTAAAATACATACTGAAGTTTTTACAATTTAATAAGGATGAAAATTTTACCATCTCGAGTGTAGGATTGAAATAGTATCACTATACAAGGTCTTTTACGTTACCCCTTCATTGTGCAGTTGTCTTTCATGTTATTTACACATACATGGAAAACGCCATCAGAAAGTGTAATTTTTCCTTCTAACCATCCAACATGTACTAAAGGACACAAGAAGAGAAGACTGTTCCGTTATATTTACCCAGATGTTAATCATGTGTATTGCTTTTCTTTTCTGATGTCGAAAGCTTCTTTCTACTATCATGTCCCTTCTGCCTGAAGTGCTTCATTCAGTGATTGTTTTAAAGTAGGTCTGCCAGCTCTGAATCTCACTCAGTAAGCCCCCTCTTTCAGGGTTACAAGACTTGTCAGTCAGTTGCCGAACCATGTGGTATTGAGCACCTTCTCTGCGAGGTGAGCCGTGCTAGTCTCTGAGCCCGTTTCTGACCCCATGCCTCTCGCAAGAAGAACGGTGATAAAGAAGTCATTGCAAGAGCCATGTGTGAGATGCAGAAGCCAGGGGTGATTTCACTGTCTCGAGTGGGAGAGTGGGAGACGATCTTAACACTTGTATCTGTACTAAAATCTCTGATACGTGGTCTTCTGGCCTGTCATTTTGAATTCCTCATGATGAGAAGCTCATAGTTTACCGAGTCGTTCTGTCCATTTGCTCTTGAAAACATCGAAGATGTGTAGCTGGCAAACTTGGGGTACCCCGCTCTCCTTGTGTTTCAGCGCGGAGCTGAGATAGATGACAGATGCCGGAGCAGGATCTGTGTGCCACCAGTATGGTGTAGCCCTTAAGTCCCTGGACTCCTGTGGAAATGAATTTTCACTCCTATAGAAAATCCCATTACTCTAGTAACGTTTTAAGGATCAGACTTCCTTTTATGTATCTGATGGCTAAACCAAAGACCTGAGAATCAAATTTCTTACATCATTTATTCATTCCCTTTTTTTTAAAAATAAACATTCCAGATTTTATTTTATTTTGTTTTGTTTTGTTTATTTATTTTTATTGCTGACACTATTACAGATGCCCCCCAAGGGTCCCGATTCTTGTATTTGCCCAATGCTATTGTGGTAGGACTGCAGTGTCAGATTCAAAGGTGTCCCTTCCCTCTTGATGATCTCAGTGGAAGATGAGTAACCTGCGTGGCGTTCACATGCAGTGACCTTGCAACGGGACTTGTGCTACGGCCCCAAACAACAGTCGTGTGTGATTTGGAGTGAATCGTTAATTTTATCCGACAGATTGAAGATGATATGGGAATTCAGGTGCAGCCCGCAGACTACCTGTCTCAGCTGACTTAACCAATGACATCACTCTACTTTCTACTGTTCGGTTACATGTGTTCTGCATCTCAGACTGGCACATGGCAGCTCCGGCAGATACTTTTTCAAATGACCTGAATCATGACTATCATATTTATGTTTGAGTTTTTCATCTGTCCTGCATGATAAATAGAGATTGAAGGTGATTAGCATTGCAGTCTGTACTCATTCATAGTTGGGGAAATAACCGAGTCATAATGTATTGAAGAGGACCTAGCACTGCTTACGTGCTTTAGGGAACCTCGCTCTCTTTCTCTCTCTTTTTAAAATTTATGTCTTTGTTCTTAGGAGGAGCTCCAGTGAATAAGACATTTCTTTTATCCATATACATTTCCAATTCATTGCCATTTAACTGGCTGAATTGTGTCTTAATTTTAAGCCATTCTACCTGGTATTATGTTATTTGTTTAATAGCCTCTACCCAAATGATGGCATTTATATGAATGAAGGACGCTTCAGTAACACTCACAGCTGCTGTGGGTAGCATGCTCATTAGGTTTCATGATTGGAAAAAGCAATAAAGACCAGGTTTCTTTCTGTCCAGGAGAGAAACCGTTATCAAAAAATTATAAAAGTGCATTCAAGCATGCGTGAACTTCCCATAACTAGAGAAAACACATAATGATAAAAGAGAAAGAGGGGAGTATGAAGCCCAATATTATTATTTCTTATGTTATTACTATTTGCCGGTGATGTCTGGTAGAAAGTGATTATTACTTAATCTCATAACCAATGTTTAGTGAGGACCTACTATGTTTCAGGCAGTGGGAATAAGAGACACATTCTCTATACTAAAGACTCATGCAATCAAGTCAAGAATACAGTACATTTATCAGTTTAGGAAGAGTCTATGGGATGTGTAAGCAGAGCTAAGCAACCAAGCCTGGGGACTCAAGAGAGCCCTGGCGGGTGACGAGGGGCCCACTGGCTCCTCTCCTTGTCGCAGGTGTTCGGGTGAAAGGACCTTTCCCTCCCGGGGAGGCCACTTTTCCCCTCCCCACCAGAGATCCGGTTCAGATTTCCGGCCACAGCTGCCTTCCACAGGCTGTCCAACTGCCCTGGGGCCCAGGACCCCCCAGTTTTATGTGGGCACAGTCATCACGTTCGATGTTCAGTTCATCTGCTACTGACCTGCCTATGAGGATGAGCTAGCTGAGAAACTCATGTATTTCCTGGAAATTTTTCTTACTTTGACAAAGAGTGTAAGTTCTTTTTCTTCTGTGAAGTTATGACTAGTAGTACTTGTACCACCCGTTTCCCCAAGTAATAAAAAAATCTAGACACCCATGAAGAGCATTCCCTAACTGAAGAGCAGGAAGTCCTCCCTCTCTGGGGCCCCAGGGCCTCCACCTGATCCTCAGGCATGCGATCTTTGCATGAGGACCTGTAACGGTGACCAGTCACACTTCTCAAGCTGAGTATGCTTAGGCGCACCAAGCCAGACATGTGCACGTGGTAATCTTTAAGAGATGTAAGATGAGAGTTCATTTAACTTGTAGGCGGCTGAAACCACTTTACATGAAAAGAAACTTTGATATATTAAGGAGTAGAATACAAAATTTGCAAGCATTTTTAAAGGCTTTACCAGCATTATAAATATTTCAAATTATAGCAGGCACCTTTGGGATATGTCCTGAGGCTCCCTGAGAGCTGTATTAAATTTCTTAAGCCATGGACTCAGTGGAAAAGATTAGGAGAATTATCCTGGGTGCTTCTTGATTAAAAAAAAAAAAGTCTTGATATTTGTATCTTCTACTCCACATCCTTGTATTAACAGACCTCTTGGTTTCTTCTCTGACAGTGTGACATTGCTCTCCTTAGAGGTGTGGCCGAAGGCTGGTGGAGGGAGAACCTAGGGGCTGAATAATGACTCTGGACTTCAGCCACAGCTGAAGGCATCGTTCATCTCTTGTTGGTCACCCTGGAATTCAAGTTAGAAAAAACCTAGCAGATGTTATATAGTTCTTCACAAGGATCTAGTATGAAAGTGCCTGCTAAGGATTTTAATGCTATTCACTGTAAAGTTTTCTTGTTTCTTATCCTTGTTTGAATATTCTTCCAACAATCTATCAAGGAACTATATTTAAGCATATTTATTTGATTTCTAAAATTTCTCAAAGCTATCTACTAAGTAGACCTTTGTATTTAAAGTCTTATTTTTCTTCAATATTGGGCCATAACCATATAATTATAAGCCATTAATTCCTCATTCCTATAAATCAGAGGTAAAAATTAAATTAGTGTTACATTAAGGCTAGACAAAATTGGGGGTCTGAAAAGGGAAGCTAGAATATCTCACACTGTTAGGAAGATAAGGTGCATCTGATGAAAATAAAACAAACTGTATTTTTTTTTTTTACAGTACTTGGTACATAAAATTTGTGAAGAAGAATTTGAAATAAGATCATATGGAGGGTTAGCAACAGGGGTGTGGGAGGAGGAGGCAGGGAAGGTACAGAGAATAAGTAGAATAGACGGTGGGTAGAAGATAGACAGGGGGAGGGCAAGAATAGTGTGGGAAATGTAGAAGCTAAAGAACTTATGACACAAGGACATGAACTAAAGGGGGGGAATGTGGGTGGGAGGGGGTGTGCAGGGTGAGGGGGAATGATGGGGGGAAAACGGGACAGCTGTAATGGTGTAATCAATAAAATATATTAAAAAATAAAAAATTAAATTAAATTAAATTTAAAAAAAGAAAAATTTGAAATAAGAAATTCAGAAAATTGCATCTGGGAATGTAACCAAACTACTCATTTACTGACCAAATTTTGAAAGGTAAATAGAAGCTTAAGCAAAATCAGATAGCAGTACAGGTATAGTGCCCTTAATGTGGAGTTTAGAAAATGCAAATTGCATATTGAAATTTAGTTTATTTCTACCCTACGTAATCCTTCACTGGAGCCAGTCTTCACTTGCCGTTAGTATCCAGAATCAAGTGAGTCCTAGCAACTTAGGATAATTGTTTGTTCATAGGTTTCAAGTGAATGAATAATTATCTTTGATAAAAAAAAATTTGGCCCTGGCTGGTGTGGTGCAGTGGATTGAGTATGGGCCTGCAAACCAAAGGGTCAAAGGTCGATTCCCAGTCAGGGCACATACCTGGGTTGTGGGCCAGGTCCCCAGTAGGGGATGCGTGAGAGGCAACCACACATGGATGTTTCTCTCCCTCTCTTTCTCCCTTCCCCTCTCTAAAAATAGATAAATAAAATCTTTAAAAATTTTTGAGTGTCCGTGGATAGATTAATACACAAGGGAAAAGTTTTTCCCAGTTAATAATCTTCTAATAATATTAACAATCTTCCTTCAATTATTTTTTCCTTGGTTTATCTTTTAATCCTTATATTTGCATGCCAGAATTTCTTCACTTATACATACCTATCTATACGTTAATTCCTATCATTAACAGCTTTCACTGTTCAATTTACGTTGGTATGAATATGACATGCTTTCTCTGGGCTCAAGGTTGGATTTGGCTCATTTAATTGGAAAAATCAGCCATGATTTTCTACATGTTGGGAAACATGAAGGTCATGTCTTTATGACACTGACCAAGGAGTCGTTTTGACCCAGGCCTTTGAGGAGCACTCAGTTGGAAAGTCACGGACCAATGATCATGCCATCTCCTTTCTTACCAATTTTTAAAAAATTCTACCTGAGGACATTTTTTCCCCTTGCTTTTAGACTGAGAGAAAGGGAGAGAGGGAGGGAGGGAGAGAAACACTGATGTAAAAGAGGCACTGATTGGCTGCCTTCATTACGCGCCTGGACCAGAGACCGAACCAGCAACCTAGGCATGTGGCCTGCCTGGGAATTGAACCCACAACTTTTTGCTTATGGGATGACGCTCCAACCAACTAAGCCACACCAGCCAGGGCCTTACCAATGTTTCTGAGATATAAGTGACATAGTGTGTTAGCTTCAGGCATACAACAACTGACTTGATATTTGTATACGTGCATATTGTGAAATGATACAACAGGAGAATTCGCACTACTTCCAGAAGAATGGTGTAACCTGAGCAGAATGCGCCGTCCCACTTCATCAGATCACCAGGCTCTGTGTGGCTTTGCAGACTCATCTTCCGCCCCTTCCATCGTGTCTTTGGTGGCCCACTGGCCCCGACCGCACTGGTCACCACCCTTGCAAGCTGGCTCGGTGCTCCTGCAGCGATGCCCATCGCTCGGCCCGGCCAGCGGCGTCCTTCCTGCCCGTGTCTTGGAGTCCTATGTCCACACCAGTCCCTGTGGGGGCGTGTGCTTGACCTCTGCAGACAGAATTATTTCCCTCCTCCTTTGTGTCCTTAAGAATCTCACTGCCTAATTACTGGCACTATATTCATTATAAATTACAACAATTATACATATATGTATAACCCTTTCATTAGACCACTGGACTGTGAAGTCCGGAACTTTCTTTTATTCTTTCTGCAACACAGTGCCTCTGTCTTTGGCAAGGAGTGTAAGATGCATTTTTTTCTAACACTTTCTTATTCAAATCTGCAAATATGCAGAAAAATTCAAAATCGATATAATTAGCACATACACTCACAACCTACATTCAATCATCTTTACATTTGCTGTACTTGCTTAATCTGTATTCTCATCTATAACTTTCTGTATAGATGTATACTTTTGATTGGACCCATGAACGAATATGTGTCGGTATTATGACATCTTACCTGTCAGCCCTTCCACTGTTCACCAGAAATAAAGACTTTTGCCTACAAACCACAATATCGTTCTTACACCTAACACAAACAGCATCCACTGTCATCTAACACCCAGTTCACAATTCAAATTCCCCCCGTTGCTCCAAAGATGACTTTAGAGGGTTTTTAAAAAGCAGCTCATTACTACATTTTTAATCAAATGAGTGAATCCCGAAGCCCAGTAATTGGCGCAGCGTGGTTATTTTTCGAGGGAGAGAAATATGGAGGGTATATTTGACATTTGAAGTTCTGTGCGTTGAAATGTCACTGGAGCTGCCTGTAATGACAAGCGGCGTGAAGCAAGTGGGACTTAGATCATCCCCGAGAGGGTGTAATTAAAGCAGCGATGTAGCTGCCTCGGCACCGGCTGCGGCGCCAGCGAAGCCTTTGCAAGCAGCCCCCGCAGGGGAGAGTGGCGTGAATCAGTCCTGCAGTTAGTTGTGCAGCATCTGCCGCCTTCGTGAAGACACGCGAGCAGTGGACGGTATCCAGCTCAGCCCTTCCTAGTTCGTGCCGGACTGTGCACTTTTTGCTCGTCTATAAATCACGGCAGCACGAGCAAACTCTGAGGTCATTTTTACCGTTAGCTCCCCCGAAATTGCTTACTGCAGTCCCGAAGTCCAGAGCGTGGTCCTCGTCTGATGACTGGAGAAAATCTGCAAAGGGATCTGTGCAAAAAAGTGCTGTGTAGCTTTTCGGGGAAGCTTTGGGCTTGTCCCCAGACTTTTCCACGGCGGCCCCTCCATAGCCTCAGCTATCATCAGCAGATGTTCTCTGTGATCCTTCCTTTGTTATGATTCCCACTGTTCTCAGGCAAGGTGGCGATTGCCGTCACATGCTAACCCGGCTAGAGGCAAGGACCTCATTAGCAGTATTTTCCATAGACATCAAAATCGCGTAAATGGAAATCAGAACCATCTAGTACCAAAGATCAGTAGTGAAGCTGTCTGATTTAAAAATAATACGGCTCAAGATGTGGAAGCATTCACCTTGGGGTGAGGACTTTGGAAAAAGCTCTTCACTTCCCTGCCCTTCAGTTTCCTCGTTTGTCAATGGAAATAAAACGCTGTGTCTCCCAGAACGATAGCGAGGAAGAAATCTGACGAGGCCTGTCTATGAGTGTTCTGTGAACTAAAGCAGCATCCGATATAGATCATGATATTATTGATTTATTACTAGGGACTTAGCATCTTTTTACATCGGATCTATTATAGTCCTGAAGCGGGAAAAGGAGTCTAGCTTGTTTCCTTTAAAATATTTATGTGAACCAAGCTAGCCAGCATCAGTGATTTTATTTTAGAAACTGTTTGGAGGAGTTAAACAGGAGATGATGACATGTCTCCATTGTTTTCTTGAGTCGTGGGCCTTGGGTATTCTAAAGTATCAGAAACAATATTCGTCTCATTTTTAAGCGGCCAGAGGTATTGTGCTCAAAGCAATTCCATCTGTTTCAAATCAGAGCACGTGTGCGGAGCTCTGGGGACAGAGGGACTGCAGCATCGGTTTTATTTTCAGTCTGTGTGCCCAGGTCTGTGTTGAGAAGACCCGGTGGGCAGCGTGCCCTTGGGCGCTTTCTCAGGGAGCAGGGCTGTCCGTCCTTCTCTGTGATGGGCTGGCTGCTCGCCGCTCTCCACTGAGGACAGCACGCACTCCGGACACTCCTTAGGCAGCACTGGAAATCCCAGACCTGAGTAAAACCCCGTGTGACTGAGTCAACGGACACTTGCTGGCTGTCCGCGGGAGGCGTGCCAGGAGAACCGGGGTCAGTGCCCGGCGAGGGCCCTGAGAGAGAGAGGGGACCGGAGCCCCGCCCCCAGGCGGTTTCCAGGTTGGTGGGAAGGATTAGATGCGTAGATGGACACGTGTAAAACATGACGTATCATGAAGAGCTAGAGGAAGCCAGGTTTCGAGCAAGCTCTTTTGAGGCGGGGCAGGGATAATGGTGGGAAGAACGGGGAGGGACTAGTCAAAGAACAAGTATGGATGACCCACAGACATGGACAACGGTGTGGGGATTGACTGTAGGGGCAGGGGTTGGGGTGGGCAGAGGGGGGAAATTGGGACAACTGTAATAGAACAACAATAAAAAATTAAAAAAATAAAAACAGAGAAAGTTATGATTTCTATTTACTATGCTGGAAAATTCTCTTCTGCCAGCCCTGCCCATCCCCTTACTGTCTTTCCTGTGTCCATTCTCTTGCGGGGGGTGCTATCCAGGGAAAGCCCATTTCCTTCCCCCTGTGAGATGCTCGGGTCCCTTGGGCTAGCCTTGGACATAGGAGAGAAGGTGGAGGCACAATGCGGAGTGACTTTAGAGCAGGGCTCGCCCCTTGGAAAAGCAGCACCTGGGAAGGATGGCGCAATGGGTATAGGGGACGATGTGTACGGAGTTGCCACTCTACGCCAGGTGTCGCTGTCTCGCCTAGGTAGAGGGAGAAATCAGCCCATGTGCACACAGTGTACCGTATTTTATTGAAGGTGGCAGAGTGACTTAGCTTTTAATAACGAGGAACGCAGAGACTCCTGGAGAGATGAGCGCTGGCCTGATATGTCACAATTAAAAAATGCACTGATTATTTCTGAACCAAGCCTCTGGGGCTCTAGCGTCCTGACCCTGTCGTGCGTCTGGGTGGGCTGCTGAAGACCCGGGGGGCAAGGTGGGAAGAGCAAAGGACCTGGACTCCCAGGCTCCCAGGGAGAGGAGCCTTCCTGCTAGGAAATCTGGAGCTAAAATGTGGAGAGCAAAACAAAGTCAGCGGCACCTGGAACCAGTATGGCGCACTATAAACTCTGTTTGTACGCTTTGAATGGACTCATCGCCGTGGTAGGTGGAGCAGAAGTCCAGATGTTTATAACAATGTCACAACTGATGGTGAGCATCGAAAGCCGAAACAAAGCATTTCAATCTGAAGTGTGTTTTTGAAGCCCAAGGCATGGCAGATGCCTTTGCTGGTGGGATGGTGCATTTTCTGTGTCCACCTGACAGGGCTAAGGGGTGCCCTGGGGGCTGCTAACCCATGATTTCTGAGCTTTCGTGTGGCAGTGTCTCGGGAGAGAGTAGCACCTGCATAGGTAGACCGAGTCACGGAGACCATCCAGCCCACACAGGTGGACGTCGTCCAGGCCGCTGAGGGCCCGAATGGAACAAAGGGGTGGAGGAAGAGCAAGTCCTGCATCTGCTTGACCTGAGACACCCATCTCCTCCATCCCTCGGACGTGGGTGCTTCTGGTGCTCAGGCTTTCGGGTGCAGACAGGGACTTCCCTTCCCCTGTCACCCTGTCAGACCCTGGGCTTTCAGATTCAGACTGAATCGCACCACTGGCTTTCTTGGTTCCATGGCTCACAGATAACAGACCGTGGACTTCGCATCCATAAGCAGATGAGCCAATTCCTACCCTAAGTCTCCTGTTAAACAAAGCTCTGGCTCTGGCTGGTGTAGCTCAGTGGACTGAGTGCAGGTCTGTGAACCAAAGGATCGCGGTTTGATTCCCAGTCAGGGCACGTGCCTGGGTTGCAGGCCAGTTCCCGGCAGGGGACACACGAGAGGCAGCCACACATTGACATTTCTCTCCCTCTCCCTCTCTCCTACCCTTCCCCTCTAAAGATAAATAAATCAAAAAATCTTTAAAAAATAAAAATTAAAAAAAAAAGCTCTGCATATCCCATTGTTTCTGATTCTCTAGAGAACTGACCAGTACATCCGGGATCCTTCAGTTGGCTTTATCTTGGACCGGGATGAAGAAAGAGGTCCTTCATGGGACTTTTGCATTCGTCATTGTCATATACCTTTTCCTGACAGGTGAACCGAGTCCGTGGCTTTGCAAGTTCCTGCCATGACCCATCACTTGACCAAAGGATGTAGAAAATAGAAAAATGCATTTCTTTTTTTTTAAGACTTATTTTCCTGTTTTACTCGTATGGCGTTTATCGAATATATGTAAAATATATTATTCCTAGCTGAGAGGGATGGGCAAATATTCTTTAAAACTCCTGCCAGCTCCAAAATTACCTCTTCCACTTTCCTCAGAAATCCCAGGCTCCTTTCCCAGACCCCGTTCTCCGCCTGCCTCGGGGACGCCTGTGTGCACAGCACTGCCCTGCCTCCTTCTGCTTCTGAATGCCCCGCTCCCTCCTTCTCTCCGAGCTCCTTCCGCTGCGAGCGATGATGGCACAGGCTTGCTCTCAGCGGGGCCCCACAGGAACACCGGCCAACGGACACTCGTGCGCAGAAAGTGAGCTGCTCATGACCTTCCTCGTACCTAAGCCCTGGGTCACAAACCTCGACGCCTCCTCCCAGGTGTCTCAGCAGCACCCGCCACAGGCTGAGGTTCTCACTCTTCACCTGAAATACTTTGGGGGGGGGGCTGGCAGAAGCGAGGCCTGATTGAGTACAGTTGGTAGGGTAATCACAGGGGTGCAATAGTTTGTGGTTTCAATTTGAACACGTCACCTACCGTGTCATGTGGTGTGCTGGAGTGTGACATCATTACGTTACAGAATTACATGCTTATGATTTTGTAATAAAAGGTTTTGTCATAAAAAAGGGGTGTTATCTGTGCTGGACCCTGTACGTTTTCTTCCTCTGCAGGGTCACTTTGAAAATGGTAACTTAAGGATGCTGATTTTTATAACTTAAGAATGCTTAGGTACAGGGAAGGGTCACTTGAGTTGCTCCTAGTTTTGCAAATATAAGGCAAACAGACACCTGGTAGGAGATTATAAATGACCTTTCTCGTTCCACTGTGTTTTGGTCCGGGAAGGTTTAGCTCAGGGGTTTTCTGCACGTGGTGGATGGACCAGCAGCGTCAGCATCGCTTGGGAACTCGTTAGCATCGCAGATTCTAAGACCCCGCCCAGGCTCATTGATCAGAAACTTGGTTGGGGGGTGGGTGGAGCCAAGCAGCCTGCCTTTTAATAAGTCCTCTAGATATTTCTCATGAACACAATCTAATGTTTGAAGACAACTGCCTCTCAGCCCTCGGCATACAGAACGGTTGCTAGTCCAGTTGGCCTAGGAAGTCTAAGGCTGACCTTCAGCAGCAAAGTCCCAAGATTGACTGACTTTTCTCAGGTGGAGGTGACATGGGTGTGCCAAGCTGAAACCCCTTGGAATGTTCAGGCTGGTGTTTTATACTTGACCCAACGTTGTTTTTCTTTACTTTTTTTTGTAACAGATTAATTGAGATACAATCCACACGCTGTGAAACTTACCCTCTTAATGTGCACACAAGACACGGTTTTTAGTTGAACTAAAAGAATCATGACCACCCTCTAAAAAGATTCATAGAAGTCAGTTTTGGCAAAGTATGCGCATGATGCTGGAATTTTGTCCAGGCTGGAATCCCTCCCCCGTCCGGGGCTTTGGAAAACAGCGGCTGCACAGATGCATACAGACAGGGTCACTGCCAACCCCAGTGCAGGAGAGACCCCCGGCCGGGGCTGGTGGGAGAAAAGTTTCACAGGGGAGGCGATACACGAGGCAGGAAACAGCTGGGGACAGGCCTTCAGCCAGAATCCCGGCTGTGGGGGCGCAGAGCCGGGCATCGGGTTGACTCGGTCTTCTACCAAAGACAGGTCTGTTCACGCGTGTCGCCCCAGCGTACTCACATGCCCTTCTGTGAGCTCCCCGGTGCTCGAGATCACGTGATGACTTTGATGCGGTCCCCTAGCTCTCTCTCTCGGGGAGTCGTCTTCTCTCGCACGCTGCCCAGCCTCCTCTGCAGCCCCCAGCTCCAGTGAGGCTCAGGGAGGCTGCGCTTGCTCTGTTGTCTGTCCCCGGTGCACAGGGTGCCGCCGGCGTTGGGGCCCCTTGGGGCTCACTTCGGTTTTCTCCTCTGTGGCGTGTTGTTCAGCATCTGAAAAACTGTATTTTGATTCTCTCATCGGTTACTCCACCCTGACAGTATACCGATGAGGTTCCTACACGTCACTGGACACAGCAGTGGTTCATTCTTTTTCTTCGTAGTTCGGAACTCCTTGCATGAATATTAAATGGCAATACGTTCATTGAACTTTTGATGGATATTTGGTCGTTCCATTTTTTTCACTTTTTGCTTTTAGGCAAGTCGTTTCTGTATTTTTCCTTCCTTCCTTCCGGCTGCCGTGCTGCTCCTCATCGACAGGGGGGCCTGACAGCTTGGGCGGGGGGATGCCCACAGGGGTGTGTGCTTGAGCTGGAAACGCTGCTCCAGGAGGGGGCGAAAGGAAACCCAGGGGAACGATCGATGATGTTTCCCAAGTAGAAGATGTCGGCATTGGTGATGTTGGCCCAGATCTGAGGGGTGAGCAGGGCGGACACACTGGGACCAACTACAGGTGCAGGTGCAGGTGTCCACGCACCAGGTGCCGCAGGATGGGCCTCTACCGCAGCCCCTCACAACGGGTGTGTGTGTGTGTTTGTGTGAGAATGGATGTGACTGCGCGAATGTGCAAATGGGTGTGTGACTGAACGTGTAACTGTGCGCAGCACGTGTAAAGGTGTGTGCGTGTGTGTATGTCTCTGAATGTCGGTGTGTGTGAATGGTTGTGATGGGTGTGTGTGTGTCTGTGTGTGCACTGAGAAGGGGATTCTTTCATTGTGACTTCAAGGCCCTAAATTTAGACGTTTGGTCTTGTGTTCAGATGAAGTTAAAGTCACAGCGAGACACTGACGGCCTTGAACAAGGATTCACTCACTTGTAATGTGTGTCCCGGTAGCGGGCACCTCAACAACACGGCCCTATGAGTTTGCACTTCAGAAAGTAAATTCTACAATTTTCTTTTGATAGCACAATTATCATATGGAATCAATTATTTGGGGTTAAAACGTTTATCAGTGTGAACATTTAAAACTGGCTACCATCGTAAGCCCTGGCCCCTTCACAGGCGACTCCGTGGTGCTGCTGGCGGGGGGGGGGGGGGGTGGGGGGGGAGGCGCCTCGTGAGGGCCCATCCCTCAGTGGCGGATGGCTGTGCATCGGGCGGGACTGTTGGGCAGCCCTCTGACGCGTGTGTGAGAAGGCAGCGGCTGGCCTGGGTGTGCACCTGTCCAGCCCTGCACTCACACTGCCGACTCCCCCCCAAGTGTCCCCTTCAGTTCTCCTCGCAGGCCTGTGAGATGGACAGCAGGGACCCGAGGCTCCTCCCAGGCTGGTCCTCAGCCCGGCTGCCCTCATCTCGGCGTCCAGTGTTCTCACGGGAGCAGGAGTTCGGGCAGCCTGGCACGCCCGCCGTGGTTCTTTCGCAAAACTGCCCGTCTTTTCCTTTGTCGGTAGTTTTATCGCAGTAAAATGGACACGGCGAAACTTACCATTTTAACTCCTTTCGATGAACAGGTCAGTGGCGCTGTAGTCATACCATCGTGTGGCCGTCACCACCGTCGTCTCCACCACCCTTCCCAACTTCTCCGACCGAAACTCTGTCCCCGTGGAACAACAACGCCCCAGCCCCGCCCCTCCCCCATTCCCGGTAACCTCCCTCTTATCTCCGGTCTCTATGACTCCGGTGACTTGGCACAAGAGTTGACTCCAGAGGTGTCACAAGAGTGGAGTCACACAGTACTTGTTTTCTCGTGACTGGTTCATTTCGCTGAGCGTAATGGCTTCAAGGTCCATTGAGGCTGTAGTGCGTGTTGCAATGTCCTTCCTGTTTTTTTAATGGAATCTCTTTGGGTGAAGTGGGTGGATCAAGTTCCGTAGGTTTCAGGTGTACGATTCCATATCCATCCTCTGTATGCTATAGTGTGTGTTCCCCACCGCAGGTCAAGTCCCCTTCCATCACCATTTATTTACACCCCCTTTGCCCACTCCTACCTCCCCCCACCTCTTCTCCCTCCATTTGGTAATCACCATACTATTATCCGTGTCTCTGAGGTTTTCTCTTTGTTCAATCGCTCACCATTTTTCACCAGTCCCTGACCCTTCTCCCCTCTGACAGCTGTCAGCGTGTTCTCTGTATCTGTGAGTCCGTTTGCATTTCGTTAGTATTTTGCATTTCGTTAGTCCGTTTGTATCTTGTTCATCAGATTCCACATATAGGTGACATCATATGGTCCTTGCCTTTCTCTGACTGGCTTATTTCCCTTGGCGTGACACTCTGGAGGCCCACCGTGCTGCCCCCACTGGTGGAATTCCCTCTTCTGCTTGGCCCGGTAGTGTTCCGTGTACCAATGCGCCTCCGCGCTTTTGTCCAGTCGGCGGCACGGTGCCTGGCCTCTGTTTTGGCCTCTATTTTAGCGGTACTCTCCTGGATTACGTGATTGGGTTATGCGAACACTTAATGTGAGCGTTTAAACAAATGGATTTTATTTAAGAAGAGGGTTCACGACTTTTACGAAACTGGATATGTTTGGAAATTAGTCTAACGGCCCATCGGGGATTAATTCATAACCAAGCTGTTTTCTTAATGGATACATTTTTGCAGCAAATTCAAAAGCTCAGTGTACGAAAAATGTGCTTATTTGCTAATCCGCTTTGATTTAATCAGCTGTAGAGTTTTAATTACTGCTTCGAAAAGAATTTTACTTTTTCCTATCGAAACACCAGGACAGCTAGTTTGAAAAAGAACAGAACTGATGTCTGGGCTGACCGATCAGGTCACACACAAACAACCACCTCATTATCTAATCTTACTTCGTCCGTGCTCGGAGGAGGGACATCTGTCATTGCAGCCAGGTCTCTACCTCGGATTTCGAAATGTGCCCTGTCGGATGCTGGCTTTCCTCTTTCCGGTCCTCCCCCGAGCCCCGTTCAGCCCTTCACCCCGACTCTTCCTTTCTCACTCTCCCTGCGCTGACTCCCTTCCCCGCCACAGGGAGCAGGTTGCTCAGCGCTGCCTGGAGCTCTCCCGGTGGCCGTGGTCTGGGGGCAGCACCGGTGGGAGGTGGGGAGCTAACACCCAAGGCTGTCCTCACTGTCGAGTTCCGCCAGAAGCAGCCCCTCCGGCTCCAGCCCCAGGGCCAGGTAGAGACCCCCCCCTGCCGCCCCCCGCAGACCCCAGCCACAGTTCCAGTTCCAAAGTGGCCCCAAACTTCTGGGCTCTCATAACACTACCTCTTCCCTTTTTTCTTTCCACTCCCGGGGTGGAATCGGCCTGTGGAGGTCGCTGACTTTTCGGTTGTGGTTGTCTCCCTTCTCCCGTTTGACCCTCAGCTTTCCCGCCCTCTGTGCAACCTGTCTCCTCTGCTGCGGCCCCACTGTGTGTAAGCCCTGAGGAGGTTCTGCGTGGAAGCTGGTGGGCCCGGCATTCGGTCTGACCACTCTGGACAAGCTCACGTGGTAGATCACCCTCGTTTTGTGATTTTGACCCTTTGTCGTCCTTAACAATGGTTTTCCTGATTCAAATCCCAGCACTTTGTCTTCTAAACAGCATGTTCTCCACCTCCTCTGGCTCCTCTTCCTATTCGTTTTTAAAGAATTTTTTTTTAGTACTCATTACTTTTTTCAGTAATTATTTCATGTATCCAGATCTTCCAGGCCCCGTTTGGCCAGCAGTGAGGTCGTAGAGCAGGGCGTCTCTAGTCCTGGGTAGTGTCCCCGGACCCCCGTTTGGCTGCGGTGGGAGTCCCATCGGCGGCCCTTCGCCCTGCCCGTGGTTCAGGGTGTCCCCGGGCCTGTGTCGCACTCACGCAAGCACCGGCTTTGCGGTCACTCTACCTCTCACCCTCTAGCCCAGCGGTGCCCGGACTTGGACCCACGGACGTGCTGAGCTAACAGATGCATCTTGCTTGAAGCTGCAGAATTTGCAATAATTTATCACACAGCCACATAAAATTAGTGCAGCTGCAGACATTTATTTTCCATTGTTCGCTAGACATACATTTCTGTATATTTCCCTCATTTACTCATGGCTGTCTGGAAGCCACCTTACATCTACCTGATTCCGAGTAGAATGATGTTCTTTTCCTAGGATCCTCTTCCCTTTTCATATTGATTACCTACTCTTGTTTGATACGATGTCAAGCATGCAGCTACTGGGGCCAGAAATGAGTCTTCTCCCTTTGCCTCATTCCCGACAGGTCCCTAAATGTTGTGAACTCTACCCCAGAGAAGCACTTGGAAGTTTATTCAGACCTTTTATTCTCTTGCCGACACCACCACAAATGTCTTTTACCTAATTTTTTGGACTCTAACCGGCCTGTCACTTTCATGTGCTCGGTTTCAGGAAAAAACAAGCAAACAAACAAACAAACACACACACACACTCTCTCTCCCCAAATCCCAAATCTCCCAAAACAGAAAGCAAAAAACAAACAAGAAAGCAAGAAATGAAAAACCAAATCTGGCCATTCTGTTCATGGCTATAGCTCCTTATCAACATGGTGAAGTTGAAACATTTTAGTTAGACAAAGAAACAAGTACAATTTTTAACCCACCCCCTTTTTTAGTCTCCTATTCTCATACTCCCCTGTTCCAACTCACTGTTTCAGCCTTACCAAATTATTCACTGTTGTCTTAGAATTTATCCCATTTTCTTCCCTTCTTTGCCCAGTAATTTGCCCATTATTTTCATTCACTCGGTCATTTATTTGTTAAATGCACCACGCCTTGTTCATCAGTTCAGAACAGGGCAGGTGGTGTCCCTGTCATTGTGGAGTACACGCTCCTACAGGGGAGTCGGACCATAAACAGGTACATATAAATATAAACAAATAAACATACTATTAAAGTACATCTTATGAAGGAAATAATACAGAGTGAACACCAGAGCTATTTTCGGAAGCGTGCGCTGAGCGACCCCTCTAAGGAGAAACAACACGTGAAGAGACCTTGGTGCCGACATGGAGTTGGCCACGGGAGGGTCGGAGGCGAGAGGACCCGGGGCAGAGGAAGGGGCTGGTGAGCTAGGTGCGGTGTGAGCTCTGCACATCCCGACGGCAGCCCGAGGGTGCGTGGGGCCGCAGCCAAGAAGCAAAGGGAAGCGGAGGGGAATGGGAACAAAAGGTGGGCCTTGTAGGCGGGAGATGGGAAGGAGATGGATTTTTATCGCAAGTTCCATAGACAACCAGGAGAGACGCAGGGTCTGCTCTGTGCTGCAAAGGAGGACCCTGACAGCTTTATAAACCTGATCTCCAGGAAAGACCAGAATGGGATCATCGAGGTGAGCTAGGGCGGAAAGAGACGATGGTGGCCCAGGAGCAGTGGAAACACAGAGACGGTTGACATCACTTCCACGTGGCCCCGATGGGTAATTAGTAACAGGGGGTGGGGTCTGAGACACAGGGTGTAAGGAAGGCAGATGAGTCGATGTGTGGAGTGCGAAGAATACAGAAGGAACAATGACTTCTTCTTGTCTGGGGAATAGGGGGAGAGAGGTTTATTCGTTGATACGGGGAAGACCAGAACAGGGGAGAAGACTGCAGTGGGGGGAGGAACCAGTGCCTGTTGGGACCCTGTCAGTTTTAGACACCGGTGACACTTTCACGCAGGGATATGAAGTTAGGAGCTGGGCCACTGTATAATATATATTTCAGGAGGTTTCAAGGAAAATCTTGGAACAGGAAATGTATGTATTTTTCTTCAGATGTCATCTTCACAGTAAAGTTTCTTAGAATTGATCTGTGATTTTATAAGCCTTTTTAATGTACCTCAATTAAAATATGTAAGTTACTGCAACTATCTTCGTATATCCTTCCACCAGACGGACTCTGTTTCTCGAAGCCAAAGACTGCATTGTACTCATGCTTTATTTATTCCAAAAGTATGATTAAATTCCTCTTCTGCTCAGGTGTCATCGCTCTAGGCACGAGGGAGCTCCCTGGGAGCAAGCCTGGGCTGCCTGCGGTGTGCTCATGTTTCCACGGGAAGCACATGTTTGTGTCCACGTGCTTCATGCAAGGCTTGGCACAGAGTATTTAAATAACGTGCTGGATGAATGAAATGAAAGAATGTCTCCCCCAACCCATAGTACAGTGATCTCATTATTGGGTACTTGTGTCCACACAGGTGTCAGCATAGGGTAGCAATTTTAAGAGCAAGTACTTTAAGCCTGGATTAGACCTGAATTTGCGTCACTCAAGAATTTAAGCAAGTTGGGTTGTGGGGACCCAGTCTATAAAGAGAGACGAATGTTACCCAGAATTGGGACTCCAAGAAAACATTCATTCACAGCTCTCATTAGCTATCAATGTTTTCTAAAAAAAAGAGGTTTCATTCCATGTCCACGTTAATTTTTAAAACAAGCTTTTATGCCCTGACTGGTGTAGCTCAGTGGATTGAGCGCGGGCCTGCGAACCGAAGGATCGCGGTTCGATTCCCAGTCAGGGCACATGCCTGGGTTGCCAGGCTAGTTCCCGGCAGGGGACATACAAGAGGCAACCGCACATTGATGTTTCTCTCCCTCTCTCCTTCCCTTCCCCTCTAAAAGATAAATAAATAAAATCTAAAAGAAAAAAAAAACACATTCCTTTAAAAAAAAAAACACAAAAAAAAAACAAGCTTTTAAATTTAGAACAGCTTTAGGTTTACAGAAAAGTTTCCAAGTGAGAACAGAGAGGTCCTGTGCGCCCCACACCCAGTATCTCCCGTTACTTGTATCTTCCATCGGTGTGGCGCATTTGTCATGCAGTTAACGGGCCGGCACTGGTGCGTGGTCTTTCACTAGCAGCCATGTGTGAAACCGCTGCGCGCATCTGCATGTAGGTCTCTGTGTGGATGTGCACACGCCGACATTTGGGTTCGCGCTTGGAGCCCAGCTGCTGGGTCCCATGGCGAGGCCGCCCTTCGTTCTGCAGGAAGTGGCCTGCCATGGTCCCCAGGGGTTGTGGCATTTACGCTCCCACAGGCAGTGAGAGAGAGGGTTCCTGTTCTTCATGGTCTTACCAGCAGCTGGCGCTGGCAGGTTTTGGATTGTAGCGATTCCCAGGGGTGGGTATCTCGCTTTAATATGAATTTCTTTAATGAGAAGTAATGCTGAGCATCTTTTCATGTGCCTATTCGCCATCTGTATATCTGCTTTGGTGAGGTTGCTGTTCATTCAGGTCTTCTGCTTAATTTTTTTTTAAATATATTTTATTGATTATGCTATTACAGTTGTCCCGTTTCTCCCCCATCATTCCCCCCCACCCTGCACACCCTCTCCCACCCACATTCCCCCCTTTAGTTCATGTCCTTGTGTCATAAGTTCTTTAGCTTCTACATTTCCCATACTATTCTTACCCTGCCCCTGTCTATTTTCTACCCACCATCTATGCTACTTATTCTCTGTACCTTTTCCCCCTCTCTCCTCCTCCCACGACCCTGTTGCTAACCCTCCATATGATCTCCATTTCTGTGGTTCTGTTCCTGTTCTAGCTGCTTGCTTAGTTTGCTTTTGTTTTAGGTGTGGTTCTTAATAGCTGTGAGTTTGCTGTCTTTTCACTGTCATATTTTTTATCTTCTTTTTCTTAGATAAGTCCCTCTAACATTTCATATAATAAGAGCTTGGTGATGATGAACTTCTTGAACTTGACCTTATCTGAGAAGCGCTTTATCTGTCCTTCCATTCTAAATGACAGCTTTGCTGGATAGAGCAATTTTGGATGTAGGTCCCTGCTTTTCAAGATTTCAAATATTTCTTTCCAGCCCCTTCTTGCCTGGAAGGTCTCTTTTGAGAAATCAGCTGACAGTCTGATGGGAACTCCTTTGTAGGTGACTGTCCCCTTATCCCTTGCTACTTCTAGAATTCTCTGCTTCATTTTAATCTTGGCTAATGTAATTACGATGTGCCTTGTTGTGTTCCTCCTTGGGCCCAACTTCTTTGGGACTCTCTGAGCTTCCTGGACGTCCTGGTAGTCTATTTCCTTTGCCATATTGGGGAAGTTCTCCTTTATTATTTGTTCAAATAAGTTTTCTACTTGTTGCTCTTCTTCCCCTTCTGGGACCCCTATAATTCGGATGTTGGGACGTTTAACGATGTCCCGGAGGTTCCTAAGCCTCTCCTCATTTTTTTGAATTCTCGTTTCTTCCTCGTTTTCTGTTTGGTTGTTAATTTCTTCCTTCTGGTCCACTCCATTGATTTGAGTCCCAGTTTTCCTTCCATCTCTATCGGTTCCCCATGCATCTTCCTTCATTTCACGTATTGTAGCCTGCATTTTCTCATCTAATTTATGAGCAAAATCAACCAATTCTGTGAGCATTTTGATGACCAGTGCTTTGAACTGTGCATCTGATAGGTTGGCTATCTCTTCCTTGCTTAGAGGAATTGACTCCGGGGTTTTCATTTTTTCTCCGGTTTGAGCCATCTTTGGTGGGGTTTTTTGTTTTGTTTTGTTTTGGTTTTAGTCTGGTCGCAGCTATTACGTATGAGGGGTGGAGTCTTAGGTATTCCTCAGGGCGGGGCAGCCCAGTCCCTGGGTTGTGACGCTTTAGGTGGGGGCGGGGTCCGAGAGGGAAGAATGGCGCCTGTTCCGCTCTCTTCTGGACTCCGGTCCCTTACGCCGCTTCCCCTTCACCTGGATTATCTGCGCACGCGCGCAGTGCTGTTACGTAGTGAGGGGTGGAGCCTCAGGCGCTCCCCATTGTTGGGCAGCCCAGTCGCTGGGTTGTGACGCTGTATGTGGGGGCGGGGTCTGAGAGGAAACAATGGCGCCTGCTCCGCTCTCTCCTGGATTCAGTCCCTTCTGCCACTTCCCCTCTGCCTGGACCGTCTGCACGCGAGAATGTGGAACCCCTGGTCAGCCAGCCGCCTTGTGCGTCCTCACTGGGTCTGCATAGTTGCCCCCCTGTGCCCGGGGTCTGCCAGCTGCCGCCTGTGCGCCCCAGGACCGCCAGCCACTGCCCGTGCACCTGGGAGCTGCGAGCCGCTGCTACTTGCGTTTCTGGGTCCGCACCTCCACTTTTTCCTACCGCGACTCCGCCCCTCTTACCGGTCTGGATGAATGGTTGTTGGACTTCCGTACAGTTCAATTTTCTATCAGTTCTGGTTGTTTTCTTGTTTCTAAATATTTGTTGTCCTTAATTTTGGTTGTGAGAGGAGGCACAGTGTGTCCGCCTACGCCTCCATCTTGGCTGGAAGTCCTCTGCTTAATTTTTAATCACATCGTTCATTTTCTTATTGTTGAGTTTTCGGTGTCCTTCGTATATTTTGAATAACTGTGTTTTATCACATTTTTTTTTTGCAGATATTGTCTCCCAGTCCATAGTTTGTGTTGCCATTTCATTCTCTTAACTATGTCTAGAAGTTTTATGATTTTCATATTACAGTAGGCCTATGATCTGTTGTAAGTGTGTGTGGGTGTGTGTGCACATGAAAACTTTGTCTAGGCTATTTTTGAATAGAGCATCCAGTTGTTTCAGCACCATTTATGGAAAGGGCTATTATTTTATCCATTGAGTTGTCTATGTTCCTTTGTGAAAAATCAGTTGAGTGTATTTGCGAGGGTTGATTTTTGCACTCTGTCTTGTTCCATTGATCTATGTGTCTTTTCCAAGTTTTATTTATGGTATTTTTGTTTACCGTTACCATTCTGTCTTAATTACTGTGGCTTGAAGTCTGATGATCAGGCAATGCCAGCCCTCCCACTTTGCTCTTTTTCAGTATTGGGTGGGTAGTCTTAGATCTGTTTTTTTATGTGCATTTCAGAGTCAGCCTGTTGATAGCTACAAAATAACTTGCTGGGATTTTGTTTGGAATTGCATTGACTCTATGGATGGACTTGAGGAGAATTAACATCTTAACAACATTTTTAATGTATAGACCAAGTTGGAAGGAATTGACATCTTAACACTACTGAATCGCCCCATCTATAACATTAAGTGTCTATTTCTTCGGGTCTTCCTTCATTTCTTTCTTCAGTATTTTGCGGTTGCCTGCATGTGGGTTTTGTATGATTTTTACTAGATTTACACTGAAGCATTTCATTTTTTGGTGCTATTGTAAGTGAATTTGTATTTATGATTCCAATGTATCATAGAAAACCAGTTGACTTTTTCATACAAGTGGAACCTCAGCTCTCAAACTTAATTCGTTCGGGGAGGCTGTCCGAGGAGCGATTTGTCTGAGGCGGGGGACATTGAGACCCGAGGTCTGGCTGCGCACCTGGTGACCTGGCTGTGTGTGTGTGCTCATCGGCCTCAGGACGTTGTTTTCGTAGATTGTTTCAGATTTTGTTCACAGACAGTTATGTCGTATGAAATAATGACAGTTGAATTTTCTACTTTTTAATCTGCCCATCGTTTCATTCTTTTTGTCTCATTGCGTTAACTACCACTCCCAGTACGATGTTAAATCAGAGTGACTAGGGATAAAGAGGTCATGTTTTTGCCTTGTTGTCAGTCTTAGAGGGATCAAGTGTTTTACCCTTAAGTGTGTTGTTAACTGTACATATTTCTGTAGATGTTCTTTGTTAAATTGTAGAAATCACTGTCTCTTACTGGTTTACTTAGAGTTGCTTTATTTCTTATTTTTAAATTATTTTATTGTTGTTCAAGTACAGTTGTCTGCATTTACCCCCCACTCCTTCCCCCCACCCCAGCCAAACCCACCCCCCTCCCCTGCTTCAACCCTCCCCCTTGGGTTTGTCCATGTGTCCTTTATAGTTGTTCCTGAAAACCCTTTCCCCCATTATCCCCTCCCACTTCCCCTCTGGTTACTCTCAGATTGTTCTTAATTTCAATGTCTCTGGTTATATTTTGCTCACTTTTTTTTCTTTTGCTTATTATGTTCCTGTTAAAGGTGAGATCGCATGGTATTTGTCTTTCAGCGCCTGGCTTATTTCACTTAGCATGATGCTCTCCAGTTCCATCCATGCTGTTGCAAAGGGTAGGAGCTCCTTCTTTCTCTCTGCTGCACAGTATTCTATTGTGTAAATGTACCACAGTTTTTAATTTTTTTTTATTGATTTCTAGAGAGTGAGAAGAAAAAGGGGGAAAGAGAGTGAGAGACAGAGACAGAGACAGAGACATGAGTTTGCTGTTCCACTTATCTGTGCATTCCTTGGTTGATTTTTGTGTGTGCGCTGACTGGAGATCAAACCTGCATATCGGTACATGCTCTAAACACCTGGGCTACCTGGCCAGGGCCTAGAATTGCTTTTTAAAATTGGATGAAATTTGTTGGGGTGACATTGGTTAATAAAGTGCACAGGATTCAGGTGTATGACTCCCTGATACACCATGTGTACCTCGCATCGTGTGTTCCCCGCCCAAGTCGGGCCTCCCTCCGTCACCATACACTTGGCCCTCTCTCCCCTTTCCTCCCTCTCCCACCCTCGCTCACTCTGGTAATCGCCACACTCTTCTCTGCTCTGAGGTTTTCTTAAAGTCATGTTTTAGTGTTGCAATCCGTGTAATGATTTTTCTGCATTAATTTATACGGGCACATGATTTTTGTTCTTTAGCTTGTTGATGCGGTGGTTTATTTTGATCGATTTTTTGAGTGTTGAACCAGCCCTGCCCCAGTGGAGGAAATCTCATGTGGGTGTGCAGTATGATCCTTACACATGGTGGGATTCAGTTTTCTAGTATTTTTAACATTAACCTATGTTCATGGGGGATTTTGATTTATAGTTTTCTTGGAATGTGTTTGTTTAGGGTAATGTTAACTTCACAGAATGAGTTGGGACATGCTCCCTTTGCTTGTGTTTTCTGGAAGAGATCATGTGGGAATTAGAGTCATTTTTTTCTTAACTGTCCAGTAGGATTCGGTTGTAAAACCACCCAGGCCTGGTGCTTTCTTTTATGGCAGGGGATGGATATTGATTCAGTTTCTCTAATAGATACAGGCTTATTCAGATTGTGTTTCACCTTTTGTGTGAAATGTATTTGGTGTCTTGAGTCTTTCAGGAAATTTAACCATTTTATCTAAGTTATTAAGTTCTAAGGCAGAGTTAGTTGTAGAATTCCTTTAATACCTGTTTTTTAAAAGTTAGACTTTATTTTTCAGAGTAGTTCTGGGTTCACTGTAAAACTGAGCAGAAAATGGAGTCGCCACACACCCTCCGTCCCCACGCAGGTCCCGCCTCCCCGCCATCAGCGATCCCCGCCTGACTGGCACATCACGGCCACCCTGCACTTGCAGTTATGTTAGTGTTCACACCTGCAGTGTATTCTGTGGGTTTGACAGGTGTGCAATAGTGTGTACTCACCACCGTAGTGTCATACAGAGGAGTTTCTTTTTCTTTCCCTTCCCTTGCCTTCCCTTGCCTTCCCTTGCCTTCCCTTGCCTTCCCTTGCCTTCCCTTGCCTTCCCTTGCCTTCCCTTGCCTTCCCTTGCCTTCCCTTGCCTTCCCTTGCCTTCCCTTGCCTTCCCTTCCCTTCCCTTCCCTTCCCTTCCCTTCCCTTCCCTTCCCTTCCCTTCCCTTCCCTTCCCTTTTCTGTGTAGGAGAAGTTCGCAGCCCTCACACCCCCCAATTCTGCTCTTTCTTCTCTCTCTTCCCACCTGGCTCGTGACAACCACCGATCTTTTCGCTGTCTCCATGGTTTTGCTTTTCCAGATCGCCAGGTCGTCGGAACAGTGCAGTATGTAGTCTTTTCAGACGGGCTCTTTCTTTTATCTTTACTTAAATTTAAGAATTTATGTTTCCTTTAATTCTTTCTATGACTTGTTAGCTCATTTTTTCGCACTAAACAATATTCCATTGTCTAGATGTACTGTAGTTTATCCATTTTCCTACTGAAAGGCATGTTGGATCTTCTGATGTTTTGCGTTGGCCATCACGAACAGCAGTTGCCACAAATGTGCCCGGGCAGGCTTTGGGTGGTCCGTGTTTCTGTACGGTGCTGCATAAAGCACTCACATAAAAAACACAGGGGCTTCTGAATTGGGACGATTTGAGCAATAATGTCCAAATGACCTCATTGCAGAGATGGGCTAGGAAACTTGAGCGATGCGTACCTTCTCTGCCACATTATCTTGTTTTGATTGTGTCACTGGGAGCAGACACGTGGACATGGGCTAATGACCAGTCCTGGAAACAGTGGAGTTTAGACATAAAACTGAGAATGGGTGTTGCATCACCATCACCATCATCATCATCATCATCATCATGTAACCATTCTCACAGACAACAGGATCGGGGCTCACTGTGGTCAGGGACTCCCCTCCCTCCCTCCCTCCCTCCCATTTATTCTTCCCAGTATTGCTGCGGAGTACGTATTATGGTTACCTCTATTTTCCTTTGAAAGGAGCCAGATCTTAGGGAAGTTCAGTAACGTGTCCACAACATACAACTTGTAACGGTAATGCCCGAATTAGGCAGATTAAATTGAGAATACGCACTTTTAACTGTTATATTATGCTATAGCACACCTTACAAAAAAAATAATAGTATAACTCAGCATCATAGCTTTGTTTTGCAGGCTGGTCACTTCCTTAACTCTAGCTGATGAATTATTATCATGAAATATTGGCCACATCATTTGAGAAATGTTCAGGGTAGTTCAAATTTGCTGAGTGATCATATTTTTGCATTGTTCTTTACTTTTCACTAGTACAACATCTGGCAATAAATTAAGATTATGTATTTTGTATTAAGCAAACACTTTAACAAAGGCGATTGTTATATGAAAAAGCCTATGTATTTATCATGAACACAACTGTTATAGATGAAAAATGACCCATTTAATTTGAACAAGATTATGTAAATTCCGTAGTGACTTATTGTCTTTTCCTTTCATGTATCAATTTCATGAATAACTATGCCTACTTTATATATAACTGCAAACTGAGAAATGAGAAACTCACACCACAAATCACGGAAATGAATCTTGGAATAGTTCAAGAAACTTTAAAGGTTTTTTAATCTTATTTTCTTCCCCTTGACTTCATGAAAACCATATACTTAATATATGTAGGACTAAACACATGAGCAAATGCTATTTTGGGGGACAGGGTTTCTAGGTCTTGGGAGTTCCTAGTGAATGCACATTAAATTTCTTTAATTTGGGTTATATGTCTGCTTTCTCTCCTAGAAATCAGTCTATTAGTTTAGGGTCAGTGGGACCCTCTTTGCTAGTTACCACTCTGTCTTCCTACTTACTTCCTTTTCTTAATCTTCCCATTCTCCCAATGGCTGTTTGGAAGTTTGTTTTGAGGACCCCACAACCTTAGTTGTTTTTGTAAGTGTTTTTTAAAAAAATTCTTTATTCTTTTCTTAAAAATTGTCGTTCAGGGTTCTCTGGCCAGTGTCGTTGTGTTTTCTAACGTATCTTATGATGGTTGTTTTTGCTCAGAATTCCATTCCTGACTCTCTTCTCATTCCACCTTAGTTTATTTAACTTGGCTTACTATTTCACACTCTGGAATTAACTGTCACTCACACATGGATAACTCTCAGTCCTACCTTTTTTCTTTGTCAACTGCTTACTAAGAGTCCCCCTGGCAGAGATGTCTTTGACTCTCCACGTCAGGAAAAAAGCCCTTAGTTTTTCTCTCCCTGATTTTCCCATGTAACCCGTGGCCTCGAAGTCCCGAAACAACTGTCCTCAGAGGAGCCTTGGCATCACGCCGCCTCCTTCCGCACCATCTGTGATTGTTCCATCCAACCGTTTACTACCCCTCCATCGCGACGTGGTTTGGCTCCTGGCTCTCCCTCTCCTGTCCGAAGTCATTCGGCTGCCGTTCCATCGCCACCCAACCTGCCCTTCTCTTCCCTGCGCTCTGCGCGCCTTAGATCCCCGAGGAAAAGCGTGGTGCTGCACCTGGACCTCACGCTAGCTCATGTCCCCTGCCTGTCGTCTACGGGTCCCCTCTTCGTTTCGTTGTGGTCTTTCTAAGGAACTCAGAATTGTCGTCAGCACAATCGAATTTCTTCTGATCTTGCAATGCAGCATTTCGTAGCTCTTCTCTCACTAAGCTGTGGGTCTGGAAAGATTAGCTGTGACTCTCTCTGGCCGTTGGCTCGGACAGGCAGGGAGCCAGGCACTCAGGACATATTTAATGTGTTCCATAAATGTATAAACTAATAAAATACAGATAAATAAACCAAAGTACTCATACTTTCTGGGAAAAAGAGCATTTAGGGCAGGTGTGGTACTTAATCTTTATGGTATTTTCTCTTTTAATCATTACGGCAGGTGTTTTCATGACATTTATCCTTATTTTTGATGCAATCAGGAATACTTGACCCTACAGAATAAGTTTAAAACTAGTTTTTTTATAATTTTCTATTTCAAAGCAGCACAGTTTAAAAGATCCCAGTTAATACCCACCCTGTTGACTGGATGAATAAATACAGTCCAGTGCTTTTTTTCCTTCCAGTGGCATCTGTCTGATTTAATTTTTCTCAAATGATACACAAGTATATTTTTATTGTGCAACATTTAAGCACTGTATGAGTGTGTAGGTAAAATTTGAAAATATCCCCTTTTGTTATCCACTTTCCAATTTCCCTTGTAAGGTCATGGTTTGTTTTGTGCATTCTCTCTCTCTCGTTAAAATCTATCATATGCGTAGGACTAGCATAATAATATGTATCTATGTATGTATTTGTGGATTTTCATATGTTTCCCTATAGTTCTTTAATCATTTTAAATGAACAGTACTTCTTTTAGATATTTCCATCTCATATAAAATTTTCTTTTATATTTTTCACTTGGTAGAGTATTCCAGTGTATGAGTCAGATAAACTTTACTGATATTTAGATTGTTTCCAACACCTTTCTACTTCAACAAACAATGCAGCAATATGCATCCTATTATGTACTTTGGAATGTATTACTGATAGTGGAATTGGTCTATTATAGTTTATACATATTTTTGAAAGATTTTTATTTATTTATTCTTAGAGAGAGAGGAAGGGAGGGAGAAAGAGAGGGAGAGAAACATCAGTGTGTGGTTGCCTCTTGCATGCCCCCTACTGGGGACCTGGCCTGAAACTCAGGCATGCGCCCTGACTGGGAATCGGACTGGTGACTCTTTGGTTCACAGAGTGGCACTCAATCCACTGAGCCACACCAGCCAGGGCAAAGCTCATGTATATTTAAACTTAAATAGATATTATCTAATTGCTCTACAAACAAAAGCCTTCATCAGCTTACAAGCCCCATACACTTGTTAATACTGACCCTTATGCTTCATTCTAACATGCACTCATGTGCCAGGGGATAAAGAACGCAAACCTGGGTGGCTCATCTTGATTTGATTTGCATCCCTGATTTCTCCAACATTTTTTTTGCAAGTTTAGTCATTTGTAGTTTTGCGACATACTTACCATAATCATAGTGTGCTTTTCTGTTGGGTTATTTAAGATATGTTATTTTATTGTACAGAAGTTTTAAATTGTAAGCAGTCCCATCTTACCACCACTTTTCTTGTAGGCTTTCTGAATGATAGTGCTTGGAGGCTTCCACAGAAGGAGAAAGTTTAACTGTTTGAGTTTTACTCATTTTTATTTGGGTATAACCAATATATGTATAATTCAAATTCAAGGAATTATTCCTAGTACTTATGGGACTTCTCATTTTTACCAGTTTTTAACTAGTTCATCTTAACAAGCAACTTTATGAAATAAATAAGAATATTATCATTCATATTTTGTATTTGGGGAAACTGAAGATCCCTAGGTTAAAGTAATACCAAGAAGCAAGTAGCAACTCCAATATATTTTAGGCACTCAACGAATAGTTGTATTCTGTGACTACGAGGCAAACTTTTTTTTCTTATTATCTTGACCAAGACATTTTGACAGGTTTAGAGAAAGTTCAGATCAGAGAGAATGGAGTTCTGGATGGAAACTAACTGATAAACTTATTGGGCATGTCCCCTGCCATACCTCGGCCATGGTTAAAGTCACATTTGAATCAGGTGCAATAGAAGTTCAGGTTCGTTCCATTCCAAATCCAAGTGACCACGTGTGCCTTGCTCAGTGAGGACTGTTCGACTTGCCTCGTCGGACCTGTGCCTGTGTCCAGGAGTAGCAACTTTTTGGCATGTTTGCAATTTTACAAAGTTAGATTTCATTAATTTTACTTCTGCAAATGCAGTATAGGTAATGTGAACTACCTGTTAAGAAAAATTAAGTGAGTTGGCAAAATTTTCCAATTATTCTCATACTCTGCATGTTCTCCAAGAAGGGAGTGCAGTCGTTGCTTTTTCTGAGGAGTAAAATGTAGGAGTAATTTTCCATTTTCTTTGGGTCTGCATTATGAAATAATAGTTGTGGGTATTAGCATTTGAATATGTACTAAAATGTTGCTATTCCCCTCTTTGGAACTTGTTCTGACTCATTTTGCTGTGTTACTAATTCCAAACTCCAGGATGACGTCAGGTCTTCTAATGCACATGAAAGCAATTTGAAAAATGTGATACATGCTTAAAGAAGGCAGTATGCATTATCGTTGGTCTCATTTTGAATATTTAGCTTTATATAGAGAGAGCTTTTTATATACAATTCGATGTGTAGCTAAAAGTCCTAGAAGTGTTAGCTTTTTAAAAGAAGCTTTTTTTCCCATTTCTATAACTCCTGCTTCATGATAGTCAGTGTTCTCAACACAATCCATCACCTTTAACTAGAACTTTAGAATGCTGAAATGTTGCTCCATAATATTTATAGGATAGAGAGATTCAGATAAGGCCCTTTCATTGAAATGCATATGAAGTTATAATTTTTCCCTTCAGTTTAAGAGGATCACGCTATTTCATTATTTTCCATTTTATCTTTCATTGTTCCACTAAGGAAGAGACCTGAAGCTTCCATAAAAATGCAAAATGTGACTTGAAAAAAATACAAATGTCTTTTCCTTGAGGGACTGCTTGCCTTTAGCAAATAAAAATAATGTTTTTCCTAATTCAATAAGCCTCACTGCAGACACCTGAGGGCAGTACGTCTTCACTATCTGCAACTCCAATTTGAGGAAATGCTTCTTTCCATTGAAAAACGTCCCATAAGCACAAGAGGACTGTCACAGAAACTCCCGGCTGTCACTTTTCATCTCAAGAGGAGGCCACCGGCTCACCCGCCTCATACAGCAGCGGCCGTGTCCCCAGGCCTCTTCATTTTGGTGGAGGTTTCCTGTTAAGTTAAAGAAATGGTTCTTTTCTCCCCTCTTCCTTACCTATCTGTGTTTGCTGCTTCTTGCCTGCATAACGTGTTATTCAAGTAGTAGTACCTAGGTACATTGCATTTTACGCACCGAGTGACACTTTTGTAACTTGTGGTGAATGGAGATCTTGACTCGCTAATTTCGCATTACCCTGGAGTAGCTCACACTCATACAAGGAGAATTCACGCACCTGCATATTTAGTCATGGGCCACCCCGGTCAGACAGTTTTCTTTGTTCTTAATGTTGTGTCCACACCCTCACCCAAGGATTCTTATCTTGACCATGCATTTCAAAATGACTGGGGCCAGACTGATAAGTCCAGGACGATACCAGAAATACATCTATAATCCTCTTGTCCCACCTGACCTGATTCAGCATCATCCCCACAAAGACGGCAGATTGGGATTTAGCCTGGACTATTCTGAGTCTCAGAAAAGTGTACCGTAATAATCAGAGAAGGGAATCTGATTTTTATTTATTTTTCCTAGCTTTATGGGGGTATAATTGACAAATAAAATTATGAGGTATTTAAAGTTTGCAGTGTGATAATTTGATCTATGTATTGTGAAATGATTCACACAGTCAAGTTAATAAATACATCCATCGCCTCACAGTTGTTATTATATTATTATTGTTGTTGGGTGAGATTTATTCTCCACAAATTTCAAGTTTCCAATACAGTGTGATTACCTATAGTCACCCTGCTGTGCATGAGATCCTCAGAATTTTTTCATCTCATGACTGAGAGTTTGAATGCTTTGACAGCCTCCTGTATTTCCTCCACCCCAGGCCCTGGCAACCACCATTCTACTTCCTATGTTCTGGTTCTGTTGTTTGTTTGTTCGTTTGTTTGTTTTTTAGATTTCACATGTAAGCGATACCACACAGCATCTGTTTTTCTCTGTCTTATTTCACTTAGCATAATGTCCTCCAGTTTCATCTATGTTACAAATGGCAGGATTTCCTTTTTTAAGGCTGAATAATACTCCGTTCTCTCTATTTTTCTGTCTGTCTGTCTGTCTACCTACCTACCTACCTCATATACCCCAGTCATCTGTGGGCAGACATTAAGGTTGTTTCCATGTCTTGTCTGCGGCAAACATGAGGGTGTAGATATATCTTCAAGACAGCGATTTTCGGGACTCGCCACAGTGGTTTCCATAATAGCTGCACCAATGCACATTCCCACCAATGATGTACAAGGCTTTTCTTCTCCCCACATCCTCTCCAGGATTTATTACCTTTTCTTGATAATAGACATCCTAACGTGTGTGAAGTGATAGATATGTCATTGTGGGTTGTATTTGCATTTTTTGATGATTAGTGATATTGACAGC
This sequence comes from Glossophaga mutica, assembly GCA_039655065.1. NCBI lineage: Eukaryota > Metazoa > Chordata > Mammalia > Chiroptera > Phyllostomidae > Glossophaga > Glossophaga mutica. Next base: position 5,142,291 of record CM077305.1, read on the forward strand.
CTTTTAAGAATGTCTGTGGGCCATTTGTATATCTTTTTTGGGAAAATTTCTATTCACAGTCTTTGCCCATTTTTAATCTGATTATTATTATTATTTTTTGCTATGGAGTTTATGAATTCCGTATATATTTTAGATATTAACACCTTTAAATATATGGTTTGCAAATATTTTTCTTTGTTCTGTAGGTTGCTTCTTAATTCTGTTGATTGTTTTCCTTTGCTGTGCTCAAACATTTTTAGTTTGATGTAGTCCTGTTTATTTATTTTTGCTTTTGTTTCCTTAGCTTTTGGTGTCAAATCCAAGAAATTGTCATGAAGACTGATGTCAAGGAGCTTTTCCCTATTTCTTCTTGGAGTTTTACTGTTTCAGACCTTATGTTTAAGTCTATATCCATTTTGAATGTATTGGGAGAGATGGGTCTAATTTTATCATTTTGCATGTGGCTCTCCAGCTTTCCCAGCACAATTCAGTGAACAGATTGTTCTTTCTCCATTGTGTATTCTTGGCGCCTTTATTGAAAATTAGCTGACCAAATATGCATGGGTTTATTTCTCAGTTTCTATTTCAATGATCCTTGTGCCTATTTTTATGCCACAGCCATACTGTTTTGATTCTATAACTTTGTAATGTAGTTTGATACAATGCCTCCAGATTTTTTCTCTCGATCCATAAATGTAATATACCACGTCAACAAAATGAAGGGTAAAAATCATGTGGTCATCTCAGTATGTGCGGAAAAGCATTCGACACAATTCAACATCTTTCGTGATAAAAACAAATTTGGTTAGAGATGGAATGCACCTCAACATAGTAAAGGTCCACAACCAGCATCATACTTGATGGTGAAAAGCTAAAAGCCTTTTCTCTGAGATCAGGAACAAGACAAGGAGGGTGCCCAGTCTCACCATTTCTACTCAGCATAGTTACTGAAAGCCCAGCCAGAGCAGGAATGCAGGAAAAAGGAGCAAAAGGCATCCAAATCAGAAAGGAAGAAGTCAAATGCTCTCTGTTTCCAGAAGACATGATCTTGTATATAGAAATCCCTAAGGATTACACACAAAGAATTTAAAAAAATCTGTTAGAACTGATAAATGAATTTAGTAACATTTCAGGATGCAAAATTAACATACAGAAGTCAATTGTGTTTCTGTTAGACTAACAATGATATCCAAAAAAGAAATTAAGGAAAAAAGTCCATTTTACATCAGCATCAAAAAAAAAAATGAGATACTTAGGAATAAATTTAACCAAGAACATAAAAAAATCTGTGCACCAAAAACTATAAAACATTGATGAAAATAATTGAAGAACAGACAAATACATAGAAATATTTCCCATGTTCATGGATTAAAAGGATTATTATCTTCAAAATGCCTATAATACCCAAAGCAATCTATAGATTCAGTGCAATCTCTATCAAAATTCCAAGGTATTTTGTACAAAAATAGAATAAATTAGCCTAAAATGTGTGTGGAATCACCAAAGACCCTGAATAGCTAAAGCAATCTTGAGGGAGAAGGGAATTACAAATGATTCTTTTGTATATATTTTACCATTGTATTTTTCAGCTTATTCAAAATGGGTTTCTTTTTCTGTAAGCAGTACTTCCAATGAAGTGGTATCAGCATTATTTTCCACAGGATTATGGCAATCGAACATATTTCCAGCCAGTGTTTCAGAGAATAGGTTCTAGTACACCTGTGAAACAGCATTGTTTGTGATATACAGAGAAAAGTTAGCACTACATTAGATGTGTCTGACCGGCATCCGTGCCTCTTGGGTTGCTGAGAACGTAAGGTGTATCTTGTCTTGTTGTCGAAACAGTGGTCTCTGAAGAGTTAATAATGATTTTTGTCTACACGACTTTATTGCTGTCTGGAACTTGTCCATAAGGTAGCAACACCATCCCAAGGTGGACCACGCTAGATTTCAGAAGGCAAGCAGAAGACTCTGGTCCTGCTCTCTGCTCAGAGAATGCATCTTTCTATCAGAAAATACATCTTTCTATCAGAAAATACACTATAAGGGACAAGGAGGAAGAGAGAATGATAGGTTTTCTGCTTGGAAACAAAACAAAACAAAACATCGTTTTGATCAGGTCGTCCCCAGATCAGACTGATCTAAGGATCTGTGTGTGGTTCACAGCTGGGATTTTTCCCTGCACTGAGCACGTATGATTTTGTATATTGTTGTTTTGGAAATTCTCCCCTTTTCCCAATCCAGAAATATGAAAATGTTTATTTCCTAAAGCCATTCAATCTCTAATATATGATTTTCCTCCTATTCCCTTATGTATAGAATCTACTGTCTTTAAATTTTTAATGTGACAGTGTATATTCTAAACAGTAGTTGATATAATTGGCTGCGTTTTCCTCTTGGATGTTTGAAGCGTTTCGCACATTGACCTGGATTAAAAAGAACAGATGGCCATCTTCTAAAGTTTCTTTTGTATTTTTTAAACCTTTGGCTCCAGTTACCAAAGAAAGAACAAGTTTTTATCTGTCTCAGCAGAGAAGGTGGACAGTTGTGTGATGGTCTGACAAGGTAAGCGGTGACCACGCACCCACGCACCTCTCCGACTTGCAGACATGCAGGTTCTGTGACCTGGTTTGACCGGGATCTGAGTGAGTATCTGAGCTGCTCGGATTCAGGAGATAAATACTTAGATTTGTGCTTCATCCGCACTTTCAGACAGGCCAAAGGAGAGGACCAAAATAGAGGGCCTCTCCCCTAGGATTTGCCTGCCTACCCTCTTAGGTAACTTACTATTTTTTCCAACCTTTTAAAAAGGATTGCCTGCTTTTTAAATACTTCTTTTTGTTTGTTTGAAGAGACGTGTTAGAAGTCCAGTTGGATATTCAGGCATAGCCCCTAGTCATGTGACACCTTATGGGGTTGGGGGTCCTAAGAGACCGGATTTTCGGCTTTGTAAGGCCAAAAAGTCAATCCCCTCATTACACACAGACTCGATCTGACTCAGGGGAACTGACTCATGCTAATGAAACTCATAAGAGACTCATGATAAACCAGAAGGCTAGTTCATTAATTCATAATTAGCAATAGATCTGCCAGGAGGAAGAAAATACAGCCAGTCAGCACATTCTCTCCCAGAAAGAAACTCACACGCAAGTACAAAAATGTAGCTTGGTGGATACAGAACCGGTGGAAAGGGAGCTGGATAATATCAATGGACAGTTGGATCTCGTTCCTCTAGCTTCAGGGTCCCCTTTGCTGCCTAGAAAAGAAATGGCAAACTGGCCTAAGCTTTCACTTCGGACTATCTTTAAGTCGTTGAAGTTGCAGAGTACATTAATGACTGGTTTCTGTGCATTAACATGTGTTCATAACATCTTGCGAATGTAACTTGATGTTCCTGATCGGGACGAAGAGAAACTTCACTTTAACCAGCAACAACATACTTACAAATCCTCTGTAAGGATGAGTTATGATAAGAGCACCCTCTCCAAATTTAGGTCCCATGTCCTGTAAGAGACTTGCACCTCATAGAGGTTTATGTTGGTAAGAGTATTCTATATCAATAATCAGTTCCATTTAAAAATAAGTAAGTTATACTAACAAACAAAGTAGAAACAAACTCATTGATACAGAGAACAGACTGACAGCTGTCAGAGGGAGGGTGTTGGGGGGCCAGGTGGAAAAGGTGAAGGGATTAAGCAAAGAAAAAACAGACGACAGTAGAGTGATTATCAGAGGGAAAGAGTGGGTGGGGAGAGAGAGGAGAGAGTGAAGGGGGTATAAATGGGGATGGAAGGAGACTTATCTATGGGTGGCGAACCTGCTATACAATATACAGAGGATGGATTATGGAGTGGTACACTTGAAACCTACATAATTAAAAAACTTTTTAATAATTCTTTTTAAAAAAGAGTTTATTTATTTTTAGAGAGAGGGGAAGGGAAGGAGAGAGAGGGAGAGAAATATCAATGTGTGCTTGCCTCTGGTGCGCCCCCTACTGGGGATCTGACCCACAACCCAGGCATGTGCCCTGACTGGGAATCAAACTGGGGACCCTTTGGTTCACAGGCCTGTGCTCAGTCCACTGAGCCACACCTGCCAGGGCGAAACCTATATAATTTTACTAACTAATGTCATCCCAATAAATTCAGTAAACATTTTAAATGTATAAAATAAAAATAAATAAGGTGCTGCAAAGACATGCCCTCGTCGTTTCGGGTGTCCTTGCTGTCCTTGGACTGCTTGTGATGTTCTCACCGTGGCGCACCTGTGCCACGGTGAGATACGAAGAAGAATGACCAAGGCGGACTGTGTAACTCCCTTTCCCGAGCAGCTTGCCCGCCTATTCAGCGTGTGTCCATAGAGCACTGGCTGCCAGTGAGGCTAGTGTTGACAAGGCGGGGTGAAGAGGAATGTGATTCTTCATTCTTACTTGCAGGGAAAGGCCAAATGCGTGATAATGCAAAATCTTAAAAAATACGCGTACGTCAAAGCCAGTCGAAATGTAACTTTCTCTCCATTGGGTGACTAAGAAGGAGGCGTGAGGCTCAGCATCATAGATGACGGTTTTCACGGTAGGCGTCAGCGATCGAAGTGAGGTTCAGCATCATAGATGACGGTTTTCACGGTAGGCGTCAGCGATCGAACTGACCTCCGACGGGGCGCTGCATTCGAGAAGGCACTACAGAGGCGTCGAAGGCGGGGAGGTGGGGGGCAGTTACCTCAGCAGAGAAGACTTATTGGCAAATTCTGATGCGTTCGCAGGTGATTTGTGGATTAGAATGGATTGAGAAACACTAATGCATTTTAAGACTTTTAGTTCTGTCCCCTCGAGATGATTTTATATTAAAAAATAAGGAAAGTCTCATTTTGCAATCTAGTATGCTTAGAGAAAGTGAGATAATTAAAATAAATATGAGCCTAGTTTTGAAGGTAATTTCTTTAATCATGCAAAGTTTGGTTGAAATGTTTATTTAATATTTCAAGGAATGATAATTTGGGAATAATTTGCCTGATATTTTTTTCTTAAAAGTGTCACATTTCTAGTGTTGGGGCTTTATTTAGCTACTTAGGGCTACTGCATTTTTATCATAGGCAATGGTAGTTACATGAATCTCTATATTTTTTAAACCACATAGAAAATTCTAGAAGACATGATTCTCACTTCTTACAAACTAATCTTATACACTCAAGCTTAAAAGGGGAATCATACACAAGAATTATATATATTCGTATGTACACATAATAATTATTATTCTGTGGATTCATTTATTAACTCAGAGACATTAGTCATTTGTAGCAAGCAAATACTTCCCATAATTGCCACCCACCTACCTAGCTCTGGGGGAGGGGCGGGTAATCAAAACCCGGGAGAGACGAGCCAACCCTGGTGGAGAGACTTCACATCCCCCTGCTCCCCACGGATCCTGCTCAGGGGCCCTCACAGCTGATCCTGCTCAGGGGCCCCCTATAGCTGCTGCCACGCCCCGCTCCCCAGCTCCATGACAGATGCTGGCCCCTTGCTAACAAAAGAAGTTCCAGGTATTTGGAGAAAAACTCTTTTAGATAATAGGTGCCTTGTATTAGATACATGTTTTTAAAAAGAGTGTGTCGTAGAGTCTGCAGCTGGTTTATTTTTAGTCTTCGACTTAACTACAGAATCAGTAAAAGGTACATGAGGAAACTCAAGAAATGGTTCTCTTGTACATTCTGTTACTTGCCCCCTTTATTTTCCACTCTCCAAACTCTTAAGGTGAGAACCTTTTTGTGTAAATTTTGCTATGCGGATAAAACATTAAAAAACCCCACTTTGATGTACAGGACACACTCTGACTTAAAAGAAACCAGTAACGCAATGTCAGTTGAACTCCCTGGCGGGAAGTCTGTGGAACATTGTCATTGTGCTTCTGGTTTGCTGTGGTCTGAATTTAAAGGGAGTCCTCACTCCACTGTACACGTTTTGATCCAGGTCGAAGTGACCGTGACCTCTAACTGGAATCATGTCTTCCTTTATTCCTAGTTCCTGACTGTGGGGTTCGGGAGAGGTAACATGAGTCAGCCAACATTAATGCTAATGAAATATTTAAAAACCCACTTAAGGAGCAAGGGTACAAAGCTTCAGGTTTTCATTTAGCTTAAGTAAAGATGGTTTTATAAATTCACGCACACTGTAGTTACTCACTCTCATGCAGGGACATTGAGCTCCACGCCCCCCCACCCCCCACCCAGGATTACAAATGCAATTTGAGAATAGATTTTTTCCTAAATCTCATGTTTTATATTGTTTCTAATTTTGCAAAAAAGCCAAGAATTTTTGTTGACTCACAAAATACTTGAGCGCTCTTCCTCAAGCAAAAGGAAAAGTTCTGGCAACAGCCTGGAGCAGCGATTGAGCCTAGAAAATGGTATCTTGTCATAGCGACGCTGCAGTTAGGGTAGAGAGGGGGACAAGGGGGGAGGAGGGGGTGGGGAAGAAGGAGGGAGGGAGGTGAAATGAGGAGAGCGCAGGGGGTGAGACTTGCCGCCTGGTGACTGCTGGGGGCGTGGACATACTCCGAATCTTGTAGCAGGCGGAGAGCCCGCATTAGAACCCAAGACCCCTTGTCCCGCGTATTTATCCGCTGTTGTGTCAGAAACTGGCTCCAAGTCACCCAGGGTGGCTTCCTATTCACCCGTCAATGCCTCAGGGGCCCCCTCAATAGCAAAGTCTGTGATTTTTGTTTTGCAGCTTTACAGGGCTACGCAGTTTACATATCCTGAAAATTTTAGACAAAATGCCACGATTTCTAACAACCTTTTGCAGTTGTACCAATGTTGCCACAGCCCAGGTGTAGAGAACGTTTTCATCAGCCCCCACACTTCCCAGTCCTGTTTTCTTAAGGTGGAAACTGAAGTTATTATTTTTGAAACTTCTACTTTTTTCCTGATGGGGTGTTTCACGCTGTAAATTTCTTTACGAACTTTTCTTTAGCTGCACCCCGTACATTTCAATATGTTGTACTTTCGTTTTCATTTACTTCAAGATACTTTTTGATTTCCCTGCAATTTCTTCTTTGGCCATGAGTTATTTACAAGTCTGCTGTTGAGTTGCCAAATATTTCTGATTTCCCAGCGTTCTCTCTTGTGGAGCTCTAGTTTAATTCTCTTTTGATCAGATTTACTTTGCATTATTTTAGCTTTTCAGATTCATCGAGGCCGGTCTTGTAGCCCAGCTGTCGTCTCTGCTGGAGAAGGTTTTCTGTGTGCCCAGAGAAAGCACCTGCTCTCTAAGCCTTGGGTGCGGTGGGTGCGGTGTTCAGTCGGTGTTGCATGCTGCACCCCCCCACCCCGTGGCTGGCAGTGTTCAGGAGGTTCCCCCCCCCCCCGTGCTGTGCTCCCTGGTTATTGTACCACTTACTGAGAGTGTGGCATCGGAATCGCCAACCACAGTTACCGAGACACCTCTTCTGTAAGATGAGTCAGTCTTGGTTTCAAGAGCGTTGTTCTAGGGCTCTGACCTGTGTACATTCGTTTCTAATTTGTATTTGGGGTTCTTACTCAATCCATTGAGACTCCGGGGGAAAGGAGAGCTGGAAGGTCAGCTCTGGAACCGGCCCAGTGGCCGTCCTGTCTCATGCCGGTGCTGAGAGCCGCCAGAGGCCCCACGGGGACACGGGGCATGGGACGGACCCATCTCTCCAGCAAGGGAGCTTCGTGAGCGGGGAGAGAAGGGATTTGTGGAGGCTGCCTTGGAATGCAAGCTCCCGCACCCCTGGAGGCTTTTTATTGTTGGTTGAACCTCGATTTTAAGTGTTGGTGGAGTTTTTTGTCGTTACTGTTTAGTTTTTTAATCTTCTCTTGGCAGACTTTTACTGGGTGTGGAAACAAAGAGAAATGGTTCATTGAGAAATCGCGTAGGTATAGAGAGATTTTATGCTGGCGGTGGCCTTCTCTGCATATTTATGACTGTCTCAGTCCGATTGCTGCATGTGGGGAAGGCAGACCAAGGTGTCCGAGGGCGTTTTTTTGAGAGACTAAGGACTGCGGCCACCAGCTGAGAAGGAAAGCAGTTCTCAGAATGGGTCCGGAGGTCTGACCGGCAGATCGGGTTTAGAGTCAAGAAGAGCCAGTGGTTCATGCTGATGAGGCAGCTCAGAAAGACCCCCAGGTGCAACTGTTTCCTTCCTCTTGGCCCCCTCCGAGTCTGCTGTTGGAGTGCTACTTCAGTGCTGCCGTTTGAACGAGCGATAGAGATTTTACAGCCGTCGAAAGATGCACAGTGCAGTTACTGTTTCTTCCAGGTAGGTGTCATCAGCGACAACGGCAACCCAGTCCTGCCTGTGGGGCCCCCACCTCCTCCTTGGCTCTGCCTTGCCTGGGCACGGCATTCTTGAGCGTTGCCGCCTGTGTTTTGGTAACAGGAGGTCAGCATGGCAATTATGAAAAGCACAGAATATTATAGCGAAACTCTGCTTAAACACCTTGTTGTAATCCTTCCTTGGGTTACGTAGCTCGTAACAGTGCACTCCTCAGTGTAGCAGGGAGACCCTGGGGAGAAAATCCAAGGCTTACTGACTTACTGCCAAGTGTTAAACAGACCCACGCCGGCAGTGTGTGCACAGGGCTCTGGACACTCATTAGCACAACACGTGGAGCGAAGCGAATGCCCCGTAGATGACTGTGGGTGAAGAATTAAACCATGGGATGGATAAATGAGTGACTGGATGACCGACTTCTTCCTAGATTATTGCCAGGAATATGCCATCAGGCTTTCTTGGAGCAGAATTGGCCAGACTTCGTATTCTGCCTGGGAGACAAGCGTAGGTTTGAGGCTTGGAACTGATATCAGTTCAGGGGTATGCAAACAGAAAATGATAAAAGCCCCATCGGGTAAAATATCAGGGGCAGAGTTGGGGACAGAAACCAGTGCATCGGGGGCAGTAAGTGGCAGAGGCGCACAGGGGAGGAGCTCAGGAGCGACATGGGGGGGGCCACAGAATGCAATCCAGGCAAACAGAGTCTTGCTCAGGCATGCCCTCTTTGACCTTAGGCAGTGTTTGCATCTCTCTGAAGGTTTCCCCTTGGCGCGGCCAGCGAGCAGGTAAGGCTGAAGCGAGTGGCACTCCGTGGCTTTATATTTGGATCGTCATCTGAAGAGCTTTCCCGACGTGTTCCATTCCTGGTCTCACCCTGGCACATTGATGCTCTCGTACTGACAACGTATCGGAAACTCCTCCGTGGAAGATTCGGCCTCATTCAGAGCAGCAGGACATCGGTCTCCATGTCACCTCTCGAAGAGGTGAGCAGCAGCCTCCCGAGAATCGCCCTGTCCTAGAAGGAGCCTGACATTTGTTCTCCTCCTCACCCGACCGCCTGCCCCGACCCAGCAGAAGCTAATTCTTGAACGTGATGATGACAATATTAGATGGCCGAGTGATGCCAGCTTTTCAAGCGTTGGAATTTCTGAGCACTGTGCTGTGGTGTCCTACCGTTTAAGTCTAGATGCTTCTTTTTTTAAAGGAAATCAATGTTTATTGGGTGTGCATCCTCTATATTTATGCCCTCGTAGTTTTAACCTGAGCCCAGTTAGTTATCCAATTATTTTTTACACACGGCTCACCTGCTTTCGTACAGATGTTCTAACTGTTGAAGTCTCATTCTTCACAGACGAAAATTTGTTTCCTTGCTGGATACAATGTTGACTTAGCATTAAATCTACCTTAACCTGAATCTTTTTAGCAGGTTGCTTATCTTGCTTCGGGTGCCAAACGTTCTCCCATTCTCTAGGTTATTTCCTGAAATTTCCCACACTTCAGCACTTTTCAGATGGATTTTTAAAAATAGACTGTTTTAGAGCCGTTTCTAGGCTCACAGCAACATCGACTGGACTGGACGGTATAGTGAGTTCCTGTGTGCTCCCTGGCGCCCACAGGGTGCCCCCCCCTGCACTGTGGGCAGCCCCCCACAGCACGGCGCTTGTCTTTCAATCAAGGAAGCCACACTAACACATCACTATCACCTCAACTCCAGGGTTTCCGTTAGGGTCGCTCTTGGTGCTGTCTGTTCCGTGGGTTTTGCAGCGTGTGTCGTGACATGATGCACCGTGGGAGCGTCATACAGGGCACTCTCGCGGCCCTAGCCCCTCGGTGCTCTGCCCGCCGTCCCTTCCTGTAAATGTCATTGTGAAGGTTTTCACGTGGACCCAAGTTTTCAGCTCATTCGTCATTCACACAGAGGGGTGTGACTGCTGCACCTTGTCAGATGTTTAGTTCCGTACGCTCAACTTTTTAAAAAGAAACTGTCGAACTGTTCCCCGAAGTGGCTGCGTCATCGTGTTGCATCCACAGCAGTGACGAACGGGAGATCCTGTCGCTCTACTTCCTCGCCAGCAGTTGGTGCGGTCAGCGTCCTGCATTCCGGCCCCTCTAACAGGTGTGTGGTGGCGTCTGACTGTTGTTTCAGCCTGCAGTTCCCTGGTGACATCGGATGTTGAGCCTCTTTCCTTGTACTTATTTGTCATCTGTGTATCTTCTTTGGTCAGGCGTCTGTTCAGGTCTTCTGCCCATTTCTTAACTGCGTTGTTCATTTTCTTACTGCAGAGTTTTAAGAGGCCTTCGTGCATTTTGGATAACATTATTTTATCAAATATATCTTTTGCAAATATTTTCTCCCTGTCTGTGGCTTATCTTCTCATTTTTCCTGACAGACTGACTTTTCATTTTAACCCGAAATTGCACCTATATTATTTGTGTTCCTGCAACTTGATTGCTTGCCTGAATCGACTACTGCCTTGCTCTGACACCAGGAGGAGTGGTGCCCTTCAGCTAGGTCTGTGCGTTCTGCTTGTTGGCTCACTTCTGCTTGCAGATGGTCAGGGAGCCTGGCCGGGGTCCTCTGCAGGCCCACCCCCCAGACAGCCGCCCAGCACTGCTGTGGCACCATCTCCTGGTCTCCTGTCCTAAGCCTGGGGGCTGGTTCTTCAATGTAAAGGAAAGCATCAAGGACACTCGTGACTTCTTTCACATTCCCATGCGCACGGTGAGCCTTCTTTCATCTGGTGGCAGCCCTCAGAAATGTGTGAACGTGACAACGATCGCCTTTTGTGCTCCTTTCAAAAGTCACATTTGATGCATAGCAAAGGGTGTGTGGACTGGGTATGTCAATTATGAAGCGCTAAATTTATATAACTTCCTGGGAATCCTCCTTCAATTTAAGATGATATTCATCAGCAATAGCATTGCTAATACCTATGTGCTCTGCCAACTTCCCTCAGGTAACCCCGAACCTAAATTTTGTTTCACTATTCCCTTTCTTTAAAAAAAATAGTTTTACCACAGATACAGTCTTAACAACATATTATGCAGGTGTGATTGTTCTGAGTGTTTTAAAACTTATCATGTACCCCATAGTCTGTGGCAACTTGCTTTGTTTTCCTCACCCTTTTTCCTCAGATTCATCAAAGCCCCGTGTGGGGGTTGAATACAGCTTTGGATGTTAAGGTACTCCTTTCCTTTTTCCCATATTATGTCCCAGAATCCTCACGAAGTTTCATTCCAATTATTTTCTTTTTAAAAAAATAACAGATGGATTGATATATCTTCGTTATATAGATTTCAAGTGTACCACTCGATGTTTTAATTTATTATACATTGTGGAAAGGACCACAGTCAAGCCAATGAACGCATCCCCCACCGTTAAATGCTTGCTGTTTGCAGGTGCATGTGCGTTGAGAAGATTTAAGATCTGTGTTCTTAGCAAATCTCGAATATGGAACACAGCGCTGTTAACGGCATCACCATGCCAGGCGCTAGAGCTCCAGAGCTCAATCGTCTTGCGTGACTTAAACTCTGTACCCTCGGGCCACTAGCTCCCCGGTCTGGCTCCCCCGCCCGGCAACAGCCATTCTGCCCTCTCCTGTTTGATTCTGTCCGGTTGGAATTCCACGTGTAAGTGAGATCACGCAGTATTTCTCTTCCTGCGTCCGCACACGTCACTCAGCATAATGTCGAATGGCAGGATTTCCTTTCTTAAAGCTGAATAACATTCCATCATGAGTATATACAGGACGTCCACTTTATCCATTTATCCACAGATGGACATTCAGGTTGTTTCCATATTTTGTTATTTTGAAGAGCATTGCAATAAACAGGGAAGTGTCAATATCTCTTCCAGATACAGATTTCATATTTTTTGGTTAGAAACGCCCAGAAGTGGGGTTGCTAGATTCTATAGTGGTTCTATTTGTCATTTTTTGAACAACCTCCCTACTTTTCCCCACCCTGGCTGTGCCAATTGACATTTGCATCAGCAGTATGCAAGAGTTTCTACTTTCCACGTCCTCACCTATGCTTATATTTTGACATTTTGGTAGTAGCCATTCTAATCTGGAACTCTCTCATTCTGAGGGACACTTACCTGATGATTTCTCAAAATATTACCCTTTCCAAGTGAGTTTTGAATCAGTGGAAGCAAAACAATGAGCAGAGGCTTATAAATTCCTACATAAGAAATGCAGGGACCAGTAAATGTATGGAGATTGATTTGGGGGAATGGCTGTTTTTGTAGCAGTCTTGAAATTGCAACAAGGAAGTAGTTTTTATTTCTAGTCTCACGTATAAGTTCAGTTTTTCCTTGTAATAAGGAACTTATTTTTTACACGTCAGCTTTTCACATGCCAATATAGTTTACTCATTGGCTAGCTGGGAACTAAACAGAAATGAAAAGAATTTTTGTGACAGATTAAGTTATGAATAAAGGGTCTAGTTACCACTACAGGTAACTAGAAATATGTACTCTGTGAATTATACTCAGTTAGGTTTAATTCTACTCTATTGTATATTAGACTTTCTTGGTAGAACTAAGAAATACGTGTGACAGCAGATATTTTCAATTTTCCTAAAGTTGGTGTATCTACTGGATAATATAATTTTATGCATATTAACTTGTTTGTATTGAATAATCTTTAGGAATTCAGCATCAAATGTTATTTGTTTACAGTTCCTGTTGCCTTTATTATTGTTACCTTAAAATATTTCTCTTCTTTTCTCATCAACACACTAACACTCAACGTGAACAGATGCCTTTGTAAGTAAACATAAATTCACTTCTCCAACAGCCTGAGTTAAAGCTAATTTTAATCTTGCTTTCCCACCATCAGATGTTTGACATCTGCACTGATTTTACACAACAAACTGAATATTCTTGGAAAATTTCCATCTAAAAGATGCCAAATTTGAGGAAATTTTAAATTTCTGGTGTTTAGGAAGAAAAAAGTTTAATATCTAGCAATTTCCTGTTGTGTGTGTGTGTGTGAGTGTGTGTGTGTGTGTGTGTGTGAGAGTGTGTTGGGTTCTCTCTTCTTTTTCTTTTTTTAAGTATATTTTATTGATTATGCTATTACAGTTGTCCCATTTTTCCCCCTTCACCCTGCACCCCTCCTCCCACCAGCATCCCCCCCGTCCACCTTAGTTCATGTCCATGGGTCGTACATATAAGTTCTTTGGCTTCTCCATTTCCTATACTATTCTTAACCTCCCCCTGTCTATTTTGTGCTTACCATTTATGCTTCTTATTCCCTGTAAACTTTTACTCCATTCTTCTGCCTCTCCACTGATAACTCTCCATGTGAACTCCATTTCTGTAATTCTGTTCCTGTTCTAGTTTGCTGAGTTCATTTTGATTTTTGTTTTTTAGGTTCAGTTGTTGATAGTTATGAGTTTGTTGTTATTTTACTGTTCAGAGTTTTTATCTTTTTCTTAGATAAGTCCCTTTAACATTTCATATGATAAGGGCTGGGTGATGATGAACTCCTTTAACTTGACCTTTTCTGGGAAGTACTTTATCTGCCCTTCCATTCTAAATGACAGCTTTGCAGGATAGATACTTCTTTCCAGGCCCTTCTTGCCTGTAAGGTTTCTTCTGAGAAATCAGCTGATAGTCTTATGAGAACTCCTTTGTAGGTAACTGTCTCCTTTTCTCTTGGTGCTTTCAAGATTATTTCCTTACCTTTAATCTTGGGTAATGTAATTATGAGGTGCCTTGGTTTATTCTTCTTTGGGTCCAATTTCTTTGGGACTGTCTGTGCTTCCTGGACTTACTGGAAGCCTGTTTCCTTTGCCAGACTGGGGAAGTTGTCCTTCATTATTTGTTCAAATAAGTTTTCAATTTCTTACTCTCCTTCATCTCATTCTGGCACCCCTATGATTTAGATGTTGGAACATTTAAAGAGGTTCCTAAGTCTCTCCTCATTTTTTTGAATTCTTATTTCTTCATTCTGTTTCGGTTGAATGTTCATTTCTTCCTTCTGCTCCAAACCAGTGATTTGAGTCCTAGTTTCCTTCCCTTCACCTTTGGTCCCTGTATATTTTCCTTTATTTCACTTTTCATACCCTTCACTTCCTCCTGTATTTTGCAACCATACTCAGTCAATTCTGTGAGCAACCTGATTACCAGTGTTTTGAACTCTGCATCAGATAAGGTGTCTGTCTTCTCGTTGCTTAGTTCTTTGATCTGTTCTTTCATTTGGGCCATATTTTTTTTGCCTTGGGGCTCCTGTTATGTAGTAAGGGGCGTAGCCTTAAGTATTCACCAGGGTGGGGCAACCCACATTGCTGCGTGTGGCGCTGTATGTGGGGGAGGGGTCCGAGAGGGAACAGTGACGCTTGCTTGGCTCTTGCCCTGTTTTCAGTCACTTCCTCCGCTACCCACAAGCAAATTGGGCTCTTCTGGTGCTGATTCCTGGGTGGGAGGGTTTGTGTACGTTCTAGGACCCTGTGGGTCTCTCCAATGAACTCTCCTGTGAGACAGGGAGCTTCTCCCACCGCTGCAATCCCCACAGGTTTTTACATCCAGAGGCTTTGAGCCTTTATCTCCCTGTGCTGGAGCCCTGGGTTGTGTGGTCTGTCTTGCTCCCCAGTTGTTCCTCCTGGCTCATCTTTAGGTGAGTGTGGGACTGCCCCGTGCAATTTTCTGTTTTTGACCACTCACCCTGTTCTCTTTCTAATCCACTTCAACAATTAGCTCAGTCTGTATTTCAGTCTCACTTTTGTAACAGGTAGTACTTTTTCATCTTTGAGAACCCAAGAAATTAACTACCTAATCGGTATACAAAACAGGTGAATAATGGAGTCAGCACACTTTCTAATTACAAATATACTCCTTTCTGTACTTTTTAAAGTGTACTTACCTATTCTTTCAGCTCAATTAGTAAATGTGGCCATCTTTCATGGCTTAGAGTTTAATCTTATTTCTTCATTTTCCCCCTGAGTATTCCCATGCTTCATGACTTTAGTGTAAATATATTTTTTAAATTCTAGGATGTATATGTTTTGACATTCTAATATTTCTGACATCCAAAATGTGCTGTGCAATAGATTGAAATATTTAATTTGCTAGATTTTGTTATCCCCCCAAGCTGGATATTATAATTTTATTTACTGAACATCCTTAACTTTCTTATGAGTGGCCTATTTTTTCGTTTGAAACCTGCTTCATATGATGACATCTTACGTAGTCCTAAATTTCTTTTTCAAACAGCAGCTTTAGCTGAAGAGAGGAAGTTGAGAGAGAGAGACTGCTAGTGGCAATTGATTTTTTAGAATAGAAATATGTTTGACTTACCACAATGCATAAATTTAAGACATGATGTTGACTTGATACATTTGCATGTTGGAGTAGGACTGCCATGGTAGTGACAGTACCTCATTAGGTGTCATTTAAGGGTGCGGTATTGAAACTAGCAGTAAACAAGTCCTAGAGATACGAAGAACAGTGCAGTGGCTATAAACAACAGCATCGTATTATAATCATCGAGCCTGCGAAGAGACTAGACTTTAATTATCCCAATCACAAAAAGAAATGGTAATTACGGCTTCTGTGTTTTTGTTTTCCCTGAGCCATAAGCGGAGCTCCCTCCGCCGCTCCTGGGGTTTGATGGTTCAGCCTTTACGCTCATTACATGAGATGCTGCAGTGCCCTTCTGATAAAGTCCCCTCTTTGCAAAGGAAATGTGTAAAGAGCCCCAACTACCACAAGCTAGTATTGGACGATGGGTTTTATAATCAGTCTTCTTGGTGAATTAAAGAAATCTGCACTTCCCCCCTCTTTTATTCCGTTACTCACGGTCTGGGAAAGTCGGTCTGCAGCCGCAGCGACTGGTCGAGTGGCCTTTGGAAATCACTGCTCCGTCTCAGGGCACAGCTGTTTTGCCTTTTATCTGTTACTATAGCATGTCTGTTAGTCTTGTCCCATGATCTGAGTGGTAAATTCTTGAGTTCAGAAATCATCAAAAATTGTGTACCTCCAGCATTGTAATTTATTTATTGTTCCCTCAGAGTGTGGGAAGTTTGGTAAGTGACATGATGAGAATGTGGAGCAATTGCAATTGATTAAAATGATTTTTGAAACCAAGAGTGGATTTCCTGTATTGAGTTCATCCATTTCCAACCCGGTTGTTTTCAGTTCAGCCCCTGTCAATCACAGTTGTATTTCCAACATGGCTAAAGGCTACATAACTGACAGTGAAGTGAACTCTGTCACCGAACAACTCTTCTTAGGTAAGTGCTCACTCTGCAATAACTCCCTCAGGTCTTGCCTTGGAATGGAATGCAATTGACTATATAACATTGATACGACATTCATTGCTGCTTAAGGCTATTTTTGGCTTTCAAAATCAACTAGTGGTCAAACTTTTCCCTTTAGCATTTGTATTTACCACATCAGAACCAGTATGATTATAAAGTCTTCTATCATTTAATCTTAGACGGTTATTTGCAGCAGAAACGTTATTTTCATAGGTCTCCTTCTCGTTGCTAAGGAGATGAAACTGAACCTGGGATGGATGAAACCCTGATCCCAGACTCTTCACCCAGCTGCCTGCAGCTGCCAGGGTGTGACAGAGGGGACCGGCGAGCAGAAGATGGAGCCAGGCAGCGATGGGGCTTCACGCCTCTGTGCAGTGAACTCAGCGCTCTCTCTGTTCTAAACCTGAATCCTGCCTGAAATACAGGGTCAGAGCTCCATGGCATTTCCCTCGATGCTCAGAGCCTCCTCTCACACTTGACCATGGCAGTCGGGAGAGCCAAGTAGGAAGGAAGCCGGGTCCCAGGGTCCCGGGGGACGTGGGAGTTTGTACCCGCAGTCTGGTGAGCAGCCGGTCTCCTCAGCCACTCCCGTCTGCTCAGGAGCACAGAGGCGATTGTTTAGGGGGCAGAAAGCCTTCATCAGGCAGGAGGTACCTCAAAACTACCTCACTGAAGGCAGATCCGGTCCCACTATGTCAGCCTCTGGGATTGCAGATTTCAGAGGAGGTGAATAAATAAACCCAAAGGCATCGAACCTAACACCACGGCCATGCCCACCAACAGGCGCAGTGCCACTGGGAGCACACGGCATTCCTCATGTGGCTTGAACTTTCTTCTCCAAGTATAACTCCCTTCTTACACTCCTTTGGCCACGCACAGGGTCTGGCCGAAGTCAGGCCTGCTTCAGTGAGGTTGGTAGGGTGATAATATGGGGGTAACAAGTTATGGTTTTACTGGGAACAGTTTTACCTAAAATGCCATATGGTGTGCTTGTGCTTGAGTGTGACCTTGTTATGCTACAGAATGACGTGCTTATGATTTTGTAATACAAGATCTTGTAACAAAGGGGCATTATTTGTGCCGGACCCTTTACTGGACTAGGCTCTCGGCTATCCTACCTTCTCCCTTCAGGGACTAAATAGGTAAGTACATGTGTTTCCTTAAACATTGTAGGTTGTCTGAGGACAGGGGCCAGAGCAACACAAAAGTATCCAAGCACAAACAAATGCTGGCTTTATACAACTGCACATCGACAGTTTTGTTTTTCTTCTAGCAAACTTTTCTTTTTTTAAACAATTGCTGGACTTACTGACTGTTCACTGGAAGGCGTTTGGTCAACTCGATCTCCCTACCTTGATGGTTTTGGTCAACACCCTGAGCTTCCCCTGGGCTTGAACATGTACTTCTCTGCTTTAGCTCCTTTTTGGGAACCCGGTTCACTGCAAGTGGGTTTGGCAATAAATCTGGCAAACATATCATAAAAAATTGAAAATTAGCTACTATTTTTTTACCCACTTGGAATTTTTTACATTAAGTTGCAGTCCGTCCCTACTAGTGTGGCATTTGATTATTTGGAAGTTTATCTGAAACTGTAGGAAATCTTTATGAAATACCAGGTGAAACTGGTTCAGGTATCATCCTCAGGAATCCTGTTGTTTACAGAGGCCTAGGGGACTTTCCATTTATCCCGTTCGTGCTTCCTTTTTCTAAGCCAGGAAATAATTCTTTTTACACATTGCTGGCACATGATTACTTTTTGAAAAATTCATCAGACATCAGAACTGAAAAAAAAAAACTGGAGTAAATACATTGTAAAGACTGGTTTACCCATACGCAGTGTCATCCCCCCCCTCCGTGGGTATTTCAAGATCGGTTCGGTGCAGGTGCCGAGACTCCTAGGCCCGCATGAAGAACAAAAAATTTATGTTGGTTTACTGCTGTTCGGCCGCAGAGTTTGTGAACTTTCCCAGACGGAGGGGAGCTCATTTTCAGTGTCCGCCTTGGATGACCGTGTGTGTGAGAGACCGATGCGGACGTGCTGCGTTCCTCGAGCACCGTGGCGGTTTTGAGCAGCAGGAATTATGTTTCCTCCGTGTTTTTTCTTCACCCTTGAGCGAACGCAGTATCAGCTCGCTGATGTGCTCATATAAAATAGGTCAGTGGTCCCAGGCCGCACTGAGCCCTGGCCTTAAATTTGTTCTGTAGCCGGAGCAAATGCTGTTCTTTTATTGAGTAAGGGTTGTTTATTTTTCTGTCTGCATTTTACATGACAGTTGCATTGGGGAGCAGCTATTTTGTAAAACAGACTTTCAAGTAGGATGTTTATGTTGGTTAAAGTTTTTATTTCTTTTTTAAAATTTATTTTCTCTTGTATTTTTCCCATGACCATTTACCTGCCTTATAACTCCCTCCTTCCACATCCACCACCCTGTTGTCCATGTCCGTGAGTCCTTTCTCCTTTCCCCTCCAGCCCTCCACCCCTCAGAGCTGTCAGCCGGCTCTCTACATATGAGTCTGTGTTAGTTTAGTTTGTTCATTAGATTCCACCTGAAAGTGAAATCCTATGCTGCTTGTCTTTCTCTGACTGGCTTATTTCACTTAGCATAATGTTCTCCAGGTCCATCCATGCTGTCACAAAGGGTAAAATTTTCTTCTTTTTTATGCTTAAGTAGAATTCCATTGTATAAATATCCTATAGTTGTTTTATCCACTCATCTGCTTATGGACACTTGGGCTGCTTCCATACCTTGGTGATTGTAAATAATGCTGCAATGAAGATAGAGGTGCTTACATTCTTTTGAATTAGCGATTTGGGTTTCTTCAGATAAATTCCCAGAAGTGGAATCAGTGGGTCAAAAGGCAAATACATTTTTAATTTTGTGAGGCATCTCCGTACTACTTGCTGCCCCAGTCCGCATTCCCACCCACAGTGCACGAGGGTTCCCCTTTCTCCGCATCCTCACCAGCACTTGTTGTCTGTTCACTTACTGATGATGGCCATTCTGACAGATGCAAGGTGATCTCTCATTGTGGTTTAATTTACATTTCCCTGATAACTAGTGATGTTGAGCATCCTTTCATATGTCCATTGGCCATCTATCTGTATGTCCTCTTTGGAGAAGTGTCTATTCATATCCTTTGCCCATTTTTTTATAGGGTCATTTGTTTTTTTGGGGTTGTATTTTGTATGTTTTTATAAGTTTTGGATATTAACTCCTTGTCAGATGTATTGGTGAATATGTTCTCCTGTTCAGTGGATTGTCTTTTCATTTTGTTGATGGTTTCCTTTGCTGTGCAAAAATGTTTTAGTTTGATGTAGTCCCATTTTTTTGTTTGTTTGTTTCCCCTGCCTGGGGAGATATAGCTGATAAAATATTATGAACAATGTCCAAAATTTTGCTCCGTGTTTTTTTTAGGATTTTTATGATTTTGAGTTTAACATTTAAGTCTTTAAACCATTTCAAATTTATTCTTGTGTGTGGCATAAGAAGGTGGTCTAATTTTATTTTTCTGCACATATCTGTCCAATTTGCCCAGCACCACTTGTTGAGTAAACTATGTTTAGCCCATTGTGTGTTCTTGCCCCCTTTGTCAGATATTAATTGACTATAAAGGTGTGGGTTTATTTCTGGGCTCTCCATTCTGTTCCATTGATCTGTGTGTCTGTTTTTATGCCAGTACCATGCTGTTTTGGTCACTATGGCCTTATAGCATACTTTCATATGAGGTAGCAGGAATCTTCCAGCTTTGTTCTTCTTTCTCAAGATCGCTGTTGCTATGTGGGATCTTTTGTGATTCCATATACATTTTTGAAATATTTGTTCTCGTTGTGTGAAGTACAACAGTGGAATCCTGATAGGAATTGCATTGAATCTATGGATTGCTTTGGGTAGGATATTTTAATGATACTAATTCTTCCTATCAAGGAACAGGGTATGTGCTTCCACTTATTTGTATCTTTTTCAATTTCTCCCTTCAGTGTCTTATAAATTTCCATCTTTAATTTTATGATTAACATATATGGTATATGAGTCTTAGCTAATGTGGTTGAGTTCCAATGATGTATAGAAAAATGAATGTCATTACTTTGCAGTTACAACTCATTTCTCCAAATAGCAGCTCAATGGCTGGAAGTTATCATCACGTTACAATTCTAGGAACACCTGTCTTTGCGAAATGTAACTTTGCTTCCTCAGATGTTTTTCTGTTTCCTGAATCTACTGAGGAGACTACATACTATAGCTATCCTTTGTGAACTAGTATGCAACTCGTTAATTCAAAAAGGCCGCATCAGTTTACTTTCACAGGGTCTGGACCTGAGAACAGAATAGATTAGGTGAGCAATACTGTTGTTATACAAGGAAATAGAGACCGTCTCAGGTCTGCATCAACAAGGACGTCGTTATTCACATAAAGTTCGAGCCTCTGCCCACTCAAATTTGAGCACGGTTTAACCATGAAGCAGGCCCGCCGAGAGGATCGTCGAGTGAACGGGTGACCCCAGGCAGACGCACAGAAAGAAATGAGCTCGTTAAATTTTGCATGGATGCTGGGCTGCGTAGTCACCGGTGCCACCAGCACCGCTTCACCTCTCGACTGAAAATGTTCCCTGCGTGCTGGGCGCCAGGACCAGTCGCTAACGGGCCACTTGATGCCAAGGATGTTGCAGTTCAGAATTTTGTGCTTGCAGAGTCACGTCTCACTTTCAGTGATTGGCAGGTTGAACGAAACTTGATCTTAGCGGAGATCTGTGGGGGAGGGAAGGTAATCCAAAAGCTCCCCCTGACCTAATTCTTCCAGAAAGATCTCAGGAATATATTCTCATGGCACGCTTGCGCCGACAGGGAAGGAAGACTGAATAGTATGTACCCGCCTACGTCGCTGTGTGTCTAACACACTTGGTGCCACCCCTTTCTCTCTCTGGTTGCCCAGCGCCTGCGAGATGCGGTACTTTGCAAATGTTCCCCATGTCCTGGGCGTAACACGGAGGCCCTCTTCCTACGTATTACTTTTTAAGTTTTTTTGGTCAGTGTTTATTGATTTTAGAGATAGAGGCAGAGAAAGAGACAGACAGACAGATAGACAGAGAGAGCCATCAGTTTGCTGGTCCACGCATTTGCGCATGCAGTGGTTGATTCTTATCTGCGCTCTGACCGGCATCGAGCCCCCAACCTTGGCGTGTCTGGATGGTGCGCTAACCAACTGTGCTACCCAGCCAGGGTCTCACACATTACTTTTTAAAAATCCCCTATATGTCATCCAAAACACAGTTTGTTAAATATTTAACTAGCCCAAATCCTGTGGTGATGAACGGCCTCTTTCAAACAGACCTCTTTGAAATGGGCGGTGGACTTGTAAACATAAATTATAGTGGAGAGAAGTCTTCATAGCTAGCAACACCCTCTGTGGCTCACAAATAGCATCGTTTACCTTTAAGATGGCCCACATGTGACTTACCTGCACTCCTCTCACCTGCTAACTTCTGCACACACATCCTTTTAAAACTACATCTGAAAAGTTGCGCTTTATTACAAATTATTCTTACAGGAAATGATGTAACAATGGTCTAATGTTCCAGGTACTTAAACCTGTTTTCTTTCATCCTGGATTATCCTGGTAGGAAAAAATTACCTTCTTTTATTAGTTCAATCTCTTTACAGCCCAGTTATTAAAAATAAAATCCCGGAACAATTTGCTGGTCCAGGATTGCTTTTGGAACTTAGAAATCTTAACTGTAGAAGTAAAAATATCTTATTTGACTACTATAGCATAAGTTTTATTATCCAATCAGAAGGGAAATTATTATTATGCTGGCAAATATTACATAATAATTATTTTTTAATGCTGTTTGCATAACTGAAGAGAAAAATTTCAGCGTTTGAGGACAATACATTTTACTTATGTGAAAATAATGATTTCACAGTAACAAGACTTTATGACCCTAGAATTTGGCCATTTTTCTATCTCAGTAGTTCTCATCTGCGGTGATTTTGTCAGGCTCCCCCAGGGACCTGGGGCAGCATCTGGAGAAATGTTGGTTGTCAGATTTGGAGGATGCTGCTGGCGCCCAGAGGGCAGAGGTTGTGACCACTGCTGACCATTCTACAGTGCACAGGACAGCCTCCCCTCCACACTCACCATGATGGAGCTTGGAGGCGGAGGCCCCACCCAGCTGGCTCGCGCTATGTCTCAAGATGATGCCGTCAGTAAGGAACCATGTGCAGAGTGCTGGACTTCTAAGGGTCTGGGGAGAGGTCTTTCTCCTGGTAGGAGTGTTAATTTCAGGTAAATTCTTCTACACATTTGTCTTTGATGACGGTTTTCTTGCACGCATGTGGTGAATAATTCCACAAAGGGAAGTGATACCTGAATGCTTGATATAGTTGGAAGTGTAGGGACCAACTAAGGCTGGTTTCTCAGGTAACGTGTAAGATAACAGATATTCACAGAGTCCAGCTGACCTGGCCAGAGTCATATATTTATTGGCACGCCTGGACTTCCCATTCCGTTGCCTTCCAGAGTAAACAGATAAAAATTTTACCCACAATTTTTCATGTGAATTAATTTAACAATAAGTCCTGTGGGAATGAGTAAGATACCAAACGAATAGCTGAGAAAGGAAGAGCAGAACAGGTTTCAGAGTAGTCATTTCCAACATGCGTGGATGTTCATTTATATAAAAGGTGCCCTTTGAATAAGCCCTCAGCTCAGAAAAATGCGGTACATATTTGTTCCCCCAAAGTACCTGAACCTGAAGTGTCAAAATCCTGTTCCCACTTCAGAAAAAGCAATTATGGCAGCTCATAGATGTTTTCACTCTTTGATATCAACTCATAATTATTTAGGGCTTCATTATCTTCCTTGTGAAATGCGGACGCCCTCCCTCTCCCGATGCTCTGCTGTTTCTCATTTTCCTGCTCATTCGCACCTGTCCCAGAGACGGAGTGGGAGAGCCGAGGGATGCACTGGGCAGGCAGCGTGTCCTCATGGCTGATAATAACCGGAGAGGGACGGGAGGGCTGGAGAGATGCTCAGGTGGGACTCGCTGCAAAAAAAAAAAAAAAAAAAAGGAGAAAGCAAGGGACAGTGCTTCGCAAATCCTTAACTAAGGACGATAGCCAATTGTTAAAGAAAATGGCCCGTGATCTTTTTACCTCACTAATCATAAATAAAACGTATATTTACTGTGTTGTACAAATTATAATTAACTCCCGCTTTTCACCATGTACACAGTTGTTACAAAAACCCCTACAAGGAAGTCAGACAGGTATTAATGTCTCCTTTGGTAGAGATTAAAAAAAACAACAACTGAGGGTATGTTTTTCAAGATCACAGGCTGGAAAAATCATCAAACTGAGGAGACGGAGGTCTATGCCTCCTCAAATAAAATAGGACTCATTTTAGTGTTCCAATCAATCTATTCATTTAAAATAGAGTGAGAAATGAATCTATTTATGTTTTTGTGGAGCAGAGTTTTATAAAGAATTATTCTAGGCCCTGGCTGGCATAGCTCAGTGGATTGAGCATGGGCTGTGAACCAAAGTGTCACAGGTTCGATTCCCAGTCAGGGCACATGCCTGGGTTGCGGGCCAGGTCCTCAGTGGGGGCCACGGAAGAGGCAACCACACATTGATGTATCTCTCTCTCTCTCTCTTTCTCCGTCCCTTCCCCTCTCTAAAAATAAATAAATAAAATCTTAAAAAAATTATTCTAGTAATTATTACAGCAGTATTTGTGTGCGTTTAACTTAATGCATCCTTAGAGATCAAAAAGTAGTTTTGGCAAGTTCAGAGCCTTTCATTTTGGCTGGTTAGTTTGTATATTTAACGTTTTAGTGAAGGTAGGTTTGTGCAGAAGCTTGCTTAGGGTATTTCATGGGTATTTCAGCCACTTCCATTCAAGCATTTTCCTCCACCTAGGGTGTTAGAGATTGGTGTCTCTCCACAGACGTTTTTCGCAAAGAAGAGCATTTCCAAAAAGGCCGGCAATATTACTAATGCAAATCATGATTCTTCCCCATGAAACTGTTAAACATGCACAAGCCCACAACAAGCGGAAAGTTCTGGGTTTTATTATTACCATGTCTGCGTTCGGAGTTTCGGCTAAACAGCTGCACTGCCTCTTCCGCAAGTCGCGATGGCTCTTCCCCTCCGTTCTGTGCACGTGCAACGCGCACGCTCACCTCCGCAGCATGCCTTGTGGGTTTGTGCCTTCGCTCAGGGCCTCATCCGTCTTTGCCTGTCTCGCCTCACGCCACCAAGCCTCGAACAGAATCCAATGTGCTTGCCAAATAAAGAATGGCTGAAGGGCTGGGGACCGGAGGCAGCGCTAGGACGATGGCGAAAGGCTAGTGAAGACGAAGTCTGAATGTGGTTTTTGAACGTTCGGAGATCCACTGGAATCATAGAAAACTGGAGCTTGGAGAGGCTGTAGAACTCCTTCGGTCCAGCCTCGTCATTGTAGCTGTAAACACATGAATCTTGGGGTGTTTGATCGGATTTGTAAGGGCGAGTTAGTAGAAAGAATGTTCCAGCACTGGTCTGCTTTTCCCCCCACTAAATTGCTCTTTTCATTTAATTAAGTCTCACTGACTTAATTTTTATATTGTTTTAGATGTGGTATCACATTTGTCTTTGCGTTGGAGCAGAGAACATTGAAGTTTGTGTACACGAGATACGATGAGGGAAAGCAGTTATTCTCACACTTAAGGTGCATTAAAATCAGGAGAGGTCTTGTTAAAACACAGACCGTGGGACCCACCTGCCCAGAGTCTGCTTGACAGGGTTCAGGATGGAGCCCGCACACCTGCCCTTCTATCGCTTCTCCGCCTTGCGGATGCATCCAGAACAGAGGCCGTGGGTAGCCGCCACGCAGTGGCGCAAACGCCAGACCTCACTTTCTAGATGAGAAAAGAAAGCTGTTTGTGTGACGTCTTATTTTTCTCTTTTTAACCCCTTTTGTCCCCCTGGAGGGAGTGTGACTTGTCTAAGGGGTGCATGTGGGAAGGTAGCCTCCACAGACTCTTCCCCTTCAGGCTGCTGGGCCCTGCAGTGTGAGGGCGCTCGTTCCAGAGGCGCCGGGGGAACTCCGCCTCCGGGGGGACGTCTCCTTCGGCCTCCACAGGCCTGGTGGGGAAGTCAGCCCCGTCCCCGTGTGAACGGGTCAGGGTGGCTGAAATAAGCAGAATGCATCCTACTGCTTCCCCTCTCAGGAATAAGGATCATGTTTTCATCTCTAGATTGATTCCTAGTTTTATTTCTTAATAAATCAGAATTAGGAAGGGAAAAGGAGTTTAATTTATTTGGGGCCTCCTCAGGAGATCCTTACCCCTCGATGCACAGACATTCATTATAAGTTGCTCGAATATTTCAGGCTATTACATTCACTTATATATTTTCTAAAATTTTAAAAGTAATTTGAACATGCTAACAGCTGTTTCTGGATATTTCATTGCGCCCCCAACCACCCCAGACTTACAGTGTTACTGTGTGTTAAAGAGCCCAGTGCTCTAATGTCTGGAAGGAGTTGAGCCCTTCCTTTTCGGAATACATCAGTGCAACTCCTTTTTGTTTTTATCAGTTCTAGAGTCAGGGGAAGGGAGGGAGAATGCGAGGGAAGGAATCACTGAGGTGAGAGAGAAACATCTGTCTGGTGCCTCCTGCCTGTGCCCCAACCGGAGACCAAACCTGCAACCCAGGCATGTGCCCTGACTGGGAATCGAACCCATGATGTTTCAGTTGGCTGGATGAGGCCCAACCAACTGAGCCACACCGGCCAGGGCTGCAATCTAGTTCTTGCTTGCCAGGTTAAAAAAATATTATGGGTAGCTCACATTATTTGGCATAAGTCAAACCTGAAGTATGATACACTTTCCTTATATCCAAAAGAGCAAATAACCTGCATGGATTTATATTAAGAAGTTTTTTTCCAAGTTTACATTTTATTATTAATATTTAAGATAAATGAAACAAAATTACACAATGCCTTCATATTGTGAAAAGAAAGTTACCCCCAAAAGAAAATATCACTCTTTCCGAATCCATTCTCTTTTCCAGAGGTAAAAACTATTACAAGTTTGCTGTGAATCATTCTAAATTTATTACTGTGCATTAAAGCGTATAGTTTTATATTGTTATTTAAATTAGGATGCACATATTATTTTGTTTCTGGAATTTAAAATTTTGATGTAGCATTTGATACATAAATTGTAGTGCAAAATAATGCATTTAAATGTCCGTTAAGTTATGACGTATAACAACGAAACACTTGGCAAGAGTCCCATCGAAGAGTCACAGTATTACTGGCACCGCTGAAGCAACTGGTGTACCACCCTCGTCTTCCTTCTGGTTTCCCCTACTTGGCTACTGTCTTGAGTGTTGTGTTCTTCTTTATCCTGGGTTTGCAAATCGCTTTTACCACATGTGTGCATAACCCTAAACAATATACTGTCTAGTACAGAGGATCGGAAGTTTGTAAAAGTGACGTCATAGTATGAGAAGACTTCGGCACCCTTCTTCTTCCTAATTGACGTTCCGTTTCTGTGATCTGTTCATACGGTTGACATAGTCATAGTTCACTCGTTGTCACTGATCCATCGGGCTGCCGAGAGTCGTGCAATGTGTTTACGAATATTCCTATTCAACAATGTGTAGGTTGCTGATAATTTTGACTTTTAATAAGTTGTGCTAACATGAATATCCATGTATGTTTCTGGTTTACATGTGAATGAGTTCACTTAGGAAACAAAATTAAGACTCCGGTTTTTGAGTGGGAGGGCACGTACATTCAGCCATACAAAATAATGTTGAGCTGTCCTCCAAGGCAGGTGTGCCAGTTCACCATCCTGTAGACGGTGGGCCCAAGTCCCCAGCGCTCCACAGCTCGTTGGGGCTTGGTCTGCAGTGGCCATTCCATGAGACATCAGACGTCTGGGCTCACGCTTCTCTTAGTTCAACCACCATTTTTTCTTTCCGGAAATTCTGTCCACCTCTCCTACTTGCCGTAGCTGTACAGTGAGTCCTGGTAGAGAGTAGGACAATTTCACCTGCCTGGTTTCCTTCTCCGGGGCATCTATACCTGTGCCTCTGCTGTTTTACACACAATTAGGATTCAGCTTGTAAAGCTCCTGGGATATCCTTCTTGGAATTCTTTGGCTATTACGTTGCATCTGAAGATTAACGAAGGGAGAATTGATACCCCTATTGAACTTCTCATCTGTGCCACTTCTGCGTGTGCAATATACTGTTCTCTCTGATTCCTCTTCCTCAAACTGGATTTCAGGAAACATCGTACCAACATCTGGACGCAAGCAAAAGCCATTCGCCTACTACTGAAGTCCCCCAAATTCTTCTTATTCTTCTGATACAAACAACTAACCCAGTTGTCATTATTGGAGGCATGGTGATCAGCCAACACCTGAACGGGTATCAGTGCTGTGTTATCCACGGAACAGAATAGCTTGTCCTTGTAATTAAGTAATTAATCACAGCAGTCGTGGGGAAGAAGGGGCGCACCGGGAAAGGAAAGGACAGCACCAAGGCCTCAGCAAGAATCATGATGTTCTGCTTGTCCTTGGATAGCCCTGGGAAATGAGAACGAGAGAGCAAAAGTCTGAAGTTTTGACGAACCTAATTTAATCCAGGGAGCAACATACCCATGAAAGGTGCAGTCTTGCTTTTTTGGAGCTGAGTGGAATGACTTATTGTTACTTTCAATATGAAAGTGAGAATTTAGGGAAGTCAGAATTGTGCAGGTGTTTGGGGCACATCAACATCACACCTTACTCAGTATGCTGACATTTGCCTGGGCTCACTGCCAGGGTCTGCTGGTCCTGCAAGTACAGGGATTAGATGAGCCTGTGGGCGGTGAGTCAGTGACTATCAGTGTGGTTTCTCCTCACCCTCACCCTCACCGTTCACGGCACCAGCTGGCTCTAACCTAATTTATACATTTTATATAACTTTGAAATTTTGTACTCACTTAAAACTACAAAATAGTAAAATGCAATGCTAAATTATCAGCATGATTTCTTTTCATGTTTAAACACCAAGAAGTAGAAGTCTTTCTGTTGTTGTCTTCATCTTACTTCAGACAAGGATTACTGAACATTTTGCTCCCAATGAATGGCCAAACTCCATTGCTACAGCAACCGGTACTGGCCCCTGGATCTTACGATATCCTTCTAAAGACTGTTATTTTTATGTGCATAACGTATGACTGCAAAAAAGAAATTTCATCCTGGCACTGGCCCTTCATCTCACGGTCATTCTGTGGCTGGCCTGTATA
Source organism: Glossophaga mutica (assembly GCA_039655065.1). NCBI lineage: Eukaryota > Metazoa > Chordata > Mammalia > Chiroptera > Phyllostomidae > Glossophaga > Glossophaga mutica. The sequence goes on from CM077305.1 coordinate 5,171,111, forward strand.
TTACCGACGACTGCAGCGTGGCATTCCCCTGTCTCATTTCTCCTCGTTTCCTTACCTGAGGCCACGCTCGATGGTTTTGTCTAGCAGTCATGTGGTGCCAGACTTTCTATTATTGAAGTTCTGGCAAACGTAAATAGTCGATTATCTTTGCTTTGGAATAGATGGAAGTTACAGGGTAGAGAAAGTGGTCTACTTTGGCTTCAGGTACATGGTAGAAAAAAGCACTGCAGTTTTGTTTTAGAAAGAGGTGACGTGTGTCCATGAAGGCCACCCTTGTCTGCCGAGTTTCCCCGGGGCAGTGTGAGCAGCAGCGCCTGGCACCCGGCAACGCCTGGTGACAGGAGCGCAGTTGGACGAGTCATGCACTGGCCCTCATGTTATTCAACACGATGCCTCTCCACAAAGAACGCCATTCTTCTTTGTAACTAGTGACAAAAAGGTAAGATGTTAGCAAGAAGAAGAAGAGCCGCTGACTCTGTACGAACAGCTGTCTCCTTTCCCTAAACTTGTAGTAGTTATAAATAAGCTTTGGAGATCACACAGCATATGCCATTTGGCTTGCCTTACAGACGTAATTAAAAAAATTAACCAATTCAACAAAAATTCATCACAGATATGACATTAGAATAGGATAGAGATAGTTGTGTTGAGCAAATTGAGGAAAAGTTAAAGCTGTTTGATTTTTATTTTACTCCCAATGAATAGATGACCGATACAGTTTGAGAAGGAGTGGACTTAATACTTTTTGAATAGTGAATATCCATCAGGAATTATGCTGAATAGCATCAAAACCAGGGACAGAAATATAGCAGTGTGTCCGATGTCATATAGATACAGTCTCTCTTACAGACAGACCATCACAGAGGGACAGAACCCTCGCGGGCGCTGCAGAGTCCAAAAGGGAAGAGGAGTCCTGCCGGGGGCATTGGAAGAGGGAGAGAGACAGGACCACGGGGAGAAGAAAGCCTGGGGCCGAGCATAACGCGGCACAGGGCGAGGATGCAGGATCCCCACGCCGCCTCTGCGAATCATGGGGACATCGGGTCGGCTGCAGCACTGGGTCACCTAGGAGAGCAGCTGGCAGTGCAGTCGATAGGGGTTTCAGGGCCGGAATCCAGAAGGCCGTCCTGATATCCAGGCTCTGAAAGTTGGGAGCAATTCAACAGCCAAAGCGAAGAGTGATTTGTTTTGTTGGTTGACTTGTCTGCTCTTGTTGAGAGTTTGTGGTCCATACAAAGGAGACCCATCGATAACACTTGCTGTGGGCCCTCGGGTTCCATCCCGGCACCCTCACACCCGGGGCACCGGGCTGAGCTCTTTCCTGGCTTGTGGAAGACTTCTTTTGATTGACTGGATTTGAGGCACTGAGACACCTAGCTATCCTTTTTTCTAAGGAAGTTATTCCCTTATTTTTACTCCTTGCCCCCTCATTAGCATACCTCCAAGGTCTTCATCTGGAGACCATCCATGAACCTTTCTGTAAAAATTTAAGAAGTGTGGCAGACCCTTCTGCATGGCGTGGACCCAGCTCCCACTCGGAGATGCACAGGACCCACGCCCACAGATAGGTTCTCTCGTGGGTAATCAGATTTGCAATATACCTAGGCTGCTTTTTGCTGAAAACTCCCTCACCCTACAAATGCTAAACCTTGCAGGGATCAGTGTAACCGGCTCAACCGACTTTCACCTTTTCATTTGCTAATTTCCTTCTTCTGTGATGTGATTAGGAGCATTGGCTCCTTTTGTTGTAACTGGGGATAGTGAGTGAGGACCGTCTTGTAATGTGAGGAGATATTAGAATAAAGGCCTGTCATGGCGGAGGCCACGGCTTTTGCTCCCCTTGAGAGAAAAGCCATGCTGTCGTCCTTTTTCCTCCACCGGACTCGGTAGTCCGTGTCTATGTTTTATTTCATCCATAATGACATGGACACTGCTAGCCGGTGTCCGCATCAAAGAGGCATTTGCTGAAGAAACTGACAAAGGGAGAAGAGAGAAAGTTCTATAGATCCTATCTCAATAGGAAGCCTCTTTTATTAGAATTATTTCCTTGCCTTTGCGTTTCCTTAACAGTAGTTTTGCGAAGGAAAGACATTTGTCTGCCTTGGTTCGTTGTGAGATCATATCACATATTTGGCTTCAGTTCCTTTGCAGTGATTTTTATTATTACCCCTTGAGAACTTAAGCTAGTGGGGACTTGATGCAAATGTATGAATTGATTAATTGAAATGTTTCTCATCTTTTATTCAACAATTATGACTTCCCCTTTGTCAGATGCGGCAACTGTTGTTTATAAAAGTAAGAGATAATAAGAGAAAATTACTCCTGGGCACAACATTCTAACTTTTCAGTGGAATTTATTGATTACAAACGTGTCAGTCACAAATACTCATTCCCATAAACACAGACCCCCAAATTCCCAGGCAGGCGCATTCTAGTTACTACTTGGGGCCGTGGCGGCTGTCCTGAATTATGGCCAAGCATGAGCTGTGGAAGAGGTAAGTGAGAAACGAGAAACTGGGAAAGGCAGAAAGAAGGAGAATCCAGGAGGGACCGAGAGAAGGCTACCCGGGGAGAGCGCGGTGGTAACACAACAAGGTGGTAGAGAAACGGAAGAGAAAGCGGCGGGAGCAGTGACAAAGGTATCTGCGGAGTGAATCGCGATTTCGGAAACAATTGCTTCCGTCTTGCGCCCTGCTCTCCCGTGGGACGTGCTGATGCCCCTGCTTTGTTCTCGAATCCCTGCATTTTTCTCCATTTTGTTTCTGGGGCCACTTAGTGCTCACCTACAGCATAAACCCCAATGTGTATTCTGAGATTCTTTTTCTGGCTTTCTGAAAAGTCCTCAGTGGATCCCTTCTTAACAGGAATGACTAGAAGTTCAAGTATCCGTCTGTTGTTTTGTTCTTAACAGAATAGTGTAAAGACATTTTAGATATGATTTGCATATTTTATACTAATTGGTTTAAAAATAATATGCATTCAAATCTGGTTTCCAAATTTAAGAACTTGCAAATCAGAAAAAAAAACCCTTGCAGATCATAAGAAATAATTTTTTTATGATCGATGCTTTAATAAATGTCTGTAGTTCAGCGTGAAGGGCCATAGAATCACAGGCCAGCTGCTGGAGTCCTGGAGGCCTGGACTCCTAGTGTGTCAACAACACTCCTGTCAAATGGTTAGCAACTCAAAGTTTAGAATCAGATTATTGTGTGAAAAACTTGATTTTAATGCTTCCTAGACATGAGGTCTTCAAAAATGGTTTAGCCTCTCTGATCTTCATGTGTCAGAAAAGAATGATAAGAACGCCTGCTTCAAGGAGTTGAAATGTCGCGTACGTGAGGTCCAAGGTGAAGTCCAGCTTGCTCCCTCGTGGTGCATTTGCGTACACGGGTACTTCTCCCTTATTACGCTGGGGTCTCTTGTCGCCGAGCACTCGTCCTAACAGAGTATCTGTGCTCTTCCTTTGTCCTCTCTACCTTTGTCCTATTTACCTTTCTTCTGAACCTTAATGACAATAACATCGTATATTTGTCTCTCCCACTGCAGGAAATTTGTTTATCTTGTTCATCACTATATCCTTGGCACACAGATGTTTCAACAAATATTTATTAAATGACTAAATGAATTGATGGGATTCGTATAAAATACTCAGCAAAGGAAACTACCATTAACTTTTTAATGATTAGGTTAAGTGCTAGTACAATAAATATGCATTATTGAATTCTCTGTGCATTTGAAAAATGTATATTGTGTAAATTTCATTTTGACCTTGAGATAAAGTTATATAGTTTTTTGGGTAAATAATTGTCAGCATCATTCTTAAATTATAATTAGATGCTTAATCAGCTCATTGGCAGGTAAGAAACATGGACTGACTGACCTTTCTGAGGTTTTACACTTCTAGAATGTATATTTCTGTTAAAAAATGAATGATTAAAGACTTGTCTTTTCATCAGGGAAATATATATAAGAAATGATATTAAAAATAAATTTCCAATTTTTGAAGTCCATGATTAAAAACATGAATCAGAAAGAATAGTTTTTCCTTCTATAAGTCAAAATTAATTTTTTATAAGCTTAAAATAAAGAGGGCAAAAGATCTTGTTACCATAGTTAAAATTAAACTTAATTGAATTTTTAAAAATTAATGAAGTGTTGCATTATTAGTGGAATGAGTTATTCATCCTACATGAATTTTCTGGCCTACTAGAATTTATGGTTTTTACTCTTTTAAGCATCCATACACACAAACGTTCACACAAAATTGAATTCCCTTTCCTTAAAAACATACATATACACAACACTTAGCAGAATTGGACTTGGTCAGCCCCTATCTGGGTTAAACAAGGATGCCATTGCATGTGTTGATGCAAAAATCCCAACAGCAAGTGGACAGAAGCCGTGACAGAGCAGAGCTGAGGTGACAGGTAGCGGTCCCTGAACAGAGGGGCGTTGTCCCTGGGAGTCAGTAGTAAGCCAAAGGTCAATGAACCAGCAGGTGGCAAGACTGCAGAGACTCCGCCCACATCCAGGCACACAGTGTCGCTGTGCAGGCACCGGGACTCCGGAGGGAATGGGGCGAGGCAGAGGGTGCTGCACGATGCCACAAAGGAAGATGATGGTAGCCGCCATTTACCGAATCCTTCCATACACAAGATACCATGCTAAGTGCTTTATCCATTAATACGAGGCTTTCTGTGATTAGAACAATTTTTAAGATGAGGAAATTACACCGAGAAGACCGGGGATTTGTCCAAGGTTACAGAACTGATAGCGGAGAATACAGGATTTGAACCCGGGCAGGCTGGCTCTAAAAGACACACCTGAAGTCCGTACTCTTTACTCCCTCTTCTTAATTTCATAATCAACAAACAAAGACGATAGCTAACAACTATTGAGTGTTCCCTGTAAACACTCTTCACCTCTATTGCTCTAATGAATCTTCAACACACCCCAAACGCTTCTAATCTGCCGTTTGTGGAAGAGAAAAATAAGTCTCAGAAAGGTGAAGTGTGTCTCATCAGGGCAACACCGCTGTAAACGTGCCCATTGCACAGAAACATCGTACAAGACGGCCAAACGCCGCTCTGCGAGCACTGGCGGCAGCAAGCCCGAGGGGCCAGCCACAAAGCGACCCCCCCACTCACGCAGCCAGTGTTCTGCACATCGTTAGACGCAGGCCTCTTCTTCACCCTTCGGCGTTCCTGAGATGCCAACGTGCTTTCGTTCATGTGGGTTCTACGAATCGTCATTTGGTGCATTAGAAATTAAAATTGAGATATGAAAAGCATTCATTTCAACAAATGCATCGTATATTCATGTACATATATTTTTATGAAAAATAATTACACTTTCCAAAACAAACAAAAAAATAGCAAACAGAGTGATGTTGTTTTTACCTTTCAGGTAATTAAAAAAAATCTCTGGCTTAGGCAGGCAGCAGACTCTTGCATCCGCTCCTGCATGCGGTCTGCGGCACCAGGGCGTTTGGTTGGTGCAGATCATGAATATTCAGGCACACGCAACACAGTAGTTGGAAAGGGTACAGCAGTCTTTTCCAAGCATTTGAGACATTCTATTTGCACACAACAGCCAACTCGGGAAGTGCCAGTTTCTTAAGGCGTAGTTGCAGTGTGGGATCTGAAGTTTTATCAGTGGACATTAGAATTTTCATTACATTAAAATCTATGGATCTAAAAAAAAAAAAAAAAAGGACTCCCATTTGTATCTCCTGCTTAGGCAGTAGGGAGTTCGCCCCTGCGCAGGTTAATGAAAACCCATCCTCATTTTCAAAAAAAAAAAAAAAAAAAAAAAATCTATGGATCTATTTCAGATTTTGAAAGGATCTCTTACCATTTTTTTGCTAGATTTTGTCAGATGGTCATCTGGGAAATACTGGTTTGCTGTGTTAATGCGGATCTTACACATACTGACATATTCATTAGACAATGGCAAAAAATTACATTTATTTAAATCACACTGTTCTGTACAAAAATCAACTGAGAAGCCACCAAGTTCTTGGTGGTAGTTAAAAGTTTCCCCAAATTCTAACTTTTGCTTAAAATCTCAATTTTTATCACAGGCAAAAAAAAAAAAAAAAAAAGCCTGCTTGATACCTAAGTGTGAATAACTGCAGTTGGTCCATCATTCACTCTTTCAAGTAAAAATGGCAGTCCTGCCCTGGCTGGTGTGGCTCAGTGGACTGAGCACCGGCCTCTTGAACCAAAGGGTCGTCAGTTCAATTCCCAGTCTAGGTCCCACGGCACACGCCTGGGTTGTGGGTCAGGTCCCTGGTGGGGGTTGCACGAGAGCCACCCACACACTGTTTCTCTCCTCTTTCTCCCTCCCTTCCCCTCTCCGAAAATAAATAAATAAAATCTTTTAAAAAAACGGTAGTCCCTGCAAATACGGCCACTGTAGTTTGTAATTTAGACACCTGCTCAGGTGTGACTCGTGAGAGAGCCATTGCACTTCACCATGGAACACAGGGGCTTTACGCGTGCTTCCTGTCTTGTCACACAGAATAGTGAAAATACACTGAAAACACAGGCACTCACGGGTGGATATTGAATAATATTAATACTGTTTTCTTCAAGATATTTTTAAGTGAAACTGGAGGTATGCAGGTGATGAATTCAAGGACGTTTAAATAATTTTCATGGGTCAAGAATTATTTCTCCTGGATTTTCAGCCGTGTTTATGAAATTTAAGAATTGATTTCATATAAGCAATGTTATTTTTAATTTACTGTGTACCAAAAACTATTTCAGGCACTGAAAATGCATCATAAAGAAGATAATAAGGCCATTATACTTGCTCTAAATGGTCAAGCCTTGAATTCATACTTATAAATAATTAACTTTATGTAATGAGATTTGTGATCTAATGGTGGCATTTGTAAAGTATTTGTGTACACAGAGAAAGGGTAATTAATTCTTTGTCTAGAGCTAAGTTTGCGGTGGTCAAGTAAAAGGGCACATTTGGTTGAAAGGTCAATGTTATTTATCATAGCTGGGGCTACTGTAAAATATAGAGCAGATGAATCAGCATCATTTGGAGAATAATTAATGTGGGTTCACTTGTCTGTGTTGTATTTTAAAGGGCTGCAGTCCACTGGAGTAATGATCTGATACTGGTTATTAAAACACAATAGCAATGACGACAACTGTTGAGGTTCAGAGTATGGGTGACAGACTCACCTGGGCTTCACGAAGATTACAGGAGAACTCCGAAGTTGGACCCAAGCCTGGGATGCATTGGAGAAGGAGGCCAGAACCAGGTCTACCAGCATCAGGTAAGTCTACATGCATCGTTTAAAGGTGCCGGTTGACTGGTCCTCTCATGAAATTTGCAAATAGCATAGAATAAAGTAATAGCCTAACATCAATGAGCTATCAGCAAAACTGAAATTAACTACCCTGCATCCTTTCATTTAAAATGTGTGTCTTCCCCAGTATGTAGACAACAGATTATAACTATCAGAGTGAGAGTGAGTTAAGCTAGATGTATGTTTTGTTAGTCGTGGTTAAAATGCTTGCATCAATACACCATAGAAAACTGTACTTGAACAACAATGAAAAAATTAAAAAAAAAGAATCAACCAATGATTCTTGTTTGTGAATAAGTGGAACAACAAATAAATAAGTGGAACAATAAAAAAAATACACCACGGCATTGCATTTTGAGTCAATTCTCTCTTCTTAGTGATAAGGTTATTCCGTCCAGTGAAACAATTCTGGCTTTGTCATAATCGACAACAAATAGTACGCCCGATGAAACAGGGAAGGGCGCAGTGCAAACCTCAGGTGTGCTCCAGAGTGGTTCCGTGTGGCTGGAGCCAAGTGCGACACTTGGAAGGAGGGTGAGACATGGCTCTGGAGCCCAGAGGTTTGGGCTAAATTGCGAATGGGCTCATACGCCGTCGTTAGAAGTTGGGGCTTCATCCTAGATAGTCAAAACAATGTTAAGTAGAGGCAGGAGGCATCAGGTTACCTTGGCAGCAGAGGGGAAGGTACTTGGGGGGATGATGAACTGGAGCCAGGGAAGTCCGGTAGCAGAGACTGAAATGAGATGGCACCTCGTGACCCCTTGATGAGTGTGGCACACGGTGCCAAAATGTACCAAAGTATCTGTTTATTCGGTAGACAGGGTTGCGCATGTAAAGAACCAGGCCGATTCCAGCGCTGGGTCAGGGATGTGCCGGACTTTCCAGAACTCCCCACGGGCGTCTCACAGGTTTTCCTCGTTAAGCCTGTTGCCCCACTGACTGTTACTCACGGCTCAGTCCACAACCCTTGCTGCTGCGCAACAGGCTCTTGGTGCTGGGACAGCACTGAGTCAGGCCATCTTCAGAGGGCAGCCCAGGTTAGGGCTTCCTGGGAGCCACCAGACAGGGCAGTGAGGACAGTTCTTTCTGGGTCGGGGCTTCGAGGAGTTCCAGCCTCACCCAGGACGGTGAGGACAGTTCTTTCTGGGTCGGGGCTTCGAAGAGTTCCAGCCTCACCCTCCCTCTCGGGGACCGCCAGGTGGTCAGGCAGGGGCATCTGAAGCGACTGTGAAGCTGTTGAGTGGGAGATAGGAACAGGGCGCATGGAACCATGACAAAGGCCACTTTTCCTACCGAGTTTCATCGTTTCTCTTACATAAATGCTCCCCAGATTGTTGCAGACTCTTTGGTTACTCGGCAGAGTTCCGGGAAAGCTGCTGCTCCCCATTTTTGCCAGTGTTGTCCTTGTTGTCAGGGAGGTGATTGTTTTTGGAGGTGCCATTTTCACTGAGTCACTCCGTTAGACTCATTTTTAGTTAATTAATTTATGATGTAGAGTCACTGAGCCTTTCCTTCTAGCTTTATGAAGCTACAATTAATAAATAAAACTGCATACTCAAAGCGTACCTGATGACTTGGTGCATGTACATGTTGTGAAATCATCACCACAATCATACATCAACACATCCACCACCTGGCGTAGCTGGCATGTTTTTGAGTGTGCGTAGAGTGAGAACACCAATATCTATTCTCAGCAAATGTCAAGCGTATAATACATTGTCACTAACCATCATTACTATACTATACATTAGATCCCAGGAACTTACTTATTTTATAATTGAAGGTGTCTGCTTGTTGACCAGTGTTTCCCAGTCCCAGTTCCCCTCACTCCAGCCCCTGGTGCCTTCCATTCTACTCTGCTTCTATGACTTTGAATTTTTTTTAAGGTTCCACAGGTACGTGAGATCATACATAATTTGTCTTTCTCATCTGGCTTATTTCACTTGCCATAATGTCCATGAGGTCCGTCCAACTTGTTGCAGATGGCAGGAGTTTCTTTTTTCCTGTTGCTGCATAATAATTCATGGTGGATATACCGCATCTTTCTCCATTTACCTGGCAGCAGACAGTTAGGCTGTTTACCTGTGTTGGCTGTTGTAGCCCATGCTGCCGTGAGCACGGGCGGGCAGGTAGTTCTGTGAGATACAGCTTTCACTTCCTTCAGAGTTATACCCAGCAGGAGAATTGCTGGGTCATAAAGCAGTCCCATTTCTAAGTTTTTAATGAGCCGCCCTAGTCTTTTCCATACTGGCTGTACCAGTTTATATTTCCTCCAACAGTGTACAAAGTTCCCCCTTTGTCTATGCACTTGCCAGTGTTATCCGTCATCTTTCTGATAAAACCTTCCTGATAGGTGTGAAATGGTGCTTCATTGTGGTTTCGATTTGTGCTTCCCTGAGGACTAGTGATGTCGAGCCCCTTTTCATGTACTTGTTGGCCATGTGTATTTCTTTTAAATATTTTATTAGATATTTTAGACATTAACCATTTACCAGGTACATGGTTTTATATACTTCCCCCCTTGTATAGTTTCCTTTTTTATTTTGTTGACTGTTTCTTTTGCTGTGCAAAAGGCTTTTTACTTTGATATAGTTCCACTTATTTATTTTTGCTTTCATTGCCTTTGCTTTTAGTGTCATATCTAAAAAAGTACTGCCAAGACCAATGTCAAGGAGCTTTTATCCCTTTGTTTTCCTCTAGGAGTTTAATGGTTTTAGGTTTTCCATGTAAGTCTTCAAATCATTTTGAATGACTTTTTGTGAGTGGTGTTAGGGGTCAAATTGCATTCTTTTTCATGTGGATATCCAATTTTTCCAGCACCATTTGTTGAAGAGACTCTTCTTTCCCCATTAGTGTTTTTGGCACTCTTGTCAAATATTGGTTGATGGCGAATAATGTGTCATCTTTCATGCATGTGGGGGTTTGTTCCTGGGCTCTCGGTTCTGTGTCATTGGTCTATGTGTTTGTTTATATGCCAGTACCATTCTGCTTTGACTACTATAGTTTTGTAATATAGTTTGAAATAAAAAAGTGTGATGCCCTCTGCTTTGTTCTTTCTCAGAATTGTGTTTGGCTATTTGAGGGTTTTTGTGATTGCATACACATTTTAGGATTTTTTATTTCTATGAAAAATTGAAATTTTCATAGTGATTGCATTGAATCCATAGATTAGTTTAGGGAAGACATTTTTACAATATTAATTCTTCCAATCCATGAACACAGGATATCTTTCTATTTACTTCTGTCTTTTTAAATTTGTTTCACCAATGGTTTATAATTTTCATTATACAGTTCTTTTACTTCATTGGATAAATTTATTCCTAAATAAATTCATTTGTAAATGAAATTTTCTTTATTTATTTTCCGGGTAATTTGTTGTTAGTATAAAGAAATTTAACTGTTTCTTCTATGTAGATTAATGTATCCTGAAACCTTACTGAATTTACTTATTAGTTCTAACAAATTTTTTTTTGGTGGAGTCTTAGAATTTTCTTTGCATAAGTCACCATCTGGGAACAGACATTTTTACTTCTTTCTTCTGATTTGGATGCTTCGTATTTCTCTTACTCTGGTGATTGCTCTGGCGAGGACTCCCAGTGCTATGTGGAATAGAAGTGGTAAGACTGGATGTTCTTGTCTTGTTCTTGATTCCACAGGAAAAGGTCTGAGTTGTTTTTTCTTTACCATTTATTATGATGTTATTTGGGCTTGTCATATATGGCCCTTATAATATTGAGGTACATTTCTTCTATACCAAATTGATTGAGATTTTTAATCATTTCTAAATATCTTGTTTTATCAGATACTATTTCTGCATCTATTGAGATGATCTTATGATTTTTATCCTTTATTCTGTGCATCACATTAATTAATTTGCACATGTTGAATCATCCTTGCATCTCAGGGATAAATCCCACCTGATTGTGGTATATTATTTGAAAATGCTGCTGAGTTTGGTTTCCTAGTCTTTCATTGAGGATTTTGCATGTGTGTTCATCAGAGACATTGTGCTGTTTTCTTTTCTTGTAAAGGGTGATGCTGGCCTTGTAAAGTCACGTGGGAGAGTTTGCGAAGGTGTTTCATTAATTTTTTAAAATCTTTGGTAAAATTCACCAGTAAAACCATCTAGTCCTGAAGTTTTCCTTGTCTGACGTTTTAGATTACTGATACAGCCTCCTGACTCATTATTGGTCTGTTACAGTTTTTTACTTCTTCATGATTCAGTCTTGGCAAGCTGTATGTTTCTAGAAATCTATCTATTTTTCTAGGTGATCCAATTTGCTGTATGGGTTGTAATGTGTCATCTTTCATTTCTGATTTATCTGAACGTTCTCTGTTCTTTTCATTAATCTAGCTAAAGGTTTATCAATTTTGCTTATCTTTTCAAAACAAACAGATCTTAGTTTTGTTGGCATTTTCTGTTATTTTTCTAGTCTCTTTTTCATTTATTTGTATTTCCTTCTTCTGCTAACTTCAGGCTTAGTTTGCTCCTCTCATTCCAGTTCCTTGAGGTGCACAGTTAGATAATTAACTTATGATTATTATATCTTCTTGATCAATGGTCCTCTTAATCATTATAGAATGACCTTGTTTCTTTTCACAGTATTTGAGTTAAAGCTTATTATTATTATTTTTTTTTGTATTGGAATAGCTACCTCTGCTCTCTTATCGTTTCCATTTGTATGTAATATCTTTTTACTCATACATCCCTTCGCTTTCAGCCTACATGTGTCCTTACAGCTGAAGTGGGTCTAGACTCATTTTTAGTATCAGTGAGTCCCTGTGCCATTTGCATACATCAGATTTTCTGTCTTATTTTCTATCTGGTAATTTCCTGTATCGGATTTCTTGTCCCACGAATCAGTTACTCCTGCATTGGGCAATATTTTGCCCTTAGCATTCCTAGATCCTGAAGTAGCAGGATGCAGGGACAGTGAATGTGGGTTAAAGACCGAGGGCCTGCACTTGAACTCGGACTTACAGACCCCACTGGTTGTGGGGCTCAGGAACAGCATTCAGCTTTTATCATCTTGGTCTCCACGTGATTGGACTTGACAAAAATCTCTTACTACATCATTTAGGAAAAAATTATGAAGGAAATTTATCCACCTTAACTAGCAATTAAATATTTAGTAAACATGGATTTCGAATTTTTCCCGGGGGAGAGGGAAAATTATTATTTATTATTATTATGAGGATTTCATTGAATATCACCTAAGAGCTGCATCAAAAAATTCATATGTATATATATAGGTACCATATAAAATACTTTTGCTTTAACAAAGCAAACTACTTTACAAAGTATTTATTCTTTATTTAATAATTTGACGATTGATAGAAATGACAGTGCCTTAAGGGAGTGTCCCTACGATCAGAAACAAGTCTCAAAAATAACATGAGCCAGTGATGTCTTGGAGAGGGTGCCTGTCTCGCATAGAAGAACTTGGCTTCACCTGCGGTTCCGATCTGTGTACTGAGCGCGGCGTCGGGCACCATCTGTCCTCCTCCTTCCCTTCACTTCGCTCGTCTCAACGTATAGCCGTGCGGGGCTTTGGGGGTGGGGGGGCGGAGATGGGGCGGGGCTGTTACACCTTCTGCCCAAGTTTCCTCTTTTAAACATAGTCAAATGTCAACAACTAATTTTCCTGTCGTTTTAATATGTAATCTCAATATTTTTGTGTATAAAAGAAAGTTAAAGTGATAAGATAAAGAAATTGGTTCACTTTTCTAAAGTAATACAAAATCTAATATTACTCATTTCATAATGAATGAAGATTGGTTTCCTGTTAAAATATTTTTTCTGATTAACAACCAATGCAAGCTTATCATTGAAAATTTGGATCATAAGAGAATACAAAGAAAAAAATTAAAATGACCCATGAAACTCATATCTACAGATACTTATTTTTAGAACTAACGCATACAGTATATACTCATACACAACTATGAAATGAAAGCTTAAATCTTGGTTATTCTTTTCTCATTTTTGATTCCTTTAAATTTTTTCCAGCTACCTGTTTTGTTATTTTACATTCATTTCTTTTTGTTTTTAATTAAATTTATCAGGGTGACATTGCTAAGAGAAGAACTTTGTCTTTTATATCCAAAAAAGCCATTTGGACATTTTACTAGATGTCACTGTTAACCTTCCCGTGTTCTCTGTCTTCTGCCGATGGTATTTGTGGTTATGATTACTATTTGTTCTGAAAACAGTTGTTTTCCTCTAGTTATATTAACTAAGTACCAAGGTCCACAGACATGTCTTTGGGATTGCTGAAGGTAGTTTCCCAAATGGCATTGAACACTACGTGGATGATTATTTCAACTTAGGAATTCTAAGGAGGAGAAGTACCTAACGGCGAAGACAGAGGATGGATGTCAAATATACTGGAAATGCACTGGTAGCCCTGCATACATCATCTGAGCTGGACCAGTCTAAGTTTACAGCGCTATCTCTTGGCTATTTTGATTATGAAATTTGTACTATTTTTGAAATTTACATATTTCTCACTTAGTGTTTTCTTCATGAATATGACAAGCAAAGAGTCCAACTGTGTTTAAATATATTTGGAATTAAATCTTCAAATAAGTCTTTTCTAATTTAACAGCAATGATTGTTCTCCAGTAAAGCAAATATAAATAAGGCAAATCCTCTTCCTTAATGTTTGTTCTTTATAGAATTACAAGAAGAAGTAGACTTATCCTGATTTATTTTTCAATTTGATGAAGTGATCTTTGGAAAAACTATATCATTTTTTCTGTTGATGACATATATGATTCACTTTTGGAAGGTTAAAAATTTCTGATCAAGTCTTTTTGCAACGAAGAAGATAGAGACAGTTTCACACACACACTTACACACAAACAGATTTATAAAAAGAAAATGTAAGTTTTGCCTTCAAATTTCTGACTGTAATGGCAGTTTTTAAGATTAAGAAATTTATATTGAGGGGGGCTTCCCTCGAAGCAATAACGTGTAAAATATTAGATATTCCCTGGAAGGAACAAGTGAGGGTTCCTTATGACCTCAGAGATGGCCTTGGAAACCTTGACTTTTGTTTGCCTCTGGGATTCAGGCCGCATGACCAGAGAGTCAGGGGTTTGAGTAACACTTGCTATAGGATTTCTCCTTGTGGTCTCATGCAGTTTCCTCATCTAGAATTTTATTTTCTTCCCATCGATTCCAAGCAAATACCATGTTCCTCAGTTACCACAAGAATTTCCCAGTCCTTCCATTCTGTGGTACATGGTGCCCTTGTTTCCATGGCTGCCGGGTTTCTATTCCTATTCACCTGTCCATCCATCTGCCAGGGCTCTGCTCTCGGCCCGTTTCAGGTGCTAGCCTTGCTCAGGGGGAGAGGAAGTATCCAATCCTCCTCCTGAGCGACCACCAGTTTTCACTCAATCGATGTTCTCTGACCTGTCAATGATACGGCTTTCGTAGTAGCTCTAAGGAAGACTTGCTCTTTCGTTCAGTTTTACATATTTCTCCATAAAGGAATTTAGAAGGTCACAGGATTCCATAAGGATGCCACCAGTTAGATGCCCGCATTCCATCCTGAGGACTAGTTAGGAGATGGGTATACATGAGTGTGTGTGTGTGTATGTGTATACATATATATACACACACAAAAAACAAACACACAAGGATGGGCAAAAATAGGTTTACAGTTGTATTACAAATAATACGATAATTAATAAGTAATAATGTGAGAATAAACCCTGTATTTTGTGTAGTCACAACCTACTTTTGCTCACCCCTGTGTATATGCATGTGAAAATCCACACACATATACACACCTACATGCATGTATACATGTGTACATGTATGTATCTATGTATATGTATACACATATCGTTTCCTTCAGAGTTAACATTTAAAAAATGGGTCGTAGAGCCCTGGCTGGTGTGGCTCAGTAGATTGAGTGTGGGACCATGAACCAAAGGGTTGCCGGTTGGATTCCTAGTCAGGGCACAAGCCTGGGTTGCAGGCCAGGTCCCCAGTGGGGGCCACGAAAGACGCAACCACACAATGGTGTTTCTCATCCTCTCTTTCTCTCTCCCTTCCCCTCTCTCTAAAAATAAACAAATAAGTCTTTTAAAAAATGGATCATGGAGAGGTGAAGTAACTTGTCCAAGCTTACAAAGCTGGTGTCTCACAAAGGGAGATTCAAACTGGTGACCCTTCCAGCCAGATCACATTCTTCCCCGCGCTGCCTCGCTGTGTCTTGACCAGTTGCTTTTATTGGCTGCACCGCCCAACCACCTCGCACAGTTGAAATTTCCGTCCCTGTTCAGATTCTTCCCACTCATCCTACTGCCATGGATTCCTGAAAGTTTAATAAGTGAGATCTGCTAATTAGCATCTTATTTTGTAAGTGGGTGGAAATTTTCATGGCCAAGTTCCCAAACCATGGAAAAAGGAGGTCTTTTTTTATGTGAAGCTCAGGACCTGGGGAGTAATCAGAGCACACCTGTCAACATTATGAAAACACTCTTTTGAAAGTTGTGATTTTTTTTTCAAAAGACTGTCATAAAAAGAATGTCTTTGTAAACTTCCCGTGGTGATGCCTCATTGCTGTGGCTCAGCAGGCGATCCTTATGACTCCCTGGGCATAAGATCGTCTGGGATGATTGCATCAGATCTTCAAATTCAGTAATCTTCTGAAGAAATTGTTTTAAAGGGATTTATTTATGTTATCAGATGGATTCGAGAAGTCTGGTTTGGCCTGAATAAAATCATACAGTAGACCATATTTGTCTTTGTTTGGCAATTTTATTCTGTTCGTGACCTTTCCTCTTATTATTCTATGTTTTTATACCTCTCTGAGTTTCTCCTATAATTGAAAAGTGAGATTTATATTAAGATGTGCAGAGCTAACAAAACAGCACCCTGAATATTTTTCAAACGCAAAGACTGGATCTTCTCTAGTAAAAACATCAGCACTAGAAATACTGATAACGGCTGGGACACCTTCCCCGCTTCTTCGCGGCCCTGCCCTGGGGGGGACGATGGCTTTCTGTCTGCAGTGGCAGAGGCGGCGTAGGGCCTTTACCCGATGACACAGAGACCCCTCTTTCTTCCTCACTCACAGGCCCTGCTACTCTAAAGAACAAAAGTCAGATTTTCGCTCATCTTGGATCAAGCTAAACATCATTTGGGTCAGAACAGACAGTATGATTGATTGTAGAGTTGTTGTTTGTGAAGCTTTATAAAAACCAATGGCTGATTGTTTTGTATTTTTTCATAGTGTAGGGTACTATGTATTGTTGAAGGACTCTAAATTGGTTTTATTGCTTTATTCACATTTTCCTGGTTCATGTTCTACATTTCTACTTTATCATTATTTAATAACATTTTTGCTTTTTAATATTGTTTATGGGTGTTTTTGCATACTTCATTTACAAGGTAACTGTTGTTTTTTCTCTTACTATTTCGGTATTACCAAGAGCAATCTTGAAGCAATGGCCTTATAAACAAACCCGTCCGAAGGTTTCACATTCACCCACTGGAGCCGCGCTTCCTGTGTCTGACACCAGGGCAGAAGGGAAGGGACTTGAAACAGAGGATTCTACTTTGTAAGATTAAAACAGACAACACAAATCACACAAAGCTGAAGAGAAGTTCAGCCACTCACCAGGGGGCTTCTATTTCTCATCTTTTCTGTCTCATAACGGTTAAGAAAACAGGACTTTTCTTTACCAACATGCTGTTCAATTGTAGTAAAAATAGCCACAGACATGCTTTTTCATTTCCTGTTGATGTCCAACTATTTTCCTTTCTGTCTCCAGACTTCATTTCTGAGAAATTATTCCTTATTGCTTTAATTCAAAGGACTCCTCTCATAAAAAAGTTGAAGTAGTCTACTTGATGACTTTATTTTATCTTTCCTTTTTATCTCTGTGTCATTTCTAAGGCCTTTGTTTGAGCTCACTAATCAGGAAAATTCTTTTGTCTCACTTAACTCTTATAGAGCAACAAATTATTGACATTCAAAAAGGTAAATTTAGATCCTTACCCTACACAAAACACAAAATTTAACTCAAAATGTGCTATAATTCTAAACGTAGGTGCCCAAATTTTAAAACTTTGTCAGCTGGTGAATAAACAGCTGACAAAATATATAAACAGGATCATATATACGTGTGTGTGTGTGTGTGTGTGTGTGTGTGTGTGTATACAATTTCCATGCACTGGAATACTATTCAGTAGCGTAAAGAACCTTGATGCTATAACATGGATGAACCTCGAAAATATTACTCTAGGCGGACCTGAAGGCTGCACAGTATGATTCCATTCATTTGCTGTCTCCCTACGTGGAGGCAGAATCAGATGATGGATCGCTGAGACTGGAGGCGGGGAGGCGGATTGACCGAAGGCTTTGGAATTATGAAAATATACTACCACTGGATGGTGACGATGATGGTCCAACTGAAAACTTACTAAAAAAATCCCTGAATTGCTCCAACATAAAAAAAGGGAAAATCCCCAGAGTGATGTCCTTGAGTTGGTGAGAGGGAGTGCGCGTGTCAGTGATGATGGCGGAGCTCGTCAGAACTGATGGGATTGGTCGTGCAGATGCGGTAGAAGGAACAAGTGAATGAGTGTTCCTGCTGTTCATCTCAGAGAAGCACAGTTACCAGCTGAGAGTGCAGAGAGGTGAGAGAGGAGATCGAGGCGATTTTAACATCTGTTCAGAAGCGTGGTAGAAGAAAATGGCCATGGGAGGGGCCCCTTGCATTTAGCGATCATGGACCTCACAGGACATGTGTCAGCCTTGTGCATCTGCCCCGACCAGGTTCACCTGTGGAGGGAGAGGTGCGGGGTGCGTTGGCATTTGCATCATGCTGAGATTGGGGTTTGAAGGGACAGACAGATGGGGAATGATTATACTAATAAACCAGCGACTCTGAGAAGACTGAAGTGCAATTAAGAATAAGAAATGTGAGGGACAGAGTGGCAAGGTGTTAGGGGGCAAGTGTAGTAAGTGGCATGAAATGAGGGGCAGACTGACAGAGTGTGCTGAAAAGACAGACTTGCTGACCTTGCCATCTATTGAAAAGATAAAAATTCACCCAGAAGCGAGTGAGCAAATATTATGTACACAATTCGCTACTTAGCATCAAAGTGGTTTTGAGATAAATGCAGATTTTCTGTTTACCAGCAAATGTTCACATTATTAGGTAGAAAGCAGAGTGGTTGGCTTTGGAACAGATTTATATGGTTCAAGTCAACATAAGATGCTAGCTATCCATCACAGACACATCAGAGTGTGTTTTGGATAATGGGAATTATAGAAAAACTGAGCCCCGGCCCGACTGCTCTGCGAGAATCAGACTGGAGAGCAGGGGCTGTTAGGCCTTTGCCCCTTGATAACGGACACCAGCGCATATGCTTTTGCCTACACTGAACAATGCTGGGATGAAGCTTGCTTTCCTCTTTTTGCCCTCAACAGCACAAGGACTGGGCAAAAATAAGTCGAACTACTTGCTCCAAGAAATATGTGCTCTGAAAAGTCAGAGCAGCTCAGTAACTTTGGCTGGCAGAATTGTACGGTGACACTCAGTGACCCATGCCATTGCATGACCCCTGCCCTCGGTGTGGGTGGCACTTACAAATGTAGAGTGTGGCACCAGTGATGGCATGTCCCTGCTGTCCTTGTGTTCTGTTATGTGGCATGAAGTGAAGGTGTTTTGCAGATGGGATGGAGGTCCGGAATCAGCTGACTCTGAGACAGTGAAAAGGGCGGCCCTCCTGGGTGGACCTGCCCTAAGAAGACGAGCCATTTAAAAGAGGCACCAGGACCCTCCTGAGGTCAGAGGGATGCTCCTCCTTAATCTGTTTTTGAAATGGTAAGCGGCCATTCCCAGAGGCAGTCTGGGAGGGGTCCTCTGGCAGGGCACCGGGACAGATGGCCTGTAGAAGCCAAGAGTGTCCCAGCTAAGAGGCAGCAAGAAAGCAAGGAGCTCAGTCCTACAACCGCAAGGAACCGGTTCTGCCACAACCCATGCGTGGGAGTGGATGCCCAGCTGGAAAGGGGGCTGTGGCCTGGCTGGCATCAAGATTGAAGGCTTACGAGGCGCTGGACAGGGAACCCGGCTGAGCTGTGCCCTGACCCAAGGCAATTTTGGCACAGTGAATGTTGTTTTAAGTGAACCACCAAGAGTGTGCTGATTTGTTATGCAGGAACAGAAAACTAATACACTATACTAAATAGCAGCATATTTATCACACTCTTCTCATTAATACGTACATTGAGATACCTGCCTTGTTGTTGCTTGTCTATTGCATCGTAAATTCTGCCCAACCTTGCCAGTTCCCTGCCCTCCATACCTGCCTTGAAAACATTCAGCCTGGGCCCTAAAACTCCATGAATGTCTTCCTTGACTTCTCCTTTTTGAGATTTCAGTAAGACTGTCATGCTGTGTTCTCTCTTATGCCGCAGGTCTCATAAGGGGAGTTTTTCTTGAGCCTCTGGGTTCCTGGTGGTCTTTGGAGAGTCAACACTAATTCAGCCTCTAATATTTTCAGTAATGTCAATTAAAATAATTAGATATGATAGAAAAAAGGAGTATGTTTGCTAATTTAATAATTATGTACATACAGAATATAAAGCAAATGAAACATATGTTTTACTGTTTTTTTATATAACATTTTTAGAATGTTTTAAGTTCTGGCTCATTGTAGGGAGATGATAAAGAGTTACAATCTGGAAATATATGATAAGTCATCCTCCATGTTCACTTGCATGGGGCTAATTTATTGAATAAGGACTTGTTTCCATAGGCACTAAAGCAGAGACTGTTCCAAGCTGCCTATCTACTCCAGTTGGTTTTTAGGGGAGAAGGGAATTCCAGTTGTTGCTACAGAACTGTGTCCCGATGTACAGAAATACATTATTTACCTTCCGCTGCTTCTCAAGGATGCAGTTGTAAAAACAAGAATAACAGTCAAACAAGTGAAACATATCAGAATTTAATTGTTGCAGTGTTATTTCATGAGTGTCTTCAGAGGCAGAAATTAAAAGTATTATTTTTAAAGTCTAGATGCATCACCTATGGAAACTTGGATATTGTGCATTTAAAAACAGCCCAGCAGTAACCAGTATAATTGTTTCCAAACAGGAGGTAGATGTGGATGAAGATGAGCTCAAATCACCTTAGTCTTAACTAACCTCACTAGGCTGAGGTGGGCAGTTGGCTTCTTTTTGCCAAGAGATAACTTCAGGGTATACTTCTGTCTTCTCGCTGATAGATTCTGGCCTTCACTAATATACATAATTAGAGGGTATGCTTCTGTTTACATGAACAATGTTAATTAAATAAATCTGTGTGCCATTTTCAGCAACAATATTTCTTTTTTTAATTTATTTTAAACCAACACTTTCAACAATTTATTTGCTTTAATTCTCTTCAAATTATACCGTTGATAATTTTTTTTTATTTTATTTTAACTGTTGTTCTTGTACAGTTTTCTGTCTGTGGATAGGCCTATAGTTGGCCTTATGGGATAGTTTCTGAGTCCGTGAACTATGGTGTGAGGGTCAGGTGTAGCCCTCTACTTATTACTCTATAGCCTGTGAGCTAACAATTTTACATGTTTAAATGGTTGAATAATAGTAATAATAGCGACAGTAGCCTTTCTCAACACAAGAAAATCACATGAAACTCAAATTCCAGAGTCCGCCAGTCAACTTTTACTGGGGTCACATCAACACTCATTCATTGACATGTTGTCAGTGGCCATCTTCGTGCTTCCGTGGTGGCGCTGAGCAACTGGGCGAGGCCATCTGCGGTGCTCAGCTCAGCACTGGGCCCTGCTGCTCAGTGCTCGGTGACCTCACAGGCATGTGGGCGGAGCTCAGTGATGTTTCGTGTGCCTTGCCTATCATCATGAGCCCAATGTTATGTTTCACACATGTGTTCATATATGACCCATGCATATTCTTTATGTTAAAACAAGAAAAGAAGCCCTGGCTGGGTAGTTCAGTTGGTTAGAGCATCATCCTGATACGCTAAGGTTGTGGGTTTGATTCCTGGTCAGGGCACACACAAGAATCAACCAATGAATGAATAAACGAGTGGAATAGCAAATCGATGTTTCTGTCTCTCTCTCTAAAATCAATAAATACTAAAATTAAATAAAAGCAAGAAAAGAGAAGTGGACTTTGAATCTTTTTGTCCTGAGACAGAGTGGAGTATGGGTTGGTAGCTATCAGATTACATGGCAAAGCATTATGATAAATAAGCAATGACACTGTTAACATTTAGAAGAGCTTAACCAGGATAAGCACCAATCGTAATATTCCCAATTCTTGAGAAAGCAATGACAAAAAAACGCATAAAATTTAAAATGGAGTATCTTATCAGGGCAGAATTTTTTTCCAAGGAAGAAATAAAAATGAGGCTACACCCCAAGTTTCCCTATGTCTCCTTTGCTAACCAAGCAAGGAAAGTCATTACCAATATAGTAAGCGAATTGCATCATATTTGACTGCAGGAGATGAAGAAATTTGTCCATAGGAAAAAAAATCATTTACATCTATTAGCCTTTAGGCAAGAATAGCTGTCTGGATTGTTGAGAGACATCGGCAAGGACATCAAAAGGAAGACGAGGCCAATTGTTCTGAGTAATTGTCCTTGGTTCGTTATGCGTGGCCTAGTCACTTGTTTCCTTCAAGAATGCCACACGGTCTCATTTGGCTGAAGCATTAGCTCCATGAATAGTCAGAGAATATTTTCAAAGTTTAGAAAACTCTAAGTTAGTACATAATTAAGTGGAATCCCCTAAGATTTTTAGCACTGTTGGTTTTAAAAATATGTGTAAAGCAGAAAAAGATATAGTCAAACAAAGTGTACAAAGCTAATACAAATGTAAGGAGTGTGAAACCTATGATTTTTCACTGTAGTATTAACAGGTACTTTACGGACAATATTTGAATGCACCATGTATTATTGAACCAGTAGTGCCAGTTAGCTCTTATGGGCTTGAATATCATGCCTTGCTCCACCCGCGAGCAGTTAGACAGTTTAACAGTGCACTTTCCCCCTCTATTTGTGATGTGTTTAGCTCAAGGATGAGATAGAATTTTCCTGGAGAAGGACCGCCCTCAAATACTAATATCAAACACCAAGTGGCTTTGGAAATTAGTTTTGCTTCAGTCTTGATAACAAAAATTACAAGATAAAACAATGCTTACATGTGACACGCTACAATAAAATCATCTTGACAACTGTTTTTTAATCACAAGTACAGTCTTGCTGCTTTATGTACTTCTCATGCTGTGAAAAGTTCAAATGAAGCAAGATCTCCTCTCCCACGGATATTATAGTGGGTGTATTTGCTCAAACCACAGTTCCATTAACATTTTTCAGACTTCGACACAATGCGAAAGAAGTTTATGTATTTCAAAATCTAGTTAACTTTGCAGTTGGAGGGATTAATCCTCAAGGCAATGAAATGCTAAAAGGCAAATATCAAGAGAAGAGACTGATAGAATTTTATAAATGCTATTTAAGTGATGAGTAAAACTTGATTAAAAGCACATGCTTGTGAGCTGATATCAGTATCGTCAGTATTTGGCAATATGTATCAATAGGAAAAGACATTTTTAAAGATGAAATAACATTTTTTTGCAGATCAGCATTAATAGATGAGTATGTTATCAATATTGATGATAAGGAACGTTAACTTTGAACCCCAAAGGAGCAAAATGTCATCGTCCCCGGAAGTAATTCTATTCTTCTCATTAATAGATCTGTATCACAATGAATTTGTACTCAATTATTTTCATTATATTTAAATTCCATCAACAACTTTGGAATTTTTTTTCTCTCTGCTTTATGAGGGCTTATGTAATATCTTAAGTTTTGACTCTTGGTCCACAAAGCCTCAAATGTTCACTGCTTGACACTTTCCAGAAAAGGTGGTCTGACCTCTGAGGGCTGGGATACCCCAGAATGTGAACATGAAGGATGAATAACAATGGAAGGTAAGGTTTTTGACGAGTCCACGGAGACGCCCTGATGATAGAGAATGCGGCGGTAAACGACGGAAGACCTCTCCTGGACAGGGGCCTCCAGCTGGGCCTCGAAGGCGCAGTCGGGAGGAGGCAGGAGAAGAGAGGTGGATGAGGATGTTTCCTGCACCGGCCTGCACGGAAGACAAAAAAGGCGGAAACACAAACGGTATGTTTAAAAAGCAATGAGCTGAGCAGTTGGACTACGTAAGGCACGTCCTCGTCTAGAAGGGTGTAGGAAGGGAAGGCGAATGGGCCAGTGTGTCGGGGCATTTGTGTCACGGACTGGATGTTTGTTCTCCTCCACCCCCGAGGTTGCAAGTTTACAGTGACGCTCTGCACTCTAGACGCAGCGGCCTTAGGAGCTGGCGTCTTTGAGAGGTGATTAGGGTTAGAGGAAGCCATGGGGTGGCGCCCTCGTGAATGGGATTAGTTCCCTTAGGAGAGTTAGGAGAGTCAGGAGAGGCTGCGGCTCCTCTTCATCCTCTGCCAGGTGGGATACAGGAGTCCTCGGCAGTCTGCAGCGTGGAAGAGGCCGCCACCAGAACAGACGCGTCTGGCACCCTGGTCCTGCCTGGGCTTGCAGCCTTCGGACCCGCGAGCAATGCATTTCTGTTGTTCGTAGGCCACCCGCTCTGTGGCGCCGTTGCCATGGCAGCCCAAGCTGCCTCAGGCGCCAGGCTGAGGAGCAGAGTCTGTGCTGTGGCACTTAGGAAACTCCCAGTATTGAAGCATCTACTCCTATAGGCATGTTTTGGTTTGTTCCTCGCAGCTTTAAATATCTTCCCCGTGATGTTTTCCCCACGCCTGCAGGCAGAAGAGAGGAAGATGATTCAGACAACAAAAGACAAGGGTTGCAGCACAGCAGAGAGAACACAGTCAAAGAATACTTGACAGTCATTCATTCTGGTGGTAGATGGTTCCAGGCGGCTGTAAGCTGTGATATGTTCAGTCAGGAAAATTATACACTCCACGGTGTCAGGGAAAGACACGCAGGATTTGATTTTCAGAAGTTTAGTTTGGTGGCCCATATATACCCGTTGGGCCATGCCAAGGATATCACTGCTCAAAATAATGTTTACTTGTAACCGGGTCATGTTTATCAATTCCTGGTTACAATTAAGGTTTAGTCTAAATTCAAGCTTCTGTCCTCAGATTGTGGTACCAAAAAAATTGGGGAAAGAAAAAGGAGGGGTGGAAGGGGGTGGATTGGTAACTTCATTTGCTTTTGACGTGTTGCTTCTGATATTATCTCCAAGTAAACTGGGATCTCTTCTGAGCAGCCGTCCCTGTGCAGGAGGAGAGGTGGTCAGTCCTGCCCCGCCCGCAACGCCTTTCTCTTGCAGAGAGCCTTCTCAGAAGAAAACATAAACACTGCAACGGCTCTGTCCTAATCTGCGAACAAGTGCTTTGCTATAATCCATCCCACTTCGTTATTAATTGAAGTAACTGATTCATAACAACCTTAACCCAGAAGAAAGGATACCAAATTCATGTGGAATTTTACTATAAAACTAACTTTTTGCCTGTGGTTATTTGTTTAAAGACAATGTAAATGAAAACATTATTTGTCATTATTGAACATAACAGTTGCTTTAGAACATGCCTATTTTATTACCTCTTGAATTTATAATGCAAATAAGTACATCCAAGTGGGTTCAGGGGTTAAAAACATTTCATGTTGACTAAGCAGTTTCCTTTTGAAAACCCTAAGCCCTGGCAACAGCTCTCTCTTGCCCTCGTGAGAACCTAGAGGGTCTGTCTGTGACCTTCTAACAGATTTCAGGCAGTGACGGACATAGTGCACCATGCAAAGCATTCATAGAAGCCTTTTGAAATAGGGAGTCTTGTAATGACAAAAGACTTTCTGCTGTAATAAATGTTGTGGCATTTTATAAGTGAGGATATGGAGGTCAAAGATGAAAAAATTATTGGGTCTACCCAGTAGGAAGCAGTAAAGATATCTTGCTGCTTGTTGCTGTAGTCAGAACACCAATACATATTTATGACTCCGTTTCCAATCAGACGGTGGCGTTTTGAAGCCATCAGCATCGCTAAGCCTGTCCTAGCCCAGATACTTTCATTTGCCTGCCTAGGTATTCATCTTCTCCTGCAGCATAGCACTTGAAATTCCTTCCTCTCTCAATAGGGAACCTGGGCTCTCTGCTTGGAACGCTGTTTCTTTAACAGAACTAGTCTCCTAAGTAAGCTTGTATCAAGTTTCACAAGCTCTAAAAACTTTTATTTGCTTTCCTTTTCCCTGTTAACTGATACGTAAAAGAATCCTTCCACTTCACAGTAGTTGAGTTGCTTGGATTTCTCACTCTTCTGTCACCCGCGCAGAAACTCCTAGAATCCCGGCGGCAACCTCTGCGGAAATGGGAGCCTGCCCCACCATGCAGGGCAGCCGCCGTCACGTGAGGACACCAGTCTTCTCCTGTCACTCCACTGACGCCCGGCTGAACAGATTTGCTGCCTTCCTTTGCCTCCAAACAAAGACTTTTACTGATTTAATCCATCTTCGCAAAGAAAAACATCCCTGATTTTCACATTTCCAGAATTGTGTGAAGCATCAGCAGGATCAGACATTAAGAATCATTGTATGCAAACAGCGCTTCCAAATTGGAGCACGTTTGCTATTGTATAGTTGGGACGATTACTGCGGTGTCTGGGGATGGAAGGCGTTCGCACTGCACACGTTCTGAATCCAGCCGAGGAAGATGCCTTGGGTTGCTGTTGGGCCAGAATGGCTCTGGTTGCTTTACTGAGGGAGAGAGGTAACAGCGCTGGGCTGTTGCCATAGGAACCAGGACTCTTCTCCCGGTTGAGAATTGTAGTTTGGTAATAGCCATCAAGGATGAAATCCCAGTATTATTTCAGAATACAGCTGGTATCCATTTTCAGAGAAAGGACATATTATTGGAGCTGAGAATCATAATTAAGGGAAAATTCAGTGTAGCCGGCTATGGGAACTTTCAAAGTCTAGAATGAATGTACTGTCTTGGGTAGACTTTTTTTTTCTTTTTTAATTTAAAACTATATACATGACTTCACTTGCAGTACCTGAATGTCAGCTGAAACAAATTACCTCGCAGTTAAAAAGATTTGTATAAAAATGAATATGACTCAGAGCTGGGAGTAGGAAGTGTGAGAGCAATAGTTTGAAGGCAAGAAGCGAGCTTGTGAAAGGGTCTTACATAATATTCATAATGAAAGATAAAGGGTGATATAAGTATTATTTTTATAACTATTGATGTTAATGTATGTGAACAATTTGTATCAGCTTGGAAGGAACATCTGCATACTTTTTGCTGAGTATAAAGCCCTGTGCTGGACTATGCACATTCAAGCACAAAAACCTCTTCTCTTCTCTCTCTTTTTTTTTTTTATGGATATTCTGTATCACTAACAGATAGGTTCTTTCTCAAGGCAGACGACTTGAAATGCTGACCAAGGGTAAACTGATCCAAAGTGAAAGATTAAACCTACCAATTATGCAGTTGGTTCTTAGGCTTAATTTTTCCTATTTTTTTTAAAGTGTCTGCACATATCAACTCATGAAATGATGTAGCAAAGAATTATCACAAAAATAACAGACTGTTTCACTCTCCTGCCCCCCAAAATTCAAAAAGTGATTTGTTTTGAAAGACATATTTGTGAAAATAAGATGAAATTTTAGGTTTCACTTGTTGGTAATTTTCAAAAACTATCTTTTTCCTTCTGAATATGATGGATGGAATTCCAAGGTGAGCCCCCACCCCAGTCCCCACTCCTGGTACACTGACCCCGTTTGATTTCCAGGACCCTGACTGACAGGTCTTCCCTCTGTGGTTAGGGTATGTTACACGGCATGGTTCACCTGCAGACAGGGAGACGGCCCGGACTATGCCCGACCTAACCACACAAGGTACTTAAGGACAGAGAGCTTTCCTCAGGGTGGTCCCTGAAAAAGAAGTCAGAGCAAGTGACAGTGCTGAGGGGATTCATATGAAGGCTCTTCTTGGTGGCTGAGACGGGCAGGGACACTTGGCAGGGGCCTGAGAGTAGCCTCCAGATGCTGAGAGCTGTTCCCCATCCGCAGCTCACAAAACACCAGGGACCTCCGCTCTACAACGGCAAGGCAGTGCATTCTGCCAGCCGTCTGCTTGGAAGCAGATGCCTCATCAGAGTGTCCCAACCAGGATGCAGCCTGGCTGATGCTGTTGCCAGCCCGTGAGACCTCCAGTAGAGAAGGTCTGAACTCCTAACCCATACAGCTGGGAGGTAGTGAGTGGATGTCATTTAAGGCCACTGAGCTTGCCGTAATTTGATACACAGCGATAGAAAACAAACGCACTGACTTTTCCCTGCGTGACTGTTCTGTGCTTGCAGTCACAGACTTAGAAGCTCAAAGCGAGACAGGAGGGCACATGTCTCATTCTCTTACGTCATAGTTGGCAAGTGTGAAGAGAGAATCAAGTGTGTGTTGTCAGTGTAAAGTGCTTCAGATTATTCTAATAAACAAGAAATGCCATTTGATTGGTCAGTGCTCCCCGATAAGATACATGCATATATCTATATCTATGTCCGTCTATCTATCTATCTATCTATCTATCTATCTATCTATCTATCTATCATCTGTCTATTGAGAGATCTGGGGATTTGCTGTAAGAATCCGGCCCACATGATTGTGGAGGCTGAGGAGTCCCCGATCTGCAGCAGGCGAGCTGGAGACCCGGGACCGCCGATAACGGAGCTGCAGCCTGAATGCCAGCAGGCTTGAGAAACAGGAGAACCGAAGGTTTAGCCCGAGTCCGAAGGCAGGGAAAACCGATGCCCTGGGGTGTTCGGCATGTACTGTGTGAAGTCGTTCTGGACACTGCCGTGGCTGCACAAGTCTTCAGTTATCCCCACTGCCGCTTGTGGCTCCAGTTCCTCGGCTGCAGCATTTCTGAACTTGACGTTTGGACCCTTTTATTTATTTCTCATGAGATCCTCTCTGCTTGAGAAGCCACGTGGCGTGCGCTCAGCAGTGACTGTTTTATTTCATCAGTTTAATGTTTTGTGTATTTCTTCCAGAAATTCCTCATTGCTTTTGTGCATCGATAACATCCTTCACATCTTCCATTAGTGCTATGGATTTTTTTTTCTTTTTTTCCATGTATTTGGATATTTCAATGGGATGTTTTTAAAAGGTAGGAGAAATAAACGAGTGGACTAATTTCATCTTCTTAGAACAGAGTCCCAGCTTTAGAATAATTTTTGCAATTCCTTAAAATATGCTCTGTCAGTCCCGTTGTAGTTATTTTTAATCCAAATTTATTAATTCATCAAGCTGACTTCCTTGTGATATTTACATTTTTGTTTAAAGCATTGTACAACCTCTTATGCATTCATGTTATCTATTATATTTCTAAGCAGTGCTTTTGAGGTTCAGAATAATGGTTTCAGAGGCTCTGTCCCTTATCCGGGGGATGGCTTATTCTGTGTGTGTGCGCACACACATGCACACATGTGCAGGTACATGCATGCACACTGAATATACGGTCAGTGGTGAGCTGATCGCACAAGTAGTTGGCTCTTTAATAGGTCGGTCTGTGCTAATGTTCGAAGACCCAAGTGCCATGGGGAGAGAGTGCTATTTTTAGCTGTGGGAGCCAGCGGATAGTGACATAATGAGAACAGAGAGATGCTCGGCCTGCGACAGGGTATAATCAGCCCCATCCTCGCTGCCTGGCTTTCAGGCCCTTCTCCACGGGCGGAACGCAACTGCGGAGCTGAGGGGAGAGGGGGAGAGAAATGTGGCCACGGACTAGAAGCAGATGCCTATGACTTCATCACAGAATCCTTTTAATTCAAGTGAATTAAAATTTAAAATAGTCTAAAAATAATAGAGTACTATCGACACTTTGTGAGAGATGATGTCATGTCATGCGTAATGATTTTAAATTTTGTGTGTTATTGGATGCAGAATGAATTCATACACTGGTTGTTTGCCTTTATTTTTCAGCAACAGGATATAATTATTTTTTATTGCATTTTGAATTATGTGCATATTTTTAGAGACTTTATTTTACTAGAGCAGTTTTAGGTTTACAATAAAATTGAGAGGCCAGACAGGAGGTTTTCCGTGTACCTGCTGCGCCCACACAGGCTCAGTCTGCCCATCACCAACACCACTCACCGGAATGGTGCATTTGTTACTAAGGACGACCCACTCCGACACACCAGTTCACATGGTTTACATTAGGGTTCCCTCTTGGTGCTGCGCATCAGTGGGGTTAGTCAAATGTATGAGGACAAGGAAAGTTTGAGAACTGTGTAAAGCTCACCTCAAAACTGTCCCTCCACGGAACAGTTAAGCTTGGCTACTTATCCACCATTAGGGTCCACCCTTGATTGAGACTTTCCCTTGGAATATACATTTTCCACCCTTCTAGTTTGTTCTGCATGCCAGATAAGAAAGTTCTGTAGAGGAAGTCGTCAGCTGGAAAAGCAAAAGTTGCAGTGTTATCAACGAGGTGAGATGTTGGTGTGCTTACTTGCTGTTGATGAACTTAATTGCAAGGAGGCCGTTTTCATTTTCTTCCCCATACCACACCCTGTAAAAATACTTTCATTCGAGTCATGCAAATTAATAGAGAGCAGCATGTTTCATCTTAGGTTTATAAAACTCAACGGTCTCCTAAATTCCTACAAGTCTGTTTTTCTCTTCTGGGCCACGAGGCTTCTCCACCACCCTCCTGACCTTGATTTCAGAGCCCAGGGTCTGCGCCGGCTCTTCCTTCTGTGCTGATCCACGGGGCCGAGTTCTGTTTTCCTGCTCTGCCCTGACCTCCCTGGTACCTCTCGGCTCAGCCCCTTGCCTGGCTGGTCTCTGGTGGAGTCCTGAGCCGCTGAGTCCTGGTTAACTTACCTCCGGTCCTCGGTCTCATCTCCACAGGGGGTAAATTAGGTAATTCCCATTCCTCACAATCTCTATAGTGCCCAGAAAACACCTCTGACTAAACTAAACTAAAATAGCATTCCCTCATTTAGAACAAACATTCTTATTTCCTCTTGATGGGTACATTTATCCAGTACGGATGCCCAAATGACTCTTTTATAAATAAATAGTCAAGACTTAGAGTGGCCTTGTGCTCACCTGCATGGACACAGCAACGCAGTGAGTTTACATTTCACTCATTGCCAGCAAAAATATATTTGCATTACCACGTATTTGGATTTGACTCATAGTATTTGGGAGAAAGTCACACATTTCCCCCCAGGTCTTGAGTAAACTCATAATACATCTTATTCCAACCACTTTAAATGAAATAGAAACATGATTGCAGCCACTCTAAGATACAATGTGGTGAGTAAAGTAAGCTACCCCGAGATTGGATTCAATGATTCAGGAAGTCGTATGGAGCCCTTTAAATGCTCCTACATTGATATGCTACATTTTATTTGCACTCAAATATTAAATCTAGAGTTTCCTCTTTTATGAAATCTTAACTGTGAGCAGATGCATAATAAAGAATGCAGGGGAAATTTTTTTAATTACACTAAAAGTCTGTTTGAATTATTTATGAGAGTTACATTATTATGAAATGTAAAACCTGTTTCAATTGGAACGGGAAAATATTAAATAAAATGATTTTTATGTAGTAATTTTCCACTTGGGGCACTGAAATACACTTTTAATACAATCAAGAGCAAAACTCTTTTATTAAAAGGGAAAGTAGTTTTCAGAGTTTTAAATCACCAGTGCACACACGCTAGTCACCTCTCTCTAAATGTTCAGACCTACCTTTTCAAGGTGGAGTCTGGTTCTGCGATACTGAGCCCCAAACACACACCGACAGACGGAAAGTGTTAGAAGAGCTATTTGGGAGGCAAAAGCCCAAGAGAGAAATCTTTATTGACAGGAAAAAAGTAAAAAGATGTTCAGACCCTTTTTTTCTGAAGACAATTTTTATAGCTCTGAGCATTTTAAAGTGGGAAATGTAAATGAAATAAAATTTATGCTGACTACTCATTACTAAAGCGTTAAAAATGAAGGCAAGAGGCTGGAGTCAGGAAGAGAGCTCACAGCACACTGAACGGTTTTCTGTTTACGATCGAAGAAGGCTGATTCAGGTGTGTTTTCAGGGGATTGGGATTCAGGCAGAAAATTCTGGAAAATGTCTACCCTGATACCAATTTCAAGTCACCCCTGACAGAAAAGACAGTGAGTTCCATAATAGATTCTTATCATGCCAAGTTGCCTGTGATTAAAACCTGATAAAGGCAATGCAAGCACATTTTGAAACTATGTGTCAATTCTCTGGTCAATACGGACACAACATTTAAACCAAAAGTTACCGGGTAAAATGGGAAAACCTCACCCTCAGGAAGGGCACACGGACCCAGCCAGCTGACGTCAGACTGGAAGAGAGGGGCCTTGCCTTGCGGGTGTGGGGTGGTAGTTGTGTCGTCCCCAGAGCCCTAGCTCCTCCCCTAACATCGCCAGGAAAGGCAGGGCTCCCCACTTTGTCCTTGCAGCTCTGTGATGTGGTAGAAACTCAGCCTACAGCCTATTCTGCTCCTCCAAGTTCATGGTTGAGGGAGGACTGGGACTGATTGCATTAAATGATCAGCAACAGTCCATTTCTCTGAGGGTTTTCCAGGAGGACATCTCTTTTCTGAAGGCCAGTAGACTTGGACAAGTGACTATTCAGCTCAGAAACCCAATGGAAAAAGAGTTCCAATGATGTCGAATGCAGCACAGAAGTTAAAAATATATGTATATAGGAGCACTGAGAATTAATGATGAGATTTATCAATATGAGTTCATCTGTCACCCTGAGATAATCTATTTCAGTGGTGGTGGTGGGGGGGGGGGTAAAATCAAAGCTATGTACAGTGAGGTCAAGAGTCCAGGGGAGTAAGAAGTAGAGAAAAGCAGTAAAGAAAACACTTGGAGAAATGTTATTTTTAAAGTGAAAAGAGAAAACGGCAATAGCGCATAGGAAGTCTAGAGGGCTTTCTCTTTCCTTCCTTTGCCTCCCCTACCCACCCTCCCTTCTAGGGTAGGAGGTGTTTCGGCACGTCTGTTTGTGGTGGAAAGGATGTGTGGAAAAACACAGAACTGATTCAGGAGAGAGCGTGGACAGTTGCTGGGGTAACGTCTTTGGTACGAAGGAGGAGGGATCAGGGCAGTCGGCCCTCGCTGGGGTCACAGCTTCACAACAGAAACTTCACTGAGGACACAGCCACGTGGACGGAGGCAGGTGGCTTGGCAGTGAGAGTCCCCTCCGAGGAGCAGGGTTGTCATCGGGGAGTACATGGAAAGGGGAGAAATTGGTGCGTCTGAACTTCAAGGAGCTGATAAGTAAAATTAATTATTTACTTGAAGAGAACAATTTTGAATGTTATGTCCTTGTTCAATAATTCTGGCCCATGGGTGTTTTCTCATTCGACGTAATTCTTCAGCGCGAACGTTTGGTCGTGGCCCATATTATTTGGGTCGATGGTTAGCTTTGGTTCCGGTTTCTGAGAGCAGTCATGCAACTTGAATACGTCCACTTCTTCAGTTACTGTTACTGAGGGCCAAATGCCAGAGTGGCACGATGGGACTACAAAAGCCTACAGGTTTTTTAAAAGAAGAAAATTTGATCTAATGCAGGAGGATTTGGAAAGATAGCTCAGAAGAAATGGCATCTCCAGCTGGATCCATCATCATGAATGACATTGATGAGGCAGGAGAAACAGAGGGTCCAACACAATCTTGAGGGATGTTTATAATGGGAGGACTGGAAGGGGAAAAGAAAGAGTGATTGGAAAGACAGACATCCAAGCAGTAGGAGGAGAACTCAGGCACGTCCGTTCACCCGGGCACTGAAACCTCACGCTGACGCCAAGTACTCTGCTGACCACTACAGACCCAAGAGGGAGTCCTCATGCTAAGGCACGCCCAGTCCGGTGGGAGGACTTACTGGGGGGGGGGGTCTCTCCCATGGCTGGAAATATTAGGTTGAGGGAGTCCTGCACCTGTTTGATCTGAAAGCTAAAAAACTTTATTTAAAATTCTTTTACCTTCTTTCTGGGAAGTTAGTAACAAGAAACCTCAGGACTGAGTTACGCAGGTCTTTCTGTGTTGCCCTCCATCTCTCAAGCTGACAGGATATCCTAGTTTTTTTTTTTTAAAGATTTTTTTTTTTATTTGTCTTTAGAGGGGTAGGAGAGAGGGAGAGGGAGAGAAATATCAATGTACGGTTGCCTCTCATGTGTCCCCTGCTGGGAACTGGCCTGCAACCCAGGCATGTGCCCTGACTGGGAATCGAACTGCGATCCTCTGGTTCGCAGGCCCACGCTCAATCCACTGAGCTACACCAGCCAGGGCAGGATATCCTAGTTTTTCATGGGGTACCTCTGTGTGGCTGGAGTTTGATTCGATTCCATCAGGGAATAACGAACTGCGCGGTGAAAAGATATTATAGGCAAGGTTGAGCCTCGTTTTTGAATAATAATTTTAAATCTAAGAAGCAGAACCAGAGAATACTGAGAAAATTATATCATGTTGAAATGTGAGCTGTTTATGCAGATATTTATTAGTATATACACAAGTAAAACCTGACTGCTTGTTTAATTCTTTTTGTTTAAAATGTATTTTACCAAGTAGGTGGAGAGATGGGCTGTAATGGACTATGTTGAATATCTACTCTTTGTTTCCCCTTGCTTCAGGCTCTCAGGACGCAGCAGTTCCTTGGCTGGGCTGCTGGGCTGATGGCACCAGCTGGAAGGAACCTTTGAAATGTTGCCCTTTGGTGACGCACGGGGCCTTCACAAACGGGATGCTCTTCAGGCAAGCTGGGAGCAGTCGCCGCACTGCACAGGCCAGAGCTTCCGTTGGACTTCATTTCCTTCTATAATAAAGGGTTTTCTTGTTGTGCAAGCGTGTTGCCACACAACTTGATGTAAAACATAACTCCATTAGCTGAATGTCTGCATTTAGTTGGCTGAATAATTCAAATGATAAACTTACTGCATATTGAGTTTTCCTCCATAAAACATGGCACATTATTTTCTTCCTATAAATAGCAAATGTAAACCTGTCATCAGAAGAAAACGATAGGCATTTTAGCATGCATCGGCAAGATACTACGGGCAAGGACTTTTCTCTACGTGAGGTCTCGTAACATTTCGTCTTCTCTAGTTTTCATTTGGCAATTCTAACTGTGGCAAAGGTTGCGTACTGGTTGGGGTAGACCTTACCATTGCTTTTAGGGGTTTTTAGCATCCAGCCAAAGTTGAGTTGGGAATGATGTCATGAGCGCTCATTGCTGCTTCAACTTCGAATTAGGACTGAGGAGAAGAGGAAAGATTTTTCTCCCGTGGTGACACTCGGTTGTGACCTCCCAGCCACTCCGACAGCACAGGGCTGGGCCCCTGGATGCTGAGTTCTGTCCTAAAACAGGTCTTCCCATGCACACACTCGGGCAGCGTCCCCGCGGGGCCAGCGCGCTGGAACACCAGGGACCGACTGTGTGTGAAGCAAGCGCCTTCTCCAGTGGTGACGACGATATCGGCCCTGGCAGGCGGTCTGAGTCCGTTGTTCGGGGCCCTCGCTCAGGGAGGGTTTCCCTTCAACCGCCCCTCACGTCTTTTCCGCGCGTGACCTCGAATCGCGTCATTTCGATGTAGTCCAAATATTGCACAGTCCATTTCAAGATGCAATAGCGTGACATTTCATTTTAATCCTTTCCTTCCAGGCCATTTCTTGGTTTCCTTCGTGAATCTTTTTATGTCTCTTAGCAATATTTTAATAGTTTCCTTCATAAAAACGACTATAACAAAACAAAAGGAGCAAAAGAAAGTATCGAAACTCTAGCCCAGAAGGCCCGCAGTGGAAATGCAGCGTTTGGAACTGCGACTTCTTAGGGGAACGCAGTAAGAATTCGTGTGGTTGTCAAAACATTGAGTCCATCCGTGACAATGTCAGGTCATAGAACAGCTGAGATTTTGCAGTGCCTTTGTGATAGAAGAATAAGTCATTCTTGGAAGGAAGGCAAATACGTGAAGTCTGTTACAAGGCTCAGGAACCCCACGCTCACCTTTTGTGGACTCGGTAGAGCCTAAGGCGGAGAGAAAATGTGAGGTTGACCACGTGGCTTTACTGATGTCACGATGCAGCGTGACCAGGCGATGGCCTGCTTCCAGCCTGACGTTGGACGACGTTTCCTGAGTCAAAACCCCCTTCTCCCGTTGGAACTTCTCTCTCCCTCGCTTCTCCAACCAGACTCTCACGGTGGATGCGAGCCTTCGTGGACCCGGACTTCTGCACTTAAACCCCGCCTCCACGATGCATTTCCTAGGAGGCCTGGGCAGGTTAAACCCAGTTTTCTAATCTGTAAAATGTGCATAATTAATTTGCCTACCTCAGGAGGTTAAACGAGGTACTTCATGCACAGTGTTCAGCACAGTGACTCACTCACACAGAACAAATTTGGGGTTGTTTTCCCACCACAAGCAGTGGGGCCCGAGGAGGGGCCCCTGAGGGTGATTTGGCTTCTGCCTTGGAGGTGTTTCCCGTTCCTTCTCGGAGCTCTCAGCCTTTTACAGTTTACAGCTGCACGGGGCCCCGAGCACCTCCAGGCTTCTAAATGGCTTTCCCTCAGGAGCTTGGCACCAAAGTCATTTGGTTTCCCCTTCCCACGTCCAGATCAGTAAGCCAGATAAACAACAGTAAGGTGGGAAGAAAACACGTAAGGTCCACGGCAGCTGGAGTGCAAATGATAACTGAGCGGACCTGTTTAATGGATAAGGAAATGCTGGACAGAAGGGTTTCCAGCAGTCCCTCCTGCCCCACTGCCCGGGAAAGGGCCGAACGACGGACGCACCCTGGCGCCAGGTCCTCGCTGCCCAGCTCCGAGCCCTCGGTGGCACGAGGTTCAGCCTCTGCCGTCCTCGCCGGGATCCAGCAGTACGTAGGGTAACACGGGTGAGTTCCTGGGGACGATGTCGCCTGCAAAGGTACTTAATTACCTGTGATGATTTATGTTAAAGCTTTTCACGTGACGTTTGCTAGCAGAGAGACTCAATTTATCATTATTTGAAGCGTGTTTGTCCTTTGAAATAAAGGGTGCAGTTCCTCTTCCAAACCATGGGACCAGTCAGAGTAGGTGATGGGCTCAAGAACACACAGAGTCAACAGCTGGGGCAGCACCGAAGATCCTGCTTCATAGCTGCCGTACTCAATTCTCCGGTAGTGTTTTCCCTTACCTCTCCAACCACGTAAGGATTCTTTACGGTTTTGTGTTTTGTATAAGAATGTACCCACAGTTCCGTGATCTGAGTAAGCTGTAGACAGAGCCGTACAGATTATTATATTAACTTAAACAGGAAGAATCACTTGCATTCCACCAGATGCTGGAGAGTTTTTATGAGGATTACCAAAGGCAGGGCATTGTGTATCTGTCTTATTAAGATACTGTTCCACATCCTCTCCTATCAAAGACCTTGTATTTTCATTGAATATGTATCTAGCCGCAAGTGCATGCTGCCAGTTGATCCTAAAATACAGTAATCTGGGGTTTCCAAAGGTGATTTGATCAACATAAAGTATGCACCTGTGGGTATC
Source organism: Glossophaga mutica (assembly GCA_039655065.1). Lineage (NCBI taxonomy): Eukaryota > Metazoa > Chordata > Mammalia > Chiroptera > Phyllostomidae > Glossophaga > Glossophaga mutica. The sequence goes on from CM077305.1 coordinate 5,208,039, forward strand.
ACTTTGGTTTTTTTTTTTTTTTTTTGAATGAGTGGAATTGCCGTCAGTGTGTCTGTGGCAGCCCCGTTTGTCAATTGTGGGCGGTGTCCTGGACAGGGCGTGTCTTAGCCCGGTGTTCCGGTAGGGACCCCGAGAAGAGGGTCCTCGTGCCAGTGGTTTATTGAGGAAGAGGTCCCCAGGGAACGCACGAAGGGGGCTGGGCACGCAATGGGGAAATGTCTGGGAAAGAAGTCCACCAGGAAGGCATTGAGGCCAACCTCTGAGGGCGCTGGGGTCCGCCTGACCATTGGGAGAAAGTCTGGAGGGAGCTGAGCCCCCGGGGCATCCCAGCCTCAGGCAGGAGCCAGCATGTGCATGGCCACTGTCTGACCATCTTTCCGAGGCGCATGAGCCCCCCAGGGCCCCGGCCCTCACTCAGCAAAGCAGCCCGTGGGCCGCTCTCTGCAGCTGGGGGGATGCAAGAACGTCTAAAACATTAGTGTGGGTGTGTGTGCACCAAACGTTACCACTGTTCACAATTTAGTTGAAGCACCTGAAAGAAGTTTAGAAAATTGTTCCAAATCACACCGTAACGAAGGTCATAGGTTGAATCTGAGTAATTTTGAATTCTTCACAATAATGATGGTAAACCTGTATACTTTTCTTAACCAGGGTCACCCAAATAAATTCAGTACAAAAAAAAAAAAAAAGAAAGAAATTGGACCCATCAAGGTTGAGTAATGTGTCTAAGATTTCACCTGTATTGAACAAATAAAATGTAATGTACTACTTAAAAATACATGTATAGTCATAATGGAAAGTAAAAAAAAACAATAATGGTATTCCAGATTTACAAAAATAAATTGATTCAACACACAAATAAATATGGTTGTCAAATACCTCATAAACTTTCATAAAGTAGTTGGGAATGTGATAATATGATATAAAACATTTTCAAAAATGTTAAATCCGATTTTTTTAACAGTTACTCCAAATAGGATAAGATTACTACAGTTAACGGGATAGAAATTGCCATGAGAAGAATTCCAGAAGACCTTCCGTTTCGGCATAGTGAAATAATTTACCGAAATACACAAAACAGCGGGGGGTCTCGACGCCCGGTCTGGGTTGAAAGAAAGACCAGAGGCCCGTGTGAAACGGGAGTACTCCTGTGCAGGGAGCTCCCGCCTTCACTTTCACACGTTTCCACGGACAAGTCTCACTTATTTGTTGAGGCCATAGTTCATCGTTCTCACTTTACGCACGAGGAAGTTCAGGGTCACGGAGGCTAAGAAAATGCCACATCGCCCTGCTGTGTAGACTCGGGATTCGACCCCAGGTGTGTCCACCCCAGAACTCCGGAGTGGGCAGCCGCTCTGCGGATCAACCCTGCGACCTGTGCGTGCCCCACCCCTTCCACGTTCAGCGAACCCCCGTGTACTTTCATGTGCCTTGTATCGGAAATTGACAACCTCCATTAAAACAGTGTGTGAGTGTGTTTGTGGGGTAGGGGAGATTTAGGCCCAGTTCAGAATTTAATGAAAGCTGGTGGTTCCTCCTCCTAAGAAAAAAATCACAGATTCCTATCTACACGGATTTTCATCTACAATTCCAGTTCACTTCATGGTATCTGAGTCCCTCGGTTAATAACCTTGCCTTAGGTCCTCAGCTGTGGACATCTTAGGGTGTCCAGAATGAATGGGAGACCGACGCCTGAGGAGCTTAACCACGTGGTCTACACATGGGAGACCTGGGGCTCGGGAAAGTGGGGTGCGGGGGGGGTGAAGGAAATTCTAGGAAAATTCTAGAAAAGGAACGTTCTTTCTCGTGTTCATCTGTGTCCAAGGATGTCCCTGTAGATACTGTGGTTCACCTTTTGAGGCGGACTGGTCATGATCTTCCACCTCCTCCAGGCGGACGTCTTCTGGTTTCCCCGGTACGTAGACGCCCTGCGCTCTGCTCACCTTTCCTTACGCACATCCTTCCCGGTCCCTCCCCCACTCGTCCCTGGGCTGGGGGTATCGGTCAGTGTGCTCGGAGAAAACCACGATTAGGATCGTTGGAGAATTATTCTTCAAGGACCTATTTACAAAGGTTTTGGCAAACTGTAGAGAACCATGAAGACAAGCGCAGTACCCGAGAGTTAGGCATGGTGGGGCTGCTGAGTAACTTTAAGCCTGGAGGGAGGTTGGAGTAACTACTTAAAACTTGGGATCAGAGAGTTGTATTAAGAGGGTGGTCTTTTTTTTTTTTTTTTTTTTAGTTGTATAATTCTTTTATTGGTTTATATTTTAAATTTAATCTTTTTTTAAATTTTATTATTCTTTTAATCAGTATTTTTTTAATTGTTGATATTGTACAGTTTTGTCTTTTACCCCGCACCCAGCTCACCGCCCCAGCCCTCCCCACCTTCCTCCCATTTCCACCCCCCATAGTTTTTGTCCATGTGTCCTTTATACTTGTTCCTGTAAACCCTTCCCCTTTTCCCCTGAAATTCCCTCCCCTCTTCCCTCTGGTCACTGTCAGCCTGTTCTCAAATTCCGTGTCTTTGTTTATACTATGCTTGTTTGTTTGTTTTGTTGATTAGGATCCTGTTAAAGGTGAGATCATATGGTATTTGTCTTTAAGAGCGTTGTCTTAAAAGTAGCTATGACTTTGATTCAGGGACATTGCGATCTGAGATGGTCACTCGATACAAGAGCCAGGGAAACAAACGCTGTGACCTCCCCCTCTTGGGCCCCCTGACTTCGTGCCCGGGCTCCTGTTGTGTGCACTTGCGCCTGGCGAGACGCAGGGGACAGTCCACCCCTACGGTCCACCCAGGTCCGTCTTCTGGCAGAAAGCAAGTCTGGATCCAAGGGGCACACGGTATATCCAGTAACAAAAGCACATGTACACACGCATGCATGCCCACACCCACACCCACACCCACACATGCATACACGTGTGAACACACACACACGCACAGCACCGTTCTTGCCTCCATCAAGTCCTGTGTGCGTCTACTCAAGGTGGACACGCTTGATGAAGTCTTTCCTGGTGCCTGCCCCGCGCTGCATCTGAGGCAGCCCGTGCTCTTTGCAAAGGCGTCCTACTCTGGTGCTGGATCTGCCGTCCACCTTGTTGAAGGAATTCTTTGTCTTCAGTTTTCTCCTCTTTTTTAGCAAAGAAGTGCCTTATGTGGAGGGCTTCTGTTGTGTGCAGGTTTGACTCCTTCCCAAAACCTCAATAGATGTTTGAGTGACAGACCGAGGGCTCTGAGAATTCCTCTTTGCCTGTATTAAAGTGGGGTGTAATTACCAGTAATTTTTCTCCTAAAGCATACATCTTATCCTTTTTTTGCTCTAAGCTTGCCAAACCAAAAAGCATTTAATCTGGGTTGCTTGGATACTAATGTTTTCTTCTGTGCTTTGTGAAAAGACTTTTTGATGCCTTTCAGTTTGTCAAACCTTTTAATTTTCTCAGGCGTGGAAGACATAGCCAGATGCATTCTAATTTTGATTTACATACTGCGCCCAAATAAGGTTAGGATAATAGTGCTTCATATATTAATTTATTTTTTTCACTTAGTTAATATATACCTTAAAATGAGGTATGCAGGAAAAATTGTAACAAAAGGCAGAAACCATTAAGTGATTACCAAGGGCACAGCACACTCTGTGAGATTAGAGCGGGAGATGCGCTTGTGGAAGATACGAGGAGAGGCTTTGTGGGTGGAATGCCCTCCTGATTTTCACAGAGACTCTGCCTACTTGAGCATCAGTGGAGACGAACTGGGTGGTCTAAACCTCCTGCCTCTGCTGATAGCGATTGTGTACTCTGGGTGTCCTCTCATCGTATTCCTGTTTGCTTCCTCTATCCCAGATCCAGAGACTGGTAGACCGAGAAGGGACTCAGTTCAGTGAATCCGTGATAAAATCGACACCCAGGGAGGAGAATTGGGCCAAGGATAAATGGCAATTTTCATCTGCTTTTGTTTAGAAAACAGATATTTTTGCTTCCCAGACCAGGGTTCATGTTGCCCACACACTCTTTTCTTCTTTTTCTGGAGATATCTACTGAGCCTCAGGAGACTGAGGGAACTTGTACTAAAGGGGAGTAGAAGGAGTCAGTATTGGAGAGCTGATGTGAATGGATTCACAGCCCTGCCTGGTGATCACAGATCACCAAGTGTGATCTGCTCGGATCCTAAAAGCAGACTCCGCTAGAGCTATACGTCGGAGGGAGAAGATTCCTTTTCCCACCCTGGAAGCATACTCCCCATCTCTTCGTAGATGGGAAATCCAAAATCTAGAGACACTGTAAATGAAAACTACGATTTAGTGTGCAGTGGACAAGCCAAATATTTTGAAAGAAGGTGAAAGAGAGCATATTGTAGAGATGGTGAGACAGAGAAGCCTGAAGTGTGTGCCTTGGCATTGCTCTTAGGTGGGGAATGAGTGTTCCCTGCGTGGCAGGGCTTTGGCAGGAATGGAAACATTGTTTTACTTCCTCAGCTGATTGTGAATAGCAAGCACCCAAAATTATTCATAGCATAAGGTCCACATTGTGACTTACTGGAAGGATAGGTTAATGTTTATGACAGTGGAAACTCTGTTACAGGGATACATATTTTTTTTTTAACATTACCATCATTTAGAATGGAAAGCAGAACTCTTTTTTCATAAATTCATGGCAATAGTTTTTTGCTAAGAACTGAAGTGACATTAAACATCACCCTGGTGATTTATAATACAGATTTTTGAGGCAAGGTATCATGTCTGATTCAGGAATTTCTTGACTTCATTTTTTTTTTTAAATTATAGTCCATATGTTATTTAGATTCCTTAGTTTTCACCTAATGTGCTTTTTCTGTTCCCGGATCCTATCCAGAAAATCACATTCCACGTAGTTGACATATCGTCTTTGGAGCCTCTTCTTGCCTTTAGTAATGCTTAGCATAAAATCTTCTCTGTTGCTTAAATTATTTTCAAATGTTCTTAACTGGAATAAGGAGGATAAACATAGATAAAAATGTGAAGATCAGGATGACAAGAACAAAAGTACTTATATTTTATATTTGTATTACATCTGCCTCACTAATTCTGTGCCTTGGTTTTCGTTTCCTGGTATTTTTAATATGAATTGAATTTACACATCGATTTCACTTTAGGGATGCATTACCATCTTGAAACATAAGAAATCACATGCGATGAGGCCGTATGTGTGAGCCAGGAAGTCCCAAATGAGAGACTCTCTCACTGTGTCAGAGAAATGCAACTTAACGTTCAAGTCTTTTATTGGATCTGCCGATTACATTTTAGCCTCTGGGCTCATTTAGAAGCGTTGCAGAAAAACAGGCAGCTCTTACCAACATAGCCAGCAAGACAGAATTAACACAAGACATATAAACAGCCCTTTAGAAAATGGTATAATTGTGGCACAGTGTTCAGAGCAAGGATATGCTAAGGGAACAATAGAATTAAGTGGGGGAATCTTTCAGTAGAGTTAATTACTTCGGAGGGATGTGGGACCAATCTGGGACTGCGTAGAATATATAACTCGAATGATCCAAGGCTCTGGTGATGAAGCGGATGCAAAGGTGAATGAGGTGTGCTCTCTGTCTTTAAGGACGCCTGTAAGGCAGCAGGCTGTGGCCTTATACGTGTGTGTGCACAGATTGTGGGCAAGGCAGTGATGTGAAAGGGAGCACGGAGTGTGAGCTGAACCTGGAAGTGGCCACTCCCCGTGTTCTCACCTGGGCGCTCTAACTGAGAAAGCCGGTCCAAGTTCTACCCCAGCCTGGCACTGAGGTCAGAGGGCAAAGGCTGAGGGAACCACCAGGAGCCGCCCGCCAGCGAGGGGCATTGGAAAGTCTCGATGCGCACAGAACCTGTTAGCTTCACAATGTGCATGGTCAGGAAAATGACCAGTTGCCTGTGGAAGAGATAGAAGATGTGTTCTTGGTCTCTTGGTTTGAGGTAATCCTGGTGTTTAGTAGGAGTTGACCTTGCAATAGAACCAAATAGCTAGCAAAGGCCCAACTAGCGGCCCTGGTAGGAACGGCTCCCCGGCCTCTGTCTCAGATGGCTACTTAAACGTCCCCACTAGGAGAGTCGACAAGGACCAGACAGACTGTGAAGAATAAGCTATCCTGTGGTCTCTTTTCGGTGAAAATGAAATGCAATGTCTCCGAGCTCTGAGTTCATGTATATGAACATCTTCTGCAAATAGCAACATTTGGTGAGCTCAAGGCGGTGCTGGGGGGTGTGAAGACGCTAGACTCCACAGCGCAGGGCGCCCACGGAGGCAGCCCGGGCGCACGCAGGATGGCACCGGAGAACGCCTCGCTCGCTGCGGAAAGCACTCCTCCGTCTGCCGTCTTCGCAGCTCGTTGACTCTCCACGGGCGGACGAGGCGGAGAGGGGACGGAAGCCGGAGCACTCTGCATGCAGCTGGGGTCAATTTTCTCCATGTAGCAGTGGCCAAAACGGTTGCAGCTTTATTCACAATAGTTTCCTTTCTAAACGGCAAATGGCGAAATGGAAGGTGCCATTCCACTGTGGGTTTTTATTTTCATGGAGGCAAAGAAAACAACCAGTGGGTAATTGTTTTATTCTTAAATTCTCAAAAAATAGATAAATTCTACAGGATACTGCAGGGCAGTCAAAGCGCTCCATGTAAATGTGAGGCCCCCGTGTAGCTCGTTCAGAAGAACCATGAGCCCAGGGCAGAAATGAATGTGTTGAGATGGTTCACCACGAGGTTCCGCAGCCGGATACTTTTTTCTTGTTGCAGTTCATTAAATCTTCCTACAAGACGCCGACGCTCCTTTGTGTCGCTTTCAAGCGTACAGGAAGGGACTAACCATGACAACCAGCAGCAGAGACAAACAGCCATACCAGCCAGAGGAGGCGGAAGAAAGGAGGCGGGAAAGGCTGCGGCGCCGACTCTCGGGGGAAAGTGGAGGAAACCGCAGCGCAGGAGAGTCCGCTCGCCACCTGCTGCGACCGGGAAACAGCTCCTCCTCTCACAAGTCATAAATATACATGAAAACTTCATAAACAGAATTACTGTGCTACTCTGTTGGAAACATTTGCAACAAGTCCTTCTTATTAATGAAATGCTGCAGAAAATAAAAAAGAATGAACACTCCAGTACGAGCTCATACAAACCCTACCACCACCAGAGACATGATATGCATGGATACCTATAATCCGTGCAATTTTTAACTTAACGTGTCATTCTATTGGCAAATATTTAATTAAATCATAAAGATTTGCCAGGTATGTGGCTACGCGCCGTGGGTGTGGAGGAGACTATTGTGGGTTTCTTCTTGTTGTTGCTTGTTACCCAGTCGCTTTGTTATGGGCAGGAGGGTAAACATACAACTTAAAATACAGAGACATCAGCAAACCATTGAGAAAAATCAAGGAAGGATCCCGGCGACAGGGTCACAGAAAAGAGTTGTCAAGGAATGAAGCGGTCAGCATAGCAAAGGATGGGGATGAGCGGGCCTTTGGGGCAGACGGACCGACGCACTGGAACCTGTGCGTTGCGTGGATGCAGGCGTCCTCGGGGGCAGCCGCAAGGAGTTCACTGCGTCTGATTTTTGACTCCCCCCCCACGCCCCCCCCCCGTCTCCCTCAGTGCCTCTGGACATCTATAGATTAGAAGAAAAACTGAGTTATGAAACACAGGTGTGTTGTAGTGTAAATCTTCCTTTCCATTTATAGTAAAACCCTATAATACACATATTAGAAGGGTCGGATTTTAGAAAAGTGACCTTCCACGCAGTTCAGAAACAGCACACAAGCCATCTGGGCCATAACTGGGCCACCAACTGCAAAACCATAGCACCCCTCTTGTTTGACGTTGGGTAATAAAATGGCACATGTTTACCGTTATTTTCCAAAACAAAATCTGGATCCTGCAGATGTTTTTGAAAAAGAAAATTATGTTTACCTATTATACGATTAAGGAATTGTTTATATAACGATTACGATTTTTTCCTTAAAACAAGGTTTTATTTATTTATTTTTAGAGAGAACAGTAGGGAGAGAAAAAGAGAGGGAGGGGAACATCAGTCCGTTGCCTGTGCTGGGCACCACAGTTGGGGACAGAAACTGCGACCCAGGCACGCGCCCTGATGGGCACTCCAACCAGCGGCCTTTTACTTTGTGGGACGACAACCAACCAATTGAGCCACACCGGTTAGGGCCACTATGAGAGACCGTTCTGCGTGGCGTTGGCCCAGTTCCCACTCAAAAGGCCAGTAGAAGGCGAGGTCTGATACACAGGACCCACACCCATGGACAGGTTCTCCCGTGGGGACTCAGGCCTGCATGGTGCCTAGGCCTCTTTGCGACTTGCTCTTGCTAAAACTCCCTCACCCTGAAATGAGGCAAGTGCTCACTGTAACTTCCTAAAGTCTGTGCTACACCTCCCCAGTATAGAGTGTAACCAGTTCAACCACTTTCTCCCTTTGCATTTGCAAATATTCTTCTTTTGTGATGTGATTAACGGCAGCCTCTCTTCTGTTTTCTGTAAAAGGTAACCCCCTAAAGCAAACCTGTGCATAGTAAATGAGGACCTTCCTGAATATAATGTGCCCAGAAAAGCAATAAAAGCCTGTCCAGGCAGGTCTCCCCTGGAGACAGTGGCCGTGCAGTTCCTTTTCCTCCACAGGACTCAGTACTCCGTGTGAATTTGTCTCCTGTCTCATCCACAATGCAGTGGGCACTGCTTGCTGGCGACCGCATCGGGCAACAATTATGGTTTTATAATTAGACGTATTAATTTAAAAACTTTCAATAATGGGTTTTAAATTGTAAAAGAAGTAGTATGGCAAATTTTAGAGAATTGGTGTGTGCATGTACATTCCCTTATAAGAAGTAGTTCCATGATTCGTAAAGGGGGACACAGAGGAGGTGTACAGATAATTACACCATCAATAATATACCTACAGATGCATAGGTTGCATATTAATAAGTTAAACATCATCTCTCTCTTTCTGGATACTTTACTGGCTCATATATTTTCATGGCTCCTTGAAGCTGTGATTAATTACTTCTACCCTCTCTTTAGCTTTCAAATATAATTATCTTAAAGAGCACTTATTTCTGGTTGTTGTATATTGTATTGGAGGATAATGAAAATGCAAGTAGGCTGAAATTTTTGTATGAGGTTTGAGGAGACAAAGGAACTTTAGAAGTGTGATTTTGTTATATTTTAATGTCAGAACTTTGCTCCCCACCCAGAGGTGAATTTACTTCAATTAAGGGATGAAAGCAATTAAAAAATAGTTGTCATTTTACTTGCGCTTCTCTTCTGTTCCTTCAACTTGTGCCAAAAAAAGTCGCTTACATCGATTTAGAATTACATGCTGCAAATCTTATGATCTATAATTTCCTGCCATACTATGGGAGGTCTTTCAGTCTGTGTCACTAAGAGCTGATGCTAAGCAATTGTTTACTGAAGTAACTGTTTACTGGCTACCTAACAAAGAAATCTCCTGCCACCTTTGTGCTTAGTGACATAAAGTGATAATTTCATCTTTTTTGTATATCTTGCTGATAACTATCAGGAACTCATACCCTAATTACATTAAAATCTTCTAAATTTAATTTGTAAAGATTGACACAATCCTTAGTTATTGAGATTTTTGAACTTCAACATGTTCAACTTCATTTAAATTTCTTGATGAAACCTCATGTGTTTCTAGCGTAGAAAATAAAATATCTCTGCATGGCTTCCAGCCCACAGTGCAAGTCACTGCTGTGTCCCTGACATTGAGCTTTGCTGTTGCTCAGAAGCCCTCTGCACCCATCTAGCTGTTGCCTTAAATGTGGGCCTCTAAATGTATAACTATCGTGTGTGCAATGACATCTTGATACTACTTTTTCAGTTTCAGATAGTATCTATTGATTTCCCAGTGTGGAAGATGGGGATATAGTTCCTCTGTACTACCACATCAAACAAACTCTTTTTATTTAAAAAAATTTTCCCAAATAGGTTTATATTATAATTTTAGTTAGACCACAAGTCTAAGTTTACCCTACTAAGATTGTGTAAATAGTATTCACAAGCGAACCAATACTGTGTGATGATTTCAGTTCCTTAAGCCCCTTTGGTGTTCCAGGAGTTAATAATTGCTTCTTTTTCTTTGCTCAATTCTCTGTATCCTTAGTTCACCATCAAACACTCTGCAATAACGCAAGCAATCTCTTTATATGCGCTAACACGTTTGGAAAATAATTAAATGCATCTCTTTTTTTCTTCCTTAAAGATATTCCCCCTGAAGCCCTCTGTCCTCTTGATTGGGTCAGTAGAGACAGTCTCTGGGTCTACTGGACAGATGTCCCCCTGGCCTCGCCTTCCTCTCAGGGGTCAGAGCCCAGGGCCCTGCAGCCAGCGCCATCCCCTCCATTCAGTCCCTCCCTTGTCTGGGTGGAGTGATCACGAATCCTGACAAAGGACTCAGGGGAAATAACTTTTTGAGACCTTGCATGTCTAATGAAATATTCATCCCGTGCGTGTGAGTAAATGACAGGATGGTTATTTATATAATTCTATTTCGGCAATCTGTGTCTCTAGGAATTGTGAAAGCCTCGTCTCCTTGACCTCTAATTTCTGTTGTCGCAGCAAAAGCGACGCAGTGCCATTCTGCTTCTTCATTGTTTCTAAAGGAATTGATTCTTTTTTCTTCCTGGAAGGTCTCAGGGTCATTACTTGTCCCCAGTAGTCTCAAGTCTTCCTGTGATAGAATGGAGAGTATATTTTTATATTATTTTAAAAGTAAGCTATTCTAAAACCAGCGCAGACTTACAGAACAGGTCTGAAGTCAGGGCAGAGTGCTTCCACGTGTCCCCCAGCCAGTTCCTCTAGCATTTATGTGGCTTTGGTGTATTTGCTACAGTGAGTGAACCCATTTGGATACCATCATCATTAACTGAATCCTGTGCTTGCTTTATATTTTCATTGTTTTCTCCTAGCACCATTTCCGGTTGAACCCCCCCACACACACACAGGACCCCCGCCAGGACACTGCAGGGGGGTCAGCGGTCACCACTCCTGAGGCTCTTCCTGGCTGCCATGGTTTCTCAGACATCCCTCATTTTTCACGACCGTGGCAGTGTGAGGAGTTCTGGTCAGGTGTTCGGTAGAATGTTCCTCCAGCAGGATTTGCCCATTGTTCTTTTCACGATTAGACCAGAGTTGCCGTTTTCTGCAGGAAGGCCACAGAGGAAAAGTGCTGTTTGATAAAATCACAGCCAAGGCTCTCGTCAGCTGGACCCCACCATGGGGGTGGCTGCAGGAGCCATTTGCTGTCCCTCTGCTGCGAAGTCACTCCCTTTTCATCCTCTCCAGAGTGCGCTCCTTATCGGGAAGGCGCTGCGCTCACCCCGCCGGAGAGGAGAGGGAAGCCATGTGCTCCGTCGTCTTGAGGGCGGAGGGTTGGCAGAAGTCATTTGAACTCATCTGCAAGGGAGATTTGTTTCCTCTCACTCATATGTTTATCGATCCGGCCGTTTCCTTAGAGCCGTGTAGACTAATGGATATTTGTCTTATGCTTCAGTGTGCAATTCGATGCCATAGAATTTGTTTCTTTGCTCCAGTTGTTTCACTGTTGTTCAAAGCCCTTCCAGTCCACTCCTGGGTCCCTTGGACCGACTTTATCAGGGTGGGTATTATTTTTTTTGCAGTCTTTCTTACTTCCTGGCACTAGAACATATTCTAGGCTTATCTTATACATTCCCTTCCCCGGTCCAGGAATCGACTGCTCCTTCAGGGAACCCTCGTTCCTTTTATTGAGAACGATGGAGAAACCAAGAACGGGACCTGCCTACCTGGACCTCCACTCTCCTTCGCGTCTGCTCCCTTCTTACCTCCGCCGGTTCCTGTGGCCTCATTTCCTCTGTTCCTCTGCTCCACTGCTAAACGCCTGAGCCTGGGCAAACAGTGCTTCTGTCTCGGGGCTGCCTCCGAATCTCAAGATGCCTCTGAGAGAGTCATTCAAGGGAGACAGGACTCAGAGCTGATACGGGAAGGTCACTACAAGGGATCGGTTATCCGTGGTCTACAGTTTATAAAACGAAACTTGGGTCCTCATAAGTATTACACTTACTCCAACCATATTTACTGCTTTTAAGATGGAATAAATAGAGCAAGCCTTGTTTTTAAAGGAAAAAGTTTTGATGACAAAAGCAGTTTCCGTAAGCACAGGTTGAATCTTTATTAAGATTTTAAAGAGTGTTGAGTAAATAAACATATGTCCTGAAGAATCACTTCTATTATTTTCTATTTAGCTTTAAAGTGGCTAGTTCAATGCATATCTGCCAAGATTTTTCACTTTCAAATCCTCCTATGAGGACAGCAATATTAGTTTTCTTTGTGGATATTAACATTTTCTAAAATGGCTTTCCTGAGCCAGCAGTTCTGAGGCGGTTTATTGTATCAGACAAGCAAAGAGGAAGTCTGGCACGATGGAAATTAAATAACAATCAGGACACCTACATTCATTACTCACTTTCATCATCATTTTGCAAGATGAATTAGGACAAAGCATTTTATTTCCTCACAATTATAGTTTTCTAGCTGTAAAATGGGGAGGCTATTAGTGTTTTGTAGTTGATGTTCCTCATAAATCAGATTTATGAATAGAGAATGAAATCGTGGTATAAATTTAGTGTGTTTGGACAGATTATTCTAATCCTAGCCTATTCCCAGATTATGCTAGAACCTTTTGGAAACTGGGTTCAGCCTTGTAATTAATATGTTATCATTGGGAGAAAGTCACATAATTGAGCAATTTGTTGGGTACTGTCAAAATGATTTTGATTTTATAACAGAGGTATAATAACTAGCCTGTAATGTAGTTAAAATATTTTACTAAGAGGAATTCGTATCTTTGGAGAAATGTAGCCACTGCTTCTGAACCTCTTTTTTAATCAAAGATGATAATATTACCCCCAAACCCCCAACGAACCAACTAGCCTGCTTTAGAGAGGGGCCTCATTTCAGATCAGCTCCTTATCCAGACACCTGGAATCGTTCCACCACTTGGCAGCCTTTTAATGTGGCATCATCCCGACTCCCAGCTTGCAAATATGTTGACAATAATGTGGCAGAACATTATTACTGATACAAATATTCGATAAGTAATTCTACCCTGCAGCCACAAAGGCACAGTGAAATGAAACCCCAGATTTGCCAGGGAGTCCCAGAGTCCTCTGCGAGGCCGCCTTTTCCCCGGGGCGGCGCTGTGCGGAGCTGCGCCGTGGTGGTGCGCTCTCTGCGGCCCCCGCCCTGGATCTGTCGCGGTCATTCATGGGCGTTGTCCAGCCGCTGAGCTACCCAGGTCGTCCCCCCTGCTGATGTGGTGACTTTGCTGGGGGGTCTGCTGCCCAGCTGTGACTGTGCTCTGCTGGCCCTTGAGGGCTCCCTTCTCCTGCAGCCGATGTGCCCCCAGCGATAGCCAGGGGGAGGCTGTGCCCGTGTGGGGACAGCGTGCACGGGACTCTCAGTCCTTTCCGTTCACTGTTGCTGGGAACCTAAAAGTGCCCCCAAAGTAGCTTATTGATTAAAAAATGCATTACTCTGGAAACACAGCAGTTATTAATATAACTTTTAGCATTTGACTGTGAAATGTTTTTAATTATTGTGTTTATCTGTAAAATACCTACATAAAAAATCCACTAAAGGAAATATGCTAACATATTATACGTTCTTCGCCTTTCTCATATATAGTAATGGACTGATTTGTGTTCGTCTGAAATTCATATGCAGAAGCTCTAATCCTCCGCGTGACTATACAGGGCTGGGGAAAAGGAGTTTACAGCTATGAGGATCACGCCTTTGAGTTGATAAAACTATTACAATAATCATAACCTGCATGTCTTTTTTCATACAAACAACTGTGAACCTACGTTTGCCCCACACTGTATTTGGAGACGGGCCTTCTCGGGAGATAATTAAAGTTAAATGAGGTCGTGGAGTGGAACCCTGATCAAATGGAACTGTTTTCCGGATGGGAGGGAGAAGCCCTCCGACAGGGCGTGTGCACAGAAAAGGCCCCCTGAGCGCTCAGCAAGAAGGCAGCTGGTAGGAGAGGTTTCAGCAGAAACCAATGCTGCCAATACTTTGACCTTGAACTTCTAGGCTCCAGAATTGTGGGCAAATAAATAATAAATACTACAGCCATCCTGTCTGTAGTATTCTGTTATGGCAGCCCTAGAGCAGTTCTTTCTATCTATCTATCTATCATTTATCTATCATCTTCAGCAAGTACTTGTTTGTTGAAGCCACACAAGGAGACTATACAGAGAGATTATACAGAAGTTGTTCATTAAGGCAACACAAAAGGATTAGACGAAAGGGAGCTGAGGAAAGAGTTGGAGAACAAAAGCTTGGACGACAGTAACAATTAATGGGGCTTGAGTGAAAACAACAAAGGAGTTTGGGAAAAGGAGCAAAGGCTCTAGAGAGGGTCATGAAGTAAAGAATTGTAAGTAGGGAATGTTCGAGAGTATTAGGTTGTGTCGAGAATCCTGTTAGTATAACAGTAAAAATAAGTCAAAGATTTGCAAGACTGGGAATAGCATACCTGCAACAGCAAGTTGAGACGTGAGGTGGGCGGTGCCTCGGCGTCTGAAGGCCCTGCTTGGGTCAGTGGGTTGAGGCAATTTGTAGGCTGGGGGAAAGGACAGAGCGGAGTGGGGAGGACTGAAGATGAGAAACAGATGCGGGCGATTATCGGTGTGATCCCAGGAGGAACAACCCCAGAGAGTGAGGTGGGTAATGAACTTGAGAAGCAGGGCAAGTGTGTCTGAGAAATGCACACACACACATTTCTGTGGAAGGAGGCAGTTGCTTACGTTCCTACCAAGGCAGGAGAAAGGAAGGCTGAGAGCAGACTATCTCACACGCCTGTGAGAATGGTCTGGGAAGTGTCATCACTAGGTTTTTATAACTGTACCCTGTGCCGCACTCTTTCCCTTCATTTTGTTTCTCAGAATTCAGGGTTTATTCTCCCTCAGCTCCAATCCACAGTAATGTGCTCATGCTATCCCAGCAGGCTCCCTGACTTTGGTGGTGACCCCTCCATCCTCGGGGTCATGGTCAGGTACTCTCATTACCCCCAGTGATGACTCGGGACAAGTTGTGCTATGCTCAGAACAGTTGCTTGGATCACCTGCTAAGTGGTTGAATGTACTAAGACGCTATATGCCACATACGATGGTGTGCATCTTACTTATTAAATGCTAATGTGGCATGGGTATTGATGTATTAATGGGGCTTTCGTGTCTCCTTTGACCCCGATGTCAATCACCTGTGAAGTTGTGTAGATCCAAGCTCTTCAGTGATGTTCATCCCTTGCTCTTGGCATTTCCCCCGGCACCGTGGTGGAGCAGACATTCAGAACTGCTCACTGCACCCTCAGCCGCATCCTGGGTCCTCTCGACTTCCCTCTGGTCCTTCCAAAGCATTTCATGTGCGAGTTACCGCCCGCAGCCTGTTTCACGACACTCCTCCATTCAAATGCATTGCAAGCCCCTCCCATTTCTCCTTAGTGAAGTTCAAAACTCATTCAAGCCCCTTTGCAATGCAAACATATCCTGAATATCCAGTGTGATGTTATAATTTTCCCTTTGCCTGAAAGGCCATATTTGCAAAATCCTACTCAATTTTCTGATCCAACTCAGCCATTAATATATTAATACTCAATACAGGCATTTTCAGTCCCCTAAAGCCTTAGCAAAACCTTCCACATCATTTTATGCACATCTGTCCTCTGTCCTCTACATAACAGATACTCAATGAACGTTCAATGTGAAAGAATAGTTACATGATTAAGCCCAATTGCCATGACTCGTTCTTTCCTTGCATTCAATTGATCATTCAGCCATTTTTATTTCTAATATAACATTTATTGAAGTATACAGCACACACAGAGAGAACGTTGCCCTGGACATAAATGTGCAACTAGATGAATTTTCACAGAGCGACCACGCCAGTGCAACCAGGACCCAGATCAGGACCCAGCCCTTGACCAGCAGCCCCGGAGCAGCCCCACGGATGGCCCCTTCCCACCCCTACTCCGCCTTAAAGTCAACCTTCATCCCAGCTTCTGGCCCAGTAGATTCGCTTGTCTGTGTATCTAACACAAATAAAATCATGCCATATCTACTGCTTTGTGTCCATGTTCAGTTGCTGTTTTTTTGAGTATTGTGTTTGCAAGACTCACCAATGTTTTTGCATGTTAGCTATAGTTTCTTTATTCTAAATGATACATATGAATCCATTGTACAGAAGTTCCATTATTTACCTACTCTATTGATACGGGCATTTGAATTGTCCTGTTGCTTTACTCTTACGGATAATGCTACTGTAAGCGTTTTATACCTGTCTTTTGATGACTGTATGCAAGCATTTCTGTTCAGTGTATACCTAGGGGTGGAATTGCTGGGTCAAAACTACCAATCTTCTCTACAAATATTTCACCAGTACAGAGTCTTCAGCCTCATTCCCACTGAATTCATTAACTGAGGCGCAGATGGTTTGGAGTTGAACCTACTGGAGCATCTCACAGCCAGTCGTCTGCCTTCATCCGTCACCGCCATCCACCTCCCCACTTCGGCCGACCAATCTGTATAAGACGCCGTTTTTGTCATGTGTGCAGTTGCCTGAGTTTTTTCAGATTCCCCATGGATTACAGAAAACAGGAGAAGCTTTATAACTGGTACAGAATACACTGTATAATTTTGCCAGTGTCATTTTTTTCAGCCTTAAAACCTCTAATTCTAATTGTTAGTATTTAATTTCAGTGATGTAAAATTTCATCTGAGGCACTCTTGTAAAATATTCAGTCCATTAGAACCTTAACTTTAGTGTAGATGTGTTTCCCTTTTGTTGCTTTCAGGGAACTTCTTCTTGGCCGAGAGGTCGCTGCCCTTGCGTTTGCGCTTCTCGTGGGCATGGGTGGACCTTTGGCCGATACAAAATTTTCGTGTTCCTGGGGTTACTTAACAAATACTGCTGCAGAACCTCGGCCTGCCGTTTGAACTCAGAAGGTCCGGCGGGCTACGTTCACCCTTCGGAGCTGGAAGGATATCGACTGAGCGGTCCCTGCCAGGCTGAGTCCCCAGGTGGGATGAAGTGTAGAGCCTGTAGAACTACATAAGATTCCATGAAAGAAACCTACCTAATATTTATTGGAAATGTCATCTAAGAGGGCACTGGTTAAGGCTGAGGGTTACAGGAGGAAACCAAAGCCTCTCTTGAATTTCCAGAACTTTTTTCTCTATCTGAAGGGCCTTTTTCTCACAAAGTAGGGATTGCAAGGCACAGACATGATTGTTTAGGATAGAAAAATCATTTGATGGTGAACTAGAACTTTGGCGACGGTGGAATTGGGAAAGTCGATATGGGTCAAGACTTGCAATTCATGTGCACAGTGGAGGAATAGCTATTATTGTAGATAAATTGGACTACCCCAGTGAGGGCAGGTAAGCCTGAGAGCAATGAGATAGTATATATCCTGTTGGGCCATTGATCAACCTAGGGTGCTGGGGAAAAGAAAAAAGGGACCAAGTTAAAAGATAAGAGAACAAAGAAGCATGGGCCCAGTCTGAAAAAATTGGACAGTAGGAATTCAGACTGTAATCAACTCAAACAAGTAAACAGAATTTTGTACAGAGCTAATGGCTGTTTGTACAGGAACGTTCTGAAGATATTCTCCTGCCTAATCTTCTCAAAAAAAACAAGGGAGGTTCTGAATTTGCATATTAGGCAAACACACAGTTACCTGAGTAACTGATAGGTTATGTGATAGGTCTCAGAAACACTGAGACCCATTTATAGAATAACTCCCGGTGGTCAACGATAATGTGAATTTTCAGAGTTTAATGCAGATTTCAGCCTCAGTAGTGTTAGTCTCAGTTTTTTGCTTATTTTGTTTGTGTGAGGGGCTGGAGAATAAGCTTAACATTATATTACGGTAGCAACTGTTACTGGATTCTTAGGCTGCTAGAATATGGCAAAACCTGGATAGGTCATTTTGGAGTAAACAGTTATCCACCTCTGATCGAAGAACTGTGTTGAATGTTTATTAAAATCCAGAATGCTGGGCCCCTCCTCAGCCCTAATTTGCTTGGGAGCCTCTGGAGGGTAGAAGGGTGTTAGCAGCCAGGAAACAGCATTATAAAGTGAGCTGCCCAGGTGATTCTTTTGTGGAGAAAACTTGAAAAACTCCATTTAGACAGGGGTCAAAATGTGGTAGAAATAGGTCAGGGTAAGCTACTACTCTAAGAGTCAGTAGAGGGTAGACTTGGACGAAGTTAAGCTAAACTCTTGGGTGAGATTGCGGAATGACTTTCCTTTGGGTCAGGACAGATGCTGTGTATACAAATATTTAAATCAGAAGCAGCCAAACAAAAATGGGGTGGTGGAAAGAGATCTGATCCAACATAACGGGGAGGGTGTTTGGGCCAAGGGAATCATTTTCTGAGAAAGGGACTCCACGTGGGCATTCGGCCGGGAGGCCTCTCCTAACAGTCTCGGGCATATTTTCAAGTTGGAACTCAGCTCCATAAAGTGCCCTCACCCTTCTGTGACGTGTGCCCCTGTGGGGCTGGGGAGGCCTCCAAACTCCCTTGGGGGGGTGTGGTCTTGTCTTCACAGGAGGGTGAAGTCTGCAGCTTGGGCTGGTACTAGAGAACGTCCATCTTCCCAAGGGGGATGGCCGTGTCGTGGACTAGTCTTTGGCTTCCAAGTCTGGGTCATCCTCTTCCTTGTGCATAGTTATGGACCTTGTCTGGGTTCTAGACGCTGGCAGTAAGGCTATGTATTAATGTTTATTCATGCTAGTCGGTATTTTTATAGTGCTAAAATCGCTTCCAAAACTTACTATGTAATATTTACTACATAATATTAATATAATATATAATAAAACGATATACAAAGATCTCAAAGAGAAGACATATTTCTCTTTCTTCCAAGACCATCAGGGGAATTTTTCCAGTATCTTTTAATTTTTTCTGTAAAGGAATTGTCTTTTTCATCTTCTCTTTCCTGCCACCATCTGCTTTATAGTTTCTATGTTATAAGTGGTTCATTTTGTACAGGAAACAAGTATTTAATCAGTTAATGATTGATAAAACAATGCTTGTTAAAGATAAAAGCATTTATTATATTCCATTTAGAAAAGGTTATCTATCAGGGGATATAAATGTCAGTGTACTTCAATAATTATTTCTATTCCCATTACCTCAAAGTTGAGATAATGTATAAACCTTGATAATATCAAAGTGTATTATATCAACTACAATTCATCATAGAAGTTTCTAAAATGCTCCCTTTGAAAAACCATTTTCAAGAGTGCAAAATGAAAGTTACTGGCTTCAACCTCTGTTTTGCAACGAATAAGAGTAGTTCCCATCAGTAGCCACTGGGAGGTATTGTGTGTAAAGTTATGCACTGAGTTCATTTTACCTGAGGTCAGTGATAGTACTCGTTATTATTTGCATCAAATTTGTGTTGAAATAGATGATGAAAAACAACGGACAATGCGATGATCCGCAGCAGCTAAACAATACAAGCGAACCAGTGCCGTCCATGCTGTATCAGGGGGCTCCGTCTTTTCCGTTAAGGAAAATATGGACAGTGCTGAGTGCTTGAATACTGTGCCATTGCCTTCACTTTCTGGAGATGGAAGGAACGGGAGGTCATATTTATGTTCGATTGGAGAATAGTTTAGTTAACAAAAATAGTTATGATTACGTGCCTGAGTTGGAAAATAGTGTCCAATATAGGAAGCTAATTTACAGGCCTGTATTTCAGTGGAAACTTTTCTCTCTATTGATTTTCTTTTAATATCCATTAAATTGTTGCTATTACTGAACTGTGTTACTAAAAATTTTAGACAGTATAGATCTATTGGAGACTAATGACCATTAAGTCAATTTCCTGTTTATAGCATGCTATTTTGGGCTTTATTAATGTGGTCATTAACCTCAAATAATTTTTTTCTCTAGAGCCTAATGGCTTTAAAAAGTCAAAGAGTTTGAATTTTCGCCAGATTTAGGTATGTCAAATAAAAAACCTTTTTGCTCAAAGAATTTGAGGTTAAGTTTTGACTAATGTTGAGTTCTAATTCACTTCTTTTCAGTACTTAGCTATAATTCAGTAATAGTATGTATAATAAAAAAAATTTTGTTGCAGAATCAAAATTCTTGTTATACCAGAAAAATTACCAAATAAATGTATCAAGTGCAAGTAATTTGTTATTTGCCACATGTAGTCTTTAATTGAAATGAAGTCTTAAAATTTATTCTCATTAATCTATTAACAGGCTTTTTATTCTCATTAATCTATAAACAGGGTTTTACTGTTTCTCTCAGATCTTACATCAGTGAAAGATTTATTATCTATTACATAGAATGTTATTGTCTACGTTTTAGGTATAATCAAGGAAATGAAAATAACATGCAAAGGGCAATGGCAGTGAGTCGATTAGCTCTCCTTGGGAGGATTCACGCAGGCTTTGGAAATTACCTTGAAGATAGACAACACACATTTGTTATTTTAGACCACGGTGATGGAGTTTTAGCAAGAGCGAGCCATAACAGTCTGGATGCATTTTCCAGGCCTGATTCCCACGGGAAAACTCGGTTTGAGGGTCTGGCTCCTGCCCACCACCTCGCTTCTGTGGGTTTTCCATACGGAGCTGAGTCCCATTTGCCAGACCAAAACAAACCGGTCCCCTACGCTTAATCTCTGCACCTTTTCCCCATTCTTTACCTTCACTTTCCCAACTGATGACCCTCCAAATGATCTCCAGATCTATGATTCTGCTACTGTTGTGAGTGTTTGCTTAGTTTGTTTTTCTATTTTTTTAAACAATTTAGTTTTTTAAAGATCTTGTTTATTTCCTTTTGGAGAGAGTGGAAGTGAGGAAGAAAGAGAAGGAGAGAAGAATCAATGTGTGAGAGATACATCAATCAGTTGCCTCTTGCATGCCCCCAATTGGGGACCTGGCCTGCAACCCAGGCATGTGCCCTGACTGGGAATCGAACCCATGACCTCCTAGTTCACAGGCTTGTGCTTAGTCCAATGAGCCGTACCAGCTAGGGCTGCTAAGTTTGTTTTTTAGATTCAATTTTTGATAGTTGTGAATTTATTGCCATTTTAATGTTCATAGTTTTGTTCTTCTTTTTCTTAACTAAATCACTTTAATATTTCATGCAAAAATGGCTTGGTGATGATGAACTCCTTTAGCTTTACCTTGTCCGGGAAGTACTTTATCTGCCCTTCAATTCTAAATGATAGCTTAGCTTGATGGAGTAATCTAGGTTGTAGGTCTTTGCTTTTCATCACTTTGAACACTTTTTGCCAGTCCTTTCTTGCATACAAAGTCTCTTTTGAGAAATCTGCTGACTCTCTTATGGGAACTCCTTTGTAGACAACTATCTGCTTTCTCTTGCTGCTTTGAAGATTCTCTCTTCATCTTTAACCTTTGGCACTTTAATCATGACGTGTATTGGAGTGGGCCTCGTTGTGTCCATCTTGTTTGGGACTCTCTGTGCTTCCTGGACTTGCATGTCTATTTCCTTCACCAAATTAGGGAAGTTTCCTTTCATTATTTTTTCAAATAAGTTTTCAGTTTCTTGCTCTTTCTTTTCTCCTTCTGGCACCCCTATGTTTCAAATGTTGGGTCATTTGAAATTGTCCCTAAGGCTCCTTAGCCTTTCCTTGTTTTTGGGGGGGATTCTTTTTTCTTCTTGCTGTTCAGATTGAATGTTTTTTTCTTCCTTATGTTCCAAATCATCTCAGCTTCATCCACTCCATTGTTGGTTACCTGTAAATTTTTCTTTATTTCACTTAGTGTAACCTTCATTTCTGCCTGGGTCTTTTTTACGCTGTTGAAGCACCCAGTGAGTTCCTTGAGCATCCTAATAACCAGTGTTTTGAACTCTGTACCTGATAGACGACTATCTGTTTTTGTTTAGGTTTTTTTTTTCTGGAGTTGTGTTGTGTTCTTTCATTTGGGCCATCTTTCTTTGTCACCTCATTTCGGCAGCCTCCCTGTGTTTGTTTCTATGTATCAGGTGGAGCTGCTTTGACTCCCTGTGTTCGTAGCATGGCCTATTGTAGAAAAGCACACTGGTAGGTTGGATGGTGCAGAGCCTTAAGCAATTCTCAGGGAGGGGCAACCAATGTGAACCACTGGATGGAGTCTCCAATATGGTGTCACTGCTCTGTGGCGCTGTGTGGGGGAGGGCTCAGAAAGGGGACAATGTTGCTGCTGCCTGGCCTCTGGAGTTTTGTCTGGGAGGAACCTGTACCCCGACACTTGCCCTGATGCGAGACACTTCAATGTCTGCCCATGTGCCACCTGTGCCCTTCCAGCTGCTGCTCCAGTGCTGCAAAGGGATTCAGTCTACATAAGCCCTAAGTCTGTTGTGGGCTGTTTAGGAGGAGACATCTGAGAATCCCACAGTTTCTTCGGCCACCCCAGCCCGATGGTTTTTGCAGACAGAAGTTATGAGGACTTATCTTCCTGGTGCTGGTACCATGGGCTGGGTGGTCTGGGGTGGGGCTGGAATCCCTTGCTCCCAAGGCACTCCTGATTTTTGTCTACCATACATGGGTGTGGGACTGCCCTGTCCATGTCTCCTCGCCTCTCACCTCTCCACACACCTTCGTATCTCCACCCCTCCTACCCATCCGGATGCATGTGACTTCTTTAATTCCTCAGTTGTCAGCCTTCCATACAGCTTGATTTTCTGATGATCCTGGGTGATGTTTGTTTTGTAGTCTAGTTGTAATTTTAGCTGTGGTTGTGCGAGGAGGTGAGCTGTGTTTACGTACATCTCCACCCTGACCAGAAGTGTCCCCATGTGATTTCTTGATTAGCTAACATGGAAAATAGCTTCCAACAGCCATGGTTAGGAATCAGAGGACCCTAAAGACTCACTTTCCGCCCTGGCTGGTGTAGCTCAGTGGATTGAGCGCGGGCCTATGAACTAAAGGATCGAGGTTCGATTCCCAGTCAGGGCACATGCCTGGGTTGCAGGCCAGTTCCCAGCATGGGACACACGAGAGGCAACCATACATTGATATTTCTCTCCCTCACCCTCTCCCCTACCCTTCCCCTCTAAAGATAAATAAATAAAAAAATATTTAAAAAAAGACTCATTTTCCTTGATATTGACTTGGCCTTTTAGAAAATGTAAAGAGTAATATTTATTAATTATGCTATGCAGACACCGGCCCACAGTGTCCACGTCATTATGGTTGAAATGAGACATTCACATGGACTACTGAGTCTGGTGGAGGAAAAGGGACAGCATGGCTTTTCTCTCGAGGGGAGCAAAAGCCTGCAGTCTCTGCCATGACAGGCCTTTATGGGGTTTCTCCCCACCTCACATGATGGTCCTCATTGACTATGCACGGGTTCGCTATAGGGGGTTACCTTTCACAGACAACAAAGGGGCCAATGCCGCTAATCACATCACAGAAGAAGGATATTTGCAAATGCAAAGGGAAAAGTGGTTGGATGGTTACACTGGTCCTTGCAAGGTTTAGCATGGATTTTAGGAAGTTACAGTAAACACTTTCTGTCTCAGTTCAGGGTGAGGGAGTTTTTAGCAAAAGCAAGACTCAAAGTAGCCTAGGCACATTGCAGGCCTGATACCCCACAAGAGAACCTATCCATGGGCGTGGGTCCTGTGCATCTCCAGGTGGGAGCTGGGCCCACTCCACACAGAACAGTCTCCTACAATTATAAGTATTAACATTGAATGTAATAGGCACTTTATTTCTAGCATCAATGTTTATCTTGCAGATATTATTATTTAAATGTGTAAACTCCATGACTATTGTAATGAATCGATCTTTCAGAAAAGAACTCTGGGTGCTGGTTTTTCCTATATCACTTGTGGTCATTTTGGAGACTACTAGCCAGAATAACGAAGACTAGTAGCATTTTGTACTTTAAGCCAATGCTTTCTCCTCTCATTACACAAATGTGCCTGTGGAAGTACTAGAGTGCATCTGCATAGTTCCCCAGGTCACCCCCCGAAATGGGAATTCAAATAACGAAAGCGCACGCCTGAAACAACCACAAGCAGAGTAGCTGCTCTCTTAACCAACCCCCACTGAACTAACTTGTCCCTTCCGCCTCTCCATCCCCCTTGAAGACACAGTGGAGTGACGTTTCTGACAGCCCGAGCCTTCCCAACAAAGAGCGTGTTCACCAACAGCCCGGCAGACTTCCACCCCTCCCTGGGGCTCAGATGCTTATCTAGCGTGTCAGTTGGGGTTGTTCGTTTCCCATAGCTGAGCATCCTCCAGAGAGTTTAAACAGGAAAATGACTCCTCTAAAATCTGCGCTAACTCACAGAAGCTTCAGGAAAGCCAGAAACCCAGCCATTGGGGCAGGATCTCCCCAGTACTCCGGGAGCTGCAGAAATAGCAGAGCTGGACTCCAGCTACGACCTCCACTCTCTTCCCACATCTGACTCCACCTCCTGCCATCAATCAGGGCCTCGGGAACCTTTATGTGGGCACCCTGGGCTACGCCCTAAGCCTCTGTGGCCTAGTGATGCATAGCTACGGTGCAGTTAGCCTCCAGGAAGACTGACCAGCAGAAAACTTGAAAAGCACTGACAAAAAGTCCCTTTGGCTTGGAAATGCTGGGGTTATGGTTGCTAGAATACGTCCTAGAAGCCCATGCTTCAGATGAGCACTTCCTTTTGTTCTAAGGACTCCTTGTTTCATGGGGAGGGGCCAAACAAGGAGTCAGTTGCTTGGGTCCAACAGTGGCATTGCTCAAGGGCAGGGCAGTCAGGAACGTGAGCTATTGGCAGTCAGTGTTTGTGAATAGCCTCTGGGCATCGGAATGCCCCCACTGCTGCTGAAAGTCTTCACCACCATCCTCCTTAGAAAATCAATCCTTGGAGCCTCTGTTTGTCCACACAAAGAGAACCTAGGTGATTCACCTTCTTCCCAATGCACCCACGTCTGCCTCAACTATGAGCCAGCTTGCCCGAGAAAACTTCTAGCTCCTGCTTCAGGGAAGATGGACTCAGTAAGTGGGAAATTCTGCCAATCCTGGAAGAATATTTCCTGTTTTTCCTTGACCCCAAGCACCTGTTCAGTGATTACTACCCTCAGGGTTCACTGTGGGTTTTTTTTTTCCCAAAGCAATTTAAGTCAGTTGTACTTATGCAATTATATAACTTAAATGTTATGTAAACCAATGAACATTAAATAAAGAGAAGGTTATTTTTCTGAAGATGTTGTTGAACAGTTTGCAAAAACTTGATGAAGGGGAATTGCTTTTAAAATACTATTAAATCAGGTGTGGGTGGAACATCATTAAACTCTAAAAAAGACTGCAGTTGGATTCCTTCTTAGTTTTAGGTTAGATTAGGTCAGGTTTTAGGTTTAGGTTAGATGTTGTTGAACAGTTTGCAACAACTTGACGAAGGGGAATTGCTTTTAAAATACTATTAAGTCAGATGTGGGTGGGGCATCATTAAACTCTAAAAAAGACTGCAGTTGGATTCTTTCTCAGTGGTTTTAGGTTAGGTTGTCATTTCACTTCGGGGAGAGCAACTCTTGACATCAATTATAGATAGGCTGTATGGGTACGGTGAATAAAGAGAATAGGTTATTCTGGAAGAAGACCCACATTTGAAGAAAAGATGTTGGCTCTACATCAAATGGTTGTTAGCATAGCATTTATTAGCTATGGGAGGACAAACATTCACAGTCCTGGGCCACAGAGGACAGGAATCATTTATCAACCTGATACTCAGTTTTCAGAAGTATTGAAATCCTTTATCGACTGAGAATAACTCCACAACAGAGTGAACTTTCATTTTATGACTCATCACTTGATTTTACTTCTCTTTGATTAACCAACTGATAGATTTTGATCTCTTCGTATAAGAGGGTCCAGATAATTAAATGTATGATTGTAACTTCAATACTTCAAGTATTCACAGTTGCTTGAAATAGGTTGCTTTCTCTTTCATTTAGATTAATTTTCTATGGAGCCAATTATGCCATATTTAAGAAAATATTGCTAAATTTTCACACATAAAGTGAAATGAAGAATGGGAATTCTTACATATGATTAATTAATTCAATTCTACTTTAAAGAAGAAGGATTGTCAAATTTTATATGTCTGAATTGGTTTGCTGCATTCCCATATAAAAGGCAATATAAAAGGCATTTGTGTAGCTACGTATTTCATATTCCATGCTATTGGGATCTGTGTTACGTTGTTCGTTTGCTTTTGTATGCACGTATACCACCTCGCTCAGCTGTCATTCAAAATTAAGCAATGTTTTAGACGCATTCTTCTTTAAAAACAGAGCTTTCCCGCTGTAGCTGTCTTAGGTCTGTCCCCTGAGGCAGGCAGCTCTGGTCTTGGTGGCCACTTTCATTCCTAATACTTACCTGGACGCAGTCTTCTGACTTTTGTTTCTTCCCGTGTCTTGTTTGATTCCTGCACTCTGTGCGTGTCCTTTAATCTGGCCTAACCATCTTTGCTAGCAGTGTTTGATGCTCTTCCGCTCAGCTCTTATGCAGAACCCCCATTTCACTTCCAGGACCAAATTCTGGGTTCTGGATGAGTTTGGTTCACGCTCAATGCCAGCCCCTACCCTTCCATTCCTTGCCTGGTTATCATTTGTCCAAGTCTAACTCCTTGCCGCCCATTCATCACTTGCTGAAGCCAAATACCTAGAATTTTCAGGACGTTGAACTATCTTGGAATATAACTATTAATCTTCTTTGGTTCCTGGGATCATTTATCTTTCTCTTGTGCTGCTCTGCTGTATTTATTTTTCCAATTTGCTTTTGTTTATCATTCTATTTTTCTGAAACAAATTGATTTTATCTTGTCATTTCTAAGCAGAACTCCATCCATTATACCTTAACATTTTTATCAGTCAGGATTGCATCTAGCTGCACATAACAGAAGAACCAACAAATAGTTGCTTAGATAATGGTCATTCGTCATCTGTATTTCTTCTACCATGAGAAGTTTGGAGGTAAGTTGCACAGAGTTGGTGTAGCAACTGAATATTATCAACAGAGACCAGATTCTTATTTTTTTTGGCTTCCTCTGTTAACAGTCGGGTACTTTTGTCATTTTGGTGGTATGGTGGCCTCTTTTGTTTTGGATTCTTCCTCCTTTAATGAAATATACTCTCTCTGCCTTTGAACTTAAAAGAATAACTTTATTCCAGTATGATTGACATGCAATAAACTGCACATATTTAAAGTAGTAATTTGATACATTGGGACTTATGTACACACACCTAGAGTCTTCACCTCAATCCACATAATTAACATGGCCATTATGTCCCACAAGTCCCTTATGTCCCTCTGTGTTCCCCTCCTCCTGACATCCTCTATCAAAGAGCCACTGGTGTGCCTTCGGCCACTAGAACTTCATAAAAATGGAATCATATAGTATGTACTCTTTTCTTCTATGCCTTCTGTCACTCAATATCATTATTTTAAGATTCACTCATGAGGTCGTGTGTCTCAGTATTTAATTCCTTTTTGTTGCTGAGTAATATCACATTGAATGAATGCCTATTTATCTAGTCCCTTGTTGATGGGCAGATTATTACAAATAAGGCTGCTGTAAACGTTTGTGTAAAAGGCTTTTATGGATATATGCTTTCTTTTTTTGTGAGATGGCTGGGTTATACGATACATCGTTGTTTTATTAAATTATTATTGTAATTTATTGAACAGCTTTGATGTGTGTTCTGTATTATGTATGATAATATGCAACACAATATATTCATGGTAAATTTTCATGTTTAATAGAGCTTTGATGTTTCCCCAAATGGTAATACCGTGTTCTGTTTTCCCCGACAATACATGAGAGTTCCGGTTGCTCCAGAGCCTCACTGATAGGTGGCGTGTTGCCTTTTCAATTTTTGCACAGTTGCGTATCACTGCGATTTTAATTTGCATTCACCTGGTGACTGGTAACGCTGAGAATGTCCCCCTATGCTTATGTCCCATCTTTATTTTTGTGAAGTATCTGTTAAACCCTTTTGCCCATGTTTACTGGGTTATGTATTTTCTTAATATTGAGGTTTGTGTTCTGAATGCAGACTTTTAGTGAGAGATACGATTTGCAGACATTTTGTCTCTGTGGTTTGATTTTTCATTCTCTTGGTGTCATTTGCAGATTTAAAACTTTTCATTTTAATAAACTTCAACTTTATCAATTTAGCTCATATATTGTCTTTGGTCTCATGCCAGAAAAATCTTATCTTTCCCTAATCTAAACTTACATAGCTTTTGCCCTGTATTTCTTTTAGAAAGTTTTAGTTTTAGGTGTTAGATTTATGTGTATGATCTGTATTGATTTTTTAATGTGACAAGAGGTATTAGTTGATGTGCATTTTAAAATGTGAATATCCCAAATATTCTAGGATTATGACTTGAAGACTATCCTTTCTCAACTGAATAGCCTTTATATCTTCATTGAAATCAACTGATCATATGTGTTAGAGTCTGTAAATAGAATTGATTCTTTTCCACTAATCCGTTAGTCTGTCTTTATAGCAATACTATGTTGTATTGATTACTATTGCTCAAAATCAAATCATGGTAGCACTCCAACTTTGTTCTTTGTTAGAGTTAAACATTTTTGGTATTTTAAGCTTTTCATCTCCACATGAACTTTAGAATCAGTATTTTTACTTCTAAAGAAAAGTTCTGAGATTTTGATTCGTATTGCACTGCGTCTATGGATCAATTTGAAGAGAACAGACATCTTACAAAAATAGTCTTTTGATCCATGAATATGGTATGTCATTCTACTTAGGTCTATTTAAATTTATCTTTCAACGTCTTGTAGTGTATAGGTTTTGATACAGTAAGATGACCACTTTTCTTTCAAGCACTGCATCTTATTTTAGGCCGCAAGAGTAGAGGAAACACCGAATGTCTTCTCTTTATGACACTTGAAGCTTTATCTTTTTAATTCTATGTTTAGTAAAAAAGCCTTACTGAAGGACTTGGAGCTTCATCTCATTGGCCAGAATTATTCACCCAGCAGAATGCAGTTGCCAGGCAGCCTGAAAGAGCAGTTCTTTCCAGCCCCTACGGTGGGAGATGTCCGCAGAGATGGGTGTGATGCTCAAGCTGCTGATTCATAAGGATTTAGAACAACACCTGTCACATGACTTTTCAAGGCTCTGTCATTTTATTGTATTTACTATGCTTTAGAGTGGCAAGAATTTTTCCATCCTCTGTAAAGTCATAGGGCTTCCTCTTCACATTGGGTGAGTATCTCAGGTTCCTAACTTGTAAATATTGGGTCTAAAATCCTAGGTTCTCCAGGATTAAGCAAGGTTATTCCTACTTAGACTGGATTTCTTTATCCATTACTTAATTATAGTTTTAATTACTTTTTTTGTAGAAAATTTTAGTTCATCTTATCATAGTAAGCATCCCAGGCTTATATAATCTATTTGTGTTAGTTTTGGCAGTGGAATCCAATTACCGAGTTCTTTAGTAACACCAACATTTGGAATGAGGCATCCCAGAGGACCACTGACCAATCAGTGGAAGATGAGGAGAAATATTCCTGATAAAGTGCAGTGTGTTTTCTCGAGCAACGGATGCATATTTCCCCAGCCTTTCATCATGTAACATAGGTGGTATGAGACACTGAAACTGGGAAAATGCTGGATTGCATCAAGGGTTTCTTTTCATCCTATGAATATTGATGAACTTCAGAGGCACCCTCAATGATGATTTTGGTTGTCTCCCTTGTGACCCTTCGGCTTTTTGAAGAAACAAAATCTTCCAGGTTACTGTAAATCAAACTGGTCTTTGTCTCTTTGAATTACCCTACAATTATATAACCAAAAATAAATGTTATAAAGCTGCCACTACATTGCCATAAGTAACATAACATACTGATAAAATGCTGTTTTTTGACTTTATCTCTTTCATGAGACATCCTACTACGAGTTGTAAGCTGCAGTCCAGAAACACGTGCAGCGGGGAGAATAAGGACTGAGCTCTGAGATGAGGGGAGACGAATCGTTCCCCGTAATTATTTTCCTGTTCCGCCTGATGTGGGCTGTTGTACGGTGAATATAAAACAGGCCCTTTGGAGTTCTAGAGCTTATTCCAACACTCATTAGCAGCGTGAACTTGGGCAACCAGTGTAGTCACTCTTGATTTCCTAATCTGTAAAACAGAGATAATAAAACCCACTATATAGGGCTGTAAGTTTATTACCACATGTAGAGTATCTTATGTCGATTAAGCATTGGTAAATGGGAGCTAAATGGAAGAATATACAGTGATAGAAACAGTGTGGAGAAAATACCAATTACTTTCTTTTAATTCCAAATTACTCTAAAACAAAGTAAACATTGCACCCTCTATTTCCTTCTATTTCAGAGAAGTTAAATATTTGTATAACTTGCTTTTCTATTGTATTTTCTTATCCTGCCCTCAAGCATTAGTACCCCAAATGCAATTCTTTAATACTGAGAATAAAGGGAAACTGTGATACCTAAGTGAATCCAAGTCACATTGACTCATTGAGGTTGACGTGTAGTGATCTTGCATTTCTTGGTTTCAGTGCCAGAAAACTTAGGCAAATATGTGATTTTGTGGAATCAACAGATTTAGTATTTTTTCTCTAACTTAAATAAAAATCCTGGTAAACGATTTCTGGAGTTACCAAATAGAATTAACCTACATACGAAGGCTGAAACCCATGTAGCAATACATTCTTTGAGATTCCCAGCCAGTTTTGGTCACTGAGTCTGTCAATGAGTTGTTGCTCCAGTGGAAACGTTATCTCAAAATTTAAATCTGGGACATTAAGTGTCATTGGAGATTTTTCTTGTAATAAAAACATTTGTGGTAAGAACAAAGAAAAATCTGACAACCTTCAACATAAATACAATAAATAGACTGTGAAGAAAACTGGCATTTTGTCATTTCTGACACTTTAGTGAAATCAGGCATAACCTCGATCTCATAGCATTCAGTATCAGTCACCAGTGCATGGCAAATTTACTAAAACTTCTTGATTTATAATTCATTTCAGCAAGAGCAGACAGTTCAGAAAGTATTCTGTATTAGGATTTCCATATCTTCTTCTCTAAATGTTGTTACCCTCCTCATAAATGTACCCGACACTTAACTAAAAGCTAGTGGCTAATTCATCTAAAAATGTAGGACCTTCAATAGCCCTGGCAGAGGAGCTCAGGTGGTTAGTGCATCATCCCGATACACCAAAGGGCGATGTATCAGGATGAGGTACCAAAGTTGCAGGTTTGATCCCCCGTCAGGGCACATACAAGAAGCAACCAATGAATGCGTAAATTAGTGAAACAACAAACTGATCTCTCTCTCTCTCTCTCTCTCTCTCTCAAAATCAGTAAATTAAAACAAAATTTTAATTCATTGCATGTAGGGCATGCAATAGTGGGAAAGGTAAGGGTTGTGGAGTAAGACTCAACTAAATATAAATCTCTGCTCCCAAGTTCGTGCAATAGTCTTAAATGGGCTTACCTGTAACACTTCGAGGTCAACACCCTGAGTAAAACCCTAGGAAACTGAGTTGCATATGAGATATGGTCTTATATGCGCTGAGCTCATAAATACTTTTGCATTTCTGATTTTAATAGCCAAAACCAGGGTGAACAATCAATAAAAGAAAACTCTAAGTTTCTTTTTTTGTATTTTTTTCACATCTGTACTTAATTCGTACCATATCCCTAACACTAAATTTGATGTCAGCCATGTGAGTTACTCACGGATCAGGAGTCAGAATGTTCAGTGGCTAATGTGACCTTTCCTGTGAAGCCAGGCCTCCATTAATGATAGAAACCAGCAGTTTAAAGCAATTTATAATATTAGCTCTCACTGGTTTTAGTCTTCTCACCTCTCTCTTGAGGGCTCATTAAAGGTGAAAAGTGAAGGCAACCAGCCTCTTTTCTGGCTACAAGACTATACAATATTATAACCAGAATTTCCATATCTGAAGAAGGGAGCACAGAGACAAACAGCCGGCCTCCCCCACCCCAGGAATTAGCTTAGGCCTCAGCAGTGTGGTAACTCGCCAGGAGGTGCTCTGGCCCCTTTCCTTTCTGAAGGTCACAACTACTTCAGTGTTTCAGGGCGGCTCCGCCCAGCCTGTCTTGTTGAAAACATTCGTTTGTTGCTTCTGTTCCCTGTTATCCAATGTAACCAATTTAAAACTGTGATTGATGCCCTTATGCGGTACTGCTCCGTGTTCCTCTGGCTGATGGAAGCTAACAGTGTTTCCTGGGAGAGTCAGGGTTTTATGAAATTAAAGATCTGTTTCGTGTTTGCTCTCTAAGCAGAAGGAGAGTTTTCCCACCAGCCTCATCCTAGCATCCAAAGAACGCAAAATTCTCAGGTGAAAAATTCAGAGCTACGGCAGTATGCAAACATTGTATAGCTGCTAAGAAAACAACTGCCAACTGCAGAAAACGGTGTTGCATAGTGGCTTATTTTCTTGTTTGTTAGACATTTTCTCCGTGAGACTGTAAGCCCTCGGAGGCTCTCGGGTTCACTCTTGCATCTTAGAACAGGCCTCACACTGTACAGAGGTTCAATAAATGTTCGTTGACTGAATCATTCAATAATATGAGTCCTGTAGCAAGAAGTGAGTGTTCTGGCAAGATAATTCTGAGGGTAGGAGGGTGATATAGGATACTTAAAAGAGACAAGAAAGAATTCAAGCCCATAACAGAGGCAGTTCTCTAAGCAATAATTATATCTGGAGGATTAAATGTGGTATTGGAACTCATACTATATACTTTACAGTCCAACACATGTAATTGGACATAATAAATTTTATGCATAGAGTAGCCCAAACCAGAGCCCTCAGGAAAAGTCTGATTTGGGGTTTATACCATATGGTTAAAACTTGGAGAGAGTGGACTCCCCCCCTCACCACACACACACAACTTAGACACAGCCCACTCTGGGGATATTACTTAAAGGGGGGATTTTTTTATATTCTTTTCTAGCTCGTGTAATGAATGCCACTGAGAGGGACGTACTTTCTACACAAGAAAGTAGGCCGAACTGATAACCTAAAGCTTTTTGTGAGGACTTCTGGAGGTGACGGGATCCCCAGCATAAGACTGACCTTAAATAAAAGGCTGGGGATCTTCTATATTGGGCAAGAGAGCAGGGGGCTAAAGGTTGTAGATGTAAGTTTTCACTGCCTGGCGGTGGAAAAACTGGACAGTGACAGAAAATGGAAAATTTTGCAACAACTGGAGAGTGGAAAGTGAGAAAAGATCGGTGGGAAAGTGAACTTCATGGACAAAAACACTGACATGGTTGTGCAGTGTTGAATGTCTGCGTAAGCCTGTAAAATCATGATTTTATACAAGAGCCAACACATCCTGCTCTTCACATTTTTCCAGGATGCAACTGAAAAGGCATGGAGAAAATAGTCTACGCCTGAATGAGTTTACCTTTGGTATGGCACTTTACCCGTAAAGTTTTCCTCAAAGTATTCCTTCAAGATATCTTATATCTAATGGGTCCCAGTGTGGCTCAGTTGGTTGGAGCATCATCCAGTAAACTGAAAGGCTGCAGGTTCATTCCTGGGCAGGGCACATGCCCAGGTTATGGGCTCGCTCTCTGGCCGGGGCACGTGTGAGAGGCATCTATCGATGTTTCTCTTGCAGATGGATGTCTCACTCTCTTTCTCTTTCTCCCTTCCCCTTTCCCTAAAAATCAATAAGCATGTTCTTGGGTGAGCATTTAAAAAAAGAATCTAATGGGTCCCAAACTTTTCTTAATCAAATTCCATCTGATTCTTAGCGTGTAGTCCCAGCAGCGGGATTGCTGGATCCAAAGGCAGTTCCATCTTTGGTTTTTGAGGAGTCTCCACACTGTTTCCACGGTGGCTGCACCGGTCTGCATGCCCACCAATAATGCACTAGGGTTCCCTTTTCTCCACAATCTTGCCAGCACTTGTTGTTTGTTGATTAACTGATGGTCACTCTGACAGATGAGTAGTGGTATCTCACTGTGGTTTTAATTTGCATCTCTTTTATGGCCAGCAATGTTGAACATTTTTTCATGTGTCTAAGGGCCTTCTGTATGTCCTCCTTGAAGAAGTGCCTGTTCAGGTCCTTTGCCCATTTTTAAATTGGATTATTTGTCTTCCTAGTGTAGAGTCATATGAGTTCTCCTTGAAGAGAGCCGACGTAAGGCCATTCCACACAAACTGGCGGTTATGCTATTGATAAAAACCCTGTGATGATTTTGTATGTTGCCCATTACTTTTAGGCCACAGTACAGTAGCCACCATATAATAAGATCATGATGGAATTCCTTCTGGATGTAAGTGTGGCAACACAGAGTGAATTTTGCCTGGTTACAAAGCTAAGGATTGCTCTTGTAGGCAAACAATGACCAGTCCAATTTTGTTCTTTGAATTCACGATGTTACCAACAATATATGTGCCCTTATGCATGAGAATGAGATAGCACTTTATGTCTGATTGGTTTCAAATGAGTCTGTCCCTATCTATTGCTGTTTGGAAAACCAGGGGACAGTGGCTGAAGCTTATCTTCCCCATGCTAGAAAAGAGAGAATAAAAAGGACTAAATAATCAGAATATGCTCATGTTGAGCATTGAAATATTTTTCAATGGCACATTTGATTTTGGGTTTCTCTTTTCTTTTGATGATTCAAAAGAACAAATGATGAAACGATGCTGCCAAACTTTGAAACTATAAATTTAAGGGAGTAAGACATTACCGTTTGCCTTCAACCTGCCATACTATTTATAATTCTGTCTTTTTTTTCTGTGCATGCTGGCTGCTGGTCATAAATGGCATCTCCTGTCAGACAGATTCTAAGCGACAGTCTCTACCGAAATGCTCTCTTAAAAATTAGGGCCATTCTGGGTCAGGTAGTCTTAAGACTGATGTGGTAATTAACTCTTTATGTCCTAATGACTCAACTGCATGCTCTATGACTAACCATAAAGAGAATCAACAAAAGGATTTGTCGTTTACTTCCATAATTAATGCACCACTGAAAAATAAATCATCTCCCTGTGCATAATTTTTAAATGGTATAAGCCCTAGCTTGTCGTAGAGGACTCAAAATGTTGTGTTTGAAGCGTTTGATCATGCAGAGTTTCATGTTTGATTGTGCAGAGTTTCTGGCTCTTTATTCCTTTTCCTCATTTTGGCTCAACAGGGAAATTTGCATCTCAGCTCCGAGAATGAGCTGGCACGTTGGCCCTGCCTTGAAGACATCTGCTCGGGCTAGGCGAGCTCTCTTCCCTTCCATGCCGCAGCTGCGCGTGCCAGTGTGGAGTGTGCTAGCATCTATCCAAAAAAGCCTGTGTTGGTAGACGCTGATGCCTGGCACGACACCAGAATCAAACATCATTTTCTAAAATGGCTTAGAGGTAGAGATCTTATAGTCAATGGAAGGCAGCCTATGCGTTAGTACCAACATTTTAGAAGCATTTGGTGCCGGAGCATGGAGACAAAATTTAAGTGGAGGATCCTGAGAGGGTCGCACGGAGGAGATGGCACTGAGGGTACATCCTCAGTACTGAGGAGAAATTTCCAGGTCAAATAACATTTTCAAATAGTTAAAAAGGTCCACCGCTAAAACGTTTAGAACACATGATTGGCCATCAGATTTCATGTCGCAAAAATGGGTACGAAAGCCTAGGAGTGCGTTCCCCATTCGTGTGCCTGATACAGCTAGACTTGCATCTTCGGTTCGTTTTTGTTATTTTTTAATTATTTACTTTCAACTAGTATGTTTTGAATGCCAAGCAAATACTATTTTTTATTTTTTTATAGATAGCCCCATGAAAACAGAAATGGTTGGCCTTGTCTCGAGACAGACTGGGGTTTGAAATTAAGCTCTATGACTTACAACTTGTGAGACAGTGGGCAAGTAACTTAGAGTCTCTTAGTATGTATCTATGACAAAGGGGAGTCACCTTTGTGAATGAGTAAACTGAAAGATCCAATAGAAGCTATAGAGTCAGCCCTGGCTGGGGTGGCTCAGTGGATGGAGCACCAGCCTGTGAACCAAAGGGTTGTTGGTTCGATTCCCAGTCAGGGCACAGGCCTGGGCTGCAGGGCGAGTGTGCAAGAGGGGCGACCACATATTGTTATTTCCCTCTCTCTCTTTCTCCCTCCCTTCTTCTCTGTCTAAAAATAAATAAAATACCCTATAAAACTAAAATAAAAGCTACAGAGTCGCCAGGGCAGAAAAGCGGGTGATGGAGATGTTGCGGAGGAGACTGATCAAGAGAATGGAGAAATGTCCTGGCTGAAAGGCTGAGAGAGATGACAGAGGTACGTGAGGAATAACTGGCGAAACAGGTTTCTAAATACAGAATTTACTGTATTTTACCGTATAGCGTGTATTTAATTAATTCTGTTCTGTCTCCTTTATTAATTATTCAATAAATGATTCATTTATCTCTAATTACATTGACTTTCTTTGGGGAATGAGGAGGAGGTGGACCC
The DNA here is from genome assembly GCA_039655065.1 of Glossophaga mutica. NCBI lineage: Eukaryota > Metazoa > Chordata > Mammalia > Chiroptera > Phyllostomidae > Glossophaga > Glossophaga mutica. Next base: position 5,244,567 of record CM077305.1, read on the forward strand.
TGATTCCGGGTTGGAAAAGTGCTGGAATACACGCCGCTTTCCCGGGAGGAATCGTAGTGAAGATGCGTCGGTGCCGGTGACAGTAAAATCTCCTTCCCAGATGGCTGTGTCCTGTGTGCAAGGCGCTGCGCGTGTTGGTGACATGCAGCGGGTCCTCGATGTATTTGTTATTCCTAGATAGCAGTAGCAGCCACAGTAATACGTCAGGAAACTCAAAGGTGCACGGAAGTTGTGTTGTCATGACGTTTTAGCAAAAAAAAAAAGAGTAAAGTAGTTTGATTTTTTCCTTTTAAAATCTTCTGTAATTAATACTTCTTCAAATCTTGTTGTGATGTAATTTATCGCTTTCATGGAAACAATTATTGCTGACTTTTGACTCCGTAGCTAAATGTGGTGGCTCCAGCTCAGAATCTATTTCTTTATCCTCCAGACCGGGCAAACTAGAGTATAGCATGTACAGTTTTCAAGCTTTAGATTCAAATAATTAAGTAGGTGCTTTAAAGATACCCTCTAACTGAAGTCTGTTCGATGTACTGGACTTTATTGATTTTTCCATACGGACTCCTCGGAATACAACGAGCACACATGTGGCCCCGACAGTGTTGTGTTGAGTAACTTGCTTGGCTTCAGGTAACGAAAGAGGTGTTGGCCAGAGGGGCGGTGGCGGAGTGGGGGAGGTGTGTGTCGGGTGTGAGGATGGTTGGTCATCCTTCCGTGAGCTGTCGGAGTCATCATTTAGGAACGTGTCTGCCGGGGGCTGTGGCTCTCCTGGGGCTCCACGTCATCCTGGCTGCTCAGACCCTGAGAAGGACCTGGAAGCCCCGAGCTCTGGGAGCGTTTGCACCTGCCCTGCCTGCCGGGGTCGGCTCGTCTCCAAGCTCATTCTGGTGCCTGGCAGGTCAAATCAGCAGATGTTCCGTCAGCACTCAGGTATCACTGAGAAAGAGGGAGTGACCCTTTGGGGAAGAAAGTCCTTGCAGGAGTCAATTCTCAAAACTGAGGGAAAGGAGGAGGCAGGGGAAGGGGCGGAAAAATTTTTATGATCTGTATCTAGGTATTGTATATGTGTACACATACATGCATGTTACAGCTGGTTTTTAAAGGCATTTCCTGAATGCGTGAGAAAGTCAGACATCAGGATTGTACTAAGCACACCCCTACCACCCATGAGTGTACTTTGAACTCATCGACCCTGTTGTATTGGCACTCACCTGGAAATTATAGAATGGGCATCTATAATCAATCCTCTGATCAATTAGTCCAAACAAGCCCTTTTACAGTTGAGCTGTATAACCATTCCTGGCAGCCAAATAGAAAACAGTGGAAACATGGTCCCAATAGTTCCAGCTAGGAAAAGGCTTTCTGACAGGATGTAGAATTTCATTATGTGAAACCAACGAAGAGACAATGTTTTGTAATTTCACATTTAAAAAAATTATATATAATAACATAAATATGTACGCTCTTTTATAGCTAGAATTCATAGTTTTTAGATATGTTTTACAGAACACTATTTTGGGATGTGTAAACAGACATACAAAAAGTTGTCATTTGTAAAGTAAGTTTACATCTCAATCCGGATATTTCTGTTCATAGAACCTTATAGATGGTACGGAAAATCCTGTAGCAAAGAAAAGCACAATATTTGCTAATCGTTTTACTTATGAAGTTATTATTTTTTTCTCAGCACTTCTATGGAGGAGTACCAGAACAATGTAGTTATCATGAATTTGAAGAAAAAAACTCTGTATCCACAGCTTCTGGGAACACAGAGATAAATAAGACAGTGCCTGCTTTTGAGTAGGAGTCAGGCAAATCCATCATGATGAACCATCACAGTTAGGAAGAGAAATTCAATAATAATTATTATTATAATAAAATTCATATGTTTCCAAAGTAGTAATAAGGAAGGAGTAATTGCCTTTGCCAAGGAGCTGTGGCCTCACAGAGAAAGTGAAAGTAAGTTCTAGAAATAAAAGGAGGGTCAAAGGACTGAGAAAAGCATTTTAAGTGAAAGGAAACAAACTGTGAGTTCCTGAATTTTTTAAGCAAGAAAGATACAATTCGAATTTAACTTTTTAAGATAAATTAATTTAACAGGCACATTAATGGTGACTAGGAGAGGGTAGAGGTACAACTTAGACTCAGGACGTAGTGGCTATGTGGCGACCCACGAGGTCCCGGGATGCCCCCCTCCACGCCCCGCCCACATCCCTTTCCTGGTGCAGCCTCTCGCTTTGGGGTGGGAAAGGGTGTGATCACTGAACATCACTGAAGTCATGCCTTAAGCTTGGAGCCCCTGGCTCCTTTCACTGCCGCTTCTCTAGATGACGAGCAAACTCGGGTTTTTACGAGCTGGTCTAGAGAGTTGACTTCTGGTCCGCGGCATCTCAGTCCTACACACTCAACAACTAATAATGGTGGTTTGCTCGGGTCTCATGGGTCAAAGACTGCCTGCCTACCCAGGAATGATGCTCTGATTTAGTTTGTTTCCAGGTAGCAGGATGTGTGAAAACTGCTTGAAAGTAGGTAGAAAACCTAGTGGGTCCGCATGGCCTCCGAGAGCTGGCAGAGAGATACCTGTGATCCACGCCAAACTGAAGGGCGGGGGGAGCCAACAAAACCCAGCCTTCCACGCGGCGGCGAAGCGTGGATTCCCCACCCACATCACAGCTGGCTTCTTGCTTGGTCTCATCAGCGTCTCCGGCAAAGCAGTCTTTGTTTGAGATAATTTGTCAGAATGTATACTCCCGCGGTATTGGAATGCAGCCAGTCTATCAGCAGGAAGTTAGCTCTCAGGAGGCCCGAGTGGCTGGCTATTGGATGTCGGGTTGATTGACAGAGGGTGATTCTGAGCAGCTTGGATAGTAAAACATTCTTATGGGCCTCATATTTTGTTGCTCAGGATGTCGGAAGCAGTATATACTACCTTTCAGGCGGTGAAAAAAGCTTCACAAACAACCTGATTTATTTGTTTATTTTATTTGTTTTAAATGTTTTTGAAATAAAACTATTTAAAATAAGAGAACACCCATGAGCAAAAGTGTTTGGCAAACCATATCTTTGTGTCCTCAGATCTGAACTCTGAATTTGAGGATAGGAGTCCTCTACAAGTCAGACCACTGCCATGTCATCCCCAAAGCAGGCTTATTGGGCAGAATTCATTGTATTTAATTCATGATATCTAAGGTCGAATTATCTGTAGGGACACTGAATTCCAACACTTCTGCACACCCATCTGTATGATTACAAAGCAAATGGCTATCATGACATAGAGTTTATTTAAGACCTGTTTCTTTTCTTAATTTTAACAAATATATATTTATTTATTTTTAGAGAGAGGGGAAGGGAAGGAGAAATAGAGGGAGAGAAACATCAATGTGTGGTTGCCTCTCGCACGCCCCCTACTGGGGATGTGGCCCGCAACCCAGGCATGTGCCCTGACTGGGAATCAAACCAGAGACCCTTTGGTTTGCAGGCTGGCGCTCAGTCCACTGAGCCACACCAGCCAGGGCTAAAACCTGTTTCTTTTAGAACATTAATAGTATACTTAGGAAAGGTTGAGATTCCAATTTCGAACCTGGAAACAGTCAAATAAAGCTGAAGGTTTGGGAAGGGCTGAACCTTACTGGTGCAACCTGACAGGAGGGTGGCGGTGAAGCAGTCCACTCACAGGCAAAGCATGGCGGTCAGTGTTACCACGCACAGGAAGACCAGTCAGACGAGAGCCTGCCCCATGGCCAGCGTTCCCACACCAGCCACCTGCGTTGGTTACTGCGCCTTTGGTTTACAAACATGGCCTGACCACCAAGAATCACCAGTCACCTGAACATCAGCAGTGCAGGAGAGAAAAGGCCTTGGGGAACACAGAGAACAAATGATATTAAAGGCACCAGAAATCACTCTGACAGTCAGAGGAAACTATGCAACTCCAGTTTCCACACTCAGATCGGGGCGAGCAAAGAGTAAGTCCATTAAACTAGAACAGGCTGCTGTAAAAGAGGATTGAGAGAGCACAAAAAAAGGTTGTTTCAAAAATTAGTTACTTCGAAAAAAACCAGTATTACTAAAAGGCATAGAGGAGGAAATATAAAGTACAGAACAGAAATAGTGGAAAATGTAAAATATGCAGATAAACAAGCCAGGAACCCCAGCATTTATCTGATAATAGGTTTAAAGGAAAGAGAGAATAGAGAAATTTTGAGGGGAAAACCAATAAAAAAGCATTTTAGTGAAATAATAGGGAGAGAGTTGTGGAACGCAAAAGTATTATGTTAGTGTATTTTCTTTTCAAAACAAGGAGCAAAAAAATGTTGCAGAGTGATATATGCAATGTTACCACTATCAAAAATTCCATAGTATGCAATATTACAGTATTACCATGTTATAACAGATGACATTACACTCTTGTAAAACCATACTATATATTATTGATTGGGATTTGTAAAGATCGAGCCAAATCATAAAAATTTGCAAAAGAATGATAGGCCTGAAAAAAATGGTGGTGGCGATCTCCGGGGAGGGAGTGGGAGGTGAGTGTGTTTCAGGAGGGATACATACCGGGCTGGAGAGTGTGTCTGCAATTTGAAACTCTATGAACAAAAGATAAGGGTGAGATGCTGTGGAGAGCTAGCAGCCTTCTCCCAACCTGTGTGGAGCCCAGGGCAAGAGGCCCATGAACATATATCCAAATATGTAAAAGGTATAAATTAAACCATCCTCTGTGGCTCAGACTAGTTACCTTCCATTTCTTCACCGTCATCCAAACTGGTCCTCAGGTACAGACCTTTGGGATCTGGAATCTGGAAGCCTAAATGGTATTGGGGACCTGAGGTGACAGGGCAAGGTGTGGGCGGGGCCCTGCCACCTCAGGGCCCTGTCTTGGTGGTGACAGCACCTGCCCGAACCTGCAATGGGGACTGACCGGTCCAACTGTCCAATGAGCCAGCAAGGTCAGCTTGTCACCTTTCCGACTCAGAATTCCTAGGCAGAACTGAGCGCTGCGCCTTAGAAGATTGGAGGCAGAACACTGGAACCAGAGCAGGCCCTCTTCCCCCGTTTCTTCCAGACAAGGCTCCAAGCTGCTCATCTCACTGCGCCCCCCCCCCCCCACACACACACCCCGCAGCTGGGCCCAGTGGCTCGGTTCAGCTCAAGCGCTGATTTCTTGTGTGTGTGTGTGTGTGTGTGTTTTTTTTTGTCACAGCCCAATAGTTCTCAGACGTTTCAAAACTTCTTAGGTGCTTGAAAAAGAGAACATCTTTGTGTGGCAATATTTATATCAAAAACATTCTTTCCTTAAGTGAATCCACGTTTAATTGTAAATAGATACTTGCTGCTTAGTGGGTAAAATACATTGTTAGACCATCAAGGTGGAGAGCATGTGGATGGAGCTGAGAAAGACAACCAAGCACCTTGAAACGTCATCACAGGTGTAATAATGATATTTGAAAAGCTCTCATCTTATTTCCCAGTATTAGATACATTAAACTTTCATCTAAAGATGGCATGTTCACACATATGCTGACTTTGGATTTACTGAAAGCTTGAATCTAAACAATAAAAATGTCAACATTTTTACTGAGTTCCCATTAAGGAAGGGACAGGGGCTGGCTGCTGTGGGGACATTCAAAGATGGGGAAGACAGCTCCTGTCTCTAAGAAGAATACACTCATACATATATGTACGTTAGTGTAGCATAACCCAAAACGTGATCCATGTGTCTGTAAAGTCTTCAAAAACCTTCATCTGTGATTGTCATAAGCATCCTGAAAGCAAGATGGATTCTCCATCCTGGTACGGAGCAGGTTATGGCGGCACTGCTCCCATGAGCTGGTGAAATAGGGGTCAGTGTTGGGACGGGGTAGGTCTTTGGATCTAAAGTGCGTGCTTTTCGATCACAGGATGCTTCCTCTTTCCGATGAGACATTGTCATTTTACAGGACAGATATTTTGGTTCCAGCTAAATCTCTGTCTTCAGCTGATGACAGTTGATGTCAGAGAAATCAAATGTATGGTAATATACGTCTAAGCAAGTATTATTACATAATACTGTCATAAATCACTTGCGGAATCCACAAACAGGGTAGAGATTAAATTAGTCGAGCTGTTTTCTAGGTGGGTCTTGACTAGCCTTAGGGCATTTCTGAGGCAGGAGTTGAGGGTGAGCTAGGGCACATTTTTTCTGTAGGTCTGAGTTGTGTAAAGCCATTAATACAGGGTGTGCACTTTGTAAGCGCTAGATGTGAATTAGCTATTATTGTTTTGGCTCTTTTTGAGTTTAGGGAAGAGCCAAGTGAACCTTTGGCTCAAAGAGAAATTGCAGGCAGCAGACACCAAGCCCTCTACCTCTTGCCCAGAGCCCAGGATGTTAGCCAGGGAGGTTGCTGGTGAGACTCGGTGTGGCAGTTGGCTTCATAGCTTCCAATTCATCCTCAACTGAGTATCAAAAGGGAAAGCAACAGAAGAAGGAAGAGGAGGAATCCTTGCCACACTGGGAAACAGCTGCCTGGTTCTGCCTGGCGTCTCCCCTCCCTCCCTCCTCTTCCCTGCCTCCTCTTCGAGCTGCTGCACCGGCGCGAGTGCACACACAGACTAACGGGTCTGGCGTGAGAGGTATCCACTCGGCTTCAGCCAAGAAAGAGAGATACCAGCTCAGGGAATCTCGGGCTTGTCACTTTACAAGTACATATTTTGGCAGATGTCATGGTATAATTTTTCCTTTCTCTATTTTATTTCTGCAAGGAACATTGTGCTTTGCTGGCCATCAATACGCGCTGCCTTATTCTTCGGCAGTCCCCAAGCTAGACCGTGACCTTCCAAGGCAGACGCCAGTGGGTGCTTTTTATTTTAATGTCCTCTAGTCCTGTAAGAATGCTGTGCCCGTAACTCTTAGCAAATGAATGATTAATAATATTAAGTAGGTCATCCCCGAGTCCAACGGACAATTTCATGAAATTAACCTAGACACTTAAAAAAAAATTGAGCGAGCGTGGTTCTGTTCCATATCCCAAATACATGGGAATATTATGAGAACCCCTGAGAAAAAATCCGGGGACAACTGGAAAGTAGCACTGGCATTAGAAGCATGGTTTCCAATGTGTAGATTCTACCAAGTCTGAAGGTTATAAGAACAGGCAAAACAATTAAGTTTTTGTTCTGATAAAAAGGCCTTGAAACTTAGAATCAAAACATCGTCTAGTGGCTGTGGTAGTCTTTGTAAGATGTAATTTGATTTGCTTGTTTTGAAACCACTAAGCTCTTCATGTGACATGTGGGAGTTGGTTTGGGGGCCATTATGTTCTAGCTGCTTATGGAATGCAGTGCTTTAAACCGTGTGCGAGGTTTTGTATAAATGGCTTTTTATGGAATGCTTGTAGGACTGCGGGCTCTGGTTCAAGTTTGATTTCATAACGACATGCGCGTCCAGCACGTTCTGGGTCCGTGTGATGTAGCTTTTCATCATCAGCTTCCCCCCCGCCCCCACCCCGATCAGTGTTAGGCCACTGCTTACCTCTCCCCGAGGACAAGTTCACAGTCGTCTCTTTCTTAACTGTAGTCCGTGCTAAATAAGTAGAACATTTATTTCATCTAAACAAAGGACTTATTAGAGGCAAGTTAAAACAGTCCAACTTGGTTTTTTAATTAGAAAGTGTTTATTTAAACCTTATTTTCACTGTAATTCAAATACCTGTTTGGGAGTATTAGAATTCCTTTACTGAAAGGATTCTACAAGTGGAATTCAGGTAAACAATACTTCCTCCCCATTTCTTTTTGGTTCCATGGACTTCCTCTTTACTTCCTTTGACTTGCAGAGCACAACAAGATGTCGGCGTATGGAAAAAAAATCACTCATTGTTGCTTGATTGAATTACTCAGTGAATGAATCCTAACAGGGAATCTTTACCTGCCCACAGCTTTGTCTTTGTGGACAAAATGTAACGATATTTAAGTAGGTAATTTGAGGTCACTCTGTCCTTTAGTTTTGAGGAACTTTCTTCTGTCTTTTTGCCTAAGACTGGAGCTACTACCGCAGCCATTTCAACTACACCTTTGTAGGAAGCTGAGGCGTGGCCCCAGTCTTCTGAGTTCAGACCTCCTAGCCCTGACCTCGTGTGGCCGAGCCTCACGGGAGCTATGCCCTAAGTGTTGGACCAAGGAGTCTTGGAAGCAAATCAAATTCTTCAGGCCAATAGCAAGGCGTAGTAGTGTCTTCCAGGAGCCAGATGGAGGTGGTAGTGATTTCCCAATATTCACTTTCAGTGCCCCCTTGGTTACAGGGTAGATTGAGAAGCAAAATAATCACAAGACAACACAATTCACCAGTCAATAGACCATTTACAAAATGAAAAATCTGAGTTCAAATGTCCCTTCTCCCTCATGTTTACATGGGGAGTGTTCTGTGAACTTCGGGATGCTTGCAACTGCGCAAGTGCAGCACAGAGCAAGCTGGTGACGGAGTGAGCCTGGCGGCTCCGGGGCTGCATGAAACCAGCGACAGGATGCAGGGCGGATGCTGGAATCCAGGGACAAACTATTGCCCAGTAAATGTGCAATGGAGACAGACAGGTGCACAGGCAAAAGAATCGCTGATTCCCAGAGTAAACAAGGAAGATAAAGTGTGTGTGTGTGTGTGTGTGTGTGTGTGTGTGTTTAGAGCAAGTAAATTTTGGGACAAAGGTGTATGAGAGAACAGTGGGTATTTTCAAAGAGGACATTTTGACCATTAAAGAATTAAATCAAAATAAAAATGCTGATGAATCTTCACTGTGAACAAAAATATGATTTTCTGAGAAATAGTTTAGCCATGAGAGTCAAATGGGAGGTTATAATGCCATAAAAGTCTGCCAGAAATATTATTCCTCAATAAACAAAGGCAAATTCGTATTTTACTCCTTCATTATTCAAATACCAGGCACATTTTTGTAGTAACTCATTAAATAAAAAATAAGTTGAAATTTTTAGTTTAATTTTAAAATAGAAAATCTAGACCAAACTATTTTAAAAATTATTTACTTGAGTAGCCGATTTAAATGGTTATTATTTGTTCTCAAATAGCAAAACATGCTATATTTTTAAGCATAATGCTGATGATTTCCAAAGACATGAGCGACTACCATGTGAACTTTTTTATTTTCTCACCCCCAACCCAAGGGCTCCATTCTCAGCTGAATACCTACAGATTTTGTGTGTGTTCACAAACCATGAAGATGGGGATGTAAAATAAAGACAGACACAGATGAAAACTCAAGGGATTGTTGGAATAAGCCTACCTCATTCGGTAGCCATTTGTCCAGCATCATAATGTGTGAACCACATTGCTTTAAATTTACAGAAGTGTTTCTCAAAGTGTTCTTACCCACAATCAGCACCAGAAATAATTAATCTAAATGTCTAAGTGTGATATCATGAAATCTGCATTTTACAAAGTCTAAGAGATTCTTAGACACATATTTGGAGAACTCGTCAATTATAAATATTGCCTATATTCTTCTTAATATACTTTGTTTTACTTCAGACTCCAGGAAATGTTGTAACCAGTCACCCCCGCCCCCCAAAGATCTTTGCTCCTATTTAAACACTTCAATCATGAGCAGGCTCTTGGGACCTGAGGGAAATTTTTATCCATTGAAACAAGAAACAGCTTCCATCTTTCAACATGTTCTCACACTCACTTCAAGGGTCATGGCCATGGCGTTATTTGATGTTCTATGACGTTTGACAGAAGACAAAGTTATCTCTTTTCTCATTATCTAAGAAATATTATTTGCGTTTTTATTATGTCTCCATAGTACTATGAACTTCATGAAGGTCCCAGTAAAGAAAGAGTACCCTCTTACCAGTCTAACACACACCAGTTGCACTTAAATTGTCTATCGAATGTCTTTCATGTTCTACTGCTTTTTATTTATTTATTTATTTATTTTATTTTATTTTTTTTTTTTAAGAATTTATTTATTTATCTTTAGAGGGGAAGGGTAGGAGAGAGGGAGAGGGAGAGGGAGAGAAACATCAATGTGCGGTTGCCTCTCGTGTGTCCCCTGCCGGGAACTGGCCTGCAACCCAGGCATGTGCCCTGACTGGGAATCGAACCGCGATCCTCTGGTTCGCAGGCCCGCGCTCAATCCACTGAGCTACACCAGCCAGGGCATGTTCTACTGCTTTTTAAATCTTCCCTCTTTTCCTACAGCTTACAGTCATGCTATGTCTGTCCTGCTTTGAAAGTAAACACATTCTTCCTCAATGATATTATCAAAGTTTTAGAGATTCTTACTTGATACTTTTAAAAACTGAAGTATAACATGCTTTTTATTATGTTGTTATATTAATATTGCTATTAAAAATTTGGATAAATGATCCAAGATCAATTTATGCATATATGTAGGTACGTATGATATATAGTATATAAATATATATTATATAACATATATGTGTTGCACATATATGCACACACCAGCACATATGATCATAATTTAAAAGTTGATTGGTTAAAATAAAAATTAAAAATTAAGAATGTCAAAATTAAAATTAAACTTCAGACTCATAGAAATGTGGCACGAATAAGTGGGATAAAGAATACTGCATATCCTTAATTCGGAGTTCTCACTTTTTAACATTTTATCCCATCATCTCTGTCTCTCTCTCTCTCTCTCTACGTACACGTATCTGCAGGTGGATCTCAGGGAGTTACACATGGAGCCACGTAACATGTCCCTGATTAGTGATTCCAGTTGTGAGCACTGGACGGAGGAGGTGTCTGATTCTCCACACTATGGTTATGACACTTTCTTTGCAAGTATTAAGTACTCTGTAGGGAGACACTTCAAGATCATGCAGATACACTACTTATCAGAATTTCCCTCTGCATTTAGCAAAGAACAATGATTGCAAAATAAGGGCTTACTAGTCCATACTCTGTGGTATTTTATGGTAAGAAAGAGGTCTCCTCTGCACCCTCCCATTGAGCTCTCATTTATCTGTCCTTTTTAAATGTATAGTTGATTATTGACCTTGATTATTTTGATGCTCAAAGGGACCCATTTTGCCAGCGGGAGACCATTTAGGCTGGTACCTAGGTGCCTGTGATAGCCCTACATGATTTTTTTAATGCTTCCACACTTTCTGGTGTGACGAGATGTTCCAGGCCCATCTTTCGTGATCCTGCTCCAGACAAGGACTATTTTAGTGGGAAAAATGTTAAAGACATAATTTTGGTCACTGTATGCTTATTTTTATTGCGATACCTTTATCTCTAGGCCATTTCAGCAGCCAGGACTAGGAAAAACTACACACACGCACTTAACATATATGCATACTCACATATAGATGTACGGACACACACACACATTCGTGTGCACATCCACAGGCACTGCGCGCGCACACGTTTTAGAAATCAGGACCCTGCACGGAAACCCGCACTTCCGACCCACTTCCCCGAGGATTCTGCCTTGCCTTCCTCTCTCTCACATCCGGTGTGTCCCTTCGCAAGGAAAACCCGGGCCTGCCGACAGCGGGAGCGCGCACGTCCGCCCGCTCCCGGAGCGCGTCTGCAGCGGTTTCACAATTGCTCCGTCCTTCGCCGTTAATCAGGTAACTCTGACGTTGGACTCATTGCTCCTCGGGCACATCCCATAAAGTGCTGATCTTAAAAGTGAAGAGACTGTAAAGTCGAACATAAGAAAGGCTCCTGAAAGGCATAGGAGAGAGCAAGGCCGTCCATAAACGCTGACCTTTCGCCAGGTACTGATTCTTCTGCTTTCCTGCGGGAACATAAGGACAGAGTAACCTCATAAATTTCCGCTACCGTCACGATCGATAGCTTCCGCCCAGCATTTCTGCCAATGATGGAGACCTCCCTGCAGTCTTCAGAAGGTGCTCGCCTGTTTTCTTACGTCGGGCTGGTAGCTTGTTCACATCCCTCGGCCTTGACCTTGGCTCAGATGTCCCCTAGAAGGAGGCAGCTGCCAGGACTGTGTGAGCACAGGGCAGAGTCTGTCTGGCAGCTCGAATGTGGAACAACTGTGGCGGCTCCTGCAGATCTGTATTTTCCTTTTGATTATTTAGCCGGCTCACCCCATCCTAAAATGTGAGCATGCATCCCAGAGCTGGAGGGCTAATGCATGTAATTAGAGAGGCGTGGTTTTGGCTCTTCCCATTCCATCCGCGACAGCTTGAGTCCCAGTGCATCACTCATTTGGAGTCAGAAGCCCTGACCCATGGGATACCCAGAGGGCTCCAAGGCCAGGGGTGGACAGCCAGGAAGAGAGCCAGCGTTGCTTCTGAGCTTGGTCTCCAGTGAGCCCAAGGGAGACTTCTGTCCTGCATCTCACATTAAAATTCTTTTAAGAGATTCCACTTTTATGTGTTCCTTGAGACCCATTATTTTTGGCTGTGTTTACTTTTCTTTTTTACATTTCAGGGGACAGTATAAGTGTAGCAATATAGCATAGAAATGAACAGTTTCCAAAAAGAACTCAAAAAGTAAAATGTATGAATATATGTAGTAGGAAAAAATGCCCTTTAGTTATCATTTTCATACTAATCATAGAATACATTAATGTTCATTGTTAATAATTAGGAGTAAGATAAAAAAAAGATTCCGAAGAACTGAATTTGCAACCCTTTCTTTTCTTTTTGGAAATAGCTCCCACCTAATTAGCCTTGTATAGTTCAGGCAACTTATTATTCTAAACAAATAAAGTGGTATATTCATGAAAACGAGTTTCTAAAGGCCTTTGCCTTGAGATTCTTACTACTTATTTAACCAAATCAAGAATATTGACTGAATTTTTTTAATGATGCATGAAAACTTCCCCAAATGATAACTTACATTTGTAATGTTGAGGGAAGTGTCCCAGAAGATTTCCGCAATAGTGACGTTGTATCCAAATGCTCTCCTGACCCTCTGCCCTCCGCCATCATGACCGCAGTGATGTCTGAAATGGAGAAACGTTGTATAGAGGAAGACAGAAGAAAGGAAAGGAGAGCAGGAAGGAGGGAGATAGGGACAGAGAAAGAAGGAAGAAAGACACGAGGAGAGAGGGGGCAGAATTATGGTATAAAAATGGAGTAGGAAAAGGTACCATGCAGTAGTTTTACTTACTTATTTGGTACTCATCAAGGAGTTTCTTCTACAGAAATGTAAAGCCACATCAGAAATAATTAGCAACAAAACTCCCTGTCTTCTGCCCTCTTACACCTGTCTCCCCTCCCATATCTGCTGTTCTGGGAATTTCTTATCTCATTAATTAACAGCCTCACTCTTCCAGCTCTACCGGGGAGACGTCGGCATCGCCCTAGCCTCCTCTCTTCCTTTTACACCCACACCTGAAAATTTTGCAGGTCTACACTCAAAGCAAACATCCGGAGCCCTATCATTTCTTTACACCTCTCCCAATACTAGTCTGGTACAAGCTCTCATTATGTGCCTGGACTTTGGCTTCCTAACTGGTTCCATGCTTCCAGCCACCATCATCAGTCAACGTCTCGATAAAGCAGCAGGAGACGTTCTTTTAAAAACATCGTGCCACTCTTTGGCTTAAAAACAGTCTACTGGCTTTCCATCCCAGGGTGAAAATCAGAGATTTTACTCTGGCTTATGAGCTACTGAGTATCCAACGTCCCGGCCTCCCTCCTGCAGCCACGCTCCAGCTCTCTGTCTGAGTTCCCCTGCAACTTCCTCCCTGTCCCACTTGTTCGCACCGGGTCATGATGTTTCTCTGTGCCAAGTATGTACTTGCTTCATGCACGCCACGTACTATAGCCTCCACTCTCTGAAAGTCGTCCTCGGCTTTGCTGCCTTTAATCAGTGAAGTCTCTCCTGATCATCTGTTCACCAACATTAAATATCTATTTCACCTACTTGATCATTATCTGCTTCCATTTGCTGGAAACTGTGAATGACCTGAGACCAGAGCGCTGCCAGTTTCATTCATGCCTCAATTCCCAGGCCCCAGAAATGGCTGGATTCTGAATATAGGGAGCACAGAGTGGGTGCTAGGTAATTAAATTGTTCACTGAATGGATTGATGGATAATTAGAGCAAGAAAGGCTGGACGTGGGCAAAACTGGGAAGAGAGCTTGTTTCATTTTTGCTCTCCCAGAGTCCCCTTTCTTACCCCCTCTCTTCTGGGAGGCTGGCCGCAGGGTGAGGGAAGGAGCATGGAATTTAGGGTCAGAAAGCTGTGTGATTGATCCCTGGCTGTATGGCATTGGATAAGTTATTTATCTTTCTGAGACTTGGTTGTTTCCTTCTGCAATAGGGATGATAATTTTACACTTTAGAATTGTTTCAAATACTAAATAACATGAAGACTATAAATGTTCTAGTGCAGTTTTGGCACATTAAGGCATTCAATTAACTTTCCATTCTCTCTCTTTTTCTCCCTTTCAGAATCTTTTCCTATTAATGCTACTCCAAAGCCCATATTGGACTTTACTGTTAGGCTGAAATACATACATAAACCAAATTAGAAATAGAATAAGCTGTTATCTAATATGTAGATAACTGCATTGAATATAGTTTTGGTAAATCATAGACTTACAGCAAAATAGTCATAACCATGCTATTTTACAGTTGACTATACAGCAGACCATAATTTCTGGGATATCTTTTCTATCACTGGTTTTAAATAGTAGATACAGTGATTTTAGGCCTTATTAACATTAGATTTTTCCATTACTAAATCCATACCTTCTACCAAGGAACATAATTCTTCCCCATGCCCTGAGGAAAATTTATTAAATGACAGTTCTTATTAAGATAACTGTATTCTACCCTCAGAAAAATTATTTAGAGGCAAGAAAGTGCTTTGCCAAGGTGTCCAATAAAAAATTTGTTCCTGTAATTTTGTGTGGCACAAGCATTTGGTACCTAGGTTGTGCTAGGATCTATTTTAAACTCTTAGAATGATGAGGAGGTAATTTTGATATTTCTGTGTACACTTAAATAAAATGAACATCAACAGGAAAAACTTGAACAGTACTTTATATTTATGGAGATGTATTTGGAGACGTCTTTAATGTAGCTTTAAAATAAATTCGGTTCTCACATTTGCCATTCTAAGTGAGTTGCCATAAATTGTTATAATTTCTATAAAACTGCCTAAGTGTTTAGAATTTGTGGCAGCATATACCAGAAAGAGTGAGAACAGTAAAGAATTATTGGAGGGAATTACTTCCTAATTATGTTGAAAGAATGATATTGAGATTCCGTTTTAGATAAAACATCAGAATCCTTTGTTAATAAGCTTCTCTTTCCATTGATCTGTGACCTAAGAGGAATAAACTCATAACACAACGCAAAGGGAAGCGGGTTCGGGCCCAGTGAAGGTCCTTAGCTTACTGCTTAACCCAAGTCTGTTAATGCGAGTTAGAGGATTGATAAGGCAAAGTCCCAAGAGTTATGTTGAGTTTTTACAAGAGACTTAGACCAGGGGTGTCACACACATCTTCACCGGGGACCACATCAGCCTCGCAGTTGCCCTCAAAGGGCTGAATGTAATTTTAGGACTGTGTAAATATAACTACTACTTACTAGCTAGGCGAGAGCTCAGTGCTGCTGCTGGGTAAAACAAGGAGGAGGGCCGGATTCGGCCCGAGGGCCTGGTGTTCGCCACCTGTGAGTCCTAGACTGTTTCAGTTCACACTTAAAAAGTCAATTTTTGTAGACAATATGTGGCATATTTTCCTATTGAATATCATAAATGTAATTGTATTAATTGTGCTATCATCATCTAGTTGATAAATGATTCCTTAGTAGAATAGGGCAATTTGATATCTTACGACTTGTGTGGAAGCTGCAAAAGAGGTATCGATTTTTTATATAATCTTTATGTTTCCAATGTTTCTCCCATTTATGAATTGATTGAAGCATCTCAAAATTCCCTCAAGTGAAGAAGTACATGTGTATTTACTTCTAAGTTGGACAGGGAGTCTCTGAGGTCCGCAGCCAAACGCGACCTAATCACGGACTAGCAGCAAAGAAAACATCTCCGATGTAGTCCCAGATCGCTAATCCAGAGTCCCCTTACTCTAGGACCCATCACTTAGGCTTGTCATCACCCCGCCTCCTCCCCTGTAAAGTACAAAGGCCGCCCCAGAGCAGCGAGCCCTAGCCTTGGTCTCTGCAGCCCTACGCTTCGCAGGGACTCATCAGGGCTGCTCAGCACATGGGCTGAGCCCTTGCTTTTTCAACCAAAGCAACCTGAATTTTGTCTGGGTGGAAATCAGGACTCCATATGCCATTTACTTAAAAACTAGATCCTCCTTTCAAAGAGCATTGCAAGATCACGTGCAATATTCTCTCTGGTTCCCCCTGCCCTGTGGTAGGTCATCTGATTTGTGGAAGATCATAGAGGGAGGCCGGGAAGATCAAAAAGTAAAACCCTATGTCAGAGCAAAGAGTCAAGATTTTCTACTGTGCATTTAGAACCCTAAGACTGAGATTCCCGTTTTGTAACAAAGAGCTATAATGGTTCACTTGAACAATGAGCAGACTTAGGGCCAGATAGTCTATACGCCTCATCTATTTCCATTTTCAGGCAAAGTTCAAGTGTGCGCTGGAGGCCCCCACACGAGGCCACTCGCTCCTGAAAGAAGCTCATGTTGCCCCTGTTACTGTGGATGCTAAGGACACGTACCTTCTCTTTGCAAAAGCAGGGCTTAGGACAGGCTGGGAAGACCGGGAGGGGGTCCTGCAAGCCAAGCCTGTCTCATGATAGCAAAAGCAGGGAGTCACCCCCTTCCAGGCTGTACCAAAGGCTGATGTGCATGAAGTTGTCCGTGGCGCCCCACTGGGGAGCTCACGCTGCCTCTCAACCTGGAACGGCTAAGGCTGCCTCTCAAGTGCGAAGTGTAGCCCGCAGCACTGGGTGTTTTTTGTATTTCGTGGTTGACTCCTTAAACCGCTGGGCAGTGCCCAGAGCCTGGCCTCGATTCTTTCTACTGAGTTGTCACGTGCCAGAACCCTCCTCCGCAGCTCGCCTTCTCCCCTAAGATCACCCTCGTCTGGAGTCTCTGCCCACAGCCCAGGCCGACACTCCTTGGCATGACAGGGGAAGGTGGGGCGGTCACTGTCCCTGATTCCCTTTCACATCCTGTCAGTGTGGTCCTGGTCTGTGCCCAACCTTTTCAGGTACGTCGAGTTTTCAAAGACTGCTTTGAAAGTTAAAACTACGGAACATGAGCCCTTTCTTTTTCTTTTCCTCATTTCTTCATAATAATCTTACTTCTCTTTGGAGCAACGTAGATAGTACTGATGGATGAATAGAGAATAGGGCAAAAAATAATAAAGATTTATATATTTCAAAATAAGTTTTCACCATATCAGAGGCAACCTAAAAAGAATGCATTCCGGGTCAGAAAGCAGATAAGCCAAGGGGATTTCACCACAGCCTACTGAGTTTCATCTGTCTAACAAACTGACACCTCGCTGCGCTCCGGGAGTGTGAGATCCATCACGCCTGGTCCTTGTCCTGGGGACCGAACCGCTTCCACAGGTTAGAGTCCACGCAAAAGCGGGGCCCTGAGTGGACCTGGCAGTTCCCAGAAGCAGGGCTGTAACTTGGCTTCTTGAGAACCCTGTGGCGGTGAGGGCCCCGAAGCTGTGTCCTAGCAGGTGAGGAAGGGGCAGCCGGGTGGGAGAGGCAGAAGGGCATCGCGCGTGGAGGGCGTGGCGGGAAAGTGCGCTTGGACAGCTTGGACAGCGGTCGGTACTCTCGGCCTTGTTTTATCTGAACGTGAAAGGCGGGCCAGGAGTAAGGGGCTGGCTGTGTGCTCGTGACTTTTACCCACGAAGGGTTTGGAGCAGGAGAGCAACGAGGCCTGGCTTGTTTTTTTTCAGGTAATTTTCTCTGATTGTGTGGAAAACAGAGTCCAGGAAGCAAGACTGAAGGGAGAGGTGGCCTTGAGGAAGCAGTCTGAGTGGCAGCAGTCCGGAGGGGGTGTAGGAGCGCTGCAGGCTCTCATGGGGCACCCCCTTCCCCGGTCTTCATGGTGCTGAACAAGGAATGGGGGGCCCTCGGCTAGCTCTCACTCCTGGGGAGAGACACTCCCTCTCCTCCCTATTCCCAGGGCTCTCGGCCTCAGGCCCACTCACCGTGTCACCACCATCAGGAACTACCTCCTTTCACCCTTCACCCCAGTTCCATCAGGCCTCACAAGAAGGCAGGGGCTCCCCGGTCAGTCTTCACCACCCGCCCCCTCCCAGCCGATTCTAATCCCCATCCGGCATCCTGAGCAGTGAGACACTCCTCTTCCTTCCGGCTCTCCCTAGACACTTTCCTCCAAGTTAACTTTCTTCTGGAAGCCTTTCTGATGTTTTGTATACTTTACTTGTTCGACAGTCTTGTTCTCTCCCCAGCCCCCACCACTGTACACCCTAGAATGCAAGTCCTAGGACGTTATCAGTGTTTTTCTCTTTGCTGGTGGCGGGTTCCCCAGGGGTTAGGTCAGCATCTGCCACAGTAAACAGGTGTGAAAGGAGTACTTTCTGGAGTAAACGTAATGAGAGGGCTGGTCTATCTGTTGTGCTTCCAGAGTAAGGGACAGAGAACAGTTACAACTGACTTCAGGCTTTTGGCTTAGATGACCTGATGCTATGATTGTGCGTATTTGCTACAATCACAGGTGGTTTCCTCCTGCACGCTCTACTAATGTTAGTGCTTTTAATTTTGGTCACGGAGCATTCCCATGGGACTTTGCCAGCAGTGGAATTTATTATTTTCTGAGAAAACCTCACAGTGATTGAAGCGTAACCGTTTTCCGTACAATATTCAAGAGAAACACTTTTTCTGATCTCCCTTCCCAAGAATGTGAAAGTCACGCATTGTATGTGAACTACCAGGGGGCTTCGGGCTGTGAAAATCAATTTGTTCAGGTGCTGTCCCGGAACATTGTGTCAAGAAACAAGGAAGCAAATGAAGATGAAGGAAAAGAGGTTTGGAGCTGGGAGGAGAAAGGTGAAGAGATCGTTTTCTCTGCTTGAACGTTTCTGAGCAAATGCAACCTCAACAAAGGACGAGAAACAGATATAGAAGCAAAAGAAAACGGAGGGAAAAAAACTGCCAAGTGGCATCAAGCCCCACCTCTGCCAAGCACAGAACGTCCACCTTATGAGATGTGCTTCTAGCTACTATTTCATTATTCCATGAGAAATTCCTTGGTACCCATCTTTCCAATAAAACAATCCCTCTAGCTCCATTCACCCCCATATACCCATGGATTTGCCAAAATACCTATGACCCAAACAATGTGTACGAAATGTCCTATGAAAGACTTTTACATTTTGGCATGTGACCTGTTTTGGTTATTGCAGAATCATTACATATAATTACATATAAATGGCTAGGTTAATAGAAAGATTTTAAAAACATATTCCGTCATCAAAGATTACGTTAAGTGGAAGAGTGAAACTCTTACTTATTGCCACGTATAATATTTATAGACCTTAAGCGTATTCTCATTTAATCCTTCCCACCATCCTGGAAAATATTTATTTCCCCCATTCTCCAAAGGAGCACAAAGAAGAGGAGTCCCTCAGCTGCAAGCCGAGGGAAGGGAAAGCGAACCTGTGTGGTTTGACTTCGAATGGCCTCTCTCCGTGTGCGTCCCACGCAGTGTCTCCAAAGGAAGCCCCGTGGCTGTGCGCCGGTTCTGAGAGCCCCTTTGTGCGAGCAAGGACACGGTCACCCCGCCTCCAGCACCAGCCTCCCACGCCTTGTCGCACTCACAGAATTCTGCTCAGCCCGGCTGAGAAGCAGCGCACGCACTACAAGGAAGCGGTTGTTGTGTGAGTGTTTGGGGAGGGGGGAGAGAAGCAGGAATGCACTGCTGGGTGGGGGGGCAGACAAAGGACAGCGTTCTCGGTGCGCAGCAGCCTCGGAGAGTGGGACCAGGCCGGGGCGGGGCGGGGGAGTGCAGCAACAACCGGAATCAGCCTGGCCTTAGTGACACGTGAAGAGTTTCCACCACCTTCGCCAGGCTCAAATAGTTTAAAACTTCATACCTGTTATTCAGTGGCATCAACATATTTCTTCACAGCTTAGGATTAAGCAAGGGGAACAAAATTCAGAAAGCATGTTTCCACTAAAGAAAAACAGTGGCTAAACCGCACAGACACACCCTGAGGAGACCGCAGCCAGGCCACTGGGATGTCCCCGACGACAAGGCTGACGCTGTCTTCTGTCACGTTGCAAGTCCACAAGGCTGGCTTCTATGTTGTTGATTTTTGGCATTGCGTGCATAAGCTTATTTTATTCTCTAAGTTCTAAACTAATGGCACGACCAATGAACTTTTGGGGCATAAGCGTTCCTGAACATGAGTTGCCTACGTTGTGAGCTTGTGGCGAAGTCAGCGCACACCTGTGTCTACCTGGAAATCGGCCCCGCCCTGCTCCTAGCCTCTCCGTGCTCACAGAAGCAAAGGGCCTAGTTCTTTGTCGCTCCGTGGGACTGGGGATAATTAGACTGACCTTTGTCTCCAACAGGGGGTGACTGAAGGTTAAATGAGTGAACATATGAAAGTCAGTGGTGGAGATGCGGTACACATTCCATAATGATAGTTGTTGCTTTTGCCTTTTCTGTATTAATTGGGAGGCAACAGGTAGATGTGGAGAAATAGAAGAATGGGAAGAGAAAGAAAAAAATCGAAGAATGGAAGAACAAAAAATAAGTATGTATAGTATTATTATAATACTGTATCTGAAGAAATCGTTCAACTTCATCAGAAACAACCACAGAATTTGAAGCAGAGTGATCTCACAGGCCATGGAGTTTCTCAAAAAGGTGGTGTGTCCATTCAGTGCCTTTGTCTTTCAGAGATAACCAAGCAGACAACATTTCACGTGGATCAGGTTCCACATGTGAAAACGATGCTCTATTTGTATTATTTTGTGGGAAAAGAAAATGCTTCATAATTGGAGTATTGCTATAAATGTATCAAATACGCAGCTGATCTTTAAATGAAAAGGTGATTAAAAACAAGAAACAGGATAGGAGTTAATTTTTAACTATCTTTTGCTATCAGAGTTTACATCAATGCCATCTTATATTCTTCAGGGATGGCTTATTCCAACTATTCGAAAATCTATACATAATTCAGAAATATAAGCTGTGACTTATGGATCAAGTATTCCAAAAAGTGTACAAATAAAGCTTATCTATCTTTGTATTGATTGTGCATTAAAAAAATTAAACTGTACATTAAACACTTGGCTTTCAGAATAGATTTGGTAGGTGATGTTGAATTTTTTTGAATATACTAAAACAATAAGTCTTTTCTAAAATTTGCCCTGGCTGGTGTAGCTCAGTGGATTGAGCGCGGGCCTGTGAACCGAAGGATCGCGGTTTGATTCCCAGTCAGGGCACATGCCTGGGTTGCCAGGCCAGTTCCCGGCAGGGGACATACAAGAGGCAACCGCACATTGATGTTTCTCTCCCTCTCTCCTTCCCTTCCCCTCTAAAAGATAAATAAATAAAATCTAAAAGGGAAAAAAAAATACTTAAAAAAAAATCTTTAAAAAAAAATAAAAAAATAAAATAAAATTTTAGATTTTCTTACTAGTTCAAAAATCCCAGAAATGATTGTATATCTGTTGGAAGGTCTTCAGGATCATGAGAAAAATTTCCCACAAAATATCAATTTGGCACAGACTATTCTAGAGTAGAAATATTGGAAATGTAAATTGTTTACTATTTGAATTTTGTTGTTTTGGGAAGTGTCTATAAAGCTTCTGCCAGATTTAATCGCAGAGTCCTCTGATGGCTTGCAATTTATTAAACATGTTCCCAACACAAAATTCAAAGCGCTAAGTTCCTTTAATAAGTCAGTCAGAAACACGAAGCTGAAAAGACCTCTACATCCGTACAGGCTCATTGCAGCATTTACAGTAGCCAAGGTATGGAAGCAACCTAAGTGTTCATTGATAGATGTTTGGATAAAGAAGAAATGGTGTGTATATATAATGGAATATGACTCCACCATAAAAATGAATGAAATCTTGCCATTTGTGACAACACAGATGGACCTTGAGGATATTGCCCTGAGTGAACTATGTCAGACAGAGAAAGCCAAATGCCGTATGATTTCATTTATATGTGGAATCTAAAAACAGGAACCAGCATAACAGAAACAGACTCGTAGACACAGAGAATAAGCTGATGGTTGCCTGGTGGAAGGGGTTAGGGGGCAGTTATGTAACTTCATCAGTTACATGTCTATTCACTGGGTTGTATGCTTGAAACTAATATAACACTGTTGACTCTAATTGAAATACAAAAAAATATTTAAAAATAAGTCAGGCAGGTTTGACTGTGAAAAGAAAGTTACTTTCAACATTTTGCACTTGTTTTTCCCCATTTACTGGAATGCCTCGCCAGGAACCAGCAAAACTGGATTGTTGTTGATTCTCATCTCTCCCCAGCATTTTCATTCTCTGAAACCTCTAGCTCTCCCAAGACTGGAACGTACTAACTATAGAGGGAATGGCTAGAATGCCTTGCAACTTTGGACATCTCACTCCTTCAAGAAATGCCAGAAACAGCAGAGAGCCTGTGCAGAGGGAGGAAGGTCAGGAGAAAATTTCCTAAATAAACGGGGAGTTGTGGTTTGAAATAACCTCGTTTCTTTGTGATGGTTGCAGGAAGCTCAAAGCATCTAAAGCCTTGTTGTTATTGTTTTAAGGACGGGGGATGCGGAATGGAAACAGTTTCCTGTGATGCAGGAGTGGTGCGCTGTGGTGAAAGTAAAAGTGAATGCCGTAAAGTTGCTTGATTTCTAAAGAACAGAAATGAACTCAGTATCATAAGAGCGTTCAAGACAAACAACTTAACTGGAGATAGTGGTGTTGGGAACCGCCCTGCCTGGTTTCAGAAGCTGTAACCACCCCACCTCACCCTCACTCCCCCCGCCCCCCATGGCTAAGGCAGAGTGAGCGACCTTGGGACCTTAAGCCACTAAGCAGACAAAGCTTATTTCCCTGGCAGGGGTGCCGCTTCTGCTCCTTTTACTTCACCTGCCTGGCCCCCAATGCTTGATCGGTTAGCTAATAATGGGTAAGATTCCTCCAGGGAGGGATGATCCAAGACAGGCATGATCACATGGGGGCCCCAAGGAAGGACTTAGGGCGCTATAAGCAAAAGGGGGTGATGGACCCTCAGCTTTGATATAGCCTGAGTCTTCATTCTGTCTGCAAGAAGCCTCGTAATCTCTTGGCTGCCTTACTTACCCTGCCTGACTTAAGCCTGAGACAATGCCTTAAGCCTGAAACAATGCTGGTGGTGGGTACCACCCTGTGCTGGAAAGGACGGGTTCCCTAGGGCGATCAGGCCTAAGAAAGAATATGCAAAGTCCTGTGAAACCTGCTTTGTTTAGAATGCTCTCCATTGAATACGGGTCCCAGCAAGCAGTGAGTTTGTTCCTCCAAGTTTTATTGCTCTTTAGCTATCTGACCCTGACTCAAAGTAGGCCCTCAGAGCTCTTTGTACGTTATCTATTGTTTGAGCCTTACTGCCTGACAATGATGAATGAGCCTGTATTCCTGTGCAAAAGAAACCTAATAAAAGCCCATTGAGGAAAAGGCTCTTGGCCCTTCTCCTTTGAGAGATCGGCCACCTTTTCCCCCCAAGAGGATCATATCTTAGTAGACTTATTCTCATCTGTGGTGGCTGGTGGGCCTGCAGGTGGAGCTCCCCCACATAGTGGCAGGATAAGAGAGTAGGCAAAAGGAGACACTTTCATTCTGCTTTCAGTATTTCATCTGGAAGAGAGCGGACCAGTAAGCATTATATTGTCTGCTACCATAGCCACTGGTAGTCTTCCTAGTGGGCTATTATCTTTTAAAAGGTATTCCAGGCCTCATTTGGGTTCAGTGAAGCATGCTGTAATCCATTACTCATGTCCAACGACGTGGGTGAAGTAGTGGCTGCTCTTTGCTAAGAATTTACCACTCTTGACCTAGAACATTGCTAGTATTTGATGAATGTTGAAAATCTCACGGGACAATCAGTATTCATTATGACTTCATCCAAATACACGGCATGGAAAAATCCAAGTTTTGGAATTTCTTGTTATATCAGTAACTATGAATTCTCACGTTGTCTAAAGACTCTGATTTTGGTGGTGCAACAGAATAGTGAAACGAGGCCACCAAGAGTGTCGTGATGGAGGAAAAAATCTGTCCCACTGGGCCCTCAAATTCCTCACCTCTTACTCTCGTATGTCCCCCACCATCCTCATTGTTGATTTCTCTTCATTTTTGAATGCTATTATTTTAAAATGTTCCAATCCAAAGCAGCTGTGTTGGGCAGAACATCAGTTCCAAGTTTACCAGCAAACACTCAGCAGGAAGCTTGCCATCAGAAGGGCACTTCGGGTTGCTGGCAGCCACTGGGCTCTGGAAGGCTGCCTTCCTCTTTCCTTGGTTACGTGATGCCCCTTGAAGAGACAAATAGCACCATCACTCCTGTTGGGCAGGGACCCCTGTCTCCATCCAGCACACTGTGATTTCATGATAGCATAAACTGGGCTCACAAGATACATGTCTGAGTCAGCTGTTCCTGCTTTGGTGTCGAATCTCATGAAAAGCGTGAAACAAAGGCTTGTGACACATTCAGTTTTCATTGCAAAATAAATAAATAAACACTAAGGCCAAGGCTTGGGAGATGATGGCAGTTGGAATGACAAGAGATCATTTTAATCAACGGGGCTTCAGCAAGCTATCCAACATCCAGAAAATCAGTTTAGCTGAAAGTAGCGTAAAACGTGCCAAACATGTTCAATGCTGAAGGATTCAAATTAGTGCAACGAGAAGACGTCAGGACGGATGGCTGTCAGGTAAGCAGTAGGTGTAGTCAGTGTCAGCGATAAGCTAAGACAACGTAACATCTCTCTGGTGGTTTTTCTAGCTCATCATACAAGCCAGTGTTGAAAATGCCTCTATGTGACAACAATTATGTCAGAACACAGGGAACTCTGTGGTCACAAAGCACAGCGAATTACTTCGGAGGGAGGACGACTTCTTTAAACTGGACCCAGGAGACGAAGCATTGGCTGGGCCACCGGTAGCACGTGCCAGGGGCTGTGCAATCTACTCCAGCAGGCAGACCATACCTGGAGCTTCCGCTGCAATGGGCGGCACCACGCCAACTACCCACATTCTCCACGAACCATTCTTTTGTTCTTTTCTTTTTTTTAATTGGGCATCCTGCATTTAATCTGGGTAACAGTGGCCTCAATCCTAATTTAAGACCTCCTTTTAATACCTATGACATTCATGATCAGACAGAGTTACAAGTGGTTCTCTGATGTGGAAGACAATGGAAGGCATCAAATAAAGCCACCAGGCTACTTTTTTTCCCATTTAAAATACACCAAGCAAAATAACTTTATACTGGTTATATATTGTAAGAGCTTACAATCTTCAAATATAATGCTTGTTATACTAACATGTCTTTTTTTAATGTTTTGACAATTGTATTTTATTTTGTTTTATTTTATTTTATTTTTTGCCTTCTTGTTTTATTGTAATTGTTGTTCTTGTACAGTTTTCTGTCTTTTACTCCCATTCCAGGCCACCACCCCAGTCCTCCCCACCTCCCTCCCATTTCCACCCCCTCTAGTTTTTGTCCATGTGTCCTTTATACTTGTTGCTCTAAACCCTTCCCCTTTTCCCCTGAAATTCCCTCCCCTCTCCGCTCTGGTGACTGTCAGCCTATTCTCAATTTCAGTGTCTTTGGTTATATTATGCTTGTCTGTTTGTTTTGTTGATTAGGTTCCTGTTAAAGGTGAGATCATATGGTATTTGTCTTTCACTGCCTGGCTTATTTCACTTAGCATGATGCTCTCCAGTTCCATCCATTCCATCCATGCTGTTGCGAAGGGTAGGAGCTCCTTCTTTCTTTCTGCTGCATAGAATTCCATTGTGTAAATGTACCACAGTTTTTTGATCCATTCATTTACTGATGGGCACCTAGGTTGCTTCCAACACTTGGCTATTGTAAATTGTGCTGCTATGAACATTGGGGTGCATAGGTTCTTTTGGATTGGTGTTTCAGGGTTCTTAGGATATAATCTAAGCAGTGGAATTGCTGGGTCAAAAGGTAGATCCATCTTTAGTTTTCTTAGAAAATTCCATACAGTTTTCCACAGTGGTTGTACCAGTCTGCAATCCCACCAACAGTGCACTAGGGTCCCCTTTTCTCTACACCCTCTCCAACACTTGTTGTTTGTTGCTGTGTTTATGATGGCCATTCTGACCGGTGTGAAGTAGTATCTCATTTCCACGAACCATTCTTTTCTGCACTGGACAAACTAGAGAGTGAAACTGGAATGTTCTAGAACTCAAGTGCCCTGAATCTTTCAAGTATTCATAGTGACATAAAGTCCTATGACCTACAAAGAGTACAGCACTTTTTGATTTAAATTTTACCTTGTGAGAAGGAATTCTTGGGCTTAGACTTGACCCTTCCTACTGGAATAGCTCAGTTCTTGATGGTTCTGAAGTCTACAGAGGGGCTCCTGCCAGCTTCCCAGGAGTTCTTGTCCTAGACAACTGTACAATCAAAATACCGACTGGGTACAGGACAGGGGCACTGAGAAATCAAAAATTAAAATCACTTCCTTTTTTGGTGTATTATATTGTTGGACTTATAATTCTTTTCAGAAAACTTTGTCAAAAACACAATTCTTTGCAAAATGTAAGACAAGTTACCTGTATGAAATATAAAATGGTTATGTTGAATGTATGAATCTTAAAAATAAATTAAGTAGATTAACAATTACTTTCAGATAATTTTACCAATTTGATGTGTAACTGTTTCCGCCCAAATGTATTCAATGATACCAAAGTGCCATTTTAAAGTAATATTTTACAAGCTAGAGTTCCTCAACGTTCTACCTATTTATGATTTATGTGTTACATTTTTTACAATATTTGATGTCATTACCATTTTGCCAAAGTTTAGGTGCTACAGCATCATAGAACCTCTCAATTTCATTTCACTTGTTTTCAATATCACTTTCATAACAACAATTTCTCATGTTATTATTACTCTAACGTGGCCAGGTGCGGCTGGGGGTCCCGGGCATCCTGCAGGTCCCACCCGGGCTTTTGACACACTGCCTGGGCCCCCCTGTGGCTGGGAGACGCAGCTCCTCCTACCCTCCCTGGAGGCTGGGAGGTGTCAGGTGTTCCTAGCCACTCGTGTCCAGGCAAACTTGTTTCAACAGTGAAGGCCTTTAGGCCATCCTCGAAAGGGACGCGTCAGATGCATCGTGTCTGAAAACACGTGAGGGGAGAAGACGCACGTCGTCCCTGGTCACCTGGTGGATTTAACCAGGCATTTGAGTCAGAGCGCATACCGCTCTGCGTATCGCAGGGCGTGTTGCGATTCTACCAGAGAAGAAGGTAGAGACCAGTCTATTAAACACTTCCTGATTTCTTCCACTGCAAATGTTAATCATACACTCCATACTTTATTAACAGCGGAAAAGTCAGGACACATTCTGTGTGTAAGAGCACATGGGGGCCATAAGCGTGCATGGCTGGGACTTTGGGCAACGGATGGGAACAGCTTAAATAATCATGCTCATGGCTGAGCTGGGCCTGCTGTAATGAGCGCTTGCTTTAAACCTCTATTTACCAGCTTCCTCTGCTGAGGCAGGTCCATGTCTGATGGGGCCTGAAGCTTATTCAATATGAAGAACTCATTTTAAGAAAAAGAAGGTAAGAATACCTTATGTTGGAAAAATTAAAAAAAAAACAACAACAAAAACTAGTGACATACTGCTGGGGTCCTCCCAGGCTCGGCCAGGCAAGGGCTCAAAGTTTGTCAGGATCATTGTAAAGCCACCTGCGATCCTCTCACTGCCACGAAGGCCACACCACGTGGACCAATCGGCCATAGGAGTTGTCTGAGTCCCCAGGAATGGGCCTGTTGGGAAATGGGGGCGCAGGAAAGAGAAGGGGTCAGTGAAGGACCAGGGAGAAGTAAGAGGAGAACTGTTGTGTGGGTGAGGAGGAAAGCTAGCTGAAAAAACCCAAGGGATCAACCCCAAACTAAACAATTAGCTCCAATCATTTCATCTTTCAATGCAGGTGTGATCCTTCCCCTTGAACTTGGTCAGGGCCTGTGCCTTGGCTCTCTCTGGGAAGTGCATGTGAGGACTAGACTCTCTTCAATCCATTCTCAGCTGGTCAGATCCACATTTGGGCAGGAACTGAGATTCATGCCTAGTAGGTCGTGCCAAGAATGCCTGATGTCCTGCTTCTCACTCACCCTCCTACAATGCCAGGACTCTGTCCTGTGTGGCAGCACCCTCATGGACAAGTGCTGGTGTCTCTGAGGGGACATGCTGGGGACATCATGGGCATGTCACAGGGTGTAGCACACCAGCTGCCTCTAGGAACACTGTCCCTGTCACAGTGGAGAGCCATTGGTGCACAATGGTGACAGGAATAGAAAACCTGGAATAGGAATAGGAGAAACGTGTTCTTTTTCCTCCTTCCGGCTTCTAGACCTCTCTTGTCTTCCCTTTTGGAAGGTCCTGATGATAACTCAGCTGAAGCCCCAGATCCAAGTACAGCAGGGCCGATTTCCAGCTGAGAGTCAGCGGCTCCACGCTGAGCACGCTGTTGGGAGCAGATGCGCTATTTCATTGCTCTGGCATTAGCTTATTCCTCCCACATGTGTTCTTGAACACCCAGCGTATATACCAGGAAACCTGGGTTCTCGAACAAAATGGACCAAGTTTCTGCCTTCATAGAGTTTGTAGTCTACTTGGGAAAAAACGAAAATAGCTATTTTAACAAAAGACAAAAATTTGCTATTTTAACAAAAGAGCTGCAAGTGCCGTGAAAACAATAGAAGAGAGATTTTATTCTGTTTACATCGTTTCGTAGGTACTGTCACCTGGTTGTCCGGAGTCCTGCTCTCGGGGGCCGTTGCTTCCCAGTGCCCACAGGCAGGCCCTGGACGAGCAGTTTCCCACTTCACCGGGTGCTGCGAGCCTCCGGATTCCAACACAAGGAGACGATGGGCGTCTTGCTGCTCTTAGTTTCATCTCAGCACTTTCATCAATCTCAGATCTCCGTATCATGCTGATGGTCTGTGTCTCAGTCTGTCCAGGCTGCCGTAGCAAGATGCCAGCCTCGGTGGCTTACAAACAGCAGATGTTTCTTCCTCACTGTCGGAAGCCAGGAGACCAAGGTCAGTGTAAACACAGTGCGGTTCTGGTGAACGCCTGGTCCCAGCTGCAGACTGCTGACCACTCCCTGCACCCTCACGAGGCAGGAGGGCCAGGGCCAGGCAGCTCCCTGGGACTCTCTAATAAGGGACTAGCCATTTATAAGGGCTTCCACCTCAGGAACGGGTCTCCTCCCAAAGACCTCCTTTTAGGTCCACTACCTTAGGGTTAGGGCTTCAACACAAGAATTTGGGGGCATGCAAACCACAGTAGTTTTTCACCTCAATTCTGGCAACCCCCAACTTCTGGCACCAGTATCTGTATCAAGATACTTGGTTACAAGCCACAACGACTAACTTTAGCAAAACGAAAATCCACAAGATTGGAGAGAATGCAGGGGAAATCAGCTTGGAGAGAACAGAAACCAAGTATATCCAGGATATTTTGAGGCAGGAAGAGCTTAAAATCTCATTCATGTGCCATTGCTGGAATTCATCAGCAAAATCATATATATATATATATATATATATATATATATATATATATATATTTTTTTTTTTTTTTTTTCCCCTCTCCGTATGGCACTCTACCCAGGATTTAAAACCTGAGGAGAGGAAGAGTTCTCATGTGTTCCTCCCTTGGCTCTCCTGGAGTGGTGAGAAGAGAGACTCGTTTCTAAAATCCTCTGCCTGAGCTCAGACTTCGCAGGGGTGGACTGAGAAGCCTGCGGCAGGGTGCCGCCAGCACACACAGCTTGCAGCCCCGGGAGGTCACCCCTCATAATGAAATCGGAAGCCCGTTAGGGTTGGAAGCCTGTTAGTCTTCTCCCAAGTTTCATTCACCAGTTTCCCAGCCCCTGGTTCCTAACTTCCAATTTGTGTTAGCACCTCCAAAGGCAAACCCACCCGCACAGAAATAAAGAGCGTTTTTCATCCATTCATGACACGTAGCTCCAGTTATTTCGTCTGAACTCCAGAGCCAGTACTCCAGAGCCCTAACTACGCTGGCTCTGGTAACCTGTGGATCGCTGAGGTTCTGGCTCTCCAGACAACTCTTCGGCCTTGTTTCCAAGCTTTGCTGTTCCCTTGGTAACTCTCCAACACTGCTGGTGCTTCGTTGATGCATTTATTACACACTTGAAGACCCACATATAGCCCTGGCTGGTGTAGCTCAGTGGATTGAGCGCGGGCCTGCGAACTGAAGGATCTCGGTTCGATTCCCAGTCAGGGCACATGCCTGGGTTGCCAGGCCAGTTCCCGGCAGAGGACATACAAGAGGCAACCGCACATTGATGTTTCTCTCCCTCTCTTCTTCCCTTCCCCTCTAAAGATAAATAAATAAAATCTAAAAAAGGAAAAAAAATCTTTAAAAAAAAAAAAAAGACCCACATATGATGCACCGTTAAGTTCATCATCTTCATCAATCTACTAATGCCAGAATAAATTGCTGCTGTGATTTCTACTGGAATGTTCAAGTTTTCAAGATAGTGCTTATAAATAGGACTTCCCTTACCACATTCCACTTCGTGTCTCTATAAAAATGTACCCACATCTTTCCTCCTTGTTTTCTAGAAAAAAAAATTATCAAGTCTAAAATTTAGGGTCATTTTTCTCTTGCATTAATTTACTTAAATCTTTTTTGTTTTTAATATTGACTCGATGATTTTATTGCTATTATATAATTTCACATGAAATGACCCTAGATCTATAAAACAATATTTCCATAGAGAATATAGATGAAGAAAGAAGAGAAATACTGTGTGAATTTTTTTTACCTGGTAAGAGGATCTCCTTAAGTCTTTAGTAGGATGTATACAAAATAAGAATTGAAATAATTATATAATTACTAATACATAATTACTTTTTTGGTAAATTCCTCACCTTGAAGGTAGACTATATCTATTCCATTTATTCCAAAATAATTTGCTGTATAAGACCAGGGCCAGTCACCGTTCTAAATTCTGGAGAGGAAGTAAAGCCTTGTGAATTACACCCCGGGGGTAGTGGGGGGAGACAGATGATCAACAGATACAGAGGAAAAATGCTAAGTACTTCGCTTGGTGTCAAGAACAGAGGAGAAAAACGAAGCTGGGGGACAGAGATGGGGAGAAATGGGCCGGGTGGCCTTTCACGTAGAGTGACCCGGAAAGGCTTTACTGAGGAGCTCACCTACAGCGAACACCTAGTTGCAGTGGGAGAGGAACGCGGCAGGTAGGAGGAAGAACATTCACTCCTGAGGTAGAGCATTTCTGGAAGTTCGAAGGAAGAGTCGGAAGGAAGAGTCGGAAGATCTGCGTGGCTGGGGCGGAGTCTGGGGAGGGAAGGGCACGATGGGATTGGAGGTATCAGGGCTGGGGAGGCTCCAATGGAGATCCTGGCTTTTATTGGGAAAGTCATCCCCCAAGAGCTGGGATTAGGGGAATGGCCCGGCCTGGCTGGGGAGGCAAAAGACTCACTCTGGCTGCAGAGTTGGAGTTTAAATTCTAAAGAGGCAAATCAGTGGGAAGAGGCCAGATTCAGAATGTGGAGAAAGTAGGAATTGTTGACAAACAGGATGTAAGGCAGAGGTAAAGCAGAGAAATGAAAGATAGAGCCATGTGTTTTTTTTTTAAACTGACTATGTAGAGTATTGTATTTTACATTTATAGTTCATCTTTCACAAAGGTTGTTAAAAAATAGGTTAAGAAACTTTTCAAAGAACAAATGTTCCTGAGTCGTACTCTTAGAGAACATATATTGAAGTATAAATGTATATTTAGCTACTATTCTCACATATACACATAATAACTTGTTTAGTAACTTGTTTGATGAATATAAATACAAAAAAAGAGAAATCCATGGATCTGTGGGCCCTGTGGTGTGGGAAGCAGATGCTGACGCTGACAAAGGAATTTATTACACTCACACTAAGAAGTTTTACTAGTCAAGCTCCAGGCCAGAAAAAAAGATGGTGCCCTCGGCAGATGTAATTGGAGATGTTTTAATGAAAGAAGATAGGGAATACAGAGATATGGCGGAGTTAAAAAGACCCTCAAGGACAGGGAGGCAGGTGAAGGTGAAGGAGCAGCTTGGGAATGAGGCACAGCAGGAAGGCAAGGTCACTTGCAAAGTGGCAAGAGGGCAGAAGTCATCATTGAATAGGGCACAGGCTGCGGCCTTTGAGAAGTCCAAAGGAACCCTGGCCATAGAAGAAAGCCCCTAGGGCAGAACTGTGGTGAGGAAGGGAGGAAGGGGGGACAAGGGGGATTAAAACCCTTACTTCCCTTTCTCCTCCTGCCCTTCCAGTTTTTATCAGTCCCTCCCTTTGGCTTCGGGAGGTGAGTGTACGCAGGGAGACCTGTCGATGCAGGCTACTGGGGCGCAAAGAGGCAAGAGGGGGGCAGACACTGAATCTGGGGGACAAATAAAGAATACGCAGCATGGAATCTTGTGTGATTTAAGGCGGATCCCCACCCCAGGACAAAAGTGAGAGCAGCTCTCTGGATTTCTTGTGGGAGAAACCAGGGATTGCATCTCTACATTGTTATCACGGAAAACTCCAGGACCACTGCCCACTTCCTTGTCTGGACCCAGAGCTCGGATCCTGGGGGCATGACTTCCTGGCTTGAGTCAAGCACCTGCACCTGTGATGGGAGGAAGGGGGGAGGCTCCTGCAATGGAGCCCAGTCCTCGCCTCGTGGAGTTCAGAAAGGGCTCTGACTCAGAGAAAAGGGTTATACAAAGAAAGTCAACATAAGGCCCCACCTGCAATTTAAAAACATTTTAACAAAAAGGAATGTAAGTGTCTCTAAACGCACACCAGTATTTCAGAACGCAAGAATGCTGTTTCATTTCTCCGGTCCAATAAGGTCAAAGCTTTGTCCTTTGTGGGATTGTTTACCCTATTTTCTTCAGCTAAAATTTTATTGCAATGCCAGGTCACTTTTAAAAATTAAGTTCTTTGTTTATTAAGAATAGGGGATATAAGTGGATAAGTATAAAGTGATTGCCATTGCTTAGGTGGGTGAAGGGTAATGAAAAAATAGGTCAACAAAACCTCAAAATGCAGGATTTTGTTAATTGCTAGGGACAACAAGAATCACAAAATTGCCCCCCTTTAACCCAGTTTATGCAACCTATTTGAGTTGGGGGCAAAACCAGTAAGAGCCTCATTTGTAAGAGTATGCAGCTTCATTTTCAGAATTTCTCTGCAATCTCTGGCTGAAGAGGTACAGAAAGTCGGCTCTGGGACTCAGAGTCGATCAAAGGCCTCTTTGTGACAGGGCCCACCTCCTCTCTCCTAGACAATGGGTCACAAGATGTGGACTTGGAAGTGAAAGGTCAAAGGGGAACACAGCTTTAAGAAGGAAAATAACATTCACCATCTCAGTACTGGCAAATTATTTAACTCCATTTTTGTCTTCACTCATTCACTCATGCATTCATCTAGTGATGAGACTTTCGGTATTTTCAAAACCATGCAATATGTGACTTTGGAAAAACACATACACTTCTTACTAAAATAGGCTCATCCTTTCCATTAGGAGCTCAGGCAGCATGGGAAGCAGACTATGGTCAGGAGGTAGCTCCCCCACATAAAAGCTATGCCACACTTTTATGTTTCTAAGCCCTTGATCCCAGTGTATAAACTGGAGATGCCAGTTACCTCCCAAAGTTGCAGCGGAGCACACAGCCCAGGGCCCAGCACAGAGGAAGCTGGCATTATCACGAGAAGTTATAGAAATAACACTGCTGACGTAAAAGGGTGAAGATGCGAATAAACAACTGCCATGCACTGCAATCATCATGCAGTAGTGAAATGGACAGTGACATACAGAGCGAGTTAATAGGCAAACGTTAATCTGAATAAAACGTAACTTCCGGTACTGTGCTGAATGCAATGGTGAAAGCAAGCATCCTTGTTTTATTCTTGATCTCAGGGGGCAAACGTTCAGTTGTTCACCACTGATAGGATGTTTGCTGTGGGTTTTGCATATACAGCTGAATGATTTCTTCATCAGATGAAATGATAGATCTCGTTAAATTGTTAGCAAAGAGCAACTGGGTCCTGCTGCCTGCCGCCACCCTCCAGGCAAAATTCCAGAGGCAGAGGTTTAGTGACCAAGGGAAGGAGTCTTTATTCAAAAGCTCCACAGTTTTGGAATAACAGCTTTCCACATGCATGAGTCACTTAAACCCATAATTAAGGCTGAACTCTTTAACTCTTTAGTTATAGCTTTAATCTCTTAAACCTATAATGAAGACTAAACTCTACCACCTGAGTTCTAGCCTTTTCCCTGTTAGTTTTCAGTTCTTGTGTTTCTCTAGGGTTCGTTTACAAACCAAAACAACCTAAGTTACAGAAGCTACATGATTGTGGAAGAATGGCAGGCTTCTGCCTCAGAGGTCATCCCCTCTAGAACACCCAAAGAAGGATAACCCTGCCACCCTCTGCCAGGCCATCTGGCTGGAGGGTGCACCTGGAGTTTCTTCCCATCCAAAATGCCACCTGCTGGGAAACGCAGGCTGCTGCAGTTCCATCATCCATGCATCATCCTCAAGGAGGAAAGCCCCAGAGCCAGAGCCAGAGCCAGAGCCAGAGCCAGAGATAATTTTTTTTTTTTACTTCAAATCTTCTCACCCATAATTCCATGCTCTCTGAGGGCATTTGGCTTCTCAGCCAATCCCATCCTAGGCTCTTTACCATTTTGCCTCCCGAAGCCTCCTCCTAGGGCCCCTCCCCGCTTTCCCCCAGTGATGTAATCAGATCTCTCTGTATCAAAATGATTTTTTTCCATCAACTGAAATGACCACTATGTATTTCCTTACAAGAGAAATATGTTTTTCCTTCGTTCTCGCTGTGGTCCATTACATTAAATAATTTTTGTATGTTGAACCATCCTTGCATTCAGGAATAAATCTGGTTTAGTCCTGATGTATATTCTTTTACAATGCTGCTGAACTTGATTTGATATTACTTTGTGCATCAACATTCATAAGGAATGTTGTCTGAAGTTTTCATGCAGCTCGTTGTCTGGCTTTGCTAGCAGGGTAACACCAGTCTGGTAGAATGCATTAGGAAGTACTCTGTCCTCCTCCAGTTTTGGAAAATTTTAAGTAGTGGTATTTGTTGTGCTATGAATGTTTGGTATACAATCACCAGCAAAGCCATCAGGTCCAGGGCTTTTCTTTCTTGGGAGATTTTTGACTATTGATTCAACCTCCTTATTAGTTATAGATCTATTCAGATGTCCTGTTTCTGCATGATTTATTCTGGGAAGAATTTGTATTTCCCAGACTGTTCATTTCATTTAGGTCGTACAGTTTGTTGGCATACAGGTATTCTCTCCTATCATGTTCATGTCACTAGAATTGACAGTAATATCCTAATGTTAATATCTGATTTTAGCAATTTAAGTTTTCTCTCTCTATTTTCAGTCCATCAATCTCAAGGTTTGTCAGTTTTGGTGATCTCTTCAAAGAACTACCTTTTGATTTTATTAATGTTCTTTTCTATTCTCTGTTCAATTTATCTCTGCTCTGATAATTATTTTCTTTCTTCTGATAAATTTGGGTTTAGTTTGTTCTTTATTTTCTGCTTCCTTACCCTGTAA
This sequence comes from Glossophaga mutica, assembly GCA_039655065.1. Lineage (NCBI taxonomy): Eukaryota > Metazoa > Chordata > Mammalia > Chiroptera > Phyllostomidae > Glossophaga > Glossophaga mutica. The sequence continues at coordinate 5,280,341 of CM077305.1, forward strand.
AATTAGGTTGTTGATTTGAGATTTTTTCTTGTTTTTTTAATGTAAGCATTTACATTTCTCCCTTAGTGTTGCTTCCTCTCTGTCCTGTATGTTTGGGCATTTTGGGTTTTTGTTTTCACTCACCTTAAGCCTTTTCTGACTTTCCTTGTGATTTCTTCTTTGATCCATTGGTTGAGTGGGTTACTTAATTTTTACAAATTTGTAAACTTGCCAGTTTTATTTCAGTTATTGATTTCTAACTTCTTGCTGTGGTCAGAGAAGATACATTTTATGATAGCTATTTTTTTAAAATTTATCGAGACTTAATCTGTGGCCTAACATGATGCATCTTGGGAAATGTCCCACGTCCACTTGAGAAGAACGTGCATGCTATTGTTGTATAGAATGCTGTGTAGAATATTCTATTAGATCTGGTCGGTTTATTGTGTTGCTCAAGTCCTCTGTTTCTTCACTTACGCTCTGTCTGGTGGTTCTATCCCTTATTGAGAGTAGGGTCTTGAAGTCTTCAACTATTATTGCAAAACTGTTCATTTTCCCCTTTAATTCTTCCAGCTTTTGCTTCATATATATTGACAGTTTATCAGTAGATGTACAAATGTTCATAATTATTATATCTTTTTGCTGTACGGAACGTTTTATTGATATATAATATCCTTCTTTGTCTCATAACTTCTTACTTTACAGTCTGTTTTTTTCTGAAGTTAGTATAACTAACCCTGCTCCCTTTTTTTTACTATGGTATGGAATACCTTTTTCCATCCTTTCACTTTAATCTAATTTTTTCATGTTTACTTCGTTTTTGACTTCTAAATTCTATTTTTAATTATAATGATTATGCAGGTGGTTCTTTTGGGGTTTCAGGGAAGCAATATTTTCAGCTGAAATACTACACATTGCAGACGTCCGGGAGATGAGTGTCTTGTTCTGACTTCAGCAGGCCCAGCATCTCACTGAGCCTGCTGGATGCTTTCCAGAGAGATAATTGAATTTTCCTGCGCATGAGACACATGGAGGCTGTGAGGTTGCCTTTGGTAAACTATTCCTTTCACTGTTCCTTACAATTGCTTTCTTTAACGCAGACAGATCCGACTGCATTTCCTTGCATGCGAAATAGGTGTTTAACATTCTCTTCTCGCCTACTAAGAGGACTAAAATGTTGTATTTCTTCAATCTCTAAGTTTCACTGAGAATTTTCCAATAAGCTTTCAATCTTCAAGTCGCCCATCTCTCATTTTTGTCTCATTTCACATGTGCCTGAGTCTGCTGCATGGTTTTTATTTCAGTTTCATATTAATCTCCCACGGCCGTCTGCAGTTTGATCCTGAGCGGAGTATGAAAGGAAACAGGGCGCTGGTCAGAAGATACATAATCGTGGTACGTCCTGAAAAGCACCCATTACAGCTACTTTTGGGGCGTTCTCGTGAAATAAATTCATAGTTGATCTTCGATGAGTCCTCAGAAATTGGATTCCGCTGGCATACAAGGGACTTTGTTTAACATCGCAGGCATCTAATGACGTAGAGTCGAGCAACATTAGTCCTGTTTCTGAGATGACTGCAAAAGCCGCTCTTGAGCAGACAGGAAAATGTGCTAAGCAGAGGTGAGCCTCACAATTCAGCCTGTCTTGGGACATGGTGTGCATGTTTCTGGAGTGGCTTAGGGAAGGGATAGGCAATGGGGAAAAGGAAAGGAAAACAGGAAGATAAAAGTTAGGTCTGGGGCTGGAGAGTGGGAAGACGCAGAGCAGAGCCTGACCTGCGAGTCTTGTCCCCTCAACCCTGCTGAGCGAATCATCATGCCCTGATTTCCTTCTTGGTCAAAACCCTTTTCTAATTCATGCAGGGAATTTGGAAATAGAAGAATTAACCAAGGAAAGAAATTTATCCGTCCTAGCCACAGAAGCTAGTTTCATGATTATGTCACATTTTAAAATGTATTTGCTGATTCTGTCTCTTTGTCTCATTGTTTTCATTCTTTTGTAGCTTTCACTCTCTCCTAATCTCCCAAGTTCTCTCTCTTTTCTAAGAAAGCTTTTCATTTATGTTCACATTCTAAATGACTTTCTTTTTTTTTTTTTAAAGAGACTTTTTTTTTTTTTAAAGATTTTATTTATTTATCTTGAGAGGGGAAGGGAAGGAGAGATGGAGAGAAATATCAATGTATGGTTGCCTCTCATGTGTCCCCTGCTGGGAACTCTCACTGGGAACTGGCCTGCAACCCAGGCATGTGCCCTGACTGGGAATCGAACTGCGATCCTTTGGTTCGCAGGCCCGCGCTCAATCCATTGAGCTACACCAGCCAGGGCTGACTTTCTTTTTTTAAAAAATATTTATTTATTTATTTATCTATCTATCTTTAGAGGGGAAGGGTAGGAGAGAGGGAGAAGGAGAGAAATATCAATGTATGGTTGCCTCTTATGTGTCCCATGCTGGGAACTGGCCTGCAACCCAGGCATGTGCCCTGACTGGGAATCGAACCGCGATCCTTTGGTTCACAGGCCCGCGCTCAATCCACTGAGCTACACCAGCCAGGGCACATTCTAAATGACTTTCAATCAGCAATCTAAAAGCATAGCAGAGTGCCCTGGCTGGTGTGGCTCAGTAGATTGAGTGCTGGCCTGTGAACCAAAGGGTCACTAGTTCGATTCTCAGCCTAGGGCACATGCCTGGGTTGTGGACCAGGTCCCCAGTAGGGGGCACATGAGAGGCAACCACACATCGATGTTTCTCTCCCTCTGTTTCTCCCTCCCTGCCCTTTCCTAAAAACAAATAAGTAAAATCTTTAAAAAAAGTACAGCAAGGAAACTTGACTATTTTATTGCCGATGACTTTAACAAATGACTATCATATACACATTCTCAAAATTTAAAAAAAATAATGCATTTTTTTTTTTGGAGAATTCAAATAAATGAAAAATAACCTCAAAGCTGTACCTGGAGCAACCGAAGACTTGTGACCCTATTTAGATACTTTTTGTTGCATTTTGAAAACTTGCTTTTTAGTAGTTCTGCCATATTAGTTTAGTACAGACAGTGAAACTGGGAAAAATTGACTAAAATAACTGCCTGGTCAGGAAGAAGTTGAAATAGAACAACTAGGAAGGGCTAGAAGCAAAGGGAAATTGACTTACACTCACTTAGCATTACATTTTAGATAGTGTAGTTGAACACTATTGTGAAACTTTAAAATTTATGTTAAAATATACATTGCCACACTCATGACTGAATATAGAGGGACTGGGGAAGCCTGCGGAATGGGAGGAGAGCAGGGAACAGGCTTGATCCAGCCGGGAAAAGCTGTGCCAGTAACCAGGCCTTTCTCCAAACGAGCTGGGCTTCAGCAAAGGCTCCTTTTACCCATCCCTTTGCTTCCCCAAGAGGCCCTTGGCCTCTTGCCTTCCCGAGGTCCCCAATTTCGTCCATCACAGCACTATGCTGTTCATATTTTCCCTACTTCTTACCATCGGATTTTGGCCACCTGTGCTAATTTCTTGGGGTTCTGGTGTTTGATTAGTTGAGAACAGATGGCGTCTGAGTCAGGATGGAGCTCACGGAAGGAGACTCAGCACAGGCTCGGGGATGTGGAATGGTAAGAAAAATCTTACAAAATGAGAGCATGCTGGGGCCTCACAGCTTCCTGTTCTGCTTGTCCTGCCTTTTCTGTGTTCTCTGCTCCCTTTCTCAGCTCTCTGCCCCTCAAGAAGACACCCAGTTCTCTTCATTTGTCTCGACCCTCGCCTCTCCCAGGGCGAAGTGGCTTCATCGCCATTCAGTGTTCCAGGAAAGCGCCTTGACTGGCTGCTCACTCCTTCATGCAAGGCCGTCAGTGGCCAGCTTGTCACAGAGTCCCTCCTCCAGGCGCCAGCTCCTCTCCCCGCAAACATGGCTGTAGCAGACGGGACCTTATGAGACCGGGGACGTTGGGCAGGGCAGGCTTTCCTTTGAGGAGGCTGTGGGCAGGAAGACAATGCTGTGTCTGGAACAGATATTTTTGGGGCACCTGGGAGGCTTAAAGCTCTTCGGCCTTGGGGGCTGCCCTGCTGAGTGACCAGTGAGTTTGGCCCGATGTCCCAGTGGGTTTGGGAGACACAGAGGGAATGAGAGGAGTCTCAGTGTGCTTTCCTCCGAAGCGTCAGCCGTAGCTGTGAATTTCATTCGAGAATACTTTCCCCATCGGAAACAGTGATTACCTTTGGCCTAGATGCCAAGACATCTTGGCTTCTGGTGAGGTGTAGGTGAACACTGACCAATAAAGCCTGTCTCTTAGTGTGTTTTCTTGATTACATAACTTATCTGAAAGATAGGTCAGTTCTGGCAAGGTCTCCCTAGCACATTTTTGTCTCAGTGAAGATGGCCGGAGGGCCTGCTGGCCTGTGTGTTGGTGTGAGTGGCCCTGGCAAGAAAGAAATCCCACACCCTGCTTAGGGAGCTCTGAGAGAATAAGCAGGGATAAGTGGAAGGAGGTCAGTTGTCTGTGGGGTGCAGAGCTTAATCTGAGAAGCCCTAAGCAGCTGACTGCTCTGGGTACCCACACCTGGCACCTTTTGCTGTCTGCTCTTACCTTCCAATACACACACAGACACTGAACTTCCCTTCTGGTCATGAAACTTACGGACCATCGTCAAATCCCACTTCTACCTGTACATCTAGATTTACTCGTGAATTTTCTGCCTGAGGAGCCTGCCATCCTCTCTCCCTTTCCCCTTCTGCAACATCATTCAAACAGGCGTTCAAACAATGCGACACTGTCCCCATGAGTTTTAGGATGCTTGTTTCTTTGGGACGAGAGTAGCTCAGTCTGTCTCTCCGGGTCTCTCGGTCTCTCTCCTCTTTGAACAGATGTATACCGACTCGAACAACGAGCAACGGGTAGGAGAAGTGTCTCCCAGGGCTCTCGAGTTCAATGTCAGGCTGGGCAGAAGTGGAGCGAGAGTGGGAGTGTGCGGCGTGCAGACCCTTCCGGCCGGCAGGGGGCAGCCGCGGGGCGGCGCTGGCGCGCGGGCCGAGCGGAGCCGGGAGGCTCGGGCAGCCCCAGCCCAGCCCCGCGCGGCGCAGCCGGAGCGCAGCCACTGAGGGCAGCGGGCGGCGGGAGCAAGGCGCGCAGCGAGCCGCGGGCGGGCGGGCGGGAAGCAGCAGCCGCCGCCCCGCCGCCGCCGGCGCGACGGGCAGCCGGGCTCGCGCGCAGCCGGCTCGGCCCCGGCCCCGCAGCCTCGAGCCCCGGGCGAGCCTGGTCCCGGCGCCGGCACCCGCTGCGTCCCCCGGCCATGGAAGGAGGCGGCAAGCCCAACTCGTCGTCCAGCGGCCGGGACGATGGCAACAGCGTCTTCCCCGCCAAGCCGCCCGCGACGGGCGCGGGGTCGGCCGGGGCGGAGAAGGGGCCCGGCAGCCCGCCGGGGGGCGGCGGGACGGGCGCCAAGGAGCTGGGCAACTCCGTGTGCTTCAAGGTGGACGGCGGCGGCGAGGAGCCGGCCGGGGGCCTGGAGGACGCCGAGGGGCCCCGGCGGCAGTACGGCTTCATGCAGAGGCAGTTCACCTCCATGCTGCAGCCTGGCGTCAACAAATTCTCCCTCCGCATGTTTGGGAGCCAGAAGGCGGTGGAGAAGGAGCAGGAAAGGGTTAAAACTGCAGGCTTCTGGATTATCCACCCCTACAGCGATTTCAGGTGAGGGCTCCGCGCGCCCCGCCCGTCCCGCCCGCGCCGTGCCCGCGCGGGGCGCCAGGAGGGGCGCGGGGCTCCGGGTGGGGTGCGGGGTGGGCGAGGGCGGCGCTGCGGCGGCCCCCCCCCCGCCAGTCGGGCTCAGCAGGCTCTTCCACTAGTTTCCACCCAGATGGGGTGGGACGAGGAGTTCCTGTGGCCCGGGAACCCTGGAAGCCTGTCCGCCTTTGCCTCGCGAACTTTGGGGACTGATCGGGAAAAAGGCCACGGTGACCCCCGGTGGGAGGATGCTAAGTTGTGCCAGGGAAACTTTTACTTCGGAGATGGCAGCGTAAGGACGCGGCCAGAGAGTGGCTTTGGGGGTGCCACCCTTCCTCGTGCCCTGTCCCCAAGAAGAGTGTCGCTCCCCAAAGGGGAAGAGGCGCTCCTGGGGCTGAGCAGAGGTTGGGACGGCCGGGGACAGTCACCCACAGGTCCCAAGCTGTTCCGGCCGCTCCCTCCCAGGGAGCGTTCGTCTGCTTCTCATCTGCCGGAGGCAGTGGGCAGGCTCGGTGCGTTCGTGTAGACAGTGGCCGGCAGGCTGGGCACGGGGATCTGCGCTCGGACAGCCCTGGCTCGAGAGCCCAGGGCCGCCGGCGCTGCGGGGCTGGGCGGGAGCGCGACGCGCAGCCGAGCCCCGACAGGGACGCGGGCGTTCCCAGAGCCCCTTCCTGAAACACAGGGACACCCTCTCTTGACCTTGACTCTTAAGTCTATTTCAGAGACCTCTCTCCGGTTTCCCACAGCTCCAGAACAAGGGCAGGGAGTTGTCAGCTGTCAGGGTAAATTGCCTCGGAGACTTAAAATTAAGACGTTTCCCCGATCTTACTTGTCGCCCAAGTATTCATTCGCTTAGGAGCGTGTTTAGAGATTATCAAATGAAGGTCACGAAGTAGATCCTCTTATTAGCCTGCGCATACCCCGCGGCCACGTTAGGAATAAGGCTGGGCTTTCCATTAAAAACAAACAATAACAACTCGTCACTCAGGGCGGCCTTAATTAATTGATGAACTGAACTCGCTAAAAAAAAAAAAAATCAGCGAAAGGACTGTTCGAGCACAGTAAGCAGTTTAAATAGGTGTGTAGTTAACGGCGAAGAAGTATAGCAGTAAAAAGCAGATTATGTTTGGAAACTAAGGGAAATTGCCCTGAATGTCAGGCCTCCGTGGGAGCTGTCCACAGTGCTGAATGGCATTGGTTGTGGAAAGCCCGTGCACCCGCCACGCAAAGCCTTGGAGCGACTATCTTCACCTTCTCTGAGATGATTGTCTCAGAAATCAGTAGCCTCTAGTACTTATGCATAGAGTGAATGCATTTTAGGAAGTGTGTAATTTTAAGGTTCTTATTTGCAAAAACACAGCAAAGTCCAGAGGAGGACTTATGAAACCTAATGACATTTATAGTCCATTGAAAATCAAGTTTGAAAGAATGTTCATGTTAAAAGGATCTACTAAATAATCTAACATGTTCCCTCCACTAGGAAGATACTTGTAGAAACACATTGATAAATGGCCTTGTCACAAAATGTATGAGATTGTCATGTTCTTTAGAATTTTAAAGGTTGAAATTATATATAGAACACTCTCTTAATCCTCAGTGGAAATATGTTGCAACATATATTACCATTTTTTTTTTTTATGAAAGAACTTTATATGGCAACTGCCTTTGGTCTTAATAACAAAAATAGGCATGATCTTTTCAGAAATCTGTTTGATTCAGTATTCACACACAAATCAAATGCTAAAGTTTAATTTCACACCCAGTTAAATGATCACAAAGGATACTTGTGTTATTCGAACCACGTGTGAAAACTCTTTTTTTTTTTCAAAATACTATCATATGGCAAACAAACTTTTACCACTTACTGAATAAAAAACACAGGGCCCTCTTTCAGGAATTGGAATAGTGTGCCAATTTTTTTTGAGTGAATGAAGTTCATGAAATTAAAATTCTCCATATTTTCCCAAGTCAATCACATGAGACAAAACATTTCTTTTTTTATTTATTTTATTGTTGCTTAAGTGCAGTTGTCTCCGTTTTCCCCTCACCACTTCCCCCACCTCACCCATCTCCACCTCCCACCCTCCATCCTACCCCCCTTTGGCTTTGTCCACGTGTCCTTTATACGTGTTCCTTGATGACCCTTCCCCAAAAGAAAGAAATGTTACTAAAAAAGGAAGAAACTGAAATCAGAGGATGGTTCAATTCCATCATGCATTTCTAAGAAATGGGAAATGACTGAGAAGTGAACTAATACTCTAAACAAACTCCACTGTTGAGTGGTTTGGAATGTTTGAATAATTGCATAACTGGAAAAAGAAAATGGAAGACATAAACAATTACTATGATTTAGAGTTTTAACTGGAGGATATCTGAAAAAATAGATTTTAACGTTGTAAGTACAGTGTTTCTAAAACAACAAAGTAAGGAAGTAGTCATGTGAATACTTCCTGGAGAGACAGAATCCTGACAGTAGTTTTGTCCACAGGGAAAGCCACGGTGGGTAGCTCTGTCACAGTAGCTCTGTCACGGTCATCAGGCCCCTCAAGGCCCTTTTCTGGGGAAGACACTGGGAGGGGAGGGCCTTTGCTGTGATTCCTACAATGCCAAACTCATGCTCAGTCATTTATCGACTGAGAACGTGACGCTGAAGAGAACATTTCCTTGCGGAGGGTATTGTGGATAAGGACCCTGAAAGGGTTTTTTTCCTTGGCACTTTGCATGGCCAGGCTAGTCTATGCCTCTGCTTTCGGGTCAGGCCTACACTGCCGGTTGCATCAGGAGCCTGCCACTCCGGGGCACGTCTGCTTGGGAGCACTGTGCCTCTTCCTTCTCAGGATGATGTCTGCCACTTCCTAGGAGGGCAGGGCTTGGCTCCCGCTGAGATCGGGGAGAGCTCCGGAGGACTGGCCCTGGGGAGCTAGTGCTCTGTCTGGCAGGTGGTTTTCTCCCGCCTCCAGTGTAAGTAGGGCAGAGGCTCCGTAGGTCCCTTCTTTCTCAGGAGAAGACGATAGAAAACTTCAGAGATGAAACCAGCATCAAATAATATCAATACGGTTAGAAAAACTGGGTGGGAGCTAGAGAATTTAGTAAAAATACATTATGTTTTTGTTTATACCAAGGTCTCTCATCACCCACACGAAGAAAATAGAGTTACTTCAGAATTTCAGTTACACTGGTCTTTGCATAGTGAGGCTGTGGTGTCAGTCTTACTGACTTCTGTGTGAGCAACACACATCAATATTTAATTTGGATATTAAATTGGATTTTTGAGATTACGAACATTGGTTATATAGGTATTAGCTAAAATTTTATTTTTCAGTTATTTAATATAAAAGAGCGTGCCTGGCCAAGCAGTGTGCTTTCACGGCCATTGCATAGCTGTGATGTAATCATTGAAAGGCACTGAAAGAATATTTAGAGTACTTTTGTAGGTGGTTTATGGTATGGAAGTAATTTACCTTGGAAGAATGTATCGCCCTACTCTTTGCCATTTCGGGGATTCTGACATCGTTTTGTTGGATTGCCCTTGTGTTAGGGTTCCTTGAAAAATAGTGTTCCTTTTCCATATACAGGGTCCGGCAGAAGTAAGGCTGCCTTGAGTGCGGTTGGTGGGGCCCATGAATGTCTCGCAGGAGAGGGATAGCAACTTGATCACTTCGCCTAAAATGGCATAGGGGGTGCTTGAGTGTGATGTTGTTATGTTACAGAATGACATGCTTCTGGTTTTGTAATAAAAGAGTTTGTAATAAAAAGAAAGGGGGTGTTATTTGTGCTGGGCCCTGGATGTTGCCTGCCAACCTCTTGCTTCTGGTCAGGGAGGAGATCTTTTTAATATCTTGGTGTTAGTTCTTCCACTGCTTTGCGTCCATTAGTCTGAGACCCTGTGGGGAAAGCTTGTGGTGTGTCCTGAGGCGCAGAGGTCCCCCGAGGCGGGAGCTACCTCCTGAAGAAGGGACTTGCTGGGTCTCCATCGCTGCGCGGAGTCGCACCCACGACTGCTGAGGTCAGAGGTGGCTGATGTGTTCATTCGCGGAGGGAGGCTTCCCGGCTCCCACAGTTAGTCGGACAGAGACTTTCTGACTCCAGGAGCTCCTCACGGGGAAACAAGCAGCCCCCCTGGGGTCTGAGGACTAATTAGCGGCTGTTCCGTTGCCCTTGTGCCGAATGCACTGGGCTCTCCCAGCAACGCGCCTCTCATTCCACATCAACACAGCCGAAATTAACCGGAAGGACGCGCTGTGTTTGCTCTGTTAGGTGAAGCTTTTCATGTCTTAGGAGTGCAATCGCGTTTTTTCTTGGTGGTTCTAACAACTTTCAGGCCCAATTAAAGTAAAATTATTAGAAAGATTTGGAGTTAGGAATGTTTTCAGTTACTTTTTCTTAGTATACAAGTGACTTACACAACGTGACGTTTTATTAAATGTTTCACTTTTGCACTTATGATGTTACAGTGATACCATACTATTAATATATTACAAGGTGTTTTCCATTTTCTTTCTGATCAAGTTTCTCTTTAAACCTCCTTTTGGGGACTTGGCATAAATTGAGTCACTGGGAAGATGCACTTTTACCAATTCATGTTTAATTATATGGACTCGTATTTATGAACTTCAGGTTTTTTTTTTTTTTTTTAGATTTTATTTATCTGTTTTTAGAGATGGAGAAGGGAGGGAGAAAAAGAGGGAGAGAAACATCGATTGCTTGCCCCTCGCACACCCCCAACCCGGGACCAGGACTGCAACTCTGACGGGGAATCCAACCAGCGACCTTTAGCTTGGTGGGATGATGCTCAGCCAAGTGAGCCACACCTGTCAGGGCATGAATTTAAATGTTGAATAATGATAAATTTTCAATGCACTGGAACTTACTATTATCAAGGGGTTATTGAACAAAACCTAATTAAACCGCATCTGCTTGATCCAAAACCATAAACCATAAAAACACCAACACCAAAAAGCAATTTAAATAGTATTTGTAATTCTGCATTTTTCCACCCAGTGAACCCATTTCCCAAAGTCAGTGTGAGGCCAGCAGAATGTATCTGCTGTGATTTTCGTGTGAGCATTTTGCCATTCTGGGTGCAACTCTTGGGTTTAGTAATTCACATCATTGTGGAGGAAAAGAGTCGGGCTTACGATGAGGACTTTCTTGTTTAGCACAATCCAGATGGCAGACCATTAGCACTTTGTGAAAAGAACTGAACATCTTCAGGCCCCGGGAGAGATTTCCATTTCATCATCTGTGGAAAGAAGTGGCAAACTATGAATTGGGCTGACGCCCTATATTTTAGGGCATAGGTAGTGGTAATGAAGCAAAAATCTGCATGCACTTGGAAAAAGACTATTTTCACTTACACTGAGTACTCTTCTTCTAAAAATAATGTTCTTTGGGAAGACATTTTGATGTACAACTTATTTTTATCCCAGAAAACAATTAGGGGGAAATGGTGATGATCTCCGGCACATCCTGGGATTTTCTACGTTTTTGCAAAAGAAACCTTTCTGGCTGTGTGTGTGTGATATAAACTATTCAGAGAAGGGACATCTGGGTACAATGATGTGCCTGTAAACATATGTGGTGAGGAAAAAGTAGGTTTAGAATTGTGAGCATGTGGGATACAGACTTTATTCTTCTTATATTATTTTTTAATTATATTATTTTCCACATGAACAACTATAAACCTACTTTTGCCCCACCTTGTATATAGATGTTGATTATTTTTAAGTTGAGCATTTATCTGAAACATTTCACCAAAGTTTGAGTGACAAAAATTGGCTTAATGGCCTTTTTCAAGTTTATTAGTTAATTTCCCCACAATATCTTTCAACTGTTTCACTTGATAACTGACCACTCAGTAAAAGCAAGGTAGCAAAATTATGCATGCCCTGGATTTACAACTTAAAAAAAATTTGTTTACATAGACCTGGCTTTGTTTTCATGCTGTTACCTGTAAGTCTGAAGAAGTGAGGCTAATTAGACACACACAGAGTTAGTGGCTACTTACAAATTTTGTACATTTGTGTTTGTTTCTGGTATTTCTGTGTTATAAACAGTGATATAGCCATATAGCGATATAGCCAACATCCTTGTGCATTACAATCTGTTATATTCTGGGCAGAGTTCAGGACATGGCATTACTGGCTATGAGCATTTTAGAGATTCTATACACATGGATTTTACCAGTTACTATTGCCATTGTTGAGATATTTTTGAAATTTTGATAGTGATGTAGGTTCACCAGTGTTGATATTCCTGTTCAGATGTAGACAAGCAGTTTTAAGATGGAAAGTCAAAACTGTCCTCCATTCTATTCATTCTAGAGTGGCAAGACAATGTTATATGATGTCTAATACTGCTATTCTGCTTAAAACCCTTTAGAACAGTGATTTCAACCTTTTTCATCTCATGACACACATAAACTACTAAAATTCTGCAGCATACTAAAAAATATTTATTTTTTCCAGTCTGATCAAAACAAGGTATAATTTTGATTGATTTACAAAAAATAATAGTAATTATCACCCTTTTTGCTTCTAAGTCACTTTTTAAAAAATCATGTGCCTATACTTGTACATAAGGATTTCTGTTATGAAGAATTAACCAATAAGACAGAACCTTGTTATGCGCTGTGACAGGTAAGATACAACTCTACTATGTGACTTGTATGTTCAGGTTCAAGACAGGGCATTCACACTGGGCAGCTATTGTTCCGTTGGCTGTTGTTATTTTTTTATTTGACAATCTAAGGGAAAAGAGGTCAGTACCCCGAAGTAGTCAGGTATCATGTTTTAAAAATTCTTGCGGCACATTGGTTGGAAATCGCTGCTGTTGAGGCTTCCCGTTCCTCCGAGAATGTACTTGACAAACCCTCCAGGAGCTGCAAGGCCTTGCCCAAGTTCAGTGATCTCCACGGCCTCCTGGTGTCCCACTCGCTTCCTCACTGCTTCCAGCCGCCTGGGAGAATTTGCAGCTCCCAGAACAAGCGGGAGTTCTCTCCTGCTTGTTTTAGATTTTAATGTGATTTTGCCCCAGGGCCTGAAGGGATCTTTTCACTTCTCATTGTTCGGCATCATAGCTAGTTCCTCCTTGTCAGCTGGCTTTGGGCTCAGTACTTAGGATCACCTTCATCACCTTCCCTTTTTCATTTTCCATCTGGGCCTCTTGTTTCATTGGAATTTATCATGATGTTTTATGTATGTCCCTCCAGTAGAATTTCAGCTCTAGAACCTCATCGATGTTATTCAATTTCATATTCCTAAGTCCATAAAAATGCATGTGGGAGGCTTTTTTCCTGTTCAGCTTTCTCAGATGCTGTGTTTTATCTTGTTTTTTTTTTTTAATGTTTTATTTATTTATTTTTATAGAGGGGTGAGGGAGAGGAAGAGGGAGAGAAACGTCAGTGTGCAAGGAATGACCTGACACCAGGCATGTGCCCGGAGTGGGACTCGAACTAGCAACCCTTAAATCTGCAGGCTGGTGCTCAATCCACTGAGCCACACCAGCCAGGGCAGGCGCTGCGTCTTCAAACAGTTTTTTGAGATGTAATTCACTCATCTAACTTGTGTGACTGGATGCTTTCTGGTGTGTTCACAGTTGTGAAACCATGACCATAATCAATTTTGGAAAAATTTTTCACCCCAAAAAGGAGCACCATGCCCATTAGCACTCATTTTTTTGTCTTCCTTCTCTCCTCACTGATATACATTCTGCCTCTATAGATGTTCTTTATTCTGGACGTTTCATACCAATGGAATCATATACTGTGTAGTCTTTCATTATTGATTTCTTTCCGTTAGCATGACATTTTCAAATTTTATCTGTGTCGTAGCATGTTTTAATACTCTATTCCTTTTATGGCTGAATACTGTTCCACTGTATGGTTATAATAATGTTTATTCACCCATTTATTAGTTGATGGAAATCTGGATTGTTCCTTTTTTCGGCCATTATGAATACGGTTTGCATGGACACTCTTGTACAATTTTTTATGTGCAGACATATATTTTCATTACTCTTAGAAGTGAAATTGCTGTGTCAACATAACAGACTTTTAACAAATATTATTGAATAAATGGACAAAGATTCCATTCGTTCCAACCAGGAATGTCTCCAACCAGGGCATATGCGCCTTTAACCTGAGAATTAACAAACCCAGATGACGGAAGCTTTTTTCCCCCCTCTGTGGTGAATACCTGGCATTCCCCGCTCATTGCCACCTTCAGGTATGTGTCCCACCTCGTCCCTGTATACAGGTGACTAAGTGAAACTGCAGGGTGGGTAAGCAGCATGGACATGGAGACACGGACAGAGTGTCAAACTGGGCAGGAATGCAGCCCTCCTAAATCTCCGTTTTCACAGTCCAGCTCTTATAACTAAAAAGAAGCAAGGCTGCCAGCGTACGTCGTTGTCCAGACCTGCGGAAAAACCATGGCGGAACAGACCTAATCATTCATTCTTCCTCCCTGTTGAAATCATTCTAGAATGACATGGAAAAAACACAGATACATTGACAAATAGAAGAGGAGAAAGAAGAAGACAAAGCATTTCCAGACATTTTGGGGAACATAGAGAGCTAATGGAGAGATTATTTTCCTTTCACAACCCTTCACCCTTGAATCCCAGAGGTATTCAGGACTTGAAGTTCCTGGGAAAGAAGTCGTTTCCGGGAAAGCCAGGCCGAAGCCCGCAGGACTAAATAAGGGTCTCCTTCGTGCATACAGAACTCTCAAGCCTAACATTAGGGTGCTTCGAGTTGGCTCAGTTCTGCTCAGGCAGGAAACTGGAGAAAAATACCTCCAGTGGGAGACATTTCAAGGTCTTCCAGCAAAACTTTATTTCCTAATGACCTTGCAAAAAGCCTCACCTACGTGCCTAGCCTATAATTATGTCTTGGTATTCCCTCATCTAACATGATGTGAAAACAAAGAAATACAAGATTTTTGAGAAAAGTCACCACCCTAAAAGAGAAAGCCTAATCAAACAACAAAAGTAAGTCCAGAGGACAGAGAGTCCTTTGGGGTAAGGAGAAATTACATTATTAAAAATACTTCATAAATTATATCTTCAGGAAGGTGTTTTCTCTGTATCATACTAATAATGTGCCATGGAAAGATTACTCAGAGATAAAAAACTGACCTCGACATAGTAAATTAGCACACAACATCTAGGAAGCCTTTCAGAATTAAGGAAAAGAAGGAAAAAGAATAGAAAAATGTAAGCAAAATAAAGAATAACTTGTATGGAGAAAATCTATCCAAAGAGTTCCAGATGAGGGAAAATTGTGAAAGTTGACACATAGAATTAACAGAGACATTTCAAACAGTATTTTCCAGATAGCAGTGGAACTCACAAGTACTCAGTGCTAAGAAAGAAAAAGACCCCACTAGGGGTCATTGCACAGAAGTTTCAGGACTCCATTGAATCAGGAAAAAAAAATACCAAAACTTTTCACAGAGAAAGTTACATATCAGGAAGTAGGACAAATACTGTCAGCTAAATGCAATGTAATAAAGCCCAGGGTACTACAACTTAGTACCCTACCATTATTTGAAGATTTAAGCATTCATAGTTCAAGAATTCTAATGTTGACCACTCATGTATCCTTTCTTAGAAGGTTACTGGATGATGTGCTCCAGCAAAACAAGGAACTACACCATAGTAACGTAAAAACATAGAAGATGGAATAAGGGGTCTAACATAGAAGAATACTGAAATAAAATCTCAGGAGTAATCCTAACTCTTGAAGGAAACCAATCTAGACAGGGACAGGAAAGCAGAGGGTTCTGCAAAAAGGGCTTCAGGGGTAACCCCCCCCTACCCAGCCCCCCCCCCAAAAAAAAAACCCAATGAATTTCAACATTTGAAAAGTAATGTTAATAGGTGTTCCACAGATCACAGATTTGGAACAAGATATCTTTGACTTCCATATAAATAACTATAGGGTACTTTGAATACAAGCAAATAAACAAAAAACCTTTATCAACCCCAGAATGATTTGAAGATTTGAAGGTGTGTTAAAAAAATGGGAAAAAAATCACAATGCATTGCCTGACCCAGCAGTGAAGAATACTAACCTGCCCATGACGGTGTAAAGAGGTCGACTGGTTTAAACACAGATTGTGGTCCAAGATCAGATGCTTTAAGAAAGCTACATCCTCATCTGCCATAACTTGGAACTAGCAGGGTTTACAGTTGATTTATCAATTTCTTTTTGAAGTAGAAAATTTAATGTTAAAAGGAGCAATTAAGGTGTTTGAATTATGAGAGTGGGTGTGTAGACTGAAAGGAATGGGCAGGGTTTACATGTTTCTTTTTTACAATCCTTTAATGCTATTTTACCTATTTGAAAAACAGTGTAGATATATTTTGAGGTAACACGGTTTTGCCAAGAGCATAGAGTCTGGAGCCAGGATGTTTGGCTTAGATTCCCAGCTCCACCTCTTGGGCCTCAGTTTCCAATTTTTTTCAAGTGTCCTTATTTTCCCCCATAAAATAATATATGGATCTTATCAGGTCTTGGGGAAGATATATAGTTTATGTGTATATTACAAATATTAACATAGTGTCTAGGGCCCTGGCTGGTGTAGCTCAGTGGATTGAGCGCGGGCCTGCGAACCAGAGGATCGCGGTTCGATTCCCAGTCAGGGCACATGCCTGGGTTGCAGGCCAGTTCCCAGCAGGGGACACACGAGAGGCAACCATACATATTTCTCTCCCTCTCCCTCTCTCCTACCCTTCCCCTCTAAAGATAAATAAATAAAAATCTTAAAAAAAATTAGGTATGCAGTGCTTGGGGGTTGCGCTCTGCCTGAGCGGTGTGTGTTAGCTGTTACGAACGTGAAATAGGAACAGAATTGGTGGACTATCGGAAAGTGACAATGCTCTCTACGTATATCCTCGCCAGTCTTCAGAATTCCAGAAGCCAACAGGTCTGAAGGCGGGGCTGTGAAGTGACAGCCTCCTCTGTCTTCCTTGTTTTTATGGCAGTCTGGTGGGAGTTCTGCGTGTGCTTTGTGAAGTGGGCTCACTCGTGAGGCAGCTAGCGCTGGAAACTTCTAATACATCCTCTGTCCGCAACATTTTCCGGACATAACAGTATCTGCTTCCACTTTGGTGTAGAATGCTGCAGTGTTGAACATTTACAGATAGCTTTTAGGGAAACTTCTAATGGCATTGAGTTGCATGTATTTCTTAAAACAAACAAACAAACAAACAAACAAACAAAAAAACCCTAGTCATTATTGTATTTTTTCCGTTGCCATTTAGTCCTCTTATACTTTCCTCCCCTCAGGATTCACCACACTGTTCGTCTTTATTTTCATCAGAAAATGGCACAGTTGTACCATTTGGGATCTCATTTCAAATCAGTTAAGTGTTATATATGAGCCAAATAAGATGAGTCATAACTTGTTACATTCTTTCATCTTTTTATTATCAAATTTGATAGTCATGAAAAACAGTTGTTTAGAAATACAATTTAAGAAAGAGTACAAATTTGAAACAATGCTTTTAAAATCTTTTTTACATCATTTTAGAGCAGATGATGCTGCCCTTATGGAATGTTTAGCCTTGTTAGTTTTTAAAGGAGAATATACAGACTTAGTTGTTTGAGAGACATGAGCAGAGGCTGAAAAAATGAATTTTGCAAGTTTTCTGAGTAGTACACAGAGAATCAATATTAGTTATTTTTTTGTAGAAGAGTCATTCATTATTTAAATACTTATTTTTATAAAGCTTCTTCATTCTGAGCCATAAATTTGGTAATTGTCTTGAATAATCATTTAAGTGAAATAGGGTGAAGATTGATAACATATATTTCCTGGGATTTGGATATATTTTTTATTTATATAAAATAGCAGAAATATATGTTGAAAACACCTAGTTATGGTTGAATATGTATTAAACAATATAAATACCCCCAGAATTCTACTGAATGCCACTATTGATTGTATAAATCATTCATGGACATCAATTTATGTCAGCTGAGGCTTCCTGGTACATAGAATACTTTAAAAAGCACATGAAGGCTGGACCATTTGCCCTGATAACATGAATATAATCATAAAATTTTGTCTGCAATTTTAAGAGGTTTGTGGTTCCCTTCAAGCACAATTATTTTGGGGCCCCTAGTTAAGATCCCCTGAACTATTTACTATATTCACCCCCAAATATGGGACTACAGACAATGAATGGCAGAAACAGGGAGATGGAGTTCTGCCTGGACACGCCATTTAAAGTCGGAGCTGTGGCTAGAAAGGCTCGTCTGGAGAGGCAGAGAATTCCTCGTCAATCGGGTAGTTTGGTTTTGAGGCCGGGCGCCTGGTCAGCGGGGATTGGGGAGAGATTTGTTCTGCTGGGTCAGTCGGTGCAGTAGCACGAAATGATAGCTAGAAATCTATTTTGGATGAGAGGAGAGGAGTTATTTTTTGCATTGCATGTTTACCTGCCTTAAAAGGCTGATTGAACCAACTGAGAAATGATAGAATTAACTATAAAGCTCAGTAAGATGGCTGATTATAAGATAATTAAAATATACCAACAACTTGTGTAAATATTAAGAACTATGATTGAGAATATATAATGGAAAAATTACTGAATGCAGAAACCAAAACCAGAAACTATATAACCAAATTTGAAAATTTCAAATCAATATAAAAAAGGTATTTTATAATAAATTATGTTATTTGACTAGAATAATTGAGTGAAATCCATTCTTATAAGCTTGCAACAAAATTAAATCCAAATAGGTTTAAATTTATAAAAGGTAAAAATAACTGAAATCAGTGTTTCTAGAAAAATAGTAGTGAATTGTTTAATAATTTCACCACGAGAAAGAGCTTTCCAATAGGTGACTCCGAGGACAGTTCTGCAAACTTTTCAACGGTCAGTTTAACCCTGTATAAAAAATTCTTGAAAATATAAAGGCTAGTGAATTATCTTACAAAAAAATGACACATTTGCAAATACATGGCTACACAGGATCTCTATAAAATTGTTCATAATAGTAGAAACATATAATATACATATAATAGTGGAAATGTATGAATACATATAAACCTGAGTGAAATTTCAACCCTGTCCTAAACCCTTGGTTATCAGGTATTCCTCATATCTCTACCCTTCCTATTCTTCATGGAAGTTATCCTAATTTATTATACTAAATGTTTTATTGATATAATTTGATTATTATCTTCCCTCTTCTATAATTTAAGCCTCACTTAAGGTGAGGGTTTTTTAAAAAATTGTTTTAACCACTGTATTCCCAGGGCTAGAGGCATGCATGGCACAAAGTAGTCACTCAATAAATATAAATGAATGAAGACAGTTTGGTTGGCAACATTACGTTCAGTCTTGGTTTTTAAACACCATTCCCAATAACCAGTGGATCTTTTTTCCCCGTATTTCCTACAAAAATGGAGTATTTTAATTTAATGTAGATAGCCTAATCTAATACATAGAAACATACTGAGGAATCAGATTGGAAGACATTTAGAATAATTCATATACATACTGCTGTTAATTCTGTTTATTGTAATGCTTGTTTGCAATGCGGTTTAAAAAAAATCAGGATACGTTTTTGTGGCTCTCGTGGGATGGCTTTTGTTTCATAGCCTCATAAAAGCTACTTAAATGTCACTGGTTTTGGAGCCAAGGCTATCTTTGTCAAAATAGACTTGAAAATATATCTCTTTGGGCAATGACATTTGAGAAAGAATGACATTACTTTCTTGTATGCATCTATTTCTTTGTTTTGCCAGATTGGGCTGCTTGGTCTAAGAGCGCACATTTTGTTTCAAGCCCTATTATATAGAGATGAGGAATTAGCACTGTCTTTATAGGTATAATTAATCAAATGCCAAGTTAATGTTTTAAAAGAGGATTAATTTTGATTTTTAACTCTGTGGTGAGTAGGTTATTTTATTGTGTTCACGAAAGTTAAAGAAAAAATTCCAGCTAAAACTTTCTTTTGGTTCACAGTCCAGCGCTCAATGCACTGAGCCATACCAGCCAGGGCCAACTGAAACTTTCTTGAGTTAGCACTACTAAATTGGTCCTTGTATTAAGTTAATGGAAAAGATAGCCTAGGTCTTGATATAAGAAAATTGCTTTTCAAAAGGGAAGGGGACTTAAGTTCGAGAACATGGTGGTAGCTTAGTTTCTGAACATGGAAAATGATCAAACAAATAGAGGGCAGAACCAGAAACACCAGAGACAACCTGTGTAACACATTCGTTCCCATGAACCTGAAAAGTGAGCAGGTTGGGACAAACCAACAAAAATGGCAACACCTGGGTTTTTGAGCCTCCACATAAGTTGAGGGAAGGAAGTGGTAGAAAGCAAGGTCATCCGATGGACCTGAGAACAGGTGGACCTCCCATGAAACCAACAGGCATTTTTCTGGAAGAGCCGCTCTGAGCGGGATGGACGTCCTACAGCTGCGATAGCAAGAGGTGTGCAGTCATGCGAGGAGACCTGATCGTGGTTTCTCTAAAAGTCATGGGGTCATACACGTGAATTCCCTCCTTCAGGAAATATGCACTGAGTACTGAGTGTGTGTACGCTCAGGGACTAGCAGGTGCTTTATTTTTTATTTTTTTTAAATTTATTTATCTTTAGAGGGGAAGGGTAGGAGAGAGGGAGAGGGAGAGAAATATCAATGTACCGTTGCCTCTCATGCGTCCCCTGCTGGGAACTGGCCTGCAACCCAGGCATGTGCCCTGACTGGGAATCGAACCGCGATCCTTTGATTCGCAGGCCCGCGCTCAATCCACTGAGCTACACCAGCCAGGGCTTAGCAGGTGCTTTAGATGCAAAAAAAGAATGAAACCAAGTCACAGCGTTTCATTGGCTTTTGTCTAGTGGCGAAGAGGGGCTCATAAGGAGGGAACGAATGCCAACAGAGAAATTGCACATGATGTCCACCCAAGAAAACCGCAATGCATGGATTCTATCGTATTTAACCATCGGCTAAATTTTGTAATTTTTTTGCCATTTATTTCTCAGATTTTTTTAAACCATCAAAAATAAATAATCAATACTTTCGCATGCCGGTTTTTTTTTTTTTTTTTTTGGTAAAAAATTCAATTACTGGGGTACTATTATCTCAGAAATTTAACCTTTAAATCTTTATTAGTTTATTGTCACATTGTTGTGATTCCAGAAAGCCAAAAGGATATTCAGGTTTGTACTAAAACTCAACAAGTTGAGAATTATTTCAGAACTACATGCTTAAAAGAGAGAAGCCTCCATTGGAAAACAGCAGAGCCGTTTACTTACTGACCGAAATACGGACTGGCACTATATTTCTGTCCACTGTAAAATGAAGCTAATTTATATTCCTTCTGTATCAACAAATCATGTTGGAAAGAGAGAGATAAGCTCTTAACCTACTTTTCTATCTTCAATTTTTAACTTTATCATGCTTGTTAATTGCCTGGGTGTCCTTTAACCATCTATTTCCAGGGTTCTTTCCCAGAGGCTTGCTTTAATTTTCAAAGTGCAGGGTATTCCGCCCTAATTATGTGACAGCTCACTGCCTGCAAACAGTCAGGAGACAGTTCTGAAGTCGAGCGCGTTGCTGCAAATATTTAATGACGAGGAGGCTGTGGCAGGCGGTGTTCTGAAGCTGGTGACATTTGAAAGTAGGATTTCTTCCTGAAACATAACTTCAGTAACTGTGATTTTTTATGTATGAGTGTGTGTGTGTGTGTGTGTGTGTGTGTGTATAGGAATTTTACATTTTAAAATTTCTCTCATTGAGTATTTAAATAAGCTGAATGCCCCCCACGGTCTCAAATCCTTTTCATAATCAGTAACAAAACACAAAGTGGGTCTACTTTATCTAAGACTAAAGTTTACGAGACGTGCAATCCGTGTGCCTAGAAGTATTGTCCATGTTTTCATTGAAAAGTGTGCTGACTTAAATGTCTACAAGAAGTCAAAATTTTAGGCATTATCTGTCACAGTTATTGTCACATTAATGTGATGGGGTAAGAATTACTATTAAAATGTTGTAGCTGGTTACACGTGGTAAAACCCACAGTCAATGGCTTACTCTACAAAAGATGGTCAGATGCAATGTTACCTGGTGAGTTCTATGTGCCAGCAGTTCTACAGAACTGCTAAGTTCTGTAAGTGTCTTTATATTATCTCGTTGAGTTTTTACAGCAACCTCACAGCTGGCACTATTGGTGTCCTACATCAGCTTAGAAAACCAGGGTATGCAGAGGTTATGTAGTTAGAGAGCTTCTAAGTGGAGAAGCTGGGATTTGAACCCAGGGATCTGACTTAGAGCCTGGGATCTTAACCATTCTCCTTTGTCCCAGAGGAATTCAGTCATAATCTGATTTAGTGACTCGGTCTTTTTCTTGACTTTATAAACAATGTCCAACTGTTAGAATTTATATATACATATGTGTGTCCTGTCTGTGAGAACCTGGGTTGTGTAACTGATTGTCTTGACTGGGAAGCAGGGCCCCATTAACTGAACGAGGGCTGCAGTTTTCCGAGAGCTTCCTTTCTAATTTCTAGTTCATCACGTTGGGCTGGATCCAACGTGTCAAAACTGAGTTATACCAAATGCTGATTTGTTTTTTCAAAAAAGCTAAATATTTGATGGTAAAGAGTTAAGAGTGAATTTTGAAAATTGAACTGTTCTTATCCAGGAAAGCAAATAAAATGGAAATAAAACTATAGATTTCTTTTGATTTATACCTAAGTTTTATATTCCAGAAACTATAAGAACTGGTGAAAACAATTCTCTTTTCTAAAAACAATTAAAAATTTTTATTATGTTTTTCAGTATTCTTCCAATTAGTAGTGCTTACTTACCAAAATGAACAGACTAGGAATTGCAAATAGCAATGGAGAGCTCTGCACTCTTAATGCAGGCATTGAGAGATGGCAGAAGTACAAAGAAACCATAGAACTTTAGCTACAGATATTACTGATGGTAGACGTAGTTATTACACAGAAAGGTCAACGTTTGCCATTGGGTTACGATCAGCCACCACGTAAATGCTCTATGGCACATAGCTTCTAAATTGGAGTCTGTCAGAGGATGAGGGATTACAATTGCCTGGGAAATTTTCAGAGGGTTATTATTAGAATTTGAATCTACCGAGAAAATGCAGCTAAGAGAGGCAAGAGACAGTGTATGAAGTTCTACGTGGCGAGTGTCTGAGAAAGTCTCTGCGAACTGCAGCTCTGTTGAGCCTCTGAGATCGCACCTCTGGTTTCTCAGGTCTGACGACAGCACGCTGCGCCCCGGGGTATCACTGCGTTCAGAAACGGTTACGTCACGACTCACTGTCACATTAGGTTTGCGTGGCTCTCACTGAAGGTAGAGCTGATTGAATACTTTGGCACGATCCGTGGGAAGGGCGAAAGGTACAACTGAGTATGGCAAACGAGGCTGAGGTTCGTCAATGTGCCGGCCGTCTTGGTGTGGTGGAGTGGCTTTTCACGAACAGTTCGGCGTCTCTGTGTACACAGAGACTTCGAATTCTCTAGATCCACGTGTGGGGGTGGCTGGTGCTTATCGAACGAAGGATCAGTGTGCTGAGACGAAGGGCTAGAGAGTGGGCCCTCCCGATGATCCACCCTGAGACTTAGTGCCTTTGGAAAAGGGATAGCTAAAACAGCGTTTGAGTGAATGGGTAAGAGACATCAACGGTGCGACTAGCAAACAGAGTGCGGGATGGGGCTTGGCTGGCCTAAGGTATCCTAAGGGACGAAAGTTGGTTTCGTGCCATTGCTGAACCAGGAGCAAAGCTGACATCAGACTCAATTCCGGAGAGGCGCTGCAGGTCATCTGGGAGCATGTGGCCGTGTGTCTCTCCCCAGGTCTGTGTTCCGCAGTTGTTACACAATTCAGAACGGTAGTGAGAGTCCTGCTTCCAGAAAGGTTATCTAATTATATTTCCAGGAAATTATGTTACCATTATTTATGTTTTCTGAGTAGTAGTAATTGTTCGGCAATTCTGAAGTGATGTGCCTCTTACCTACAACTACACTAAGTGCTTTTATATCCATGCTTGTCTTACCGAAAGTGCATTCATTCTGTACTTACTTTACATCTCACAGATGGGCTTAGCCAGACCCTGAGGTGTATTAAGAAAACATTCAGTTTTCATGGCATTAAAAAATTATGCCAATTCTTAACATCATGATTTATATAGAATGACTAAAATACGCTTAAATAACATTAAATGAATTCTAGGAGGTGGAAGAGGACACAAAATTTAAATCATATCTAATAAAATGCATTGCTATTAATCTTGGCATAAATCACAATTCTGACAATACTCTGTTAGAGATCATAATGCAAGATTAAGTCATGAACGAATTCCGTAAATCATGTAGATAGAAGATATTCAATGAAGTATATTGTTTGTACAATCTGTGTTTTCCTCTTCTTACTCATTGTTCTTTTATTGCACGGTTCTAATAATTGCCTCCTTAGAGAAGTCTGTGGCACTGAAAAAATACAGACCCCTATGCTCTTCTCATAAAGTAGTTTTAGATGCTTAAATTCTCACTGGAGGTATTTGTAATTTTTGGTATTTATCCCAAAGAGCTTATTTCCATAATTCATAACAAGCAGCTTAATTTCAGGCAAATTTGTGTATATGTATAGACTAAAAGTCGATGAAAATTACCAATTCAGTGTTAAAATTGAAATCATAACCATCTCATGGAAAGCTTGGTACTATACCTAAAGGTTTTCATTTATTATTTAAATGTCTTAATTTGTTGTTTCATAAAAGAAAAAACTTTATTTGCCTTAAGCCTAAAAGAAAAATCACTTAAAATGTGAAAATAAATGATGGAAAATAATTTGGGGCAATATATGTGTTCATATTTGATTGTGAGTAATTAAACAAAAGTTAGTACCAGAATGATTCTGCTGCGTCTCATGGTAGAGAGCATAAGGTCAAGTTTGTGACGTTTGCCTAGGGGTCTATTTTAGAATGTTTTATCAGTTTCTTGTAGCTATAGAAAACTTTATTTGAAGACAAACACATTTCCGTCACCTCTAACCCCCCACTTGTGATGCTGATACAAGCAATGAATCGTGCTGCTCGAAAAAGCTACTAATGACGGGCGATGCGTGGGTGGCATTTGAGGAGGTAACCCAGGGAGCTCCAAGTGCCCCAAGATGGAACCAATTGTGCAGCGGAGCAAAGTGGTACTGAATTATAACCCAAAGTATAAAGTAAGTGTCCACGAGTCCCTACCAATATAAGTAAATGAGTCAGTAAGTAAATGGAAAAGAGACGAATCTCACTGTCAAAGAATTTCCAACAATTTCAGCTCCTCATCGTTCAAGGAAGAGCATCGTAACCCCCCGGTCTTTAATTGTGGGCTGTCAGTGGCGGCTCCTTTCAGAGAAAGAGTGAAACGAGGACCAGCGTCACAGCTGACCAACGCTACCGCAGCTCAGCGATCAGGATTACCGCAAGCAGTCATGTGGCTGCTTATGAACTCTTGACATGATGTGACCTCTGTCTCTGGGGTCTTCCTCCCCCAAACCAATAACCCCAGGGTAATCATAGGAAGAACATCAGACACACTTCAATTTTGAGGGATGTTCCATAAAATACCTGACTCATACTTGTGCAAAACGTCAAGGTATCAAAATCAAGAACAGTGTGAAAAGCTGTCACAGCCAAGGAGGGGCTGAGACATGACAGCTGAACAGTGGTGTGGTATCCTGGGCAGGATCCTGGAACAGGAAAAGGACATTGCGTCAAAAAAGATAGGGACACCTGAAGAAAGTGTGGACTTCAGATAATAAGACTGTGTCAATAATCGGTTCATGACTTGTAACCAGCGTCAGAGGTACAAATGGGGGAAACCGGCCTGGAGTTAGAACTCCGTACTATCTTTGCAGTTTTCACTGAATTGAAAATTATTCTGAAACAAATTTCATTTTTTTTTTTAAGATTTTTTTTTTTAATTATTTATTTCTCTTTAGAGGGGAAGGGAAGGAGAGAGGGAGAGAAACATCAATGTGCGGTTGCCTCTTGTATGTCCCCTACCGGGAACTGGCCTGGCAACCCAGGCATGTGCCCTGACTGGGAATCGAACCGCAATCCTTTGGTTCGCAGGCCCGCGCTTAATCCACTGAGCTACACCAGCCAGGGCCAAATTTCATTTTTTAAAGAAAATCAGAACAATCTTTTAGCAACCAGAGACTCAGAGATTATAGCAAAAGCTACAGGCCTAATTAAAAATTGCATTTTTATCATATACTTTTTCTTTATTTTTATGACATCATTTATATTTCTTATTTGTTTAATATGGCAACCTTCTCTTCTAAACAAATAATCTAGAAGCAGGTACTTTCAAGCAAAATAAATTTACTTACTCTAGTCAAGCATTTTGACTTACGTCCCTAACCAGTTTTTAATTACTCGATATGATCCATTTCTTTTGTTCCAAACTGGGTTGATAATATACATGGTGGGGGAAAAATAGGTATACAGTTGATCACATGGAAAATAATGGGATAATTAAGAAATAATAATACAAGAATAAACTGTGCTTCCTCTATTCCCAACTATAAACCTACTTTTGCCTTATATAAAAGCTACTATTGTAAAGTAATTGAGATTTGGGATATTTGTTTGAGTCCATTTTGTCATATGCTGTTTGCTTAGCATTTTTCAATAAATATTGATATTGGAGGAGATCTTATTATGGATAAATACACTGCAATTTATTGCATTGTAGAATAGTCTGAATACATGGGTTACTTATATCCCTGAGAAAAGCATGCATTAAAAAGAGAATTAATCATTTTCTGAAAAAAAAAAGAGATGTTTTCCTCGGTAAATAAATCCTGAGTTAATAGAGCTTATGCTTGATGTAGGTAAAACTTGAGAGATATTGATGTTTGTAAGTTACAACATTGGAAATGGAGGCTTCCTCGATTTCAGCAGTGTAGGGGCCTGAGGGTTTAACAAACTTACCCTATGAACATACATGGTCCAGTTATATTATGATCTCATGGAAAATCATTTCCTGTTAGCGGTCTCCAGCTTGAGGACTAATGCTTACACCCCTTAAATAAAATGCACTCCTGTGTTTAGAAACTTCTTTGGGAGCAATATTGTAAAGAAGCCAGGGGCTTAAACTAGGAATTAAAATTCTCTCCTAGTTTCTGTTATTTAACTAAAAAAATATATGGAATGTGTTGGGATTAGAATGTTTTAATTGTTTCAGGAAAAAAACTTCAGTGAACAAAATTTGAATATTAAGTGTTTTTTGTGTGTTTTTTTTTTTATCTTCAGATTCCTAAATTTGCCTTTCCTACTCTTTCTTCAGTTTGTGTCCATTGAATATATCACATTTTAATTGACATATGATTCAAAATCAAATTTTTCCACTTTGGTTTAATGTCCCATTTTTCCCCTCATCTACAATTACATTTTCCATGGTTCTAAAAAACCTCTTCATGCCTGGCTGCTGTGGCTCAGCAGGTTGAGCACTGGCCTGCAAACCAAAGGGACACAGGTTCTATTCCCAGTCAGAGCACATGCCTGGGTTTCGAGCCAGGTGCCCAGTAGGGGGCGCGTGAGAGGCAACCACACGTTGATGTTTCTCCTCATCTCTTTCTCCTTCCCTTCCTCTCTAAAAGTAAGTACATCTTTAAAATAAACCTCTTCTTATTAATTTTTATGAATAGTTTCCATATAATCAGCTTTAAAACATGGTCAGATTTCTCCTAGTCTTGAAAAGTAGGAAACCACCAGACGCCTCCCTTCACCCTAACCGCAGAGGGACCTGGGCACACCGGTTACCTAAGTCAATACAAGAATAAACGACTTGCAGTTTGTTCTTCCCACTGCTCTGCTGCCACCGCTTTTGTAACGGTAACCTATCTTTGCTCCAAAAACGTGTCCCCCATCATTCCATTTCTCAAATTTTAAGCATCATTTCTTCTGCCCTTCCCTACCTTCACCCATGCCTCTCTAACCTGGAGCTTTCTCTCTGTCGTGCACCTTTATTCCTTTTTTCCCTTATACTCACTACTCATCGTCTCGACTCACATGATGCTTAAACCCACACCGCACTCCCGTCTCCCAGTCTTCATGTGGTCAATTAGCCTGTGTGCTAATTCATTCATTTAATCACTCATCAATACCACAAATATATTTAGAGCACCTGCTATCTGCCAGGAGTAAGTGAGTTGCTGAAGCGGCAGTCTTTGTGTCTGCTCCCCTCTGGGCCTTTCCTAATGCACTTCTTCCCCGTCTGAAGTGCTCTCTCTAGCCTCAAGACCATCTTCCTCTGTCAAAACCCCTGGACCAGCCCCATCCCTGCTGCCGCTTGCTCCAGTCTCCCGAGCTAACAGCTGTAGTTTCCTTCTGAATTTCCAAAGTGTTTTGTTCATGTTCTGTTAATTGCCGTCCAAATTGATCATGTTGTACCTTGTATTTTCGTCACTTTCTTACATCTTATTTGCACTTGTCATGATGTTTTGCCAAGCTTTGTAAAAGATCAGAAATTTTATTGAAATGAAATAAAATTTTGTTGGATTGAAATGAAAGTTTTGCCACTACCAAGACTCTATTTAGAGGCATTATTCAAACATAGCGTTTCATGCTGATGAATATAATTGAATGGAGACTCGTCCCTCCTTGGCTTGGGATGTTCAAACCTGGCCTAGTGACAGACTCAGGCAGACAGGTTATTTCTTTCCAAAGTGAATCTGATGAAATAATCAATTTTCGTTTTAGAAAAACTAAACTCTCACCCTGCCAAGCCCCTGTCTTCTCTCAGGGGTTTCCATCTCAAAGTCTCATTTCCTGGTTTACATTCCTGTTGCCCAACAGTGGACTTGGCTCATGACCGTCACTTTGGTTCTTTCCGCCTTCCTGTCTACAGTCTTTCCCGCGGAGGACTTATGTTCCTCCTGGTTTCAGTTTTCAAATCTATACACCGACTCCAGCCGTCATTTCCCCGGGCTCTCGCATGGCTCCTACAGTTCAGAATATTACAGTTCTTCTGTCATGGGAAAGCGAAGCATGTTAAACTCATTATCTCCAAAGCTGAGTTTGTAATCTTCCCACATCTCTCCCCAAAATGGTCGGATAACCAGTTTCTAGTTTCTTTGGCACAAGACGCGGGAGCTTTATGCGACTCCTTCCACTTCCTTCTCCTGAAAACCAGAAGATCGTACGTCTTACCTAGGGGGCCTGCACGAGATTCTTTACTGTCTCTTCACTGCCTTTCCCACGTTAGTTTCACTTTAAATTTCTTTAAAATCGTTTCATTCTCTCAGTTTCTTGCTCTGATCCACAAATTCTACAGAATAAAGCTCTCAGATTTGAGAAGATCGTTGGTGCCTTTTTAGGTTCACTTTCTGCAAGGAAAAGGTGTAGACCCCGAGTTGGGGGGGCCCCTCGTGGGTACGAGGTGTAGACCGCACCGACTGTCAGAAGGTCAGCGCTCTGTGTCCAGTCTAGTCTCCTTTCTACCATGTCACAATTCTTCTTATTTTTTCCCTAACACCAGGAAATTGGGTCAATAAAAAACACAAATATGACAAAAAACAGTAACAGCAGACCAGTATTTTGGCTTACATGCATAACTCCTATTTTTCTATAACACTGTTTTAAAAGAGAGCAATTAAGTTGGAAAATATTAAACAAAATGCCAATAATACCTTTATTAAATGACACTCCTGTTATTCAGTAGAATGCTTCACTGTGTGTTAATATCCATAATGATGGGAATTTAATGAGTGGGTTATTATCTAGTCCAAATTATGGACCCACCATTTAGGATATTTATGCATTTTCTGTAGTAGATATTTGGAGCGGAGCCAGAGATAAATATATAATTTTGCATTTGTGCCTGTTTCGTTACTTAATACTAATTATTTTCAATCATGCCCTTCCTCTACATTTAAGGAAAATTGTGCTATGGCTGTGGCATAAAAATATTTGCATATGTGTGTAAAATACAAACAAAAACAAATAAAAGTAAATATAACGCATGGCATTAGAATGGGAAGAATCCTGGGTTAGTTACTAGAAAACCTGGCTTGAAGTCTCAGGTACCACTAAGTAGCCAAGTAGTTTTGGCTGAGTCCCATATCATTGCTTCATCCAAGCATCTCACTTGTAAACAAAGAACTAATGAAATACTGGGTATTTCTCACAGAACTGTTGAAAAACTACAATGAGAATGATTACTGTGAAAGTACTTTACGAATGCTAAAGCTGTTGTATAGCTACTAATAAACTCCTAGAACAAAACAGTAGTTTGACAACGAAGTTGAAAGATAGCCAAACGGAGCTGGAAAGTTGATTCTCCTTACGAGTATTGGTTGTATTTATTTTTAGAATTTCATCAAGTCATACATCAGCGTATCTTAGAATGTTTGGGCCAGTAACTTGCAGAACTTTCTATATTGATCTTAGGTGTGATTTTCTATCTGTGCACGTTTTACCATTGAACGTGTTCCACACTTGTTAACAGCATCGGTCTCCGCTAATCTTTTTGCAGACCCCGCAGTGTAGTTGGCAATGTGCTAGTGGTAAAGTGTCTCAAGCCATTGTTTTTTTCCGCAATGTTTTTGAAAGCACAATAGTTTTCAGTGTGAAGGGGTTTGCTGACATATAATTTTTATTCAAAGGAGGAGTAATACAAGACAAATGGGTACAAAAGGCACAGTTTCCCATTGGATGTTTGTTTTTCAGGAAGCAATATGAGAATGGCACTTCCCACCCACCGGGAACAGCGTGGGCCTCTGGGCAGTTGTGGGCCAAACAATCCCTGGGCCGATGTCAAGACACACCACTGGGCAGCCCCAGGGGCTCATGACATTTGAAAAGTCTCTCTCCAGTCTTCTCTCTGCACCCTTTGAGGCTCAGTTCTTGGAAGCCATTGCGGTTTGTGGACTAGCCCACGTGGGTTCTCCGGCTCCTCCTCCACCTCTCACTGTGCTGGTTGAACTAAGTCCTTGTTCACTTTTAAGGATGTGTGGAATCTGTTTACATCTCTTCAGAATTTCAATCTAGACAGGTTTTCTGTATGCAGCTTTTCCAGTCTTTCCCCACAAGTTAGGATTTCCATGTCTTTAATGATCTTTCCCCTGTTCTTGTCTGGACATCTTCCCGCTTGACCCCGTTTTCATGATTTTTAGACACCCCGAACAGAAGAAGATTCAAGTAACAGATTCTTACAGACTGAGATGATAGTACTGAGCCTTTATTTCTTTATTGATTCAGTAGATGTTTAGGGAGTTCAGTTGCAGTCAAGGTGTTCCACAGTGGGGGTATAGTGGGAAGCAGAAATAGGCGTGGTTCCTGATGATGGTACAGACCCTGTAGTTGGAGAAATAGACCTGAAAAAATTGTCCGTGTGCATTTAAAATGCACAGCATTTGTGTGTGTGTGTGTGTGTGTGTGTGTGTGTGTGTGTGCGCGTGCATGAAGAAAAGCCAAAGTACTTAGGGAGTGTAACTGGTTTCCTGGCCCCCTCTGGAGCTCCTTTCTCTGTTCAGTCTATGGATTCTTCTCCAGGGCTTGCGATGTGTGTAGTGCTGTTGCAGGTTTTCTTAAATGCCATAGAAGGACAAGACATGGTCATCGTTCTCCATCAAACACCAAAGGCTGGCTTCTGAGAGTTATGCCACCCAAATGCCCTTCTGCACTCTTGTACACAGTGTGAGTAAGTGTCTTTAGGACATGCTGACCCTTTTTATGGACCAAAAATTAAAACGGTAAGCAAAAGCGGGGTTCTGGCTAACAGAATAGTTTTACTTGAAATCTTCCTAAATTCCTCTCCCACATCACCAATTTTGCAGCCCCCGCCCAGCCCCACCCAAAAAGATATTTTGGAGATGCCACTGCTTGCACCTCGGTTAGGCTTAATACATTCAGAGATCCATGTGCCACCAAAGTGGTGAGGAGAAACAACCGACTGTGGGTCAGAGACCCTGGGCCATGTGCTAGAGCAGCTGCTGGTCCACCTGAAGATGGAGAAGGGAAGGAAGAGGGGGATGGGGTGAAATGTATTCCGAGAATGCTCTGGGAGCAGTTGTGCAGGAGAAATCAAGGAAAGGATGTGCACAGAAGGTGCCATTGGATTGGCCTGCCTGAAGGTCTGGGATCAGGCTGAGGATTAGTGCTAGGAGAGGTCGGAGAGATTGGTAGGAATGAGAATTAAAACATTGACATCAATTTAAAATTGCCAACAGTTTTGGCATGATTTCATTCTCATAAACATATTCTAGTGGTTGATATTTCTCTTTTAATCTTTCAGGTTATTTTATAATACCATATGGGTTTTGAAATAATAACTCTGTCTATCTATCTATCTATCTATCATCTATTTTCCCCCATTCAGTTAGTAGTGTGTCAAAACACAACAAAGTAATTATTTCAAGCACTGCTGTATTTGACACATATGTAAGATCAGTTCTTGAATCCCTACATTTTTTTCCCCAATTATCTCTTTGGTACCAAGAAAAGTCAGAGATTTTATTTCCTCACACATTTTCAGTTTTGTTATTTGCTTTGTTAGCTGTTGAAGAAACCAAATACTCAACCTGTCACTTTTCTGAAGGTGGAAGCCGTATCTTTTAAAAATGAACTGAAGTGTGCAAATCACAAAAACCGCTTACAGAGTTGAGTAAATTTGTAATCAGTTTAAAAATTTCCTGCAAGTCACAGGTCTATTTAAAAATCACTTGCATTTAACTTTCACCTATTAGTGGGAGTCAGTTGTCTGCTGAGCAACAGGCTATTGCAGCTGTATTTTTCCGTTGAAGCCCACCCCCAGTAAAAACAGGTTTACTAAATGTTGCCGAAGAAAGAAGGAAGGGATGATGCAAAGCATCACGGCTCTGCAGAACACACATGCCAGTTCTCGGAGGGGCCGCGGTGCATTGCAGTGTGTACCCATTTGATTCATTTGTCGGTGGCTGGCAATTTCTCACTGTACTGGCTCAGACAACTAAAGAAACTTGGTTCCCATTCTCACACATTCCACAGCAAATGTTCCTTTGCCCACACACCCTTGACACCCGTTCCAGACCTGGGAACACAGGCTTCTGCCAGAAGCACTTTCTTCTTGACATGTCACCCAGTCATCTCCTCCGATAATACACAGTCGCCAGTGGGTGAAACTTCCATGTAATTCAAGTCTGAAGTACATCTTTGAGTGCTACTGGCTTAGGAAGAAAACATAAACAAACGGAAATGGTCTTCCTGTTTATCCTTGTAGAACTCAAAATCCATGGAAATGAATAATCTTTAACTTTGTCTACTGTTAAATGAGTAGATATCAATTATTTTAAAAATACTTCGAAGCCAATAACATGGTACTCTATAAAATTTGTAAGTATAAGCAGAGCGTGCCAATTTTAATGGATATTTTATCTGATCACATTATGACCTGTCTGCAGTCATCGCCCTTCATTTTCACGGGGAAAAACAATGTTTTAAAATATATATAAAGAAAGCACTTGATGTGGCTATGGATGTGTTTAATATCATAACAGCTAAAGTGTTAACTAGAAGAGTAATAAGTACACCAGACCTTTGAACTCTTCATGACATTTAGCCCCTTTCTCTCTGCCTTGCATGTCTTTGTCTGGGTATTCGCAGAGACAGGGTCGAGCCTGGCGTCATTTTAGTGCCTGGTAAACACGTAGGTGGGGCGCTGTGTGCCCCAGAGCAAGGTCGTGTGGGGTGTATGGTAAGGACCAACTCACCGACTCGGTGGAACCCTGTCCCCCTCTCCTGTCCTCCCTCAGGGATGACTCCGTCGCTCTTCTTCGAGTGTCCTGGGATCAACTGACCTCTCTGCTAGTTTGTCAAAGAACTCACGACATTTCGGAAGACATCATTGGATTGTTTGTCTTCCGCAGACCTTGTTTTCTTGAGGGCAGGGCTGTGTCTCTTTCTTCGTGTGCATAATGACAGTCGCAGGCTGCAGCCTTTACGTGTTGGCAAATTCATGTCTGTGCCGTGAATCAAGTGCCAGCTCGAGAACTCCCAGCAATTGTGTCTCTGGATTTCTTTGTAACGGTGCTTTCTTTAAACAGGTGACTAATTGTTTCTCTCCTTCGGAACCTCAGAGCACCTGCAGTTTACTATCGATGACTATTTCTTCAGCACTCTCCTTGTCTGTTTTAAGTACAAGTATTCCATTTCGTATTAAGGTGGAAGTTCTCGAGGGCAGAATTGGTATGTTGGGGGTTGTAGAAGGTGGCCAGCACACATTTGCTGGGATGATTGCAATGTAACTATTTTGAGAAAATATGCGGTACTAAATTTCACTCTTACTTTCTAAATGGTTTTTTTTTTTTTGCCCTTCGAGCATTATTTTTGTTTATACACTAGTGAGATATGTTGCAGCCAAGGCAGAAAGAATTTAGAAATCCTCTTTGAATGGGCGCTGGTGCAGCTCCTTGATCCGGAAGATGCGTGGTGCTGCGTGGGCACCAGGACAGGTGAGCGGGCGCGCCCGTTCTCTGGGAGTGCAGGTGGACTCTCGGTGTCTCTCTTCCGCACCGAAAGGTACGGAGCCAAAGACCAGCCATTGAGTCCTGCCTGCACCAGCAGCGTCGGCTCCTCTGCAGGGCTTGGACTTCCTGTTGTGAAACAGTTCCGTTGTCATTTCCGAGGTGATGGGTCATGACCGGGGAATGTGTGGTTAGGCGGCCCTACTGCAGGCGGGGAAGTTTTTTTCTTTAACGTTACTTTCAACCCTCGAAGCATTTATTCACGCCTGGAATCGGGGGGAAGGAGCGTGAGCATGCGTGTGGGTCATGGGTTCTTTCCTGCTTGCAGGAATTTAAGAAGCATCCTTAGCTGGATGGCTTTCTGTTCCCTCTTGTTAAATTTAGATGCTGCTGCCTACCTCTTTGAATGTTTTGAGTATGAAGTGAGACAATGTTTATAAAGTGCTTATTATCTAATAAATATTACTTACGCTTTATTGCCCCGAGGCTGCCATCCTTTTCAATATTTAATGAGGTGAATTATTATATACAGAAATCAAGATCACTAACACATTCCAGAACTCCCTTAAAATGTAGATATTCTGCAGATTTACAGGCACAATAATGCGCTTGGACGTTGATTCTGTACCTGCCATGACACGCTCAATCCATAGCGGTAAGGCAAATGATCCACGTGGCATTGGCAGATTGGGGATGAACCAAGAGGATACAGGTTTGTTGAGATCTGCAGAGTAAGAAGAAATGAGGGGAAAACGACCTTCATTATCAGCGACAAGAGAGAGAAACTGATGATGAAAACATACAATGTGGTGGGAAGGCTAAGGTGGCAGTGAGGGAAGAGTGATTCCGAAATGAAAATCTCCAAACTTGGATAAGCCTTAAGTCAGCTATGTATTAAGGCAGGGAGGAATTCCGCCATCTTCCTTCTTTTCTAAGTTTCTGTGGTTGGATGAAAGTTGAGCAGCAAATAGAAAGCCTGTAGCAACTGAGAATCACTTAATGGAGCTTCAAGATAAAGGAGCCTTCAATGTCTGCGTCATGAGACTATCGGTGAGATCGCCTAATGTCAAGTTTCTTTTAGTCTGTCCTTGGGAACAGCTTAAAAAATGGACATCCACTGATTGGATTTCTACGCTAGAGTGAATGGTGCTGCAACGCATCTTGGTTGACATGAACGCTGACTGGATTTTCGCTCCCCTTTAAGGAACGAAGTTCTGAGAGTCACGTCTAGAGAATAAAATATTGGGAAGCCACTCAGTGGTAAATCAAGTAAAAATACTGAGAATCTAAAGATTAGTTTCAGATTGGACTTTTTCAATTTTTAAGTCTAAATTTAAACACTAGGAGCTATTTTTTACATTCTTACTTAATTTTTGTAAATTAAGGATTTTCGTTTTTATGAAAACTCTGTATGTTGTCACAAAGGTAGAATCCTGCAGCATAGACCTTCTTAATCCTCAGGGTGTTCTGCTCCCTTCTGTGTCTTTTGGGGAAATCTGTAGACTTAGAGAAATATATTTCATGCATGACAGTTAGGGGTAAACATGTTTTGATTCGGTGGCATGAAGGTTGTGGCCTTCGTTTGAAGCAAATTTGAATGGCATGATGAAAATACCCTTGAATGACATCCTTCTGTTGTCTAAAGCAAGGAAATAAGACTAGTTTAAAGTAAGACTAGTATGCATCATAATTCCACCAGCAAGGAGAAATAAAGAGGGCTTACATCTATTTAATTCTAAAACCTTCCAAAAGAACAAATTATTATATATAGTATATAATCTTGTAATATTGTCTGTACAATCTTACAATATTGTAATACACCCTTATTAACATAAATGTGATTAATTTGAAATTTGATCGTTGGGAAATTGGCTGTATGTATACTATTTGCTAGGCAATTTAAGTATAAAGAAGATTGGCGTATGGTTTGGCCAGGAAAAAGCACAAAAATAGCATTTACAGACATTGTTTATTAAGTGGTCCTTATTTATTGAATTATTATTGCATTAAATTATGGTGAAGTATTCACTGTTCACTAGTAAGTGTCTGCAAATGCTCGAAATCACACAGAGACATTGAGATTGGAGTTTGGAGCAGGGAGGAGATAGATTCCTACAGGGCTGTGGATGGGCATTGTGCTTGACCGAGGAAGTAATATTAGGAAAAGTGAAGGTTGCATTTGAGTTTTAGGAGAGGGAAGTCCCAGATACTTATTAGGCAATGGCAAAGGTGAGGCATCTGAAAGGGAGTCTTTTTAAAATTAGCTGAGGACCAGGTACGTGCAAAGTGATAAGCTTCAAGGTAAAGAGTTGGACGCACTGTAGAGGCTTGTGAATGACTGCATTTCGTTTTGCAAGCACTGAGGAAGTCCGGTGAATGTAAGTAGGAAGTACTTTGCCGGGGCAGGCAGAACCAGGGAAATTAGTAAGCAGAATGCGATACAATGAAAACTTCAGAGAGAATGCTGGCGATGGAGCAAATACGAAGTGCTGACTGGGAAAGCCATTGTGTGGGAAGGACTCTAACGTGGGGTACGTGCCAGAGCCGTACCCGCAGAGGAGTCAGGAAAAATCTTCAAGCTTTATGCCCAGTGGCTGGCTGAAAGAAAAGAAAAAGCAATTACACTGCAATGAAAAATAAAAATCTCAGGAGGACGATTTTGAGGTTCTTCAGTTTGGATTTTGCCTGTTGAGATGGCTGTTCCAGTGGGATGTTCGGAGGCCACTGGAGACACAGGAGGTAGTTCAAGATGCATAACTACTCCCAGAGGTTCAGCCAGTGACGGATTTGGGAACCACTTACATTACCATATTAGTCCGGGCTGTAGGGGTCGATGAAGCCTAAGGCGAGAGTGAACACAGGGATGAGACATTTGGTTAGACGGCCACAGAATGCCTACTTTGGAGTCAGGTAAAGGTTGAGGAAAATAAATTTCTGCTAGTGTGTGAGTATGAGAGAGGGGTGAGGAAAATGCAGAATCATAGAAACAAAAGATGTGGGAGAGTTTCTAGTAGGAGAAGCGCACCAAGTTGTGAAACACCACCCACCAGAGCACAGGGACCCACGGAAGGCCTTCCCTCTTGGGTGTGGGAAGGTGAGCACACAGCGGAAAAGCGCGGTTACTGAGCAGGGGGCTCGGGGCAGACCCTGATACCCTCTGTGGATGACCTTCCCGCCCCACCGGCTCCTTTGAGCAATAAGATTAGCTCCAGCATAACATACCGCTCACCGCTTCATGTTCTTGTTTTGTGCGTTATGTTTACTGAAAATCATCTAAATATTTTCAATTATGGCTTCACTTTGCTTTATCCATAAGTTAGACTAAGCATTCCTACTGTGGGAATGTTAGTGAGGCTTTACCCTATTATGAAAGCTAGTATATTTTCACTTCCAGTTGTCTGTGTTTGAATTGTCTGTTTTCTGATATCATCACTTCCCAGCCGTTCTTGACAATGAATTTACCCTTGAGAGACCCCAAGGCTTTAGACCGAATGACAGACCTGACTAGCAAAACTTCTCTGCACAGCCTAGGAAAGTCTTTTCAACCGCAGCGTGAGGATTCTGTGTGTAAGTGGTGAGGTGTATAAGGCAAAGAAGGATGTCTGAGAACTGGTCAGATTCAAGTTCAGGCACTGGCTGCTGAGACGTGGCAGGTGAGCTGTCAATGATTGTACTAGGAAGAGGACATAACATTGAAAAGAACACACTTTATGTTATTTCTCAGGAGATATGTGCCTCATAACTGGGTTAGTCATTGGATTTCTGAAAATCGAATCAGTTTTAAGTAAAAATTGAAACTTAATTGTAAGGGCTACGTGTTTTATAAAAAGTAAACACAGATAGACATTTATTTGTTTATTTATATTGATAAATAAATTAGTTTGCCAACATATGCCCAATTTATGGTTGACATTAAAAATGTCATTTTTCGGAGTGAGTCTTCGGGTTAGCACTGGGTCAGGTTTGTCTCATCATTTGACTTCAATCATGGGTAAAAGAGTAGCCACATAGAAACCCTGTGCATTTCGGGAGTGTAACCAGAAGTCCTTTCCTCCAGTCTACTTGATGACCCATCTTTATTTCACCAGAGAGAGGGGAGAATGGAACCTTTCATTCAATATTTAGAGAGAAAAATTTAAAGACAAGCACCTCCAGTAGTGAACTCTGGCAACTGTTCAAATCCCTTTAAGGCTTCGGGTTGTAAATGCCCAACCCCAGGTCGTTTCACCTGGGGCAGGTGTCCCAAGTGGAAAGGGACCCGGGGCGACCGGGGGAATTTGTGTGGGAGCAGGGGCTTTGTCTCCGTTTACTGGCAGTCCTAGAGAGATGCGAGTGGGTGGAAAGAATTGTGAATTCTGCAGAGTTCAATATCATGGACTCATCTTTACAATGCCACTTTGAGCCTTCTGAAAACTGATAGGGAAAATGGATGCTGAACAAGAATAATTGGTCTATGAAAATTCTTTGGTTAGTAATTAAAGTCATGGTTATTAGTGGTATATTAACTGTAATTGGACTATTATTTTGTCTCTTTATCCACCATCAGAAGCAGGTAAAAATGATTGTCTAGCTTACTGCACTACCCTCACTGGGGAGACTCACCCCTCTTCCGGTCGGTGCCCCCCTGCACTGCCGGTTTTGCAGGGAAAGAGGCTTTCTAACAGGTTCTGGGTGCTGCACTTTGCACAGTGCTACACTATGGATTGCAGTCCTCCTACAGAGAAAGTAGAAGAGGATGACTGACATCCACGACAGTTAAATATCTGGACCAAAACCACACAGCTGGGAGAACTAGAATTTGAACCCACGTCTGCCTTCAGAATCTAATCGAGATCTTTTACAAATAAACTCTGTCTCTCCAGAGCAGGATGGAAAGAAGGAGAGAGCTTTTGTGACATAGCGAACCAAGGGCCAAATCCCAAACTGTGTTGTTTTCAGGCTGTCTAACCAAAGAACATATTCCTAATCTGGTTTCTCATTTACTTTATTTCAATGTATTTCGTGTCCTAAAAACCCTCAATGAGTAAAAGTTCAGGGTTATGTAAAAGATACATTAAGACATTATTTACTGCATCCATGGTCCTTTGTCTTATTAGAAAGGATTTCTTTAAATATCTCCACTGAAGTGTGCCTTTCCATTAAAAATTCAATTAATGTATCTTAGCACTGGCTGCGATAGATACTATCTCCCGTACATCATGGCCGAAGTTAAACAGGAGACAAGATCCAGCTTTGAACTTCAATGCACTTAAATCCAGTGATGATGGAGGGACCCGAGACAAATGATTAGTAACAAAAGAAATAACAAAATAAGAAGCATACCAAAAAATAGATGTTGCTCTGGGGTTGTAGAAAGAACGAAACCCAACGGGGAACCCTGCAGCAGAATGTGACCTGAAGGACAGCAGTGCTAACGGGAAGAGGCACAGGGAAGTGGCTCCGTCTCCTGGACACGGACCTGGCCGTGCCTGGCAGGGACTCTCCTCCTTCACATACGAGGTGCTTGCCCTAAAGAGTTAAAGCAGTGGCTGGGGAGGGAGTGAGAGGCTATGTTAAGGAGTTCTTTGACAACCAGGACAACTTATTTTTATTAAATCGGGAGGGTCATGGATGGTTTTGGGCCTGGTAAGTGACGTGTTAGCTGGCTCTGGGACTGGGGAGCAGTGTTGATCAGATACCATGGACAGGTCTCTTGAAATATTCTCAGCAAGAGATCGATAGCTCTGCCCTGATTAGTGAGATAACAGTGGGAATGGGAAGAGGAAATAGACAGGACAGACAGTGCTGTAATAAAATGTGTAAGAGACCGAAATTGGAAGATAAGGAAGAGGGAGAGCGTGAGTGTCCAAAGGGAAATGTTCAGAGCTACAAGTCAGGAAGAGATGTGAGGGGCAGGCAGGCCAGCAGGAATCTCATGAGGCCAGTGTTCAGGGACATAGGCATTGTTTAAGAAACAGAAGTTACATCACCCTTCTGGAGCGGGCGATAACTGTCTTTTTCTTCTTCTTATTGCTGTTCGATTCCAGTTGTCCCAGTTTTTCCCATTGCTCTCACCTGCCCGGTCCACATCACGCTCCCTCAGTCAATGCCCACTCCATGTCCATGGGTCATTCATACATGTTCCTTGACTAGACCCTTCCCCTTCTTTCCCTGTTATCCCTCATCCCCCTCCCCTCTGGTCACTGTCAATTTGTTCCTTATTTCCATGTCTCTGGTTCTGTTTTCCTCATTTGTTTGTTTTCTTCATTAGGTTCCACTTATAGGTGAGATCATGTAGTATCTTGACTAGCAGAGAATGAATCTGTTAACTAAAGTGTTGTGTTAAGCAAAGTTTATTACAAGACCTTTCTTCATGTCTGTAAATAGAGTCAATGATACTTAAAAGGAAATGATAAGGATTAATGGAGTTTCATATTGATATCAATGTATCTAATGGCTTCAGATAGTATTAAATACTAGTGATAAAAAGCTATGGTGTATGGAAAGAAATATTTGAAATCCTGAAAAGCAGGGACCTACATCCAAAATTGCTCTATCCAGCAAAGCTGTCATTTAGAATGGAAGGGCAGATACAGCACTTCTCAGATAAGGTCAAGTTCAAGGAGTTCATCATCACCAAGCCCTTATTATATGAAATGTTAAAGGGACTTATCTAAGAAAAAGAAGATAAAAAATATGACAGTGAAAAGACGGCAAACTCACAGCTATTAAGAACCACACCTAAAACAAAAGCAAACTAAGCAAACAGCTAGAACAGGAACAGAACCA
This sequence comes from Glossophaga mutica, assembly GCA_039655065.1. Lineage (NCBI taxonomy): Eukaryota > Metazoa > Chordata > Mammalia > Chiroptera > Phyllostomidae > Glossophaga > Glossophaga mutica. The sequence goes on from CM077305.1 coordinate 5,321,291, forward strand.
CAGAAATGGAGATCATATGGAGTGTTAGCAACAGGGGAGTGGGAGGAGGAGAGAGGGGGGAAAAGGTACAGAGACTAAGTAGCATAGACGGTGGGTAGAAAATAGACAGGGGGAGGGCAAGAATAGTGTGGGAAATGTGGAAGCTAAAGAACTTATGACACATGGACATGAACTAAAGGGGGGGAATGTGGGTGGGAGAGGGTGTGCAGGGTAGAGGGGAATGATGGGGGAGAAAAGGGACAACTGTAATAGCATAATCAATAAAATATATTTAAAAAAAGAAAAAATAAATAAATAGAACTTATGCAAATGAAAAAAAAAGCTATGGTGTAGTAAAACTTCTTGCAATAACAAAGATTGGATGGCACTTTATCCTTTTCATTTCTGTTGACTAAGATGTATAGAATATGATTTTTCCTTAAAAATAGCTTCTATCTTAATGACAGAAATACAAAGGTGTTTGTAAAAGTGATCAGTTTTCAATGGGCTCCTGGTTGCTCCCCATGAAAATGATTTTTTTTTTTTTTTTTTTTAGTAAGGAAAGGTAAAATACTAAATAAGCCACAACCTTGGGTCCACAGTTCAGTATATGCTAGGATCTGTGATTTGTATGTATTATTTTATTCAATCTGTAAAACTCTGCACATTTGGTTTTATGATGATCTTCATTTTACAGAAAAGTTAGTATTAGAGAGGTTATGTAACTCGTCTCCAGATTCCTGGCTGAAGACAGCTGCAGTGGGAATCATAAGGGCAAATGGATGAGCGCACCTTGCGTCTAGGTATGAGGATCCAGCAGGCTTGGTGACTGACTGAGTGTGAGACCGAGTAGATTCAGGGCCAGGAGTTACTGAGGATGGCTCCGACGTTTCTGGCTTGCACAGCAGGTATGGAGTTGCTGCCTCCTGTGACAGTGAGCATCTGAAGAGTAGCAGGGGGAGGTGAGGTGGCGGGTTGGAGGCGGGCCATGCTGTTTATCGGGAGTGTGGGGGAGCTGCAATGGGCCGCTGGCCATGAGGATTAGGAGGCTTGTAGCAGGAATGGGCCGGAGTAAGCCTTACAGAGTCATCAGTTACAGGGTGTCCCTGGAAGGCACAGATGAGTGTGTGGTGTTTCCCAGAGAGCCTGTGTGGAGTGGAGATGAAAAGGCGGTGCACGACACCCAGGGGCCTGCGGGCTTCGGGGGCAGGGCGGGGCTGGGCGCCCACAGAGGGGACTGCTGAGAGTGTGTGCACCCGTGCAGATGTGCGGAGCACACAGAGTTTCGCTTTGGGCTCAATGATGTCGCTTCTTTGTGAAATAGCTGTTACTGTGCTGCATCTCGCCTCCATCTGCCCTTTGTCCTTCGTGCGTTTAGTGGCACATTTTGCATGTTCCCATTGAGAGAAGAAAAAGAAAAGTTTGCGCTGAGCCAGTGCACGGTGTATGATTGACATGGGTATTTGTATATCTGTCCCTAAATGCATAGTACGTTTTGACAGGAAGACTGGTGAAACCTTCGAAATGACGAACATTTACCTTCTACCGTATCTTGGGGATGGGTGGAGACAAGGGGAGAGATGCCTTTTATAGTTCTTTGGCGTACCAGTACTTTCATCCCAGGGGCCGTTCGTAGTTAGGGACGCTGGCGACTTTGATAGGGTTACGCAAACGTATGCCTTACCAAAATGTAGCCCACGTATAGCGGGACATTTCATGTTACATAAAAATATCTTGGTTAGCAGCAGTTTCTGTCGTAAAGTGTATGTCATTTATGCAACAGAACTTCCCAAAGGGGACACCCGTGGCCAGGATAAAGTAACTCATGTTTCCAGGCTTTTCCTTGTTACGGAGTTATATTAGCCAAGTTGTTTCTTCCATGTTGTAAGTAGACACTGTCGCAAGTGTAAATAGTCTGTGTATAGTGTCAACAGATTTTGAAAGAGTCCAAACGAAAACAACATAATCATGTCTGAAGAGTTTAGTTACAATACATTACCTTGGAATGACCTGAAAGTTCCTGGTTTTCTCCCAGGAGAAGTATAAGGTGAGATGATATAAGGTGAGAGATAAGGTGAGTTAAGGATGTTTCAAAAGGGAGTTAGCAATCATAAATTCTAGTTTCAAATCTAGAGTAGAGTCTCTTAAATTATGTCCAGGTTCAGGAAAAAAAGATAGTTTTCCTATTTCCACCTGACGAAGACAAGACCGCAAGCCGTTGGAGTGCTGTGCCGCGGCGGGCCGTGCTCCCTGGAGCCCCGGTTCGGCCCGAGCTCCTTCCTAGACACGCATGCGCAGCACCAGTGCTTTCGCGGTGCTCTCTTTATCACTGTTCATGCTAATCTGTGATTGGTAATTTGATGTCAGGTACTTCAAAGCACGTCTAAATAATCTTTCCAAAAGCAGTTCTTTTTTTTTTTTTTTAAGGTAGATATTCTGATTGTATATTTTTCCTAGATTCCTATGCAAGCTATAGGGGAAAGTGTTTTTACTTTTTTTTTTTTTAAAGAATTTATTTATTTATCTTTAGAGGGGAAGGGTAGGAGAGAGGGAGAGGGAGAGAAACATCAATGTATGGTTGCCTCTCATGTGTCCCCTGCCGGGAACTGGCCTGCAACCCAGGCATGTGCCCTGACTGGGAATTGAACCGCGATCCTCTGGTTCGCAGGCCCGCGCTCAATCCACTGAGCTACACCAGCCAGGGCTGTTTTTACTTCTTCACCAAATAAAAGGGGTTATGGGTGTTTTGAATTTCTTTCTATAACACGGTATCAAACAAGTTTTAGAATTCTATAATTACACTACCTTGCTTTAGGAGAATGTTAATTTTACTTAGATTTAAATTTGTCTCCGTTGACAGAATTAGTTACCTTATTTATAAAACGAACATTTTGTTCTTTTACTCATTTATTTAACCATAAACCAGTAATATGCATTTTTATGGTGGGGGGAAGAATGTTCTGGTTATTGTCTGCATCTTAAAATCTGATTTTCAAAACACGTTTCTTGTAGGTTTTATTGGGATTTAATAATGCTTATAATGATGGTTGGAAATCTGGTCATCATACCCGTTGGCATCACGTTCTTCACCGAACAAACGACCACGCCGTGGATTATTTTCAACGTGGCGTCCGACACCGTGTTCCTCTTGGACCTGATCATGAACTTCAGGACGGGGACTGTCAATGAGGACAGCTCTGAAATCATCCTGGACCCTAAAGTGATCAAGATGAATTATTTGAAGAGCTGGTTTGTGGTGGACTTCATCTCGTCCATCCCAGTGGATTATATCTTTCTCATCGTAGAAAAAGGAATGGATTCAGAGGTTTACAAGACAGCCAGGGCACTTCGCATTGTGAGGTTTACAAAGATTCTCAGCCTCTTGCGTTTATTACGACTTTCAAGACTAATAAGATACATACATCAGTGGGAAGAGGTAAGACATACTTTGCTTTTTTTAATGCCACTCTATCATGATTTTTTTTTATACGGTAACTGTTTAAAAATGAACAACCGTGGTATGCGCAAGTTCTATGAAATTCAGGGAGAAAATTTTTATCTACTTTTTGGCGCATAAGTGATATATGTGTATCTTCAAACAAGGTATGGTCAAATACTAGATTTGAATGGACTGAGAATTTAAAATTTTTTTAAAAAATAGTGATTTTAAAACTGTTGTTTTACGTCAGTTCAGTTCTTCTTAACAAATCCTCTGTAATCGATACTTTCCTCGTCCTAACCAATGCAGCCCCTCCCCTGTCTCGGGTGCTTGTTTTCCCTCTGATAGGGATACATCAGGTACCGTCTTTGAGAAAGCTGTGGCAGGTCTGTTTGCTAGTCTAGTTTGTATCGTTAACTTGATGAGATAGTCTAGCATATGGTTACTCTCGCAGTGAACTTCCAGAGAATTTGTGCTTAAAAAACACTTTGCGTGTTTCCAAGTTGTATATGTAAAGACTGATTTTACTGTACTAATTTTGTTCCTTGTTATGCTTTGCATATAATTATTTACAATTGTTGCTCCCTATTAACTCATTTCATAATACTGAAAAAACAGCATACCCAGGAGGCAAATCATTGCACAAAAATCACAAGCACCATGGTGGGTAAGTGTAGTGAGCGTGGCCAGTCCTTCGCTGAGTGAGTGACAGCCAGGAACTGAGGGGCTCCCTCAGCCAGCGGGAGTTTCCAAGGGCTGGGGTTAAAGGTACCACCACCCAGCGAAGGAGTGTATGTTCCCCTCTGCACGCTGACCTTTCCTGCTCTCTTTTCCTTCTGAGTCTACCTTTTCTTTTAACGAGACCTGTAACCCAAACTTCTCTGTTGGCAGGAAACGGGGGGTGGGGAGGCTTTGAGGGTGGGACACGTGCACTAGCGAAAACAATGGGCCTGCTGCGGGTTCATTGTCTCCCTACTCATCGCAGAAATTATTTTTAGCATTTCGAGGATGAATTATGGTTTGGAATTTAGGTTTAAATGAGTCATAAAACGGAACTTCTGTGAGCATCAGCTCTGCTCTCTGTGAGGCTGCGGCAGCGTTCTGTGCGCTTGTCAATGGCATTTTGGTTCCCAGCGTTTCGGGAAATGACGTGCCGTCATAAACACTGTGCAAGGCATCGCTGAAAAGGCTTAAAAATGGATCGCTGTTAAAATATGGATGTGGGTGATATTTAAAATCAAATGAGGCACATTTGAGAGATTGGATTCATCTTGTAATGTGTCCAGATAGCACATTCCATCCACAATGTAATAAATGTTGGTTCTCAAACTGTATTGTACCAATTTGAGATTAACATCAAACCGAGGCTATTATTGATAATAATAACTAACGTGTATTGAGGTATTATTATATGTCAGGTACTATAGTTGATTCTTTTCTTGGATTAGTTCCTTAAATCAATCTTCCCAATAACTCTGGTGACTTGCTCAGATTCACCAAGGTAGGAGTAGGTGGGGCTGGGATTCGACCCCTGGCAATGAAACTCGCGGCGATGCTCTTAGCCACAGAACTGTGACATACACTGTTTTAATGAGAAATACCTTAACATTCAGTTATTGTGTATATTGAATAACAATTGTAGAGAGGTATTTACCACCGAAAACATGGCCACACGCACAAAAACCTTAATGACTAGCCTGTGAAATGAAAAGTCCCTGATGGAAATAGCCAGTCAAGTAAACCTGCAGTGGGCAGTGTGGCTGTTTTTCGGTGTCTTCTCGTTTTAACCCAGTTACCCTCGAGAAGGGCACCAGGATGAACAGATGGCATCCTGTCAGATACAGGGGCAGGCCATGTGCGCAAACAGGAGGACGCTCCTTAAAGCTGATGTCCTCTGGTCCTGGCAGCGGTCACGGGCCCCCAGATCTGTGTACCATGATGGCGTTTGAAAGATGCCATGATACAATTCAGCAGCATCAGCTCACTGCCACCATTACTGCAGAATGCAATTTAATATGCACTTACAGGCATCTGGTAACCAATCCCACTCCGGCCAGAGTTGTGAGTTGGCAAGATCTTTCTTATAAATAAATGACCTTGATAATAAATGAGCCATAAGCTCACTTAAGTGAAGAATGTTTTCCTGGTTATATGATACCTTCATATGATATTGCATATATCATGGATAGTTCATGTCATGGATATTTAGTAACCCTGTAAAAACAGGGAAGAAACAGTAATAATTAATCCAGAATCTAATAGGAATTCATTATTTCATCACCTACTTGATTCACACCAAAATCACAAAGGAACTTGAATGGCTGCAAACTGGCAAACCTCTCCCCGATCTTTACGAATGCTCCAAGGATGTGTTTACAAGTAGAGTGCAGCAACGACACCGGCGGCAGTTGCTCTGTGCGCATTCAGAAGACTGCCCTGGAGGATGTGCGCTCACCCACGTGCCTTCGCGTTCCGAGTGTTTTCGTCCCAGGCCAGCTTGTGCTAAATTCAGCAAATCTGGGGACGTGAGGTGTGAGGCCTGGGAGCTGCCACTGTTCTGAGTGACTCGTTTCCCAGGAAAGCAGCTGCCTGCTATAGGGAACTGCTGTCATCGCCCACGGTGCATTTTTTTTTTCCGGTCTGAATTAGTTCAACTGAAAACCCACAAGATAAATTGGAGAAATATTGTGAATGAAAGAGAAATGTTAAAGCTGAGCCCTTCTGTTACTGTCATTACTGAAGTCGAATGTTGTGGCTAATACACAAGGGAAAAGCTGATTTGGCCGACGTATTTATGAAACACATGGTGTTAGGAGTCAGGAGGGAAGTTCTTACCGGAGACAGTTATGAGATCAATGGCTATTAAGATGCAAGAAATAGAGCTCTGTCAGCGCCGGGTCTCCAGTGTCAGGTTCCATCGGCAAACCTCGCATATGGTGCCCGGGGAGGCGAACCCTGGAGGCGAAACCTTTAGATGCATCCGGCCAGAAAAGCCTTTCCCCCTCGTTTCCAGGAAACTGACTGAGTCTTCCCCACTGTTGTAGTTCGGTGTTTAAAAAATCCTTTCTTTCATTCAGCATTGTACTTATTGTTATGTTTCAAGTCAAATCAGGGACCGCAGCCGGAATGCTCTTTTGTAACCTGTCACAATTACGGGGAGCTAATTGCCTGAGATCCTCCAAAAAGAGACATACGGTGAGGAAATCCTCAGAAATTAAATGGAACATTATTGATAATTTTTGACCATCAGGAGCCACTGAAGAGATAAAGGGAGATTAAGAGTTTAGGAAAAGGGAGATTATTCAGTTAGTAAAGGTGAAGGGTCCTAGGAACCTTGAATGCTGCTGATCCTAGTTTTGTTTTTTTGTTTTTTAAAAGGGGGATGATCTTTGAAATTAGCATATTTTGCCCTGTATAATGTGCACTTTTTTGCCTAAATTTTCAAGGGGGAAAATAAGGATGTGCATTATACATGGGTAGAACCTGAAATACTTTGTGTCTGTTTTTGTGTTTTGTAATTATTTGTTACATAAAATTTCTTGTACCATAATATATTAAAAAATAAATGCTGAAATTCCTTTATACAAAAACAAGTATCTAAATATAAATAAATAAAAACTTAAAAGGAAAGTATTTTTTCTCCCTGAAAGTTTGGGCCAAAAATATGGGTGTGCATTATACATGGCAAAATACAGTATTAGATATTTAGGAACTAGTAATTGAGAAGAGAAATACTACTCTGTGTCAGTGATCTGTTTGTAGGATTCAGTGCCATGGGCAATATAAAAAAAAAAGTGGGAAATGCCCGATGCTGGTATAGTAACTATGGCTTTAGAACACATACCCGAAGTATTTTTTTTAATCCCCTCAACCTTCCTTATGTGGGTTTTATTTTAGACCTATCACAATGGCCTAAATCCATTTCGCGGCAAGAAAGAGGGCTTGTGGTTCTGAGATTCGTATGCGTCTACAGACATTTCAGGTGAATAATGTATCTGGGACGTGGCAATGCTCCTCTAGCAATCAATATTCGATTTTTACGTCGGCTTAGAGACAGATTTATCAACAAATTATGCTTAACAACGGAGCATTAAGAAGGAAATTGATTCCACAGGGAGCTCATTCGGATTGCAATTTCTGTCTTTGGTGGATTTTAACATTCCATTTGGTTTAGATTAGAAACAAACTCTTGCTATGAACTGCTTCTCTCTCGTTGTGCAGAGCACACCCTAAGCACTGGCGCTGCGTGGAACGGGGTGGAACGGGAGGCTCACCTTCAGCAGGCAGCAGTGCTTCCTGAAGCTGCCCTCAGCGAGGGCGCAGAGAGCCTCCCGTGACCTCTCACCTCCAGCCTGCACTCGCTTGCTGTGCCTCCAAGGCTCTCCAGCAAAGCCCCCCCCTCTCACCGAGGTCACTTCCTGTTTGCATCCACCACCTCTTTTCCGTTGGTTTTCTTCGTTACGCGAGTCTTCTTGCAGAAAATGGTTCCTTCGGCCTCCGTAATTTTGCATGTACCATCCCTCAGATGTGGAAAGCCTTTTTCTTTCTGCTCCTCCGTTAAAGATTAGGCTTAAATGCATTTCCAGAAAACATCCTACCTCCTCAGTACCTTTACTTTGAACAATTCTGCAGGCTCTGCTTGTACTTGTTCTTGCTGATAGCTTGGTTGATGATGCTTGCTTATATGCATTTTTTTTCTGTTGATGGACATAGATGCTTACGTGGAAGAGGCAGTGTCAACTTTGGCCATTGCATCTCCTTGTGCACTAACTAGTACGGATTTCTGATCACCATGGGCCATCAGAGTCTGCCTGTCCACTAACTAGTACGGATTTCTGATCACCATGGGCCATCAGAGTCTGCCTGTCCACTAACTAGTATGGAGTTCTGAACACAATGGGTTACCAGGGCCTGCCTGTCCACTAACTAGTACGGATTTCTGATCACAATGGGCCATCAGAGCCTGCCTGTCTGCTAACTAGTACGGAGTTCTGAACACAATGGGTTACCAGGGCCTGCCTGTCTGCTAACTAGTACGGATTTCTGACCACAATGGGCCATTAGAGCCTGCCTTTCCCCTGCCTATGTGGCATCCTCCAAGCTCTAAATCCATTAAGTGATTGCGAGGGAAGATGCGCTCTTCACTCCTAAGCATTCACTAAGTAGCTTCTCTTTGCAGATACCACGCATGAGAATACAAAGCAGATCCCAGCTTTGTAGAAACTACAGACATGGAGCAAATAGTCACCGATGGTGTGGTCAGTGGTGATATAAAGAAGCAAGTACACAACAGAATTGTGTTGTGTGCGCACGGTTTTGTTGGTTTACGTATGCATGTTTGTATGTAGGTAGGTATTTTTGCGCGAGGAGAGAGCTTCAGGGATCCCTGAGTGAGCTCTCAAGCTGGCGTCTGGACCACCTGGCCAGACAAAACGGGGGCAGACGAGTGCGTGCCGGTAAGACAGGAAGGACAAGCTGCCCAGCACAGGAGTTCCGACCTCCAGGACCTGGAGTAAGGGAGGGCGTCTGGGGGTGTAGACAGGAATTTGTGCTAATGGTGCGGGGACTGACCGGCTCAGGAAGGTGTCATTGAGGCCCTTTAGGCAGGGCCTTTACGTTTCAGGATGTGACAAAGCGAAAAGGATTGGCAGCCACTTAGGACGGAGCCGCTGACATGAGTCAGGAGAGAGTGACCACTCCTTTGTGCTTTTTCTGCAGAGCCAGCGTCAAGCAGGGTGCTTTTTGAGACATCTAAAAGGATGTTTGTCTTTGCCAAGTATTCTTGGCCTTGAAATGTTTGTATCAAATAATAAAATATGAACAGGCCACATGCAAAGTCTGTTTTAGACTACTGTATAATTTAAATATCAGTTGTATTTGATATAATTAATACTATATTAATTTAATATTAATAGAATTATGTTACTATTGATACCATTATATTTGAGATTCGTATTTCTCTCCACCGAAAACATGGTGGTGTGAATTGGATCCTATACTAGAAAGTTAGTATTTACGTGTGCTTATTAAAATTGTGCCCTGTATTTTCTGTTTAATCTACAGAGAAACACTTAAGGTGAGTTATTTATGACTAGAACTTGGTAGAACAGCTGTGAAGTTTAAATGAAATGAGACACATGGGAGTCACTTGAAATACTTAAACTGATGCGTGCCTGCTGTGACGTGGGTGTTGGTATTTCTGGACAGATAGCATTGGTTCTGCTGAAGACCACTAGGTGTCCTCTGCTGGTTACGCTGCTTTAGGGGTCTAAAACGCCAGAACTGTCTTCTCGGAAGTTATTCATTTATACTCTTTCATAATCGCCTCGTTGCTTGGCTACTGGTGTCTGGATAAGATAGATGATGATGGATATTCATATCTGTAAAAAGTGTGTCTCTTTACCTATACTTTCTCCTCAGGTTAAAAAAAGAGTTTGTTAAGTTCCGTCTCCAAATAATCATTTTTATTCTGAGATCGTTATTTTTGGTATTATACTGTGTGCTTTTTAACCCTGAATTTCTAAGGTGCGATGTGTTGAGTTCTGTTTGGATGTGCAATGTTAAGTCAAGACAATTAAGATGAGACTTAATTGAAGTCAGAAGTAAGATACGTGATTTTATGAATGTTCCTGGGTCAGTGCCCTGAAGCAGATCTGTGTCACCCTGATGCTTTTCACATGGAAATCTCCCTTTAATGCCAAAACAGCAGGACCAAGTTTGCAATGCTCAGGCCACTCTTTTTACAGTAAAATATTAGGCTTTCTTAATGCTTTGTCGTAGGTCTAGTGTATAATCCTGTTTTGCATATTTTATGCACTTCGTGGCTATATGTTAAAAACAACCAGACTTGTATTCCAAGTTCCCAAATTATGTAACCTCATGCCTCAAAACATTCCTGGTGGTGTGCTATCTCTAGACAGTGACTCTTGGGCTCCTCAAGTTCATTCTGTGGAGGCGCACGGAACACGGCCATTTAGGAAACCCACTTCGAACGTATGTCTGTCCTTGCAGATAGGCCTGGGGAATACTCCGCGGGAATTTAGAAATCATGGACAAAATCAGTCAAGGTCCTCATTCATAGATGAGGATGATAACGATGTTTGCCCACTCTTATAGAATTCTTCTGAGGCTTAATAAGATGTTATTGTTGTATATACTTGGAAACTATACCTTTGTAAAAAGGTAAATTGTTATTGTAAAAGTTTCACTGTTTTATTTATTTATTTGTTTTAGTTAAAAAAGTTTTATTGCTGACACTATTACAGATATCCCCCGTACCCCCCTTTCATTCCCCCTCCACCCAACCCTTGTCCCCCGACCCCCTTCGCCACACTGTTGTCTGTGTCCATGGGCTGTGAATATATGCAGATGTGTCCTTTGGCTGATCTCTTTCAGTCCCCAGCGCCCCCCCTTAGACATCTGTCAGTAAGTTCTGCGTATCCATGCCTCTGGTTTTATTTTGTCAGTTTTGTTTGTTCACTAGATTCCACATATGAGTGAGATCATATGGTATTTTCTTTCTCTGACTGGTGTATTTCACTTAGCATAATAATCTCCAGGTTATACTGTCACAAAGGGTAGGAGTTCCTTCTTTTTGGTGCCCGTGTGTTGTAGTCCACTGTGCAAGTGGACCACAGGTTTTTAATCCACTCATCTCCTGACGGGCTCTTGGACTGTGCCCATATGCCCATCAGTAGATGAGTTTCCACTATTTTAAAATACGAAAAATATCAACAGAGGTCACCTCTTGACACTTGAGTGTGCTTACTGCCTTTCCAAATATTGGCAGTATTACAAATGTTATTATGTATTATTTCTGCCCAAAATATACCAAGTGAGAAATTGAAGCAAAATTCAGGACAAAATACATTCAGCCTTACATTTGCCTGAAGCTTCTGGATAAATGTCTCAGACTTTGTGGTGCAGGCAGATACAACATATATTATGACTACTGCCATGGCGGACTCATCATGTGCTCCTAGTGTGAACATTGAGAATACCCTTGGTTCATCAATGATGGACACAATTCATGATGGGATTCTGGTTTCAACTCTAATTCTAGCTCAGCTGCCATAGTGTTTTATAGTAATCATGTGCTACTTTAAATAGCTGGGGAATATTAAAGTATCAGTCACTTGGCTGGTCTTGCATTCCGTGTGCACCTGTGGAAAACGAGAGAGGGGTGATGGGCCGTGGCACAGCCGGCAAATGGCACAGTGGCGCCGTGGCACCCAAGACTGTTTTGTTGTTACAAACAATAAAGTGAAATTGACCTCGTCTCTGAAGGAAGTGTTGGGTATACTAACTAATCATTGGGGAAAAATGTGTGCTTTTTTGGTGTCAGCTTCTAACAAATCACTCTTTCACTTTAGATGCAATGTCAGAAGTATTTTTCATTCATCTGAAATATTTTGGGAAACAAAAGTGTGCTTGCATATGTCAAAAGTGGCAGTTGATTCACATTTCTTTGGGCAAAACACAGTCTTTGAAGTACATCAGAAGGTGTCAGAGAAAGTGAGTTTTCTAGGACAGTAGAAGTTCTGAAAGCTCAGGAATAAATGAAATTAGAACCCTTCACCTGCACCGGGGAGTGGACTCCTCTCTGTCTTGCTGATGCGTGCACTTCGCATTCTGTGAGAGGGTTCCTGCCTTAGTGCGAAAAGGAAGTACAGTTGGTTGGTTATATAATTCTGGTGGCTATTTTGAGTTAAGTCTGCCATTTAGGCCATTTTTTTAAGAGTCAAAATTTTTTTCTGATTATATCTTAAAGTGAAAGTAGACTTTGAGGAGGGGTTCTGGAAACTAGTGCCAGGGTTTCATGTAATTGAAGCAGTTGGGAAGTAAGTGAATAGAAGCTGTTTTGAGATCATCTCCTTTGTCAGGAGTGGTTTCCCCGTAAACGTGGTCATCAGTGGGAACGTTTGTGGTCATGCTCATGAGCTCCGTGTGCGGCCCGCTGCTGTCGTTGCTGTTTACCGTGGTGGGGATGAGTTGGGCGGACATGTGAAGGAAATTCAGCAAAATGGGAGTGGAAGTCAGAAGTAGCTTCTGCAAGTCATTTCCAGACACTTTGCTCTCATTTAAAAAACATGGATGATGGCTTTTACTTGGATTATGGCTATGTTAATTTGATCAAAAACAACATTCACTTATAGTGCTTTGTAAATTCTAAAATTGAAAGTCTAGACAGCATGTGAATGGAAGATGTAATTAGCCAGTCAAATTATTTCACTGCCTTTTTTTTTTTTTTTCCAGAGAATTTTTGGAAGAGTAAAATCCCCATTTTCCTCAATATTCTAGATCATGCCAGAGAGTAAAAGGTAGAATGTGGACTGTGGTACTGAGTGCTTTGAGATTTAGAATCCAAGAGCTGTAACTGCCCAATAGTTTTTGAGAGTTGGGTTCTGGTGATGGACTGGCTTTGTGGAGTTGCCATGTGTGGGAGTGGGAGCCGTGGCCACTTCTCGTCTCCATGGCACCGGGTGGGAATGGGCGTGTCCAGACTCCTCTTTCCAGTGACCGACTAGCAATCACTAGTGCCAACATTTACAGATTTTCATGACATTGTCAATTAAAAGTGCTTCCCCATTTTCATCTAATTTGAAATTCACAAAAATGCAGCCTTTGTTCATCCTAACATGGTGGAGGGTTTCCTCCCCTATTCCTCCCAGCCTATGTTTAATATAAATGCCAAACGACCTTATAATGACCATAATCAGCAGAAATTACTAATACGTTTTTGTTATGAAAGAGTTATTGAAGACCTTCTAGATTTATGATACTTAAGGCTCACATAAATTACTGACTTTAGAATAATATTAGAACATGTATGGATTCTAAAAGTAGTACATGTGTTTACTTTCCGGACTGCAGGGCCAGATGATGAGTGGTGGACTCCCAAGTTCAAAGTGACTGACTAGTCTTTTGCTCTCAGATATTTCTTGTGAATTGTGACATTAGTGACTAAAATTTCACCATTGGGGAATGATTCATGGATGTTTTATGGCTTTCTCAAAAGTGTCTTACAGAGCTTCAAATATACTTGAAGCCATTGGTTAACAGGTAGTGAGCATAATTCTCAAATAGTTGAGAGTAAGTCTCTATGCAAACGAGAATATGGATGTCCCAACTTGAGTGAGAGGTACATTCATGTCAGAGAGGGGTCCCACCAGGATATGAAAAGTTTATTGGAGCTGCAGAGGGGACAGCAGGACACCAGCAAGTGATAAAAAAATATTTCACAGTTTTGCTGGAGTCTCTCCCTCCCCTGTTACCAAGTGACCAGTATTTGCCTAATGTCAAAGATGAATGTTACAGTGCTTCTAAGTGTTATTGCTGGGAACTTTACCAACTAAATTATCCTTCCCCCTTTCCATTTAGTTCAATTGTTATTTCAGATGTTCCAAAAAATCTCCAGTGTCTTCAAATTAGATCACTCTATGGCTTCAGTTGGAAAAAAAAAGTCATTTAGTGCATCTTCAGCAAAACACTACTGTGTTTAAAATAATTCCGTTTAGTAGCACATTTCTTAAAAATGGAATTCTATATTTCCAGTAAAACATTATATATGTAATTATAGACTAACTATTCTAAATAGACTAGGTAGTTAACTATTTTCCTGACTTCTCATCTGAAAACTTCTTATATTTATATTGTTATCTTCAAATATAGTATTTCATAGATATTAATTGCCTGCCCACCAGATTCTGAGCACTGTGCTCCACATAGAAATACAAAGATGAATAAACAATAATCCTGCCTAGGAGATTTTGTAATCTAGTGGAGGAGATAGAAAGGCAGTTGACAACTGTGTACATTCTCGTATTTTGGGAATCCTTGAGTGGAAGATTTCAGGAATGATTCTAACTCCACATCTCGGCTCAGCTGGGAAGAGCGCCACAGGCAATTCGCAAAGACTGCTGCTGAGCAGGAGAGGGGCGCGGTCTGGGCCACCCTCCCATCAGTCGGTTGGAACAGAAAGGGCTGCTACGTCCGTGCTTTACTGACATGTGGAAGTCGCTGAGCTTTGCAAACAGAACAATTAATTTCATTTAAAATAATATTAGTACTTTGTTGAGATTGCAAAATGACTTCCTCATGATGGAATAGGAAACATTTTCCTTTTGTTCCAATCATCCTGACTAATGAATGATTCTCAAATGTTGAAAGTTTATTAGGAAGAGGAGCAAATATATTTAAGTTTTATGGACAGTGTTGCACACTCTGTAGCTAGTGAGAGAACTGAGCAAAAAGAGCTTCTCTCTCACTTGCTCTCTCCCTCTATACTGTGGGTGCTCTTGGCTGAGACCCCCGCCCAGACAACGTCTCGTTGCCGCTACTGAATGGACAGTCCCTGTCAGACATCGGGAGATTGAGCTGCTTTAAGTATCTAAGAGCGAATCAGTTATTCTGCAGTATTGCAAACACCACCTCCCTTCCAAGTGCTGGAATCTTCTCCACATTTTGCACACGTCGCTGATTTTCCTTGCACCTCCTGCGCTGAGGCCCTTCTCACACGGGTGGCTGTGGCCACATTGCTGCAGGTGTCCCTGAGGAATCGCATGTTGATAGGTCTCCTCGCAAAAGCAATGCACTGTCCAGCAGAAGCTGTCCTCACATGTCCCTTCAGTCGGAGGACTTTTCATTAATGTTGCTTTTATTGTTGTTGTAGTTACTCTCGCTGTCCAGGGAAGCCGTGGGCAGAGACTTTACCCAGATCTCAGATGAGATAATGACACCTGTCCTTCAGAGAGGTGAGAGGTCAGGTTCCCCCAGCTCTGAGCAGGGCCCCCAGAAGTCGACACCTTCATGCCTTCCTAGGAGAGCGCCACCCTGCCGGTACTCCAAGTCCCCTTGTCGTCTTTACCTTTGCGGAGGTGGACAGTTTTCCCTGTCCTCCTTTCCTGTCCTATTTCTTATTTCTCAAGAAAATTGCCAACAAAGAGTGTAACAAAATATCTGTTAGTCGCTTTCGTGCAACTGTGAAAAACAAAATATAACTCCCTTATCAGGGGACACACACGCACACGCGCGTGCACACACACACACTGTGGAGACTCCCTCAGGACCCTGTGTCTGTACCGTCTTTTCTTACTCCTGCAGCCGGCGGACAGGGTCTTGGGGGTGAGTAAGCCCGTGTGATGCCTGGCTGGAGAACCGTTGATCTCATCTGATCGCTGATTGCTTCATCATGTTATTTCTCCCTCCCCCAACAGAGGAAAAAATTTGTATCGATGAGATGAAAGTGATTCACGAGATGACTAAATTCAAAATAGAGTGTTTCTAAATTAGCAAAATAACTTCCTCGACTTGCGAGAGCAAACATATCACGTTGTTTTCCTTTGTACCTCCTATAAATCTCCCGATGGTAGTTTATATTATTTAATTATCTTACTTGACATGGGAAATAAATGCATCAGGTTAAAAAATTCAATTTAAATGCGATAACATTTATGTAATTATTCTATAGACATTTTCCAAGTTGTGCTATTAAAATTTTCCCAAGAAAAAATATAACTCAAACAAATGTTTTTCCCCAAAGAAAACAACCAGAATAGTTTCCTCACAGCTCAGTCATGAAAGCACGTAGATTACAAACTTGGGCTGCAAAACAAAATTAAGACGTTAAGTTTGTGAGAGGTTTTCCTTCGACTGTTTCCCTGTGCTCTGGCTTTAGAATCTCGTTCACCATTCCCCAGCGTGTTGTCTGTGAGTTGTTAATGGTCTTACGGAGACAAAATTTGGCTTTTGTTTTTCAGTGTTGAAAGCGTTACTGGCCCAAGATGCCTTGGCAGCCTCTTGCAGGGAACATGTATATGCATTGTGCTTGTTACATTTCCGTCAGAGGTGGGCTAGCTGAGGGCCCTGCTCTTTGCTCCTTGCCCCCTCACACCTGGATGTGAGCTGATTAAGCAGCTTCCACCCCAACCTTACACGAAGAATAGAAGGCTCCATTTTCACAAAGTCATTTTCACAAAGAATAGAAGGCTCCATTTTCACAAAGAATAGAAGGCTCCATAGGGTCTTGAAAGACAATTAAGCGATCTGACCCAAAGTCATGTATGTTGCTTTCTCTTTGGCCTAAATTTGTCCTCACCCAGCCACAAGAAAGTCAAGAACAATCTGCTCATGCTCCTGGAATGCAAAAAACTGGAGCTATTTGCTTACTAGCTCTGCTTCAGGAGTGGAAATAGCTCAGTGATAGAGGCAGTGTATCTGGACGCAGTCACTAAGTTAGCCAGAAGTAACTTGCATGATACTTGGATCTATTCAAAATAAAATCGTGGACTGGCTTGACATCTCATTGATTTTTTTCTCATGGGTATTTTGGCCTTTGACAAACTAGAGTAGCGGTGGCATCCCTCCTAAGCTCTCGAAGTGCTTGGGGAGCCGCTGGCCACCCCTTAGGGCTGAAAGAACTGGCAGCTGGATGGCTGCCTCAGAGATGCTTCTGGGGTCTATCAATTATAAGGCAATCTTTATTTTACTTTGTTTTTCTAAGTGAACTCATCCTTAATAGGAATTTTAATCATTCTATCAATGGAAGTACCAATTTCCAAGCTCCAAAGCACCAGATTTAGGTGGGTTTAATAATTTATTAAATGCAGATGGGTATTTGCATAATTTAATTTCCTATCCTCCACACTAAAATGAATTACAGTGCTTAATTTGTAGACCTTTGCCCAATCAAATAGAGAACAATAAGTACAATGAATATATAGGGGTGGGAAAAGTAAGTTTACAGTTGTTTGTATGGAAAATACTACAATAATTAATAAATGATAATACAGGAATAAACTGTGTTTCGTGTACTCACAACTGTAAACCGACTTTTGCCCCACGCCTATGTGGTTTAACAGAGCGGTTCTTTTATAAGGAAAATTAACTATGCTCGCACTCTTGAGAATATTTGAAATGCAAGCATTAAATAATCACATCTTAACTGTGACTCATATTTCTCTTAGAATGCATTAGTTTTTTAGGACTTTATTTTTCAAACAACTCAGACTTTGAAATTACTTAAACATCAAATACAAACCTTAGACTGTTGGTGAATATTCCTATTACTATTATAACTTTAATTATTGTTTAATTCTATGCTTTCTTCCAATTTATTGAACTTTGTTTAATGGTTCAGAATAGGTTCATTTTAGTGAATTTTCTATATGCACGCAAACAAATGTGTTTTCTGTTGTTAATGGTTGGAGTTTTATAATTTAATTAGGGCAATTAGCAGTGTTAACAGATAGTCTGTATTCTTACTTGATTTTATAACTGCTTGTCTTGGCAATTCTTGAGATAGGGATATTAAAATATACAGCCCAATCAATTTAATAAATTTAAAATACTCTAGTTCCGTTGTCCCATTGCCGACATTTGCGGTATCACTATCGTATGATTTATTATGTTTGTTATAAATGTCAAAATTCTTGAGACTCTTTTTGCCCTCGATGGGTAATTGTCTTTTAAGGAGTTTTTAGAGCCCTGGCTGGTGTAGCTCAGTGGATTGAGTGCGGGCCTGCGAACCAAAGGATCGCGGTTCGATTCCCAGTCAGGGCACATGCCTGGGTTGCAGGCCAGGTCCACAGTGCGGGGGGGCAGTGAGAGGCAACCACACCTTGATGTTTCTCTCCCTCTCTTTCTCCCTCCTTCCCCTCTCTCTACAAATAAGTAAAATTTTTTTTAAAAAAGGAGTTTTTAGAGCATTAGGAACCGCCTTTCCTACTTCCCGCCGCCGCGCTGTGCCTCCGTGTAGACACACATTTCTGCCCGGTGTCTTTCCCGTCTGCCTCGCGACCTCCTTTTAGCGTGTCTGGTAGTGCGGCGCGCCCTTGATGGATCCTGTCGGCTTTTGCATGCCTGGCTGTCAGGATTTTGTCTTGATTTTTGAAAAATATTTTTGCTGCCTGTAGGATTCCAGGAAGAAATGTTCCTTTCAGTGCGTTAAAAATATCCCGTGACTTCTTTCTGCATGCCTTGCTTCTGACGGATGGGAGGGAGGTCTTGGACCACTGGATGTGATGTGATGTTTTTCTCTGGCTGCTTTTGAGACTTTGTTATCACCTTTTAACAGTTTGACTTTTATGTGCTTTCGTGTGGTTTTCTTCAAGTTTCTTCTACTTGAAGTTTGCCGAGGGCTTTGGATCTGTGGGTTATAGTTTTCACAAAGCTTGGGAAAATGCTCACCGTTGCACCTTCATGTATTTTCATTGGTGTCTACTCCTTTTTGAGGGTTCTTTCCTCGGCCTCTGTAGGGACTCACGTGCGTGTGCAGATCAGTGCTCAGCCAGACTCAGAGGCACCCGTCTGCTGGTCCCTGAGCTTTCTCCATGCAGCGACTTCCGCTCCAGTCTGCAGCCTTGCGAGTCCCAGGCAGCACGACCTTCCTGTGCATCCCCACTCCCTGGAACTGCCGAGTTCTGTTCGTGCTCCCCCTTTCTGCACGGTGCCCTCTCTAGGCAGGGGGCTGGGGCAAGGTGAGGCCTCACCTGTTTGCTTCTCTTCCTCCACGGATGATTCTTCTGTGCTCCCTGGATCTCATATCTGGAAACCATTGTTTCGTGCAGTTTGTCACGCTGCCTAGTTGTCTAAAGCAGTTGGGGAACCTGGTCCCTGTTATTCCGTTATGATAGGCCTTGAATCAGAATAATAGGCCTTGTTTCAAAATAATCACATTTTCCAGAGAGATTTTTCATTTTGGAGAAGGGCATGATATAATTTGAAATAACAAGGTCATCGTAATTTTTGCAATGCAAATGGTATAACAACATAAGCTACATTATGTTATGAATGTAGCAAAATTGTGATTTATGGCATAATTTGTTTTCCGCAGTTATGTCTGTACAGAAGGCCCAGGCAAACAGAATAAATGTATGCATAATACAAAGCTTTTTTCCATGGGAAAAGTGAAGGTTATTAAAGTGACTTTGCGTATTTAATAGTGTGCTTGACTAGCCATGATTAGGCTTAAATTGTAGCCCTTTAATTTGAACAACTACAGTCCTGCCTTCTACGACTGGGATTCCCAGAGCTGAGGGTGAGCTTCACCAGTCAGTTCACTCGATGTGGGCCATTTGTATTCCAAACATAAACACGTCCCTGTTGTGGACAAAGGATGCCAAAAATAATTCTTGGACACAATACAAAGGAACACCTGGGTTCAGTATGTCAACTTGGACACTCTGGAAGAGGCACACGAAAAGTCAAGCCTCTTTTTCCTAGGAATGTATAACATATCCAAATAGCCTAGAGCTTCTTTTATTAATTCAAATGTCTCACAAATTTATTATGATAGAATGAAAGTGCATTACCTTTACCTCTCTCTTAGCACTTTTAGGAGGAAGTAGCATGAGGTAGTATGGCAGTCCAGGCTAATATTTTTTTCATTCATTTTTCAACTCTACTTTTAAAGCAGAATTTTTTTTACTGTGCTTTCATTTCTGCAATCAATCACCACTTTCTAAACAGATATGGTTTCAGCTGATCCTTCACCCCATTCTCCTGATATTGAGGGGAAGTTGTTCTAATCTGAACCAAATGGATCTGCCAATACAAGAATACTTTAGGATAAAATGTGTTCAGTGAGGGGAGTCAGTATATTTTAAAGTTGTGTAGTAAACAAAAGGAACAACCAGAAAAATGTCTCTATGGATCTGGGTTGAAACGTAGCTGCACATTTTTGTGCCCCTTTGTAGAAAAATAAGGGACGAACCCATCTGAAGAGTTAAAGTATATGAGAGTTCGCCTCTGCGATCGCAATGGATTTATTATCATGATATTGTTAATATTGGCTTGGTTCCTTTCTTCAAGAATAGCGGCCCTCTTTAAACATTGTACTCTTTTTCCTAAGAAGTATTGTGAAAATTTTCAGAGAAATGTGGAAAGACTTTTACAGTGATGCATATATCCATACCTAGATTCTTTAACACCTTCCTAGTTTTGCTGTATGATGCTTATCTGTCTAATCACCTATCATATTTTTCTTTTCTGCATTTCAGAGGAAGCTGCAGACCACAGTCTTCCTCCTTCAGACATTTGAGTCTGCGTCAGACGTTGATACTTACGCTCTGAGTGTTGTGCACACACGACGGCGTATAAAGCACCGTGTGTGATGTACTCATTTTCAGCATAACAAATCACTAAAAATGATCAGGAAATATAAGTCACAGACGAGCATCCAGGAGCCTTGGGAAACTGCAAGGCACCTTCTGAGAATAAAAGCGCCACCAGGATCGTGTTTACTCAGTGATTGTCATTGTCCTTTTAATGCCTCCAGCTTTTAAATCTTTGTTCATCTTTCTGGTCAAATAAGAGAAACAGTCCTTAGATTCAATAACATGCTTAACTTCCTTGCTCTGGCCTTGCTTCCTTCCCATCTGTAGAGAAGAGGTAGAACTGGGTGATTTCAAGTAGCTTTCTCTCCAGGCTTCGCATTCCCTGATCCTCAGTGTTCTCGTCCCCGTGAATCAGGCTTTTGACAGTGTGTGGGCACAGGTGTCTTGAAAAGGCTCAGTGACAATAAGGAAAAACTAACTTTACTTTAAAAAAATTGTTTGTTGTTTTTTAAGTTCAGCTCCAGGTATTCTCTACCTTGACATTATAGGGCCAACATTTATTTCATCAAGAGAAGTATCAAATACCAAGTTTGAAAACGCAAGTTGACTGGCATTTTATTGCACATTTATGCTGGTGATGAAGCTGTTCGTTTGCCAGTTCTGTATTCTGGGGGCAGTTCATGTGCTATACATTTTGTCTCTATGCTTGTATAGGTTCCATAAATGAAATGTCATTTATTTAAATAACAGTATCTAATATTGTACAAGTAAACTGAGACTATTACTAATACTTTGCTTGTTAATGGTTTAGGAAACCATGGAGTGATAGTTCTTTTAAGAAATACCATAGTTGGGCCCTGGCTGGGTGGCTCAGTTGGTTGGAGCATCATCCATACACCAAACGGTTGTGGGTCTGATTGGAACTCAACTGATAGATGTTTCTCTCTCACATTGATGTTTCTCTCTTCTCTTCACTCTCTCTCTCTTTCCCTCTCTTTCCCTCCCTCCTCTCCCCTTTTCTTTCTAAAATCAATGAATATATCATTGGGTGAGAATTAAAAAAAAAGTAAAATTAAAGAAATACTGTATTTGGGATTATGTTATGACATTACTCTGCTACACAGATGTGCGGATCCTGGTAATCAGTAGTTGATACTGTTCTCTCCTGTCACTCAAACAAAGCATATGTAAGTTCTTTCCTACTCAAGCCCATTTTACCTACAGTTAAACGTTATATTAGCACATAAACACACACACACAATGGGCTGTAGCTTATCTTGACTGTGTGCCCCAAATCAGTGGTTCTCAGATATTATTTCATAGACAGGGAATTTATTTTCTTCCTAAAGCATATGTGTAGTACAAAGGAGACATGTCAGCTCTTTAGTTGGACAATACGGGATTTAAAAAATTCTGCCATCTACTATTACTACAATTTTGGGTCACACTGGAAGTACAGGAGGAATGGTCGATGAAAAACTCTTCCCGAGATCAGCGAAAAGCTCACCGTGGCTGTGGCTGGTCCACAGAGCTGCACTTGGAGAGGTGGCCTGTCTAGAACAAATCTAGAGGATGAAAGAGAACATTATGTGTCCATTGTCACGATGTACACTGATCACATGCATTCAATCCTGATTATTCTGGGAGAGAAATGACATGTGCAGCTTAGGAAGAGGGAGACATCACTGCTGATCAGATGCAAAGCCTTCCAGGGACTTGGAATGATCGATGGCTGATTTTGCAGGTTTTACAATTCGGTGTCAGTTACCGAAAAGAAACCTGACACCTGGAGAAGAAGAACAAGAGGAAATTAGAATTACCAGAATTACGGAATTGTATTCCTTCCTGCCTGAAGATGTAGTCATCTTATTCAGCATCAGTTCCTAAGCGTGTGACTGAGAAATACATTCGAGTTAGAAGTGTAGGCAAGGGGATGAATCCAGGTTTTCAGATGTGTGTGTGCTTGTCTATCTGTGCCATCTTTCCTGTGATGTTGCTTTACCTTTCTTTTCCAAATTGGACCTAGTAACGCTGAACCCTCTGATTAAAACCTCCTAGTGACTTATAATCAAGTCTAAATGCCACATGACCTGGGCCCTGCTCACCCCTCCAAACCCAGCTTGTGCGACTCTCCTGCCTCGCAGACCCTGCACTGGCTTTGTTAGGTTGATTGCTGCTGCTGGGAGCTGGGCCCTTCGTTAGGAATCTTTGCGGTGGTTGCATCCTTTGCCTCCCCAGATTTTGCTCAGATGCCGCCTTCCCAGAGAGGTGCTTCCGGAACACCTGCCCTGAGCTCATACTCCTCCACACTCACCCTCACACGGCGGTGGGCCTTTCTGTCTCGGCATTTAGAGTGGGTTTGCTTATGCGGATTTATTGCTCTGTGTTGATAGCAAGAAACTCGCCTTTCTAGATGAGTATTGAATTCCCAGTGCTTAAATAGTACCTGGCACATGGCGAACACTCAGTGCTGATCGTTGAGGGATGTTTTCTGGGAGCAGCCCCTGCTGATGATGCCTTTTCAGTGATTTCTGCATCAATATTCTGAACCGTTGGTCTAGGCAGTAATGTAATTATTTTCAACAAAGAAGCATTATTAGATGTTTATTTGCCATTGACTTGGAGTGATCAAAGTCTTTCACAGTTGTCCTACGGTGGATAAGTGACAGCGATGGGATGTATGCAGGATTAGGTGGAAATTTTGTTTCTGCTTCTCTGGAGCTCTGGAACCTTGTGAAGCCTCCCTTTCCCTGTCTGTGTGATGGGGGTACCGGGTGACTCACGGGGTGTTATGAACAGTGTCGGACATGCTGCTGCATCTGTAAAGAGCCTGGCATGGGCCCTGAGCAATGCCAGGCACGTGGAAGGGATTTTATCAACCATAAAGGCAGCATTTTTGCCGGTGTCGGTCCGAATTTTCTTCTTTTTTTGCTGTAAATATGCCTTGTATGTAAACAAGGCCAGAGCGATTTATATAGATGAATCAAAATAGTGGCCTAATAATGTACTAAAATATTTATCATTTTAGGTGTTTTTTAATAAAGTAGCACATTTCACAAAGTACCCTAAGGCTTAGCTCAGCTCATTGTAATTTTGCAATTTTATTTTCTTTGCATTGTACCGATATATTTTATGAACATATAAATGATACATGTTTTCCCATACTCTTTTACGCTTCCAAAAAATGTAGTTTTGGCTTTTTTAAAAAACTTTTTTCTCCTTCCTAGCTGAGTGTTTTGCATTCTGTGATTTTAGAGGTAAGGTTTTAATTCGACCTCCCTATATCCTCCCATTTCACATCTAACTAAGAACAGCAGCATCATGAATTAAACACGCACTGCCCTGAATACGTGCAAGCACTGTTTGCAGTGGGCAGTGGTGCAAGGTGTTAGGAAGATGTGGGCTCAGGGCAAGCCTTGGGGGCGGGGATCCACCTGATGTTTGTACTTGCTGTAGGAGAAGGGAGATGCTCCTGCATCGTACGCAGAGGAAAGTGCTTACCTAATACTAACAGATAACCCCGCACCTCCAAGAGATGGAGCATTTCCCTGCGGAAGACCAAGGGCAATGTTGTTGCGAGGAGAGAGAGCATGCGCACAGGCTCCTGGCCGGAAGTGGCCTGCTTCCGCCACAGGTGATTCACGGCTTCGTCCCACAGGTGACTCAACCCCTGTTGTCTCAGCAAGCGCGGGACCGCTCACACTACTGCGTGCTTCCTGTCCCCCATTCGGTTCCGCACACCCACTGTTCTGACTTCCTCTCCGGCCCCTCTCCAGCCCCCACCCCCACCCTGGGTCCTGTGCAGCTGGAGGTCTTATCTAGAAATGGCTCTGACCCCTAGTTCTTCGTTAAACATTCCATTCACTTCCTTTTTCCCGCAGGCTGAAACCTAGTTCTCACTCGAGGGCACTTCCTCTGCCGCCCCGTGCAAGTGCGACTTCTCTCTTTGCCTCTGCTCATCCTTGGGGACTGCTGGCAGGTGTTGGTCCTCAGTGCCAATGACAGCAGCTCATTCCCAACCCATTGCTTACTCCACTCCTCTTTCCCAAAGTGCCCATATCCGATCCATTGGCTCTTTTTCAAACAGACCTGGAATCCGACCATTTCTAATTAGTCCTACCTTTACCATCTGTTTCAGTCGACTGTCATCCCACCTGGGTTATCCGTCACACCTTCAGAGTGATTTCTTTATGTCCACCCTTGTGCCCTTTGGACTTACTTTTCACATAGCTGCCAGAGCATTCCTTTGAAAACCTACGTCACATCGGGTCACTTCATGGCACCACACCATCCAGTGGCTCCCGGTCCCACGAAGAAGCCTAATGTCCTGCATGGTCTGACTCCCCGGTGACCTCCGCAATCTCATCTTCTGTTGCACTGTCTCGTTTCCTTCTCTCTAGACACACTGTCTCCCTGCTGTACCAGGAGCTTTGCCAACAATGCCCTTGACTTGTGGCGTTTGCACCAGCTCTTTCCCTTTATCGGGAATGGTTTTCTCTTCCCCCAGATATTGGCTCATCTGTCACTTCTTTTAGCGCTCTACTCAGAGGCCAAGTTAGGAGGGAGACTTCCCTCGATGAGCCTGTGTAACATGGTAATCGCCCCTCCTGCTCCGCATCCATCCTGCTTGGTTTGATTTTCTCCTCATAGCACTCATCACAATTTCCTATGTTCCGTATTTGTTTGCCATGCTTCCCCAAGGATGAAGGCTCTGTGAGAAACGAGACTTGGCTCTGCTCATTGTTTTGTCCTCTTCACCTAGAACAATGTTGAGAATTTAGTAAATGTGTACTCATTATTTGTTGAATGAATGTTCAAATGATCTCACCACTCTTTAGAATTAGAGTAGAATGAATTCTTCACTTAAATCACCAGGAGATGTTTCTCCTGCTTGCAAAGGGGAACGGCCTTTATCCAGTTTCAGAGGAATAATAGAAGACGGGAAGGAAATGAATGTGGGACAATAATATTGTAGTAGCTAAGATGGAAGTTTCTTGGGAATCTCACATCCATGTCAAGATATAAGCTATTTTGTTAAAGCTTAGAGTTTATAGAACCTATTTATTAAAACTTAGAATTTTAGAGATAGAGGTGATCTTAGGAGAAACTGAGACACAAAGAGGCCAAGTAAACTTGTCCAAAATAACGGAACTAACCCACGGTGGCCCAGGCTGTGTCTCAGCCTCATTATTCCCCATTCAGGATTCATTCATTCAACAATATTTACTGAGCCCCCACTCAGGGTTGGCTGTGGACAGGGAGATAGACATAAGATCTTCTTTGATGAATCTGATAGGAGCCCAGGAGATACAGATTAAAAGTATTAAAATTAAATTAATGCATTCTTGGGCTATGCACTCTCAAGGAGGAAAGAGCATTTGAAAAGTGTATATTTATGAGAGGAGGCTGCCCGGTGTGAGGGGTAAGTCCTCGTGGATCGGCGTGACCGGGACTGAGTGGAGTGTGGGGTGATGAGGCAGGGGGAGCAAGACGAGCAGGAAGGGGACACGTTCTTGCACAAAGATGAGACATTTACCCTTGGAGGGAGCAGGGAGCAGCTGGTGTCACCACCGCCTGAAGTAGCGCGACCTTCAGTAGCGCCAGTCTTGCTTTGGTGTTCTCGTTCCATTGCCCGTTGTGAAGCATCGCAGATACTGAGGGCTGCGTTAGCTCATCCACAGTCTTGTTTGGCCTGCTCGTTCAGCTCCAGGAATCAGGCTGCCATCAGCTGAAAAGGTCCACCTCTTGTTTCTGTTAATGGACTCATTTCCACTTTTCCCTCTTTTTTTTTTTTTTTTTTTTTTTTTCAAAGAGCCCTGCCCTGACAATCTAGTTCTTTGTAGCTCACGCTTTCTCAGGCAGCTAACTTCCTATTTTTATTGCTGAATCATCCAATCAGGCTTAATTGTCTCTCTCTCTCCAGCTGGCTCTGTCCTTTCGCAGAAGAATTCTGCTACAGGTGCATTTTTTAAAATTAGGAAAATAGGAGTACCTAAATATGGACACAGCTAGATTCTCCTGGTGAATTCTGAAGAACTTGACATGAATAGTGCGTTTCACCCTTCATCATGGTGACTCAGATTTCAAACCATCCCATCACAGGCTGACCCACAGTACTCACTGAAAAAAAATAGATATTTTTAAATTCTTTTTAAATGATTTGTACTTGTTGCTTAATTATTTCTCTTCTCTTTAGAAACCTTAGATCAATTCAAAATTGAGTCACAAATTTTCCCAAAGGAAGTGTGGTTCGAAATAAAAACAACTAAAAATGGGAAGTTTTGAAATTAATGAGAATTCATTTTGATTTCTCCTCTCTCATTCATGAAAAACTAGATTCCCAAATAAATTCCTTGTTTAAAAGTTGAAAGGGGGATGATTAAACTACTCGAGAATGCAGCTTTTAATTCCTACCATACAGAAGTCTTTGGATGAATGCTAAGAAAAATAGGAAGTTAACACATATGCCAAGTTTCTAAAAGACTTTGTTCTATGTACTTTAAAATAAGAAACATAATTGATTTCAATATACTTTATTGGTATCCTATAACTAGTCCTAATTGGTGAATTATATGCTAGTGGTGAAACAAACATTTTTTCCTGCTAGGTTATTCAAATATTAACATTCAGATATTTATATCAGGTTAATCTGCTCAGAAAATGTCACTTATACTGTCCCAAATGATACATTTTGACTTGCATAAGTCAAATGAAAGATTCAGATAGTTTGATTCACTATGTTTTTATGGGCCCTGGGTCTGGACTTATATGATATTCAAAATGTTTCTAAAAAACTTCATTTATCAAATATTTAATTTCCTCCTTTACTGCATTTATATTTACTTAGCTCTACAAATAAATCTTGCTCAACTACCTCATATTTTAAATTTTATTTATAAGCCTAAAATTGATGGAGATATAGAAGGAAAACTTGGCCTATTGAGCTAGCATGACAATTACTAGATTATGTCACATAATCCACACAATAACTATAAGGGTAGGTATTATTTATTTCGTTTACAGGTGAGGAAACTCCGGTTCAGAGAAACTGAGAAACTAGATCATCGTAAGAAATCAGTGAAAATGTCCTTCAAAGGAAGAATGTTGATGCTGTACGTGGGAAGTTTTGTAATCAATATAAAATGATGCCCAGGGCCCTCCGTGTGTTCCCTGCTTCCCAGGGATTCGGAACGCTTTTCCCCGAGAGTGAGAGCACTACAGAGAAACAGAGTTAAATTCAGTGTGCCACGGGAGGTGAAATAAGGCAAACCAGAGGAATCGGGGACTTCTATTTTCAGCTTTGTCACTATCTCATTAAAGGAGCTCAGAAAAACATTTAACCTTTTGAAACCTGAGTTCCTCCTTCTGGGGGGAAAAAGGAAGTAGAACAATTATGAGATTTATCTAACAAGGGTTTTCTGACGATTAAACAGTGTGAATTTCAAGTTCCTGGAATAAAGGTTGCTGGATAAAGGAAGAGCTCTTTAGATAAATAATTATGGGGATCTCAAATCACCCTGGAAGGCTGGAGAATGTTTTCCTAGTTGCAGAGGGAGCAGACACCTTGCATACTTTTCTTGGTATCTCTCTCTCCTGGAACCAGAAGCACTATTTGGGTTGACAAAGAAGTTGCTGAGAAAGAGACTAATTTCTGGTCTACATCTGTCATTAACTTGCTGTGTGAGCTTGGTTAAATCGTTTGATCTCTGATACCTCAGTTTCTGTGTCTATTGCCTATTGCAACTTGAAATAACCTAGATGTGTCCCAGTCTCCCAGAATAAAGCTTGGCATGTAATATATGCTCAATAAACGACAGGTTGAATGAATGAAAGGGTGGACCATTGCGCTGCCTTTGTTTGCTTCATTGCATGAGGCTCTGCAGAGGTGCCAGGAAGAGAAACTACAAGGATACCAGGGAAACAGCAGTACTACGGGGAGAGGGGGGATGTTTGAAAGAAATGAATGATTTTCTCTTACTATGCTCATATGTGAGGGTCGGGCTTCCAGGAATCTGCTAAAATTGCTCAGTTATCAGTTGCATGGATTTGTTTCTGAGCCTGACCCTCTTTTGACCGAAAATGTGATTTACACGGCAGAGAACTAGCCTCAGGATAAAAATCTCAGAGGCATGGTTTGATTTTTCTTGCATCATTTAGTCCCTTAATGCTCTCCATAGTTCTCTTCTGATACCAGTCGGACATGTTTTTTTTTTAACTTTTTATTTTGAAATAATTTTTACTTTACAGAGGAGTTGTAAAGGTAGTAAGTAGACAGCGTTCCTATATGCCTTTCACCCAGATTCCCCTAAGTTAACCTTTGATGTAACTCTAGCACCTTTTTCAAAAGTAAGAAATTAGTTTCGCCACCTTGCACCTGGGTACGATACTACGCACTAATGGACTCTCTAGCTTTCACCCGTTTTGCACATCCTTTTCCCTTTCTGGCCCCCCAAGGCACAACGTCTAAGTATCCCGTCTCCTTAGAGATGTGTGATGTCCCGTAGTCTGTACGTGACAATGACACTGAGGAGTACTGGTGAGGTGTTTTGTAGTCTTATTTTTCTGCAGCTTTCTCACGATGGGACTTGAGTTGTTGGGATACGCGACGCCACGTGACTTGCCCTTGGTGACGTTGACCTTGATACTTGGTTAAGGCGCGGTTTGCCAGGGATTCCCCGCTGCGAGGCCCTGTTTCCTTTTCCATGCCCCCTTCGTTTGAAGCGAGCCCCCAAGTGCAGACTGTGTTCAAGGGGAAGGAAGGAAGTTCATCTCTGCTGCCCGAAGGGTCAACAATTTTGGACATGGCAGAAAATCACTACCTTAATTAATAACTATTTTTAAGGGAGACTTAGGCTATGTGGCTACCGTTTGCCTTAGAGTTTGGTTCCCTCATTTCGCCAGTTCAGTGGAGCTTGTCTGCGGCGAATGTTACTGTGGTATTCTGGTGGTGATTTCTCTCATTTCTCCTGCGTTTATTATTTGAAATTCTTCTGTCAGGACAGCCTGCCCCTTCTCTTATTCATTCATTCATTTATTTAACCATTTGTTTGCATCAGTATGGACTCATGAATATTTATGCTATTCTTTGGGTTTCGATCCAGCATTATTGTTACTTGTTTTGTTGTTCAGACTCTTTAAATGATAGTCAACTCTTGCAGGTTGGCTCCCGTGTTCTTTCGACATGTCCCTAACTTTTTTTTCCAGCCTTACTTTACGGCACTACGCGATACTCCAGATTCATCTTGTACTTAACCTTCTCTGGCCCTTGAATCTGCAGTTTCTTCAGGGAGCCAGGGATGAAGATGCGGACACCAGATGCGCTTGCTGCCCCCAAGGTTTCGCTGCTCTGGGCTCGGCGAGCGGACGGACAGTTTCAACCTCGGTTAGTGTCCGTGTGTGACACAGCCTCGACGAGGTCGCTTTCCACTCCCCATGACTCGGGTCCCTGGAAGACTTCAATGTGACCGATCGTAGATTCTCACTTTTCTACCACTTTTCCCACCAATTAAATGTTCAAATAATGATGAAAGCAGTTATCAGCAAGGAATAAGATTTCCAGACTGCTTAAATCAGAAAGGCTTTTGGAGTGCACCCTTGGTCACTTTTCTGAGTTTCAGACTCTCTTGCTGAACCTCACCCCCTTGCTAAATTTTCTGGCGTGAACGTCTGCGTGGCATTTCCAATTCAGTGTGTGAAAGGGGCTGTTCTTTGCACACCTGTGAAAGGGCCCTCCTCTGCTCCACGTGTCTTAATGGCGAGACTACGCACCCAGTCATTTCAGGGAGATTGTCAGCTCGCCGGTCCAGTCCCTAACTCCTGCCGATTTCGCATTTTCTAAGTAATAGAATTGATGGTCTTCTCTCTCTCTTTTTCCTTCTGGTCTTGCTCTAGTCCAGAAATTCATTGCCTTTCAGTGGGTGAACTGCACCTGTTCCCGAACTGGTCTTGTTTTTAAGCCTCGCACTCCGTCCGTCCTTCTCACTGCTCAAGCAAAAACCCTGCTGTTACTTCTACATCTCCTCTGAAATGAGTCCCCATTGTTTAATGAAATAAGTCCGGGTTTGAAAAATATCATGCAAAGCGTTCTAAACCTCTGGATGCCCACGGTCGCTGAGTGCTCATGGTTCAGGTACAGAACCTTTCTTGGTGCCCTTGTGCTTAGGCCGAATTCTCTACGCCTAGCGGGAAGAATGCCCACCTGTGTCCTTGCTGACCACACTGGTCCCTGTCGCTGACCACACTGGTCCCTGTCGCTGACCACAGCATGCTCACGCACACGCACGCATGCACGTACCTCTTTCAGGGTTCCTGTCTGGACGTCATCTCGTAGACTAGTTGAGTAGACTTTCATTGCAGCTATGGGTAGTGCACTCCCGTCACTATGGTGATAATTACTGACCGCGTACACTGTGCCAAGAAGTCTGCTAAGTGCATTGCCTGCTTTCTTCTTCATCTTCCTTCAATGGCCGTGCCATGGTCCCCTGTCTGTGCTGCTGCCTTGTCTAGGAGGGCGCACTGCTGAGGAAGGCCCCGGACCTTCCCCGCTCTGTGTCGCCCTTGCCCACCCAGCACAGTCTCTGGGGGGTCGGGGGCCTGTCACGTGTTTTGCAGTGAACAGATGAGCAGACTCTGGAGCAGGCCGGTGTGAGGGGAGGACAAGCACAGACTTCTCAGAACGTCCGTTCTTGAATTCAGTTTCCGTCCCTAGAAACCCATCATGTTTGCTGCTAAGATGGCATGTTAGTGCAAGGACTGACCCCGCCCGGTTATTCTGTGGTGAATGCTGACAACGTGGAAACACTTCTAAGTTTGGTACCTGTGTTCCTCCTAAGTAACGCTCACAAAACACTACCACGTAGGTGTTCTCCAAGTTTCACAAATGAGCACCTGAAGGCCGTGGCGGAGCTTGGGGGGCTTCCTCCAGGGCTCAAAATACCGTTTTGTACGTTCTACCTGGAGATGGGAAGCACCTGGCCTGTGTTGTCACCGAGGGAATGTGCGCACGTGATGCACCTCCTGTTTGCACCTGGCCTGTAAAACCTTCCCACGCTTCCTCTTCCTTTCCCTTCTCCTTTCTGTGACCTGAGACGGGGTGAACGTTTATTGTAGATCATGGAACCACAAGATGAAGAGAGCCCGAGTCCCAGAGTTTCTATTTGGAGCAGAGACACTTGTTGCTAAGGGACACCCTTGAACTTGAAGTGAGTGCAGTTACTTCTGTACTGTTAACTCTCTGAGATTCAACATTCGGTGGTCAGAGCTGTTAGCATCACCCTAACCCATACAGAGGGGAGCGGTGGTTATCTCATTTGTCCGAGGCCACGCATTTCTGTAAAATATGTATGAACGATTAAAAGCTGGTTTGATCTGGCCTCGTAGTTTATATTTTCTTAACTTATATGGCACCCTTACTAAGTGTGAATGAACAATTTTCTGTTTTTCAAATTTTGTTTAGCCTTTGACAAATATTTTTCTTATCACTGCTCCCACATTTCGCTCCTATGAAAAGTTTGCCATTATAACTGACACCTGCTTTTCATGGGGGGCGGGGGTCTTCATTGCAGACAACTTCAAGGTTAGGGTGATTGCTGATGTATGTGGACATATTCGGTGATGGATTAGTCAGTGACATTTCTCAGTTTTTGATTGTGTACTGGAAGAATGGTTGCTGTGTGTTTATGGTGACAGAATTACTCTGTTTTGGTGGGAAGCTGATGGAGAAATGGGCCTAGCAGATAGCAAACAAGTTCCTTTTAACTTATTGAAGGAGCCACAGAATGTCTTTTCATTAAGTTCTCTCTTTTCCTTCCTGAGTTTTCAGTGTAATGTAAAGATCATGGTATTATTAACGTAAGAGACTTGAATTTTGTGGCATAGATCCAACATTACCGAATATATCACTTTGCAAATGTTCTTTAAACATCTGAGAGTCTCATCTGTGAAATGAAAATAATGAAATCTTACTCATAGGATTAACTCGTGGGATTAATGTGAGGAATAAATGAAGCGAAGTATTTAAGCATAGAACCTAGCTCATGGGAGCCAAATTAATAAATGGTGTCAGTGTTTATCATCATTACTACTCTTGTTTTAGTGTTTTATTCTCTTGAGCATAGTCTCGACACTCAGAATAACATGAGCTGCTCTCTAACTCTGCACCGGCTCTGCATCGTGGCTGCCTGCTTTCCATTCCATGTAAATGTAATACTACATTAAAAGTCCCTGTACATGGGTCAGCATAGGTTTATAGTCATGCATGTTCCATGGGTTGTACCACACATTGGACCCCACAGCTCTGGTCAGCCATTGCTTTGTAAGGATTTGCCTGAGAAGCGTTATTCCCACAGCTTTTTCTTTCCTGTTAAGCATGCTATTTATACATGAAATGTCAGTCTTCCAGTCTTTAGCTTTATAAGGCTTTGGAGAGAAAGTCCCACCTTTTTATTTTTTTCTATTCTCGTTTTAAATTATATTTTCCCATTCCCATTCCTCCCCGTCCCATACCCTCTTTCTTCCACCACCGTCTAAACCCCTCTTCTCTGAAATCAGCGCACTGTTGTCCATGTCTCTGAGCTCTTTCTCTCTTTTTCCTTTTTTTAACTCTATCCCCACAACACTCTCCACCCCACCCCAGGCTGTCAGCCTGTTCTCCATCTACGAATCTGTCTCTATTTCGCTTGTTCAGTTTCTTCATTAGATTCCACACATGAGTGGAATCATACGGTGCTTGCCTTTCTCTGGAAAGCCTCATATTTAACAAAAATCTATATATCAAACACAGCTTTTAATTACTGTACTTTGTGTACTTCTTAGGTATGTAAAATCACAGAATAACACTTTTAAAATATCTTTAAAAACTTATTTTGCTATGTCTGTTTTCCCAAATCATTGTGAAAAATATCGTCATGTTTTTTAATAACATGTATTCTTTTGAACCCATTTTACGAGTTGTCACTGGAAGAGAGCCCTTTGTCCTCAGAGTGTTTGGAGGAGGGGAATGAGAGCAGTGTGAGTGTCTTAGTCGCCCTCGGTCACCCCTGAGCTCAGAGAGCAAGGTCTCAAAGAGCCAGAAGATAGTGCGTAGCTCCCAGCCACTTATACTTGGCTTTAAAATGACTTTTATGATTTTGAGAAAAGTATTTACTTTTTAAATTAGATTATACCCAGATAAATGTTAATAGAGTGTTTTTCCTTAGGTACACAGTTGTATTAAGGGCTTTGGCTGAGCACCGTTACAAGGGAGGCTGGACTGACCCACGGAGAATGTTTTCAACGGACTCCTCTCTGTCCTGGAGACTTGCAGTTCATTGCCACCTTCTGTACTAGTATCAGCTTGTGTACGAAGTTAACGTGTGTTTGCGATAAACCTTGCATTAGAAAGCGATGACCACAGTAAATGTAGTCAACATCTGTCTCCCCCGATATTTCCTTGAGATGAGAAATTTTAGAGTTTATCCTCTTAGTAGCTTCCAAATATACGGTACAGCAGTGTTAACTATAGTCATCGTGTTGTACATTATATCCCCAGTATATGGGATGCGTGTGTGTATGTATGCGGGTGTGTGTTTGTGTGTGTGTGTGTGTGTGTGTCTTATAACTGAAGTTTGTACTTCTGATCACCTCCATTGTGTTTCTCAACTCCCCAGGCCCTGATGCTGGTGCACGGGTAACCACTAATCTGATATCTTTGGTATGAGGTGGTGGTTGTTGTTTTTTTTTTAGATTCTACGTATAAGTGTTATTTGTCTTTCACTGTTTTATTCATTTAGCATAATATCCTCAAAATCAATCCTAGTTGTGGCAAATGACAGGATTTCCCTCCTCTTTTTATGGTTGAATAGAATACATTTAATGTATTATATCTTGGCTATGGTAAATAATACTGCAATGAACATGTGGTACAAATATCTCAACACAGGGATTTTGTCTCCGTTGTATGTATACCTGGAAGTAGAATTGCTGAATTACATGGTATTATTTTTAATTGTTTGAGGAATCTCCATCGTCTTTTCCATAGTGTATAAGAATTTATATTTTGTACAGAAATGCCACATTTTGTAACTTATTCTAGCTGAAAGATTCTTTTGCATACAAAGGGTTAACTTACATTTGAAAAAGATAATTTTGATTCTATTTTAGAATAGCATGGGGATAATTACTGCTTCCAACAAAGGTCATGAGTATTTTCTATGTTAATTATTATGACTAAAAGGACTGGAAGAACCAGTATAAGTTACCTTGATATTAATGAAAATCTGCACATTCCAGTGAAGATATGAATTGGGGGTGGAGTGTGGGCGAGACGGTGTGGGGTGTGTAGTGTGGAAATAGGATAATGGCCAGCACTGAAATTCCTCCGTGGGGCTGCTCGTCTGGACGAGATTTTACTGCTGTGGTTTGTTGTCCTTTTGGCTCAACTCAGGATTGGGCCCCGTAGGATTAGAAGGGCCTGAGTTTAAGGAGATCGCCAAAGAAGACAAATCGGAAGAGGAGGAGAAGCCAAAGGGTGATTCACAGATTTGCTAATCAGTCCCTAATGGAGAGATGATTAGATTTGAAAGGCTTATCAATAACAAGAAACCCTCAGGTAACCTTACACCTGGAGATCATTATCACCGGGGAGAAGTGATGGGGTTCGAGTTTCCCTTTTCCTTATACCCTTGGGCGGCCCTTGGGAATCCATACCATGGCGTGCTCCTGACAGAAATCCAAGAGAACCACAGTTTGTTTTAAAACGTGTATGACAAATATATCCCTTCTTATAATCTTCCTTGTTCGCACATAAATCAGAACTATGCTAGTTCCTTAGATTTATTTATTTCTCTTTTTAAAAATTCTTTCTAAAACTCATCCTGTGAGCTTCACAGGTGAGTTAATTTTGCTTTTTTAGATTTTATATATTTTTAAAATAGTCCTACAAGAGTGATGCAGCTATATTATTTAAAAAGAACTCAAAACATAAATATGCTAATAAGCAAGAAATCAGTCTTCGTATCATTTCATCCATTTAATTCACCAGATAACAACTGTTCATGTTTAATTTATATACTTCCACATCTTGTTTATGAAGTCATTTGCAATATATAAAAACTTTATAAAATGTGTACATTTAAGAAATTTGATCATGCTGCCCACATTATTCTGAAACTTGTTTTCTTCACTCAAAATATATGATGGATCATCTTCTCAGATTAGTTCTAGAGCTACCTTAACATTTTAAATAAGGGCACAGAAATTTATTCTGTGTTTCTACACAATATAATTAATTATTCCTTAACTGATGGGCAGGTAGATTGATTACAATTCAATGTTATTAAAAACCATGCTACAGAAAGTATTCTCATATATAGCTCACTGACTAGTTTTATGATTATTTTTGTACATTGAGGTCAATAAAAATAATTACTGAGTTAAAGACATGCATGTTTTTATTTTGTAGAGGCACCATTAAAGTGAACTATTAAAATAATTAAATATTTTGTTGTAGCCACAAATACATAGAGGTACCCATGTAATTTGAAGCAGCTATGTATCTCAAACACCTGTTTTAAATATATTCCAACTACTGGGCAAATATTTGCCTTGCTTTTATTTCCTATTTGATTTAGATTATATTCTTACACAGTAGGCTAACATGCTAATTACAATAGCTTTTGAGAAGCCATAAGTATAAAAGTTGTAATGTTAATATTCACTTTTTTATTTATGTGAAAACATAGCAGAAAATATGTTAAAAAACATTGTCAATAAAAGTCAAGATTTGAGTGTTTGCTGAGGCACCGCTAATTCCCCTATTCCCCTGCTCGATGCAACCAGCAAAAGACCGTTGTTTGATGAAGTGTGATTAAAGCAAACGACTGTTCAGATGCAGATTCTGGGTAACGTGCCCTCCGCGAAGCCCGATCTTTCCTTGCCCTCGCTGATGAATTAGGGGGGATCACCGTCTGCTCTCCTGCCCTTATGTCTTCAGTTTTGCCATTATTGTTCTTTCAGTTATTCTGTAAATGTCCGTCCGAGAAAGTTGTCCATTTCTGAGCATTAAAGCCTTCATTGGCTCAATTGTGTCATTTTTAAACAGTTTGATATATTTAGTTCTGTGACCATATGACATGCAGTTTCTGTCCTTGTATTATTAATACCTTTTGAAGGATCATTTATCAGCAGCCACAGAGCAGCAGTTAATAGATGTTTTGTCACCTGACTGGCTCCCTAATTTCTTGCAGTGCCACCATTTATGGATAGGAGCTTTTCAGTGTGCCAAAAGCACAGTTTCTTTAAGGTTCTTAACTGGAAACTTGCCCAGGAGGGAACGGTGTGCGTGTAACTCTCAGACTGCTCACGTTGGCACCTTGGCGGTGGCACTCACCAGGTATTCCAGCTTAGAGACCACCTTCTCCGGGTAACCCCTCTGTGAAATGGGAACAAAAGTCTTCCTCCTTCTGTTCTCATGAAGATTGAGGAAGGAAGGAAGTTTGCTTAAACCTCTCGGAAATGATTTCTGTTGGCAGTTGGGTTGCTTGTAAATTGTACTTAGCATTTCTTTGATTCTCTATATAAATTATATAGCAAAAATTGTTCCATTTGAATTTTGAATTAATCTCAATAATTTTGGGGACAATTACTTTGGTATAGTTTTAAGTGGTTAAGTAGTTCCCATTCAAAATTAAGTTTTTGCTGCTATGAGGCCTTGATCATTGTTAATAAATTAAATCAATTAGAAAAAAAGCAAAAGTGGTTTCACTGTCGTGCATACTTGCTTTGCTTTGTTCATTATGTTGACTCATATTCAGAAACATAAAAATAAAGTGAATGCTTAGTTAACCATAATCTAGATGCCAAATGACAAAAACAAGTAAATAAAAATCTAATATAATTGTGATTAAAATATCATATTTATATTATGAAAGGCGCTGGAATGCACTTTAGAGAAATACGTTTTTCAGACTATAAGATGTATCCTTTCCACCCAAATTTGGGACCTGCTATTGAGTTCTGTTTACATTTACATCAGTGAAATATTATGTTATTTATATTATTAAATATTGTACCACATTTTTACTTCAATTTTTCTTCCTATTTTCCTCCTCTAAAACCTAGGTGTGTCTTGTGGTCTGAAAAACGCGGTACCTGGCATTCAGTTACCTCTCTGTACATGATGGTTAAGCTTTATCACCGTGCTCTGACATTAAAAGTTGCCTCCGACACAGTGTGATTTAGACTGTTAGCGCTGGAACTGCTTGGTTTCCAAGTATGAGAAAGTGTTTAAGCTTGTTGTAACAGAAAAATTACTACGTGGAAGTAGGAAAGAGGAGGAAATATTCAAAATATTTGCTTCAAACTATTTGCGTAAAAGTCTAAAACCCAAATCTTTTACAGAAAAGAGGGACAACAGACACAACACACTGAATACTCTGAGTGGTCGGGGGCCCATTTTTATGTCGTCCTGGTACCGCATTGATGGGTGCCTGGAACATGCTCGCCTGCTAGGACAGGTCGGGGGCAGCATGGGGAGTAATCACAGGGCGTGTGTGGTGTCGGGGTGTAATTGGACCTCCGTCACATTATTGCAATTGGCTGTTGAATGTAAATATACACTATTGATACAAAGTATTAGCACAAAAGAAGTGACGTCAAAGAAGCACCCATCGTGGTACTGAAACTTCAGTCGTGGTAGGGTTTTCGCATACAGGAAATGGTATTAAAAGGCAGTGTATTTCCTTTAAGAACAATTAATTATATAAGATTATTTTTGTTAGTTATTTTTAAAGCTGTATATGCATCAGGTCCTAATGTTCCCCTACAGTCATTTGTCATCCCCTACGTAGGACTCTGTCTTATTGGCAGTGTCATAGAGAGGTGACATTGTGACATTGGTCTCGATCACCATGCTTTTACCTGGAATTATCCAGAAATGATGACAGCAAATGTTTTATTTTTATCATCAAAATAGTAATCTTAATGATTCACTCCTTTTGAATGGGTAGGAACAGTTCAAAAATGATTTTGGGAAATGATGAAATGTCTATCAATAAAAAACATAATGTTTTATTGTAGTGATTAAAAAGAAAGCCAGGAACCATTTGTTTTCTTTGAAAATGCCTGGCATTGTAGCTGTAAGCAGTAACTAACATGGGATATTTGGCATTCAACTGTTCCTATTTTGGATTCCTTAGTGACCTTGTTTTCAGTGACTGGCAAGGCGGCATTTGGCAGTTCGCTCGCTACTCCTTGGGGCATGGCCCTCCTCAACGGTTACCCCTTTAATGGTTTGGCTGGTTGTAGAGAGTTCGTGGGCAAAGCTTTCAGCCGTAAATTGTGTGCAGAGTGCCATTTATTAGTTTTTCTCCCATAACAAACCCAATCCTTTAATGCTGTGCTTAGAGTCCATTTGCAATATTCTTTAGCAAGGGCGTGGAATAATTGTTAAATAATAAAAGCTACCTGGAAGATGTTTGGTCACCTCTTTCTATCCCATATCCCTCTGTAAGAGTTCACCTGCAGGAAGCTAGATTACATCATGCGTAACAGCCTTTCCAGGCCTGTTTATCACTGCCTTGCATTTTACAATTTTTTTACGTGCTTTATTCAGAACAGTGCTGGAAAGGAATTGACAATTATTCTAGCCATTGGAATAGTGACAATCCATATAAATCTTAAAGTGTATGCTTGAATGGTATCTGAAAACAAAAGAGAATTGGTTGGGAAATTTATTTTGGCAATACTAAAACTGGAAATGAATCCGGAGTACATCAGATAGTATGACAATATACATTTGAGTTATCGCCTGTGATATTATAGATCACGTGGCTTCTTACATTTCTAAAAGGCTGATGCAGGGGACACTGTGCCACCCCTGCCGACCTGTGGAGAAGGTCTTTCCACAGGTCTTTCCTCTGTGTGTGTTCCTCTGTCTCCAAATTTCCTCGTAGAAGGACACCAGTCTTGTTGCATTAAGGCCCACGCAGAGGGCCTCATTTTAGCTTAATTGCATTTTAAAAGACCTTATCTCCACATGCAGTTATATTTTGGGATGCCGGGGATCACGCCTTCAACATATGGATTGAAAAGAGACAGTTCAGCCCGTTACGATATGCATGTCGTTCTTTCTCATTTTCTCTTTGGAAAATTTAGATGCGTTGTCAGGACCTGTAAAGATTCTTTGTTTTTTCTTTGCCATTTTAAGCAAGCAAACACACACGAAAACTAGGCAGTAGTTAGAATCCCTGGATATTATAACTAGCATAATCGTCGGAACTCTTCTGTTACGTTGTTGAAGGATTCTAAGCTAACAAAATAAAGGTCTTAAAGTCCATCTGTAAAAAAAATATGATATGCTTTACTCATAAGAATACATTTCAGGTCTTCCCTTGGATCTGATTTGTTTTTGATTTATGCGTGTTTGTAACACAATGGATAATCCGACTTCCTGGTACTGTAGCATCAGGAAGGGATTGGGGTTAGAAAGAAGTTGGTTTTAGCTGCCATCTTCCAGCTCCTGCGTTACAGTTGAGAAACACAGGCCCTGCGACTCAGTGGCAGAATCTGCACGAGAACTTGCCTTCCTGGCTGGGTACCCAGAGTTCCCAGAAGAGCTGCTGGCCAAGTTGGGATTGTATTCTTGCATTTGAAGTGTCATGGACCCTATCCTTTAATGGAAAAAGCTGCTGAGGTTGCCTACCCATAATGTAGGGGAAAAAAAACCCCACTTCATTAGGGTTTTTTTTATTCGAAACTGTAGAAGAAAACATATACTCAGTAAGACAAGCCAAATGACATAGAGATGTATGACAAAGGCCAGATATGCCCACCCTCCACCCCAAATTCATTGATGTGGATCTTTTCCCACTCCCTAATTTGCAGAAGCATGATCTATTTTTAGTTTTCTCTCATAGTTGGCTAGAGAGTAGAAAAACAAAAATCAGAAACCATTTCTCTTCTGTTCCATCTGTCCCCTTTCCTGTGCCCTGACTGATTTCAGTCTTGTCTACCTGACAACAAGGAGAAGGGAGGTACTTCAGCTTCACTTTTTGGATTCTTCCCAGCCTGCGTCATGGGGTGCTTCTTCACAGGCGAAAACCTGGTTTTCATGTTTGCTGCCGTCTCTGACCCACAGAGCTCTCTCCCTTTCGAGTCCCCGTAAATACCCCGTGGCTGGGAGGCTCCGTTGGCATTTATCTTGGATGGTGGCGTCTTTTTCTTTAAATGGATCGCAGACCCTTCAGCAGCAGAGGTTTGGTTTAATGTCTCTCTGATGTTGCTGCTTCTCTGGTCAGGAAGCTCCAAGATGGTGCATCTCTGTCTCCTGCAAGGGTTTCCACTCCGGTGCTTTCAGAGTGAAATGTCGTTAAGACCTCTCCTGCCCGGTGGCCTGGCTTGTCCGTTTCTGGTGAAATCCAGTGGATGTGTCGTTCCTGGTGGCATTTTATGTGGACAACAACTTTGTCATAGGCTCTGAAATTCTCATAGCTGCTAAAATATTTCATCACAAATGAGAATTCCAATGACTCGACATGAGTGATTAAACGCTGGAAAGAGCAGGATTTTTAAAAATGTGAGCAATTTAACCTATTTGGTCCAGGGTATATGGAATTTCTAGAAAAGGAGAGGGAAAAGATAGTAGGAAAAATATTTTCCATTCAATGAATCAAAAACGTTTTGCTCAGAACTCACTCTTCTCTTGTTGGTGTTCTAATAACATGCAAAGAAAGGGCGGGGGGAGAGGGAGGGAGAGGGTGAGAGAGAGAGAGAGAGACAGAGAGGGCATGGTGGGGATGGGGGAAGAGAGAAAGGGACAGTCCCCTGACAAGGAGGACTCACACCTTCACCCCCCTGCCCTGCATCCCGACTCCCTGCTCTGAAAAGGCAGCAGCTGGACTTTTTCAGTTTGCCATGTACATGTGTCGTGGGTCCGTCTTGTCTCTGTGAGTACCGTTGACTCACATACAACTGTGTACACAGTGGGGAATTGTGCTCAAAACTGTGTTTTTATAGAACAAATCAGTGTATTTATTGAATCTATCCTTATACATGGCATGGCTGCACACTTAGACGAATTACGGTAGTTACTGTTGCTAGCTTGGTGCTGTTCTGGTCGTTGTCCTTCTGAAGCCACCTGAAAGCCGCAGGTGATGAGTTGTGAGCAGGCCTGGACACATAGTAACGATCTAATGATCGATTCTGATCATCTCACATCTCTGTGTGCCCTTCATGAGAGAGAAAAGAAAGTTCTGTGGTAAGATCTACATTGAATTCAGTCTTGCGTCTGTTTCAGTGAAATAGCACAAGAAAGAAAAAGGTTTTAAAAAATAGAAGAGAATGCCGTGTTACCTGCCTACAGAGACCACTTAACCGATGACACACAGCCAGCTACCCCGTAGCAACCATCAGCAGAGTGGGAAGCACCCCAAAGCCTTTTTCCCAGCGGATAAAATGCAACTCACAGACTGTGGTTTTCTAAGAACTTCCAGATACGGGAGGGACTGCAAACTGTTCTGACTTCCAAAATATAGCGATTGTCTTCTTTTTTTTTTTTAAATGGAACTAAGGTAGTTTTTCTCTGAACTCTCCAAGAAGTAACTTTCACTTTTAAGATAAACAAATAATTAGCAGCCAAGCAGATGAAAATACTGTTTGCTATGAAATGCATATGGAACACCCACTCTGTTCCCGGTTTTTCCTCCTCTTGCTTCGGATACTCTTCGAAGTGCATTCTGGAAGATGCAGAAGTCCCGAAGCTGCTCTGCTCTGCTTCCTCCAGACAGCAGCTTCCTTCGCAATGTCATTGTCATTCTAACGCCCGTTAGAGACTCTCTCTTCCGTGGAAAGAGCATGCCTAGCACAGCAGAGCTACGCACTTAATTCCACGAGCCTCTTGGGCAACCTCAACCCCAGCTAGCGGTCCCTGTTCCAAAACTGTCCCTCAATGGCAGTCTGACAAGGAGGACTGACACCTTCACCCCCCTGCCCTGCGTCCCAGCGCCCTGTTCCGAAAAGGCAGCAGCTGGGCCTTTTCAGTTTGCGATGTACGTGTGTCGTGGGTCCCTCCTGTCTCTGTGAGTACTGTTGACTCACGCACCTAAATGTGTACAGAAACTGTTTACTCCTGTTTGGTCAGCTGACTTTCTGTCCAGTAGGAGGGAGGGCAAGTGAAGGGAGTTATGTTTAAATTGACATCTGTGTGCAAGGCATTGCCACTCTGTAGAGTTACTGAGATCTGGCAGTTTGGAATAACTGATATTTTGACCAACGACTGCAGGCTAGTCCCTGGTCGTGCACTGCCTTATTCAGTTCTCAGTAACCTCAGTGAGGCAAGTACCATCGTTGTCCACGAGATGCTGAGACGCACACTGCCTTTGGTTGTTTGGTCATTATTTGGTTCATGTAGACTGAAAGAAAAACGTTCAGTCATGTATCTTGTTAAGTGATAGAACGAGATGCTGGATGATAAGGTTTCGAACCCTATGCTTCCTTCACTGAGTTGTACCTAAACACATATTGAGAATCATACAATGATCTGTTGGTATTTAATTACCGAATAATCAAGGGCTAAACATATCTTATTTAACGAAATTACAGGGTGTTTGAGCATCCACTTCTTAGCTTATACATCACTTTGATTACCCGTAGAGCTCCCAGCTGAGTTAGAAGCAGAGCGGAATAACCAGGTTTGGCAGTGCAGCCCCCAGGGTTGAATTTCTCCTCCTGCAAGACTGGTCCTGGCAGCTTGGATGTCAGAAGGCTTCTGGCTTTTATCTTTGGATGCATCTGCATTTCAATGCTTGTTCATCTCTATTAGTTGAAAAAAAATCCTCCTTTTTTTTTTGCATGTTACCTGTTTTATCATTTGCATTTCTCTCTCTGAGTAAACTTGTTCCAGTCCCTAACCTCCCTGACAGATACTGCATGCATATGTCACCCCCAATTTCTGCCTGAGTTCTGGTTCCGGGTCACTTTTACATGTTCTTGCTCACACAGTCTATAGGCCAGAATTTCAGGTCACTTTCTTCCTTGCTGGCTAGTGATTGCCCCTCTCTATGCCCACCCTAATGTGACTTATGTCTTTCGTGATCCAATTAAAAGAAGGTGGCAGGGGGAGGAAATTTGGGGGTGAGGGAGATGATGAACCTGGTTAGTGTAAGGAGAATGCAGTTGGACAGAAGAGCTGGATGCCGTATCAGACTGGTGGTTTAGAGAAATAAACAATGTGTGCAACATGTGTCTGTTTATATTTTATCCATCTCTCCCCTTCCTTCCTCCTTTCCTTCCTTCCTTCCTTTCCTCCTTCCTTCTCTCCACCCCTTCTTGTGTCATTTCTAATGGTGAGGTTTAATCACCTAAACACCAGGTAATACTAGCTAGAATTCTTTTTTTAAAAATTTTTATTGTTGTTCAATTACAATTGTTTCCATTTTCCCTCCATTACTCCCCCCTCCCCTGCCCACCCCCCTCTCCCGCATTCAGTCCTCCTCCCCCCATGCCTGTTGACCTTGTCCGTGGGTACTTTGTACATGCTCCTTGGCTTGACTCCCCCTTTTTCCCCTGTTATGCCCTTCCGCCACCCCTCTGGTCACTGTCAGTTTGTTCTTTATTTCCATGTCTCTGGTTCTGTTTCCCTCAATCGTTGGTTTTGTTGTTTAGGTTCCACTTATGGGTGAGATCATAGGGTATTTGTCTTTCACCGCCTGGCTTATTTCACTTAGCGTAATGCTCTCCAGTTAGAATTCTCGGCAGTTATTCAGTCTAATGATTTCACTTGTCAGTGGAGAAAACCAGGATCCAGAAAAGGCAGGCAACATGGCCAGTATTTTCAGCCAGGACCAGTCTTCAGGGCTCCTCATGTTCAGTAGACAAGTCAGGAATGCCTCAGTGGGCTGATTTCACTAAATGTCCATCATCTGTGATAGATTCAGCAAATGGACGCCCCTTCTTTCATCCCACAGGCAGGGTGCCGGGAGCAGATGTAACTGAATTTAAAATAGCAGAGTCCTTGTATCGTGATACCTGGACACACCATGGGCCCCCTGAAAGCAAAGATGAGTCACGTCAGACAACAGAGAGGACACCCAGACTGCTCTGCGTCCGGGGGCTCAGGAGCTGGGGAAGAGAGGCCCACGGGCACTTCATGTCACCAAGGGAAAGCATTTAGTAAATGGACACTGGATACTTTCCGAGTCCCCTAGAAAGTCCGTAAGTCCTAATATGCTGCCCAAGGTGTTTGGCCCAGACCAGGGGAAAACAGCAGCCCTCTAATTGAGGGAAAATTAGGGGATAATAATTCAAAAATTGCTATTTTTCCGTAGCCATTTGGAAAGCCAAGAACACATTTCTTTCACTCCTCTGCATTTTTGTGTTGGCAGTAACGAGGTTAAATGAGGTTTCTTGTCTGTCTTTTAAATATGTGGGTATTCCCGTTGGAAGTCTGCCCAGGTGTTGCAGAGATTTACCAGCTTTGCTGTCTTGCTAAATATGGCTCA
Organism: Glossophaga mutica; assembly: GCA_039655065.1. Taxonomy (NCBI): domain Eukaryota; kingdom Metazoa; phylum Chordata; class Mammalia; order Chiroptera; family Phyllostomidae; genus Glossophaga; species Glossophaga mutica. The sequence continues at coordinate 5,366,236 of CM077305.1, forward strand.
CTGTCAGGGGTAAGTAAGGTCGCCGTGCGAGAGCCGAACTTGTAGTGAGGTGAAATGAACGCAGCACACTGGGTCCCGTGTGTCGCGTGAGTGTGCGTGTGCAAGGACTAGTACAGCCGTGTCATTATTCTGGAAATAAATAAAAGTATGTATAGAATGTATTTAAAAAAAAACATTTTTTGTTTGGTGATCCAAAGGATTTGGGGGGAAAACCAGTTACTTCCAAATTAGTTTTCCATTCTGAAAATTAAAAAATTAGTGATTTTATGAAACAAACTGTAAAATAAAAGCATTAGGGTATATTAAGCAATGTTTATTTTCTTAAAATTTTCAAAAGAGAAATAGTTTGACCCATGACATTTTTTAAAAAGAAGGGACAGGAATTTTCTGGCAATGCCTTGGTGAAGGTGCCTAGACAATCTGAATCTTCGGGCGTCCCTCTCCTGCGTTCCCTGGAGCCGGATGTTACCTAGGGTATCTGTCCGACAGGGTCCGATTGCGTGCCTGTGTCTGTGCAAATACAGAGCCCTCCGAAGCATTCAAATAATGATTGCTTGAATTTGTATGCTTATATTAAAACCATTTAATTACATTTTGTACAGCACAGTAACATGTGCTGAGTGGAGTACAAAGCAATAAAAATAATTCATGAAAAAAATGTCAACTCCAGGAAAAGTTCTTAAGCAAAACCCATGTTTTCATTTTAGAACATATATTATAATGAAATGGTATTAAAGTCACTGAGGTATGTAAATTAAAGAATACATGGATAACTGAAAGTCAACCGCTAACTGAAATCCTCTATTATTTATTTTTACTCTCTAAGATACTTGTGGCCCCCATGGAAAAACGACTGCTCACGCTAACGCCCACGGGAAGCCAAGTAGCCCTGCGGGTGGGCCGCGGTCAGGCTCACTTGAGAACTGTCTCCAGTCATTCGCCTCTGCACTCGAGGATTCCTTCATCCTCAGCTTGTTTTCCTTTTCAGTCCTGAACATGTTAAGATTTTTAACATTTTAAAACAATCGGGACCAAGTTCACAGTACACGGTTTTATTTTAATGTGGTGGGAAATTTGGCTAATTTATTTCATGGGGTGAGTTTTTAAACGAATGTGGCAAAAAAGATTCTAAATGAAAACAAAGCAACAAACAGGCAATTCTGTGAGAGTCCGCCTGAAACTGCAGAAGGTACCCCAAGAGTTGGAACCTTAGAGCCTGCACAGGCGGAAGAGTACATTTTCTTCCTTGAAACAAGAAAATGCGCTGTTTCCTGAGAAGCCCTGTGCGGAGAGTGGGCGAGACGGAGGTGCCCGTGGCTTTCGAGGTCCAGGTCCTTCTTGCGGCTTTGCTGTGGCCTTGCGCTGAGAACACACGCGTGACAACAATGCGTGCTAGGGCTCATCCACCCGCCGTGGGTCTGCGTTCGCGGGAGAATGCTACCTGGGGTCGGATTTCGCTGTCCCGGCCTCTGGTGCGAACACAGGCATGTGATTCTAGGCATCCTGTTTGCGATCGTGGTGTCGGGACACAGGTGGTTTCAGAGGGTCCTCGCCTTTTTCAGAGTGAATCGCACTGTGGCCTGAGGGGTACACGTCATAATTGTCATGTCATCTCTGGGGCGGGGGTGGGGGGGAGGTTCTGCTTCTAGGAAGTCGCTGTGGTTTACACCAGTTTCTACAGATGAAAAAAAATCCTGGATCCCAGTCCCTTTATGGGTGACTTTGAGACAACGGCAAAAGAGTTAGGATTACTAAATTCTAATTAAACTGACCTTCCCCTTAAGGAAAAATGACAATTTATAATTGGCATCATACATTTTGGGGGGAAACAATTTTTCTTTGTGCAAAAAAACTAGTATACATCTTTTCTTAGGTAACTGATCCTTAAAAAACCCTAATTCAGTGAAGGTCCTGATTCAGTGAATGTTTATTTTTAGATACTATTATTCATTAGGGGCATGGCTTATTAATTTAATGTTAACTATTAGGTACTTCACATAACCCATTTAAATTTTCTGTTCTATGTAGTAAATTAAGCAATGTGTCCTCAAAGACAATAGTTTGATTCATTTGATATGAACCTCTGAAACTGTTCTATTTTTATAGTAAAAATAAAAAATAGAGATAGGTGTGTAAATGTGCCAGAGTCTGAAATGTGTGAAGAATTTAAAATTTAATATACTAACTCCCAGGAGAGATGAAGTCCTTTGATGTGAAGGTGCATTAACTTGGGAGTTCTCTCCTCATTTGTAAGTGCAGTTGAGTCCTAAACATCATATCCATCATATTTGAGTAATCATTGCAGAAGAAATTAAATTTATATTCTACAATTTAAGAGTGACTCCCTTGACCTAAATTGGATGCCAGGTTTTCCTTTCTCCCTGATGCTTGGAAATAATTGATGGATCGAGGCGGTCAAGCATCACAATGCCCTGCCACACATAAGCGATTTATTACACGGCCAGCTATCACCAGCCATTGCGCTGCCTTCTTTTCACCAAAGAAGGAGTCTGCCCAGTAATACACCAGAAACTTACCTGTGACTTTGGGGAGATTATTATACCAATTGTGAGAATTAAACTGTGCCTTGGTTATTCAGTGGCTTACTGAAATGTATATTTTGAGAGCTATACCCTTCTTGAAATAGATTTTGCTAAGATATTTTTCATTAAGTTTTTTTAAAAAAATTTAAAGTGCTGCTATCTTACCATTTTCAGTAAAATGTTGCTTTTGACTGTTTAATTGTCAAAAAAAAAAAAGAAAGAAAAAAAAAACCCCAAGAAAACTGAAGGACAGAAAAATACAGGGTGGGGCAAAAGTAGGTTTATAGTTGTTTGTAGTTAGTAAGTAACAATACAAGAGTAAACTCTGTGCTTTGTGTACCTACAACTGTAAACCTGACCTTGCCCATCTTGTGTGTGTAAGTGGAAAAATTACCATACCCATCCAATTGGTGACCTCTCTGTGATGACTGGTTGATGACATTTTCTAAGAGTGGGACTAGACAATGTCACGAGTGAAGGACAAAGAGGCTGCAGTGTGTCAAAGGTGTGCTCAGTGTACCCATGAGCGTGCAAACTTACAGGTCATGGAACTGTCCTGTTTAGACAGTTTGTCCCCATGTCAATTTATTCCTTAAAGTACCTTAGCCATGAAGTTATTTTTCCCTTCTAACTAAGTGTTGACACTCGCAACCGTTGGGTAAATAAGCATTATTAAAGAGAATGCCAGCCCTGGCTGGTGTAGCTCAGTGGATTGAGCGCAGGCCTGTGAACCAAAGCATCACCGGTTTGATTCCCAGTCAGGGCACATGCCTGGGTTGCAGGTCGTATCCCCAGTATGGGGTGTGCTAGAAGCAACCATACATTGATGTTTCACTCCCTCTCTTTCTCCCTCCCTTCCCCATCTCTCTGAAATAAATAAATAAAATCTTTAAAAAAAAAAAAAGAGAATGCCAGAATCTGTTGCAGTATCACCAGCAGCCCTGAGAAACACGTATTCCCATGCACATGGTGGTTGACACTCTAGAGTGCACACCCAGGACAGGCAAACCCTCACTGTTTTTAGAGTGTATGACCTCGTGTCCCACCACCGCCTCATCATTCGAGATCACCAGAAATTTCATTTATTCCAGAACAGCAGAGGGATCGCAGCTTAGGAGCCAGATATTGTCACACGCTCCAGGCGAGTCCACCAGGGTGTGGGGTGGGCTGTATTCACCTGCAAGGAGTGCAAAGTGGGGAGGGGAGTCCAGCCAGAGTCCAAGCAGTGAGTTCACTGGCATGAGGGTGGGGAGGGGCTGTTGGCAGCTACCCTTTGGTCGGTAGGCAAGGTTTGGGCTTCTGCGAATCAGGCGTTTTTGGGAAATCAGCCTCGGTTTTAAGTTCTGTACTTCTGAGGATGCCTGTGTGAGATTCTTCCTTCCACATCTTCCCGTTCCATCTTAGAGGGACATCCTCTCACATCCTCTTTCTGTCTGGGTCACCGGTCATCATTTTGTCCACAACAGACCGATGTGAGGATATCCCAGTGCCTGTGCTTCCTTCAGGACCGTGACCTCAGCCCCAGGTCTGCTCCCCACACCCCGGGCCGCACCCCTGCACGCACCCTGCGAATGTCTCCTGCCAGACTCACTTTCATTAAACTCAGCCTTCTCTCTGTCTGGTGCCTCAAACGTGGAGTCCTCTTCATCCAGCAGGTCCCCACCCTTGGCCCATCTGTTTCTCCCTTAGTCCTGCAGGCCCCACAGCTGACTGTCACCGCAGACGCATCGTTCCCCCAGTTCACTGTCCTGTCTCTCAGTCCCACACACGAAACTCAAGCAGGACCCAGCACTGAACACGGACTCTGCAGTGAATCACACAGCCCGTCTCCCACTGGCGGTACCCACAGTCTGCCCGGGGCAAGCCTTCCTATTGGTCCTCTCGGATCTTTCCTGAGACCATATTCTGCTTCCTTTTTCCTAAAAACTCCCCCTCTGAATTGCCGCTACCTTTGCCTCTACACAAGCTTGGTTTTCTTCGACCTTAAAACAAACCAAAATCAACAGTCCCTCGGTCATCACACAAATTGCCCTCCAAGCTGTGGCCAGATCTCTGTTACAACCGAAGTATTTGTATCAGGTGTGAGATAAATGAGACAACTCAGGAGAGAACTCAGCGAGCCCATCAAATAGTTCACATTCGGGTTAATGTTAGTAGTTGCCCACTGTCTTCTTATTTGCACTGTTTGCAGTTGTAGAGAAAACACAGGGTTTTAGGTGCAGGGAGGTATAAAGGCCTAATCTAGCCTCCTGCACAGGCAGGGAGGAGGCCTTCCTGGAGGGAGTGACCTTTGACTTGAACCTGTAAGGATGAGTAGGAAGAGTCACATCTCTTTCTGTTACTCTCCTCTTTTCCTCCTCCTTCCACTTTTAAGGACCTGTGGGGTTATATCCATCCGGGGAGTCCAGGACAGTCTCCTGATTTTACGGCCTGTTGATCAACGACCTTAATTCCATCTGTAACCTTGATTCCTCGTACCACCACATATTAGATCACTTATATGTTCACTGGTCTAGGGAATTGGAAGTAGAAATCTTTGTGGGGGATTATACAGCCTTCCTCAACTTCCCCTTTGTTGTGTGGATCACAGCTTTGAAGTTGTTGGCAGGGTTGTGGCTCTAAAGAGGACCCCCCCGCCCCGCCCCTGGTCTGTGGTCTGTACCTTTCAGGTCACATTCCCAGAGGAATGGGGTCGAAAAACAATAGCGACCTCTTGTCAACTGCCAGTAGCACATTTACCATTTAGCTTCTTAGAAACTCCAACCTAGAGAGGTACATTATTTCGTGTAAATTCCTCTTTTACCACAATGGGAAGTTATCTCATTTGTTCTATTTTATGGCTGCACTGTTTGAAAACCAAAACCAAAAACCAAGCCGTCGTGTTCACGCCCGCCCCCCGCCCCCACCAGCTTTGTTCCAGAGATATGTAACTCAAAGATTCTTTTCAACTTATCTTTCTGGTTGATGGGATGTAACCTCCCTCCTTCTAAAATATGAACCTATTGTTTTTTGTGTATGTCTGTTATCCAAGCCTCAGAAAACCTGACTGTAGACTGGCACCCATTTAACTTCCCTTTTTAAGGCAAGTGTCTGCTCTTCTTTTGTTGTCAGTGAGTTCTGTCCATGGCCGAATGCTCCCCTTGATGAGTTCGGTCCTTGCCATTTTCGTTGCCGGGTCTTGGAGAGGGAGCATGGTGGACATGGGTGGGAGACAGGAACGTGACCAAAGGGGGAAGAAGAAGGGACTCCTTTCCTATGTGTCCCTAGAGACAGGACACGTGAGAGTGACCGAGTAGGGCTTAGCCGGGCCTGACTCGTGAGCTAGTTTACAACTTGGAGCCTGATGATGACTGTAGGAAAATATGACTGTACCCACGGCTGGTTGTGCAGGAAAACCTCTGACCCCGACCGGCCTCGGGGAGCTTATCAGTAACGCTGCGTTTCTGTTTTTCATTTGTCAACTGGGAAGATTGGGCCAGTTTTTCAGAGTATCTGTGAGTCTTAAAATCAGTGACTTTCATGTCTTACTTCTCCCCTGTCTGTTCAGTAGTTCTGTGTATATTTAATTATTGGACTACATTTAAATGTAAACACAAATAATAAAGTTGGGTTTAAAAAGCATGCCTTTAACGTGCTGGGCTACTTTAGGAAGTTTGAAGTCATGGAATGACCGTGAGGACATCTGCAGAACGACAGGTGTGCGTGTCCCCTCAGTCCCTCCCAGAAGGGGGGGGGGCACCGGGAGGGGAGGGGCACACGTAAAACAGATGTCACTTTTCATGAACTGCATCACTTTTGCTTTGTGGGTCTTTCATCTTGGAATAACAGAAATACATTACTTTTTTTTTCCTCTCTCTCTCTCTCTCTTTTTTTTTAAGAGCAAAACTGTCTGGTTTCAACCACAGTCCTGTTGTTTTAATCGTGTGGCTGTGGCCCAGTAAGTTTCTCTCCGCCTCCATCTTTTCCGTGGGGGCATTAATAGCATCGCCTTGCGGAGTGTTGGGAGAACTACGTGAGTTAGCACCTGGAAAGCACTCAGAACAGACACTCCCCGGGGGAAGGACACGTTCAGCACCGCCGAGCTTTGACGATGCAGGGGTCATGCGGTTTCCAAAGCTGGCGTAGAGCCGGTCACGCTGTGGGGTGTTTTCCTGGTCACCCCTCTTCTCTGAACCATCTTACTACCCAGTGTCGCTCCAATACATTTATTTTACAAAAGTAAAATAAAGTAAAAAAGAAGCACTGGAACGACGCTGAGAACACTCTGGAAGGGGATGACAAGGTGCAGTTTTTTCTCTATGGCAACAGAGAAGGAACACTTTGTGCTACACGTTAGGTCAAAACGCTTCAGATATTTTACTGTCGAGACTGAATCACCGGTCAGCTTATGCTCGTTGCCAGAAATAGACCTCCTGTTGCTGCCTGGGGTGTGCCGGGGCCCACCTCCCACGAGACCCAGAGGTGGGCCTTGGACCCCACTCGTTTGGGCTACTAGCAGGGCCTGTGTGTGCCATTGGGCTTCTCAGGACCCCAAGGTGGGTCATCCAAAAGGGGGGACAGGGAAAAAGAGCAGCAGTGGGAACAACCGAATCTCTTCCTGTCACACCCGTGAGAGCAGAGTCGCTCCTTCCAGGGATTCCGTCTGCTTGACTTTCCTGCAGCTGCCCACGGTCGGCCAGGTTCGTGAGCCTCCGAAAGGCAATGGGAACACACCTGTGTTCAAATCCCACGAAAAGCCGCATGCTTCCCACCAGCCTGCTCCTTGAATTATGTGATTTTCAGGATTTCTAATATTAATATCACTTCAGACAGAAATATTATTTTCCTAACTTTTAGATTTTCCCCCAAAAAATTTAGTTCAAAGAGAGATTGCTTCATCTTTCTAAGGATATTTAAGGAAACTAGATCTTAGACATAAGAAAAAATAAGAATAATACCTTATAAGATAAAGTTTGTAGTGTCAGAGAGGTTCTTCTAAAACATATTATAATATGCATATTAGTTGTCCTTTTAAATATAATTAGAAAGTTACGTTAATTATATTTTAAATGATTATTTTTCTCCGTATGAAGACTTGTTGTTTAGGGACTGCAGGGAAAATCTTTTGTAAAATTACAAGTTATTTATTATGTATCTACGGTAGACCTATAATTTTATTTTTCTGCATTCCTATGTGGATACATTTTAAGTTATAAGATTCTTTGCAAATTGAAACTGTGATAATCGGTGAAACTTACTTTACGTACGTTTAACCAAACGCAACGTGGCGTGGCCCAGCTAATTCTCCATCGTGACATTTTCAAGCGATGCCGACCGCCAAGGTCCTGAATGGGGGCTGCCCCCCCCCCCCCGCGTTCAGCTTTCCGAGTCAGCTCTGCCAGAAGAACTCCTCCTTCCGACCTGCAGCCATTTTTGCACACACCATTCATGTTTCTAGAATTCCCATGCGTGATTTTTCCATGTGTTAGAGTATAATAACATTGGAAGAAATAACAATTTTATTTGTTTTATCTTCCACAATCCTCTGATCATCCTAGGATGTTAACAGTATTTGTCAATTAGTACGTGCTTTTGAGATGAGAGTTAAGTGCTAGTAAGTAAACACTTTGCTGGAACTGCAGCCCAGCCAGAATGAAGGTGTAGGTTCAGGGAGGGAATGTTGTGGATGTGGATAATATCAGATACTCATCTGGTACGAAAACGTGCAAAGACATTATTGGTAACATTAGTACTTTAAATGGAAGGACAAAAGCCTTAGCGTATTTTCTTGGGGGTGGGAGAGGCGAAGGGTTGGGTTTAGGATGATTCGAGAATCTGGAAGATGGACTAATTGGGCAGTTGGGGAGAATGTTTTCAAGATGTAAGAGCTGTGTATCCTCCTGGCTTCATGAATACATAGGCAATATTAATTTTTATTGTCTAATGACATTGTCAAATGGCATATTACATTTAATGATCACTTGTAAGCTGTTTCATTATGCACATGCTGTTGGGTGTCTATTCATCTTAAACTGACGTTATCCAAATTTTTGATATTGTAATAGCACATCTTCAACATATTTCTTATAAATACATTTTTTTTTTCAGAAACCTCACTTAATGGTTTTTAAACTCGGACTTATCATGTAATTTCTCAAGACTAAATGTTAGCGGTCAGCAATGACAGCTATCTCGAATCAATCATCTTAACATTTTCCACCCCGTGGGTTTTTTCTGAAAGAGGAGAGAGCTCAGCAGTCTATTTCTGGAGGACACTATTTCCGTCGGTAGCACACAAAACCGTTTTTTCTCTCTTCTGTTGGTTTTCCTTCTCTGACAAAACGACCAAACATACGAAGTAAAGACAAAAATAAAGGGAGTTGGGAGGCGGCTGTACTGGCGCGAGGATGATTCGAGCGGTGGGACTTGGGGAGGAGGGGATGCGCCCTCCCCGAGAAGACGGTCCCCTCGTCGGCCGGGCACTGGAGTCAGAGGAGGCTCCCTTAACGACGTCCAGATGTCTGAACTGCGGCGCACGGGCTGTTGTGCTTCTGAGGAAGTTGTAGGAGGAAGGAGAGGAGACGTTGTCTGGGGAGAAGGCAATGAGTTGATTTCTAAACGTTTTGAAGCTGAGATCCTTTTGGGAAATTTGACTAGAGACCTTTATCTACACAAGGACTATTCTGCACGTGGAAATGTGTTAAAGCTAATAAGTTCCTATCATCAGCCTCCCAAGCATGGATTTCTGCGCGCCAGAAATATTGAGCACAGCATGCCACAGTCGTTGTGTGCTGATGCAGGTGTAGGCTCAGATGGTATTTTTCAGGGAGGCCTTTCCTGGCTACCTTTTTATTAGAAAAAGGAAGAAAGAAAAGAGCAGCCTTCCCACTTATCTTTACTCAACGTCTTCTGTTTTCTGCGTTTTTTCTTCAGATCGCCAATCATGATTGGACATTGTATATATGGAATTTATCTTTTTGCCTCCTCCTGACTCCCACCTCACTACAGAGTCCCTTCAGGAAGGCCAGGATTTGCATCCAGTGCTCTATCCCCAACAGCTCGATGGCTGCCAGACACGGCAGGTGCTTGTAATTTTGCTGACCGAATTAGTGACTGCTGAGTCAATTATTAGTCCTTAACATTTTTATTAATAATTTTATAACTAATACAACAGTGACATCATTTCACCATTCAAAGAGAATAAACATGTTTCTCCAATTAAAAAAGTAATATGTTTAGGTCACCCTTGATCTGGGCTATAGACATAAGCCGAAGTGAGGCACTTCGTACATCCACACACAAAAATGACACAGCCTGCTTTCCTGTGAGAGAATACAGATATTTTGCAATAAATGAAAGCTTTATATGTCAGCCCGGCGTAGACTGCAGACTATCCGAGTGCATTATCTTTAAAGTATTTTGAGTACTCCTGACAGAATGAAGTTTTAAGGCCAAGGGATGGATAACACGGATAGACACCACAGGGAGAATATTAAACTACGTTGAGAAGTCCTTCCAAGTTTTTCCCAGTTCTTTGATGACCTATTCCATTCTTTTTGGTTAAGGTCTGATTTGAAGTCCCCTGTTACAATGGAAGTCCCTCTGGAAGGGTGTGTATTTGCCACTTGTCCTTCGACATTAATTGGTTATCAAAGCAATTTCTACATTGAGGAATCTCTAGGATAAAGACAGCAACAGGTGCCATGCCCACAAGCGAATGGAGGGGAGAGCTGAGGGTTGGTCACTGCCTAGGAGAGCAGCAGGCTTCTGTTCTGATTGGATGGAACCCCACGATGCCTAATGAGGATGGACATGCGTGCTTTCAAATGTGTTTATAAGTAATAGGCAAATGGCTGTAATGTGTACTGGCTTTACAATCAGGATATTCGTTACAATTGATCATAGATATCCTGAAGTAGGGCAGGTAAGGTGTTGCTTGATTCAGTGACTCAAATTCTCATCAAGCATCCTGCATCTTTTATGTCACCTTTCACCATTCTTAGTGTGTCTGCTTTGGTCTCCAGTCCAGCCTACATTAGGTCACAAAATGGTGCAGAAATTCCAGGTAATAAAATGACTAGAAAATGCGAGCAAAGCAGCTTCTCTGTTCTCGTTTTAGAAAACATTAGAAATCAGGGCTACTTAATTACATCAGTGATAATATATGGAGAAGTTGAGGATGTGAAATACACAAATAGCTCTCTGCACTATTTTAGTCGACAATACAAACATATCAAACATTTCGATTGCAAGGGAGCCATACTCTCATAATTGTCATTGACGCTAGTACCAAGAGTGCAAAATGCGAGCTTGCCAGAAGAAAAGGAAGACACTTGTGGCAAGGACAGATTGTCACACAAGAATTTAAATTTCCTCCAGCATTTTTTACACAGTAAGTGTCGTTGTATCTTTGTGCTAAAAACATTAAATAACTCTAATATAAGGGTAATAGAAGCTCAAAGAATTACCTTCCAATTTGTCTTTGGATCTCTGCATATTTATTACTCAAAGTTTTAATTTTTAAAAGTGAAAACTAACAATGTGAGATGTTTTATGTCTTGTTTATAGCTAGGCTAGTTCAACTATTGAGTTTATAACTGAGGGGGCAAAGCGTGCAGGGATAAATGTTAGTTAATGACCTAAGTGATGCTTTAGAAAGGCCAGATGGTTTTCATATCTTCTGTGTAAACCATGATAAAAAAAATAGATGACCTTATCTCCATTTTAATTATTGCTTCACTGAAGTTTCTCTTCCAACTCCTAAGCTAGCATGCCAGTGAAAAGACTATTGCTGCAAGTCTTTTAATAATAGATTAGCCTTCCTGCTAAACGTGGAGACCGATGAAAAATGAATGCGTCAGTGGATTCTATGATCTAGATGGCATGGAATCTCGGAGAATGTAAAAGGAAAGAAACACAGCAGAGGCAACAGAAGAATCTAAGTCAGCTTTTAAAGACGCAATAAAAATAATCTCTACGTAGGGGAACTAGAGAGAGGGGAAGGGAAGGGAGAGAGGGAGAAAAGGAATCTCTGATTGAGTTAAATGTGGGTAAAATAGGTGTATGTAGTCACATAATTCAAAATATAATTTCAATAATTAAAAATAGTGATAGAATTTCTTCAATTGCACTAATATTTTGTAGCGTGATTTTTGGTGATTATTTAGCAATTACCTGCAAATTCCATAGTCAGTGGGTTCCCACTAGTCAAAATCTATCGAAAGTCTGGTAGGTAAGCTTGATTTGCCCATCAACTTATATAAATGTCATCCTCTGTATGTTAAAATGTACTAGCATAAAATATGTTATAATCTTGGCCCCACAGCAAGTAATAATAATAATTAGGCCTACATAATCCACTTGAAAAAATATAGATTGAAATTGTATTTGCTATTCTTAAGCTTTAATTAACCATATTAAGACATTAGACATAAAGTTATATCCGTTCAAAAACTGAACATTGGAATTGTTTGAGAAAAGGCAAAGACTGTAAAATGTAGATAAATCTTCTCGTACTATAGAACTTTATAATGAGGAGCTTTTATTTCTGTTGTAAAATATTAACAACCAGAGCAAAAATATGAGATTTAATCAAATAAATAGGCAAGTGGATGAAACAACTATAGGACATTTACACAATGGAATACTACTCAGCCAAATAAAAGGAGAAAATTTTGCCCTTTGTGACAGCATGGATGGACCTGGAGAACTCATGCTAAGTGAAATAAGCCAATCAGAGAAAGACAAATACCATTTGATCTCACTCATATGTGGACTCTCATGAACCAACTGAACTAACAAGGAAAACGGGGACTAATAGATGGAGAGCAGGATGACAGCTAGTGGGGGGAAGTGCTGGGGGCAGACGGATGGAGCAAAAAGGAGAAAGGGCTCATGGACATGGACTACAGTGTGGTGATTGCTGGGGGAAAGGCTACCAGGGGACTAAAAGGCAATGTAAAAAAATAATTTTCTAAAACAAAATTAAAATAAAAAATTTGTAATTCAAAACATGCAGTGCTAAATAAACATGGTGAAATGCTGTGCGCTGAAGTTTCCAAATGTGCACTCACAGAAGTCTTAAGGTTTCCCATACCAAGCAGACTGTCAGCCTTATGTAAGTCTTATCAACGTCTCTGAAGTTCCTAAATTCGTTTTTACAACATAAATCTATCTTTCCCCATGGGCAGAGCTTCAAAATTACTTTTAAAATAATTTTTAAAATTATTTTAATTTTAAATTATTTTATTTTATTTTAAATTAACTTTTTATTTTAAAATAAAGCTATTTTAAAATAATTTAAAAATAAAGCTACTTGAAATAATGAACTTCATGTTTTAAATAAAACAATTCTTTGTTACGAGTCATCGCAGATTTTGAAGTATCATTTGAAATTCAATGGCATTGTAAAAGTTTTTTTTAATTTTGCTTACCACTTTACTGGAAAGTAGAGTACTTAATATGATTAGTTTTAAAAACTAATAACAATAAAACAATTACTAACATTTAATTACTGCTTACTCGGTGCCAGAAGAATCTTCGAAACTACGTCTGTGACATAATTTAATCCTCACGACAACTGAGAGACACCTATTAAGTGATGAAGAAACTTAGGCGTGGAGGGTCATCTCGGGACCAGTCCTATTTCAGTCTAACTTCCCCTGCCTTTCCCAACTTTTGTTCTTTATAATTCTAAAAAGCGAAGGTGTACTGAGGCCTCGTACCTTTCCTAGACCATCCAGGGAAGACTGGCTTGTGTTCATGATACAGTGCAGTTCATTAAGGTAAAATGTTAACGAAAGATCAAATATTTTTGAGAAGAAAGTTTGGTTTGAAGTGTAATTTGCAAAAGAACTGATATCAAAGCAACTCAAGAAGGAGAAAAGGACCTAACTATGATTTTCTCAATGTGCAATTACACATGACAAGGACGAGAACGATAAAATGGTGGAGATAGCAAAACCCAAACCAAAAACCCATGACTGCACGTGAGTGTAGTGGAAAGACAGAGTCACCGGAGCTGAGGTTAAGACCGGTTTTAAGGGTTTTAAGTCTTTACTGACAACATAATTTGGGGCCAAGTCTCTCAGTGAATATCTTAAGTACCACCATCATTGTTTTGAAAAGTAAGAATAAAAGTAAGAATATCCTACTTGACAATAAAAGTAAGAATATCTTACTTGACAAATGAAAGAAAGAGAAAGATGATGTCGATATAAACACATAGTCATAATTGAAGTGCAAGCCACGTGGAATGGGCTTTAAAAAATCACACTGAGAAGTCTGCATCCAAAATCCAGGTTTGTTTTAAACACGCGACAAGGATGATCAAGATGCCTGTGTCAGCGGGGTTCGGAACACTGTTTCACTCTCGTTTGGTTGAAAGGCACTGTGCTCAGTGTGGATTCTTCTTCCATCAATATTTCCCATTAAACATTTTTTTTCCAATTCAGTCTTTTTGGCAAGCTCTGTTATTGCTATTACTATTTTTGTCATCATACCTTTTATTTTGGCCTAAAATAAATACCCTCTTTTCCCTCACCCCCTGTGTTTAGATAATCTCTGTTAATCCTTAAGATTTAGGTCTGTGCACCCACATTCGGTTCTGAAGCGAAGCCGGCTCAGACCTGTCCCTGCCTGCTCCCACAACTCCTTCCTTTGTATGGATACTCATCTCAGCACTTCACCCTGCGAGACCTTGCTTCCCGCTCCCCCCCCCCACCCCACCCCATCTTCCCCACTCCTTTATGCCATAAAGGAGATTTGTTAATTGACTTCATATGCGCAGAGCCTGGACAGTTTCTGGCACATAGTAGGTCCTGAATAATTGTTGAAGAAGTAAGGGAGCTACCAAGAGAAGGAGACCCAAAGAGAGGAAGAAAATTGTGTAAGTCAGGAAGATGAGTACATTTCAACTCAGTACTACTTAATTCCATTTTGATGCAGTTGGTTCTTCTTGATTCCTTTGTATACTACATGTGATTTTAAAAGCAATTGAGTGAAATTTCCTTATGAGTTAGGAATAATATTATTAAATCCTGAAGTATTTCATGAAGTTCAAGTGGACAAATGCTGAGCAACTCAGTTCCTCTGGAGAGTGGGCCTCAGTTCTTTGTCATTTTTAACCTGAGTCAGAGAGAAAATAAAAATGCCAGGCAGATGGGCACTTTTACTACTTGTGTATGGCTCAGCCCAGTATTGAATTTTTCTTATTTAGAGGCTTTCTGTTCTTGTAAAGCCCACTCACCTGCCCTCACAGGGAGAAACCCACCCCCGGGGCACAGACCGCCTCATCTTAGAGAAGGGCATGAGCTGGCTGTCCACGAAGGCTCGGGGCCTGCGGCTGAGAATCATTCGTTTTAGTCTGCCTCAGCAGACTCCTCCCCTTAGACTGACTTGCTTTTCTCTGTGGCAGAAACGACTATCAATTTCTATTTTGTGATTATTGATTAGCATTGTGCCGGGATATCTTTTCGGTGTTCTGGATTTTTATTTATAAATCTGTGGTTGCTCTTGGACACATGGCTATTAGACACTGCAAAATTCAATATTCCAATTTAAGATACATGGTGATACACTTGAGACTTTACTGTATGCTTTAAGTGGGAAAATTCTGTATGCTGAAATACCGAGCTGCATACTTGTAGAAACTATGGAGTGATGAAAAGCAAGTATTTAAGTATTAACTTTTACGATTTCTAAAAATGTAGGAGAATGATACAAAAGAGTATTATTACTCTAAATGGAATTACTTTCCCCAAATTAACGTATTACACCTACCTTTATTCCTAAAAAGGAGATAACTAGCTATAAAAGGAGGTCATAGACCTGCACAGTCAGGGTAGCGTTATGCTGGTTGATGCTCGGAGACTCTCAGATGAAGAGGGATGGGGGGACAGTTAGTACTTCCACTGTGAGGCGGACAGAACAGATGCTGGCTTCTGCAGGCAAGAGAATAATGTCGACCTGTTGTGAGAGAGCTGTTCATTTTAATAGAACCACAATGAAATAGCCTCATTCAAGTTCTGCTGCTGGTACCCGCTGCGTGCTGTATCAGGTTGTAGTGAGCATGCAATCAGATTTTATGCTGCTGCCAGAATGAGAGGGTTCTTCAAAGTTAGTTTGTCTCTAGGCTTTAACTCGTGTGCACTAAAGATTCTCCTTAAACTGGATGATCTTAGGAACAGAATGCTTATTTATTACTTGAATAACTCTTTAACAGTCTGACAAGTTTATTGCTATGCATGCAAGATATTCTCCTGAAGGAAAGAGTCTGCTCCATTACAATACTGTTCAGTGGTGGTGGGAGAACAGGTGTCATGACGCACACAAGTGTATTCTATACAGAAAATCACTTCCCTTGTGTGAGTTGGCTTTTTTGAGGCCCCCCCCCCAAGGCTACAGAGTGAGTCGATCCTGCTAGGTGATGGGCAAGTTGTTGTCCTGCTAGGTGATGGGCAATGGTGGCCCTTCCTCCATTCATGGTTCCCATGGACTCTGCAGATAAGAAGAGCTGTAGTGGATTGGCTCGCACTCCCTGAAGGATTCGAGGGGAGGAAGCAGAAAATACCCACTCTGTGTATCCCACTCCTGAGTTTATTGGTTGGTTCCATTGGATGAAACCTGAAATCCAGCAGTTTTATTTTAACGTGCCTTTTCTTTGACTTTTCTCTGATGTCATCTTCCCATGAAGTATTTCACTTCAGTCCGGGCTGTTGTGGCTCAGTACATTGAGTGCCGGCCTGTGAACCAAAGGGTCGCTGGTTTGATTCCCAGTCAGGGTACAACACTGCATTGCGGGCCAGGTCCCCAGTAGGGGGCGTGCGAGAGGCACCCACGCACTGATGTTTCTCTCCCTCTCTTCTTCCTTTCCCCTCTGTCAAAAAATAAATAAATAAAATCTTTAAAAAAAAGAATTTCAATTCAATTTGACTACAATAGGTAGAAGGTTCTTCTGACAGGATAATTACTCGGGGCTATTTTATAAGGTATTTTTGGTTCCCAGGGCAGAGGAAGAAAGGAAGCCCTGAACAAATACACGTGTGTGGCTGTGCCGTGCTTTGCAAACCCCTTTGTGTTTTCCTCCCGCTGTCTGTTCCTTCTGATACGGAGTAAGCGCAGATGTAACTCAGCCGCCACCTGTCCCTTGTTTACCGGGGGTTGTTCCTTTTCTGTCGTCTCATGTTCTTTACTACCGATAATTATAGAAGGCTTATATTAAAGTCAGATTGCCAGTGAAATATGATCCTTTATAAAAGATGAACATTGGTGTGTTTGCTTTTATACAATGAAACCTCCTTAAAGAATGTATAGTCAGAGCATAATTAGCTACTGTGTTAAGAGTCTCCCCTCAAAACACATAATGACTCTCTTATGGGGACATGCCAGGTGTTGGATTGGCATCTGGACTTGGAGGTGAGAGGTTCCTAAGGGGGCAGCTGCACTTAATTTTCTTGTTCAAATAGCTTATACTCAGTGGGAGATGTGTGGGCAAGGTCCCAGAGGGGATAATTTAAAGTGTCTTTGTGCAGCAGAATGAAATTAAATGACCTGAGTGCTTCAGTTTTGATTAATCAACAAGTTGATAGGAAGGGTTTCACTGCGAGTATGACTGGGTCTGAGGGTTCACGTGGTCAAAGATACTTGGTAGTGAGGCGGAGCCACGTGACACCCGGGTGCTGTGTCTTCGTATGTTCGCAGCTAAAAAGTCACTCTAATCCGTAGACGTACTTGGAGGAACACATAGTCTCAAATCAAAATTAGACCAACTTAGATAGAAATTGGAATGAATCTCATAAGATATACGAGAGGACCCATCTAATTCAGTTGGAGGACTTCGTTTCTGAAGGCAGCAGGCAGGAAGGACCTGGGTTAAGATCGCCTCTCAGCTGCCTCAGAACACTGTTTTTTGCTTGTCACCCTGTTTTCTGGGACTCAGGTTTTTTCATTTGTAAGATCGAGGGGATCTTACCGGCAAAATGCTTACCTTGCAGGATTACTGCTAGGATTAGAGATAATATTTATAAGTCATCTTATAAAAAGTATCTGGCATATGATGAGTGTTTATAAATAGCCCTTGTAATAAAAGTGCTTGAATAAATTGAACATCTTCAAAATTTTGTTAATGAATTGATGTGAAATGTTATTGGATTAATTTATATTCTCTTAATTTTATGATTTGAGAATACTTAAATTTGGCTTCTCTAAATGTAGGAAGTCCAATGTAAATCTTATATTACTTCAAACATATGTTAATCTGATAAGGGATAGAGAGATTCCACAATGTAGATCATTACATAAATTAACCTTCTAAAAAGAAGAATGAAACTTGGTATGTCAAATATTAAATTATTTACACTAAGTTGATTAAAGGATTGTTGAAAGAAAAGCCTTCAAAATAATTAAAATTTATTTTACAAATTAATGTTGCTTTTTTTACTTGTCCATTCAGAGAACAAAATATCAGCCCTGGTGCTGGGAAATCATTAATTTTTGTGAAGTGTAACCTATAGGAGGGATTTTCATTTATCAAGCTATTTATATTCCGCAGTGATCTGCGGAAAGGAAATGTAGCAGTTCTCCTTCGGTCTTTTTATCACTTTCACTTTGACAATTCTCACTTCCTTAATAGTCTAAATCACAGGTTTCATCTCAAGGAATTACCTTTGTGGCTGCTGTTTTTACCCAGATGTTTACTCACAGTGTCTCATTGTAGTGTGCTTGTGTGTGCAGGCACATGTCAAATTCACCTGAATTTTAAGTCAGCATACTTTCCCGGGACCTCTTCTCCGATATCATCCTTCGGATGGGTGTCCAGAGAAAGAGGCTTGGGAAACCCACTTTGGTAGGTTAGGAGGCTGTGCCCTGTGAACAGACACAGGGCATAGTAAAGAAGAAACCAGAACATGTGTGCGATTGGGTGTCCCACACTACAGGGACCGCCTGGCGTGCTGTCCAACGCCACGGGGTGAAGGACATGGGACCCAACAAGAACCTGCCTCTTCAGAGGCCAGTCTCAAGTTTGGGGGTGCCCAGACCACCTGGACACTAGTCCTGGCGTTCTCATGACCCCCACCGGGTTTGATAATTCATTAGACTGACTGGGAGAACTCAGGGGAACACCGTCCTTACGATCACAGTTCTGTTGCAAAGGCTGCAGCTCAGGACCCAGTAAGTGAAGAGGCACGCAGGTGCAGGCCGGGAAGAGTCTCAGGCACAGCACTTACAAGCCCGCTCCCCACGAATAAGGGGGTGGTGTCCTCCAGGTACGGCGATGTGCTCACCATCCAGGAAGTTCTGGTGTCCAAAGTTTTTATTGCGTTTGCACTTTATAGGCGTGGAAACACTGAATTGCTAGCCGCACAGTTGAACTCCATTTCCAGCTCCCCGACCCTCCGCCTGCTCCGGGAGACCAGGCCGGCTAAGCTCTTGCTCCTTCTGAGGACCAGCCCCCATCCTGAGTAATCTCCCTAGCATAAACTGAAGTGTGTGACCTAAGAGGCTCACCAAAAACCAAGACTGTCCTGTGACTCAGGTTCCCTACCAGGAACCTGGGACAAAGGCCAGTCAAACTCTTTAATATACAATAGTGATAATTTCATTATTAAATGTAAAGGTATATACTTCATTTCAGTAGTACACATTTTCTCTTCTTGCTACTCAGTAGAAGTGTGGTTTACAAACTATGTTGGCCTTTTGCCCTGGCTGGTATGGCTCAGTGGATTGAGCATGGGCTGTGAACCAAAGTGTCATTGGTTCGATTCCCGGTCAGGGCATATGCCTGGGTTGCAGGCCAGGTCCTCAACAAGGGGCACATGAGAGGCAACCACACATTGATGTTTCTCTCCCTCTCTCCTCCTCTCTAAAATAAATAAATAAAATCTTTTTAAAAATACGTTGGCCTTTGGAGAATGACTGTAGAAATCAACTTAAGTGCGTTGTAAGGTTATCAAACTTCTTGCCAATATAAGTTCTCTAAATTTTGTTTAAAATTGGAAATTTTAATCAAATTGTTGAACAGATGATCATACCAAAAATCACATTGAGAAGCTTTTAATTAATAAAAATTATTAAAAGTAAAGCTTGTGAAAAGGAACACACCAAGGGTTTTCTATAAAATCAAGGGTAACTAAACAAATTACATAATGATAGCTTTGAAATACTAATTGGATGGAGTTGTGTGTGACTAATTGGGTGGAATTCCTATGTTTATTTAGATAAAGTTTTTGTCTTGGGGGTCTTTTTTTGGACCAGAGTGGAATAAAAGTGAGAAAGCCTAAAATTGTATAATATATAAATTGGTGGAACACTCAAGGAACATGTGTAAATGGACAAAGCCAAAGGTGGGTGGGGTCAAGGGTGGGGGTGGGGGGAGGGAAATGGAGACAACTGTACTTGAACAACAATTAAAAAAAAGAGAAAAAAAAGATCATTGATTGACGGCTGACCTGACATGCTTTCTCTTTTAAAATTATTGGTTAGAATCTCTGAGTAGAGACAGAAAGATGGGACTTGCAAAAATATTGTGCTGGAAGAGTTCACATTTTGATATAAAAATTCAGAATATGCTGAAGCTGTCAGAACTTGACAGCTCAACAGATATGTTAGCACCTCTAAAGGGGTCTTTTTTTCTCATTTAAGAAACTTATTGAGGAAAGTTAATAAAAATTGCAAGCAATGTCATCTTTGCTAACCATAAAATGAACCATTAAAGAAAATGTAAAAAAACTATATGACTACATTAAAAAGTCTTCAGATTAATATTAGATAGATAATATTAGACTCAACTACAGAAATTAATTAAAATATATAGATATGTACCAAGAATTATTATTCTACTTAGCTTTTTAATGTTAGACATGAATTATTTTATTAATATATATGCATTGTTTTTATTTGTTAGAAATAATTTTATTCTGAAAATAGTTTGGTAGTACTATTTTTAGTTCTGTCAATACAATAAAATCAAGTTATTATCAGTATATGTGTATTTCAAAAATAATTTTCATTATTTTTAGGGCTCATTTTTTTTTACTTTTCAAAATTACCTTAGTTTGGACAAAAGATATAATCACCACACCTACTTACAAATGCATATTTGCAATTATGTAATGTTTAACTATGAAATACAACCATTTAGATATTAAAAACATTCATGCCTCAATAAACTACCCAACATAATTTAATATTGCAGTGTTTCTTGTGTCATGGTTATTATTATTATAAACTCAACAAGTTGTTTTTGAAATAATTTAGCCTGTCCTCCAAACAGTAATTAGTCCTAACAGCTATTTATCTATCTCATTGCTGATCATTTGGAGGAAGAGTGCGCTTTGAAAGAAAATGCCTTTTCCTACGTGGTTGGATCTCATTTGATACTTCACACACTTCGCGTTATTGCTTGAACTTTCCTTTCAGCAGTCACCGAAACCTAGCATACTTTGGGAATGGTCTCATGGTGGACACCTGATACTCCATCACTACACAGGCTATCGTACAAATGTCGGATTGTCACTGCTCTCCTGATGGCATTGTGACCTGCTTGATTTTTCTGCGCAGAAAGGCGAGAAAAAAGAGTATTTTGTTATGCTTTTTTCAAAGGTTAGATTACTTAACTTGCCTTCTTTAGGAAGAAACGGGGTCCACTTGTTTTTCTCAGTTGTGCCGGCCACTCAGTAGGTGTGGACTGAGGGGGGTGCCAAGGACACTTCTGAAAGGGTCTGTGGTGATGGTGCCCTGAGCCTTGTTTCAAATTCAGGGGCGTCCGTGTGTCAGCGATGTGCCATGAACAACTCCAGGTAGCCTTTTCAAAGTTAGAATTCTGCACGTGCTCCCTTTCCCCCAAATGCTGTAAAAGCTGCATTTTTTCTTACTGAAAATGTAACGGGTTCCATAATGAGGACCTCAGAAGATTCTGGGGTTTCAGATCAATGTGTATTATATTGAAGAAAACAGAGTAAGAAGGAAAGGCAAAATAAAAACATAAACATGAAAAGATGCCATATCCTGGAAGCGAACATCGGAGTACATTGGGAGACATTCAGGGGACTTGCTCTTTCTACCTTCATGGTGGTTAAAGCAAATGAGGCTCTGAACTTTCACTACCATTGGAGTGGCATCAGTCATCAGCACAGGTGGCAAACACAAGGCCCGCGTGCCGAATCCGGCCCTCCACCTTGTTTTATCCGGCCCGGCACCTTGTGTCTGCCCAGCAGCAGTGCTGAGCTCTCGCTTAACTATTAAGGAGTAGTTACATTTATACAGTCCTAAAATTACATGCAGCCACTTGAAGGCAACCATGAGGCTGATGCAGCCCCCGATGAAAATGAGTTTGACACCCCTGGTGGGAAGAGGGGTGAAGGAAGAAACCTATCAGGAGTGGGTAGAAAGTTCATTCGAGAGAGGAGTCCAGCTTTAGACATGCAATTTGTAGTTATAGATGGGATCTCCAAAGATGAACTGATGCGGACACCGGCTAGCAGTGTCCAAGTCATTATGGATGAAATAAAACATACACACGACTACAGAGTACAGTGGAGGAAAAAGGATGATAGCATGGCTTTTTTCTCAAGGGGAGCAAAAGCTGCAGCCTCCGCCATGACAGGCCTTTATTTTATTTCTCCTGCTCACATTACAAGATGGTCCTCACTCACTATCCCCAGTTACAACAAAGGAGCCAATGCCCCTAATCACATCACTGAAGAAGGATATTAGCAAATGAAAAGGCAAAAGTGGTTGAGCCAGTTACACTGGTCCCTGCAAGGTTTAGCACTTGCAGGGTGAGGGAGTTTTAGTAAAAAGCAAGTCTCAAAGCAGCCTAGGTATATTGCAAATCTGATTCCCCACGAGAGAACCTATCTGTGGGCATGGGTCCTGTGCAGCTCCGAGTGGGAGCTGGGCCCACACCACGCAGAAGGGTCTGCTACAATGAACTTGATCTGCCATTTGGCAGTTCAGAGAAGAGATGGGGTGGTAACCTAGGGGAGGAAGAAATGAATCATCTAACTCAAGGGATTTTGGACTGAGAAAGTAAAGTTTCTGCAGAAGTTTACATAGCACCTTGGTGAGATACGACTAACATAGTGAAGGAATTAGGAAAGGATATTGGGCTGTAGACAAAGAACAATGACCTTGTCCAGCTCATTTTAGTTTGAGAAAAGGTGGGACATTGTCAAATGTTCTCACTTTCTATGCTGACACCCAGAGTTTCTTGGGAATAAGGGGAATAAAGAGGTGGAGTCAAATAAAGATTTGAGTCAGGGTTTTTGAAGAAGGGCAGGAGATCGGCTGTTTGGGTTTGTCGAGTAGTCCGTGTACTTAGCACGGTTGGCCCTTGAAAAACACAGTTTTGAACTGCATGGGTCAGCTTATATGTGGATTTTCTCAATAACTGCTGTAAATGTATTTTCTCTTCCATCTGAATTTCTTAACCACATTTTCTTTATTTCGCTTACTTCGTTGTAAGAATACAGTGTATAGTGCCTATAACACACAAAACGTGTTAGTTGACTGCTTACATTATCGGCAAGGCTTTTGGTCAGCAGTAGGCTGTTAGCAGTTAAGTTTTGGGGGAGTCAAAAGTTTCAGCTGCGTGGGGGTTGGCACCCGTGCTTCTGTGTTGTTTGAGGGTCAAGTGTAATGAAAGAAGATAAAATTGCTTACAGTATTGAATTTCTGCATGTAGGAGAAGGAGAATTCAAAAGTCTGAGTCAATTCAATAAATATTAGTTGCATAGTTATACAAATATTTCTGAAATTTTTTGTTGTGCCTTTAAGAAAAGATGAGAATTTCAGAATTTCTTAAATGACATGGATGAGCATTTTGCCAGATTTGAAGGAAAGTGATTATGAGCATGTTTATCTCACACCAGAGTGTTTTGATGTGGGTGTTTTGTCTTAGGAACTTTTTAAAGTAGCCTCATTAAAACAGCTATAAAATTGTAAAAACAATATTTTTTTAATTGTACGGGAATCTCTTCTTTACATTTCATGTCCCCTCCCCATTCCCATCTCCGAGTCTCTCTCAGATTCAGGGAAAGGGTGAGTGCTGCTGATGGGATGAGGTGCTCATGCGCCGGTGTTAAGAACTAATCCAGAAGGAACTTACCGTGTCAGAGCGCAGAACCTCCTTGTAAGGTCCCATTGGTCTTAGCAAAGTGCACACTGATTTTTCATGGGCAATTTGACAGCTCCTTGCCCAAGATTACTGGACTTTTCGGTTCCCTGCTGGTGGCCCTAGAATATTTCTGAATCCCCACAGGTCATTAGATTATAGGGTGTCCAGCTAAATAGTGTCCAGCTAATTGGCTTTTCTTTATTTTGTTAATCGGGTTTTAGGATCTGCTAAATACTGTCTCTGCAGGTAAAAGAGCAATGTGGCAACCTGGGCTGAGACCCTTCCTCTTAGGTCAAACCTGAGTGTCATCAGGTTCAAAGACCGTGAGCAAGACAGTACTCCATTTGATTAATAAGAGCCTTACGTGTTACGTTGCATCAGATTCATGGAACTAGAATATTAGAATTGGATGGGAACTTCCGGACCTTCCGATTTGACTTTCCTCCTAATCTGAGAACCTTCTTTACACTATCTCTGACCTGCAGTTACCCACCTGTTTTGCACACTCACTGCCCGAGAATCACAATTCCAGGAGAATGCCTGCTTCAATGGGCATGTCTGCTATCAGTGATAAGCAATGCCTGCTTGTTCCGTCCTTGCAATTGCAAACCTCGTTACCCCCGTATGGGCTCTGCTGGGCACAGTTGCTGTGAGCTATTAGTCAGATGGAAAAGTTGAAATCAGGGGTGAGCTGGGGGTCCTATAGCTAACTCAGATGTTGGGGTCTAATAAGAATTTGAGGTGACTGGGAAAAAGCAGAGATGTCAAATACTGTGGATGAATGTAAGTGACAGACTGTTTCACTGTTGCCTTTCTTAAAGTTAGGGTAGTTGCAGTGTCCTTCCAGGTACATTTTTATAGTTGATTTTATCATTCTTGCCTTATCTTCTGTTAAGACAATATTTCACTATGCTGTCTCCATCTGCTACTAAGAGGATCTGCATTACGGTGTCTTTCATTGATCATATACATTATGTCATTGATCATATATATTATGTCCCAAAGAGCTGATAAGTAAAAATTGTTTCACACGTGTCATTGCCAATACAATATTAAACATAACGATGATATCTTTGTCATGGAAACCTGCTCTGTTTACTCCAGGAGTATGTTTCAATGATTTTACTTGATTTCATCTATGGATAGAAATACTTAAGAGGTAACATCAAATAATATTATGGACATGGTAGTTTTGGGGTTGCATAGCTCCAGGATATTGCTACATTGCAAAGGGACACTTCAATTGCCTGTTGAAACAAAATGCTGTTAAACTGGTTGGATACTGTATTATTTGAGTTCACTGCAGCTTTTTTTTTTTTTTTTAACTAGACTGTGTCAACAACAACAGCTTTATAAAACCACAGTTTGAGATGGGAAGACTGCTCACACATTAAAAAGGGACTGCACCAGCACCGCAGTTTAATAGACAAGCCAGATTTAACGAAGGCTTTGCAGTTCTTTGGGGAAATGTGATAGATTTCACTAAAGAAGTTATTTATAGGCCAGCCTTTCCCTTTGCTGAAGCTCAGATATGAAATTTGAGGATGAATCTGCTTCTGTTAGCCACTGTCTTGTTCATGGATTTTTCTTGAAGATTATAGGATAATCTTGAGGTGTAATTAAAGTTTTGGCAAATGTGTCAAAGAGAGAGCAAATCAGTGGTCACTGTGTATACATTTTAAGTTCATTTTGGGATTTGGATGTACACTAAAATAAAACAAATGACTTAATCTGTTACTTTTTTGCTTACTTAAGAATAATAAATTACTTTTTAAACATAGAGGCTTTTGTACCTTATACATAATTGATAAATAATCATTTGTTGAAAAAATTTCTCCAATTTATTACTATAAATGTGTTTCATTATTTTCATTTTTTAAAAAATTTTATTTAGTTTTAGAGGGAGGGGTAGGAAAAGAGAAAGAGAGGGAGAGAGACATCAGTCGTTTGCTTCTTGCACACCCCGAACTGGGGACCTGGCCCACAACCCAGGCATGTGACTGGGAATCAAACTGGCAACCTTTTGGTTTGCAGACCGGTACTCATTCCATTGAGCCACAACAGCCAAGGCTGTTATTTTCTTTTTTAATGGTGGAGTATTATAAATTTTTGATAGAGTTGTTCAGACAGCCTCCACAGTTATTGAATTATACAGATAAACAGATAGATAGTTACCAGAAATAGGTATCACTACTGAAAAAAATATACATGAAAATATATAACTCCTTGAGTTACGAGATTTCATATTATGATATGGACTATCATCTAAATCAACAATGTCCTTGGTAAAGCAGTTTGAAAATAAAGGTAACTTTTACCCACCTTCAACTTCCTATCACTTTCTAATTCTCTGCAATTTTACAAGACATCATTTCCATGGTGACATCTGAGAGTCCTGTTAGTATCTTGAGACATCATTCATTTTTATCTATACTTGAACTTATAAATCTATTTCTTCATGAAACCAAAAACTCAGATTTTACTAAAATCCTTTTTTAGTAAAAATTCATTTTTCGTGTTTGATATGAAATTGGATGTTTAATCAATAGGAGCATGATATATTTTTTGCTCTTTGATTACAGATTAGTTGCCCATCCTTGTTTCCATTGTCACACCCAGCCAGGAGATGGTGCAGAGAGGATTCTGACAGCATGCACATCCTAGAACATGAAGTGACTTTCCAAAATCTAGCCCCTGAAGAAGATAGATATAGTGGACTATTGTAGAATGCAACTGTGTATGAGTTTTACTTAAGAATAGGGATAATTAGTTGCTATTCCATGAATTATTAAGTTCTGTATGCTTAGATGATATAATTTATTTTTCTGTGCATGGCTTTCAAAAATAGTGTGATCCCTCTTCTGCTTTTCTAACAAATGTGAAATCCATACAAATGAAAATTAGCCGCAGCTGTGATTTTATGAATGGTTTCCTAGAAACTACATTGCAAGGAACTTCAATCCACAAATGAGTTTTATATGCTCTTCTAAGGATGTGCAGATGGGAGGTTTGTGAGTTTTCACTGTTGCTACCAAAATACATTAAATATATTTTTTGAATGATGATGGTCACAGTTTTTCAAGTTTAAGGTAACATTGAGATAAGTATAATCCCTATGGAGGGGACAAACATACATGTTTTCACAGTGGGAGCTTTAGTAGTTGTCCATTAAAATGAAAACCTCATCATCTATTGCAATATTTATCCATTAAAATATAAATCAAAAAGTCATTGTGTCTTTTGTTTATTGACAGAGACAAGGAACTCCCATATCATCCTGTGAGGCAGGGTCATTATCACCATTTATTTCTTTTGTTAAATCTAGGTTTATAAACATCATTTACATGTAGCACATTCTTCGAATTCTTACTATATGCAGGGCATCCATACTTAGCAGTCTTGGTGAAAAAGATTAAACTAATCCACCCGTCCTTTGTTAGTTTATAAACCCCTCGAGGAGATAAGAACTGTGTAAAGAACTGTGTATCAATACATTGAAGATAGATAGGCCCTAGGCAATCCTAGGCAATTACTAAATACATCATTCTGAACGAGGAAAGAAAAAGAGATGATAGTATGCCCTGGCTGGTGTAGCTCAGTGGGTTGAGCACGGGCCTGCGAACCAAAGGATCGAGGTTCGATTCCCAGTCAGGGCACATGCCTGGGTTGCAGGCCAGTTCCCAGCATGGGACACACGAGAGGCAACCGTACAGTGATATTTCTCTCCCTCTCCCTCTCTCCTACCCTTCCCCTCTAAAGATAAATAAATAAATAGATAGATAGATAAATAAATAAATAAATTTAAAAAAAAAGAAAAAGAGATGATAGTAGATGCTTATCGTATCCCACTACTTGAACCTGTCGCGTTCAAACAACCATATTTTGCAACAAAGATTTTTCTGTCTGAACAAAGATGTAAGAAGATATGTTAAATCTGGAATAAAATTAGACAGTTGACAAAGCTTCTTTTGCCAATATAGTGACATATGGGTAAATGATTGGTAATATATATACAACTGAATATTGGACTGACAGACAACCAAGTCTCAGATTAAAAGGGTTATCAGCCTGAAAGATGATTTCTAATGGAGGGACTATGTCTATGATCTATCCATCACAGCATTTTTTTATATTGCTTAGATGAAAACATTGAATGTTTGCTTGCAGAATTTGTAGATGAAACATACTCTTGACATAATGAACTGTTTTGCCACACGGCATCCGGATCTAAAATGTCACTGCGACCAAGCAGGGTCTGTCAGTGCAAATCAGACACGTCTTAATAGACACTGATGGATGTTCTGCCCTCAGTTTCAAAATACACCCGGCGTGTTAAAATATACATAAGCATATTCATTTCTGTGAACGCAAATCTGAAGCTGTGTGAAGAAGACCCACTAGGCAGTGAGTTCGACATGGATGCCCATCCTGATAGAATAGGTTTACTTCTCATTGGATCTTACAGAGCCACTAGTAAATTGCTTTTTCAGTAACTTATATTTCTCTTGATATTAATAGCTGACTCATATTCAGCGTAGTAGCCAACAACAATTCACCATCCCAAATTGTTCATCAGTCTATTTTTATTGTTCTAGCCACTTTTCCCTCTGTTGTTCAGTAAAGAAGCTTATGAGTTGGCCTCAACTTCTTCAGTCCTTCTGCATAATTAGTCAGCGTGTCACGTGTAGTCTGTCCATATATTTGGAATTATTTAGAGCTGGATTGGAAGTGAACGAAAAATAGCAATGCTCATTCATTCATTCACTCACTCACTCATGTGCCCCTGCATCTAATAATTAAAAAAATGGTTATTGCTGTGGCTGGTGTGGCTCAGTGGATTGAGTGCTGGCCTGCAAGCCAAGGGTCTCTGGTTCTTCAATTCCGAGTCAGGGCACATGCCGAGTTGCGGGCCAGGTCCCCAGCTGGGGGCACATGAGAGGCAACCACACACTGATGTTTCTCTCCCTCTCATTCGCCTTTCCCCCTCTCTAAAATACAAATAAATAAATAAAATCTTTAAAAAATTTTTTTAAATGGTTATTGAATACAGGCTACAAGATTGTGTTTTCAAAGGTGTGTATACCAGTAAGGAGATAAAAGATTTGTAACAGAATAGAAATACAAAATAGAAATTTTAAGTGCCAAGAGAAATATATAAGTCTACTGTTAATAACAATTGAAAAATTATTTCTAAAGCAAGTGATTAGTTTATCATTAATTAGGAAGCCCATAACACAATTCTATAGGCTTTTACCAATGTTTTCTATTAAGGTTATTTTTTAAATCTTTATATTATAGAATCACTCTAACTTTTTATTTTTATTTTTTTATTGTTGTGCAACTAAAGTTGTCCCATTTCCCCCCATTACTCTTCCCTGCCATAACCACCTCCACCTGCCATATTCAATCCCCTCCTTGTCTTTGTCCATGAGTCCTTTATACATAGTCCTTGATGACCCTTCCCCTTCTTGGCCCTATTATCCCCCTCCCTTCTGGTTACTGTCAGTTTGTTCTTTATTTGCATGTCTCTGGTTCTATTTTGCTCCCATGTTTGTTTTGCTGATTAGGTTCCACTTATGGGTGAGATCACATGGTATTTGTCTTTCACCACCTGGCTTATTTCACTTAGCATAATGCTCTCCAGTTCCATCCATGTCACAAAGGGTAGGAGCTCCTTCTTTCTTTCTGCTGCGTAGTATTACATTGTGTAAATATACCAAAGGTTTTTGATCCACTCACCTACTCATGGGCACTGAGGCTGTTTCTAGCACTTGGCTACTGTAAATAATGCTGCTATGAACATTGGGGTACATAGGTTCTTTTGAATTGGGGTTTCAGGATTCTTAGGGTGTAATCCCAGCAGTGGGATTGCTGAATTGAAAGGCAGTTCCATCTTTAGGTTTTGAGGAAACTCCATACTGCTTTCCATAGTGGTTGTACCAGTCTGCACTCTCACCAACAGTGCACTAAGGTTCCCTTTTCTCCACATCCTCTCCAGTCCTTGTTATTTATTGATTTGTTTATGATGGCCATTCTGACTGGTGTGAAGTGGTATCTCACTGTGGATTTAATTTGTGTCTATTTGATGGCTAGTGATGCTGAGCACCCTTTCAGATGTCTCTAGGCCCTCTGTATGTCCTCCTCACAGAAGTATCTGTTCAGGTCCTTTGCCCATTTTTTAATTGGATTGTTTGCCTTCCTGGAGTGGAGTCATGTGAGTTCTTTATATATTTGGAAGACCAAGTCCTTGTCTGAGGTATCATTGGCAAATATATTTTCCCATATAGTTGGTTCCCTTTTCATTTTGCTAATGTATTCTTTAGATGTGCAGACAGAAGCTTTTTAACTTTATGAAGTCCCATTTGTTTATTCTTTCCTTTATATCCCTTGTTCTAGGGGACATACCAGTGAAAATATTGCTGTATGGAATATCTGAAATTTTCCTGCCTATGTTCAAACTATATTATACAGCCGCTGTAATCAAAACATTCTGGTATTGGCATAAGAAGAGATACATAGATTAAAGGAACAAAATAGAGATCCCAGAAATAAACCCATATCTCTATGGTCAATTAATATTTGACAAAGGGGTCAATAGCATAAAATGGAGTAAAAATAGCCTCTTCAACAAATGGTGTTGGGAGATCTGGACAGCTACATGCAAGAAAATGAAACCTGAGCACTAACTTACACCATACACAAAAATAAGCTCAAGATGGATAAAAGACTTAAATATAAGTTGCAATACCATAAAAGTTCTAGAGAAGAACATAGGCAGGAGTAACTCTGACTTTTAAAGTGAACCTTTGGCTTTAAGTTATATTAGTTTTGATTGCCATTTTGATTTTGAAATGGCTCCTTATTAATTTATTCAATTCAGTACAAACCATAATCATTCTGAATATACATTTAAACTTAAAATGTTCCATCTTACAAGAATAAGAAACATTTTAAATTAGAAGAATGATATTACTCCTCAGAGAGGGAGAGAAAGATGTCAATTAGCAACTTTGGGGAGCTTCTTGTATTCAAAAGGTAATAATATTTGGTTTTGGTAAAAACTCTATGATGCTTTAGAATCAAGTTAATTTGTGCCACAAAAACAGTTTGACTGGAGTTATTTTACTTGGACACAGTTTGAGGTAAAAATAGTAATTATAGTGCAAAGATAAAATATAAGTAATTTGTATTTTTTATTGTTCATAGTAATATTTGTATTCAATCTAACATACTCTATAAACAGCTCAACTCTTCTGTAGGGGACAAGTCTCATTTGCTTGAACCTACAATCTACTTTAAATGGCTACATTTTCTTTTAAGTGATGCTGCTCAATAGCTCGGTATGATAACCTCTCCCAGTTTCATCGAGATCTGATTTCAGCTGAGCTCTGTTGGAAATACAGACCAACAAAAACAGCAGAAATCCTGTCACTGGAAAATATGAGGGGCAGCTCAGGCCTCTCAGGTGTCTTCCACCTGTCACAGGTCTTAGCTGTGTTTATCAGAGGAGTCACACCTCAGAAAGAAAGCACAGAGATGTCCCAGAAGAACTGCTAATCCAGAAGACAGTCTTGTTTTTAAACTTCTTTTTTTTTTGTTTGACTAAAAGAAAAACACGAAAACTATGTTAACAGGTACTGTTAAGAAAAATATGCGCTAGAAAAAATTCTGATATACAACAGAGTCAGATACTGGGACGTGAAAGGGTATCAATCTACTAAAATACAAAGAAAAAGCATCAATTACCTTACTGGAAATTAATCAGCAAAATGAGTGCAGGGCATTATGAACATTGAAGAATAGAACTCTATGTTGTATTCTATGGTAACTTGTTGATCATTTTTACATAGCCTGTGTGTAGTTTCAATCTTCACGTGAGTAGTGAGGGGGGGAAACATATTAGTTTTTGTGTAAATGGTTAGGGA
Organism: Glossophaga mutica; assembly: GCA_039655065.1. NCBI lineage: Eukaryota > Metazoa > Chordata > Mammalia > Chiroptera > Phyllostomidae > Glossophaga > Glossophaga mutica. The sequence continues at coordinate 5,397,798 of CM077305.1, forward strand.
AGAAAAGGCGAAGCTGTATCCTGTGATCAAAACTTCACTGTGTTCCTGGGTAAAGAAGATGTGGTACTTGCACACGATAGAATGCTACTCGGCCATAAAAAGATGAATTACTGCCATTTGCAACAACATGGATGGGACCTTGAGAATATCTGCTAAGGGAAGTAAGTCAGATGGAAAAAGTTAAGAGTCTATGATTTCACTCGCACGTGGGACATAAAACGGAAAGCAACAAATGAACAAACAAAAGAACACACGAAATCTCATAGACACAGACCACAGTGTGGTGGTTGCCAGAGGGAAGGGGGGCTAGGTGAGCAGGGGGCGAAGGGGGTCGGAGATATGGTGATGGAGGAAGATTTGGCTTTGGGCGGTGGGCCCAGAACGCAGTACACAGATGAGGTATCACAGAACTACACGCTTGAAACCTATGTAAACTTGTTAACCATTGTCACCCTGATACATTTAATTAAAGAAAAAATTTAGGGAGGGCTGGAGTGGTGGGCTGGCATGGGAGTAAAAGACAGAAAACTGTACAAGAACAACGATTAAAATAAAATAAAAAAAGAAAAAATTCAAAAGAAAAACTATATATATAAATTTAATTAAAAAAGAAAAAATTTAGGGAGGGCTGGGGCGGTGGGCTGGGCTGGGAGTAAAAGACAGAAAACTGTACAAGAACAACAATTAAAATAAAATAAAAAAAAGAAAAAGTTCAAAAGGAAACAAACTATATATATTAGGACTGTGTATGTCCTAGAGTAACAAAACCTAACTGTATATTAAAAATAAAACTTTGAAGAACAGTTTTCATTCTTCTGCCTATTTATGTGCAGGATAATGAAATTGTAATATTCAAAGAAAGAATTATTGTTTTATGACTGATCTGTCCCTTTATTAGAAAAATCATCATTTTAAATCTCTTTGATTTGAAAATTAATTTTAAATTTACTACTATTATTTATAAGGTAATGTGTAAAAAGTGTACATTATACTGTGCTTGTACTCTTTAAGAATGCTGATGAATATGTACAATATCAACAATTAAAAAATACTGATTAAAAAAGAAAAGAATGCTGATGAATAGCTTATCTGTCCTCCACTAAGCTTAAGAAATAGAACAATGTCATTGCTTTTGAAGACCCTCTGCGAATCTGTTACCCTTCCTGAATCTTTCAGAGGTAGCCTTTATCTTGAATTAAATGTTATTTATTCTCTTGCTTTTCTTTATCCCTCTCTCACTCTCCCTTTATCTAGAATCAGTGGATATATCCTCAAGTGAGAATTCAAAAAAAAAAAAAAAAAGATCATCTGCAAATAATGTTGAATTGTGAATGTAGTTTGTATTTCCACCTTCTTGTTGTCCGTATTTTCTGTTATGTATAAGTTCATTTATAGTTAGAAAAGTTTTCTAAAAAGTGTGTAAACCGAACACATGGAAATAAGAAAGGGGAAAAGAATACAACCAGGATTTTTGAACACCTACTATATCAAGAATATGTGGCTTAATACTTAAATCTAAGATAGAGATATTATCTCCATTTGGCGGACAAAGACACTGACGTTGAGAGGGATTTAGAAGAATTTGAGACTTGTGAGACCAGTCCTTGGTTATAAATAGAAAGAATTGGACCTGGTTCTTAAACTTCAGCCTGTTGATTTAATATGCTTTCTCTTTCCATATTGCTTCTCAGAAGTTGGGAAAGAATATTTTTCTAACTTTATTTTTATTGTCGACAGTAAAAGTCAACACTAAAATGTCCCCATTTTCCCATCTTTGCCCACTTCCATCCAGCCCCTATCCCCTCCCTCCAGGGCTGGGGGAGCTAGATGGAGAAGAAAGAATGTTGTTGTGTGGAGGAGGGAAGGAAAGCCGATTGACCCAAAATTAGCATGTCGCTTAGAAATTCTGTCTCACAGTATCTGAGACTGGAAAACTAGCAGACAGACCACTCCAGGTCGACGAAGCCCATCTACAATTGCTTCTGAGGGCATGTGTTGAAATTGCATTTCTTTGGTTTTTCACTTGTTACAGAAGTCTTATTTTGGGTGTATGTTTATTTTCTACTCACTATACCAGTTTAATTAATTACATTGTCTTTAACAATTTTCACCTATCACCTGGCTTCTTGATATCAATTGTTTTTTTTTTTTTACCTTGTTGCTATTTCAAAAATATTCATATAAAGTCTATAAATTCAGACTAAGCCTTTTTGTTGGGCATTTAGAAAGAATGTGGAATCTAACCTTAGAGTTATATCAGGTACCAGATCCTGGTTCTGCCACTTAGCAACTAGGTAACTTTGGGCAAATGCTTTAGATTTCGTGAACTTTGATTTCATAGTAAGCACAGTTATAATAGAACTTATCCCACATGGTTGCTGGATAAATGACAACGTATATATAGAACATCCTAGGTATTAGTTTTTACTTAGCAGTTATTTAGTACATGCTTATTATTCTTATTAACAGTCCACATTTTGTATTTTATAATAATTATTTTGAACGTGAGAGCCTTATAGCAATTACTAGATTCTTGTTCCAAGGCAAAGAAACTCATTGTTTATTCCACTACTGAAAGTGTCAGTTCAACTCTTCTGCACGCAGGTGAGACAAGAATTCCTTCATTTGGAAAGAACAAAAACCCATGAAGAATGAACAAGCCTTGAAACTGTTAAATCAGCCTAGTGCACTTGCAGTCATTTTACAGCCCTTCCACGAACTTAACTATGTAAATTTGTTATTTACTGATATTACATAGAAGAATAAAAGTATAACCTAAAGCAGGGCCTTGACTAGGCAAGGGTAGTAATTCTTCTTTCATATCCCAGCTAAGGAAGGTGAGTTATTTCTCCCTTCAGTCAAAGACCTATTAATCTTAGGGTCTCTCGCAGAGCTAACACTGTGCTTTAGCACTGGCAGTTCCAGTTTCCTAGGTGATTCTAGGTACGTTAGGTGGTTGTAGGCAATGGCCAAAGCACAAAAGGCAAGAAACAGGAAGACCAAAACAAACATTCAAGGAGCAAGGGGAGACCTAAACAAGGACTAAATGTCGTAGTCGTGCCTTAATTCAATAGAAGCAATAAAACAGCCAATGAAATGCCAATGTTTTGCAAGAGAATCAAGATCTAACTGTTTGGCAAATATATTCAGACAGGGTTACTACCATTGGTAAAACTCACAGGTAATAGTGTTAAATCAGGCTTTTCCATGTAATGACTTAAGAACAATTTAAAATACTCAGTGGTGAAGATTTTGTCATTTGGTAAAACTTCAACAGAAAACAAGCATAAAATCTGGAAAAATTATTTAAAAAATTATTTGAAAGTACTAGAGATCAGTGAGAGATTAGATCTACTCCGAAAAAACGAGACCTGCACCTCGTGGGCCTTTTTCACTGTGGTTTCCAGTGCCTCGGGGAACCCCCATTCCTCCCGCAGCTTCGAGAACGGGAAGCTGCACCCCAGCTGGCCTGGGCGGTCGGAGGACAGTGTGTGGGACTGGAAGAGAAGTTACACATTTTAGGGGAATCCCTGAAAGGGAGGGATCTCCAGAAGGGATGAAACACCCACATTTTTGTCACAGTCTACCTGAAACTTGGTCTGGCCTATCCATTACGCATGTTGGTTGAGAAGTTGTACGTGGGATGGGATGGCAGGGTCCAGTGGAAAAGCAGCAGTTTGCAGCTATAATATCTGATTGGACGTTGTAGCTGCTGCCACCTCGGATAAGACTGACTTGTGAGGTTAAGTTCAGGTGAATTGACTGCCTCTTGGGGTAAAAAAAAGTGTTTTCAGAGAAATATGACAAAATCCAGGTTATCTTTAATTCATCATTCCCGACATCCAGAATCTAGTAAGAATTAGTGAACATTTGAAGACACAGGAAAATGAGACGTATCCTCAAGAAAACACGCAGTTAATAGAATGTGACAGTGACATCATTAAATAATTCCAGTTAGCAAGTGAGAATTTTAGGCCAGCTGTTACATTTTCAAGAACTTTAAGAAAAAGAAGCACAAAATGAATGGACACAGAACAGAATTTTGGCAGAGTAATAGAAATTACAAAAAAGAATGAAATAGAAATCCCAAAACTGAGGATACAGCATCTGAAATTTTTAAAAAACCACAGAGTAGGTTTAACAGAAGGTTGGAGCTGGCAGAAAACAAAGTCAGTTAACGTGAAGATGGAACTCATCCAGTGTGGAGAACAGAAACAAAAAGAATGATGAGATTTCACAGAGCCTCGCAGGCAAGTCACGTGGTCTGACATATTGTAATTGGAATTCCGGAAAAAGACGAGAGAACAATTGAGGGAGAAAAAAGTTAAAGAAATAATGGCTGAAAACTTTTCAAAAGACGCCCATTTACAGATCCATAAAGTTCACCCGGAAAATGGGAAGAACACACAGCCAGGCCCGTGACCATCACACTGATGAGAATGAACATTAAAGTGAGAATCTTGAAATTAGATAGGGGTGGGGGGAAGAACTAAGAAACAAAAAACTATCAACCTGAGTTCTGTGTACCAAGACACTGTTCTTCAAAAATGAAGATGAATTTAAACACTTTGATAGACAAGTATGAGAGGTGTTATGGGACCTGTCCTACAAGGTATTGAGAAGGAAGTTTTTAAGTCTGAAGAGAAATAGCACCAACGGGAAAGTAAAATCGACAAGAAGCAATAAGGTTACCAGAAAAGTTTAAGAGCAACTGATCCATATAATGTGTGAAAACAATATTTATGAATATATGTATGTGTGTGTATATGTACGTATGCACATTACAGACAGTATTTTTTCAACCCTGACACTGAGGAGACACTGATGGAAAATACCTTGACATTAAAAATAATTACTTACTTTAAAACAATGAAATATATTGTGTTTTGCATAACATTTCTGAATGTTGAGTTTTATTTCTCTAGTATTTTGCTCCCTTGGTAGGGTTTCAGAAAGCAATACGTTAAGACATTTTTACCCATTGAATAGATCAGGGCCAAACCTATTTCTGTGTTTGTGCTATGAGATAGTCTCCATGTGGGTATTTCAGTGGAGGAGAATCTAAATGTCATTTGTCTTTTTGTTTTATGTAAAGATTATTTTCCCTATTCACACTGTTGTATGATTTGCATTCTTTTACAATAGGGGCATAATGCTATTGTTTTCTATTCTATACTGCTTGGTTTAGTTTCACAGCATGTAGGTAGGTAGATTTTGGCACTGAGGAGAATGCTAATGTTTTATTTTGATAAGATAGGATTGCTATATCTTACCGTTTCAACAGCTTTCAGGTCAAGCATATAATTAATGTAGGTGCACGCTGAAGTATATTGGTATGCTTTAGAAATGATTTTCCACATTTTGAATTTTATGATTTGTAAAATATTATTCATTTGTACCAATACATTTTTATTCTTCTGCTCTGAAGATAAAATATATGCTTTTAACCAATTAAGATGGGCTGTTTATTAAATGAATTCATAGCATTGAGTTCGCTCTTTTGTGTCCAAAACCATTCCTCCCTACTAATTTTGCCCAACCATCTGATACACGTTGAACTTGATTTTTACTTTTTTTTTTCTGAGACTCACTACAGGCTAAACTCACAGCTCCATCTTCTTCCATAAAGTTTTATCAGTTTCTTACATGTTGTGTAAGTTAGGTATGCCTTCCTTCATTTCAGGAGCATCTTGGGATTGTTTAAAACTTCAGGCAAGCGTGTGGTCCTATACCAAACCCCTGGAAAGCATCCCAGTCCCCATCCACAGCCACTGATTTATTGCTTTCCCTGTTTCAATTAGCATCTCAGGAACATACACTGTGGATAGTGTGGGTAGTCATGTAGGGGGCTTAGAGCAGAAATCCATGCCCGGTAGAACTGAATTTTCTTACCCAGCTCCAATGCTTTGAGCTACTGAACTTCGAACAACGCCAGCACTGTGCTAGTCCTTGCTCTCTCTTCTCCCCCGACCGGCCCCTTAGCAGACGGCGTGAAGCCCACAGACCAGCGCCCCGCGTACTCTACTAGCAAGTGCCAGCCCTCCCTCTTTACCTTCCGAGGGGCGCCACGGCTTGCACAACACACGGAGGCCCTTGTCTGAGCGACGAGCAGGGGCGAATGCCAGCTCAGACTCTGCTCCGCAGGGCGTGTTCACTTGGCAGTCTCCCAAAAGGGTACGCTCTCTGCCTCTGCATTTATTGACCCAGAGAGGGAGCCTTTCCGTAATTCTTGCTGTGCTCCCGGGACATTTAGCGGCGCACCTGTCAGAGAGTGCACGCGGAGTGTGGCTTTCCCGCACTCCTTAGTCCTGCGACATCGGAATGCACTCATGAGGAGAGGAACTAACTGGCTACCACCTGCCTGGGAGGGCAAATCAGGACGTGCAAGGCTGTCTCTGGAGAATCATTGACGAAGAAAGGAAGAAGTGCGCTTGATTACATCCCTCGACTTAGAGACGCTTCAAATGACATTTTAATAAGGCGGTTCCCTGGAACAGACCGAAATTGGGGGATGTACAATATCAAAGAACTGACTTGAACTCCTAGACGTCAGTGAGGTGATTTTGCTTTTATTTACTTGTTTGCTTATTGATGGTGTTTTTGAGTTACAGCGGACAAGTGAGAATTTTTATTCTCCTTACCAGTTCTGTTTTAACAAATGGGCCATGTTTCCAAGAAGAAAAATGCTTTCTGTAAAAAGCCCACATCACACCCAGCCATGACACTGATTCCCTGAAGCGTATTCTGAGCCGGACACATTTTAGAATCGTGTCCTCAGCGCAGCGGTCGCTGTCCAGCATCCCCGGCCCTCATTAGGACTCATTTGTCTCTGTCCGTGACGCTTCTCAGGAGCCAGCTTGAGCAGGCCTCTTTGTCTCGGAGCACTTTGAACCAGGCCAGTTTTCAAGAAAAGAGAACCTATGCTTTGGAATGTATTCTACCTCAGGGAATTATGTAATTTTTCTTTAGGGACTACCATTTGCAAGGAAAAGTGCGGGTTAAGCACTGTCTAAATAAATTAAATGGTACACGATAAAATACCCTTTCTATTAAGAAATCTTGGAACACTGTACGCAGGTCCAAATGAACGTGGTGGAGAGGGTCTCACCCCCTTGGCTGAAGGACAGCACGTGGTGTGGGGTAATCTCTTAATATGCAGTTTAGCAGTGCCTTAGTACCATATGTTGTGGCAAAAATAAAACATACGTGACACTCTGATCACTTGTTTTAACTCAAGGACAGACTTTCCTGATGGCTGTAATGAATATACCTAAAACCAAGATTTTTAAATATAATCTAATTTTTATACACAAAGTTGAATATAAATGATTCCTAGGTTATGCTCCAGTGGCTATAATTTACAATACCAAGTTTTAATAGCTCGGTATTCATAGTTGGAAATTCTCTTATGAAAGTAGAGTAAATAAGAAAGAAAAATGCCCAGATAGGAAGAAGGCCAGCACAACGATCAATATCGTCTTCAAACATTTCTGTCTGCTGTAACATAAAAGTAGTAAACTATTGAGTCTCCGAATCTCTGTACTATTACAGAAGAACCTTTATATCACAAACATGGTAGCCTCTCGTGTTCTGTGCGGATCTGTGGTCTTGGACTTTGAAAGCCTGCGGCCTAGCAGTGAAGAAGATGGTGTGTAACGAATCGTGGAACTGAGAGCAGTGCGAACAGCCCTGTGAAAACAGTGTGATGGGGGCGGAGAGGAGGGAGGTCTCCTGCGGCCTGGGAGAGCGTCCCAGAGAGGCCGCACTGGGGGGGAGTTCGATGTCTGCCTCCTCCACACGCCGTCCTTGGCATCGCTTTGTCTCCGTAAAGCCGCCAGGTGGCCTTTGCGAGAAACGGGGCCCGTCCAGTGCCAAGTCAGGGTTTTCTTCTAAGTATGTTTTATTGATGATGCTATGACAGCTGTCCCAATTTTTTTCTCCCCTTTATCCCCCTCCACCCTGCACCCCCACTCCCACCTGCATTCCCCCTCTTAGTTCATGTCCATGGATCATACATATAAGTTCTTTGGCTTCTCCATTTCCTATACTGTTCTTAACCTCCCCCTGTCTATTTTGGACCTACCATGTATGCTTCGTATACCCAAGATTAAAGATAAGGAGAGAATCTTAAAAGCAGCAAGAGAAAAGGAGACAGTTACCTACAAAGGAGTTCCCATTAGACTGTCAGCTGATTTCTCAAAAGAAACCTTGCAGGCAAGAAGGGGCTGGAAAGAAGTGTTCAAAGTCATGAAAGGCAAGGACCTACTTCCAAGATTACTCTATCCAGCAAAATTTTCACTTAGAATGGAAGAGCAGATAAAGTGCTTCCCAGATAAGGTCAAGTTAAAGGGTTCATCATCACCAAGCCTTTATTATATGAAATGTTAAAGGGACTTATCTAAGAAATAGAAGGAGATAAGAAAAACTATGAACAGTAAATTGACAACAAACTCACCACTATTAACAACTGAACCTAAAAAACAAAAACTAAGCAAACAACCAGGTCAGGTTCATGGCTTGCAGGAGGAGCCACTTCAGCGGGCGGGCTGTGTTAACACTGGGGGCAGGAGCAAGTAGAGTAGAAGTGGTGGACAGAGGGGATAAAGGCGAGAACAGAATGAGTTAGAGACAGATTTGAGGACTGGAATTAACAGGGTCAGTTAGTAGGCAAGAGTCAACAAGGGGAATGATTTATCAGAGACTACTCAATTTCACCGTCCCCATAGATGATTTATATGAAACAACTGAATTCGGGGCAGAAGTAATGGTAGATATGGTTTTAAATATGATGGGTATTGATTTTTAGTGTGTGATGATTTTGTATGTATGAGCATTTCTTTAATTTTAGATCAGCAAACTATACCAGATATTTCTTGGCATTCAAATTGAAAATGCATGTTTTTATTTATTTATGTATTTTTAAATGATATTTTATTGATGATGCTATTACAGTCGTCCCAGCTTTTTCCCGTTTCCCCCTCTCCACCCAGCACCTCCCACTCCCTCAGTCAATCCCCACACCTTTGTGCATGTCCGTGGGTCATGCCAATGAAGCCCCGTAGCTATTGCCACTGCCCTATGTGCTTTGTTCTCTGCCTCACGGATCTGGGCCAACTAACTCCTTTGTCTACCTATTATTAAACGTGTGGCCTTCAAAATGAGGAGACGAGAAAATCCAGAAACTCAGCTTACCATATTCTACATATCTTTTTTAAGAGTAAAAAAGGAGTAACTATATAAAAATAGTTACCTCTGTGCCCTGGATGGTGTGGCTCAATGGATTGAGTGCCAGCCTGCAAACCAAAGAATCCTGGTTCGATTCCCAGTCTAGGGCACATACCTGGGTTGTCGGCCAGGTCCCCAGTAGGGGGCATGTGAGAGACAACCACACATTGATGTTTGTCCCCGCCTCTCTTTCTCCCTCCCTTTCCCTCTGTCTAAAAATAAATAAATAAAATCTTAAATAAATAAATATCATTAAAAAATATTTACATCTGTAATATATCAGCTTGACTTGGGAAGATATAGCAAATTTGTAGGAAAAAATGGAAGATTATCCCAATTTTTAAAAATGGAAATATTTATAATTGGTGAGTTGATAGAGCTGTAAAATTGCGAACTAAGGCTTCATAATAAAACACAAAAAGTTATTTGGCAACTGTGGAGAATACTAGATTTCCTTAAGAGCCTACATTATGAGAAAATGTTTATCTTTAAATGTTTTTAAATTCAAATGAGTACTTTTGATTTTGCCTATTTTAATTTGGTATTCTGCCCAAGACACCATTTGGATCTGATCAAAGTGACTCAATTTTAATACACTCCTCCACTTTGGATTTTTCCACAGTCATCATTAATTACCTGTTGGATCCCTCCCAGCTACACCGTATTTCCATCGTTACTTTGGCACATTTTAGATGAACGGTGGCCTATGTCTCAAATAAAATGCATTGGACAATGTGACTGTTGGAATAACCCTCCACAGAGACCTTTGTACTGGCCTCCACCTCTCAAGAGTCTAATGAAATCATGAGAATTGGCTTTCTCTGGGCTCTGGGCTGCCCTCATATTCATCATCTACCTAATGAGTGACTAATTAGCTCATCGATATTGAAAGAGTAAAGTAAAAAATAATGTTAGTATTTTTGGTTGGGCAATAGAGTGCATTTTGCTTTCTTTAGAGTTAGTATACAGCAAAAAATCGATGTGTTTGGGAAAGGGGTTCTTGAAATCATTGAACGAGACAAAAATGATAGGATGTTCACGAGTTGTAATGAACTTCTTTTTCTTCTTTATATATGAGTGAAGAAAAAATCTTGGAAACTTGAAGTATTAGTTCAACTGGAATGAAGGAGAGAATAGATAACCTATGAATAAACCTTTCATTTTAAAGCTTAAAAGTATATGTCAGTCTTTACTGTGCTTGAATTTCCCTAAAAGTAAGCTATTTCTTGTTGCATTTGTCTCTATTAAACTTTTAGATCCCATAAAGCTAATGGCACCTTTACTAAATTCCACTTGTCTTTCCTTTCAGAATCACACCTGTGATCTTTAATTACCACACCAATTAGATTTGCCTCCGGACTTATGCTTTCCGTTTTAATGACGTGCTGCATACTTTTCTTATCGTTGAGACTCATAATCACAAGCAAAGACATTTTGGAAGAATTATCTTGTCATAGTTCACAGATTTTGAAGACAATGTAGGTCCTAAGGCAAAATTTTACAAGAGACGGTGTTTTCTTTGGTATCTTTCTGTTTACTCCTTCTGGAGGCTTTTGCTTATTTTTAAAATTTACGAAGCGGCCTGAGCTTTGGGAAGATTCCCCCACCTCCTTGTGATGTGGGTTCCACGGTGAGAAAAGTGACAGAATCATACCTGTTTTACCTCCTCTTCAACTTCTTTGAAAAGCCACAAATTAAAATTAAAAACTATATGTTAGAATAGGGGTATTAATACAAGTATTTATTAATCAATAAAGCACAATAATGAAAGACAGCTGATCTACAGACTTGGTGCATGCAGGCTGTGGTCAGTCCCCACATAAAACCCTTCTACAGCCCTGGCTGGTGTGGCTCACTGGATTGAGCACTAGCCTGCGAACCAAAGGGTTGCCGGTTCAATTCCCAGTCAGAGCACATGCCTGGGTTGCAGGCCAGGTCCCCAGTCAGGGGTGTGTGAGAGGCAACCATGCATTGATGTTTCTCTCCCTTTCTTTCTCCCTCCCTTCACCTCTCTCTAAAAATAAGTGAATAAAATCTTTAAAAAAATAAATAAAATATTTCTATGACTCCAATGCTGTAGTTATAGGAAATGTAAGTTATTAGTAATATTGTTCACAGGAATATGAACAGATGAGTCCCAGAACAGAGAATCTTAATTTATAAGCACAAATCAATCACAGTGAGATTTAGGAAAGGTGGTCAGAGAGGTATTTGAAGGAGAATCCTTCCTCCAGAATGTATCCTATCAGATTGTTTAAGTTGTTAGTCATACTGTTTACTTTGTTTGAGAACCCACTGGCCTATACATGAGGATTTTCACTGCTTCACCTGAATGTATTTACAAGATTAAAACACCAAAATAACCCACCTATTTATTGGTAAAGAAATAAATGAAACTAAAGCACCTGTATTGATTTTATTTTTAATTTAAAGTGTATTCCTCTGTTTTTCTAGGATGGTAGTGTATTATTGGGTTAAAAAAAAAATCATCACCCCTGCCTTTGAAATCCAATGTGGGTGACTGGTTTCGATCGCATCTCCGCCATCACCGGCCATGTCCCTGTCAGCAATGTGAGCCGCTAAACATTCCTTTTAACGTGTACTCTGCGTGATGCGATGGCAATATAGAAATTCATGTAACATGGGCTATACCCTCGGGCTTTGCACTCTATGTAGAGAGGTAAGTGAGGAAAGAGATAGCAATAATGCACAGGCATTCTCTGGTCCCAAAGGAAGAGTATCGGACATGTAAAAGGATGTGAGTGTCTCGGTGCTCCTCTTGGGGTGGGGTGGTCAGGGAGTGGACGCCTGCTGGTAGGGAGCTGAAACTCACACTGGGCCTTGATCATTTGCTTGGCTTTCGTTCCGTTCTCTGCAGCTGGGAGGACATAGCACCCAGGGTACTTCTGGAGGCAGGAGGTTCGCATGGGACCATGTACTGGAAGTCTACGTGACTGGGCATGGAGTTTCGGCTTGGAACAGGCTGGACTCTGAAACAAGGCCCCCAGTACGTGGACAGGGAGTGGGGAAGGGGGCTTGTGGACCATGGTGGTCCAGGAAATGTCAGCACAGAATCCCCAGCTCTGGGCCCCAGGAAGGAAGGTATCTCATCCATGAGATAAAGTGTGATGTCTGAAAGCAGCCATGGGAAAACCAAAAGGAGTGAGTATCTCTGGGAGAGAGGGGTTTTCTAAGACCAAGGGTTTGGAACAAGGGGTGATCTACAGAAGGCCTGGTTCATCACACCAGTGTCAGCAGGCCTGGGTTAAGGAGCAGGAGGCCGGGCCTTGCACAGAAGGAGTGCTGGGGTTGGAATAGGCCAGAGGAAGGTGGATTCAAGGACCTAGAAGACAATGGACAGATCAGGGTGAAGAGTTGAACATAGTTCATGGAGGCTGAATGCCAGACAGACACTGGGACCCACGTCAGATAAACTGTGCCCACGTGCAGCTGTATCCTTGGGAACTTAGACCAAGGCCCTTTATGCTTTCTCTGTAAGGTGGTCGCTAATCTAGAACTCAAGGCTTGGTCAAGTCTGAAGGATTAAATGGCTGACCCAGCTGGCATAAAAACAGGCACGTGGACCAGTGGAATAGAACAGAGAGCCCAGAAATAAACCCTAGTCTCTATAGTCAATTAATATTCGACAAAGGGGGCAGCAACATAAAATGGAGTAAAAATAGCCTCTTCAATAAGTGGTGTTGGGAGAACTGGACAGCTTCGTGCAAGAAAATGAAACTCGAGCACCAACTTACACCATACACAAAAATAAATTCAAGGTGGATAAAAGATTTAAACATAAGCCGTAACACCATTTCAGTCCTAGAGGAAGAACATAGGCAAGAAAATCTCAGATATTACACGCAGCAACATTTTTACTGATATGTGCCCTAAAGCAAGGGACATAAAGAAAAGAATAAACAAATGGGATCTCATCAAAATTAAAAGCTTCTGCATGGCCAAGGAAAACAGTATTAAAATAAAAAGAGAACCGACTGTGTGGGAAAACATATTTGCCAAAGATACCTCAGATAAGGGTTTAATCTCCAAAATATACAAAGAACTTACACGACTCCACTCTAAGAAGACAAGCAACCCAATTAAAAAATGGGCAAAGGACCTGGGCAGACACTTCTCCAAGGAGGACATACAGAGGATCCAGAGACACATGAAAAGATGCTTGATATCGCTAGCTATCAGAGAGATGCAAATTAAAACTACAATGAGATACCACTTGACACCAGTCAGAATGGCCCTCATAAACAAAGCAACAAATAGCAAGTGTTGGAGAGGTTGTGGAGAAAAGGGGACACTAGTGCACTGCTGGTGGGAGTGCAGACTGGTACAACCACTATGGAAAACAGTATGGAATTTTCTAAAAAAACTAAAAATGGATATACCTTTTGATCCAGCAATTCCACTGCTAGGACTATATCCTAAGAACCCTGAAACACCAATCCAAAAGAACCTATGCACCCCTATGTTTATAGCAGCACAATTTACAATAGCCAAGTGTTGGAAGCAACCTAGATGCCCATCAGTAAATGAATGGATCAAAAAACTGTGGTACATTTACACAATGGAATTCTATGCAGCAGAAAGAAAGAAGGAGCTCATACCCTTTGCAACAGCATGGATGGAACTTGAGAGCATCATGCTAAGCGAAGTAAGCCAGGCAGTGAAAGACAAATACCATATGATCTCACCTTTAACAGGAACCTAATCAACAAAACAAACAAGCATAATATAACCAAAGACATGGAAATTGAGAACAGGCTGAAAGTCATCAGAGGGGAGAGGGGAGGGAATTTCAGGGGAAAAGGGGAAGGATTTACAGGAACAAGTATAAAGGACACATGGACAAAAACTATGGGGGCGTGGAAATGGGAGGGAGGTGGGGAGGGCTGGGGTGGTGGGTTCAGTGAGAATAAAAGACAGAAAACTGTACAAAATCAACAATTAAAATAAAAATTTTAAAAAAAGGATTAAATGACCTCAACAATGGCAGAAATGGTTGACGAAACTGGGAGTTGGAATCGGATGTTGTGTATAGTCAGTTCCTTGAGTCACTGCAGTTAGCCAACGAGAAGACCAAGGTCACATGTAGAACATCTAAGGGCAGAGCCTTGCTGTGCAGGTGACTGGTTCTGGGACTTTAGGCAAATCATGGAGTTATACTCCCTCATCTTCACATTCCTCACTTGCATTTGAACTTGGTTTGCAGGTCTTAATAATTATTTTAAACATACTTAACTTTTTATATATTTGTTAATGTTTCTTCGGACCGTGTTTAAAATAGGATTTAAAGAAGCAATTGAGTTTGTACAGGACTTAATATATTGATTTCTATTGGAAATAATACTTTATTTTCATTATATTACATTTGCGGAAGATTTTCAACTATCTCCAACTTAGGAGCAAAATAATATAATTATCCAAATTTTTGCATATTCATTGCAGAAAAGCCCAATTTTCTTTTACAAGTTTAATTGATTATGAAAACCTGTTACACTTTATGTGGGGTTTTTTTTTTTGTTATGAAAAAGGTAACTTTAATCAAAGTAAGGATAATAAGTGCTGGTATTTTTATATTTTCTCTTCATCTTGTTAATGAAAAGAGACTTGCATTTTAGGAGTTTCTCCTAAGTGAAAGAATCTTCTGGGTAAAGCTATTGGCGCTGTAAGCATAATTCATTATCCCTTCAGGTTACATTTCTCTCTAAGTCGGGGTAGTGAGAGAATGGTAGTGATTAATGCCTGTGCTTTGAGATGGTGGCTGGTCTGTGGGCCATTGTGCACAGGTCGGAAACTTAATGCAAGGTTTCATTCAAATTAGTAAATCTAACATTAATTCTTATGACTGAATATTTTGACCAAAGATTTTAAATAAAATTGTCACAGATATTTAATTATTTACACAGTAAGTTTAAATATGTGGCCTAAAATGAAGCTGATGGTAATAAAAGCAAAACTGAATTGATGACTTTTATAATAGTTTAGAGGAATTAAATTAAGACTGTTAAGAAAGTAAATTTCTACATTTTAAAATAATGGGAAAAGATCAAGGCTTTTAGCTATTAAGTAAGAGAGGAAAATATAGCTGAATGACATTTCCAAGTTATAGTCTTTTAAAATTTAGGAATAATTTAAACTGGTTAAAGGAATCTCATCCATGAACAGCTAAACTCTAAAATGTTTTTAATATCATCTGAATTTTAATGATACTGAAAGGTCTCTAATACTCCGTAAAATTTAAAAAAAAGTCTCTAATACTCTGTCAAAGATAGTAATTTCCTCTTTAATAGTATAGTGGACTCAAATTATTGAAAACTGTTGGACTTTTTCATTGCTGACATGAGTAAAATTATAAAAAAATCCAAAATATATAAGATTCTTATACTATTTAACACCCTCCCAAAACCTGGTTAAAAAATGGAAATTGAGAATATGCTGAAAGTTACCAGAGGGGAGAGGGGAGAGAATTTCAGGGGAAAAGGGGAAGGGTTTACAGGAACAAGTATAAAGGACACATGGACAAAAACTATGGGGGGGGGGTGGAAATGGGAGGGAGGTGGGGAGGGATGGGGTGGTAGGTTGGGGTGAGAATAAAAGACAGAAAACTGTACAAGATCAACAATTAAAATAAAAATGTAAAAAAAATGGGCAGAGGATTTGAACGGACATTTTTTAATGAGGACACACAGACGGTCAGTGAACACATGAAAAGATGCTCAACGTCACTAATCGTCAGAGAGATGCAGATTAAAACCACAGTGACTTATCACCTCACACCTGTCAGAATGGCTGTCATCAACAGATGAGCAAACAACAAGTGCTGGTGAGGATGCGGAGGAAAGGGAACCCTCATGCACTGTTGGTGGGAACGCAGACTGGGGCAGCCACTGCGGAAAACAATACAGAGTTTCCTCAAAACAAACAAACAAACAAACAAAAGAGCACTACCATGTGACCCAGCAGTTCTTCTTCTGAGAATGTATCCGAAGAAACACTAATTCAAAAGGACATACACAGCCCTATACTCACTGCAGCATTATTTAAATAGCGAAGGTGTGTAAACAGCCTGAGTGTCCACCGATGAAAACGATGGAGTCCTCTGCACAGAAAGGAGTGGACTCTTAGCACGCGGGGCAGCGTGGAGGGACCCACAAGGCATTGTGCTAACTGAAGTAAGTCTAGCAGAGAGGACGAATACCGGTGATTTCACTTACACGTGGACTCTAAAAACCGAAAGAAATGAAGAAAACACAAACAAACTCAGGATACAGAGGACAGACTGGTGGTCACCAGATGGACACGGTTAAGGTGATGGGTGAAACAACCGATAGGGATTAAGGAGTACAATTTGCTAGTTATAAAAATGGTCACGAGGATTTAAAGTACAGTGTAGGGAATATAGTCAATAATATTGCGATAACCTTGCATGGTGGCCGGTGGGTACCAGACTTCTGGGGTGATCGCTTCATGGAGTATATAAATCTCCAGTTACTGCGTCATACACCTGAAACTAATATAATATTGCCTGTCAACCGAAAATGGAAAATACATTTAAAAAGCATTTAATATGCAGACCACATCCGTGGAATTTCTTGGTTTGTGCATTGAAGGGTGTCTCTTCAAAACATATCGAAGCCCTAACTAATCCCCAGTGCCTCAGAATGGGACTCTTCTTGGAAATTGGGTCATTACGTAGGTAATCAAGGAGAGATGAGGTCATTATGGTGACTGAGAGCCTTATAAAAAGGGATACTTTGGACACAGAGACAGACGTGTGCATGGGGAAGATGATGGGAAGACACAGGACATCCTCTGCGAGCGCAGGACCCCTGAGGCTGATGGAGCCCAGGGGAGGGGCCTCGAGCACGTCCTCCCCCACAGTCCTCAGAAGGAACCAGCCTGCCAACAACTCGATTGTGGACTTCTAGCTTCTAGAACCGTGAGTCATAGCACTAGCTGTTCTAGGCCACCCCGTCTGCGGCACTTTGTTGCTCTAGCCCCTGGAAACTAATAAATTTGCCCTCAGGCTTTTTGTTAAGTTTGGCCACTGGCAGGCACTGGAAGACCATGGGAGAGAATGAAGCAGGAAGGGCCAGGGCATTTGTCCTGGTCCTCTCTGGGCAAAGACCTGGGGGGTCAGCTGCACTCTTCTTCAGGGTGCCCTCTCCATACAACCATCCCCTCTGGATTCCGGAAGGCACTGTCGCTCCTTGTCTCTTCAGGTCCCGTCCAGGGTACGAAGGGCTCAGGGACATGCCTCATCTCTGACTGTTACAGCTGCATCTGTTCACACCTTTGAAAACGGGCCTTTATGTGCCCTCTTAGGAAAGAATCTGCTGAGTGGGCGACACATTGTCCTTGGCAGGACCTTGACTAACGCAGCACCTCTCCTCCCAAAGAGCACTGATGACCGTTTACTTGTTCTGCTCCCAGAGAGAGGACATGCAAAGCACTTACCACCTTGTGCAGAACTCAGATTTGCTGGAGTAAGTCCATATGTCAGAGAAGTTCTTTAAGTCTATTCTCTTCTGTAAAGATAGCGTCTTACACAGGCTTTGGCCTAACGTAAAGCCTCAAAATATACTTATTGAACGGATGCATGGATGAATATTTATTTTGAAAGTATTTGCATAACCTCTCTTGTCCACAAAAAGAGGCTTCAGGTAGCTAACAAAAATAAGCATCGTAAGATATTAAAAATTAATAGTTGAAAAAATTAAAGCTAAAGGATAATAAGAAGTAACATGAATATAGGAATAAGAAAAGTATATGAAATGTCATAACATACTATGTACTAGTAAGAGGTGATTAGCAAATATGGTTCTGTGCTTTCTAACAGACAATGTAAAAGCAAACGATTTACATAATCACAGTGCCCACAACTTAATTACAAACTAATTGTTTAGGCAATGTGTACTTATTTCAAAAACTGATCGAGAGTGGGAGGTGGGGATGGGCGGGGGGGAGTGGTGGGGGGGATGGAGACAACTATAATTGAACAACAGAAGAAAAGAAGCATTCTGAATACAATCATATTATTTTTGTTTAGTAAATATTTATCAAAATTAAAAAAAACTGAGACCAGATGCAAATATTAGTTTCCAGTGAATCCTCATCAACAGGCAAGCGTGTCATGTAGTGAACAATGGCTTCAATATGCTCCAACCGATAATGAAAAAGTGAGTTTCATAAAGATGTTCTTGAGCCATATTCTCTCGGGGCAGGCGCAATTCCCAGCTGATACTGGTCAGGACTGTCCCCGTGAAGCAGACGGAGCACGGCCGTGTCAGCCAGGCGCCCTGCCAGACAGAATGCAGGAATCCGGGCCTCCATGCACAGCACCTACAACGGAGGGATTGCCTGCAGCTTGGTTAGGGTTATGATTTACGCCCCTAGTATCTGTATCATAAATAGTATAGATACAGGGTACAGGGTGGGGCAAAAGTAGGCTTGTAGTTGTTCGTACGGAAAACAGGACCACAGTCAATGCAGGAATAAACTCTTGTGTTTCGAGTGCTCACAACTGTACATCTTCTTTAGCCCTGCCCTGTATATGTGTGTATACATTATGCATATATTATATATAATATACATTATGTATATAATATATATGTGTAGAATTTGATTTGGATGGATTTCTCTTTGTATTACTACTCAGCCACCAGGATGGTTTTAGCACCCTCTGGGAAAATTTTATTTATATAAATGATATAAAATTATATATATATATGTAAGTGTTTTTACACTAGTAGTACTTGTGTCTACTTGGGCCACTAAGAATCTTGTACGAAGGCATTCGCTCTGTGTTTCTTCTCTGAGGAAACCGTTGTTTCTGGGAGCTTCTAAAGATTACTCTTACTTCTTCAGTTTCCTTTTCGCTCTTGTTCTATACCAGATGCCCTTTCTCTTCGTCACTAACTTCTTCGCTCGGAATACTTCACCATGTACTTTTGTTGCTTTTGCAGAGTCAGGATCCCGGGTCGAGCTCTTGCTCTTCCCTAATCTCCACTCACGTGCAGTTTCGATGGCCTTCACACCCCAAAGCAAAGTTTGCCAGAATCATGCCTCCTGCACCTTTTCGCACACCCGCAGGGCCGCAGCACTTCTTTTCTCGGGCTCCCTCCAGCTGGGTGTATCTCAAGTTCCCTTCGCTTTTAATGGGACCTCCTCCAAGTCCCGCGCGTCTTGTTCGGAGCCCAGCTTACGCCTGCCAGGCCAGAGGCCGTGCCCCGCAGCCAGTGAGATCCGCCAGCCCTGGGACCAGCTGACACAGCGCCTGCGCAGAAGGGACGCGGTGTGCGATGGAAGAGAAGGCTCTCCGCCTGCTCTGCAGACAGGGATACCTGGGGAGCCCACAAGCTGAGTTGAGATACCGCCCGTAGCAATTTCGGGTCCGCTTTAATGCAAATGGAAATAAATGGCTGAGATGCCACATGTTCTCCATTATAGGGTTCATTCTCCATAATGTTCGCCTGAAAAAATTAAAGAATTATTGCCAGATGTACTAGTTAATCCAAGGAAATTCAATGAATTACACTGAAAGCTTCTAATTTGAGGAGATAATACTTTCTGGGTATATCCTTTAGGATAAACTTGTCTTAAATTGTTACTCTGAGCAACTGCATAAATTAAGTTGCAGTATGAGCCTTTTAGATATGAACCAATTAATCAAGTGTCATCAACCAAAACTGATTCCTTGGGTTTAAGAGAAATTTGTCTGAACTTCTCATTACTGCCAGTACTCAGGAAGGCATATCCGTGGGGACTTCATTAGACTACATATGCCAAATACTCTAGATTATAATAGCTAACGATTGATTTTTTGGTGGTGGTGTTTTTGCACATGGAAAGGTGTGCAAAGATGGGCAGTGAAAAGCCGGTTGGAGAACACACCGTTTCAGCACGGGTAGGACGTTCTCCCTTCAGCGTTCTGAGCCAGCTTCTCCGGGGTGTGGTTCTTAGTCACGTGCCTGCGAGCCGGTTGCTGGAACCCGAGCCATTGTGTTCCCCCATGTTTTTCAAAACGAAGGAAAGGTGAAGAGCCGAGGGTAACGGGGTGCATCCCACAGAGCCAGTCCCCCGGGAACCTCAATGCTAACACTTTGCCTTGCAGCACACAAATGCTTCTGTTTATAAAAATTAGTGCAAAATATAGTTTTTTAGCTGGGTCATAGGCTGACCCCAACAAAAAACATGCTTCTGTTTTTAAAGAAGGGGCCAATTGGGTACACAGTCTCTGCCATGGAAGAGCATCTAAATCGAGGCCATATTATAATCCGTGTGTAGAAAACATGTCTGTCTTTCACAACACAGATATATGTGAACACGTACACACGTGTATTTGTGTGGGTGAGGTGGGTGTGGGGAGGTGGTTAGGAGACATGAATGCAACTGCCTCATCCTGCAGCTGTTTCACCTCATCCTGCAGCTGTTTCACCTCATCCAGATGGAAGTGAAAAGGAAGGGGTGGTCAGAATGTATCCTCGTTTTTACCCCAGTCACCTCTGATTAGAGGATATCCCTGCTAATTCTGACTGTCGTGGTGGGCTATGGTACGGCTGTTATTCACCATTAATATCCAGGAATCTACACTGTGTCCATACAATTTATGCTTGTGGTTTACTCTTGTTCATGAAATCAAAGGCCCCCAGCCATGTCAATAGAAACATCAAGCAGTCCTACATTTTCTTCCTGACGGAGTTGTGCGCAGGGCCCTCAGATTCTCTTTAGAAGTAGTTAAATATGCAAGTGCCGTGACCGAAGACTTTGCGCTTCTACTCTCGAATGTTGTCCCGACAGACTTCGCAAGAGGACATTTGTTTGCATCCGAGGTGGCGTAATAATCAGTTAATGAATCTATAACTCTATTGCCACACGTTAACATACCAATTCAGTCTATGACTTACTCCAGTGGGAGGAGATTTTAGTTATGAGTCCTGACCGTTATATCTTTGCATCTCAAGAAATGCTGAAAGGACTACAAGAGAAAGAGCAACAAAGGAAGATAATATCCCTTCTCACTTCTTCGATTTAAAAAATGAGTTTTATGGCCCTGGCCGGTGTGGCTCAGTGGACTGAGCGCCGGCCTGTGAACCAAAGGGTCACCAGTTCGATTCCCAGTCAGGGCGCATGCCTGGGTTGCGGACCAGGTCCCCAGTAGGGGGCACATGAGAAGCAACCACACATTGATGTCTCTCTCCCTCTCTTTCTACCTCCCTTTCCCTCTGTCTAAAAATAAATAAATAAATAAAATCTTTAAAAAATGAGTTTTATGATACAAATGTTGCTTCTCATGAGCCGTTCTTCTGGCAATATGGCTGGTACGCTGTATTTCATCAAATGCCAAATGTTTTCTCCGAACTACAAGTACTCTTCTAGTTTAAGGAGAGAGAAATTGCTCAGGGTGGAAATAGGCAGGGCTGGGCTCAGGAGAGAAGATGTGAACCATAACAAAAATGATGGGTCAGGTGGAGAGAAGCCAACCTTAGGGAGGGAACCGCCTACGGAAGCACGGATATGGGAGTGGTCTGTGAGCTTGTTTAATGATAAAGTGAACAGTTTCATTGAATGAGGTGTATGTGGTGGATATCAATATAAAGTAAGAGATGGGCTGGATGTTAAAAAAAATCACTGGGGTTTCCCAATGTAGAGTCATCAATTAAAAGTTGACTTGCATTTACATATCATAGGGTCACTTTCTGTGTTCATAGATCATGTTTTTGTATTTTTCTTTAAATAATTGAAAAACGGTGTTTGGTGGAAAATTTGATAAAATATTCGGACGGGCTTATATTTTGGTTTATCGATGCATTTCAACATTACTTTTTAAAAGTGACATTCCAAAGTTCATAGGTATAATGTTTGAAACCAGTAACAGAGAGTCTTAGAATCCGAAAGGATATACTTCCTCATGTGGTTATGTGTTGGCTATGGAGTGGCTGCTGGGCCAGGTGAGCTCTCTCTGTGTCCACTTAATGCGAGACTTCAGTAGAACTGTGGTCTCATTCACAATGGTGTCATTAAATGAATACTGTATCTTATTTGTACATTATGCAATCTTAGTTGTTATAAAAGCATATATTTGGCCTTCCTGGTATGTGATCATAGCCATAAAGGCAAGAGTGGTTTCTTTTTATGAAGACAGTAGTTTGTACAGAGTGGAAGTGTAACACGTTTTTTCTTGAATTGACTTGAATGGTACTTATTGCCATATGATTTTGTTCTTGTTTCTCTAAGGCATTCATAGATATTCAGTGAGTATCCATGGAGTAAATAAATGGTTGTCAGTTTCAGTAATAACTCAACTAGTGGTTTTGAGCAAATATGCTAATTCTTGATGTTCCTTAGTTTGGTATCATATAAGTAGTCCCATTGCTGATCATTAGACTGCCTTTGGGAAGCTAGGTTCTCCATAAGAAAAGACCAAAACAGCATGTTGGACTTCACAGAATGTAGACTAGCAGCAGCTGTCGTGTGTTTTGACATCAGCTATGATTTTCCTTCTGTCCCCCATATGTTAAAATTAAACTGTGCACATATGTTCTATATGCCATAATAAGGTTTTGTGGGCATACATCTAGTTGCTTAGTTCTTATCTTTAAACTACCATTGGATAAACCAAAGATAAATAAGGAGCCTTATAACTGTGAAATTTAGCACAAAGGACATTTAAAAACACTCCAATTTAAGCAGGGTTTTTAGGATAACCAGATGAAAGTTTCAAGAAGAATGTTTATAATGAGTTGCCTCATGAAGCAATGAATTATTTCCAAAATATTCAAGCAGAGGCTGATATTTTCGTCAGGCGTTTCTTACATGAAAAGCGAGAATAGGTTTCACATCAATTCTGTAAAGAGTCATCAAATGTGTATTCTGTTCCAAAGCCTTTCCCCTCTATTTGGAAACATGAGTAGAGTTTCAGCAGCTGGGGTGAGATGAGGCAAAAGTTATTTCAAGTGATTAGATTAACAAGAAGCAAAGAATTCTGGGGCGGCTGGTGTCATGATAAAAAATGATTACATTTTGAGAGAGGAAAAAAAAAATCCTTGAAAAATAGATTTGGAGCAATTATACCAGGTCTTTAAGTCAGCGAGAAATTTGGTCTTGATTCTTATTTGAAGAATAGTCCTTGAAAGTTTTGAATTCCATGATATAGTTAGTGTTTATTTAGATCATTCCGGGCACAGCAAGAGCATTGGGTTGAAGCAGAAATGCTGGAAGTGAAGAGAATGGTTAGGAGACTATTTTTGCGATTCAGACAGGAGTGACCTGGAGGTAGGAAGAGAAGGAAAGACTGTGGAGTGTGTTTGTGGGAGACTTTTACCACAAAGGCTACTGATTCTTCTTTTTTTTTTTTTTTTAGATTTTATTTATTTATCTTCAGAGGGGAAGGGAAGGAGAGAGGGAGAGAAACATCAATGTGCGGTTGCCTCTTGTATGTCCCCTGCTGGGAACTGGCCTGGTAACCCAGGCATGTGCCCTGACTGGGAATCGAACCTCGATCCTTCGGTTCGCAGGCCCGCGCTCAATCCACTGAGCTACACCAGCCAGGGCTAGGCTACTGATTCTTAAGGGTGTTAAATAATAGCGTAGAATTTTTAACCAGCAGTCACAGAATATGTGAATGTATTGGTAATTATGTTTTTTCTTTAACTTAGAAGTTGAGGAGGAGAAATTTTAAGAAGATTTTTTCAGCCTGTTAGGCTTAATATAGTCTTTCATTCAGGGAATGAGTAACCACTGAGAGAGCTTATTAGCCACACAAACAAAGAAACAAATGAAAACAAGGTGGTTGATCAAAATACTAGATGCTTTACTCTTTAGCCTCTGATAATTTGTGTCTTTAGAGAAATATTTGTATTATGAGAAACTTGCAAGTTTCTAATTTTCACTTGTATTCATTAATGTGGGTGCTATGCTATGTAGGTCTATAAATGATGAGCCTATGTAACTGTTTATACTAACCTGGATGATTTCACACATTTAAAGATGTATGTTTAGTGCAGGTAAAGATTAGTTTGATTTTGCGATTTAATCATGTAGGCGATGTAGTTTTTGCATATTTTTTAATTCCATTTCCACTTCCCTTCTTCCTTCCTTCCTTTTTAAAATCTAACAGACTCTCCTATAAGGTCTTTCCAAGGCTTCTTCTGAATTATTTACATTATAATTTTACTTTTTGTTTGATCATAAACACTACCTATTGTGAAAGCAGAGGTAGGTGATGTATTTGCTCCCTACTACTTTTCAGAATTGGATCTCGCCTCTTTCTGGATGTGCTCCAACTCACTGGTCGTACCGCCTCAAAGGTGCTCAATAGTGTCTTTTTAAATAGTGTCACGGCCGTGTGTTTTCTCAGTGCTCTGCGGACATTCCTCTGATGCAATTCACATTGTATTATATTGTGACGTATGATTTTTTGTTATATAGTTCATCGGAAGAGCAAATTTTTGAAATGCGGGGCTATCCTTTTACCTTTTCAGTCGGTGTGTGGCGTGAGTTGCAACTTAGTGAGTCGTAGCAAATGAGGCAATGTTTTTATTCTATTAAATATTCACTCTTTGCAGAAGCCCACGTTCACCTTTCATTTCGATCAGATATACTGGTTGTCTGTATTTCGGTCAATCAACTTTGTTTTACTGTAACTTTTTCCTACTTTTTTTTTTTTTTTTTTTTTTAAAGATTTTATTTATTTATTTTTAGAGAGGGGAAGGGAGGGAGAAAGAGAGAGAAACATCAATGTGTGGTTGCCTCTTGCATGGATCCACTGGGGATCTGGCCCACAACCCAGGCATGTGCCCTGACTAGGAATCGAACCTGCGACACTACTTTTTCCTACTTTTTTCAAACTCATTGTAAATATTCTGAAGTCCTTTGTAAGATGTAGAGTATGTTTAAAGAATCCTGTTATATGAATGCGACAATAGCCACTGTGAATTCAGTGTTAGAGCGTTTGTCCTCTAAGGAATATTTGTAAAAGAAAGCCGACTCAATAAATAATAAAAACATACGTGGGATGTGGCTTTTTAAAAAGTATTGAGTCTTACAGAAAAAATTAGATGGTACTGGTGCTACATTTTACCGAAGTTATTGACTCCATAAACATGAATAAAATGATCTAATTCTGTCATCCGAACATGTTCATACTAGTTGGGGTGGGAGCCAGCTTTCTAACGTGTCAGCCGGACGTTAGGTCTTGAACCATAACGTGGGGAAGATAAAACAGGGTTTGGGAGCAGAGTGAAGACCCAGGGAATCCAGGGCAGAAAGGCCGCTGGTAGGCCCCGCCCTGCATGACGTCAGCGCCTTATATGAGGGCGAAGGTCAGTATCCTTCCCCATGCAGGCCGTGGATGAAATTCAGCGTCTTTCTGCAGAGCCTACACTCAGCGTCCTAACCTTTGAAATAAATGTAATTTTATAATAGTTTCCTATTTACAAGAAATTTGCAAAGATAGTATGGAGAGTTTCCATACATCCCACACCAGTCTTCCTATTTGTTAATGTCTTACCCAGTGCGGTGTATTTGTCCAACTAATGAACTGATGCTGATACATTATTACTAACTGAAGTCCATAC
Organism: Glossophaga mutica; assembly: GCA_039655065.1. Lineage (NCBI taxonomy): Eukaryota > Metazoa > Chordata > Mammalia > Chiroptera > Phyllostomidae > Glossophaga > Glossophaga mutica. Next base: position 5,423,615 of record CM077305.1, read on the forward strand.
TTTTATTCAGGCCTGATTTTTAAAAATTCAGTGTTCTTTTTCTGGTCCAGGTTCCCTTTCAAAATGTGCTTTATATTAAGTCCTCGTGTCTCCTTAGCCTCCTCTGGACTGTGACATTTTCTTAGACTTGCCTTGTTTTAAATGACAGTTTTGAGGAAAATATTTTATTAAATATCTTTTAATTAGGGTTGGTTTGGTATTTTTCTTGTGGTTAGACAAGAGTTGTGAGTTTCCAGGAAGGAGAGCATAGAGGTAAGGGACCCTTCTCTGATGGTACGTTTGTGTCAAGTGTATATGCTGTGACTATGACGTCATGAGGCTAACCTTGATCACCAAACTGATGTCGTGTGTCTCAGGTTTCTCCATACTGTATTCTGTGCAAGGAATTCACTGTGTGCGCCCTGCACATAACAGGTGGAAAATTATGCCCCATCTTCTTTACAGGAGTGTGTATGTGTCTTATTTGGAATTACTCTGCAAAGGAGATTTTGCTCTAATCTGGCATTTATTTTTTGATTCAATCATTCATTTACATTCTTAAGTACTCATGGAAATTTATTTTATACTTTGGATTATAACCCAATACTATATTATATGTTTTACTGCTTAAAATCTTCCTGTTTAGACCACTGGGACATCATGGAAAGTGGCATTAGAAACCAAATTCTAGGCACTGAGTGTGCTCATTGCTTCTGGGGGTGTATTATTATCAACTTGCATAAAGTTAACTCAAACCATTTCATCAAACTAAATGACTGCTTAAAACATATCACCCACCTGATCAAACCCAAACTTCATGAAACTGGGTTTGCGAGATTCTTAATTGTTTCCCATTCAAGGCCTAGGATGCCAACACTTAACAGAAAGAGACACAACTTGCTCTTTTGATCAGCTTCTGTTATTTGGGGCTTCCTGCCACTCACACTCAAACCTAATCCTAGTTATATTCGGTATAACAGGCATTTTATGATACGAATCTTAAACAGCTCACAGCTGTTTCTCTCAGCTTTCCACTTCAGAGGATTATGTATCCAGTCACCTACATCTAATCAAATAAAGACTTATTAAACACCTCCTGGGAGCCAAGTTCTCCAGTAGGAGCTAGGAAGAAATTTTATTTTTTCCTTTCCTTTTTTTTTTATTAATGGCATTTTAAAATTTTTTGTTCAGGTACAGTTGTCTCCATTGCCCCCCCACTCCCCCTGGCCCCATCCATCCCTGCCTCCCACCCTCAATCCTAACCCCCTTTGGCTTTGTCCATGTGTCCCTTATACATGTCCCTTGATGACCCTTCCCCTTTTTCCTCCTGTTATCCTCTGCTCCCTCCCCTCTGGGTACTGTCAGTTTGGTCTTTATTTCAATGTCTCTGGTTATAACTTGCTTGCTTGTTTGGTTTGTTGATTAGTTTACACTCATAGATGAGATCATATGGTATTTGTCTTTCACTGTCTGGCTTATTTCACTTAGCATAATGCTCTCCAGTTCCATCCATGCTGTAGCAAAGGGTAGAAGCTCCTTCTTTCTTTCTGCTGCATAGAATTCCGTTGTGTAAATGTACCACAGTTCTTTGATCCACTCATTTACTGACGGGCACTACAATGGACAAGTTAAAGAGAGTCCCTGCCCTACTGACACTGTATTCTAGTCATGCAATGGGGAGGAAGTTTCCTGAGCACGCAATTCAATTCTTTCTTCTCCTTTTTTACTTTTTTATTTGAAGTTATTGGGGTGACACTGGTTAACAAAATTATGCAAGTTTCAGGTGCACAGTTCTACAACACGTTGTCTGTACACTATACAGTGTGTTCACTACCCAAGTCAGTCTCTGTCCATCACCGTTTATCCCCCATACCACCCCCCACCTCCCTCCAACCCCCTCCCCACAGCAGTCACCACACGGTTGCCTGTGTCCATGAGTTTTTCTCTTTAATTTTTATTTTCTGCTCAGTCCCTCCACCCTTCCCACCGAGCCCCCTTGCCTGCCGGCTTTGGGCCTGCTCTCCATCTCTGAGTCCGTCTCAGTTCAGTTCGTATGTCATATGTGTATACATGCTCCTACTTGAGGTGCCCCTCACTTTCTGTTGTCGCCATGGACATCTCCTGACTGCTTGTTAAGGCTCCCTGAAGCATCATTGCCCCACCAGGGAAGTCCGTCCTGTTTTCTCCGGCAGTCTTGGTCATTCCATCTCTGCTCCCGGAGCACCTTCATGAACCCTCGGTCTCGGTAGTAAGTCCTATCATTTATCTAGTGGACCACAGGCTCCTGCAAACTGGTTGCATGTTGTCATTCAAGCATTGTTATCACCTACCGAAATTCTCGCAGATGTGGGATGTTGGTATAATTCTATTTTATTAATTTACAGTGAGGGATGTTCCATTTGAAGTAAGGTACTGTTAGTATTTACTGTACTATTCAGCAAACTCCCTTCACTTACCAAGGTGACAGGGAAACTCAGTTAATGGTCAAAAGTTGGCAGTCTGCATGATGATTCTGGAGTCAAATATAAAGCTTTCCCAGTTGGCCTGGAGGGTGTTTCGGCAGGCTGTGTTAAGGAACAATTGCTATCCATGACAGGATACACTGCAATGATAACCTTTTTTTAGATTCCAAATTGTATCTTATTATAGTGAAAAAACGAACTTGAAAATCCCTCATAACAGCAGCATAGATATCGATCAATGGTGCTAACACAGTCAGTGTTCATGCTCATATTAGAAGACATCACTGTATTTTAGCTGAACACAAGTTGAAATAGTCGGCTTGCGTTTTGGGGGCTTATTAGAGGAGTAAATTTTATCTTCAAACACTGGCATCACACTTGGCCTGCTGAGCTACGCCTGCTGTGAGAGGCATGCACACACCGTACAGACCGAGAAGGAGGAACCGGAGCCTTCGTGCGTCAGGCCTTGCTTACTCCACAGCCCGCAGGCCTGGCGTGTGGCAGCGGTGGGAGGCTTCTCAACTGTCCCAATGCACACTTCTCTCTCTTCTTTTCTCCCCCATCCTCCCTCCTTCTCTCCTTCCCTTCTCCTTTCCTCCTTACCCTCCCTCCCTCTCTTCCTCCCTCCCTCCTTCCTTCTTTCCTCCCTCCCTCCTTCCTTCCCTCTCTTCCTCCCTCCCTCCCTTCCTGTCTCCCTTCCTCCCTCCCTCTCTTCCTTCCTCCCTTCCTCCCTCCCTTCCTGCCTCCTCCCTCCCTCCCTCCCTCTCTCTACCCCCCCACTCTCTCTTCCCCAGCCTGGGAGCCTGTGTAGTTGAAATTTTCAGTTTACTATACCTTCCCATACTCTAACATGCAACTTTATCTCACCCACATAGCCTAAATGTGTCTCACTCCCCTGAGCAACCAAATCTCTTGGGTTACTCTTATCTCTGGGTTATTACATCCTCATGTGATAATCTCACCGCTCTTGTCTGGGTGGAGGTGCCCTCATGCTAACAAAGGTAAAAGATTGATTTATAAGACAATGACACAATGCTGAGGGCATACTAAATACTAGCATTAATAGTAATAATCTGTAAGGCTCAAAGAAGAAGTATGTTTGTGTCGATCAAGTTTTAGGACTTGAACAGTAAGGAAGAGGCTCCTTGGGCAGAGTGGACACCTAGTGAGTGTTTGCTGGGTGGACACAATGTGATTGTGGTATTTTAAACAGCAGGCTGAACACTCACTCAGATAAATTTAGAGAGAATGAGATGAGGATAAAAACCATTTGTTCACGTTTGAAAGGCTCCAATCTGGAAACAAACATGTGTCTTGTGGACAGGCCACGTTGTGGTTACTGTTGCTAAAAAACAGTAGGCTCGTATTCTGAGTGTCTCAAATTTAGTCAATGTCCACTAGAAGCACCCTTCCCTTAATTAGTAAAGTTACACTACTGCTTTATAGCAAGTCACAGATTTGATAAAGGAAAGCTGGACCTTTAATGAGATTGCTCAAAAATGTCAGTCTTTTCATTGAGGCTGTCCTGGATCAGTCCCGAAGCTTTGTGTTGCTGTGATTATTAGTAGCTCATCTTTCTCTTTTTGTGTGTTTTCACAAAAGACAATGTACAATGTTTGGTTATAGAAACTGAGGTAGTGCTGAATATTTGAGGAAAAGTTGGTCATCTATCACCTGTAATTTAAATGATAAAAAGGTGAAAATGATGACCATGCAGAATAATTTGGGTTGTAAAACAGGCGACATAGTCTGACTCCCTGTGGCTTTCAGAAGCAGGACGTGGCAGCCTTGGCCTGGATTTTTCTCTGGTCTGACTTGGAGGAAGCAGAAAGACAGGATGACCTTGTAAGACGCATTCCCAGCTTAGTAATCATCATGTGGACTTGACGGGTTAGTGATGTTCCTACTTGCCAGAAGCTTTCAAGGCAGGCTTTTCTTAAGCTAAGATTAGAAGTCACTGATTTCTAGTGTCCTTTAAGTGTTCAGTGCCTTGGCTTATGGTATTTTATCTTTCTGCACACACGTTCGTGTGGACCCCCGGTAACCCTCGGAACCTGTACAATTAAAGAAGGTTTTGGTGAAGTTCTGATAGGATATATTGTTTTCTGGAAACATGAACATATACTGTATAGTTCTCTAAATCAGGAATTGAATATTTGGTGATGGTTTTTAACATGGAATTATAGGATCTAGACTCTGCTTACCTTTGTATGCCATCTAATATTGATGTGGGAATTTGAAGAGTCTGTGCATGATTTTCAGTTAAAAAGGAATTCCTAACATTGATCCAATAGTTGTGCTTATAGCTTTTCTTCTACTTCTCTGTCAGTAAAGGCCTAAACACCCTCCGGCGTGACCTTCACCCTGAAATATAATTTACGTGTCTCCTTCTGACCAGAAGAGGATGCTCCTTAATTCTCAATTTGTAGGATTGAAATCTTTCTCACCCACACACGTTTATTTCCCTTTGGAAAAGGTGCTCCTCTCGCATGGATGTCTTTTGTGAATCTGCTTATTTCTGCCACATTTTCAGTGGGGCCTTGGAACCACTTCACAGTCTCAGCGGGAAGTGGGGAAGGACATGGCCGTGCGCCCTCCTCCCTCCCAGCCAGTCGCAGCCCTCCTCTCCGCTGCTATGGCAACAGTTGTAGAGGGAACCCGCTCAGACGGGAGCCAGATGGATGGAGTGGGTGCCAGTGGCAGTGTCGCAGGGCAGCTGCGTGGGGCTGGGATGCACTGAACTTGGCTGTGTTCCTCTCCAATAGACGGGGGGATGGAGAAGGAAGGAAAAGGGCGGAAACCGCGGAGCATCCCGAAGCTGAGCAACTGTTCACGGAGCACCGTCCACAGTCACGTGAAATCTGAATTTCCTGCTTAGCTTTTCTGAAGTGATCTAAATATGCTAATATCTACACTCTATTGAAAAACACACTCTTCGTGATATAACTTCTGTTCTCATTGGCTCCCTATGAAACATTTCCTCTAAAATATTAATTTTTACCCAATCTCTCTAATCTCACAGCGAATAATCTCCTGAATTCTTGTTAACATTATATTCTTTATTATTGATGGAAACAGTTGGACAATTTATTCTCATTACATAATGTTACCATTAGATCACATTTTAAGGTACATAATGTCAAATCACTCTGTTGTACACCCGAAACTAATATAATATTGTATGTCAACTATGCTAAAAATAAGTTAAGAAAATACAGCATTAGTTTTAGTTTTGTAGCTGCTGAGTGTATAACTATTTTTAAAGATGCTTATTTAGAGTTAATAAGGATTTTCTATCCTCAAAGAGCTCTTATATAAAAATCAAGATTTATATTAAATGAATGGAAAAGAAGACTAACAATTGATTCAGTAATAAAACAGATCTCTATAAAGAACTGACTTTTAAGCAAACAATTTGCTCTCAATGAGAGGTTAGAAACCCCCAAATAAAGATGGAAATACAATTAAAATAAAACAAAACCATTTTAAAAGATCTATTTGAGTTGTGATTTCCTCTTTTAGTGATAAAACAACTTACATCGTAAGCAGCGGTACATATGACCCATTATTATTTAACCTTTTGATAATATTTAATTATTTTTCCAATAAGTTTTAAATTGAAGATCAAATTTGAGATGAACTTTGTGTCCCAAGGGGCTGGTATCAGCTGCTAACAGGAACCTCTGGTTTAGTTGACAAACATGAAAATGGAGTTTCTTATAGACTGGTTCCTAGAAGTACAATAAAATAGTTAGGTTGGCTAAAGAACAATTGAATAATTTTTTCAAAAAACCAAAAAACAAAAAACATTTTCTGGCCCTCATTCTGATGCAGTGGTAGGTGTTAGGTGTCAGAGCAATCTGTTGTTCGCGTGTCATTAAACAGCATGACACATGTTGCCCAGAAACTCAGTGATCACCTAAAATTCCCAGGTGAAGTAAGGTTAATTAAAATGCTTTTCTTGGCTTATTATAGTTGTTTATGTATCTCCATGTTCTGACAAAATGTCATGTCAACATCGTAAAATATTACATTTGTATGTAGGTAGTGCTTATGTAAGGTCTGAAATTCATGAAAAACTAAAGAATCTGAACTCACTACTTTTTTACCTTTTCACAGAGACTCTGTATCATTTCCATAAGAAATGCAGTCATTTCATTCAGTATTTATGTAAACATATCATTTTTCTCATTTGTTCCTCACAATATTCCATTGATTTTTCCCAGCTAAAATGAGAGACCCAGCGAGCTGGAATTATTTTATTTCACTTAAAGTAATTCATGACTTTTGGGTAAAACTGGAATATAGCCTTTCACCATGTTTCAAATGTCTAAGAACGATAGTTTTAAAATTACTGAAAGGTTTACTCTGTTCATTAATAAAGCATGTGACAATTCAAAAAATAATAAAATAAGTCACGGCATAGCAGGTGTCTTACTCCAAAGGGCACCTGTTAAATATTGGCAGAATAAATGAGTGCATGAACAAATGATTCAATGTACAGGAAGTCGAAAATTTCAGTGAAGTTAAGCAGCTCGCCAAGTTACAGTGAGTGACCGCAGGGGCTGTGAACAAAAGGAGGCTTGGGCAGTGTGAAAACCTGGGTGCAGAGAGGGCCAGGAGCCTGAAAACAGTCCTCCATTCAGTTTGGTGAGTGTTGCAAAGGATTGCTTAAAATCAGGATTTGCCCCCAAAAGTATTATGTGTACTTTGGGATAGGGTACCACTCTGTGCAAACATTGTGTGAGATGAGATCAGTTTGAAGCTGGTTTTGGATAAGGTTTGACCTGGAAGGCTTACTGAATATGAGTTAGCTTGCATATACCTGTGTAGAAACAAATGTTGTTTTCAAAGTATGTACATCAAGTAATGTTTCAGAGTTCTGGAGCGGTGCATGCTAGTTTTAAACTTTCATGTACAGACTCTGAGTGCTATGTGCTGTCACCTTGCTGAAAGATGGTTTATTGAAAAGAAGGGGACCAGAGCAGAATCTCAGTAAGTTCAGATGAGGGTGCATTTTTACAGATACGGCAGGATGCCCGTGGGTGCGTAGGGTGGACAGGATGAGGGAGGATCTTCTGTGTAAGGCAGAAGAGGCTTTGACAAGCTCACGAGGACTGGAGAGCCACCAGGGGCGGCGTGGGTGGAGCAGGCTAGGCAAAGGATCACTGTGAAGGAAGGCAAGTGTACTTAGAAAAAGACAGATGGATTTCAGAGCAAAGGTTTAGGTACACAAAGCTGGGTATACAGGACAGGGCAAAAGTAGGTTTACCATTGCGAGTATGTGAAAGACTTTGTTCTTGTATTATTCTTTATTAATCACTACATTACTTTCCATACCAGTGACTGTAAACCTACTTTTGCCTCACCCTGTATATCAGTTGGCTGAAAAGAGAGAGCCTTTTTCTGCTGAGAAAAGAGTAAAAATAATAAGAAAAGTTGGTCAAGCCATTCTCTAGTGATGGTTATCACTGCAGCAGCATCAGGGACCATGGTGGCGGTGCTGAGCGTGGGAGGAGGGCTAATTGGCAGGAACACAGTGAGGATGGTAACGTCCCATTTGATTTCCAGGAAGAAGAAAGCAAAGTCCTTTCCTTAGGATGCTGAGGGGGAAGGCACAAGGTGGCTGGAAGAGAATGCCAAAGTTTGAAATCGCTGTTTAGAAAGAATAAGTCATGTTTTCAGATGTGTTGAGTCCCCTAGCTATGACCTATGCATTTGTCAAGCATCACCAAGGGACCTGTCAGTTCTGGAAAGCAGGAATTCATACTGAGCCTATCAGCAAGGCCAATGCCAACGTGCTCTGACCCCCGTCTGCCCTCACAAATCTGTCTCCTTGCCGCTGCACGGTGGCCATTCTGCGACCTAGTCACCTTGAATCTCCCTGCAGGTTTCCCATGAGCAATGCTCCCTTATGCTTCTGTATGTTTCTCGTGGCGCTCCCTTTGCCTCCGGTTTTCTCTTTACCCTATTTCGTCTGGTCAGTTCCTATCCTTCAAGAGTCTTTCCCAGCAGATTCCTCTTCAACAAGCGTCGTCAGTAGGGCTGCCAGCTAAACCTGGGGATCCCCATACTTGGGACAGAGTTATCCTAACAAATTAATTCCTTCTGAAACTGAAATTTAATTGGGCGATCGGCCTTTGTCTTCGCTCCCCGGCCACCCTCGCTGTTGGCGGCAGGTGGACCAGGTGTTGTCCGAGTTCTGCCAGCGCACCGCTGCAGGAGCCCCCTTCGTGTGCCGACTCTGCGTCCTGACTGCCCGCCTCCCCACTAGACTGTGAACTTCCGGAGACGAGACACCACGTCTCTGTGGACTCGTCACCTAGCCAATGCCTGACACAACACAGGTTGATCCACCGTAGGCTCCTCCTGCTAGATGGTGTGACGTCTTTCCTGGAGAAATTTCAGCATGTTGGGTTAGGGCTGCGGGCCCGGCTGAAGGAACAGAAAAGAAACACTTTTCTGACATTGATCCAAATATGCTCTTATTTTCTTATTAAATACCCGTAGCAATCCCACCCTATAGCGGCCAGAATAAAATCTAAATGCCATGGCCTGAGTTTTGTGGCTCTTCACCGCAACCTGTCTTTTCATCCATAACGCTTAGAAATATTTTCCTCTATGCCCTGGCTTCTCATCGCGTGAAATTATGACACGTTCTCCCCCAAATTCATTGAAACTTCACATCTTACAACGGTATGTTGTACCTCTGCCCTCTTCTCTGTCTTGGAAATCCTACTCCAAGCTGGAACTCAAATAGAGGATCTTGTCGCCGATGAAGCCTGTGCCCCATGTCCCCCGCTCTTCTGAACTCAAGAGTAACTGTCACCTACTTGGGGATTTCTTGAGGCCTGACTTGGGTCAGAATCAATTACATGAGTGTCAGACTTTCCCGCTATATCAGGAAATGTTGGGGGGCACAAGTGGGGCCTGCTTTGGTTTTGTGGCAGACACGCAGCAACTCTTCTGCTGGTGAATTGACAGTCAAGGCTGCAGGGCTGGAACCACCCCTAACACAAACCTTGGGCCCTTCGAGATGGGACTTGAAGACGGGCGGTTCCTAGATTTCTCAACGGAACTGTGGTTACAACACTCGGTGTCAAGTCCTAGACTAAACAAACAAACAAAAAAAACCCTCCAACATCAAACAGAGGAATGGGTGGGGGGATGGGAGGAGCTCAGTGTCATTTATCAGATAGTTACAGGGTTCTGGGTGTGACCCTCAAGAGTCTCCGACCACTCAACCCCTCCAAACACGAGGGTACTGCAGCCGTTAGAGTTTCGGAATTGCTACCGGTTTTCTAGTGTGAAGACTGTTAGAATAGGTTTTGAAGATTGTTTTTATGAACTCTGGCAGCCCCTGATGGCATTTTAATATGTTTTTTGAAAACACAGAAATGTCATGTATATTTTAAAACAATATCATTCAGAATTCGATGAAAGAACAACTGACTTGTGCTATTGTCTTTGTATTACAACAGAATATAAACAGCCTCTGCTCTGTGATTGATATGAAATTGTGTAACATGGAAAAATTACGTATTTTTTGTCCAGTGAAATTTTGCTAAGTTTTACTGCATTTTTCTTCAAACTTTATTAAGTAACATACTACTTGATGATAATATTCTTGGATTACCAGGAAATATAAAAAATGTTTAAATCATTGAAAATTAGGAAAAAAACATTTTGTCTATATTCTTAGGAGTAATAAAAATCAGAAAATGCCCTTACGCATGCACACCTTTGAAAAGTGACTTATGACAATGGATTTTCATATTTGTGAGGCACACATTGAGACAAAGTTCTGATAGAATATGCCTTTTAATTTGGAAGTAGCCCAGCTGTATCAAAACCTGTGACCGGGGCACCGTGCTCCAACTGAGAGAATACACAGGGTTTACTCTGAGCCCTTTCTGCCATCTCACTGACCTTTTTCTGTTCATCTCACTGAACAGCACAGTGCTGTTCCCAAAGATGTCTGTAATATTGAGTAAGACATATTCTTAAGAAAGCCTGTGTGGGAGGCACCACATAAAACTTTTATTCACGTATAAACTCGCCAAGGGCAGAGCATGGCAAAAAAAAAAAAAAATATGTCCTCCCCATTTTCAAATTCTTAAGTGTATATTGAGTTTAGGTACTAGATTTTCAGGTGAAGTATACTAATCAGAAACATTTTTGCTACCCCAAGTTATTGTCGACTACATTGTTGACAGTGACCTAAAGTTGTTAGTATAGTGGCATTACTCTCTCAGCTTGTTTTGGCATTAGGGATGTTGAAAGATTTAATATATCTCTTACAACTGTACAGCCTAGGAGAGCAAGAAACAACTGCTGGAAAAGGGGATGCAACATGCTTGGTGAATTACAGATCACTAATGGAAACAGAAGAAATACTCATTAAAGTTAGGCAGTAGAGATCAAATGTTAAACCACTAGGCTATTGTGAGTATCTGCTTTACCAACCAAAAGAGATGGTTTGGTTACTATTATCAGCTTTGTATCTGAAGATGTGTATGAATTATCTCTTAATTTAAAAAGCTCATAAAGATTAAAAAATATATATATATTAATTTCCTCTATCATTTCTTAAAATAATATACCATTACAATAACTCTAAAATATTTCACTTAAATTACACATTAAGGATTTTGTTAAGAAATTAAGATAATTAGCCCTGGCTGGTGTAGCTCAGTGGATCGAGCACGGGCTGTGAACGAAAGGATCACTGGTTCGATTCCCAGTCAGGGCACATGCCTGGGTTGTGGGTCAGGTCCCCAGTGGGGTCTATGTGAGAGGCAACCATACATTGATGTTTCGCTCCCTCTCTTTCTCCCTCCCTCCCCCTCTGTCTAAAAATAAAATAAAATCTTAAAAAAAAAGAAATTAAGATAATTATTCCTCACCATTTATTTGTTAGCACTTTCTTCTATTTTTAGATGGGTTTGTTATTTATTCTATTGAATGGCTGAAAAATTCATCTACCTTACAATTTCCTGGTGCTGTCACTGATGGAGAATGAGTGACTCCCACCAAGAGGGTGGAGGTGCAGCTGGTGCCGCACGAGCCGGCGGTGCTCAGCCCTGAGGGCCGTCTCCCGTATTCAGCATCACCTGTAAAATTTATCTCATACCTGATCCTGGCAGAGGAATGGTCCTCTCTCTGTCCCCGGTGTGCCGGTTAAAAAACAAGGTTTTAGCAGTGGGCAGAACGGGTGTAGAATATGGCCCTATTTTGTGGAGCTTGCTAAAACTTTTATTACCCATTATTTGCTCTTCTGTGAAATGGAGAGTGTGGATAATACCAACTTTGGGGCTTTTTTGAGGGCTAAAAGTATAAGCACTTACCAATCCATATATAGTATATAACAGCTGCAATTATTCTTATTACAAAATCCATGTAGGAGCATAATTTCCAAACCTACTTCTGAGCACATAAGTGCTTATCTAGTATACAAATTATTGGGAATTAAAAAACACAGAAATTCTTTGTAATAATCCAAACAAGATGAAAATAGTTTTATTGCTTAGTAATAACTTTAATAAGACAAAAAACTCACTTTTTTAGTTTTCTATCCTTTCACTATTTGTCTTAGTAATGTCCCAAGATTTTTAATTATGCATCCAAAAAAAAAAAAAAAAACAGAAGACAAATCAGAAAACTTGGAAAGTGATAAGGAGAGGAAAAGAACATATTTTTCATTCAATGTTTAATGTTGCATAAAATACGCCTAAGTAAAGGGGGGGCATTCACATGACGTAAGGTCGTAGCTAATTTAAACGAATGCTTTTACAGCCCGCCTTGAAGTACAAACCAATCAACTGCTTTTGGATATTTTCCTAGAACTTTTTTTTTCCCATTAGCAAATGCAATAAGTGCTAACAGGAGGAAGCTAAGCAGAAGACTGCCATATCTGAGTGAAATCTATCAGGAAATGAGGGCACGTGTATGGGGAATGAGTTTGCCCAAGTGGAGTTTTGGCCGTGACTCAGGGGGCCAGGCTACGGCCGCCAAACTGCCACCTGTGCCCTAGATAGCAAAGGTGTTCAGAGCTGGAGAGCAGCTCTTCCCGGCCGATTTCTGGGCCAGCAGCGCTGCTGCCCCACGCCCAGCGTGAGTGAGCCGGGCACTGAACCGAGGCTCGCCTCTGAAGTTGATGTTCACCTTGACTGCGAGCGCTTTCTGATCTCTTTTTTTTACAGTAGTAACACAACAACAGTGTACGTTCTGTATCAGTTGGGAGAGATTCAGCTGTGAATATTAATGACCCAAAAAGACAAGTGGAGTCCAGAGGCTCAGGGACGCAGGCTAATTTTTTTTTTCTCTGCTCCACCCTCCTTAGCCCTTGGCTTCCATTATTAAGGTGACATTATAGTCACAATATAACTTGTGGAGCCCTCACCTTCATATCCTCATTTCAAAAGGAAGAAGGGGAAAGGCAAAAGAGGACACCCCTCTTTGAGTCACTCCCCTGCCCTTCTTTAGCTTAGTTACTTGCGTTTGTATTTTATTGCCTGCTCCTCTCCGTAAGGAAGCACGGCAAATGTAATTTATAGCTAGAAACATTTTGACCCTGTTAAAATAGTGTTTCTTTAAGGAAGGAAGGGTGGTGAGGGGAGATAGGATAGGCAGCCAGGAGTCTCTACCATGCTTCTTATGTTTAAACCACACGAATTATCCAAACATGTTTCAGCAAACAGAGCTGGTAGCTTCTGTATGGCTGTGCCTTAGCTTAGGGGCAGCGTGCAAACACCAATAATGTCCAGAGTTTGGTTTGTGGAGGAACAGCATCGGGGTTTGTATAAAGTAGAGCTTCAGAGACTCTGGTGCACAGGGCGGGTGGGGACTCGACATCCCTTTGGGGGTCCCTGAGCGTCTTGGCGTTATGGACGCCTCTCCCTCCAGCAATGTGGTGGAGAGTGTTCTTGCAGATGTCCCCTCTTCTGATATTGCTTAACAGGGTCGTGTCCAGAATTTCTGTCGGAGTGCGAGGACAGAAATTGCTTGAGGGGGGACAGAGGCATGCAGAGTGTTGGCAGCTGCGGAAACAAAGACTTTTACGTGAAACTGAGGGCGTGCCTCTAGGCCACGTGGAAAAACACAGATTGTGGGGGAGGAGCTCAAAGCCCCTTTTCCTGTGATTCGGGGCTTCGGCTGTTTGCGAACCTGCTTACCTCCTCATTCCAGACATCTCAACCCCTGCCTGGAAAAGCAGCAGATCTCTGGAATGCTCCCAAGCCCACCTGTGTCCTTGTTTTCATCTTTCCCAGATTCCTGATACTAGTGGGTTCAGAGTTTAATTTAGCAAATGAATGATGACAAGACAAGGGAGATGCTGTTGGGAAAAACTGGAGGGAAAACAGAAACGAGCAATTCTAACTAAGATCTTTTATTGAGTGTCTATCAAATGCTTACCTTCACTTTCCTTGAGGATCTCAATTAATCCTCCATATAACACTTCAAAATAGGTAACCTTATGATCCCTGCTTCACAAATAAGGACACAGAGACTCTGAGAGTAAACTACTCAAAGCCCCGGTTAGTAACAGCCACAGGTGGATTCCCACCTGGCTCTGATTTCAGAGCCTCGCCCTGCGCCTCTGCCGTAGTAGCAATTCTGTGGGGGAGGGAGGCTCGCTCTCCTCCCCCTACCCCCATTCCCTTTCTTCTTCTTCCTCTTCTATTCCCTCTTATTCTTACAATTACTATTTTTGTGATTTTGCTTGGATTTGTGAAAATCAGTTTCATTTCAGCTATATTTTCTCCTTTACAAATCATTCTCCAGTGTCGTTAAAGGAGTGTATTTGAAAAATCCATATGTGGTTATTTTATTCCCCTGTTTAACACTCATCAGATAACGTCCTCATTTTCCTGAATAAGGCTTTTAAGGCCATTTATATTGTCAGCTTATAATATCATCCTCCCCCAAGCCCCTCCCTTTTCATTACTCTGCATTCGAATACTTGACACTGAACTTCTTGAGGAGCCCTGAACATACCAGGCTCCCTCCCTCCCCGACTTTGACCTCTCTGCTGGGCTCCCTGATGTCACTTGCTCCTCGGGGTCCATCCTCACCACGGCGTGGATTCGCTAAGTTTTAAACCTCTGTCGGGGTCTTGCTTTGCCCCACAAAATTGACAGACATACATCCTCTGCAAACATTACTTCTTTGACTTTATTTTCTAGGAAAATTCTCCTACTTTCTCCAACCCAGCCACACCGGCCATCTAGCAGTTTCTTAACATGCCAGCGAGGCACCCCCCACTAGGGCCCTTACATTCTTTCTCGCCGTGACTCCTTTCTTTCAGAATCACTGAGACTAACTCCGCCGCCCCGTTCTGGCCTTTGCTCAGTGCGGCCCACCTACCCAGATGGTCCCAGGTTGTACGGCCAGGGCCAACCCCAGCCCCACCCCAGCCAAGCCACGTGTGTTCCCTGATCTGACACCACTCTTCCATTTTTGGCTGTAACACTTCGAGTCTTCTTTCTCACATACTGTGTAATTTATGCGTTTGCTTTGTTTATTCCGCATTGTCTGTGTGCTCCTTTCCCCACCGTTAGAATGTAAGCTTTTGAAAGGGGAAACCTTTGTTTTGTCCAGTGATGTATCCTGAGAGCCATATCCATGGGTTCTGCGTCCTCAGATTGGACGCAACCAACTGTGGATCAAAAAGTATTGAAAAAACAAGGCACGTTATTGCTGACGTGTACTGTGTAGTCATGTCTACGTTGGTTGTGTCTGTACTGAACGTATATAGACTCCTTTTTCCATCTTTATTCCTAAACAAAACAATGTAACAACTATTTATGTGGCATTCGCATTGTATTAGGTATTAGTAATCTGTAGGTGATTCAATGTTCATGCAAGGATATTCATGACCGCATTTCCTATAAGGGACCTGAGCATCCGTGGGTTTTGGCATCTGTGCGGTGGGTCAGGGAACAGACACTCTCGCCCTCCTGCGGATACCCAGGAGCGACCGTACATACAGGCACTCCTGGGGGGCAGTGCAGGTTCAGTTGCAGACACTGCAGGAGAATCGCACCAAGGTTTTGGGTTCCTAGTGTACATCCAAGTTTGTTGACACTACGCTATAGTCTACTAAGTGTGCATTAGCGTTACATCTAAAAAAGCAATGGACATACTTTAATGAAAAAATACTTCATTGCCCCCAAATGCTACCCATCAATTGAGGCTTCGGCAGGTTGTGATGTTTTTACTGGTGAGCATCTTGTCCTTCGATTGGTAAACAATGCAATATCTTTGAAGTACAATAAAGCATCACACAATGAAACAAAAAAGGTATGCCTTTACATACGTGATCACAGCTCTGAGTATTTTTACAGAGCTTGGTCTTACATATTAACTTACTCTTTCCAGGTACATTGAATATTTTGAAATACCGATGCATTGTTGATTTCTATATAAATGCTGTATCAATTTATATTCCAACCAATAATGAATGAGTTCATTTTTCTACCTCCTCAATAGGAAAGAAAATCCAAATTAACCAGTGTTATTGGTAATGAATGGTATCTCATTTAAAAATTGTTTATGATTGTATCCCAAGATTGAAAATTATTTATATTATCAGCAAAATTTATTTTTCTTTCATGAATTGTTTGCAATATTTGCATAATTTTCTATTTAGATGTTAGTGTTTTCTTTGTATATTTGTAATATACTTTTCACATGAATCACATTATCTCTTTAATTTAAAAAACTATCTGACTAAAGTTTCATTACTATTTTTCTAATAATTTCTCTTCTACTTTCTTTTATTGCCTCTGCTAGCTTCACAAAAATTTACTACCAGGTTTATTGACCTCCTTGTCAACAAATCTAAGGGGTATTATTTTTTCCCCTTGACCTTTTCTCCCTTCTGTTCTTTGTACAAAACCTGCTTTTGTTTGACTTTCAAAGACTCAGCCATGGCTTTGCCTATTATTTCTCAACGGACACTTTAGGTGCTTCCTTTTAAAGTTTCTTCTGTAGATCAACTTTATGTCACCATCCCGCATGATTGCACTGTTTTCCTAAGGATTCATGCCGTGAACGATGTGCTCATGTCCGTGACCTTGAGCATCATTGCTATGATAGTCTATGTGTGCCTCTCTCTTTTGCTTAAATCCCAAATCATCTCAGTAATGTGATAAAACACAGGGTTTTCTGTTTCTGGAAGGAATGTTTTCATTAGCCTTGAGAAATGACAATGTCGTATACAGGGTTGTTATTGACACAGTGGTGACTTTTACTAGGCGGTAAGATTTTGAAATGAGATTGGAGGCCATGTCCCCATGTGTTAACAATGGCTCATTTGGGTATACCTCAGGGTGGTTAGAAATGTGTCCTAGAAATAGTGTGGCGTGGAATCAGCTAGATCTACTATTCTGCAGATTTGTTTAAATTCTTATTTTTAATTTAACAAATATTTACTGAGTTCTATGCAAAGCTAACCATGCATGTAAAGAACTGGGAGTATAATGAAAAGCAAACCGCAGTTTTTATGTACATGGAGCACATGGTCTAAAGAAGCGGACAGACAGACAGGCAGCTGTGCCTCAGCCTGATCAGTGAGGAGATGAAGTTCAAGGGTGCTGTGGAACATGAAGGGAGGATTTCCGATATCATCCCAAGGGCCGTGGGGAAAGGTTTCTAGAAGAAATGAAGGCTATCTTGAGATCTAAATTTGTAAAGGAGTCAGACAAAATTGTAGAGAAGGTGAAGAAAAGGTCAAGACATTCATAAGCAACCACGGCCACTTTAAAGCTTTTCTCAAAAGAATGCTAAAATGATGAGATATTTTAAAGTAGTCTTAAAAAATAAATGGTGGTGCAACTATGAGTCATTGTGAGCAGTATTTATTGTTTTTATTTCTCAGCTTGTTCTGGATGCAGAGATACGGCATTTGAAAATTCCATTTCTGTTTGCGAATGTTACAGCTTAGCCCCCTTTTCAAATTGTTCATAAAGAAGTATATTAGGAAGAAGAAAACTCTGTTATTAAATGTAGTGAAAAGCTACTTTGTTTTTCCAGCTTATATTTTTTTATGTAAGTATAAAGCATTTCTCTGCTGAATAAAGAAAAAAACTCTTTTGCTGAAAAATATAATTAAGGCTTCTGTACATTCTAATTTATAGCTGTTGCCTTTGCCATTAGGGAGAAATATATTACATGATATAAATACATTTATATGTATATACGATATCTGTAATGGAATATATGGGATGCCTCATAAGCCATTTGTGTTATTATAGCCTATTTTTTAATTTAATCTTTATTGTATTTTTTCCTTTAGCTTTTGGTCCCCTTATACCTCCCTGCCCCCAGCAATGACCACACTGTTATCTGTGTCCATGAGTCCCTTTCCCTTTTTGCTCGATCCTGCCACCCCTTAACCCCCCTCCACTAGCTGTCATATCCTAAACTTTTGTTATTATATTCTAGTTTTAGTACAGATAATAGATTTAAGGACAAGTTTTCATGGCCAATGCCAGTAGCTAAAAATTAAGACAAAACTGTTAATAAAGAGCATGAAATTATTTTTAAATGTAGAAAATTGCATGACCTTGTTCTAGAGGAATGTTGATATAATTAAAACTTAAATGGAGTCATGCTTTAGAGTACATTCTGGTGTGTGCATTTTATATCCTACAATATTTTAATATAGAAGTTTTAAATGTCATTCATATGTGCAGAAGAAGATCTATAACAACCATAAACAATGCATTCATTTCTATGGGGAAAAAGCCCAATATGTATTATTCATGGAAAGACTATAAAAATATAAGTATTGATTTCTCCATTTATATACATATATAAAATTAGTTGCACCTTTCCTTCTCCCTCTTCTTTCCTCTTCTTAAGTACATATAAAATTCAAGTAATTTTATATACACTTAAAAACATACATATTTCACACTAATACATGCTATTCAATTAATACTGGTTTTATTAGACATCACTCAATAATGGTTTCACCGTAAAGTCTCATTGACAACATGGCAGGTAAATATTCAAAGAGGCATGATTTATTTTATTCATATATTGTTTATTCAAATTTGCTAATTGAATATGCCTCTTCTGATTTGAAGATGAGCAGTGAAATTAATACCTCCAAGTTCTAGTCAGTTCAGTCTGCTATAACACAGTACTATAGACTGAGTGGCTTAAACAAGATATCCATTTCTCAAACTGCGGAGACTGGGAAGTTCAAGATCCAAGTGCTGGCAGACGTGATACCTGTTCACAGATGACCATGTTCTTGCTACTTCCTCACAAGGCAGAGAGAGAGAGAGAGAATGCCCTCTGGTCTGTCCCTGTGAGGGACTACTCCCTCCAGGAGGGCTCGACTCTCAGGACCTACACACCTGCCACAGGCCCCATCTCCGCATCTCATCACGTTGGGGGCCAGGGATTTAACGTGAATTTGTGCGGAGGGACACAGTCCCATCCGTCATCTCTGCTCATCGATGAAGTTGGCTGATGGGTAGTAACAAAGGTGGCAAAACCCTTAGGAGAACAAGAGCCACTGATCACATCTACAGGGACCTTGAGAGCACTTCCGTCCCCTCAGAGAAAAGTGTTGTCCTGTGGCCTTTCTCATCGGCTGCTCTTAAACAAAAACTCTTTGTAAATACTTTTATTAAATTTAATCCTAAGCAGTGTTAGAATTCCTGTCATGCTGTATGTGTGACCCAGAAATTGGGTCCTTGAATGCACTTTTTTTTCCTTTAGGAAATGCTGATTCTTTTTGATGAGAGTTAGGAAAAGGGATTAGAGAAATATAGTTATAGAGGTTAGATACAACACTTTTCACCCTTGTTGTTCTCAAATGAAAATGCATGTTTCTCCAAATAAACTAGTGAGCATAATACACAGTTATCTTCTATCAACTCTTATGCCACATACATTTACCACAAGAATGAGATAATATGGAGGCCAGAATCAATGTTGAATTTAGCAGAAAACATGACGGTGATTTGTGAGTTTGAATTCTGGGTGAAAGCCCAGATAATGATGATATAACCTTTTGGAGCCCTCCATTTAGGGCTGGTCAGAAATACTGAATTCTACTGAGTTTAAACTGCACCAACTCAGTAGAAATAAGTCCACATTTCCCCTTTTCTAGAGTGTATTTTGGCTCAGGCTAGGGTTAGCCTGTTAGCTCAAATTGATAAGGGATCCGGAAAATACACTTAAAACACAGTGGAGTTGATGTTATCAAATTCCATATTAGAGGAGACCAATACTTTGGTTAATTTAAAATAATCTAAAAAACTCAAAACAGTTTGCACCATCATTAAAAAGAATATTGCCATTCCTGCAATATTTTAAAAATACTGGTCCTGGCTAGCTAGCTCAGTTGGTTAGAGCACAGTCCGAATATGCCAAGGTTGTGGGTTTGATCCCCAGTCACGGCACATATAAGAATCAATCAGTGAATGCATAAATAAGTCGAACAACAAAGCAATCTCTCTCTGTCTCTCTCAAATCAGTAAATATTTTTCCCTAAATTTCTGCAAGTGCAGCATGCATTCCGAACCTAGAAAACAAGTTCTATTCAATAACAATTTTATGGTTACAGAACATGTGACAATGACTATAAAAATAATTAAAACTGTTTTCATGTACTCATTATGTGTAATCGAAATTTAATTTATCATTAGATTATTTTATATACTTATTATACAAGCCACTATAACATTATTGATACTAAAAAAAAAGAAACAGATTTCAATTAGTTTCTGCTAAGAGTTAACTGGAAAACAAATACAAGATGGGGAAAAAGTAGGTGTTGTGTGTATGGAAAACGAGACAATAATTAATGAATAATAATACAAGAACCAACTCTGCATTTTATATACTTACAACTATAAACCTACTTTTGCCCTACCTTGTGGTCATTGAGATCATTTAGATTTTTGAATTAATTTTTGTACATGGGGAAAACTATAATCTAGTTTCATTATTTTTCATGTGGCTTTTCAATTTTCCCAGCACCATTTATTGAAGAGGCTTTCTTTTCTCCATTGTATGATTTTGGCTCCTTTGTCAGAAATGATTTGCCCATATACCTGTGGTTTTATTTCTAGGATCTCAATTTTGTTCCACTGGTCTGTGTGCCCATTGTTCTGCCAAAACCATGCTGCTTTGATTATCACAGATCGGTCATATAATTTGAAGTCAGATAGTGTGATACCTCTGGCTTCATTCTTTTTCCTCAGAATTGCTTTCTTGTTTTTTAGTGATTGACATCTGGATGGCAGTCTTTGCAAGCATTTATTTTGTATATAGAAATTTCTTGGGGGAGGTCGTATTCTTCTTGAATTAATTAAATTAACATTAACAAGTGATAGATTTCACACATCTTTATCCAACTATTCAACATACATTTATCACAATGAACCTTGTGCCAAAGACCTTGAGAGATTAAGAGTTAGATATGATCCTCCCCATTAAGTTTATATTTTAATGGAGAGAACAGGAAGAGAGAATCATAAAATTTCATAATGTGGAGGCTGAGAGAAAGCGATGTAGATAAGGCTTGAGAGATAAGGAAAGGTCAGGTTATGTAGGGCCCTGTATGTTACACTTGGCATTTGACCTTATCTTGCATTTATGGAGTATTGTTGGAGATTTTTAATCAAGAAAGTAGCATCATCATATTTTTGTTTTAGAAAAAAGAAAAACTTTACTTGTAGGGTGGAGGAGGGCAAATACAGAGATATAGAAAAACATAGGAAATTTTGAAATTACCCATGTGAAAAAGGGTACTGTCCAAAATAAGGACTTTGCAATTCAGGACCTTTTACAAAGGAAGGGGGAGGTACAGAATGCAATTACTAATTAAGTGTGGAGGGTGAGGGAACACAGTAAGTCTAGCACTACAACCTTGGTGAGAAATTACCTTGAGGCTTGATATGTGTTAGTGTCTACACAGAATTGAGCTAGGATGTAGAGGATGGCAGAGTTTAATCGTTTGGGGCATCTCCTGAGTGACTTGACTGTGGGTTTTAAAATTAAGAGGGTTATCTTCAGTAGAAGTGAGGTAAGGTGATGGAGTCCCCCGATTATAAGTAATTGTTGACATTAGGGACATGGAAGTGACTCAAGGAGACTGTGTTGTGTGGCACCTGAGAGAGCAGAGAATGCACATCTTAAGGGCACTGCATAAAACTGACCAGAGAAATGGGAGTAAACAAGAAGCAAGAAGGAAAATCACACTCAGAAACAGAATATGGGGTGCATATTTACAGAGGAATGTATGCACCCAGGTGACTATGTAAAGGCGATCAAGCGCATGAGGTCTGCACATTACTTACTGCATTCAGCAGTGTGCAGGTATGTCAGTTTGATCGTGGACATTTTCAGTTGACAGATAGGCAGCACCAGGTTACAAGATGTTTAAATGTCAAACATAGGATAAAAAAAGTACAGGATTTTAAAAAACATTTTGTATATTTAAGAAGAGAAGTAGATATCATTAAAGTGGATGGAGAGGAATATTGGTTCAATGCACCATTAGGAGAGATGTAAGCATGCTTAAATGCTGAAGAGGGAAAACAGAAAAGAAGAATCTGAGGAAGACAGGAGATAACCAATGAAGAGAGAACACTGAGGATTTAGCGAGATAAAGCACCGAAAACATGGGGATGTCAGAGAGACACCCCGCTCCACAGTACAAAATGCTCCAGGAAAGTACATCACACTCCAACATCAGAGGGAGAAAGGGTGGATGGACAAGTTTGTAAATGACAACGTTGTTCTCAGTAAAACTGGAAGTTATATACGTTCTCATGGTTGAGATGAACAGGCAAGGGAGCCAGATTTGGGGAGACTCGGAAAGTTTGAACTAGCTGCCCCGGAGGATCAGACGCCTGCTTTTGTGAACATGCCCATCTCACTCACTGGTGTTTAAAACCTGGTTGATGTTAGAACTCCAAGCTGGCTGCGCAGTTGCGGGGTATCCTCTAACAATATGCAGAAGCTCAAATATAGAAGGAGTGAGAATGTGGACAGTTAGTCTTGAAATAGACTATTGTCATGAGAATGCAACAGAGAAGAGAATTGACAATTTTGATAAAACATTTATTGGAATAATGGATTCTGTGTCAGACTGGATAAGGAAGTGATGATGAGTAGAGAAAAAAAATAGGAGAAAATAGGACTTTGCAAAGACTAGCCATCTCAAACTGGCAAAAAAAAGTTCAGTGAGAGTAAGACATTGAAAAATATAAACTAGACAGAAAAAAGGTGTGATAAGAGAAGTTTTGATGCTAAAAAGCTTAAATAAGTATAAAGTACAATAATAAAATTATCTATATGAACACTGGTCATATAACCAGGGTATGACAAAGGATGACAGATATTCTGAAATTAATAGTATGTAAATTTTTTTCATCACAGGTAAAAGATTAGGATTCTTTTTAAATCAGAATCTTTATTCCATTATCACAAAGAGTATTTGGAAAAATATATAATAATCCCATAGATTCCCATTTAGACCAATGTACCACATGTTTCTAAGCTAGAACCTACTTTCCTTCCTTCTTTCCTTCTTCCCTCCCTCCCTCGGTCCCTCCCTCCTTCTCTCCATCCCTTCCTTCTCTCTCGTTCACTTCTATTTTGAAAACATGGGCTAAGTACCTACATTTTTATAGAGTTATGGACTAGGCCCTATAGGAGGAAGCTCTTAATTTCTCTCCGGAGAGGTCAGATAAGTCTTTGCTGAGGAAGCAATGTTTGAGCCAAGTTTTACCATCATCCGTCAGCAAAGGGTAGGGTGGACGCCATTAGATAAAGAGAGAACAGCCCTGGCTGGTGTAGCTCAGTGGATTGAGCGTGGGCCTGCGAACCGAAGGATCGAGGTTCGATTCCCAGTCAGGGCACATGCCTGGGTTGCCAGGCCAGTTCCCGGCAGGGGACATACAAGAGGCAACCGCACATTGATGTTTCTCTCCCTCTCTCCTTCCCTTCCTCTCTAAATATAAATAAATAAAATCTAAAAGGAAAAAAAAAAGTACTTAAAAAAATCTTTAAAAAAAAAAGATAAAGAGAGAACAATATGCAAACAGCTCCAGGCCCTGATCAATCACGTTGCATAAACGCTGTCACGCGCGTGGTGTGGCCCAACCATGGGACACCTACAGAGGAGGGTGATACATGATGCTGCAATGGTGGACAGAGGGCCCATCACAAAAGCCCTTCTAAGATTAGGCCAAGGAATCTGGATATCAGGAACATTCCCTATCTAACGACTGCTTAAGCAGGGAAGTTGCATGGTCAAGTTTGAATCATAGAATGATAATTCTGGATGCCAAGTAGACTATGTTTTCAAGGAAGGTGAGACTGGAGATGGATGATGTAAGGTGATAAATGATGTAAAAAATAATGATAGAGACAAATTAATTGATGAAGTGAGCTGGTTCATCAAAGGCCAGCATGATTTCATAAACAGGAGAGTGACTTGTCAAAGCCATTTTGAATTTAGTTTGGAATATAAATGTTTGAAATGGAAAATTTTATTTTGAAATATAAACTATTTACAGGGAGAATTATTTGGGGAGAGTAACTTAGAGGTTGGAAACTAATTTAAGCAGTGACTGACTTCTTAGCACTTGAACAGATCAACAGCTCATTTAGAACCAATCGGTTAGTTCAGAAAGCACATGAAGTTATGAACTTGAGTTGTATAAGTCTTTTTATAATAGGGTATAACTCAAATGATCGGGGGAGGGGTGCATTATAAGAAGATAGATAGGACACCTGTGTGGGCTTTTGGACCCGTCTAAGCCTCCAGCACAATTAAAGAATCAAAGCAAATAAAGGAATGCATCTACAAAAGATAAGGGAATGAGAGCAGGGGACTCTTACTGATGCAAGAACATTCTCAGAAGTTTTAAGAGATCCTACATGGAAGGGAGCGGAATGCCAGCTGACCCAAGAGAGAAGTCCACACCCTGGAATAGGCTCCAAAAGGGTCTGCAGGAGGGAGAGGCGGGCTGCGCGGTGAGCCTGCTGAGACATTTGGAGTTGGAGTCAGAGGCGCGATGCAGAGCACAGCTGGGCGGGAGACTGGGCACAGAAGGACCTTCGTTTGAGGACAGTGGGACAGCTCTGCATGTCATTGCCTATCACCCGCCTCTCAGCCGCTGCACACACAGGCAGAGGGAATATAGGCACTTGTCACTAATCCCCATGTAGAACTCCTCATGTATTCTTCGTTACCAAGGAAACTGAACCTATGTTCATGGGAAGACACAGTTTCGCTAGACGCTGGAAGGAATGGAGTCAAGTCTTCATCCATCTGGAGAAAATGATCTTCAACCGAGAACTCCGTAACCAGACAAGCTGCTCTTTTAAAAAAAATATACAGTGAAATGGAATTTTTTCTCTAATTTTACGTAATACAGTTATTTTATTTTTATTGTTAATATATAATCTTTATTATATATTTTTCCATGACCATTTAGTCCCCTTATACTCCCCCATCCCTCCCCTCACCCCCTCGCAGAGCATTCCCCACACTGTTGTCCGTGTCCCGGAGTCCTTTTCCTTTTCCTCGAGCAGACACCTGTTTTTAAAGGGATTAGAGGGGACAGTCCTGCCCCAGGCCCCTGCCACCTGGAATAAAACTGTAAATGGAGAGCAGGTGCGGCTGCTGCAAGATGTATGAAAGGCGGCAACAATGGCGGTAGCTCCGCAGCATGTCTAGAGAAAAAGAAGGCCCGCTTATGGGTGGAGGGGGCTGCCTCCGGAGAAGAAAGCGAGTGTGAGTGTGTGAGTGCATGAGTGCGTGAGTGTGCAGCTGGGGAGGCATGAACACTAAAAGTTTGAGTGCCTACCATTGTATTCTGTGCAGAGTCAGTATTTGACAGGTTTTTGGTGATAAGATAAACCCAATATATTCAAAAGTTTTTTTTTTTTAATGCCAAACTTCTTTTTTTTTTTTAAAAAAAGATTCTTATTTATTTATCTTTAGAGGGGAAGGGTAGGAGAGGGGGAGAGGGAGAGAAATATCAATGTACGGTTGCCTCTTGTGTGTCCCATGCTGGGAACTGGCCTGCAACCCAGGCATGTGCCCTGACTGGGAATCGAACCGCGATCCTCTGGTTCGCAGGCCCGCGCTCAATCCACTGAGCTGCACCAGCCAGGGCTGTTCAAAAGTTTTATGACTAAATATATATATGATATATATATGATGTATATATATATATCAGTTCCCAGAGTTCTTGTAAAAATTCTGATAATTATGGATTTTCAGCACTTCGGACGGTCTGGCAAATCTCTAGGCGCCCAGTGAACTGAGCTGGTAGAGCATTCTAACGCATGTTTCGTTTGGAAGGCGTCCCGTGAGTGAATCTGATAGTGTGATATTTTCCAATAGATCAAGTTGTAAAGGTTTCTGCGGTTGCTAGCAACTTCGCCCACACCTGTTTTTTGAGTTTTCGTTTCTTTACGGGAGATTGTTATCCTAGTAGGATTTTTCTTTACCTTTTTTTTTTCAACTTACGGTTTTATCAAATGTCACAACGCGTGGTTGATTCAGGAAGACTCGAGGTTCTGTTTCCCCAGCTTTATACCCCAAAGCACACACTCAGCAGTTTCTTTCGGAGAGCGTTTGCCAAGACAGTGAACCAGCATCGCCGACGCAAATCCACTCAAATAAATTAGCGTTTCAAACTTGACTGGCTGCTCCTGCGGCCAGCGAGAAGGCATGCCAGCGCATGATGTCATTCTGATGGCCTTGGCAACTGACGATGAAGGTCAGTTGGCATCCAGCAGTTGTTTGAGAAGCCAGCTTCCCTTTCTCTCGAGGCCCCTGGTGCCTGCAGGCAGATGGGGCCACGTGCTGGTTTGCGCATGAACTTTCTAGACTCGACGCTCAGAAAGACATTGTGCAATTTGTCCAAATATAATGGTCTTTTATTTATCTACTCCTAATTTATATTAGGATTAGGTTTGCTATTAGGATTGGCTTTGCTATTGTGTTTTATTTACTTAATTTGTTTTCTTAACAAAGGTTTAGGGAAATTGGTTTTTATGAAATAGTGTTTTACCTCTGGTTTATTTCCATTTCTGTGTGTGCTGGCACCCTTGTATCTTCATTTTTCAAAAATGGTACTTACTTATTTCTAAAATAAATAAAATTCCATAAGAAGGCATTTTTATGGAATTTTACATGTAGAATATCATTGGCTGCATTTCCTTTCTTTTCATTGAAAAGTGAGGGGTATTTTTGGAAACTGAGTAATGCGCAGTTGGGGCTAGAACTCTCGTCTGCCGCTTTCAAGTTACATGTTTCCCCAACAAACAACTTTTTAAGTTCTCTCATGACAAAATTATTTATTTAGTGCCTTTTTTATTTCCTGTTAACTATATTAACAAAACAATTGCTAAAAATTTTAAAAGATATATAGTACATAGTTAGCAATTTAATGTTTCATGAAAATGCATATGACTACATTTAAAAATTCTACCACCCCACAAACACTATAATTTTCAGCATTTTAAGTTAAAAAAAGCAAATGGTTGAGATGCCAAACATTTATCATCACTTGTGAATTTAACCAAGTTCATGAGTGTGACACCATAAACATTAAGTGGGTTCTTTCTCACAGAATTAATAGAAAATAGAAGACATAACACTATTTGGGGTATACTTTAAAAATGTGTTATTCAGAGACCAACAAAATGCATTACAAATTTTATGCATGTCTTGGAGATGGTTTAATAGTTTGGTTAACTGAGGATTAGTGCAAAAATTCTTTCTGAATTATATCTGAATGGAATGGAAAATATGACATATTCTTTCTTGGTAATTTCAAAGAAATTTAATAGATACTTATTGAAAAAATATAGATGATACTTTTTACGGGAGAATAATTTGCAGAATATATAAAATGAATTTAAACATCCTCTGCTTTGTTTGGTTTGATAGTTCAGTCACCAGAGCTTGGAGACTGAATTATCTTTCTGTTTTAAGAGCATTCATTATTTAAAGAATTTTAAAATACAAATTGATGAGATGAAGTCTCCAGAGTAAAATATCTGTTCTTACTAAGTTTAGGTACATTTCTCCATACCATTGCATGGCATAGTTTTGCCCTTCAAAGAGCGCAAATTCTTGTGATTATTTTCTATGCTGAGGAAATGAACTAGTAACAAAAACTAAAATAATTATACTGTTTGTAGCTCAAAATGCAGAGATAACTAAATTTGTCCTTATTGGAGCATGTAACATCATAAATCTGATAAGACAGCAGCTACACAAAAGAGAGTGAGGAGAAGATTTACCTGGAACTAGGAAAGTACAAATGAGACTATTATTAGCAATATGTTTTGTCTAAAATGGATTATTCCAGAATCCTCTCCAAAAAAACACCATATTATGGAAATGTCATTTGAAATCCATTTGCGAAAGCCATACAGAATCCAAAAAATAATGCTACCATGGTTATTTGCTTTTTTTACCTTCTTTTTCTACACACAGATGCACACAGTCACACGCTGTTTCTGATTGTTTTCTTAATTATCATTTTCTACTGTGTGCTAGACAAGAAACAAGGTTATTCCATTTTTCTATTTAAAAAATTTTAAATTTCTACTTTGTGGTTTCAAGATATGATTTGCCAAAGAAGAGTTTCAGAAAAAGTAATTCTATTTACTAAATCAATATTTTAGTGCTGACTTCATCCTGAAATAAAGTGCGTGGTCAGCATCAAACAGCCTTCACACAATCATCATTAAATGTTCAAAGATGCATCGTATAATGTGTTTTTATTCCTTATTTAAATCTTTCAGTAGTTGCACAATTTGTGTACATTGTCTACATTTATAGCCATTGGAAATTTGTAATAGAAGAATACACGATGACCTTAAATAGTTTAATTTTTAAGAAATTTCCATTTTTCCAGAGTGCTTATCCCTCAAAGGCTCTTCTTCGTAAAGCCAGATTCACTATTCCTTCACGATTTGCTTTTCCCAGGGCGTCATCTGCTTCCAAAGGTAAATCATGGCATGAGGGCCATGCTGCTCTTTCCCTTTTCTGGGACATTCTCCAGTGCACAGATGTTCTTTTCCACCACACTGTCCTCATGGAAGTTCAAACGAGGTACTCTATTTTCTAAAATAGATGTGAAGATTCGGGTATGCTCAGCTAACAAAATGCAAGCTGTTATCAGCATATTTGTTTCTGACCATTTCCCAGTGCTCGACTGATACTGACTTGAAATTCAAAGACAAATGAGTTAGGTGCTCAGGAGCATCGTGTGTGACCCACTTATGCAGATCCGTGGTCAGGTGTGTAACTGCCGTGGGTGAAAAATATTTGCCACGCGTCGGCTCTGTCCCTCCGGGCCTGCTGCCTCCCAGGGTCACAGCTGTGCTGTCACACTTTACCCGGTCACTGCTCCCTGGCGCCATTTCCCACTAAAAATCTTTGAAAGATTCATGTTATATTTTCCAATTTTCTTTTATGTCTTTACTAACGCATGGTCTTTGATTTTTCTCAGACTAGCAAAGCTAAATAAAGAGCAATTCTGCCTAAAGACATACTTTTTCTACATGTTTAGGACGTGGAATTCAAATCTTCTGTGAAAATATGTCTGATTAGAAGTGGCTGATAGATTATATAGTAGCAAAGCAATGAAACAGTCATGCAGTCCAATAGTCAAGGGCCAAGCTAGCTACAGATGTAACAAACTTTCTTACAACTAAATTATCTAAAGTTGCTTTTTAAATTTTATGTATACATACACATTTGTTAAATAAATATGTAGACACAATCAAAGTAACACACGCACAAATTAGCTGTACTTTAATGGTCGAGATTGATAACTAGTACACTTGTCTCTATAGTTCAGTTTACCACAAAGTCTTGAGATCACACATGTCTTTAGTGTTCCTATGGTAAGATATTTGTGCCAGTCCTGACCAGTGTGGCTCAGTTGGTTGGGCATCATCCCACAAAGCAAAAGTTCTCCAGTTTGATTCCTGGTTGGCGCACATGCCTGTGTTGTGGGTTCAGTCCCTGGTTGGGGTGCGTGTGAGAGGCAGCCAATTGATGCTCCTCTTTCACGTCAATATTTCTCTCCCTTTCTTTCTCCCTCCCTTCCTCTCTCTCTATAAATAAATAAATAAATAAATAAATAAATAAATAAATAAATAAATAAAATCTTTTTAAAATGATATTTGTGCCATTTCAGAAAGGATGCTCAAAATAGGTGTGCGTGTGTGTGTGTGTATTTAAGTTATTCCCCCACTCCCCCATTTGGGGAAATGAAGTCACCCTTAAATGTCTTTACACTCCCCACGTAGGTGTGAAAGGGGAGAGGGACAGAGGCTCGGAGAAGACAGGACAGTGTGCCCTTCGGGGAATCCAGTCGTGTCCCAGGTTGTCCTGGAACAGACAACTGTGGGAGGAGAGGCGCTTGCTGCTCGCCCGCAGGCCGGCTCCCTCTCTGTCTCCAGGTTCCGGTGAGGAGAGGTTTTCTGAGAAGCTAAAGTGAGAGGACCGGAAAGGAAATGCAGATTCTTTCTCAATTTAAATGCTTTTGAGGAGTTGAGAGATTCTGTTATTGCTAAATATTTTGGGTAAAGCTAGCATAGAAGTTAGTGATTCTGACAAAAAAGTAACCAAGTAATTATAGCAATTTGATTTTGCCACCACATCCAAGCGTCTAATCAGTAGGCTAATATTATGTCTTTTATTTAATTTTATTTTTATATTAATTCATTTACACTGTATTTTACAAAAGTGTTTTTTTGTCTACTCTGGATAGAGGAGAGAGCTGGTTTTCACCACAGACTGAGGAGCTCAGATCTAACTGTTCAGGCTCCCAGAGGAGAAAAAGTCCAGGTTACCTTCAAAAGATTGGTAGGGATTTGTTTGGAATAGAAGGTGTGTATTCTTTTGAGACTTAGGGAAAAACAGTAAGAAGAGCTGTAGATATAAGTTTGTTGGAAAAAATGGGAGGACAGAGTTGAGGAAATTTAAGCATAAGAATGTCACTTTCCTCTAGAAAAAGTAGAACTTGAAGCTAAAACTGAACAGAATAGTCCTGGCTTTCGGGGGAGTGGAAAGAGAGAAAATAGAATGCATGGTGTTAGGAAAAGGTCATAGCTGAGGGCCTCAGAGAATGTTGCTGTCCTTTAAAATTTTCATAGCCACATTCCACTGTTTTCTCGCCTGTAATCTTCAGCAGCCCAGGAATAGAAGACTTCTGTTTTGATTGATCAGAAGTTGACATTTTGTGGAGAAAAGGCAATGGAAAAACACAGAGTCCTTAATAAATGGAGATGTGTGGTGGGTGGAGATCAGGAGGTTGTTAAATGCCAGAAAGGAGGTTAAGTTATGGGTGGGATAGCCAAATAGAAGGAACACTAAAGAAAATAATTTGTATATACAGCTAGACAAATAGTTGTCTGAATGTGGCAAAGGGGAGATGGGGAAATGAGGACACTTCCATCAGAACCTAAGGCTTAAAAATATGAGAGAACTGAATGGACTCTTTTCGAGAAAGCTAGTGGAGAGGCTGAACCTTTGGGGAAAGGAGTGAGCAGGACTCATGCATCTCAGGAACAGGACAGAAAGAGAGGAGGAATTTTAATGCAAAGCTGAGGGTGTAGAAAGTTAATAGATAATGGAGGGGGAGTTTTGGAAGGGACAATGGAAAGAAGAATCCAGGCGAAAAGCACCCACCAGCATGAGGCTTTGACAATAGGGGTGCCAGGTTGGGGAGTGCACCGTTGCATTTGGACCATTTGCAGATGCTCCTAGAGATGAGAGGCCCAGGTGGCTGACTTTTCTAAAGGTGTGGGCTGGCCATTCCTAGTGAGATCCCAGATTGAGTAGGGCACTAACAAAATTAGCCCAAAGATGGCAGTCACTGGTCCGTGTTAAAAGATGTTACTGTGAAGCGTGCTCTTCTGTCATATACCAAGTAAAACCTTCAAATAATGTATTATCTACACTTTGTATCAAAAGCCTAATTAGATAACCTGGATCATTTTCAAGGTAAGAACTGCAGAAGGTGCAGTAGGTCTCTTAAAATATAGATTTCATTATTGATTACAATGAGGACATATTGAATCTTAAATATAGGTTAGCTGTGGAACAGACTGAGTACCTAAATGGTGGTGTTCTTCCTACTCTGCTGTCGACATAGCATGTAGACACTAGATGTAAAAGTTATATCAAGTTATGCAGGTGCAGATTCACAAAGAGAACCAAAACATTCAACCTCGTTTTACACCTTAAACATCAGAATGTTCTTTGTCAAGAGAGGCTTTTCCAGCCCATTTGATTTCCTTAATGTTGCTTTGAAAAGAATACCGAAGGTATATTCCAAGCCCAGAATAAATATCGAGGTTACAGAAGCAATCTAGCCCATGAATGGTCCCCACCTGTGAAGTCAAAGACTAAGGACAGGTCACCGCGTGCTATGAAAAGTGTTACATTGCTCTTGACAATTTGTTGAGTAAAACATAGGAGATTAAATGGTTTACGATTGATTGGGGCCCACTGATTTCATAGGCAGTTTATTAGAGAGAGACACCTGGAATCAGTGTATAGGAAAGAATTTGGAAGCATTTGAAAAGAACTCAGCTAATTTATGAATATCTTCCATACAGCATTTTGGGATTGGTCCTTTTAGAAACAGAATAGAACATGCATTGCTCCTGGGAAAATATTACAAAAACATTATACATCTGGTGAACAATTCTGCAAATATTAGGGCAGGATTGGGGATTCTCAATCAAATGACCTTAATCAGAACATTCCTTAGTTTTGAAAAGCTGATTAGCTATCCTCTCTGGAGTTGTGAGGCTCCAACTCCAGAATTCTAGAGCTGTCACTGTGTAAATAACTGTGGAGCATCTGTGGTCCGACCTTCCCTCCCACCGGGGTCCTGCGGACAACATGGTGTCCGGAGCTGGACCTTGCAAAGCATAGGCCTTCCACCGACATGATTTGCAGTCTAGATTTTAATGAAAATAAAATCAAAGAAAGCTTATTTTAATTTTTTTAGTTGACTCTTAAAAGTACCACTTAAAATCATATTTTTGAAAGTTAAACATTGTTATTGTTTATGCTATTTGCAGTTGTCTCAATTTTTCCCCCTTTGCCCCTCACCACCAGCCCCCCGCCCACTTAAAAAGCATATTGCTAATGGTCAGAATGACCTTTCCACTTTTTATACCCTGAGAACTCAAATCAGGTTTTGAGTCAGATCACTAGGAAGATAGAAAAGAATTAATTTTAATTCTTGATTTAACACACAGAAGCAAAAGCTTCACACTCTTAAGATCAGAAGAGATTACTTATGCTATTACTGTTAAATGCCTGAAATATTCTCATTCACCCATTTAGCAAATTACTGAGTGTCATCTATGATGTTATTTCTGTGTGAAGTCATGTTTGCAGGAAGTAGTATTAAATAACTGATTTAGACAGAAATTTATTACTCAAGGATGTTCACCTTGCAGATGGGAAAAAAAACCCAGAAAATATTAATTAATCAATGGTATGGTCTGCTTGCTCAAGAAGTTGAATGAGGTTGCACGTAGCTTTTTGCTACAAGCTGCCCTTAGACAATAAGAAGTTGTGGCCGTGTATAAATCAGACTAGATGTTTACTTCTTGGGTTAGCACGATTCTCCACAGATGTATGTGCGCCATAAAAAATAGTCTTCTCAATCCAAATACTCTGTGAGCAAAGTTTCAACATGACTGTTAACGGTCTCAACAGCTGGTCCCAAGGGTGACTATGCTTGTCAGAGTGGATGATGAATTCTAACAGCTCAAGAGACAACCAGATTGGTCCCCGGAACTGTACACATTCATGTGCGTTTGCATCTAAATTACCACTACGTATGTTATTACATTCTTCTCTCAGGTGGATAAATCAGGATGGACACACATGAGTTTGACTATTTGGAAATAGCCTCTGTTACTAACCAGTATCGAAAGAGCCAACTTACTTTTTCTTCTTCCAAAGTTCGATTTTGGGATAGCTCTATAAAGTGAGATCACATTTGAACATACAATGTTAAAGACCAAGGGGGAGACCGTGAAATTAACCATGTGAGTTATTACTAAGCACTCTCTATAGTAGACTTAGTATACAAATCTTGGACTAGTGTTGTATGCTAACATTGTGAGGTTGGGACTGGAAAAGGGGCTTAAAGGTGAAAAAGATGCTTAATTCTAGGTTTTGTTCTGTTATAATACAACCATAATACAATAGGAGTTCAGTAATCACATAGAGGAAGGAAGGAAGGAAGAGAGGAAGAAAGAGAGAAAGAAAGAAAGTTTCTAATATGTTACGAAAGACTTTATTTCTCCAATAAATTCCTGTATAAAAATAGTGGTTATGTTTCTCTGGAAAACATTTCAATAGGGTTTTCCTAAAGGAATGGGTGAATATTAGCATGTTTTATCTTAATTCATCTCAAGATTTCACAAAGAAAGTCTAATTCCATAAAAAACAAAGTAGAAAATTCATAAAAACCAGCTTTACTGAGAATGGCGCTAGTCCTCTGTGACATCCCAGGTCCCACTCGGCAGCCTGATAACCGGACGATGGCCGCTGCCTGCTCGCTTCTCATGATTTACAGACTGGGGCAGAGAGTTCCTGATGATCGTTACTGTTAGCTTCAGAGAGTCACGTTGAAAGGCGATTCATTTCCTATTTGATCCAGAAGTTTATATTCTGTGACTTTACTCTATTTTCCAACAATACAATACTTCCCCAAAAGACATATCGAACTATTTTGGCAGGAAATACTTAGGCATGAATATAGAATTCTATTACTAGGCACAAACATTAAATCCATGCTGATTTTTTCCTACTTTAATAGCAGAGACTTTTTAATTATGTTTTACTGTATTAATTTTAAGGAGAAATTGTCAATGAAAATGTTAATACAGTTTCCATTTACAAATTCAGGGGCCAAGAAATGTCACAGGCAGGAACATCAAAAGGACTTTCCTGTGGGTCTGCCAAATACAAAAACAAATAAAAAAATAACTTAGAATAAAATATAATTCTCAGTGCCTTAGTAAATTATGTGTATAGCTGTCCGAAGATGAAAATACATGAGATGTTGCCTTTAAACCTAGAACCCCAAAGTCACTTCTAAAAGGGATTCAGACCCGTGTGTACATAAAGCAAGATTTTTTTGTTCACTATAATTACTGTGTCAAAAGGGAGATTGTTGAAAGAAAGAATGAATGAGTAATACAAATATATCAAAGTGGAAAACATTTAATTGAAGACAGATGTGGTGATTTTATAACAGTAAGACTCCCACGGTCCTGTCATTTCCCTCTCCATACCTCAGTCAGCATCTCTTAAGAATTACAGCTATTCCCTTACAAATATCTGGTTTCTAAATCAACACGTAAGTTTTGGGGGACATTTTTCTATTTCTGAGGTAATATTGCAATACCTGTTGTCCTTACTTTAAAAATTGACTATTCTTCTGGCAAATTATACAAAATGTGGTTCTAATAAGCATCTCAGGGTATTATGTCTGTGTATTTAGCCATATTAAGCTCATGAAAATATCAGTAAATAGGTTCATAGGAAAGAGTAGCCCATACAATACAAATAATATAAGTGGAAATCATTTTAGTTTTTAAAAAATGGTTGCACAACTGTGTTTTCACCCAAACCAGGAACCAGTTATCTCAAAGGTCACTATTCGATATTCACAATACAGCTAAAAGTTAACTGCAATTAATTCTCAGTCGTACTGTATGTTTTGCAACTAAACTTGTTAATAATTTTTATTCCTTAGCTTTATTTTTTTTTGTTTTGCCCTTCAGCAAATCCATTAACTAACAAGGAATGAGACACAGAGAAATGGGTGGCCATCACTTGCCAGTTTTGCTATCTTGTTCTAAGGCAGCTTTGCTAAAACGCTTGGAAGAACAGTCAATGAAAATGACTGGCAAAACCGATGTTTTCGAAACACGACCCGTACATTTAATGTAGTCACGTCCTCTCTGCTCTTCCTGGAGAGCCCGTAGTTGGTTGTCGTCCAGAGTAAAGATGCAGACATGTAATTGTTTCTCTTTGTAAAAGTCCTTCTCCTATTTTATTAAATCACGGCTTATAGTCCATAATGTCAATGAGTACTGACATTGGTGGTGTTCTGGACTTTAAAAAAAAAAAACCATTTGTTCGAATTGACCGTGTGCGTCTGTGCGCAGATCTTCCACATGACGTACGACCTGGCCAGCGCCGTGGTGCGGATCTTCAACCTCATCGGCATGATGCTGCTGCTCTGCCACTGGGACGGCTGCCTGCAGTTCCTGGTGCCGCTGCTGCAGGACTTCCCGCCCGACTGCTGGGTGTCGCTCAACGAGATGGTGGTAAGTCCGGCGCGCACGCGAGTCCGCACCCTGCGCTGCCCCCGGTTTCCTAAGCAGCCCCCAGGGCTCGCGTTAGAGCGGTCTCATCCCCCTCCGCAAATGTTCAGAGACGGCTTCCTTTGGCTTCCGTCGTAGTCAAGTCAGATGTTATGCTCCTTTCCTACAACAGAATGTTCCTGGGGAGGGATATGTTACAGAATCTGCTTTCAGGTATCTTACGCTGAGCATATGGAGACATTTTATTTCAGAGGTATACTTCCAAACGTGCACACATATAATCGTAGCACAACCTTCTTTTAGAAATGCTTGCTACTTAGAGTGACTTACTTCTTTCCACTTGATTTTAGCGTTTACCGTGTTCAGGACACGCCGTGGTAAGCGCTGTTAAACACACAGAAGCACGTGTCTCAGCAGACAAGCAGAGGAGGTAGGCGCGGTGATACCGCAGAGAGGACCTCTTTCTAAGGAGCACTTCATGGCCGAGGTGCCCTTTAAACTTTACCCTAAATAATATGTAAATATGAAAAGGCTGTGAGGTACACATTTGATTTACAAGGTATAGCCATAGTCACAGAAAGTTCAAGAGCATATGTTTTGATCTACATAGTGCAACACTCACAGCGGAATTGAAATAGTGAATATTGAACATGTATACATATAATACATATATAACATATGTTATATAGTCTTTTATGTAAATTCTTATTTTCTCCTGGCATTACATTTTATTTCTTTGTGTTTTTATGTTCAATTTACTGGAGTAACATCGGTTAACGATGTTATGTAAGTTTCAGGCATACAATTTTACACTGTATCATTTACGTATTCAGTGGTGCGCTCACCATCTGAGGTCTAGTCTCCGTTCATCACCTTGCATTTGACCCCTTCTACCCTTCTACCCCACCCCACCCCTTCTCCCTGGTAACCACCATTTCGTTGTCTGTGTTTATGAGCTTGGTTTCTTTTTGTTTCTTTGTTCATTTGTTGCTTTTTGTTTTATATGCCACATGTGAGTGAAATCGCATGGTTCTTGTCCTTTTCTGTCCAACTTATTTTACTTCGTACGATGCTCTCTGGATCATTCATGGTGTCACAAATGGGAATATTTCATCTTTTTGTGGCCGCGTAGTATTCCTTCGTGTGTGTGTGTGTGTGTGTGTGTGTGTGTGTGATCTTTACCTGACCAGTGATCAAAGAGCACTTACATTTAACAACATGTTATTTAACTGTGCATTAGAACAATATGTTGTTTAACTGTGCCTCCTCTGGCGTATGGCATTTATGGCAGGTAAATTTTAAGAGAATTTCACAAAAGTTTATCTTCAGCAGATATCCAATACCCTTTCGTTTCCCATAATATTCTATTATTAATTTCTTGGCTCATTATTGTAGAAAAGGCATGGACATCTTAAGAATATGCATTTTTTCTAACAAGCTCAGGCTTTGTATTGGAAGGAAAGTGGGGTTTACATTATTACTCTTTAAGAAGTACGATCTGTTTTTCTTTCTTCTCTTGCCCATATATTTCCCTCCCCCCTCCCTTTCTTCTTTCTTCCACTCCTGCCTTTGAGCCGGTCATTCACCGAGTTGCCCCCTTCATCTCATGTTCCGCTGAAATGTCAGTGCCTCGCAGAAGTCCCCCTGGCCACCCTACTAATCCATATCGCTGCATTCATTTATGTTTTTTCTTTACAATTTTAGCAGCGTGCGTGCACACACACACGCACTTATGTGTTCCTTGTATTTGTCTGTATTCCCCACACTGTAATGTAAGTTCCGTTAGGTCAGAGACCTTGTCTCCTGATTCTGTCCTTGGTCTCCAGTGCCTGGAACAGTGCCTGTCAGTCATTGCTGGAACTTTGTTTGAGAGGTGTTCTGTATGAGAGATTCTGGATCTTAAAAATAAGGCTCACTTGTCAGGTCTGTGAAGTCTCTGACTATAGATCTGTCACTTTTATTTATCAATGAGGTGCAAAGTACAAAGACAGTATTAAAATATTTGGAGGGGAGGAAAAAGCCACAGGTCTGCAATGACTGAATGAATGGTATCAAAATAGTAACAGTACTGCCACGAGATGATTTGTTCTTGACACCAACTAATATTTAAGACTTCAAGGGATTATTATTATTTTAAATTGTCCCTAGGTATCTTTCAAAAAATATCACTGGTCTTTGTCAAATAAAGTATGTTGGATATCCATAAAGTACATATAATTGTATAATTATAGTGTAGGGCAACATACTACTTATTGCATCTAGCAATAAGCATATGTAATGAAGAAAAATTTTAACGTTTCAGTCATTTTTCTTTAAGTGTGTTTGCATGTGCTCATTTGTTTGTGTGTTTAATGTAGCATCATTAAACCTTTATTATGGCCTGGAAAACATCTTTCCTGATTTTACAATTTGGTTCTTGGATCTTTTTATTCTTGGCTGTGGGTTTACTTCTGAAATTGGATTATTTACTTTTTCATTTATTTAACACTCTTTCTATGTTTAACATAGAGGATAAGAAACATCTAAGTCTACATTGAGTTCTAAAGACCAAAAATATGTGAAATTGTGACTATAAGTGATAGGAAGGAGATAAAAATCATAAAAAAAGACATTTTTGTACCAATAGAGAATCTTGATGGTGTTGCTTGACCTTGGAGGTATCATTGTCTACCCTAAAGCTATTGTGTTCCAGAAAAGTTTCCATCACAACAAAACAAAGCAAAGCGCATTTTCACACACACAAGAGTCATAAAGGAAAAGGGAACAGCCAGTGTAGGAAAGAAGCACCCTACATGCTCACCGCATACAAGGCCCTGTGCTTTGAAATGTGCTGTCTCATCCGGTCCTTACAGCAACGCCAGGAGGCACGCACTGGCATCTCCTGTTTCACAGGTTAAACTAACTACCCCAGGTCTTAACGGCTGGGGTGGATTACAGGACCAAGATCAGAATGCCTGTCTGCCTGACGCCACCGTATCTGCTCTGAACCACATTAGATTATCTTGTGTTATACAGATTGCAAAGAACAGTCAAACATAATAACAAGGAGGATTGAAAATGGAAGGTGGGGGTTGGGTAGGACAGGGGAAAGTAATGGGGGGAAACAGGGACAACTGTAACTGAACAATAAAAGAATTTGAAAAAATAATAATGAAAGATGAAATCTTTGGTCACAGCAGACCAGTTACAGTAGAAAGTCACTTGAAAATCAGCATTTGAGCTGGAGGCTGATATGAGATGAAACTGTAGAAAAGCAAACTCACATTTGAAGGCAAAATTTGAGAAGCCAGATGGGGATGAATGTAGAAGGTGATACTAGTTATTTTCGATTATGGGATTAAAAATCATGCAATGTCAATTTCACATGGATACTGAATTATTTTTGATAATGTTTAGCAAATTTTTGCGCCTTCCGTTTTCATGTCTTGCATTTTAAATGATTTATATCCTTAAATATTATTTCCAGTCTTTCCTAACCATATTAATATTTATATCTATATTCTTATCTCTATATATTTTTAGAAATTCTTCTTAGTCACATTGGCACTTATATCTACACTTCTATCCATATACAATGTAAATCCTCTTTAACTATATTTACATTTATGTCTACATCCTTATCTGTAAAACTATGTCATTAGCTAGTTACCCTTACATGTCCTGTGATGAGAAACTCAGAGTCCATGTTGTAACTAGACATTATCTTTAATGAGTAATTTGTTCAATATATTTATTCTTACATTAGGTGTTCGTAATCTGCATTTCATTCCATAGAATAGGTTCAATTTCTCTCAGGCATTTCCTTAGTAGTCTTTATTAATTCCTCACTAATAGAATTTTTTAAATGTCATGTTTTAAAAAGTCAAACCAGCAATCATGGATGTATGTGACTTGCTATTTGAACTGGGATTAATCTCGCCCTGCATTTGTAATATTTGCTTCTG
Source organism: Glossophaga mutica (assembly GCA_039655065.1). Classification (NCBI taxonomy): domain Eukaryota; kingdom Metazoa; phylum Chordata; class Mammalia; order Chiroptera; family Phyllostomidae; genus Glossophaga; species Glossophaga mutica. Next base: position 5,463,381 of record CM077305.1, read on the forward strand.
TGTTATTCAAGAATTGTTTGAGTTATGGAATTGTATCTGAATGAGAATCTTGGATTAGTCAGATAATTAATGTCTAGTATAATTAATTTTGAAAATCTTGTCATTCACAGGATATTTTGTGACTACAATTTAGGTATAGCACACTGAGATGGTCTTAGTTCACTTTAAAGCAATCAAGGGTACTGGTTTTTGGGTGAAATTACAAATACGCTAAGTATTTATTTTAAGAATCTGAGAAAGTGGAAACGATGACACATTTGAACTTGCATATGAATTTTGATGTAATTTAAGGAATGACCTTACAGAATAAATAAAGAAGGATTTGTAGCTAAGTGGTACACTCCCAGAGCCCTGTTTCTGTAGCTGAAGTCTGCAAGTTTGCTCTCGGGGAGCCCCCAGTTTTCTCCCGGAGACCTTATAAATCTGGGCAGTGGTTTGAAAGGCTTCACCGAAAGCACATTGCGACTCTAGGGCCAGCTGAGTGCCCCCACTGCGGAGCCTGCCTTGCTTTTGCAGTTGAAGTGTGTTGTGTCATGAGATGCTGTTTAAAACAATTCTGGCTTATGGGTCCATAAGTAAACAATCCATTTATACCAAATGAAAGCTAAAGTGATACATTAAATGTGGTGCAACATTTTCACCATAGTCAAAAGGAGAAATGCTGGAAAACTTAATCACTCGTTACATACACAGGGCACAGTTGCACTGTGTTAAACTACATGCTCTGTAACGACTAGTGTGGTAACAGCACTATAGTTACATTGTATGCAACTATTTGGTCTCAACAAAACATCATCATCCATCACAATAAATTCACACTAAGATATTTTTGTTATTATTTTGTTAGTATTTGCTTTGTAAATGTTTTTGTTTTAACTTTACAAGACGTATAGTGTTTTTGTTTTAACTTTACAAGACGTATATAAGAAACGTTTCTATTTAAGCCTACCAGGGATCAGGCATTGTGTGTTATTTTGTTGTGATCTGGAGGAATCTACCCATTATTCCACCCTGAGAGATGCCATTCTAGAGGGCAGGGAATATACCTTACGTGTATCCACGTGTCACACAGATTCTGTGCCAACCTTCCATCTGTTGCTGATAACATAAATAAAGTGGGTAATTATCAATAGTATTTGAAATTATATATAAAGGAGTTATTATATTATACCTTTTAAATGTTATTCTCTGCATGGTTTTCGCTTTAGTAATTTGCACATCAAATTGTACCTTCAAAAAATATGTGATCACGTGACCAACTCACAGGCAATATAACGTACACAAAATTCATAAAGTCCAAATAATTAGTGAGCTTCGAATGCTCTTCAGTTCTATGTAAATCACCTCACATTTCAGGAAAAAAGTAAGATGTATAAAGCATACTGTCTACCAAAGCCAGAGAAAAGAAGAGGTATGAAATGTCTACAAGGGGCTAATTAATCAAATCTGTGCAGAGAAAATAGAGGATTTGACTGGAAAATCTAGGGAACTACCCAGTTTTATTCTCATGCCAGTCACGTGGCAGGGACACTTACTAATGACCAAATAGTCGCACCGTGCTCGGTTCCCAGCCCCCTTCCCAGGATCGGGGCCCTGTGATGGTCACGGTCAGGGGCCTCTGAAGGGCTGTGTCTTGGTGCACTCGGAGGTCCGTACAGTAAAAAGGTGGTGTGTGACCCGCCAGGCCCTCTCCAGAGGCATGTGTTTTAATTTGTCAGCCAGTACATAGCACGGCTGATCCATCCTCACTCGTCAAGACAGCAGAACAGAAAAGGGGAAAACGGGCAGAACTGATTAGACGTGTGAATCCCAGAACTGCCTCTGTCATGGAAACGTTTATGATTTCAGGCAAACCACGTACGATCCCTGTACTTCAGCTCTGAAACCAGTGTGTATTTTTACCCTTTCATTTAAGTAATCTCCCTGAGTACCAGTTCGTGCCAGGCAAGCCTGAGAAACAGTAAAGAATGAGGCAGAATCTCTCTCCCTGTAATGCTTCATGTTCTACCAGACTTTATTTGGACAGCTTCTTTCTAACTGCTGAAAACCAAGAGATTATCAAAAAGTAGACTCGACTCCGAAGGGATTTGTAAATCAACAGAATAGCGAGTGATGTGCCGAAGCCATTAGTGCGGATTTGAATGGAGGCCCCTGAAATGTGAGCACAACCCCAAGGCTAGGGGCCGAGCCGTGAAATGGGCCCCCCTTGGGCCTGCCACGCCACGGCCACTTGAAAATGCAGCCATTCATGCAGCTTTTCTAAAAATTTTTTCTAATTCAGCCACCCTGACAGTGCTGCTTGTCTCTGATGCACACCACGGCGGGCCGGGGGCAGCCTCGCGTGGACTGGGGTCGAGTCTGTGAGTGGCACAGACTGCAGGTTGGGTGACGTGGCGGGTAGACGTTCATGTCAAGTGCTAGCAGTGAGGTTGGGATCGGGGACCTTCAACGAAGAGTGGGGACTGAGACACGCCTGTCACTTCTGGATCCATGACGGTACCAGTCACAACACGTGTGCTGAGGGCCGAGGTAGAAAGAGCTGTTCGTCAGTAGCTACTCTAAGTGAACGATTTGAAGAAAGAAATATATATATATACATTCATTTGCAAGTTTCCGTACATAAGTAGAACATTGAAAACTAGGATGATTAGATTATCTGTTGATATTCTAGCAAATGTCTGAAGACAAAATTAAAATTGGTTCACTTATTTTTACAAAGTCCAATGAACTACTTAGATAATGATTGATTGAAAAAAATATACCTGAGATTACATAACTAAGAAATGAAACTAAAATATCTTAATTGAAAGTATATTTGTCCTCTCTTGAGGTCTAGCAATGTATGTTAGATCTGTAATTCTGTAAATTAGAAACTGTGTTATCATATTCTTGATTTTTTTTCCCCTAAATAGAATGTGTTGCCTTAACGGTCTTTTTTAAAAGTCCTGACAAAAGGTAACTAATTCGCTGACAAGTCACTATGTAGCTTCAGTGAAAAAAAGTGTGTCCATAGGTCCTGTAAGTTATAATACCAAAGTAGGTCAGCAGCCTGCTGAGTGCTGGGATTCTCCTCGGCCACCCTGTTTCTGCCTGATAGGAACCCGGCCTGGCGACTTGCTCTCTGTTGGGTAGAAACACAACCTCATTGCGAAAAGAAGCAACTCACATACTGTGTTCTTTCTTCTCAGACATGTACTTATTTATGGGAACAAACATATGGAAATAGGTTCTAATCTGGTACTTTGATTTCAAATGAAATATGCAGTACAGAAAAGCTTTAGCATGAATTATACTTTCATATAAAGAGTGATAAAGGATATTACTTAAATTACATATTGGCTGTGACTACATTAGGTTGCCTTTCCAGTACCAAGACCAATACCTAAGTTCCAAACATGTTTGTGCTTATATAGACTAGCTCTTAAATTTTAAGAAACAGATGACTAGAAGAAGCACCATTTGTGCCAACTAGCATAGGCAGTTTATCAGATCGGATCTTAAGAGTACATACTAGAATCATCAGCTGTCTTCTCCTTGCTCTGAGGGTATAGACATGGGTCCTGTGTGACCAACACCTGGACAGCCTTCCAGTGTTACCAGCCAGGTGCCTCCAAAACATGGCACCACCTAAGCCGAGCTCATAAACCCTCACTCTCCTGTGTACCCTGTGGTCTCGGGGTCCATGTGCGGTTAGGAGCACCTCCGTCTGTGGGCCATAATCACTTCTTCTAATTAGCTTGATACTGATGAAAAACTGCCTAAGAAAACTTGAGAATTCACCACCTCTTTGTAATGCATAAGGAGATCTAAGCAATGAACAATAATGTATTCTCTGTATTCCGGTAGGGTTTTCTAGGATATATCATAAGGTCAACAAAATTTTTCTCTAAATATATTCTACTGATAAAAATAAATATTGGTGTTAATATTTGCTTAGCATGCCCACCAGATCCCCTGTGTTAGCCTTGGCCACTGCGAGCGAGGTGCTGGCCTAGCACCCCTGTGCCTGCAGGTTAGGGAAGGCTCCTGGTGGGGGCGTCTGTAATTCCAGTGGGAGTAAAATGAGGACACAATTCAGTGGGATGATCTCAAGTTGCCGTGAGCTGTACTTTTGTCCTTTAGATGATTTTAAAAACATTATTGTGTTCTAAGTCTAGCTATGGATTCATATTTGTGAAAAATTGTTGAGTTAAATGGAATGATAGGATGCTTGGAAAATACCATTTCTGGGGGTAACCATCATTACTAGCTGCCCACGGCTCCCAAACTGAAACTAAGGAATTCACACTCCATTCAGTGAGGATTATGTTCTGTCCACCAGTTTTGTATTTCTGCTCTCAACTAAGTCGCCAATTCTTAAAGAAAAAGAAAAACATATACATTAGGCAAACGAAAGTAAAGATTTTATTAAGCTTCACCATTTAAGGAAGTCATTCTCCTGAAGGTTACATTCATTTTTATTTGTCAATGTTATTATTTATCTATAATTTTTAAAATGTTTTATGAGAAAATTAAAACTTTTAAAAATTGCCCTTTAGAAAAATATGGAAAAGAACTTCAAAAACATATAGCTTTTTCTACAAGGATACATACAAATATAGAAACCTTATAAATAATAGAGCTTGATGATGTTTATATATGAAAACTTAGGCCCTGGCTGGTATGGCTCAGTGGATTGAGCATGGGCTGTGAACTAAAGTGTCACCGGTTCAATTCCCAGTCAGGGCACATACCTGGGTTGCAGGCCAGGTCCCCAACAAGGGGCACATGAGAGGCAACCACACATTGATGTTTCTCTCCCTCTCTCCCCCTCTCTAAAATAAATAAATAAAATCTTTAAAAAAAAAAAGAAAACTTAGGAGAATGACATGTTGTAATGTCTTCCAATGTGTATCTCTGTCCCTTATTCTGTATCCTACGGCATTCTGGGAACAGACTAATCACCAGAGGGACTCAGTGTTCTGCAGGAGTGAAGTGACCCAAAAATTGAAAGAGAAACAAACAGATGGATAAATACATTATATATAGGAAAATGAAAGGAAAGAGAGAAGAGGAAGCCAAATAGCTAGTCCACTCAGGACAGGTTTCCTTTTCTCCAGGCCATTCGGTGACAAGAGGTACCTAAGGGCCATTCGGTGACAAGAGGTACCTAAGTATCTCTTTGAAATGTAAATGCTCATGGTTATCTGCTTTTCTTCCTGAAAGGATGCTTTTGCACTAATTTACATCCATTTATAAATTGATTGGTATGTTAGATAAATTGAGAACATTGTGACATGTCAACAGTTAACCTGTTTTTCAATCATCACTTTTCTCAAAGAACTCACTTGATTACTTAACAGAGTGTTTAAGTATGAAGAAAGCATTAACGTGTATCTAAATATCATATAAACCTATGAAGAGTGTGCCAGAAAGAATGGAATTATGCCATATTGAACAAAAGCGATTTCATTATTTTTACACATAATCTTTTTAATTGTATAAACAGGAAACAGAGGCTCATCACTCTGCAGTGTGCTTCTCTTTGTAGTGAATCTTTCACTGTGTCGTGGAATTTACTTCATAAAACTGTATCACTGGCTATAGTAGATCACTGATAAATACTTTGAGAATCTTAGAAGTATGTGGCTCCCCTTCACTAAACCATTAACATCTTGTCTTATAAATATTTATTCTATCTTTATTACTAGTAAGAAGAAAAGGTTTTAAATTATAACAAAAATATTATTCTAGATTAAATTAATCATTTGCAAGTTTCCACTTGGAGCACCATATGAGAAAAAGATAGACTTACTGTTTAATTGGAAGGAAGTCAGAAGTTGCATAGTTCACAATTGACTTCAGCAAAAATAATGTCATCCCTGATATAATTGTGATGCATCTGCTTGTAAAATTATTATCACAATTATAATTGTGATTATTTTTATCACAATCATCCTATGGAAAATTGAATCTACAGCCCTCTAAAAATTCTTATGCCTTTATTTAGAAATAAAAGAGATAATAAATAAGTTAATTCATTCTTTCTATGAAACTTAATTGGTGAAATTACATTTTTTAGAGGATGCAGAGCTAACCTCAGTAAGAAGGGTGTTAAAGCTATGTGAAATAAACAACCAATTAACCAAATAACTGTAACACATGTCATTAATATTAATAAAATATAACTATTCAAAGCCTTAAATATTTCTTTTTTTTTTTACTTAGTTTCCCATAGCTTGGTGCAGAAGAGTTCAATGGCAAGAGAAATGGGGAAAGTATCTGAGATTTATTTTAAAAATAATTCTACCACAGAATTAATGCAGGTTTAGCCCAACCCAGTGGCCTAGACTGTGCTTCTTGGTCACATATAACAGTTGGCAATACAGTGGTGATCCAAAAAAGTCTCGAGTATCAAATAGTTATTTAATATAGTTTATAATATTCCATTTACCATGACAGGAAAGGAAAATCTTTCACCAACTTTTGAAACCAAAATTTTCTCTATTATTTTCAGGGTCAACTAAGTTAATAGGAATAATCAGAAAATTTTGTTCTCTAAAAATACTATTTATAAATTTGACTGCACATAGGAAATTCTTTCAAAAGCATATGACAACTTGAGACCATCAAGTGCAATTAGCTTTTGAAAAATTAATTTTTAAAAAATGGGGGTAATTTGATCAAAGGGTATTACCCAAATATTGTCTGCCCTAAGCAAACTGATTTCAAAATGAATAGCAAAGTGAAATCCCTCCAGGAGCCAATTTCGTGACTCAGACCTGCAAGTTAGACCAAGTGCAGCCCTGAAAGCAGCTGGGGAACAGGGGCAGAGCTGCCCCCGAAATCCAGCTGATAGTGATGTGGAAATGAATGCCCAGCGATGCCCAGACCTCAAGCAGGCCATTAGTTGCCAGCCTCGGAGATTAATCCAAGTGTGTTCATAGGGTTGAAACCAGGAAGAACGGCTTCCTCACTGCAAGTCCTGCTCACTTCCTGCAGACTCGGGCTCTAACAGAATTCCTCCTTCCTCCCCCACTTCCAAAGGGGGAAACCCAGTTAGTGACAGGCAGTCGGTGGAAAAAAACAAGAGGCAGGGAATTTGTGCACAGTAGTGGCTCAGTCTGCACTTATCGACTGCTTATATCAATTTGGATTTCTTTTACATGAATTTAACCAGCTTGACAATTTGTCTAAATGATATGATTAATTATCAAACAGCTATGATCTGAAAGAGCTGGTCCAGAAAAAAATACGTAAATAAACATTTTAAAGACATGACAGTTGCCCTGGCCAGGTAGCTCCGTTGGTGAGAGCTTGGTTCCAATTCGCCGAGGCTGCAAGTTCCATCCCTGATCTGGGCACAAACGAGAATCGGTCAGTGAGTGTGTGGGTACATGGAACAGCAAATCAGTGTTCTCTCCCTCTCTTCCTTCCTTTCTCTCTCTAAAGTCAGTAAACGAAAAGACAAGACAGTTTTTGGATTCAACACTGTTTGGGAGAATTCTTTGTCATGGCAAGGGGAAAAAATAATGCATTTGCAGTTACGAAAAACTGTACAAATTCACCGCGCAGAGTTGGTTGAGAAGGGTTTTCTTAAAATTAAAGATGGTGTCTTTCTCACTTCTCCTTCTGCCAACTACTGAGAAATACTTGATGAGCAATCCAGTAATTAATAAATCAAGATCTAGAACTTTCCTGCAGCTATAGCCATAGTAACATGACTCAGGGGTCCTGCAGTTCAAGCTTTAGATTCCAAATACTCCATATAAAGAAGAGCTGAATGAATTACTCGTTATGTGCCCTGACTGGTGTGGCTCACTTGGTTGGGTGTCATCCTGCAAAGTGAAACGGCGCCGGTTCGATTCCAGGTCAGGGCACATGCCTGGGTTGTGGGTTCAGTCCTCGGTTGGGGTATAGGCCAGAGGCAGTTGACTGATGTTCCTCTCTCACTTTAATGTTTCTCTTCCTCTCTTTCTCACTCCTTTCCCCTCCCTCTAAAAATAAATAAAGTTATTGGTTATGTAACATCACCCTTATGTCGGTGATAAAATAAAAAATATATCTAGTATCTTAGAAATTTATCATAAGAGAGATTTCTTCAGTTGCGTGTAGTGCTCCGGCTGGATTGAAAAAGACTTGGAGGTGTATCGGACATGCCATCAGGTATAACACCCCTCGCCCCATACCACGGGATTAATTTGCATCCACTTACTTGCATTTACTTAGGATGCACTAGTAGTATTTATGTAGCATCTAACTATCTACCTACCTACCCATTTATTTTTTTACTTATTTTAAAGATTTTATTTATTTATTTCTCATCCGTGTGAACAGAAACATCAATCGGTTGCCTCTCTTTTGTACCCCAATCGGTTACCAAACCCACAACCCAGGCATGTGCCCTGATGGGGAATGGAACAGGTGACTTTTTACTTTGTGGGATGATGCCCAACCAACTTAGCCACGCTGGTCAGGTCCATTTATTTATTTTTTTGAGTGACTATTTTTATTGTACCTGCTTGTGTTGTGGGGAAATAGACTGATGAGAAAACAATGTCTTGCCCTCATGGCAGTCTCCTTTTCCCAGAAAAATGGACACTAAACAAACTAAGAGCCATAAAAGATCACTTCACGCAGAACAAATCCTGTTCATAAAGCTAAAGCAGGAGAACAGAATACAGTGACTTGGGTCAAGCAGATCCACTTAAGACGGAATGGCTTTCAGATGCCATCTCTGAAAAGATGGTGTTGGAGCCGAGAGTGCAAAGAAATGAGGCCGTGCGTCATGCAGGTATTTGGAAGGCTAGAAGTCCAGGAGGAAGGAATAGCCTGTGCCAAGCTGACAGGTGTGGCTGGAGCAGAGGGATGGAGGAGAGCCGAAGTGATGTTGGGAAGACCCCCCCAAGGGCCATCCAAGCGGCAGAGGGTCTTGTAACCATGTGAAGAGTTGGGGGTTTATGCTCTGTGAAATAGAGAGCTCAGTGAGCCCCAGTGCTCTGCGCTGAGAGCCCCTTCCAGGACAGGAGAACACAGAGGAGGGAATCCTGGTTCCTTATCCACAGGAAAAGCTGCAGTGCCAGGCGCTGAGGTGCAAGTGTGTGAGGAAATGCCCAAGCCAGTCAGCAACAAGCCAGCGGGTGGGACAGCAGCAGAGTCCAGAGCGGTGCAGAGCGGGCCTGTGTGTGACCAAAGGCAGGCAGGTGGGCACAACACCACCCAGCAGCCCGGTGAGCTCCACCAGCGCCAGGGAGGCCTGGCAGTGGGGTGGCAGACCCCCCCCCCCCGGGAGGGCCAGGAAGCGCCATGGCCTACATAAGAAGTCAGACCGATTGGAAAACACTGGACGCATTCCCTGGCATGGCGGGTGGAAGAGGGGCCTGAGTGTCTTTGGCGCCTAAGACCTTAACTTAGATATAAATCTTAAGCAGACCTCGTGTTGCTCTAAGGCAAAATAATTTAAGTAGACTCATTATTTCATTATGCTAGGCAGTCAACACACATTTATTGATTGTCTGCTCTGTACCAAGCACTGTTGTAAGTACCATTACCCTGCCCTGGGAGTCCCACATTGTAATTGAACTTGGTACTATAAAAGGAATAATGGCGTCTTAGCTTGATTTCCTTGAGTATCATGTTTAGTGAAGAGAAACCAAAACAAATGTTTGATGTCTGGCAGTCTCAAGCCTTCGGTGATGTTTGAGCTCTTTGATTTATGTTTCTTTCATCATTATTTGAGAGTTCCAAATTGAAGCTGATTTAATCTTTATTATATTTTTCCAGTACCAGTTAGTCCCCTTATACCTCCTCCCCGTAGCAATCACCACACTGTTGCCCATGTCCGAGTCCCTTTTCTGTTTTCCTCAATCCCTCCACCCCCTGACCTCACCCCACCCCCCGACCACTAGCTATCATCTGCTCTCCAGCTATGAGTCTGTCTCTCAACAAGTTTGCTTGTTGGATCAGTTTGTTCATTAGATTCCACCTATGAGTGAAATCATATGGAATTTGTCTTTCTCTGACTGGCTTACAGCTGATTCTTCATCAATATATGTAATGATATCAAATGTTAGTGTCTGATTTTTCTTTTCACCTTCCTTTTAATCTCCTTTGATGCCCTTCCAGGAAGTCCCGTGAAAGCACTCTGTGTACTTGCATTGTTACCTAATGAGAGCATCAGAAAACCGCTCTAAAATGCTGCTGCAATTATAATAATCATACCCCATGGCTTTCCCGTCCACCTTCTTTAACTGGAGAGGAACTTCCACGTCCTGTGAGCCATGTTCTCTGTCTCGCTGTACCTTCTCAGGGACGCAGGGTACCTGGAACAAATAAAACCGAACTCTGTATGAAGGGAGATTTCAGTTTGACTCATGTGCTTCTAAAAAGACAAAAGATAACATTCACAATATTTTAACTTACTATAATTTTTTTCTTTTGATAGAAGAGAAAACTTACCAAAAATATTATATTGCTGTATGAAATTGGAAGGCTTAGATATCATTTGGCCCATTACATTTCCCTGGAAATGGCATACTTTTCTTATCTGAAATTTGATTTCATCAAATGTGCACTATAGCCACTCTGATATGCATGTGGAATTGTATTAGAGAGAGAGAGAGATTTCTTTGAGTATTATAATTCAGTTTCAGGAAAAATGTTACACTCGGGCCTCTTTTTTTGTGTTTGTCTCCTCCCTCCATCACCTGTGACTTTTCTGAAGAGGCCAAACCGCCCTTAACTGACAAGGAAAATATTTCATAGTGACCTTGCAGGAACATTTTAATGGACTACTGGTATCTGACTACATAAAAGAATCAATATATTAAATGGAGACAGTGCTTCATTAAAAGTGTAATGATGAAGTAAGAATGCCCCTGGATTCCCAGCTAGAATATATCTTCTAGTTCTGCAGGAGAGTTACAGGTTTTCTGACAAAAGAAAGGTGGTCATGGAAGCCGAGGCGTGTTCAGACCATCGCAGAGTTCATGAGATCGCTGTTGCGTTAGGCATTTGATAGCTGTGTGTCATCATTTTCACATGATGCACATTCTTCCCACAGCTGGGACTTGAAGAACCTCATTGGTCATTATCATACACCAAATTAAAGGGAGCATTCTTCTGCCAGCTTGGTCCTTTACGTCATAATTGTGTCTACTGTATCTTAGGATGCCCTGTGTGCCTGTAGTCTCATTTCGTCTTCACCAACTCCGAGGGCACATGGCTAATCCCAGTTTTACAGTGAGGAAGCTGGAGGTCTGAATTGTTAATATCTCCACTGTCCATTGTCCAGCTGAGGTTTAACACGGGCGTGCTCATTTCCAAGCCTCCACGGCTCTTTGCAAGCTTAACTACTTTGTCTCAGAATCTGGGACTCCATCAATTGTTTAGTGTCTTAGTCATCTTGGGCTGCCAGGAGAAGTACCACAGATTGGCTGGCTTAAACAACAGATAGTCATTTCTCACAGATCTGAAGGCTGGGAAGTCCAAGATCAGGTATCAAATTACAGAGGGAAACAATTCATAAGTTTTACGTTACATACCATTTCCGAATAGTGTGATGAAATCTGGTGCTGTCCTGCTTTTTCCCACCCAGGATGTGATCGGTCCAGCTCATCCAACTGTATACACTACCTACCAGTTAGTCACTTAGTAGCTGCCTTAGTTGCTATACCCAGTGTTCTGGTATCACACTACCTGTGGTCAGGTAACCTGTATTATACTTAACAATGGCACATTCACCTAACTCTTACTGCAGTATATTATTATAATTGTTCAACTTTATTATTCGTTATTGTCATTAATCTCTTCCTGTGCCTAACTTATAAATTCAGTTTTATTATAGGTATGTTTGTCTAGGAAAAAGCATCGGCTATGTAGGGTTTGGTACTATCTTTGGTTCCCAGAAACCACAGAGGGTCTTGGAATACTCTGCTGCCGATAGCAGGGATACTGTATTACGAAGATAAAATTTCATTATTTTTCTTTCCAAATTTAAAAAACTCAACAATGTCCACTCCATTGGGTTGTAGTAAGATTTATAAACACTGTCTATAAATGAGCACATCTGGCATATGGTCAGCACTCAAAAATATTAGCCATTAGCAATGTGGTCCTCTAGTGCCAAAATGTAACAAACTGTCTGTATTAAATCCATCTGTGCTTTTCATCATCATTCAGACTTTGGCCAAGTATCTCTCATCCTACACCTTTGCATACTGATGATTCTCTCATTTAATTTGTTCTTTGGCACATTCCAACCATCCCCCTCCTACTTATATATACTTTAACTTCTGTTTTCTGTTGTTTTGATTTCTTTGGTTTCATTTTCCCTCTGGATTCCTACTGACTAAGTTTGTTGAATGTGCAAAGAATAATAGTCTTGGTTTCACCTCAAACGGCTGCCCGGGGATGTTCCTTCCAGAGCCGTGTTAGCCTTTTGCGTTGACACAGTGCTGGGGCACGCAGGGCAGACTCCAAGTGGCTCTCTAGGGATGTTACCAATCGACCATGAACTTGTACACCTTTAGAAAAATAAAGGTTGCACCACTTTCTCCATGAGTCATTACTCTGTGTCACGAGGCTCAAATATTACCTCTATAAATCTCTCATAAGCAACTTAAAATATATTTTTTATTCTCTCCAGAGAAGTGAAAAGGACTCTGTGAGTTGTAACCTGATGCCTGCTGTTACATGAACTCTGCTGAATACATCTTATAGGAAATGAGGAAGTCACCTTTGGGTCTCTCTGACATGGGGACATTGCTCCAACATGACTTAGCGAATACACTACGCCTGGGTTGACCCTCCCCTGCAAATCACATTGGGTAGGTTTGAGGGGAAACCGACAGTTTTTGCAGTTTTGCTCTGTGTGATATTTTTTTTGCTATTTGAATACAGTGAGTTGAGCACCTCCAATACACCAGAAACATAGCTAGTCTTGCACGCATGATGAAGAAAGAAGATGTGTTTTCCATTTTAGCTTCACATCAACTAAGGAAATCAAACAGTTTGAAAAGTGTATGCTTCCTGAACATTTTAACCTTCAGCAAAGCACCTAAAAATTGCACCTTTTACCAGGCTAGCCACCCAAGAGGAAGTGGGGAGAGGAAGGGGTGCATGCAGCCATGTGCCTCGGTGCCTGGAAACAGTACATGGACTAACACATGTGTCTTCACTGGAGACCAGGTCAGCAAGTCATTGCGCGTAAGTGACATCACTAAGGATGCCATTGTGATCGGTGCTTCTTTAAATGAAAACTGCCTTTACCATGAAACAGAGAATTCGGTAAATACTAGAGTTCTGTTCTACTGTAACTCATTTCATTGTGCAGGAATTTATAAGAAACCAGAAATATTGGGTGATTTTTGCGCGTGCTTGTTTTTGTCTACATCTAGAGTTAAAAAGTATACTTTGCATTTGTAACTGACCCGATTCTCATTCACGCCGCTGCCTGCTCTCTTGCCCTTCTTCCTAAACCTCTCTCTGGGATGCCGTAATCAACCCCACTCCCCCCCCGCAGTCTCCCGCTGCCCCTCCTTCCCAGGCAGTCACAGCCTTACATTCCTCGAAGCTCTCAGCGTCCCGCTTGCTGTCATGTGCCCACAGCTACTGCCTTCATAAAGGCAATAAGGCATGAATTTAATAATGCATGAAAGACATCGAATTGTTACAAATTATACGCAATGTTTAAGCAAAAAGTGTGCAATTGCCTTTATTAGTAGTAAATCAGATTTAATAATTAAATCTGAATACAAATCAGCTGTTCACCACTTGTTGTACAGAGCTTACCAAAATAATACATTTTTATAATTTTATAAGGAGTACATGGGAAATCAGAGGGACTTGAATATGTTTTTAAGTGAATGCTTTTTCTTGCTTCAAGTTAGCTCCAAAATGACCGAAAAGCTGACAGTCTGACAGGAAGAAAAAACAACGACCTACATGACCCTTGACGTGAAGAATCAAAATTTTAAGTAAGAGAAAATCCAAAACTTTCTAGCAGTAACAGCAGAAATGAACCCATCGCGGAATGGAACAAACTAAAAGCATTTCTGAAGTCAAATTTTACAATGATTCTCCGTTTTTACGTAGTGAGAATGTGTGGTTTTCTGGTTGGTTTAAGTGACCTTCAGTTGTGTTCCCACTGTGTTCCAGGACTTCGCATTTCGTATCTGTCTCATTTCCCCACATTTTGGTAACGGCCAACACGGGCTCGCAGAGACTAGTTGGCCTCCCCCATGTAAAACCGCTCGTGAGAAGCCAAGTAAGAATTGCACTTAAGAACCATCTCACTCCAAAAATGTGTGCTCTTTCCACCATAATTTAGACTTTACAGGACAAAAAAACGTAATGTTCTCCTTCAGATAATGCCCAGAAATTTTGAAAATGGGAAATAATCAAGTACAACCTCTATACAGTCTTAGAAAAGTTGGGTTTGTTCCCAGAGCCAAGGATTTGTGGAGCAAGAACATGAAATACTTCTTTGTACTTTAAATGATTTAGAAACAATGTTATCACATATTGTACCATAATTTCAATCAGGAAGTTTCACAACGGTAACAAATCAGAATTTTTATGGCCTAATTCTTAAATTGATAGCATTTTCCTAGCTTTTATATCAAACTTCCAGGTGACCTCCATTCTTTACAAGCATTTTATGCTTTGTTTTAATTGTAAAGATTAAAAAAAATAACTTGTAGTCAATATGCACACATAAAAATAAAAGCAAATTTAGTGGAACCATACATTTGATATACAGATCCTAGAAATATCTAATAATTGAATGAATGCAATGATAAGACAGTAAATTTTGTTCATAAATAATGTCATCGAAATGTATAACTTGGTCAGATCTAACAAAACACCTGGTGTTTGCAAGCTAATTTGCAGGAGAAAGTAGGACTATCTAAAAAGTCAAAGGCTGACTACATTTGAGAGAACACATAAATACTCAGATATCTCAGAAGGAGGCAAAAGGACTTCTCTCAGCAGAGCAGTTATAAGCTTCAATATTAACCATGAACACAGAAAATTGTGGAGGGCATCATCATCATCATCATTCAGACTAAAAGCCGGGAGACCACTGGCTGCAAAATTTTTTTGAAGATATGGCAGTGAATGACATTCTGGAGACAGCCAATAGGTGTGTGTGGGTTGGTTTGACATTTCAGGGCAAAAAATTGTGATGTATTCAGCTCCTGGTATCTCGGAAACGGGCAGCTGTAAACTTGAGAAGAAAACATTTTAAGAAAAACAGAGCTAAGCAGCGTGAGCCTGCTGTGTAGGAGTCGACTGTGGGAACACCAGCGTCCACGGCAGCGGAGCCCCGCCCCGTCAGAAGCACAGCAAGAGGGCTTGTGTACATCATTCACATGACATATTATAATAATAGCTATAGGCATGTAGCATGAATTATAAACATATATGAAGCACAGCAAGATGACTTGAATGTGACTTTCCTAGTACAGGCATGACAACTAAGTTTTGTAGGTTTATGAATTCAGATTATATTTTCCTTTTATCTGCATTATAGTTTAAAATTGTTCCTTTGCCTTTAGTTTTTCAGGCAACTGAACCAGACGTATAAGGGTTTTGTTTGTTTGTTTGTTTTCTGTAGCTACAAACATAAACATGAGAAGCTTTCCCAGAGCTCACGGGGCGAGCAGATCTAAGTGCTTCTGAATGTTTCTCACGGGGCAGATGCTGTTTTAATTCCTGTCCCCGTGAAGAGAAGGGAGACTTGCTGTGACTGATCATTTGCATTAGCTCCACAATGCCTTTGTTTGTGGGGTTCCAAATAAATGATCCTTAAAGGAGACAGCGCAAGCAAGCGCCCAACGGTTCAGGATACACGTAAGTATTGCCATGGAAGAGTTACATCCCAGGGATCCAGCACCTGTTGTCTACACGTTTTCCTGATTCAAAGTCACACAGCATTCACTACAGGGAGAGGTGAAAACATTAGATACGGAGAAGGAATGAAAGAATCTTGCTTTTCCAGGCTCAGGAGTCATGCCCAGTATCTATTTTCTTACTGCCAGACTCACAGCAGTACTACTCATCACTCGCGTGTGCCTGTGCATCTGCATTTCTCAGTTCTGTTTATGCGTGCCTTGTGTGTTTCTTCTGCCAGTCCCAAGTATGCAGCTGTTTTAAATCGTCATTATTTCTATTTAACTTATAGTGAAAATCTCCTGGCTGATCGGCCATTCTCCCTTCTCTCCTGACGTAACTCCGTATGTCAGTCTCCTTTCAATAGAACCCCTGAATCAGTCTACAAATCAATCAGTAACGATCAGTCACAGTACCTTTCTTCTTTAAATTAACTTTATTGGGGTGACATTGGTTAGCAGGATCATGAGAAGTACGACAAGGATGCCCACCGCCACTACTCCCAGTCGCCATTGTCCTGGGAGTCCCAGCCAGGCCAGTCACACACCACTCGTGTGGTCCAGGAGCACAACGATTCTCATGCATTTCAAACCGTAAGCATGGAATTCATTCAAAGCTCTTCCCCAAACACCTTGAACATGTTCTCTCTCACTACTTCATCGCCAAGCCTTTTTCCCGGTTAGTTGTCCCTTTGTTCTCACTCACATGCAATTAGTTAGTCTCCTCTAAATCCTCATTCCCCTTATTCTCTCCTTCCGTTACTACCGTCTTCAGATGAAATGTCCTCTGCCACACTTCTGCTAAAACCACTGAATCACTCTGTGGTCCATATCATGTTACTTGCCATCTTGATAAAATTACTAATAGGTTGCTAGGAATTAACCTAGAGTTTCGTGCATGTCTGTAATTTAGCTTCAAGAATTTAATGCATGATTTTGAATTAATTAAATGATCTCATAGTTGTATTTGTTAGTCTTAAATAAAATGTTGCACATGGAGTTAATTAGTACTATGTGCATATAAATCATATAAGCACTTCACTGTGGGATGCACATGTAAAAAGGTTCAAGCTCTTAATTGTGAGTATCTCACACTATCCCTGCAAGAAGGGGCAAGTTTAAAGGTTTGTCAAGAAAATCACAAACCACCATTAACTTGTTGATTATTGCTCAGGGTGTATGAGGCACTATATTCTAGAAATTGTAATAAGACCTCAATCCCTGATTTCATTATGTTCACATTCCAAATGCCCAAACTATGGACTCTTAGTAAGAATTATAAGTGACTCCTTGATTGGAAAGATACTTTATCATTACCGATGATACAGATAATTTTCTCTAATACATAAGCCATATACATACATACATATGTGCTTGCACACACAGTGTGAGAGAAAGGAGTGTTTTCCAAAATAAACAGTAGCAACAGACATTTTCTTCTTTTATTTACTGAATCTAAATAAATGTATTTATTAAGAAAGGTATAAAATGCTGAAGCTGCACATCTGTTTTTTAGATAAATTTTCAACATTATCAGCAACAAACCAAGCGCATACTGGGGTTATGTTAAGGTTTATTAAGGAAAAAATGCTCCAATGCAATTTGGGAGATAATTTAACAATATATTTAAATTAATAGTAACATTCTATGCCATGTAACTAGTGAAAGTAAGATTTTTTTCCAAAATTTGTGGAACATTTTGGCAAATTTGTTTATAAAAAGGTTTTTTTTCTTCTTTTAGGTAACCTCACTCAGAAGATTATCCATTTTCTAATTTTTACAAAAGCTATTAGCACTTGGTTTCTTGGTGTATTTTTAAAAAATGAAGCAATTAATACATAGAGTTAATTCTTAATAACAATTTTAATGTTTTTGTCATTTTAAAGTACTTTTTGTAAGCAGTGAACTTGGCAAGGTCAGGGAGAGAAGTATGTGATAGAGAGATGTAGTTCTTCCTCTCAAAGAACCTGAGCTGGGAAGACAAGAGGAAAATAGAAATATGCAACTTAAAGAAAATCCCAGGAGATTGTTGTGGCTATTTTGGAGTTCAGGTATCAGAGAGTCTTTGCCGAAGCCCGGTCATGTGCTAACCCCTCGGCTAAGTGCTGGCGGGGGGTGGTGGGCAAGTGAGTCTGGAGCGGAAACAGATGTGGATGTGGTAGCAAGTGATTTGCTTTACACATGAAAACTGCTGTAGCAGTTCCAAGGAAACAGTGTCAAGGAAGAGGTAAAAATTAAGCTGAATTTTGAAAGATGGATGCAACTGAAATTGGCAGACAGCAAGGGGAGCCTTCCAGACATGCAGAATATAGTAAACAGAGCCATTCCTGAGGAGGAACTCCGCTGCAGGGAAGTCTGGGTGACGGAGGGTCGGGGGCCAGGGCAGTTGGACTGCAGGGGGCATCTGTGGGGGAGGCAGGAGCGGGAGAAAGTGGGAAAAGCAGGCTGCAGCCCCATCGCAGGGCCGTGAATGCTGGGTGGAAGAAGTTGGGTTAGGAGACAGAGAACTTAACGAAGGGTTTCGGGTCTCTTACCCTTAAAGTACGTGCAATAATCATGCCTTCATCCCTCTTTAATCTTAATGTTTCTTTCCTTAACATCTCAACAACATAAAAGGGGCCGGCAGGTACCTGAAGGAAATTGTGAGCAGCAGAGCTGTCGATCAAATTGTTTCCATGTTTAGAATAACAGAAATATAAAATTGTAGAGGCCAAATAAACCTTAGATTCCAGAAGTCTGTATTTGCTTGTTAAAAATGGACAGATGCTTAGAGAAGGTAAAGGACTAAGTTTGTGGATTGTTAGTGGCGGATCTCTTGGGCTGCATTCTCGACTGTCGGCTGAGTTTATTTCTGTTTCCCCACATGGATTGTCCCCTTCCTGCCCAGGCACAGAGGGGCCCTACCCAGGCGGGGACCCTGCAGAGAACAGATGGCAGTCTCCAATAACGAAGTTGAGGGAAGGTTTAAAAAGAGACTGTTTACCAAGTTGTGAGTGGGACATTGGGACACAGGGGAGAGCCACGCACCCTGGGGGAGTCGTAACAGAACTATTAGTGACTCTGGAACCCAGGAGAGGGAGTCTTGCCGATGGGACTGTGTCGACAAGAGAACAGACAACTCAGCCAGCTCCCTCTCTTCAAAGCCCAGAGTACTGACCTCATTCTCCCTCTGCCCTCTGGTCACCCGCTAGGGCCCCCAGCAGCTGAAACCAGCTGAAGCAGAGGTAAGGGGACCTGTAGCAGTTTCCGGAGCCAAGAGCAGAGGGGGAAGGGCAGACATGGAGGGAAGGACACTTTCCCGGCACGGTGGCATATTCCGAGGTCCATCTTAAGGGGACTTCTGGCTCTCGATGGCTCCGGCATCCTAGTGGCCAGCACTGCTCAGGACTTCTGGTGAGCATCCTCCAGGGAGTTAGCGTCTTCAGCTCTCATTTCTCGTGATTTTAGGGCATCGCCCTCTCCCACAGAATGCTGAGTCCTTGAGTCTGAAGGCCCTCCCAGGAACTGCCAGCAAGTCCTAGGTAAACAGCTATTTAGTAAACTGTTCCCAGGATTCGACGAGACTCGTCCGTGCCCATGACTCTGCAATGGTTCTTTCAGGATGAGAAGTAGTAACTCCCAGTCCTCCAGGGTTGTTCAACACAGGAAGATAGATGCGCTGTCCCAGCGCACAGCACTCTGAGCCCCCACAGACCAGGCACACGGTATCCAATACTTTTAAGCAAGCCCAAACTCCAAATATGATGTTCATCCTAAATTCCTTAAAGTGTCCAAGGCATATGGCCAAAACCAAAGGTCATCGCGTGCCCCTGACATAAAGGGACACGAGACACGTGTGCGCAAGAAGCCCAAAGGCAGCACTGTTCTCCTCCTAATAGTCTGTGGTTCGGAGAAGTCAGTCCTATGGAAACACGTGATTTAGGCTCTGGTATTATTTCTGGGTCAGGTTATGCCAGCAGCATATAGAAGTAGATAACAATCTCCAAATTAAAATAAAGTACTTTTCCAGAGAGGTCTTAGAACTCTCTATTGGCAAACTGGTTTGATTTATACCTTCTGCTCAAAGAAGCGATTCCCAGCTGGCTGATGGCCTTCAGCCCAGAGTTTTCTTCCACTGCCACAGTTACGCTTCTCTCCCCACATCTGCGTGGACGTTGGGCCCCAGCTGTTGGCAGTTATCTGGATTTCTCCGCATCAGAGTCTAACTGCAAGCTCACTCTTATTTTCCTCATGGGTGTGGCAGGCTGAACACTTCCCCTTTTTCCTACCGTAACTTCATTCGGAAATGATCAGATTGCTTGGTTTTAAAAGCTGCATGCAAAACAACATTAAATAGATTAGCATGCATTAATGCTATCAGCATTATTTTTTAGCTCAGATGAGCTCTGGGATAGGTTATTGCTGTCACTTATATATGCATATATAATATGTACTTAGTTATATATTAAAATAAATGAAAACATGGATAATGAAAACATTTAATCTTTGTATATAATATTCAATAACTATAGTTTAATGGATATGTCTTCTTACTCTCTTTGCTTGAATTTTAACAGAATACATTATAATCACTTTTATTCTATCATTCTAAGTGTGAAAAAATCAGAATTACAAAGTAAATAGAAAATGAGTATCTATTTATAAAATCAATTCACAGACCTTAATTGGCTTTTCCTGTAAGATATCATTCACATGAAGCTGCCACTTTAGAACTGAGGTGCCCATTTTCCACAGTCACATTTGTGTGGCGATAATTCTGAATGCCATTCAGATAAGAGACCTCCCATGCCTGCCTCCAACCTTGTCCACCTCGCTTTGTAAAAATATACATACACCTCATTATATTTAGAATTCCCACTCTTTTCTGTCTTAGCATTTTTCCAGTGGTCTAAATGAGATTTTGAAGTCTGTCTGACAGCTGTTGTTCCTCTTGCTTTTGGTTTCTTTTCCCGGATGTGTTGGAGGATTAAAATTTTCCACCGTGAAGTCATACACCTTAGTGTGACCTTGATTTTTTTTCCCTCTGCACTAATGAGACCCTGGGTAGGTCTTATTTAAGGAAGCCGCTTTTGTCTTCTCGGCCAAATTAAATTGGCCATAGCCGGCAGGGAGTAACCTATTGTTGTATGTATTTATATTTCTGAGCATATTGAAAAGGCCTTGAGAAAATTCCTGGTTTTGTTTTGGGTGTCACAACTAAGATTACTCTGCGTTCTATTCAGTCACCTGCTGGAAGCAATGACCTTGTCCTTGTTTTAGCAATGGAACCGAACGTGACACAATCACTTGCTCTGCAATAAGTGTGGCATTACCAACAGCTGTTTGAAAGTGAAACCCTACAGGGCCTCTTAGCCCGAACTGTAGAGACTGCACCCCTCCCTCGGACCTTGGCCTAACTTAGTACCAAATACTGATACAAATGGCTCCCTGATAATCGCTGTTTTTTTTTCCCCAGACTATATTGCAGAAATATTATGTTATGATAGGCAGAAAGGTATATTCTAAGTGGCAGTTTATCTAATACTAAATTATTAGTAGCCCCTTCACACCTCAGGCCACCCATCACAAAGTCGATGCACTAATCTTCAATGGCCACGTGCCGTGGTCCCGCCACCACGCAAAGGGACAGCCCACTTGAGTGTTCTCATTTCCTTCTGAGTTTGGAGTTTTGCCCAAGGTCAAACTAGTTCAGGGTTGTCCAAATATGTATGTTGGCAAAATACATCCAAATTTTAGGGTATTTAAATGTTTTCTCTCTTATTTAGTTCATGCATGGGGAATGATTCTGGGAAGCCTAGAATATTCTAAGATTAGGCAACACAATATTGGCATTGCCTTTATTTTTTCTTATTTTTTGGGGGGGTGTAGTAAGGAATAGTATCCAATTCAGTGCCCCCTATTCACCAAAAATTCATGGCTTATTGTTATATGGAGAAATCACTGTTAGTATCCACCCTAAAGAGAACATTGCAGTATACTGAGAATAATCATATCTGAGTTATCGTGCCTGAGTAAGCAGACACAATAGTGTTTTTTATGTTTGGTTGTTGATACGCAGAAGACTCAGAGGCTAGATAACACCATAGAAACAACGCCTCGTGCTTCGATATGGGCCGCCCGTGCTTGTCTCACGAGACCTGTGAGAACGGAGTTCTCAGGGCCAGTCGCGTCTCCACACGGGGGTCATGGGCCTGCGTCTCCCCTTCAGGGTCGGTGTCGGATTTGTCTTCTCCTGGAGGGAAGCCAGAGCGACTCGTGTGAGGCTGTTCGTCAGTGTCTGGCCACGGATGCCGTGCTCCGCCTTTGGCTCCCGAAGACGACACGCGAAGGAGGACGTCCGCGGTCTTAGAGTGCTGTTTCAAGTTCACCGCGTGACCCTTGAGCCTCAAAAATCACAAACACGTCACTTCGAAAGGGCCGTTGCCTTCCTCCTGGGGGGAAACTTTCAAGGAGAGAAATATGTGGAAGTGCGTCTGAAAATGAGGCAGGGATGCCAGTCCAGAGAACAGACACTGATGAAGGCAAGAATACGCAACAAATACCCACCCCGATTGGGGGGCTTTGTATTATTTCCACTTGTAGATCAGTATTTTAATACGTGCCGTGTTGTTTCTATCACCTGCTATACAGGTATCAACTGGGAGGGGAGCTGATCAGACTGCTAAGGACATCTGTTTGATTTAATTTAATTTGAAGTTCACATTTCAATCGCAGCGGAAATACCCTGAATCTTAATGAGAAATTCTGGTCTCCTGTGTGGTTCAGGTGAAGGCATCAGGCTTTTCAACTCTGACACAATTCAGGCTAGCGATGGTAACATGACAAAACGGAAAAATACTCGGATGCTATCATGACGAAGTCATTTACAGGGCTGGGCAAAAGTAGGTTTGCAGTTGTTTGTATGGAAAACAATACAGTACTTAGTAAATAATAATCCAAGAATAAACTGTGTTTCTCGTACTCACACCTGTAAACCTACTGGAGCCCCACCCCATACAATGTTTTTCCAAGATTGTATTTCCATCAGTCACTGCTGGAAGCGCGTGACGCAAAGATGGTGAGAGAGGGTCCCTGCTCTCAGGGGGCTTTGATCATATCGGTGAAGGCAAACAAACAGTCGGTGCGACACGACCCCATGACGAACAGAAGCCCAGGTGGGGCGGCCACACGGTCCTCTGGGAGGAACGATGTTACCCAATGGGCTGCCTCGTGAAAAACCAGCAGCGGTGGCCAAGCAAAGGGGGAGTGCAGAACTCACGGGGAGTCCGAGAAAAATGCCTTTGTAGGGCACGGAGTAGAGGGCGCCCGCTTTCTCGGGGAACAAACGGCAGGTAGATCAGGGTGGCGAGAGCACTGTCTGGGCTCTGGGGCTGGGTGGGGCTGAGGAGAGAGGCAGGGCTGCATGGGGACCAGCTCCCTGCGATCCCTTGGGGCTGGCAGCTGTTCGGGTGGGAAAGGGAAGCAGGGCGTGCTCGGTGGGCTGCTCTCTGTGTTTCCACCGCGTGCAGCAAAATCATTGGCAGCAAACCGGGTTTGTCTGGGGGTTGTTGCTTGATTTATGGGAAGGGGCAGCATAAAGGAAGGAGACAAGATGAGTAAATAACTGAATTGTCGATTGGAGTGACGCCTGTCACAGTTTACCAAGTAGTGAATTAGAAATATGAAAAACATCTGCTTGGGGCAGCGATGGCATCGGAGCCCTTGTGATGTCTTCAGAGTCATGTTTAATGGGAGGCTAGGGGTGAACTGGATCGAAGGGTTTGTTTCCTGGAGCTCCCTTCTGCTTCACATGGTCTAATTTGTTAACATCCAGAGTGTACAACGAAGCTCTGTGGTTTTCTTATACTTTACAAATTATTGGGCGTTGAATTCTGCTTTTAGCTTAGATTTAATGCCTTGTATTCTGTATTCATAAAAATTTTCAAAAACTTAGCTTTCTCACAGGGATATGTTACCATGAACACATTTTATGTAGATTTAATCCCATTAGTAGATAGTTGCCTTTGAAAATGCCTTAGTTCACTCTAAAATTTATACTTATAAATGTCTTAGTGTGCACTGAAATACTTTATTTTCTTGTGTGGCTAATGTTATGAAGATCACTACTCTAACCCCAAATTCCTGCCCCTTCTCATCCTGTGATTATATTACCTTTCCCAATACTAAATATTCTCCTTCTTTCCTACCTCTGGAAGTTCTGTATGTAACTTTGTCAAAATACCAGTGCATCTTACCTATGCAATTTGTTCCTTCATGGTGTAGCTACACCTGCATGGTGTAGCTAACGAACTATGGAGAAGATACAAAACCAGAATCAAATATGAATATCTTCAAATTGGCACCATCGTTGGGGTCCTTAGGCAACCTTGCCATTGCTAATGTGGGCTGCTGACTGTTCGTCATCCTAACGGTCACACTGCCATCGGTACTCTCAGGGCACCCACTGCTTTACAAAGAGTGTCAGGATGTTTCACTCCTCTGGTACAGCGGCCCTGTGTTTCACCAGTATTCATGTCAGAGCGATTTATAGAAATAACTGAATCGAAAGGCTCTAATTTTTTTCTGAGCTGTTACACTTCTCCCTACCCCCTTGCTCGGATTCTACCTTCATCGTGAAATCCACGCTCCGGGATTGCCTCTGTGTGCTTTTCGTTTTTCACTCTACGTTTCGGTAAGCTCTTCTCTTCCTCATAGTTTTCACCCTTTGCCAACCTGCCAGGGGAACGCCACGCTAACGCAGCACGCCCCTTCACTGCAACAGGACACAGGATGAAACAGAATCCTTCGGACCATCCCATTTTCACCACATGCTCCATTTTCCATGAAAGCCAAGGGCAAGCCACGACATGCTAAAGCAACAACAATCCCCCCCGCAGCCTTCTTAGCCACCCGGTACGCATGGACTGCGGACCTGTCTCCTTTCAGTTGGAAGGAAGGCCCTGCCTCCCTTATTTGCTTTTAAATGTATGGCATTCAAGCCTGGCCTTTCCTTAAAGAATCTGTTTAGGGGATGCTCCTCATGCTCTCTCCACCCCGAGCGGGGCTATGCTCATCAGGGCCACGGTCTTGGTAGTTAACCCTGAATCCTGCTGGGACCAGCCGCAGAACCTGCAGTCCATGGCAGAAGGCTGTTTGGATACTGCCTTACCGGTAATGTTCAGGCTGTTATATCATGGCATTCCAGAGAGATGTCATTGACATTACTTTCTTACCTAAGCCAGAGAGATTCATGGGAATTTCAAGCCACTCAGAAGAAGATATGGGAGAGATTTTTGAGTGCGGTCCTCTCTCCCCGGTGTTCAGGGACAGGCTGACTGAAGTCACCCCACTGAGGTGACTGCCGCTTTGGTCCCTGCTGTCAACCATCACCATGGACAGTACACGGGTGGCCCACGGGGAGACCGCTCGGCTTCATCTAGGCAAGCCCATATATGTATACGTTACCATACACCCACGTATACATATACCCACATCTGGGCACACCCAGGTGATTTGTTACCTCGTGTCACTGGTGCCTAGAGAAATGCAAAGGTGTGGCCTGACTGCTGTGGTTCGGTGGATTGAGCGCTGGCCTGTGAACCAAAAGGTCGCGGGTTCGATTCCCACGTAAAGGCGCATGCTTAGGTCGTGGGCCAATGCTTCTCCCTCCCTTTCTCCCCACCTTCCCTTCTCTCTAAAAATAAATAAATAAAGTCTTTTAAAAAAATGTGAAGGTAAAAGACGCCTGACTCGTTAGAGTAGATCGATCATTTCAGAACAAGCTTGGGAAAATCTGGCATGAGTCATGGAAGTGACGCACGAGAGAAATCGCTAGGCTCCGAAGGCTTCCTTCTGACTTCCGGAGTCTTCGTGGACAGAGAAACGCGTGCTGCTCCTTGTTAAGGCTTTCTCTAGTGGCGTTGTTTCCGTCCACGTCTCCGGAGGTAGGGAAGACGCGTGCCTGTGACCTGTCTGGATGTGTTCCTTAAGGCAAACTCGCCATTCCGCCTGAGATGCTGTAGACCAGACTTTTATGGCACTGCGCTGAGGAGTGTGCTCCCCTCCGAAAGCACCAGTCTTGGTGTCTCGCACCCAAGTGGTCAGACGCTCTGTTTCTGGTAGCATGTGCCTCTTTATTGTGATGTTTTTATCATGCAGGAATACAGTAAAAACTGTCCTTTCCTGAAAGTTAAAGAACCTTAGTTTTCTTCTGTAGGCTGTAAGAAAATAGCTAGAGTACCCTCGCTAGCTTGGTTTCCAATGGAGTCCACTGCAGTCACAGGGAACCAGCCTCCCATGCGTATTTGCTTTGGATGGCAACGTCACGGGTGACTGTGGGACAAGTACCCACGTATTTTTGTTTTAATTTTTAAAAATTGAAATTTTATCAGAAGTAAGAATTATGTCTATTTTAATATAAATAAACATTTGAAAATAGAAGTGGAAATTATGTCATAATTACCATTTTCCCCATCTTCTACACTGGTAGAATCAGAAGCTGGAAGAAAGGGAAAAAAGAGAAAATAAGAAAATGTAACAAGTTGTTTTGAATCCTTTTCTTTGTGTGTTATAGTTTGTTTATGAATCTCCAAATCAGTCTATATTTGAATTCAAGAACATGTCTGAAAGGAGACATCCTGAGCCTGAAAAAGAAATCTCTCTTGCCCTGGCTGGTATGGCTCAGTAGACTCAGTGCCAGCCTATGAACCGAAGGGTCACTGGTTCAATTCCCAGTCAGGGCATATGACCCAGTCGGGTCACCAGTAGGGGGCGCACAAGAAGCAACCACACATTGATGTTTCTCTCCCTCTCTTTCTCCCTCCCTTCTCCTCTGTCTAAAAGTAAAGTCTTAAAAAAAAAGAAAAGAAATCTCTCTCTCTGTCTCTCTGTCTTTTTCTCAAATGTAATGTTGGGTGCAGAATTGATTTATCACAGAAAACTGAGAATCTAGGGATTTAACCTTTCTAAGCAATAGTAAAAAGGGTACTTGGTTTGATTCAACTGATCAAGATGTTGTTTTGCCTCTCTTAAGTACTGCTGTTTGGTATTTGAATTTTCTTTGAAGTTGTACCTGAGATCAGGGAGTCCACACATTATAAAACCTGTGGTTGTATAGAGCTTATGTGGATTTAGAAGTTGAAACAAAATATTCTCTCAGTGCCCTAACTCTGACACAGAAGCCTTATATACTAACACACAGAATACACATCATAGGATAAAAGCTTAAAGTTGGGGGGATAGGTTTCTAAGAATAACTGTCCATGCTCAATACTTTCTGCTTCTTACACCACCATACACGCCAGAGGGTTCCCTAGGCTTATCTTGTTAGGCTGCTTAATCAGTACAACAAGTCGTAGCATGTAATTGGAGGCTTTTTTTTTTTTGGTCTGCAATGTAGGGTCATGCCTTTAGAATTAAGTAATATGTACTGTTGCTGATTTCCATAGTTATTACTTCACTCTAAATTGTAAAAAGATGAATTTTAAAAGTTTTTTCTAGTGTAACATAATTATTTTTACTGGTACCATTTATCTTTCAAACTAGTGAGTGAAATAACTTTACCCTAGCGGAATGTATTTTATATGTTCAATTAGCCACTGATCTCACAAGCGTATATGTGCCTGAAATAGATAATTCTGTGACAATGTTGAGTAATACAGAGACCACAGTGGACATCCATGTCATTTTACCCAGATACATTGTAATACTTTGACGTGTACTCTCTCATTGAGAATGGAGATGGTTTAATCAAACCATGATTGATTTTTCCTCTTAAATAGGCCTATGTGTGCATAATATAGGATAGCAATATGAAGATATAGTTTATTAATTTTTTTAAGATTTAGTTTTTAGAGATCAGAAGGGAGGGAGGAAGACAGGGAGAGAAACTTCAATATGTGGTTGCCTCTCACATGCCCCCTACTGGGGACCTGGCCTGCAACCCAGGCATGTGCCCTAGACTGGGAGTTGAACTGGCGACCCTGTGGTTCACAGGCCAGCACTCAATCCATTGAGCCACACCAGCCAAGGCTGAAGGTACAGTTTAAAACATACTATATTTGCAATGGAGAGATACTGCTTCTTAGCATGAGGCCGTGGGCAAGTTAAGAGACTTTGAACTTCCTTATTATCAGTGAAATGAATATAATGAAGGCTGTTCTGCCCACCATAAGGTTATTGTGATTGTCACCAAGTCAAATAAGATTCTTATTGTAAGAGGTCTATATAAACTGAACTCAGTACTTTTGTTTGTGGTGGGGTGATGGTTATTACAGTGGTTATGCAAACAGTGAAAGTGATACTTTCAGGCATTTAGAGGAATGAGGGTGTCTTTTTGTTTTTCAATTCTTAGACAAACCAGATGAGACCTTAAGTACATTGTTCCTTGCTTATGAGGAACACAAAGTTGGTTATAAGAACAAAGTTGGGTACTCTGAATATATTTATATATGTATGTATTTAGTTACTTACATTTTTATTTTCATCTTATGATCATGGAAATTCTGAAACTCAGCTTGTTCATAAAAAGGATAAAATAAATTTTTGCTATGGTCTCATACAGTTCCTATGAATATATGAATATGTCCATCTACCGTAGGAAAACAAATGTTTAGTGGGTCAACTCTTTTATCTTATTTCACTACCCCTTCGTCCCTCTGGTAGTGGAAACCCAGACACAGTGGCAAATCCAAAGAGAAAAAGAAAAAGAGAAGTTTGTTTATCATACCATTAAAATTACATGGGTATGTTAAATATTAATGGCAAATTCTACCATTAAAATGTAGGACTTCAGAGTCTGTAATAGGTGAGAGCTTCACTTTCTGGATAATGGTTTTCTTCTTAATGTCAACATAAATAACCAAATACTAAGTGAGTTTTTTGTCAGCTAACACTTTCTTTTCTCTATTGTTTATTTTTTTTTTTTTGATATTTTAGTTATGCCTAACTCAACATGGGGTTTTAATAAATTTTTTTAATAATTTAAATTTTTTTTTTCTTTTAGATTTTATTTATTTATCTTCAGAGGGGAAGGGAAGGAGAGAGGGAGAGAAACATCAATGTGCGGTTGCCTCTTGTATTTCCCCTGCCGGGAACTGGCCTGGCAACCCAGGCATGTGCCCTGACTGGGAATCGAACCGCGATCCTTCGGTTCGCAGGCCCGCGCTCAATCCACTGAGCTACACCAGCCAGGGCAAATTTTTTTAATAATTTATATATTTGTGGAGGTTGGACTTGTACTAGGCAGCAGAATGTGCTATAAACACACACACATGAGTGTAGTTTGTTAAATTAACACACACATGATTAATCAATCCAGACCCTCATTTATAGAATTATTACAGGTGGAAAATACCTAAACACATTATTTATTAGCTCTTTTATGTATAGCCACTTTATATGTCAACTATTATATAAAGCCTCTCACACATGACACCACCATACAAATTGACATACATGCAAATTAGCTAGAGAAAACTAAATGCCTTAGCCTTTTCTATGGTAACAAATATTTGTAGAAATAATAATTAACAGTAACCACCCAAGATTACAATCAGGCTGAAAAGATGCTGTTAAGTCTCCCGCTTCATTTACGTCTCAGGTGGCAACCTTCTTTATTAAGAGCAGAAAGTTGAGCCTAGCAAAGATTATTATAGTTCTTTGTTTTCACTTTAATTTCAGTTGTTTTTAACACTACCGGTATGCTAAAACCTCTAGATTTAATTAGCAGAGTTAAACAATTTGAGAATGCTGTCCAAAGAGATGATCTAATTTGTAGCTCATCAGTACAGAGCTGCTCTACCATAACCCATGAAATTAATTTAAAAGTGCATATTAAATAATAGCACTCAAGAAATAAATGTGGCACCCTGGCTTAGTTCACTTTGGCCAGGTGCTGAGTGACAGCACACAGCCCTAATTGGTGTTTCCGACTGAACCCGCCTCCCTCTGTCCTGTGCACCTTCCAGGGTCTCTGGGGGGGCGGGGGGGGGTAAGCCTCAGGCAGGGAGGAGTTCCTTCCAGTGGACTGTCCGGATTCAATAACAGGGTAGGTGGGTCTGCCTAGGCTTTGCGGGTAGGAAGGAAGAGGAGAACCCTTTGAGGGCTCTCAGCCAAAAGGAAGATATAAACATGAAATACAACTGTAAGACCAAATCCCTGCATCGACTTCAAACTCTGCAGTGATTTGCTCCTCAAGGGTTCTCTCTGGTGAAAACCTGAGCTAATTTTTCCTCTAAATTCCCTAAAGGTGTAGTAGAGCTTCCCTTCTGCTGGTTGAAATGAACACGTACACTTCAAGGAGTGTCTGTGCTACTGTTACATTCTTAAAATTCTGGGAATTACCGCATTCTAATGGTCATGGATTTTGCTCATGTTAATGACTGTGAACCGCGTGGCCGTGGTATTTGGAACCGAGGGGTTTGTGTTGTGGTTCCCACCCACCGGCGATCAACGAAGTCCAGCTTTGCCACCGACAAGAGTGTGCCTTTGAGTCAATTCCTTAGTTTTTCTAAGTTTTATGTTCCTTACCTTTAAGAACAGTATCAGGTTTCGAGAATGTTATGAGAAGCAGATGGTATAATAGTATTTTGCAAGTAGTTAAATGTTCAGTGTATATTAATATCTTCCATTGTTTTTTTATATTTATGCATTATGTAAGATATGTTTACTACTACTTATATGTACAAAAATATGTAAAATATATTTGGTTATATTTGCATAAAAAAGAAATAACCAATGAAAATATTTTGCTTGAAATACTAGTTATAATTGAAAAATTAACTTAAAATCTTGAAATAGTGTCTGATTTGGGGCCTTTCTATAAGAAGTATTAATGAACTCTTAGGACCAAAAAATGGTTTAATATACACAATAAATTAAAAAATAGTGTATTGATTTATTGCTTTTTATTTTTATTTTTTTAATTTTTATTTTACTTGTTCTTGGACAGTTTTCTGTCTTTTACTCCCATCCCAGCCCACCACCCCAGCTGGGGTGGTGAGTATTTTTATTTTTAAATAATACACCAACATTAAGAGGAATATGGGGAAAATTATTATCCATGATCTCAAGCATCATTGAATTCTAATTTAAAATTCTACTTAATGCAAATTTTTTATTTTATCATCATTATTGAAGCAGGGAAAAGTACACTTAGAACTTGAGGGATTAATTGCCCAGAAAACCAGTCTAGACCAATGTCTAAATGATCAGACATCATTCATTATACCGCCACAAAAGTTTATGTTACTCCTGGAAACTGTTTGAACCCTTCTATTATGCAAAAGGGTTGTTGTCACAGGTGCAGATGTTGCTAAGCAGATCACAACACTACAAATAAGGAAAATAAATTTTTCCAACTGAAAAACATATGTAACTGTATATCTAATTTTTTAGAGTGCTATTGTGAGAAATCATGGCATTTAAATTTTTTGGAGATACTGCTGTCAGGGGTACAAATATATACTCGTATGCCAAGAATTCAAGAGCTTCTGTCAGGCGAATTGAAGGAAATAAGTCAGTACTTCCTAATACATTTCTAAATATATATATATATATACACACACATCCCTACTGGATAGGAATGTTCCCACTGAATAATGTTCCCCACATAATAATTCCATTTAACATGGCCTCACCAAGCTGATCCATGTTTCTCATTCCATCTTTTGTCTGATGACAAAGCATTCCACCTCTTTCTTCCCATCCACATTATCACTGACTATGATCTGTAGCAAAACGTCACAAATACTGTTTCATTTAACTAAGGCAGAAACCTCCTCAAGGATGTTTCTTAAACACTTCTGTTTATAATAAATATATAAATCCAATATTCTAGGGGATCTATTTCAAAGCACAAAAATATCTCAGATTAATACTTAAAAACAGGGGTAATTCTACTTCAACCACTGAGCAGCGAGCGGAGGGCTTGTCCGCGGAGTCTCTCCGTGGTCAGCCCGCTTTGGCCCTGGAAAATGGATGGGAAATGACCGCCGGTCCCCTGACTGTTCTGATACACAGATGAAGTCGTGGCGCAGTCAGCGGATCGGAATTCTTTGGGACTGACGGCCTCGGAGGTTCTACTTCTTGTGTCCTCAGGCGGGTCCTGCTCTGCTCTCTTTCTTTCCTGGAGAACGTCTTAACACAGCCTTCTCTCTGATTGGCATTGCTGTACTTGATACAGGTGATAAACTTCTTCAAAGAATGAGGAAAGAAATTGAACACAGTGATCCAAAAATTGGCAGCCTCGCTCTGCGGAGCTCATTCTCTCCCTGGCCTTCTAGTCCCACCACTGTGTCCTCTCTGAGTCTAACACGGTAGCAGTTGATGAGCAAGTGCTGAGGCTCCAAGTTCCGTATTTTTGAGTCTTGCTAAGATTTTACCTCCTTACTATGTTTATATTCATATTTGCTTTCAAGTGATAAAGAAGAATTAATTTAGGTATTCAATAATGAAATGTTTGGGCTTCTAAATGAACAAAAATTTCAGTTCAGGTGAAAGACTGTGAACTGGAGAAATTCTGTTCTTATGGTAGGTTAGTAAAGGACTTAATTTGAGTTTGCATGGTCTGTGTCAGTAAGGACCCACCCTGTGGGTTGGTGATCATGTCAGTGGGAAGAAAGAGGAGATCAGCTCAGTGAGGCCATGTTAAATTGAATTATTATGTGGCAACATTATTCAGGATGTCACCCTGACCCACAATTCAGTGACATGACAGAGTATCAAAACAGATGCCTAGAAAGTAGTTTAAGTTAAACCTGGAAAAAGTTCAAAATATATTTTTTCTATATGAAAGTTCCCAGATGGAATCATTAAATTTACTTATATATGTTTCCATTAATTTGGCTTAACGTGCTTTCCTCAAAAAACAGTTAATTTGAATGATGCCTTGGTGATGTATTGAGCTAAGTGAGTAAACTATTTTGAATAATAAGAAATGTATCTATATGGAGTAATTCATCGATGAAGCATTACCTAAATCAAAACCAAGGTAAACCATAATTAAATCAGAGTTCACAGGTAGCATTGCTCACATTCAGTAGGATTCAGTTTATATGTAAGTGGGTAACAGCCTTTTGAGTTTGCTGTCTCCCATTCATGTTCTTATTATTGATGCAGACTGAAGTATAATAAGGTCATTTTTAAAAGATGAAAAGAGAGCGGTCACGTAATAAAAGAAATGTGGTCTGTTGAGAATAGAAACGTTCCCAGATTCTCATAAAACCCTCTCAGATCCTACCTTTTCTTTCTCTAGGTCTCCTCTTTGCCTTATTTTAATTTACTACGTTAAGTAAGAATGTAAATGTGAGGTATGGGCTGATCGGTTAGTTTTTTCAGCCTTAGTATTTTGCCCAAAGTGATAAACAAGGCAGGTGTATAAAATCAAGAGCAGCATCATGTCGTGGTTATAACAGCTTGTTCTCTGGCGCCAGCGTGCCTGGGTTCAAACCCCTGAATCCTCCATGTGTGCGCTTGTAACCCTGGTAACCTTGGGCAAGTCGCTATGTTCTCTGGCTCCACAAAATCGTTCTCAGTTGAGAACCACTGCTCAGCAATTCTTCCTGATCAGTCTTCCTAAAATACAGTTCGGATTATATCATTCCCTGCTGAAAAACTTTCCGGGGTTTCTCCCATCAAGCTAAAAACTGTTCTCACCCTCCAGCTGGCCCCCACCACGGGTCCTGGGGCAGGCCTCATTCTCCTACATATATTCTGGCTGATCTCTGAGAAATCTTCAGGTAGAGGTGGATGGCTAGATAGATGGATGACAGATGGATGGCAGCCTGACCTCATTTTGTAAACGAGTAACAATTTCACTTTAAGAAACTTAACTCTTTCAACCCAACGGGGTTAGTTATGTTTTATTTGTCAGCAGCCACATGCAAATCCAAAGTTTATAAGGTTGGGCTTTTAAAACTTACCATGTTCAACTTTTTAAAATGAAATTGACTGGGCTGACATTGGTTAATGAGATTATACAGGTCTCCAGCGTACAGTGCTATGGTGCGTGATCTGTGTATTCTATTGTGTGCCCACCACCCAAAGTCAAACCTTCTTCCGTCACCTTCCATGTGACCTCCTTTACCTTTCACTGTCCCCCCTTCCCTGCGGTCACCATCATGCTGGTGTCTGTGTCTGAGTTTTTTGTTTGTTTTATTTCTTGTTCATTTGTTGCTTTCAGTTTCATGTCCCACGTATGAGTAAAATCGTGTGGTTCTCAACATTTTCTGTCTGACTCATTTCACTTAGCGTGATGCTCTCGAGACCCTTCCATGCTGTTGCAAACGGCAGCATTCCCTCTTCGCGCGTGGCTGAGTAGTGCATTGCGTACGCGCACCGTCTGCCCTGTCCAGCCCGCTGTTGTTTCCCTGTCTTGGCCTCCGTGACTCTTTGGTTATTTACCAGTTTGGCTGTTGGGTTTCTAATAAATAGTCCATTTTGGAACCCACAAGCAGGTTCCAGAAGAATAAAGAAGCATCAGCTCAGTTCTTAGGGAACCTAATACAAGGTCCAGCCGAAGTAACACCTGCTTGAGTGGGGTTGGTAGGGTAACGCATGTGATAATTCATAGTTTTAACTTGAACATTTCACCTAAAATGTCCTATGCTGTGCTTGAGTGTGATGTTGTTACATTGCAGCATTACATGCTTATACTTTCGTAATAAAAGATTTTGTCATAAAAAAGAGGCATTATTTTGTGCCGCATCCTGTATGTATCTTAACACCAGGGCACACCTGGAGATGAACGTTTGCTACACATGAGATGACTCAACATTAGTTTTTATTAAATTTATTGGAGTGACGTTAGTTAATAAGATTATGTAGGTTTCAAGTGTACATTTCTATGACACATGGTCTGTATATTATATTGTGTTTACCACCCAAAGTCATGTTCAATTTTTTAATCTAAAAATTTGATTTTGGAAAACCCCATTAAAACATGGACATGATATCCACATATAATAACTGCAAACATTTCTGCTGATATCAAAGTTCATTTGACAAAGATGGTAACGGCTTCATGGGTGTGTGGGGCGTGACCTTGCCCTTGCTGGAGGACCCTCTTTCAGAAGAACCCTGCACTTGGTTTAAAGCTCTGCTGCCACTATCTTGCAATTTTAATAGCTTTATTTTCGAATTCCTGTTTTGTAAGTGAAGTCCTCTGGGACCGTGGGGCCTGGACGTGAATGAGTGGAGACTACAGGGGGGCAGCTGAGCACACATGGGATCAGGCCTGCAGACACACATGTGCATGCCTCAGCAGGCTGGGCGCCGTGTGACCCCAACGTGGCACAGCCAGATCTCCCCAGATTGGCAAGGCAACCGCAGCTGTAGCTGCCCTAGTGGCCACCTCGGAGGTAGGAGTGGCTCCCCCAGGTGGCAGGGTAGGACCCTAGGTGAGTGGCCAGCTGCCTGTCAGTTTCAGGAGCCCATCCCTGCAGTATGTACGCAAATATTAAATCTTCTGCCCAAGTTCCAAGGCAGTGCCTGCAGAGGTCAGGCAGTAAACATCGTCAATAAATTGCTACCAAGTAGAGAATGCACGCGGGCATTGCCATAAAGCAGATCAGGGACTTACTAGAGTTGTTCGTAGTTTACAGTGCCCAGTTTTGAAAACTGCTCCAGCATTGTGAAGCAAATATCCACCAGCCTAGAAACACAGATCAAATTCAATGATCAGCACATTTGATGGGACATAAGACCATTTTCATGTTAAGCTGTAAATGAGCTAATTATTAACAAGACCCTTTGTGACAGCATGGGTGGAACTGGAGAGCATTATGCTAAGTGAAATAAGCCAGGCAGTGAAAGACAAATGCCAAATGGTCTCACTTAGAACTGGAAGCTAATCAACAAAACAAACAAGCAAGCAAAATATAACCAGAGACATTGAAATTAAGAACAACCTGACAGTAACCAGAGAGGAGGAGGGAGGGGAAAATGGGGCAAAAGGGAGGAAGGGTTTTCAGAAACAACTATAAAGGACACATGGATTAAACCAAGGGGGAGGGTGGAGTCAGGGGAGGAAAGTGGGGATGGCTGGGGGGGTGGTTCTAGTGGGGGATAAATTCAGATGACTCTACTTGAACAACAATAAAATAATTAAAAATATAATTGTTAACAAGAAAGATAGTTTTTAAAAAATTAAATCATTGTAATTGAAAATAAGGGAATAGAATATGTAAACATAAATTTTGGATTCCATATGAATCATGGAACTACTTTCGGTTTCCTGTATGACCGAGGAGAAATTGGGTGAAGGATGTATCTCTATGATTTTTTACAATTTGCATTTTAATCTATAATTATCTTCAAATAAAAGATTTAATTTTAAACATCAAATTTACACATACCTGTAAATTATTTACATGAAGTTACATTTTTATAGAAAGTTGTTCTATAAGAAGAAACTCCAGATGTATTAATATTTATATATTAAAATAACTTATCAGAAGTTTATTCCAATATTGTCACAGCCCACAAAATGCTCTGAATAGCTCTAGTAACAGTTGCATGAACAGAAAGATCTTCCTTGAAACTAAAAAGTATCAAGAATCATTTGTGACCTTGGTAGCCAAAAGCAACTGATGTCATGTTCGACTCTATCATTAAAAATGAAATCACTAATTGTATAAATTTTGATGACCTAAGAAATTAATTTGCAGAAAAGGAAGCCAGAAATAGTGTATGATCAATCAAGATGTCACAATAATACTGTATTATTATTTATTGTAGTACATATAATTATACCAAAATATTAGTTTTTGAAATACATTTTTGTTATTACTCATCTGTCATCATTACCCCAGTAAGTTTTATAAATAATAAAGGATTTTTATTTTAAAGGAAAATATTTGTATATTATTATTTTTAACAATGTGTTTTTTTTCCTGAGTTCTGAACAGAAAGGCCCAAAGTTTCCATTTGCAGGTGGCCTCATAAATTATGTAAGCCCTGGACTAGGGAGTTTGATGCTTCCTTTTGTAGAATTGAGCTTGGAATAAACTTTTGAAACGACATCAGAAATTGCATCTAATAACTAATCTCAGAAGTCAGCCTTTTCTTTACCCCACAGGTAGAATAATCCTCCAGGCAGTTTGCCAAGATATTATTTTGCTTATTTTATTTTATGTTTTTAAGTCTTTTTTTTTTAAAGCCAACAAGATTTATTCACCATGAACCTTGACATTTGAGTTTGAATGTACCTTACTCTGAGAAGGGTACCGAGGACGGTCTTTCCATTTATCAGACCAGTATTTTAAAATATGTTTACTTTCCCATTTAAGAAACACAGGGTTAACGACTACTACAATCACATGTCAATTTGGATTTAAAAAACCGAAACCTCATAGTTTTGATCCAAATTCCTATACTTAGTCTCCTTGGGTTCACACCCATCTCAGCTAACAAATGCATGTCTAGAGAACCACCAGATTTCCTAGGAAATTTGAATGAGCCTAACAGCATTCATCCTGGGCATTTGTTATGTGACTCTCACACCGTTGTCCCAAAAGTCACTGCAGTTTTAAAAACAACAAACCTGAAACGGACTAGGAAGGCGTATCTTCACAGCGCACTACTTCTATGGCGTAGCCGTCCAGTCTTGAGAGCATCGTCAGGAGAGGTGCCGGTGTAAACGCTGCTGTCCCATTGGCTCAGGCCCCTTTCCTCTTCTCTTCCGCTCCAGAACGACTCCTGGGGAAAGCAGTACTCCTATGCGCTCTTCAAAGCCATGAGCCACATGCTGTGCATCGGGTACGGAGCCCAGGCCCCAGTGAGCATGTCCGACCTCTGGATCACCATGCTGAGCATGATCGTCGGGGCCACCTGCTACGCCATGTTCGTGGGCCACGCCACGGCTCTCATCCAGTCTCTGGACTCCTCCAGGCGGCAGTATCAAGAGAAGGTAATTGCTTTTGTCTCTAGTGTCTTCAACCAGCTATTTTGTGTGTGGAACTAGTAGTGTTGAAGCTCACTAACCTATCTCCTCTATCAAAAAACCTAATGAGAGCAAGTGTTTAAAGCAGGAAAACACCATCTGGATATTTTGAGGTGTCTTCAAGCTGGTCCTTGTAGCTTTTCTTTGTTTCCAGTTCCTTTTGTGAGCAATAATTGTTTTAAAAACTCTGAATTTGCATTCGCAGGGAAAAAAATAGTTATATGTTTCAAAATGCATGAAGCTGATGTACACGATTCATGTTCTACCGTATTTCTTTAGTTAGGTTAGATCAAGCCTCCTGGAGAGCATGCGCAAATGTCAGCTGGTTAAATGGGGACAGCCGCCCCTTGCCTGTGCCTCTGCCCGTCGTGATCATAGTTTATAGTCTGATCCGTGTGCTTAGCAGAGCCCGCAGTGCCCTCGCATCCGCACATGCCACGACAGCCTCCAGTCTTCAACCTGCATATCCGCAGCTGCCACCCTGCAGTTGTGTGCACCGTCTTTTACCTGAAACGATTCCTGCTCGAGATTTCTCAAAAAAAAAAAAAAAAAGAGTAAAAGGAGAGGTATCAATGATATACTCATATATTTTTTTTCATACGCTGAATGACTTTGGCTGAGGTTAGGCCTTGGACCATCTCACAGTAGCCATATTCCTGACCAAACATCGGTGACCTTCCGACAGGGGAAGAAGAATGAAATAATTTACTATACGGGGCTCTGTCGAACCTGACAGGGTAGGTCGTATACACCCTGCCAAAGAGCATTTTGAAAGGAAGAGTTCAAGTCGTTCCAGAACGTTCCTCCTGGCGAGTGACCGCAGCTTAGTCTTGTCCTTGCTTACAGAACAGCCAGAGATCATCTGGGTTTTGTTTACAGAGGTGTCAAGCACTGTAATTACCCAATAGGAGAAAGGGAACCTAGATACTTTATCTCCTGTGAAGGTACTTACACGGCTGCCACTATTACAGGAACAAGTAGGTATTTTTTTAACATACATTTACTTACTTACTTACTTATTTATATTGTTGTTCAGTTATAGTTGTTCCCATTCCCCCCATTACTCTCCCCTGCCCTATCCACCCCCCACCCACATTCAGTCACTTCCCCCTGCCCCCGCTGTTGTCTTTGTCCATGGGTCTTTCATAGACAAAGACCCTATGAAAGTCTTTGGGAATAAGACTTTCCCAAAAAGTCTTGTTTTTTGGGAAGAAAAACAAGACTTCCTTGACTTAACCCTTCCCCTCTCTTTCCTCCATAATCTCCCTCTCTCCTCCCCTCTGGTCACTCTCAGTTTGTTCTTTATTTCCAAGACTCTGGTTCTATTTTTGCTTGCTTATTTGTCTTGTTGATTAGGTTCCACTTATAGGTGAGATCATATGGTATTTGTCTTTCACCACCTGGCTTACTTCGCTTAGCATAATACTCTCCAAATCCATCCATGCTGTCATGAAGGGTAGGAATTTCTTCTTTCCTTCTGCTGCATAGTATTCCATTGTGTAACTGTACCATTGTTTTTTGATCCACTCACCTACCGATGGGTACTTAGGCTATTTCTAGCCCTTGGCTATTGTAAATTGTTCTGCTGTGAACATTGGGGTGCATAGGTTCTTTTGAATCAATGTTTCAGGATTCTTAGGATATAATCCCATCAGTGGAATTGCCAGGTCAAAAGGCAGTTCCATTTTTAGTTTTTTGAGGAAATTCCATACTGGTTTCCACAGTGGCTGCACCAGTCTGCATTCCTACCAACAGTGCATTAGGGTTCCCTTTTCTCCACAGCCTTGCCAGCACTTGTTTGTTGATTTATTAATCATAACTGTTCAGACTGGTGTAAAGTGGTTTCTCATTGTGGTTTTAATTTGCATCTCTCTAATGACGAGTGATGCTGAGCATCTTTTCATATGTCTATGGGCCCTCTGTATGTCCTTGGAGAAGTGTCTATGGGCCCTTGGAGAAGTGTCTGTTCAGGTACCTTGCCCATTTATTAATTGGATTGTTTGTCTTCCTGGTGTGGAGTCATGTGAGTTCTTTATATATTTTGGAGATCAAACCCTTGTCTGAGGTATCATTGGCAAATATATTTTCCCATATGGTTGTTTTCTTTTCACTTTGCTGATGTTTTCTTTAGCTGTGCAGAAGCTTTTGAATTTGATGTAGTCCCATTTTTTTTATTCTTTTCTTTATGTCCCTTGCTCTAGGGGACATATTGGTGAAAATATTGCTGCCTGGAATATCTGAAATTTTCCTACCTATGTTTTCCTCTAGGACTTGTATAGTTTCACAACTTATATTTGTCTTTTATCCATCTTGAGTTTATTTTTGTGTATGGTGTAAGCTGGTGGTTTTGTTGTTTTGCATGTAGCTGTATTTTATTCCTGAATAATGAAATGATGAACCATCAGAATTGCTTTGAGGTTCATCTTAAAATAAAGCCTCTAATTCTACTGTAAAGAACAAAGCCCACGGTGAGGAAGAAGAGAATTAATATAATGCTGATTTTTATCTGAAAGAATTTGGGCTAAATTTATGGGTATTTGCGATAAGACTACAACACAGTGTATGTT
Organism: Glossophaga mutica; assembly: GCA_039655065.1. NCBI lineage: Eukaryota > Metazoa > Chordata > Mammalia > Chiroptera > Phyllostomidae > Glossophaga > Glossophaga mutica. The sequence goes on from CM077305.1 coordinate 5,503,739, forward strand.
TTTATTAAACTGTTTCTTTTTCCCTTGTAGTTGATATTTCTTTTCATAAAAATGCTTTTTTCTGACCTTCTTTTTGTCCACACCATTACACTACATATTTTATTAAAAAGAAACCAGTCTCCAATTTCCAGAATTGTATTTATTAACATTGTATTGTTTATTAAGTGAACTCACCATTTCTATGTTTTTAGATCTACTATATAAACCAAGCTTAACTTGTAAAGCCAATTTATTCACCATGGATATGTATAAAGAAAGCTGTTGCAATGTTTACCATAATCTAAGTCACCATTTTGGTTTTTTATTAAATTTATTGGGGTGACATTGGTTAATAAGGTTGTACAGGTTTCAAGTGTATGATTTTATGACACATGATTTGTATGTTGCGTTCTGTGCCCACCACCCAGAGTCAAATCTTCTATCACCGTATATTTGACCCCTTTTACCTGTTAACTTCTTGATCTTAGTGCTTAACAGAGGACAAGCATACTGGGAGTGGGATTTCTGGGTCATATCAGAATTCTAAGTTTACCTTTTTGAGGAATCTCTTATCGTGTAGGTAAAATTTGTCATTAAGTGCATTGGAACCATCCGCCATGGAGGCCTGAGAAAGTAATACTGCGTTGTTTTCACTTCCATATACCCATTAGTAGCATATTTTTTATGTGAAAGGAGCAAGTTCTAACTAATGCATTTTATAGTAGTCATTCAGAATGCGCCAGTATTCAGCCCACCTATGGTGAATTCTGGCTCCAGAATTCACTCCTAGGTATAGCATTCTACTGTTTCTCCAGCACTCATCCTATCGTTCGGCTCAAGCGCCGGCCCCTGTCTGGCTCACAGCTGGTCCACAAGGCTCCAGCCTTCCTCCCTCAGCCCACCTCTCAGCCCTCGGCTGCTCGCTCCACCAAAGTGGTGAAAGCCAGCATCTCATGGTTCTCCAGTTCTCCACAGGAGTCAGACCTCAGTGTCTGCAGGCCATTTGTGTGGTCTCACATGGCACTCAGACCCCGGACTCATGTGTCCCAACAATGCAAAAGTATTTCAAAGACCCCCAAATGGTTTTATTGAAGCTCTCTCCACAGGTCAGGTGTTCGAAGGTAACCCTCCCACACCCCAACCCCCAAAGGACTTGGGAAAGGGACTCGCAGCAAGAGCCATGAGTTTCTGCTAAGAAATCTGCTCATGGGCCCTGCCACAAAAATTCTCACTCTGACTTCTGACCTCTGTGGAGCCTTGATAAGACTGAAACCTCCCAGAGTCTTGATTCTCTGATCACCATTTACAGCTGCGAGCCCACGTATGAGCAAACCCCTTATAGAGACCCTCAGCTTAGCACCTCAGTGAACACGAGAAAGAAAACGTTCCAATCTTGCAGCCTTCACACATTTCTTTATCTCGACTTTGTGCAGATGATGCCAACAAGTCAGATATATACACATACATGTCTGTGTGACTTACTGTGTATATACACACGTGTGTGTGTGTGTGTGTGTGTGTGTGTGTGTGTGTGACTGCTTGGGTAGTGATTCTCTTCCTGAAATGAAACTGCTCTTGATTGGCGGATGTCTTCACACTGCTGCATCTTAATTAGCTTAGTTCTTACACCCCGACAACTCTGGGAAGCCTACTATTATTTCGAGACCTGTCACTCTCCTTCCTGTCGAATAATTGCAGAAATAGCAGCTTTTAGGTGTGTAATTTTCCCTCTGTAATAAGCAAGGATTTTAACACAAGACATTAGGAATTTAGAGTAAGAGATTTTCAACTCACCTTGGTAGACTTGAGGTACGTGGAAGCGTTTTAATGGGAACTTTGAATATGACCAAAGAATCCCTTTGATTAGATGAGGGAACCTATCAAATTGAAATACCTTCACACTCTGAACAGCTTCCTGTGCCCAGGAAGCCGGGCGCACACATCCAAGGCAGATGCGGGAATGCGTCGTTTAAAAGCCCGTGCTTCGCAATGGTAAGAACACACACGAGAGCGACCCCTGCTACTCTGGCCTTCGACTGCTGATTATGTGCTACAGAATTTTTTTAATTAGCCTCAACTTAACGAGGATAAAAATTAAAGTGCTAAATTTACCCCAGAGGACAAAATGGTAAAATTTTGTCCATCTCTGTGAAAGCTTATAGGATGCCTGTTAAAGGTCCGTTGGAAGAAGAAGGTACCATTTTAATGTCAGCAGTCTCCCCACCATACAAGTGAGTTATATGTAATTTTGTATGAAACCATATTGAATTATGCAACGTTATGTAATTGTACCAAAGATGTAATATCCTGAATCTAGTCGATTCAGGCAAATGTTTTCTCCTGGTTTAAATTAGTAATCTATACCTCCTTATCCTTCCCTTGTAAATGAATGAATATAGTCAGGACTATCACATACATTTCTTATTCCGGAGAAATTGCTTTTCCCTTTGAATCAGTCTAATCTTCTAAATTTGACTAAGCTGGTGGCCTTACAGACAAAAGGCTGGCCCCGAGCCCTGGTCCCCTTCTCAGTCCACTCAAATCCCATTTGCAATAAAGCGCCTTTCCGATCATTGAAAATAAAGTGACTATGCTTCAGATACGTGTTTTCCTGGTAATGTGCCCTTCGGGAAGAATCGGGGTGGTGGAGGAAGAGGGTCAGAGTGACATTTAAACTCTCTCGTTTCCAGCGAGACAATTATTGTTCTCTCAACGACTCAGATGCTCTGACCCTGCACGCTGTTCAACCTACCCCCTTACATACTTTTACCCCTTTCACTGTTTACATAGGTTCTGCCACTGGACTAAAGGGGTCTGCTTGCCTGTGCACATCAAGGCCCAGTTAGGACACATACAGGAATTTGAAGGAAAGAAGCGAGGGTTTATTAGTTGAGGAAGTGGCTCATCCTCCCAAGGCACAGGTGAGCTAGTGCTCAAAGGCCTGGCTCCTGGATGGTTTCCAGGGGATGAGTGATAAAGGGAAATCATCAGTCATGGTGACTAAGGGAGTTAAGGTCATGGTCAGGGTCACGGTCCCTCTTGATGGGTTGCTGCTGAGGGAGGGGTAGCTGATCGTTGCATCTGGTCCTGACATCAGCCGTGGCCTTGCTTCTTCTGGTTTCCCTCTTCTCTGGGCCTGGAGCTGAGACAGAGCTGAGGCCTCGCTGTCATTTCTAGGTTGACTGAAACTCTGTGGTCAACAGACCCAAGGCTTTGTCCTAAGGTAATTTGAGGCCAACCAGAACCTCAGTGTCCTGTGGGCTCAGTGAAGGGACTGGCCTTGTGAGCGGGGGGGAGGCAGTGAGTCAGGGTACTTGCGGGAGGCCAGTTTCAATCCAAAGGAAAGAAAGGAGGAAAGGTCATACTGAAGACATGAGTTTTCTGTGTGGTTACAGTTTTGCCCTTCTCTTTGGAAAGCTGTGACATCTTCCCTGGTCGTTCCAGCCTGTAGTAATCTGTTTGTTGTGTCTATTCTATCTGTCCAGGGGGAGTACAAGCTCCATGAATGGGAGATCTCTGTCTATGCTAATGTGTATTTCAGCCCCATGCAGAATAACCTTGGTACCGTGATGCTGAGGACGCAGCAGTACTCAGATGGGACAATGAGGAGTAAGAATGTTTAGAGGTTCCAGCCTTTATTCTAACAAGCAAAAAGAGGAGCTCATCATTTGAACTTTTCTGAATGCTGCCATTGAGTATACATGAAATCATCCTTCTAAAATATATATCATGTTGTTCATTTATTTGCAGATAAGCATGTTGTAAGCATGTTGCCTCAGTTTTTGTAGAAATTGGTGAGGTGTGTGTGTGTATATATTTAGCTTCAACACAGATCACTTTTTAGAAACTGGATTTTCAATATGCTTTCCCCTCTGGAACCCTGACCTCCATTTCCCTGTAAGTGTCTTTGATTAGGGTTGAAGTGATTTCTTAGCTGCTGGGTTGATCAGAAATGTGTTCTGGTTGCAGATTGGTGGAACCCAGGGTTCAGCAGGGTGGGTGGGAGAGGTAGCTGCTGCTGTCATGTAGTTGAGTCTTTTATTTAAAAATGACAACAACAACAAAAACTCCATGACCAGAGTAATGGCAGAGCAAAGAGAAACATCTGGAGTCTCAGCCGCAGTGGTTTCAAATAATTCGTTATTCAGTTTAAAATAATAAAGAAAAAACATTAGCTCCTGTTTTGCAAACTTTCTTCATGACATCAAGAAATTTAGACAGGCGAACTGCTAATCTTGTTTATTGATTTTGTAGACCATCATAGTATTTATCTTCAGAGAGCAAGGAGACTTTGATGTTACATTGATCTCAACCTTGGAAGATCATAGCAATCCAGTGCTTAAATGAAAAATAGCTTGATACCCTCATTTTCATTAGCAACATTCTTAGGGGGGAAGACATAGCTCTAAATCCCGGTGCACTGAGCAAAATGTGTTATTCGCTTTTCTTTCTTTTTTGTAAAAGTTTTCTTCCTTCCTTTACAAATGAGGGTGCCTTGAGCACACATCCAAACATTCCTTAGTGAGCTGGAAAGATTTGCAGCTCTACACCGTATCCTGTTTCTTCCTGGGAGCTGAATGTATCGCACTCTGGTGTGTCAGAGTGCTGGCCAGTGCCACCGGATGTTCTCAGGCCAGGAGATCCTGGGACAGGGACTATCTGGGATTTTTTTTCTCCCAGGAAAACTGCCGTGCGGTAGATAGCCCTTGGGTTCACGTCACATGGCGACTTGCCCTGCTATCAGATCAGGCTCCTGGCAGAAAGATGACACTTGGCATTCTCGGCTGGGAAGTAATGTTTTACTTTAAATAAGCACTGTTATAAAGAGAGGCACAGGAAAGGGAGGGAGTCTGAGGCTGTTAATTTAACTAAGGGGAAAAACAGAATTTTGCTCATTGTAAATATTTTATGCCCCGGATTTTCTGCCTTTATATTTTAATATATCCCACTGGGAGATATGGTGGCCCCTTCCACTCAGGAATACTTTCTGTTCAAATAGTCCGTATGTTGAAATTTCCTGCATCTTTATTTTAGGTGTTCATGGTTTCAGGTGTGTACAAAATGCTCAAGACTTGTCCTCACCAATCCTCCATTTAGTATGATGTAATATTCAAGTATGACATTTGACGTTTTTTGTTTATTGCACATCTGGCAGCCTCTTTAGTGGCTCTAGACTAGAGTTGCATTTTCTACTATTTTGTTTATTGATGGATATATAGCTCTAATTTTTTTAGAAATGCTTGAGTTTTCAGTTGAACGTACTCCATGAAGTTCTCTTTCCACTGTGTTTGTGGTACCACCTTCGTGCCTCCTGTATCATGAGACATGGACACACCGTGAAGCATAATTCATAGGGCAGAAGCTGGTCACGAGGGATCTACTACCTGAGAAGAACCCACAAGAGTCACTGCAGATCACTTGCATTTGCTTAGTCAGATCGCAGGGATCCATTCGAGATGGGCCTTGCAGAACTCAGAAGAAACCAGCAGGCAGGGTAGTCACCATGTGAGAAATGGCCCAGAAAAGAGTCCTAATTCTGAGAAGATTCCTGGCAGATGGAAATAAATGTGCAAAAGTGCAGCCCAGAGGCAGATATGCATGGGGAACGTTGAATGGCCTGTTTGAATGAAGCAAAAATCTACCCTGCTGGGAAAAGTATGAAATGAGATTGGGATATGGTCCACCTAAGGGTAGGTGGGAATGCTGAAGTGATGAGATTGTAATTAGGACAAGGATAACCGCCCCCCGCCCTTGCAAAAATGTAGCAAAGCTATGTAGTAATTGAAGCTGTCTTTTCAGAAAATAAATCACAGCAGTGTGTGATACAGGATGTATTCCTACCTTAGGTTGTAAGATTTGAAGATCAAATAGATGGCTTCATAAATGCTTACTGATGGAATCGTTAACACAAACAGGAACAGGAACTCCAGCCTTTTAAGGAGATAGGGACATTCTTGATTAATGAAACCACTGGAAATGACATTCTTCTGTAAGGACGAGGGATCCAAATAGTCTTAGGAGATAAGATTTCATGTGATCCGAGTCTCAAATAATCCATGTTTTATGCATCTAATGCGTATTGACTGACTGTGCCCGGCCTGGTACCGGATGCTCTGCGTGCAGTGCGAGCGAGCGGATGTGCTCCCTTCTTCCCTGATGCAGCTCTTTGTATTCCAGTGGGGGGAGGGGTGAAGGGTGGGGCATGACACCCAGGAACAGCGTTCACAGGAAGCAATGAATTATTACAAAAATGGTGAAGTGTCAGGAAGGGGAAAGTAAAGGCTTGATGAGCGTTTTTAAGGCTTTGACTTTATGATGGGATTCATTGGGGTGGAGGAGACGAAAAATGATACTTAAGGAGAGACATGAACAGTGAGTGGAAGTAAGACAGTGAAGTGAGCAGCACAGGAGGAAGCTCCCGGGGGCGGGGGGAAAACACTGGCCAAGATCCAAGAACAGAAGGCAAGTGTCACTAAAGCAGAGAGAAACACGGAATGACTCTGGATGGGGCTGGAGAGGTGGACGTGTGTCCCATTAGGGGCAGCCTCACAGGCCTAGATGAGCATCTGTATTTTAGCCTAAATGCTGTGACGTTCTAGTGAGAATCTGATGTGGAAGAGTGGCATGACTCAACTTGCACTTTTTTTGAGTGTTCAGCATTGTGTCCAACAGTTAAAGGAAAGCAACAGCAGCCCGGGGTTCTTTGGCATCGGGCGAATGGGCTGGTGCTCACTTGCAAAGATCCAGGTAGGATTTCAGTTTTAGCAAGGGGAACTATTAAACAGGGTGGAAATATTAAACAGGTCATCCCAGACTGCGTAACTACTACTTAGGGCAAATGCTGAGCTGTTGAAGAAAGGGACTCCACAATCCGGTTGCCCAGAGAACCATGTGAATGCACAAATAAACTTCATATGATAGAGGCCAGGTCACTGGTGTGGCACTGCTCCTGAGGGTCATTTCCAAGTGACTCCCCCCACTATCCCCTGGGCCAGTGCTCCCCCACTTTTAGCAGGCATGCCACCTGGAGAGCTTGCTCAGGCAGATGCAGAGTTCCTGATTCATGAGTCCTGGGGGTGGGCTGAGGCTTTGCATTTCCAAGGTCTCAGGTGCTGCTGCTGCTGCTGCTCCTGGTCTGGGAGACCACCCGCTGAGAGCCACCGTCCACAGTGCTGTTCCTGTGTGCCTGTTTGAAGCTGTGCCCGTTTGAAGAACTCTCTTCTAGCTCCTGACAAGAGGGAGGGACCCTAGGGAGATACACATGCCACCCTACTCACATTTCATTAAGAATTTAATCCATGTTGCTACTCAAGGAGGCTGGTAAATGTAGTCTGACCGGGCAGCTCTGAGACCAGGTGACTGCATACAGATGGGAGAGGCAGGGAACGGGTTTCGGTGGAACACCAGAGGCCTCTGCCAGAGATGCTAGAGCAAAGTGGAGGAGGCAGAAAAATACTTGGGGTTTTCTAAGAAACTGATGCACTTCGGATGGGTCATGGAGCACTTGGAAAGGTAGTAGACATAGGAGCCAAAGCCGTTTGTATTTGGTTGCCTAAGCAATGGAGAGCCTCTGGGGCTTTGGATTAAAGCCTGACTGGATAAAAAGATACCTGTTAGGTAATGGGAAGATCTAGAGAGAGAGGTGATGGGAGAACAGAATGGCGGGAGAATGCATGTCTCCCGTTAAGCCGTCTGTCTGTTAGGAAACTTGGAGTGCATTACTGAGCGGGTTTCTAACGAACCGTGCCTTATCTACCGTGGGCAATGAAGTGTCTTTGAGTAAATAATTGGTGAAGTCAGACTTTCTTCCCCTCTGGAGAATGTATGAAGGGAGGCAACTCATGAATTTTTAACTGAGTATGTTGGTAGCGTGAATCCGAAGTACAATTTAGAAACTTTTGATATGCCACTGAAGCAAGTACAAACCATTTTAAGATTTTACTTAACGTTTCAATTACAATAGACATTCCATATGATTTGGTACTAGTTTCGGGTGTGCAGCCCAGTGGTTAGACAATCCTATGCTTCACAAAGTGTTGCAAAGTATACGCCTCGGTCCCTTCACCTTTTCCACCCCGTTCCCCAGCCCCAGCCGCTCCGGCAGCCGTCTGTTTGTTCTCTGTGTCTATGAGTCTGTTTCTGTTTGGTTTGTTCATGATATTGTTATTTAGATTCCAGATATATGTGAAATCATAAGGTATTTGTCCTTCTCTGATGCAAAATATTTTCAACGTTTTATTCTGACTGGACCAATATTTTACTTAAAAGGTATAAGCATATAGTCAGAGGATAATAGAAGATAGATGATTATATTCTACTTCGCCGCTTAAGCTTTGCCAAGTGAAATTACATTAGATTAGTACATTCATTTTAAAAGATTTCTTGCTGTCCTCCTACTTCACCAAGTTATTAAAGTTAATGAACTAAACATGTGGAAGTTATTTTAGCAATTAGGGAAAAGCCACTATTAAAACACTTAGCATTAGCATGTTTAATGAAAAAATAATCTTTAACTTCAGTATTATTATGGTTTTACTAACTGCTATTTAGAGAATATCTGAGATGTTTATTGAATGAGGCAAATAGATTATTTTAACATTTTCCCCAATAAAAAACATAAAATAGTGGCGTCACTCTAATGTTACGATTTTTTCCCTTTCCTTTCCTTTCCCAGGAGTGGGCTGGCCATGAGAGCACTGGATTATTTTTTTAGTTATTGACAGGAATATCTCACTCACTTGGCATTCAGATTGCTGGTAGTAATGTCTTCCTGAACTAAGCTTCACCCCGAATGTAGTGGAGAAGCAATGTGTTAGAAGCACACGCACAGACAGCCATGAGACACAAGTCTCCGCAAGCAAGAGCGGACACCAGAAGATGGTAGAGACCACGGTCAGCAGCCCGCAAGCCTGCCACGTGGCACCAGGCAGCGCAGGCCTGCTGCTCGCCTGCCAGGGCCTTTTCAGCTGCTTTAGACGGGGCTGCGGCTGGAGGACTCCCGGCCCGCATCTGGGCTCCACCAAATTTTGATCAATCAAACGTACCTTCCTACAAGGAGAGTTCCTTCTGTTTTGCTGACCCCTGGCAGGCAGGTTGTAAAGCGGAGCTGGTCCTTCAGAGATGAGAACTTTGGGAACCACGTACTGTGGGTATCAGGCGAGGAGCCCCTGAGTCTCAGAACCCCGAAGACAAGGCGCTGCGCGGCCTCTGCGGAGCAGTGCGCAGGCCGGGGCGGCCGCAGGGGGTCGACTGGAAGGTGGTAGCTGTGGAGTTTTGTCTCCACTTCGCCCAAACTTACATTTTTTTAAAAAATTTTAATTACATTTGCCATTTAATTCCTCTACACTTAGCATCCAAATTTTTTAGTACTTCAAAACATACACAGAAATCCTACAAAGCACTGAAAGGCAACTATAAAAATGTAAGCGTTACTTAAAATGTCAGGAGTATTTACAATTGATGTGAGGAATGGTTAATTTGAAATATAGTTATGTTCTTTGTTTTTAGTTGTAGCATTAGGGATGTCATTCTTTTACTTATTTATGATCTTTATTTTTTATTAAATTTATTGGGATGACGTTGGTGAATAACATTATGTAGGATTCAGATAATACAATTCTATAACACATCATCTGTACATTGTACTGTGCGTTCACTACCTCAGGCTTCTTTCCATCACCATTTATCCCCCCCCTTTACCCTCTCCTACTTCTCCCCGCCCCCTTGCCCTCTGGTAATTAATTGTCTGGAAGTTTCCTTTTTTGGAACACTGTTCCCTGATTGGATGACTCATGCTTTCCATCCGGCTTCTTGGCAATAATATTATAGCCTCCTAGTCATGCAAGCTACAGGAAGTTGTATGTTGGGGAAATCACAAAATTTAAGAAATTAAATTTAAAAATCAATTCTTTCCTCTTTTCATAAATGATTCAGATGACGATAGTCCAAACTTCAAAAAAATTTATAAACTATTCTTTAGGCAATCACAGTGATAATCCCTTCTATTAGCAATATGAAAAATCTAGCATAAAGAATGCTCCATATTTTATTAAAATATTGTAAAATATCACTCCATTTTCCATCGGTTTTAGATTTGAATAATCAGAAGCTTAATCTACCTGATTTGAAAGAATCGTTACAAAAGAAAATAGTAGTCTGAGAATGAGCATCCATGGATCTCAGCGGTATGGAAGCAATCTGCAAGAATGTTTCTGCATTTTAAATGGCCTGATGAGCCATTTAAAATCCAGATAATTAATGCTATATAGGTAACGATAACATAAATACTCTCTTAGCTTAAAAGCTGATGTCTATCCATGCTGTTGCATAGGGTACTTGAGAGCATCATGCTAAGCGAAGTAAGCCAGGCAGTGAAAGACAAATACCATATGATCTCACCTTTAACAGGAAGCTAATCAACAAAACAAACAAACAAGCATAATATAACCAAGGACATGGAAATTGGGAACAGGCTGAAAGTCACCAGAGGGGAGAGGGGAGGGAATTTCAGGGGAAAAGGGGAAGAATTTACAGGAACAAGTATAAAGGACACATGGACAAAAACTATGGGGGGGTGGAAATGGGAGGGAGGTGGGGAGGGCTGGGGTGGCGGGTTCGGGTGAGAATAAAAGACAGAAAACTGTACAAGATCAACAATTAAAATAAAAATTAAAAAAAAAAAAAGCTGATGTCTAAATTTTGTTGATGTTTCCAGTACTGGAAAGAAGGAAGATTTTTCTGTTTAGGTTTCTTTATTATGAATTTACTCTCAATTCACATTTTCAAGGTAGGAGGCCTGAGATCCAGAGAGATGAAATTAGGTTTTGCCTTCATAGATCTAAGTAGCAGGGTGGCAGATACTAAACACAATTCTTATTTTTCACTCAGTGTGGTTGGCAGAGATGCATAGGTGATTAAAGAGGATAAAATGTTCAAAAGTTCTCGGCAGATCAGCATTTTTGCATTTTTCTTCCAACTTCCAAAACTATACCATAACATACAAAGAGGATCCCATTGTGAGCTAAAAGTACTATCCTAAGATTTTAGCATTTGTAGAAACAGTATTTTTGAAGAAGGCAGTGATGCTGTGGTCAGACATCAGATGAGCAGATTAATTGCATTGGTTATTGGTTGAGTGCCTGTGTTTAATGAACTAGATTGTACATGGGCATTGTTTCCAAATATAAATAACTTTGCACTTAAAAAACCATTTTGCCAGTGCAGTTTAGGCACTGTTGGCTTTATAAACACTGAATATGTACTTTAGAAAATTCATTTTTATGATTTTTTCCTGATGGAATGAAACAGATCCCACAGATTTTGTATTGTTCCAAAGCTTTTCTTAGGCTATATTTGATATAGACATCATTCCGATGTCTGTGGGAGTTCTTAATATTCTATTGCATTTGTCAGTCAGATTTATACACAAACCTCGAGTTCATCTGAAGGCAAATGTATGTGCCACTGCAAACATCTTTACAAAAATTAGACCTGCGAAGAGAAATAATGGGAACATGAGTGCGCAGTGTAGCTGTTCTGCATGGAAGACCAGAATCCCCAACAGACTTTTGAAGGAGTTATTTTTTCTAATTTACTTGTAGTTGGAGAAACTGAGCTATAAATGCAATTTCAGGACACAGAGCATTTCACTGTTTCAGAACATAAATAAATAAGTCAATTTCATGGGTTTTACTAGCAGTTTTGTACATATTTCCCAAATATTGTATAAATTCAATTTTTTCCTGGAGTAGAAGTATATGGAAATATTACTTTGGTTGGTATTTTTCTCTTTTATATTTTAATAGTAAAATGTTACAGAAATTAAGTGTCTTTGACATTATCTGAATATACTCTTATTGTTTTCAATTTTTAATTAAATTCATTGGGGTGCCATTGATTAATAAAATGATACAGGTTTCAAGTGTACATTGTTATGATACATAATCTCTGTATTGCACTGTGTGTTTGGCACCCAAAGCCAAGTCTCCTTCTGTCTCCGTGTATTTGACCCCCTTTACCCTTTCCTACTCCCCACCCCACGCCCCTCTGGTAACCACCAATTTGGTGTCTGCGTCTGTGAGTTTTTCTTTGTCCATCTTCTTTGTTCATCTGTTGCTTTCAGTTTTATATCCCATATATTAGTGAAATCATAGATTCTTCACTTTCTTGTTGGACTTCTTTTGATTAGTATGATATTCTCAAGGTCCATCGAGACAAGTAATAGCAAGTGTTGGAGAGGTTGTAGAGAAAAAGAAACCCTCACTCACAGCTGGTGGGAATGTAGACTGGTACAGCCGCTATGGAAAATAGTATGCAAGTTCCTAAAAAAATTGAGAATACAGTTACCATATGACTCCGCAATTTCCCCCCTGGGTATCTACCCCAACGTTTGAAAACACTTATCCATGAACATACATGCACCCTTATGTCTATCGTAGCACTATTTACAGTGGCCAAGACATGGAAGCAACCCAAGTGTCGTTTGACAGATGATTCGATAAAGAAAATTCTGTACATATATGAAACAGAATACTACTCAGCCATCAGAAAAGATGAAATACTGTCATTTTTGACAACATGGATGGATCTCAAGAATACCTCATTATTTTAAGTGAATAAAAGTTAATAGTTTAATTAGTTCCTCAGGGATTTTAAACCTAATTATAGATTTTGAAATTATGTGCTCATGTCTTAAAATTATAATTGCTTGCTTTTTTCAGGAAATTTGGTACAAAGAGTTGCAGTAATTTAAAAGAAGAGGCGGCTGTATTAAATACACAAAATGTATTCTATCACAGTCACCTGTAAAAAAATTTACCAGAATATTTGAGTGATGATAACGTTCGTTGGCCATGATGTTTTCACAGTGTTGGAGGGGCACCCTAGAATCTACTGTTTTCTGTAGAAACTTATCTGAAATTCACATATCATAGATTGAATTCCGTAAGCTCAGAGAATTTCTCTGAGATTTTTCAGAAAAAATATTAAATTATCTTCAAAATCATAAGCTTTTATGGAAATATAGTTTATCAACAGGCTATAATTCATTTCTGCACTAGCTAATTCTATACTTATTAAGACTCATATAAATTATTTTAAGAAGTTATATAAGAAACCTAGCTTTGTTCTGTTGAAAAGAGCTTTGTGATACAACACCTCTCTTCTAACGGAAAACATGGTCTGATTCAGGGGGGCTGAAGGTAGCTGCTAATAATTGCTATGCTTGCAGCACACTTGTCTTCGCTGTACTGTTTTCTTCGGAAAAGGAAATAACATTTTGTAATTTTCAGTTTTACAAAAAGTAAGGGAATTAACCTCATTTTGAACAAATGGCAGGATGTCTTAATCTCTTAGTCCTGGGAAGTTTCCTGTGATGTAAGTGACAAAAAATAACTCCTTATGATCCTCTGACATCAAAAGATAATATTACTGCATTTTTGGTATCTACAAAGAGGATCAGGTCTAATAAAAACACACAATGAACAAGGTGTGTTAGGTCCTTTAGTTTTTCCTATTTTTTTTTTGGTGGTAAAATATACATAGCACAAAATTTATCATTTCAGCCCTGGCCAGGTAGCCCAAGGGTGTAGGTGGTCAGGGTACAGACAGGAATCAACTAATGAATGCATAAATAAGTGGAAAAACAACATTTATGTCTCTCTCTCTGTCAAGTTAATGAATTAAAAAAATTATCATTTCAACTACACTTTGTACACATATTAAAACCTATAAGCCAACAATTTAGAACATTAATGTCCCAAGAGCAATCACACCAATATAACTTAAATTTTTTAAGAATGTCTTAGCATGCACTAACTATCCATAATATACAGGGTGGGGCAAAAGTAGGCTTGCAGTTGTTTGTATAGAAAAACCCAAATTAATAAATAATAATATAAGAATAAAATCTGTGTTTTCTGGACTTACAACTGCAAGCCTACCTTTGCCCACCTCTGTATACACAAAACCAGGAATTCACACACTTCAAGTTGTTCTTCAAGTTCTTGTATGTTCACTTAATATAAAGATATTTCCATATGTTAAAATTTTTTATTGTCATAAAAACACATGAGATCAGCTTCCTTCAGTTTTTTAGTAGACAATGCATGTGCATTGACTGGAGATGCGATGTTGTACAGAGGTCTCTAGAGCCGGTGTGTCTTGCTTGACTGCAACCAGTCAACTCATAACCGCTCTTTTCCTCCTCCCTGCGGCCCCGGCGATGACCACTCTCTTCTTTGATTCTCTGAAGTTGACCATTTAAGATGCCTTGTGTATCTGGAATCTGCAGTGTCTGTCCTTTGTGACTGGCTTCTTTCATTTAAAATAATGCCCTAGCAGGTTTATCCATGTTCTTGCATATTGCAGAACTCCCTTCCTTTTTAAGGATGGATAGTATTCTGTCATATAAATATCCAAAACTTTTTATCTATTCATCCGTTGATGGAGATTTAGGTTGTTTCCACATATTGGCTATTGTGAATAGTGCTGCAATAATACAGGAGTGCTAATGTCTCTTTAAGATCTTGATTTCAATTTCTTTGGATAAATACTCGGATCCAGGGTTATGTAGTACTTCTATTATTTTAAATTTGGGGGGCAACTTCCATACTGTTTTCCATAGTAGCTGCACCATTTTGCATTTCCACCAACAAAGTACAGGGTTCCACTTTATCTCCATCCTTGCCAACACTTGTTGTTTTTTCTAATTATCACTTTCTCTTTCTCTTTCTTTCTCTTTCTCTTTCTCTTTTTTCTTTCTCTTCCTCTCTCTCTCTCTCTTTTTTTTTTTTTTTTGCTATAGCTATCCTAACAGTTGTGAGGTGGTATCTCATTAAGATTTTAATTTGAATTTCCCTCATGACTAGGGATGTTGAACATTTTCTCATATATGGTGTCCATTTGTATTTTTTCTTTGGAGAATGTTTATTTAGGTCTTTAGCCCATATTACATGTAAATCCTTTTTTTTTTTTTTTGTACTTTGACATTTGTTTGTTTGTTTGTTGTTTGACTCCTGAGTTGTAGGACTCCATGTAAACCTATCTCACTTTATTTTAATTGCAGTGTGCGGCTATGACCACTATTTATTTTCACACTTTTTTATTAGCCCAAACAGAAGCTCTCAACCCATTAAGTAGTAACTTCCCTCCTTCGTACTTGTTCTTACTGTTATACTTTAGATGCAGTTATACTACTGCTATCAAGTAGTAGTGGGATAAATTAGCAGAAACGTCGATAAAAAATGGAACCTACCATTGTGTTCCATGGTGCCCAAAGGTGCCACCTGGCCACCTGTGTGCCCTCCATGGAAACTGGCGTTGGTGTAAGCTTACCTCATAGACCAGATGGTAAACGTGATTTCTTGTTTACATTTTCCCGTTGAGAAGGCCAATAAAAATGCAGGCTCTTTCATAAGACACTCATGGCAGTCAAGAGATACCTTATTATTTGGGGTTAAATACAAGGATAAAGGTTCATTTATTTTTGTCACAGCACAATTTCAGCCTTCACCCAAGCCACTCCCTTTCTTCCCAAATGGAAATGTGAGGCTCTTTTGATTAATCCGCCTTCGACTCTCGTCTCATGGGTTGTTTGAAACAAACAAATACGGAACAAAGTTTTATTTTTCTCTATTTTTAACAGTTTTGTGTTAGCAGTGTTGTTATTTATCATATCATAGAATGAGTTCAATGGCAATATGAGGGCCATAGTTTAGAAACATCTCGAAATTTAACTTGATTTCAGATCACTCATATTACACGTAAAATATCAGTGTTTCAAGCCTAACTGGAGTTAGCCTTCTTTTCTCTGAGCCATCTCCTGCCTTCACAGTATTTTTGACTGTATTGAAAAAAAATTTTGAGGCCAGAAAGGGTGATTTTATATTCCATTTAATCCCTAGAATACCAAGTAAATACGGCATTGATGCATAGTTAGTACTAGCATATTTCGTAAATGAAATGAATAAAAATTAAACAGATAGCTACATAATTTATCTGTGGCCATTGAGGTTATGAATTTAGAGTCTCTTTTCTATTTTAACTTTAGTCAAGTTTGATTTATCTCTTTTCAAATGAGACTCTCTTAAAAACTGAAACTAATTTTTGCCTAAATTATTCATATTGTTAAATCATTTTTCTTTTATTTTACATGTATGAATTATTTTTTACTTACATTTTAACAAAATAATGAATGAAAGAGACATACATTTTACTGTTGTAATGAAGATTTTATTCTTAAAAATACTTGAAGGTATTAATCAAATATCTATTAGCGAATAAGCTTTAAATTGCTTCAATAAATTTAACTTATATTTGGAAAAAATTTTCAAATAATGAAATAGAAATATTTTATGTGGTTTCAAAAACACAAAAACTAAAATCACTGTGGTGTTTTACTTTCAGAAAAAATATACATCTCAGATACACAGAGATCATGTTCAGTGAATATTTTCCTAAACAATGTCGCAGATTAAGAGGAGACTATCAGAGAAAAGTGTACACGAGAGGAAAAAAAATCAAATGCCAGTGATCCAACATTGTAAAAAAATTAAGAATGGATGGACGGATGGATGGATGGATGGATGGACGGACGGATGGAGAGACGGACGGATGTCAGTTACTGTTAGAGCTCCACGTGGAGAGAGGGGGACTCGGGGGCCCAGCGGAGGCTGGAGAACAGGTCCCGATGCTGCCTGGCTCCAGCCTCATCTTCAGACTCAGGAGGAAACCTGTGTCGTTGCTTCAAAATGAAACAGTTCTTCCTTTAGGCGCATTTTCTAAATGTCTCTTTGTGTGGCGGCGTCTAGGAAACTGGTGTTCGGTTTATTACACAGCTGAGTTGACAGGGTTGGCTTGGTCTGTCTGGGCTGCTGTGATGTAACAGGGTGGCTTAGAAAGAACGGAAATGAGCTTGTCCCAGGTCTGGAAGCTCGGGCATCCAAGGTCAAGGCACAGGTGGACTCGGTGTCTTCCCAGGATTCTGGTTCATAGATGGCACTTTCTTAGGTGTGATCTCATGTGACCAAAGGGGCAAGGGAGCTGCCTCTGGCCACCTTTATAAGGGTGTTAATCCATTTATTGATGAGGACTCTGTCCCTTATGCTCAAATCACCTCCCGAAGGCCCCACCTCCTAATACTCTCTATCATCTTGAGGGTTAGGTCACAACCTACGATTTTTAGGCAGACACAGATGTTCAAACCATAGCAAGAGTTGTAAAATTAACCCAAGAATTAATCTTTTTCAAAGTGCCAAACAACAGTAAAACACGCTGAGTGGCGAGGTGGCTGTGGCATCACGAAGAAGCACCACGCCAAGAACACGGAGACCCGGTTTTATTCTTCTCCTTCCCCAGTTAGGTGTGATCCGTGTGTAAGCGAGCCTGCTTATGTTCCGGGCTCTTTCCCTCATCGGTGAAACCAGAGGATTGGATACAATTATCCCTGGTGCCTTGCGGCTCTCTCTGTCTCCTTTTGTACTAATATATGTTAATCTTCCTTGGACAATATAAAAGGCAATTTGAATGTCCTTTGGGTCATCCTTATAAACAATTCATTAATGTGTAGTACTGCGGGGGATACAGGCTAAAGAAATCTTTCTTAGAATTATAGGACTCCTTTTATTCTGTGTCAGTGACTTCCAGGGCATGTGCTAACGATTATTTTTAACATTAAATACCATCTTTAAAATAGTCCTCTTGGGGAATTTTCTTCCACTAGTTTTTGGTTTATAGCTACAATACATCCTAGTTTGTTATGGCATTACCCATTTATAGTAACACCCAAACATACAGCTGCCTGATCCAACCATCTCAAGTAGGTCAGTGGCAAAACAGGAAATAATTAAGCTGAAACCTCCCTGCATCTTAGGGAATAGGTGCCAACATACAGGGATAAGGAGAGGTTGCATTTATTGCCTTCTTAAACACTTAACGTGTCTTTGACTGGTTTTTACCAAAAGCCATTAATTTTATTCTAGGTTAGTTTGAACAGGCAATCTCACAAAGGTTGTAAAGAGTAGGTTGCCGGTGATTGTGTGGAAATAGACCCCTAAATATTTGGGAAGTTACAGTTAAAAAATAGATCCGATCAGAAGGAAAGGAGCTAGATAAATACCAGCAGCAACAGATAGACAGTTTAGTGGAAAGACAACCCTGTATACCTTGGAGCCACTGAAATGAGACATGAGGTTCAGAAGAAGCCTTACGTAAAAGCAGCACAGAGGTACAGAAGAATCCAGGCAGTGACTCCTGTACTATGTATAGTAGAGGACGCGTTATGCCCAACAATTACCGTGAATCATCACAGCCATTTAAATTATGTTCGGGATGCTCTAGCTGGAGCACAGTTCAGAACATGTACGGGATGTTCTGGCCGTAGAGCACAGGGTTGGAGAGAATGATCTCGAATTATGGAGTGCAGAGATCCCCGAGTTTGAGATCTCTGGAGAGACAAAGAAATGTCTTTATGTTCTCTTTTTATTGAAAATGTTGACATGTTTATAGAAATACTTTGATTTTGTCCCCTTTTGTGTTTGCACTTCCTTCCATATCTCATGAGTGGCATTCCTTGTGCCGGATCAGGAGATTGATACTAGTTCGGTCAGGCAACGTAGGAAACTAGTATTTATTTAGTACCATTCTATGCCATCCAACATTTCATTCTCAAATTAAGTGCCTGTAATTTCTGTTGTACCGTTTTGTTAGATGGAGAAATAGAAGATCAAGGGATTCCAGTTTTAAGAAATATATAATTATAAAGACCTTCAAACACCAGTAAAAGTATATATGGGTACTACTATTTAAACACTTGACTTCTATTTTTATTTATTTATAGCCTTCCAGGTATCACTTCCTTTTTCAAAAACTTGATGCCAAAGTGCAGGAAAGATGTGAAACAATTTATCTATCAATAATTTTTCTAATCTGAGCTATAAGGCTATGCTGGAAACGTGCTCAGTGTTTTCTGAAGCACTGAAAATAGTTGCTTTAGTGCAGAAAGAGTTAAAGTGCTGGAGTTATTTTTAAGGTAGGAAAACTGGGAGTCAGATATGTTAAGCTTTTTGGTTAAAACCTTTACAGTTGTTTGATGATCCCAAGTTTGTTTTTTTCCAAGTTTATTTTCATTTTCAGGGGTGTTATTTCTATTTGTTTTTTTTTTTTAATTTGATAATATTAAAGAAATATATTTGTTATTGTTCAAACGTGTGACTGGTTGATTGTTCCACATGAAGTTTTATCTGTTTGAAGAACAAAAGCAGACTTTAATATATACCCCATTAGCAGTAAACTATATTGCACTATAGTTTAGTGCTATGTTGTTAAAAATATATAATTCTAATTTTTCTCAGGTAAAAATTAGCTGTGAGTTTGTTTGAATTCTACCCAATGAAAGAAAAATTCTAGCCAGACTGGAGTCTTCCAACACAGTGCGGTTTGTTGCCGCCATTTCGATGTTGTTACAAACCTGAAAACTTGATTCCGCAAAGTACGGAGCTGAAATGACTCATTGCTAGAGGCTGTCCCAGGTCAGCCTTAGCTCAGCTAAAGCGCGAGTTAAAACCCGTTACGCACACCATCCGGAATGATCAAGTCCGTCAGTGATTTTCACACTTCTGTACCTGCTGCCACTAAAATGCAGAGAAATTTAAACACGTGCACTGGAATGTTCTGGGGCATAGACTACCGCCTCTTGTCTCAATATGAAAGTTTATTGAAAATGTCAACGTTTACAGTATATTCTACAATTTATTTTATTTCATGTTACAAGGCTTGAAATTTCTCACCGTGCGGCAGGAAGATTCGATGTATGTATTCCTTGTCTTCTCTGAGACTCTTGTATTTCCTGATGTTATCGATGTTCTCCTGACTCCCCGAAGAAAGATACCGATCAGATCGGAGCCCGGGGAGCCAGCCGGATAGTAGGTGACAGGAGAGCGGCGGAGGTGCGTTCACACGTGGCCCCGAGGAGCACGGGCAGAGTTCGGCTTTCCCTCTCAGCCTGGGATGCTGGGAAGGTTTCACACAAAGACGGGTCAGGGGGAGACCTACATTTTCAAAGGGAAACTCTGGCCCCTGGGCTGAGAATAAATTGTGATCAGTCAGAAGGGGGAGCCGAGACGATATCCAGTCAGGAGGCTTTTCAAGTCTCCCATGTAACAGGTGATGACTTGGACCAAGTTTGCAGGAGTGCAGACGCACGGGGTGGGGGGTATCTGATAACAGATCCAGAAATGTCACTCAGCGATTTAAACATTACAAGGACGTATACTGATATATGCACCCACATGGCTATATCTTGGAAACTCCATACTAAGGGGGAAGATGCCAGATGTAAGAGATTACACGTTGCTTTATGCTATTTATTTACAAGTTTAGGAAAGGCGAACAAGTTACAGAAAATAGATCAGTAGTTTCCTGGGACTCGTGGGGTGGGGGGCAAGGTGGGGGCAAGACAACCACTTAGGAGAATGAGAGAACTTTAGGGAATGATGGACATGTTCTAAAACTTGGGCACGGCAGTGATTGCTTATGACAATGTACACTTAAAGTGAGAATGTCATTCTACGTGAATTAGACTTCAATCAAGCTATAAATAAAAATAGTGTATAGACTAAAATTTATTGACAGAAGTAGTGTATGAGAGAATGAAACGTGGCAAAACCAACTGCAATGTTTTTAGCCTCAGCTAGTGGTAGAAAGTCATCATTATGTGATATGCAGTGATGAGGTATTGTATGGTAATGTGAGGTTTTTTTTTTTTTTTTAAGATTTTTTTAAGTACTTTTTTTTTCCTTTTTTTTTTTAGATTTTATTTATTTATCTTTAGAGGGGAAGGGAAGGAGAGAGGGAGAGAAACATCAATGTGCGGTTGCCTCTTGTATGTCCCCTGCCGGGAACTGGCCTGGCAACCCAGGCATGTGCCCTGACTGGGAATCGAACCGCGATCCTTCGGTTCGCAGGCCCGCACTCAATCCACTGAGCTACACCAGCCAGGGCTAATGTGAGGTTTTGGAGGAGGATTTCAGCTTCAGATTTGTTCAATGTGAGCTCCTCATTTCATATCCAACCAGAGATACCAATGAAGCAATTGGACAAAAAGAATCAGATGGAAAGAAGTCTAGTCTGCAGACACACTTTTAGGACTTCTCAGTGAATAGGTACAGGAATGGACAAAAGTAGGCTTATGGTTGTGAGTACATGAAGTGCTACATTGATAATGCTATCGTGAGCATCATAACCTGCATGTCTTTTTCCATGCACACAGCAGTAATGCTCCTTTTGCCAACTCCTGTATTATTTAAGCCAGGAGACTAGAAGCTGACAAAATTCTCTATCAGTGCATGTTGATTATGAAGAGAAGAGGAGGCACTAGAACAATTTTCAAATTTCTCTATCATTTGTCATTTCTTTTTAAATGTCTATAAGCCACCCCCACTTCCCAGCCAAACGGTAGGCAAATGCCTGGCTAAACACCATGCAAAAAAGATACTCGTTAATTAGCAGAAGCTCTCTCTCTTTTCCCTTGGTATTATTAGTCATGATGTTTAGGATGCTGGCACAAAAAACAGTAGATATTGATAAATCATTGCAAGTTCAAATGACTCATTCAATTTGCATTTCATATACACACTTATATTCAGAAATCCATATATGTGTGTGTGTGTACACACACAAAATATAAACATACATATGTATGTTTGTATGTGTATGTGTATGTATTTCCCTTTGAAATCAACTGCCAGCACTCAGGTCTTGTTCAAGTTCGAGCTATGCGTCGGTAAGACTCTGGTTTTTCTCATTCTGCAGGGTTATGCTTAGCACTTTCTTCTAACAACATCCCTTACTCTCTGGTAATCATTCACCAAAGGTTATTGTAGTAATTATATATTGTAACTTCCCCAGTGGACTAACACAGGCTTCTGAACTGTTCCATGGTGAGACCAACAACTGATCAATACTCAGGTCTGAACACGGATTTTGACGGGCTGTGTTTAACATACGGTGTGTGCAGCGCCATCGCTTCTGATAGCTCATCATGTCAGACGTGCTAAGTGCTATAATCACATCCATTTTAATCTTCTTATGTATTATATACTTAATAAAATTATGCTTTTAATTTGTACTGAAGGAATTAATCTTTGTTCGAATTATTCACTCCTGGAAAAACAAATTAATCCAAAGGAGTGCACATTTTAAGTATTTTAAAAGCTCCTTTCTTCATCAGATATGTTATTTCTCCATGGTAATTTACTGATGAGTCATTTAATTCCTTGTCTTCTTTTAATTATTCTCCAGATGATATTTACTCGTAGTAATTGTTGTGTATCCTCAGATACTCAATCGCTTTAAATTTGGAAAGCCATGGACAGTAAAACAGAAGCTGTTGTTTAAAAAAAAAAAAAAAACAAAGAACTAGAGAGACTTTCAAAGTAACTCAAGCTGTAACTAATGCTGAGAAATATTTTGACCAAAAATAATGAAGAATATCAGTGATATTTTAATAACATTCTTAGTGTCAAACTACTAATCTTTTTAATGCACTTACACAGGGATTATGTAAATAATTTAGCACCCATCACTAAAAGCTTAAAAAAATGTTTGAGGGTGGTGGGACCAGGGTATTGGTAAATATTAAAAGAAATATTTAACTCCATTACTGACAGTGAATGTATCTTCCCAATGGAGAGTTAACCACTCAATTTGCATCTTTTCACTGAAGAACTTTATGCTCATACATATGACATACTGTCGCAACATTCAGTGCACACAATTTTTTAAAAAATTATACCATTTTAATGACTGTTCACTAGTCTAAAAGCTGCAGTCGTGAGTAGCCTGTAAGATTTAACTTTGGTATGAAATATTACCTCCAGATTTATGACTAATGGTTTAAACTAACTTCATAGTTTAGGAAACACTTTGTGCTTCATCATCTAATTTTTAAAAATTAAATGACAAATCATTTAAAGTTAAAGTTCATGTCTAAGTTATGGATCTTCCAGCTACTTCAAAAAAGGCATCTTATCCTCCTCAGGGGGAAAAAAAAGACTAGACATTTTGTCACAGTTAATAGGTGTTTGATTTTTCTCTGTAATGTAAAATAAGAATGTTTTTAAAAAGTAAAGGAGTTTAAATGTTTTACATATATTTGGCCTTATCAAACAAATCTATCTCATATCATATTTGGTAGTACTTCAAAAATGTAATTCAAATCAGGTACCCAATCAAGACTAAACAATATTGTCTACAAAAAGGAGCATTTTAGAACATATATAGCTAATCTAGCATATGTTGAACACCTACTATATATGAGTTGCTGTATTAGAAAATAGAGATACAACAAGGAAAATACACCTCAAGATGCCTGTGGTCTAGTTAAGAATATAGAAAATTTAATAAGCAATTATGATAGTGAGAAAAGAACCAAGGAGCGGGTTTGGTGTGGTGGGAATGTAAATGCCCCACCTAATCTAATCTAGATTTTCCTCCTGTGAGTTTCTGATCAGCAGCATAAGCACCACTGAGGACATTATTAGAAATACCAAATCTCAGTTCCAGCGCCACTCAGACTGAATGAGAATCTTCGTGTTAGTAATATCCTCATGTTATTTGAATCTGCATTAAAGTTTGAGCCAACTCAAGTGGCAGGGAAAAATACTCGGAGAAAGTATCGGTAAATGGGGATGGAAGGAGACTTGGGTGAGAAAAGATCAATGTAATACAGACGATGTATTATAGAGGCGTGTAGCTGAAGCCTGTATAATTTTATCAACCAACACCATCTCATTACCCTCATAAATTTAATTGGAAAAATGGGCTCTCAAATGGCAATATGATTCATTTATGGAGAATAAGGTGAAATGTCTTGGAAATCGATGATTATCCCCTAAACCAGATCTATAGCTTAGCTCTTGGTTCAATAGAGAAGTTGTGGGGGAGAAAGGAGATGATTTCAGTTCTGGGCTTTGTGTTTGATGTGTTTTGAGACATGTTTTAAAAGTAGATGCTTAAGGGGAAGATGGACACATGAGTCTGAAGATCTGAAGTCAATTCTCTGCTGGAGTTATTGACTGGAACTTGGTGGTATATTGACAGTAACTTAAGTCAGACAGGGGAAGGATTGCTCAAGGAAAATATGTGAGGTGAAAATTTTAAGAATGTCTTTGGATATAGTCCTTGCTATATAAAGAGACTGCAAAATGCAGCCAGAGAAGAAAGAGGAAATAAGAAGAACCTCTAGGTGGAGAATCCAGGGGCTGAGATGCCTTGTGGAGGAAGGGATCAATGATAATGTTGTCTTAATTTGGGTTCTCCTACAAGCCTAAGAAAGGGATTTGGGTGTAGGTGATTAATTGGGGAGTGGTTGAAAAAGCAGAATAGGGAACAGAAAGAGTAAGAGTGGGGTAAACAGAAAGCCAATAAAGTGTATTTGATTGAGTTGTTTTCCAATATGGTCAAGTGGACTTGCACTTGGTCCCACTGATACCCTTGAGGAAAGATGTAGAACGTGCTCCAAAATTGTTTCTGTGTGGGAGGGGAAGCTAAGGACATAAATCTATAGACTCAAGTCCCTCATTGGTTGAACGTTACGTGAGTAGTATTACCTATACTTGCCCCATCCCTAAACATCCATGCAACTCCACTGTGAGCTGAGCAAGTTTTCTAAGCTTTTTCGTTCTTAGGCAGAGACCCTGAGGTGAACTGTCCAACAGAGGTGTAGCTGAGGTCAGAGGTGGGCCAGCCGTGAGGACCAGGGGAGTTGCATGGGGCATCAGCAGGGTCAGCTACTAGTGTTGAGTACTGTTCAGATACCAAATAACAGCATCTTTGCAAAGTAATTGTCATGGTGATCATTGGTGGGTCATTTAAAGGTAAGGAATTACTAGTGCAGTAGAAGGAATGGAAGCTGTAGTCTGATATTTAAAGTTTAAATGAGCAGTAGACAGTGAGATAGTGAGTGTAGACCACTCTGTCAAGAGACTGGTTGAGAAAGGAAAGGGAAAAACTTGGGCAGTAGATGAAAGGATGCTTGTGCTCAATTGAGAGCCTTTTTTTTTTTTTTTTTTTTGAAGACAGGAATATCAGGTAGTGAAAAAGAGCACAAACTGGATCCAGGTGGCCCAGGTTCAAATCCTGACTTCAAATCTAATTAGCTGTGTGACTTTATACAAGTTAAGTTCTCTGTACCTCAGTTTCATCACGCGTAAGGTGAAGATAATGGTGGCAAAGCAAATATCAGTAAACTGTTCAGTTGGGTGCCTGGGAAAAGTTTGTAATATTCAATTATTATTATTAGTCATTTTAAGTGAATGGTATGTTTGAAAGCTATTTGGCTAGCACCAATACATAGAAGAGAACGTTGAAGTTACAGGACAGATACTGTAGCATGCAGGGATAATGTTCCTGAGGAGCAATGGTAAGATACTCAAACCCCACCGAAAAGAGAGGAAAGACAGTTTCAATTGTTACAAGAGAAGAAGGAAGAAAAAATAGGTGTCTCCTAAAATGAGTTCATAGATGGTCTTGTGTGAAGCTTCCATTTCTTGTGAACTGTTAGGTGAGAGTTGCGTGGATGTAACGCTGCTTCTGTGGGTGAAAGAAATGGTTGGGGGAGGGAAACGAGGACGTTTACATACAAAAACTGTTTTCAGTGGCCCATTTGACTTAACTTGCTAATTTTTACTTTTATGTAAGTTGCTCCCATAATAAAATGAAAAGTGTAACTTCTGGCTCCCACCTTCAAGTAATCTTCATTGTGCAAAATGATGCCTTGGGACTGGAAGGCGGTTCTTTTCATTCTAACGAAGATCGTGTCATTTCCACCTTCACTGGTCAAGGTCCAGTACCCCTTTTCTTAGAAACTTTGTCCTTCTTTGGATGACATTAATTATTTTTCTTCTGGTTCTGCTCTCACATCTTGCTGCCAAATGTCAATTCCCTTAACTTGATCACCCTCCATGATTCAACTGCTTTTAAAATTCAAGTTCTACTTCTGCACCTCCCCTGAGTCATTGACTATGTGTGTATTTTCTCTCCAGAGAGCCCGACCTACAGATAAGCATTAGAATGTGTGTGGACATCTTCACCTTAACTTATCAAACTGGATTTCCCTTTTTTCCCCAACTCTCATTCAAAGTGCTTCCTTATGTCCTGAGATAACACAGTACTTAGCATATAGAAGTGGCTCTGATATTTTAGTGCCTCCAGAGAATGTTAAAACACAGACTGCTTAGCATTTGTGATTCAGAGTTTCTAATTCAGTAGGTCTGGGGTGAAGACTAATGTGCATGTCTAACAAATCCCCTGATGCTGCTGCTATTTGGCAACCATACCCTGAGAACCATTAGCACACAGCAGTCGATTAGTATTTGTTAGATCAATGATTGCTGTAAGTCAATGAATGGTTAAAATGTGTAATATAGGCTCAAAAATCAAACTTGAGTCAGTATGAATAAATGACAAAAAATATTCATAGGAATATGTTCCAAAGAAACAAAGGAGATCATTGGGCCTAACACCCTTCCGTGGTAGATTAGTAAACTGAAGTCTAAAAAAACTAAATGAATTTTGTAAAGGAAAAGAACTGGATTCAACCAATCCCAACTTTCCTTAAAAATACAGTAGTTTTATATGTAATATTTGTATTTAGCTAATTAAGGGTTAGTTTTCCAACTCCAGAGACAGGCATAGAGCAGATTATTTTAGATGAGCAGGCCTTCTCATATAGGCACAGATTTCTCCCAAATGAATGACATCTGGCCGAATTTTAATGCTGCCTCCCATAACCCTAAGTTGCATACAAAGAACTGAGAAATCTAGAGTTCAATATTCAGGGTAAGGTTAAAATTTCTCACCACTCCAAGCAGTGTTTGGGCAGAAAGCTCTTTGAGAAAAGTAAGCAGAGACTGCTTGACACCTACTGGTACAGAAGAAGTGCATCCTTTATTCTGTTAGAACTGAAAGGACATCTCATTGCTGCAGCCAGCGTCTAAACTGCAGTGGTCTCATTGTCTGGTGCGGTTTTATTAGTCTCCCAAATTCAAGTATTTGGCAGGACTCACCAGATGGCAGGCTATACCCTTGTGTGTAGCTTTTGTTTAAAGTCAAAGGAACCATGTGTGCAACAGAGAACGAGACACACACAGGTGTGAGTGGCTGAGGGCCTTTCTCCATCTTGCAGTACCTGGCATATGCTGTGTCTCTGCCTTCCTCCACCGGTTCTTTGGCTTCACCCACCCAGATCCGTGCAGCGATCCTTGGTCTGGGGAGAGCTCACCAACAATGCTTTTCATAGCTGTTTATCTAGTCAAACCAGACTAGTCAAACCAAGGAGGCTGGTTGTAAGTCCTTAGTGCAGAAGTTAACCTTGCAGGTCTCCAGTAGCATTTTAGATCCCAAACAGTACATCAAACATTTCACTGCCCTTTTTTGGGCTAAGAGTAAAAATTAGATACAGATGTTCCTCTAGAAATGAAAATAGAGCTGTTCCAGAGCAGCTGCAAATGAACTTTGTCCTACAGAGCAGTGTGTAGAGAAGGCCACAGAAGCTTCTAGGGGCCAAGCAGACTGAATACAAGCCCCCAGAAGTGAGCTGGCAAGCTGTAGAGGTTAGGTGGCTCATCGATTCAGAGTTCTTCAGAGATATCAACCCAGTGTTTCCCAAGTACGGACTAGAAGCTGCTTCTGTGCAACAACAGGGACAGCATCGGTGCCTGATTTCACAATGCTTACATTGTGATCTAGTCGCTTCAGCTATTGATACAGAGATAGAGATAGAGACAGAGACAGAGATGGATATATATATATATATATATATATATATATAGAGAGAGAGAGAGAGATGGATATATATGTGTGTATATATATAGAGAGAGAGAGAGAGATGGATATATATATATATAGAGAGAGAGAGAGATGGATATATATGTATATATATATAGAGAGAGAGAGATGGATATATATATAGAGAGAGAAAGAGAGAGGGAGAGAGAGAGAGATGGATCTATATATATATAGAGAGAGAGAGAGAAAGAGAGATGGATATATATATATATAGATAGATAGAGAGAGAGAGAGATGGATATATATAGAGGGGGGAGAGAGATGGATCTATATATATATAGAGAGAGATGGATATATATATAGAGAGAGAGAGAGATGGATATATATATATATATAGAGAGAGAGATGGATATATATATATAGAGAGAGAGGGAGAGGGAGAGATGGATATATATATATATATATAGAGAGAGAGAGAGATGGATATATATATAGAGAGAGATGGATATATATATATATCCATATATGTAAGGAAACCACGTAGGGAAAATTGAAGAAATACAATTCAATGGGTTGCCATTTCTCATAAATATGTCTGTTATCAATTATAATTATAATTACAATAAGTATGAACAAGGAGTCAGAAGGCCTAGATATTCCAGTCAGAACTCTGTTATTGGGAAGATCTGAGAAAAAAGTTTCCCTGATAACACATGAAATATGTTTTGTTTAAGGAAAGAATCTTATTCCAGTATCTTTACCTGGTTTTGTTACTATTTTATTTGTACTCAGTTTTATTATCTGTGCAACAAAACTAACTTTGAGGGCTTTAACTAATGTTTTCAAAGTGTGGTCGTGGGATCACTTGTTTCTGAAACACTAAAGGGACACTTCTCAGCCTCACGCGCGGGGAGTCGCGTGGAGGTCCTTCCGAGGTGCAGGTTCTGATCACAAGGGTCTGGATGAAGCCCGACGTCCTCTTCTCATGTGTCCCCATGTAGCATCCGTGCTGCTGCGTTCCTGCTTGAGTAGAACAGAAGTTATTTCTTTTTAATCTCTACTGTATGTTACTTTCATCTGTATTTAATCTGTTGTATCTTAATCTGTATTTAATCTCTATTGTATTTTATTAAATTACCCGTTTAGTCCCCTTATACCCACTTCCCCCAGCAATCACCACATTGCTGTCCATGTCCGTGAGTCCTTTTTCTTTTTTGCTCAGTCCCTGCACCCCCACTCTCCTCCCCCACCACTAGCTGTCATCCTGCTATTTTTTGAAACAATACTGTCTCCGTGGGTGTCCGTGAGCTTGCGTGTAAGTTCACAGTGGCACGTCCATCCAGGGACTCAGTGTCTGGGGTTAAGCCTCAACATGGGCATTCCCAAAAGGCAACCCCACGTCTAATTTTATAAACAATCAAGTTTAAGAACTACTTGATTAAAGGAACTTAAACATCTCAGTAAACTTTCTGCTCTGACAGTATGTGGACCCAGGCTCACCCTGGCCCCCTCCTAAATCCTGCACTGAAGCATGACATACTCTCCTACCTCAGCAGGCATCTGCGCTTCCTGAGCGTCTACGACTTGCAAACAGTTGCCAAGTGCTCTGCCTTTGTGTCACAAGGTGACTAGGTCTGATCTTTGCCTACGGGGTCTAAGATGAAACCTTTCGTGTTACCCAAAGTTACGGGATTCTTTCGCCAGATGAAGACCCAAAGAGTAACTTCATACTTCTTTTGGAACCCAGCTAAAAATGAAACATAGGTATTTGCTATTTGTTTTTAGCCCATCCCGGGCTTTTCTGGGACTACACCCTTAAATTCACTCTGAAGTCCTTTCATGCCTTCTTGCCATAATATCTCAGTTCATTACAGGAAACATTTACCTGAATAAATACCTCCTACATACCTACACACCTTCTACAATACCTGTGTGACCCAGATTAGGAACATCACGACCTAGTACCTTAGCTCCTTCCCCTTAAAGAATTACTCCTGTTACCATTATTCAAGTGTCATTGAATACAGCACAAAGTAACCTGATGACTTCTCATTCCCCTTAACAATGGACTCTAATTTTTTTTTTCCTTTCCTTACAGTACAAGCAAGTGGAACAATACATGTCATTCCATAAGCTGCCAGCGGACATGCGTCAGAAGATTCATGATTACTATGAACACCGATACCAAGGCAAAATCTTCGATGAGGAAAATATCCTCAGTGAACTCAATGACCCTCTGAGAGAGGTAAGCCGCGTCCTCCTGCCTCTCCTGGGTACGGGGTATCGTCTCTTTTCTCTCCTCAAGGGAAGCCCTCAAGTCCGCGCTCTAACGTTACTCAAAAGAAATATCAGAATTAAATGATAGGACCTCTTTTGTTGCCCTTATTATTTTTTATGCTTTCCCATGTACATGCTTTTAATTGTTAAAAAATACTGGGAAATGGTTTTAACTATGATTCGCAGAGCTGTTTGTTTCTGCATCCCTAGTTACTAAAATGCCTTTCTGTGTTCTGATTGTCCCTAGCTGTCCAATCTTCCACTGCCTTATCTGGTTCTTACATACAAGCTTCTCTATCTTTTTGATTTCCACTGTCCTTCCACGTTCATTGTCCCTGTCCGCCCCCTGGATTCTGCTCCCCGAGCTGCCTAACCTGTTGCAAGTAACTCATTTCTTACGACCTCATTACAACACTTCCTTGACACGCATCTTCCTTCCATCTTTCCCTAGAACTATCACCCCTGGCCACTGATGTTCAGGGCACCCCTAGGCTGAAAGAACATTCTCTTTATCGTTCATGTTTCTTACACAGCTTCTGCTCTTTTTTCTTTCTTTGACTTCCAACCTTCTCAAAAGGTCCCTGATCTAAGCATTGCATTGTGGTTTGATATCCACTTCTTTACCATGATTGTTTCCTTGAAAGTTATCAGTGACCTGTTAATCAGCAAAACTTTTGCCCTTGAGTCCTCGTTGGTAGCATTTAAACTGTTAACTAAACACACATTCTAAATCTTTTTTTTTTTTTTGGTGGGGGTAACTTTAACACTGAATCATTACTGAGCCATTGATTTTACATTCTGCCTTCCTGCATTTATTCTCTTTTATTTATTTGATTGCACACTTCAGTTCTGTAAATCTGAGCTCCAAGTTCTTGCCATAAGCTCCGTTTTCTTAAAAGCTACATGCTATCACCTGGCCCTGTACATACGGTAAGTTATTTAATAAAATAACGCCATCATTCAACACTGAACCATCCTGCCTTTAGAAGTCTCTCTGTAAGTGTTTGAGTGATTCTCTCAACTCATTTGGAACATCAAAGGTGGGTCCTTTTTTGAGACATTTCCTCCTCTGCACATTCAGTCATTCACTAAGTGCTACCAGTTCATTGAGGTGCCGCATCTGCGCTGGTCCCCCGTCTCCTCTCCCAGCACCGTCACCTTAACCCCATCCCCGTCACAGGGACTAGCTGCTCTAGAGCTAGTGACCTTGCGGCCGTTGGTCTGTTTTCTTCTCCATTGAAAACTTCGCCGATGCCACATTCATCTTCTTTTATGGATACAAGCTGGTCATTTCTCTGCTCCAAAACTTTCAGTCTTTATATTACAAATCAAGTCAAGTAAAGCCACATCAGGCTGGTATCATAGCCCTTCTGTGCCCGGACCCCAGCCTAATCTCCAGTTTTCCTTTTCCCTGACGTCCTGCGTGTTCCAAAGTAGCCTCGGGTCAAATGTGCAACTTGCTGCTCCTGCAAAACTCAGCAGTAATTTCTCACCCATGCCTCAGATGTTCTCCAGAAATGTCCTGCGTGTCAGTGAAATCCTGTTGAGTAGTACTTCTTTATTTACACCTTGATTTTTCAGACTAGACAGCTCCCATATGGATCTGATCATTCTCGTCTCCGCACCCCCAGCCGTGCACTGAGTCCATAAATGGAGGCTGCTACTTGTCCATTCTGTGTTTTCACTATTTTTTTTCACAGTTGTTTTCTCCACTTTTGTCTTAAAAGTTCCTTACAAGCAAAGGCCATTTATTTTAAATTTTTCTTGAAATTTCTAGTACATGTTCTATGTAATAAATACTTAATAAATATTTTCACTCTAACTAATGGCTTTACCATTTTAACCATTTTTAATTTTCTGCATCCACTAAAAGTTATTTATATTTTTCATGCTGTTTTTTTGAAAAGCCTTAAGATATTGGTTAAGAGTTTTGACAATAAAAGGAAATAAATATCTGCTATGCTAATGATTAGCTTATTTTTTCTAGAACATCCTCAGTGAAATAGGAATATATAAATCTTTGTGCTTTGGGAAACATAAATCAAACTTCTTCATATTTTAAAAAAAGTAATATGTTGTTTGTTTGTTTGTAAATCTATCCATATGTTTTGCTTTATCTCTGTGGGATTGCAGAAGTTGTGTTAAATCCAAATCCCCTTCATTAAGGGGCATAATCTCAGGACTCGGGAACCAGGTGGGATTCTCAAAGGCCTAGAGGGAATCAAAGGAGGGCGATCAGGGGGTGGTGTGGAGACAAACATAACTCAAGAGACAGTACCAGGAATTCAAATATATCAAAATGTAAGAGGATGCAGTAAAACTAATGATTTATTTTAAAGAAGCAGGGGCAAGTAAGGATTCCAGAATAAAATGTTCTGGAGGGAATACAGAAAGCTGATAGAAAGACATGAACATAAAAATGATCTCTAAGCCCCAGCTGGTGTGGCTCAGTGAAACAAGTGCTGGCCTTCAAACTAAAGGGTCAGCAGTTCGATTCCCAGTCAGGGCGCATGCCTGGGATGCAGGCCAGGTCCCCAGTCAGGGGTGTGTGAGAGGCAACCACACATTGATGTTCCCCTCTCTCTCTTTCTCCTTCCCATCCCCTCTCTCTAAAAATAAATAAAATATTTTTAAAAATTAATAACTCTAAAAAATGAACCCTAAGAATGTGCATGCCTAAATGGGAAGCATTCCTCTGTGCTAGAAATTCTCTATATAATGTAAAATCAGGACAACAATAAAATTTTCTCAAGTATGTGTGTATTATTAACTACCTTCTCTTGCCACACTTCAATTTACTCTGATCTTTGGTAGAAAATATTCCACTTTTTATTTGTCCCCCATAAAGCCATCCACAGACATAACTCCAATTTCCCCATTTCCTGCAATTATTCTATCATGAATTATGATGCATTGTTTTCCTTATAGTTTCAAATGCCATCATTCAGGGCCTCAGCATCTTTAACTGAGCTGCAGAAGCACACTCTAAACTTTTCTCCCTGCCTTTGATATCAGACGGCTCAACTGCATCCCACCTCATGGCTGCCACATAGACAGATACAAACAAATAAGTTGGACAACTTTACTCTCATCTTAGAACCTGATCATGGCCTTCGATCCCCTGCAAGAAAAAGCCCAAGCTTCCTGACATGGCACACGAGACCTTCCATGATGGCCTGACTCCATCTTTGTTTCTGCACATTCTTGCTTCATCAGCAGAGCCTTGTTCATAATTTTGAAGGCAGGGTTTGCTTTTGATCGCCTCTTCACCTTTCTTTACACTACCCTCTGCCTCCGATCCTTTCTACTCAGCTCACCTTCTCCTTTCTATTACATAAACACTCTTACAAGGCCCCACCTGCCTCCTAAATTTACCCTGATTACACAGTCTCCGTCACTGTATTTATCATTTGACAGTTCGTCTTAGGAGCTCATTGAGTGTAGAGACTGTGTCTTACTCTCTTTGTGTCACTAGTGACCAGCAGATAGCAAGAACTCATTAAACATGTACGGAGTGAATGACCTTTAATAGAATTAAGAACGAAAAACGGGGTAAGAGTCAAGGCTCCCAAATAAGAATAGAGATCCTAGAAGTGGAAGTATGAACTTCTTAAACGCTTAACACCTCAGAAAGCTGAAAGCAGCATTCTCCATTTGTTTATTCGCTCTTCACCTTTTGCTCTTCTGGCATTGGAATCACACAGAGCCTAAATGTGTTGTTAATACTGAAGTCGGACTTCATGAGCAAAGAAGCAGGATGAGTAGAATAGGACAGTAAGGAAGGACATTGGCAGAGACACAACAGAAGTCACTATTCAAAGAAAGCTTGAATCTAAACAAGCCAGACATGTGTTCTGAAGGAAAGTTCAATAAGAACAATGGGAAATACATCTCCGCTAGTACCTGCTATATTGAAGTCGTCGTGGTAGGTCATGGGAAGTATTTTAGTTTATTTTTATTATTTTTAATTTATTTTTTATTTTGTTGTATTTTCCCCTTAACATTTACCCCCCCCATACTCTCTTCCACCTCTACCTACCCCCCTTCCACCCCACAGCTGCCACACGGATGTCCGTGTCCATGAGTCCTATCTCGTTTTTGAAATTTTGCTCTATCTCTCCATACTCCACCCACCCCCAAATTTAAAAATTGTAAAATGTATTACTCCACTTTTCAAAAGCTACATCCCACTTAGAGATGAGGCCTTGACTTACGCAGAGGTGTGTCTTGGTCACTGCTGGGCCTCTGGTGTCTAGGAGGTGCCTGGCATGTGGAAAACATGAACGGCTGATACAACAAATGCCCGTTAGTGCACTTAGGATACTCATATGGGGAAAGCTGGATTTTCTGTTATATATTTTGTGACAGGAGGTAAGAAAATCCAATGCGCTTCATATACATGTACACGCACAGCATACAATTGCTAATCGTGTACGTACAATTTGGAGTCAACAACCATCATATGTTATAACAAGACTTTTAACTTAAAATTGCTTTGTTATCTGGAAGGCTGATTTGTATGAAAGTATTTCACATGATTTGAGATTCTAATGCACACTTAAGGGCAGTGATTTTTGCTAACACAAGTCTGTGTGCTCAAGGATGTAGAAAAGCGAAAGGTAAGTCAAACCTTCAGAATCTCTAAAACTTATACAGAAAACCATGTTGCTGAAAAACAGAGAAAGTACGAGTAAAATGCGATGTTTAGGAATGTGAAAGTTATTCTATATTCATAACGAATTAAGTTCCCATTATATTTTATTCATTTTATTCCCTAACCTTTCTTTTCAATGGGTTTGAAGAGTTCAAAGTACAAAATTATTTTAGTATATAAAATGACAGAAAGAATTATGAATGTGTGTGACCATTGAACACTCTTATAAAAATCTTACATCATGCACACCCTGGCTGGTGTAGCTCAGTGGATTGAGCACTGCCCTGTAAACCAAAGGGCCACCTGTTCAATTCCCAGTCAGGGCACACACCTGGGTTGTGGGCCGGAACCCCAGTAGGGGGTGCGCAAAAGGCAACCACACATTGATGTTTCTCCCTCCTCCTTCCCTTCTGTCTAAGAATAGATAAAATCTTGAGATAAAATGAATCTTGTGCATATGAAAATTCATTGAGTAGATATTTCAAAAGCACTGCTTTATTGAAAGCATTCTCCTATTTCCATTTCTGTGGAAGAAAAAAATACCCTACCTTTTCATATGTCGGAGACAAATTTCTGGAAGATCTGTAACAAACACCTGGCTTATCCTTAATGCCCAAGTCTCCACCCCAACGATACCTCCTTAAAGAGGCCCTCCCTGAGAAGTTCACCCTCACTGAGTTCCTGGCGCTCACTCTCATCACGCCGGCCTTTTTCTTCTGGACGTATCACTCGGCTGCCTTTTGGTCCCTATAAATTTCTTTCTTAATTGCTCATTCTGCTATATGAACTCTGGATCCAAGAAGGCAAAAAATTTTTCTGGATTTCCACCATAACCCAGACCCTAGATAGCACATACTTAATAATTACTTGCTGGATAAATAAGCAAAAGCAAATTAAATAAGGATCTCACACTTGACACTCATCGCAAAGAATCACTGATGGTTAGAGCTTGGAGTGAGCATTCTGTCGGCCAAAGAGTGCGCTGATATGGGTAAGAAGAGCAGTGCCCACAACTGTGGAGTACTGTGCCCTAGAACTTTCTTTTTCTTTTTTTTTTTTAATTTATTATTTATTTATCTTTAGAGGGGAAGGGTAGGAGAGAAGGAGAGAGAGAGAAATATCAATGTACGGTTGCCTCTCGTGTGTCCCCTGCCGGGAACTGGCCTGCAACCCAGGCATGTGCCCTGACTGGGAATCGAACCGCGATCCTCTGGTTCGCAGGCCCGCGCTCAATCCACTGAGCTACACCAGCCAGGGCAGAACTTTCTTTTTCTGATTTTTATTTTTTAATATTAATGTTTGAATACAGTTGACTCCATTGTCCCCCCACCACTCTCTCCTGCCGTACCCACCCCCACCCCCCCCAATCCTGCTCCCTTTGGCTTTGTCCATGGGTCCTTTATACATGTTCGTTTACAACCCTAGAACTTTCTTAGCATCATTTCACCATTATACTGTGGACGTGGTGTTTTTAATGTGTAACTGAAAGATGCTGGGGCCTTCAGAGTCCTCTGTGATTTTGTTTTGGTGCGCGCCCCACATGCCAGAAGGTCCTGTTTTATGGGCAGTTGTTCGTATTTTCTTTTGCACTTTCTCCAGGTTGACATATTAGTGATTTACTTCACCGTCAGCTTGCAGGGTGAGGGCTAGTTCAGTCGAGTACCGTTGTAGAAGGCATATAAATATTCTGTCCAATCTTTATAACCCTATAAAATCCATGGAGACAGAAAAACAAATTTTATATGGCTTTGCCAAGCCTGACTAGAATATTGTCAGTGGCTCATAAAGCAAATGTTGCTGGCTTCCCTGCCCAACCCTAAGTGGTGAAGCACCTCAGGGTACAGAGGGTTCCGAGTGGCAGACACATTTGTGTGTTCTTCGTCTTTGGGCGGGACCAAGGACCCGCACGCCAGCTCTGCTAGAATTGGCAGCTTTCTGGGAAGTGACAGGAAAGTCATCTTCAAACAGTATCTTCATTTCACTGTGCACTAAATTACACGGGCCAGGAAGCAAAGGAATAACTTTAAATTCCTGAGAAAAACTCTTAAGAAGGGACCAGACACTGGGCACTTTCCTACGCTTTGTGATGAATTGCCTGCAATCTGTAATGGTCGCTGTCCCGTGGCTCTGGCTGTGCCAAGTCAGAATTGCACGTCTGCAGAGCGGGGCTTCGGTGACATCTGGAGATGCGGGTTCATGGAGGACCGGCATCCGAGCAGTTGCCTGGCCTGGCTGTCCCCTGCCCCTTCCAAATTCTCATAAACTCCTGTCTTCCCCTGGTTGTGCAAAATGTTCGGGGTTTATGTTTTGAAGAGTTTAAATCCCTTCTGTGATATGCTCAGTGCCAACACAGTTATGCGTGTACTTTCAGTTCTGTAACGAACGATGAAGGAGAACCTGCCAAAGAGGGGCCACGAGCTTGGCCCTGAGTCCACCGCCTCCTTCAAATCCAGCTCCACAGGTCACTCTGCGTGGAGCTTGGGACGATGTCATAACTTGTGTGTACTTCTCGTTCCTCTCCCACAGATGCGAATGATCGTAACTACTTCGTAGGGTTGTTATAAAGATCAAACAAGCAAAAGATGCGAAAATTTAGAAAAGTACCCTGACTCGTGTGGCTCAGTGGGTTGGGTGTCCTCCTGCAAAGTGAGAGGTCTTGCGTTTGATTCTCGGTCACCACACGTGCCTGGGTTGCAGGTTTGGTTCCCGGTCAGGGCGCATGCGGAGGGCAACCGATTGATGTCTCTCTCTCTCACATCAATGTTTCTGCCCATCCTCTTTTCTCCATCCCTTCCCCTCTCTCGAAAAACAGGTTAGTTAAACCTTTAAAAA
The DNA here is from genome assembly GCA_039655065.1 of Glossophaga mutica. Taxonomy (NCBI): domain Eukaryota; kingdom Metazoa; phylum Chordata; class Mammalia; order Chiroptera; family Phyllostomidae; genus Glossophaga; species Glossophaga mutica. Next base: position 5,541,264 of record CM077305.1, read on the forward strand.
TAAATAATTAAAAATAAAAAGTTAGAGAAGCACTTGGCATAAAGTAAGTACACGTAAAATTTAATTCTCGGTGTTACTATGATTCGGTGAAGAGCAGTCCACAGTCCAGTCCTCGTGGTGCCCACAGCTTCGTGAGAGACAGAAGTTTAAGGCCCCGTCACTGCGTTGTCCGTGGTATGACAGGGTCACTCAGAGGGTATTGGCCACGTGCAGGAGGGACACCAAGTCCAGCCTTATGAAGACTTGGTTCTTTTGGAATTTATGTAAACAGTCTGCTAATAAGTTCTTCCTTCATTTTAACAGCCAGCTTTCTGGAGACAATGCCTTAGCGTTAAAACTTGGCATTGAAACGTCAGGACCGTGAGACTGATGAATGTTTTAGTGAAAGCAGGCGGTAGAGTTAAAGCTGAAAACCGGTTAGACGAATTCAGTGAACTACACAGCTCTGCTTATGAGAACCTGTTGGAATATGTACAAAGCAAGAAGGTCTATTTTTAACGTGATCAGATTTATACTGATTCGATTAGAGCAAAATGCAAACTTAACAGTGGAGAAAGAGGTTAATGCCCTTCTGAGCCTGTCTCCAAAGTTCAGAACGGATCTATTTTTAAGCAGTGAGTGTGAAGAGCCATGGCTGAAAATAGGTACAGATCATGTGTCCCGGGAGAATATAGGACGTCAGTATATTTCATTTTCACAGAACATGGCTGAGAGTATAATACTGTCCTTCTGACCTTTAATTCATCAAATAGACTGTTAGGGAAGACAGTATAATTTGCACGCATACTTATGTAGTGCAACGCTAAATAATTTTTTAGAGTATGTATTTGTCAATTTTTAAATGCCTTCTAAAAATGGTTTCAGGCAAAATTAATTCCAACAAGCTAGAATCTAGTACTGTGAAGCTCGACAGAGATCTTATAAATTATCAGATCCTCATGCGACAGTCACAGTAACAAAAGGCTAGAAAAATTATGTAAGTGGCCCGGTTGGTTTGCGGTCACATTACCAAGCAAAGACATCGGGTCTCCTCTCTTCTGCCGAGAGTTTTTCTTCTGCATCCCTAGTTTCTAGAAAACAAATAGACATACAAACACAGTCCAAAAATTACTGATTTCTTAATGTGGCCAAGACATTGACCCAGGCATGATGGGAAGGTAAATAGTAAAATGTAGTTCCCAATCTCAGATTTCTTACTATAGGCTTATAGAGACAAGATAGAAATACATGAAGTAAATATGGAGAAAAATTAAAATCTATTACTAAAAATACAAGTAGGAAGTCACACATGGTTATTTGCCAGAGAAAAACAGATAATGCATACTAAAATTCAAAATAGATTAAAGGCTTAAACGTAGGGAAAAACCTTCCTGGTGTGGATCCTTGCAAAAAAAAATTTTTTTTTGGATACAACACCTAAAGCACAAACAAAAATATCAAAAAATAAGTTGGGTTACATCAAACTAAAACGCTTCTGCAGAGAAAAAGAATCAAAATGAAAAAGTAACCTATGCAATGGGGGAGAATATTGGCATACCACACATCTGGCAAGGGGTTCATATCCAAATTATGTAAGAAACTCATACAACTCAATAGCAAGGAAACAAACAGTCCAATTAAAAAATGGGCGAATGACCTGAATAAACATTCCTTTTCCAAAGAAGGTATTCATATGGTCAGCATGCACATGGAAAGGTGCTAAGCTTCCCCAGTCATTAGGAAGATGGAATGAAAATCAATGACATATTGCAAATAATGTCACCAAATGCAAATCAGCGAGCGCTCACCTCGCCCCTACCAGACTGGCTGTTATTAAGAAGACATGAGGTAGGAGGGCTGGTGAGGAGGTGGAGAAGGGGGCCAGGGGAACGGGAGGGGGTGGAGAAGTCCTCTGTGCGTGGTGGTGAGGGGGCCACGGACCACGGGGCCTTTTCCTCCAGCTTCCCCACCGTCGCTTCGTCACAGGCCTGCTCCCCAATCTTTCTCCGCATGGCGTTTTCTATTACTAAGACTTCAGACAATCAGTCCTGCACTAAGGTTGTGTCATTCCATTCATAGCAAATCCCTGACATGGGAAAATTCGGAGGGACGGAGGGGCGGCGGAAAGAGGGACTCTGTTTCCACTGGTTACAGAATTTCCGTTGAGGAAGATGAAAAAGTTGTGGATGGAGAGAGTGGCGGTGGTGACGCCACACAGGGAACATGCTTGTGACCTGTGCACTTGGGAATAGTTAACACAGTAGGGAAGACCATAAATATTGTTACATATTTTTATAAAAATGTGAAAATCCATCTCAGAAAACAACGCCCGATCCTATAGCTCTACTCCAGAGCCGTTTCCATCTGCCTGCTGCTCGCATCCCCTGAACGCCCGAGACGCCTCTCTCTCCGTACCAAACTGAAGCAAAACCCTTTCTTCTTACGACGAAACACCGTTTTGAATTTCTCCGGGCGTGAACAGCAGCTCAGAGGCTGTTGAAGTTTGCAGTTGTATCCCCTCCAGGGCCTCACCCTCCGTGCGCGGTGCTGCTGGGTCTGGGCAGATACGCAGAGGGGCGCTGCTGCGTCCTTCCTGCCCCTCCCACCAGCCCACCTGGTCCTGTCTGTTTGCCTGGGCCGCCATCGCAAATCACAGCAGGTTATCACGTGGTGAAAGCAGCAGAAACTGTTTTCTCGCAGTTCCGGAACCGGGGAGTTTAAGGTCAAGGTCTTGGCCCATGTGGCTTTTTCTGAGGCCTCTCTCCTTAGCGCGCAGGCGACCGCCTTCTCCCTCTGTCCTGACATCCTCAGTTCTGCGTGTGCGCCCACAGCTCCTGCCATGGGGGTGCCGGTCAGCCTGGGTAAGGGCCCGCCCCAACAGCTTCTTTTCTAGCAATCGGCCCTGTACCGGCCCTCGCCCCTCCAAACCCAGCCACATTCCAAGGCGTTGGAAGTTAGGGCTTCAACATACGAACTCGGGGAGGGCACAAACCCTTGTCGACACAGGCGGTGCTGTATTCAAATCTAATGAAAGCGACAGGAGAACGCGTGTTTTCTGCATCCCAGGACCTCTGCCTGGTGGTGGAGCTGGCCTGATTTGCTCGCGTGTTCGCACCCGTGAGTGTGTTCTTCGGCATGGATTATTTCTACTCCTGGCCTGTTGGTGATGAAGATAAATACATGTGGATTATATTATAAAATTTCAAATACAGCTTTTGTCAAATTGTCCAAATCACCTCCTCTGAGAATTAAGTCTGTGAATTCACTCTGCTCTCCGCTGGCCCTGGTTTAATCGTATTTTTTACTTTAGCCTACGCAGGGACGTCTGTTTGCTGTATCTGACAGTTTACGGCCCCGAGTTCTTACTCTGCGCAGTGAGGCTGACTCCCATTCCACACGCGAGTCTCCCACGGCTCACAGCTGGGGGCGCGGGAGCCGCCTCTGCTGGAGCTCCCAGACCCTCCCTGAGCTCCCGCCTGGGATTCCAGCCAGTGGGGCTGAGACACAGCCTCCAGCAAGCACGGTCGTTGTCGACACGCGATTCTCTGACTTAGTGTTCTGATCTTTTTCTACCTCCTTTTATTTTTCTTTTAACAATGTAATTTAAGTGAGGGCTAAGAGAATTCTCTGTCTTCTGCTGTCATTCTGCATGGTGCCTAACAGCAGCGCGTTCCTGTGTACTGGGAGGGCAAACCAGTGGGACTTGGCGGAGGCTGAATTAACTTCAAGCAGCGTCTGCGTTCACATTGTAGGATTTAAATGCGAGGTCATACCTCAGAACCCAGTCAGATGTTTATGAAAACGGTAACTACAGAAAACATGAAAATTGTTGAACCTCTGCATCTCAAAATTCATCTTGTTCTGGTCTATTTTTTACAAGCAGACCGATTTCATTTCAGCCACTTAATCACAATTGGCCATTTGTATATGCAGTGATTTTAGGCTAATTACCTCTTAACTCATAATTTGAAGAGACTATTAATCTAGCAATTAATGATATAGCTGGATTTTTTTTTCTTTTTAGCTTGAAAACAAGAAGACATTTACTGGCTTCCTAGACTAGGAAGGGCAGTAGTCGAACTGGTTTAGGGGATCAATATTGCTAGAGCTTTCTCTCAGCTTCCTGCTCTTCTTTCTCTTTGTTTTCTTCTTAAACTCTTTTTTTATTGCCGTTCAATTACAGTTGTCCCCGTTTTCATGTTACTCTCCCCTGCCCGGCCCATCCCCCTCACATTCAATCCTCCCCCTCCATTGTCCTTGTCCGTGAGTCCTCTATACACGTACCTTGATATAGTTAGATTTCCAACCAAGTTACGCTGAAAATGCATAAGGTCGCCCGTATTAAGAGGCCACTACATACTCTTTCTCTGTATCGCTACTGGAGTTTTCATAATGCAACTTTGAATAATGCAAGATGGAATCCCGTGTGGCCATGAGGCCCACGTCTCAGAGTGGGGAATATTTTACACTACAAAAGGGGAAGGAAAAGGAGACAAATACTGAATATATATTATTTTTGCAACTATATTAAGGTGAATGAGAGGTTACTTTGAATATCTAAACAAACTAAATTACTTTCATTAAGGAGATGAGAATACAGAGTTTTTTTTTTCTTTTTCTTTTATATATTTTAAGGAACCTGTGTATATAAATTTTATTTTCAAAGGTTTTAAAAAGTACAATTTGTGTGCTAATAAAAATACCTTAATGATGGAAAACTATCATAAAATAAAATTGACTCTATGTTAATTCATCAAGTCTTCCTTTCTATCTCTAACTCCTTTAATTTCCCCAACATAAATACAGCGTGGGGCAAAAGTAGGTTTGCAGTTGTGAGTATGTGAGACAGAGTTTATTCTTCTATTATCATTTATTAATTACTGTATGCTTTTATACAAACAATTGTTAACCTACTTTTGAACCACCTAGTATTAAAGGGAAGTCTTTCTTACCTTTGAAGTTTATTATGTAATTTTTGATATTTAAATTATTCAGGAGTTGCAACAAAAGCTCTCTGTCAAATATAAGACAGATGGTCACAACTAAAGAACTAGCTTGCTGTAAATGCTCTGTAACAGGACACAGAAATCCAGGGAAATGCTCTGAGGTTAGGAAATTGAAGCGGTACCTGACTTGAAAGTCAGGGTTTGGATACATGTTTACAAGTTTTTAAAGCGGTAAGACCTGCTTGTGTGGACTGATTTTCTTCTACGTGCAGTCAACGTCTTGCAGTTTAGAAGAACAAACCACCAGCTCAGTGTAGCCCAGTTGGGAAGGCTGAGAGAAAGCTGTTTTTCAAATTACCCCATGTGTTTCTTTTTTATATATAAAAAAAAAAAAACAGAATATTTATGTAATTTACAATCCATCTTCCAAATTTACTATCTTAACAGGGCAGCTTTATTACAAGAATCCTATATTTTATTCCTGGACTTTGGCCAAAGGGAAATTTTACTGACTGTCCCCAAAAGATATCCATCATTTTCTTCTTCTGAACCTCTGCACGCACCTCCACTTTGGCTTTCAATAACCCATCCCCAACTCAACGTTTCTTAAAATCAGACCCATATCCTCTTGGCAGATGACACTGAAATCTTTATTTCTTTGAAATGTTATAAAACCTATGTTCTCTGCCATTTATTTGATCTTAACAAATACTGCTTATGGTGGTTACAATGGTTCATACCAGGTAACACTGAGTGACTTCCGTTTAATCGTGGCAGGCCTCTGTGAGAGGATGGCTAGGGTGCTCTCTGCTTTACAGATAAGAAGATGAAGCTCTGAAGAGTCTGAGTCACTTCCTGTGGGCACAGGGCCAGTTGGTTTCGGAATTAGGGATTGAGCCCAGACGTACAGAGAGAGATGGGGGCGGGTCAGGGAGACGCCAACCGTGTTTATTTTATTCTTTACGATTATCTTACACTGAATATATGCATGTATATCCTTCTCCCTCAACGAAATGTGAGCGTTCACATTCCTCTCTATTTTCGGGATGAACCATGATTTCCACACCATCTCTTATAACTTGCAATATGTTGTTAAAAGTAGAAATTTTGAGTCATATCCCCTAAAGATTTATATTTGGATTCTCTGAATCTGGACTGAAGCCTAGTAAACTGAATTTTAGAAAAATGCCATAAAGACGGCCACAGGTTTGCCGTCTTCCTCTAAAGGATCACAGGGAAAAGAACGTCACCTTTGGCAGGTCCTTAAGGCCATTTTCTTTCTTGATGGGCTTTCCCCATGAGAGCTATGAGGAGGGCAGAGGTCCGCGGAGCAATCCTGAATCCAGAGAATCCAGTTCTGTTATTTCCCGAGAATGCCCTCCATCAGACCCGCCCACCCGAACTCCACCGCACCGTGGGCGCCCTCGGGCACCGTGCGCTGCGCCCTGCGCTTCGGCAGGGCCACCCCTAGAGCTCTTGACGACTGCTCGGAAGCTGCCATGGGTGGCTTTGTTTTACTTATTAGCTATTGCGTCACGTGCTTTATATATTGCCTTCCAGCTTTCAGTGAAGTCTCTTAAGATGAATTTTAGTCGGTCATTTCCAGATACGGAGTTACTCTTCCTCGAAGCCTTGTGATCTGAATCTAATCTTATCAGGGGTCCAACTAAACCACATTTCACTCACCTATGGAAGTTCCAAAATCTGGTTCACCTCTCTCTTCAAGGTGTAGTATTTCAATATATAATATTGAAAAAGTGTACTTTATGTTTGTCCTGCTGAATTCTTCATTAAATAACATTTAAGACAAAGCTCTAAAAGAGTCTACAAATGCTTTCTGTATGCTTGATCTTCGTACATGTGACGCCATGCATGTTCTACAGCAGACCTCCTCTGTCCAGTGTCATGTGAATCCTATGAAATGTAACACGAGCTGTTAAATTTCCTAGGAATTACATTAAAGATAAAACATAAAGTTAACTTTAATAAATTTTGTTAACGAAAATATCAACATATTATAATTTCACCATGAAATCAATATAATAAATCATTAATGAGATCATTTAATTATTTTTATTTTTTTGTCTTGAGTCTTTAAAATCTAGTGTATTTTTTGCAGTTATAGCACATCTCAATTCTGATGCTAAATTTTACTCAGAATCACTTGATCTATATATAGATTTCATAAAGTGTTCTGTTGAAAAAGTATATCTATCTACCCAAATTTTCCCAAACATATTTAACATCTTCTCATAACTGAACTGTGCCAGTTTTTAACTTTAAACTTGAATAGTTAAATTTAATTTAAAATTCAGTTCCTTAGTGGGTACTAATTCCACACGGCCATTGACTACCATGTTAGATAACATTAGCTCAAGGAGCAGACTGTGTACTTTGAAGTATTGGGCTCATTCCGACGTGGGATGTGAGTTTTGTGAAATGGCAGCCTCGCTGAGACTCACTGGGCTCTTCTATACCACAGAGTCACTATTTCACACCAGTAACCTGGGTCCATGTCAGGCTCTCAAAGGTGTAAAGTTCAAAAGAACAGCACCGAATTCTTCAGGGTCTGTGATACTTCTAGATACAGGCAAAGGTGAGATGGCTTCTTAGACTCTGCCAGAGCCCCAAACTCGGGGGCTGGGTTGGCTGATAAGCAGTAGTTCTTCCTCTTGTGAATGTGTGCTTCGGGGCAGTTAACTCATTACCTTCTTTAAAACAGGGTAGTAATAATAACTAAGGCACAGAATTTTTATGAGGGTAAAATAAATTGGTACTTGTCAACATTTAAAGCCATACCTGGAACCAGAAGAAAACCAGTAAGTGTTTTCTCTTAGTTTTATTATGTTCATTGTTAAAATTATCCCTGCCTTAAAGAAAAAATGCTAATGTATCCAGTTACTCTGTTTTAATTGTAACTAGTCCAGGTGACTGAATTGGGGGAAAATGAGGCAACATCACTCAGCAGTGGTTCATTTCCAGGGTGTTCTAGGTGATGAAGTGTCACTTGATACAGATTTGGGCAAATGCACTTACTGTTCCTAATGTTAACGTAGAAGTCTGTGTATCTGGAGGCCATGTGAAGTCTGTCTGATGTAAGTTCTCAGGAGGAAGCTCTTGTGGGCTGTGCACAGTATAAAGTACAGGGTGTGTTGGGTGCAGGAAATGAATAGTGAAACAGCGGTTCTGTTTGGTTAAGATTACTTAGTGATTCATTATTGGAATGATGGCAGTTATAGCAGCCATGCTTAAAACTTTTTAAAACTATACCATGTAGAATAAAATAGCGTAGAATGGAAGAAATCTAAATGCTTCACACAATGGAACTTGCCGCAATGATACTTAAGTTATCCATAAGGAATGGCAGTGCAAAAGGAATCTTAGAATATTGCTATTCTTTTTCATTGTCACCAAGCAATACTGCTTAAACTGTCCCGGTGTCTCAGAGTATGCATTTCCAAAGCACGGATTTCTCGTTAACATAAATCCTTCTTGAAACAATCTAAATATAATGAATCCCATTTTTCCTGATTGTCATAGAGTTAAGCTAGAAAACAAATTACAAAAAAAAAATCAGTAATAGTAAAACATGCCATTGAGAATGGAAGGGCAAGCCACAGATGGGGAGAAGATATTCGCCATGCATATCCCAACCAACAAAGAACTCAGGCCAGGACTATAAAAAGAACTGTTACAATAGAAAAATCAGAGAAAGCTCTTGACTGGACACTTCACCAAAAAGGACACTCATCTCACCAGTAATGAGCATGACAATATTAATCACTAGGGAATGTAAAATTAAACCACAAGTGAGAAAAAAATAATAATAAAGTGTCTCTTCATGCCTACTAATGGCTAAAATTATGATAACATCAAGTTCTGTCACAGATGCAGGACTCCGGGAACTTCATATGTTACTGCTTCGTGAGAAAATATGCAGTTATTTCAGAAAACTTGGGGCGGTGTCTACTAAACTATTTTGTTGGCAAAAAAAAAGTCTGTTTAGTTTTTTGCCATAAAATAAAAGACACCTTTTCATTTGCATCAATAACTTTAATGATTTGGATATTTTGAGCATGTCTGCTATCACCTGCATGGTAGAATGTTGATTGTTCTCAGTTAATGTCTCGATTTCATTACTGTCAACTTCAGCTGGACTACCCAACCATGGAGCATGGTCCAACCAGGGAGAAATCTCCAGCATGAAACTTCGCAAACCACTTTCAATATGTTCCGTCATTCAGTCAGTCATAGCACCTTCTCCATATGCTGTACAAATTGTTTTTTTTGTTGTTGTTGGTTTTTTTTTTTTTTTTTTGCATTTCAGTTGCATTCCTACCTTCCTGGAACTAATAAAGCATGATGTGCTGAAAATATTGCTTATTTTCTTCCATCTTCGGTATTAAAATGGTTGCACAAAAATTCACCAATTTTGATAAGTTGTTTTTTTCTCCAAGATTTTATTTATTTATTTTTAGACAGAGGGGAAGGGAGGGTGAAAAAGAGGGAAAGAAACATCAATGTGTGGTTGCCTGTCACATACCTACTCTGGGCGACCTGGCCCACAACCCAGGCATGTGCCCCAACCGGGAATCAAACCGGTGACCTCTTGGTTCGCAGACCAGCATGCGGTCCACTGAGCCACACCAGCCAGGACTGATGAGTTTTCTTTTTTTTAAAATGCACACTGATATGACAGCTGTCACAATACAACATATCAAAATCGTTTCAAGTGAAGTTAAAGACAACTAAGTACTGCTAGAGCCATGGAACAGAAAAAACAGACGAACTTTTTGGCCGGTCCGGTAAATCCATGCGTACCTGATTCCCTAGCAGTTCCAACGTAAGGTAACTATTCGAGAGGAAGCAGGGCAGGAACCGCTTCAGGAATGGCCAGGACAGGTTGATTGGTCGGCCTAAACTGGAAGCAACCCACGTGGCGTGAAGAGCGCAGTGGGCAAGTTGTGGCCAAGGGACAGATGGAATGCAGCCTGCAACGTAAAGAGGAGGGAGATGCGAAGAAGTTCCTGTCTCATTACATTCTTATCAAATGCTTGCGAGGATTCGCCGTTTCAACCAGTCAGTATTTTCATGGAAGTGGAAGTCTCAGAGAAAGAGAAACTGAGTTGGTTCCTTTAAGCAATAACAATGATACGAAGTGATCTCCGCAGGGTTACAATCAAGGTATTCCCAGCACGCGCCTTGAATATGCAATGTGTCGCAGAAAAGGTATCCACATAGACAAACACCAGCCTAATTGTGGGTAAGATATGCTTTCAAATAGTTTCTAAAATAAAAGGTGAGAGAACAGTGAAGAGAAGAATGTGTATGGTTCAAAACAAAGAACATAGATGAAAGGAGTCTCTTTATTATTTTTGTTTGAAACTTTTATTTTCTCTGCAGTCTGACTTATTTGCAGTTTTCTCCACATTAATTTACATGCGAACTCATTACCTTTCAAACAATCAATCCAGTCATTTTGATAGCATACCTTTGTCTTCTTTTAACTCCATTTCACCTTTTATTTCCATATGGTTTTTCTGTACAAGTATTAATAGTAAGAAGCATATTTTTTATACATATAACACCTTTTTCTCAAGGTGTTAGATGCTTGAGTCAGCATTCTAAGAGTTTTAAGTAACCATTTCCAAGAGGAGTAAAGCTAAGCTTTGTGAAGACTTATTTCCACTCCATCCTTTTCGTCTTCTTCCTTTCTTTTCTCCTTCCTTCCATCCACTCACACAGGCATGCGTGTTTACGGAGCACTGCCTGCGTGCTGAACCTTGTTGCAACCCCCCGCCCACCACGGTCTTTAGCTAACCCCGACCACAAACAGCCCTGGAGACAGCCACCCATGGACTCAACTTTCGGGCTCCGATGGTGCTGCACTGTGTCGTGTGTACAATCGTTCTCTCAGTTTTGTCGCTCTGTTCATTTTCTGCTTTCTAGCTGATTTTTAAACACAGCCCTCCATGAAGTTCCACTGTTAGAGACACTTCTCCGCTCTGCTAAACTCATGAAATATTGTTGAGGATGAAATACTATGGTTGTATTTCATCTTTTCCACAGTGGACCCAAATTTTTGAACCTCTTGTATAAACTGGGATTTTTAAAAATCTATCCCGGGATCATATCAGGTCATTTTATGAAGCAAGTATAGAGAAACCATCTTCCTGAGTCTTGGAATCCGGAGTTTTGTACAACTTATTTCCCCAAAGCAGGGAACTCAGATCTCGGGTTCTGTTAATGCCTCCATTTCTCTTTTTCCCTCTCCCCATGTCTTCACTGAGGTTACTTCAGTTACTCCATGAAGTAAGCAAGATCAAAAATTCAGGCCCCGCCCTTTTCTTTTGGGGGCTCCTTGGAGAAGAAGTTTCTGAAAAATGGCGTTGTGGTCAATTTTAGATTCCATTGTTGATTCTGTTACCTATCTCACTTGCAAAATAACAAGTGGTCAGTCCCATATCCCTGTTTGGTTCAGAGAGATGTGAAATCTGGGTCAGAATCCGCAAAATGAAAGTAAACATGTCGATCTTATAACTCAGAATTGGCCTGCCCAGAATTAAAACACGGCGGGAAAAGAGAAATCCCCCCTTTCCAGTCAAAGACTTCCAATGGCAACATGAGAGGCTCTGACAGAGTGATTCTCTGATCCAGCCCAGAAACACGTGGAATTTATAACTGGAGATCAGAGACACCTTTAAGTAACCCTTCTCTGCACTATCCACTGTTCTCACTCCAGCGTGAATGGTGTTAGGGGAAAACTTCTACATGCCGCTGTCCGGCGGTGGCGGGTCTCACCTCCTGTCCGTAGGTGGCAGTTGGATTGCTCAGCCCAGTGGAGCCCAGGGCAGTAATGATGTAGCTAACAGGCAATGATGTGGCTTCCTTTCTTCATGCGAAAGGTAGAGGAGACTAAAATTCTTCCTCTTTTTAGAAGTTCTAATTTTACATAATAATAAATGTGAAGTTATAGAAGTGGAGACTTGTATAGGGTTAACTAAGATGCATTGAATGTTTAATATATGCCTGAACTATGCTAGGAGCTGAGAATACAAAATTCCAACACAGAAATAAGACGAGCCCTGGCTTTGCAGAGATATGTAGATTATCAGAATTTCTGTATTTTTAGTTCTGAATTTCAGTTGCCATGCTATGCTGTATACGTATTTAATTTCAGTATATGTTTGCTTCCTGATAGGAATACACTCTCTCCTAACATTTGTTTACTCTTCCCATTTTAGGAGATCGTCAACTTCAACTGTCGGAAACTGGTGGCCACTATGCCCCTGTTTGCTAACGCCGATCCTAATTTCGTGACTGCCATGCTGAGCAAGCTGAGATTTGAGGTGTTTCAGCCCGGAGACTATATCATACGGGAAGGAGCCGTGGGGAAAAAAATGTACTTCATCCAGCATGGTGTCGCCGGAGTCATCACGAAGTCCAGTAAGGAGATGAAGCTGACAGATGGCTCCTACTTTGGAGGTTAGTAAGAAGAAGTGCAACCGAGTGGACAGTAAGGGGCTTACAGTTATCTTCATGAGAATTTTAGAGATATCAGAATGTTGATTTCTTGGTTTTGACTATAAATTCATATTTGAATTCAGATACAAGTGTCTATAGTGGTATATTTCACATATCAGGTCTTGTCAAGCTTCATGTTTAAATATTCCTCAACACCAGAAAAAAGCTGGAGTGTTTCCTTTAGAAAAAGGCAAGAAGTTTGCCTTCCTGTATCTGCAGGTTTATCCTTTATGGGGGAATTCAAATGAAACTCATTTTCTCCTCATCGGTGAGGAACTCAGTAAGTGGTCTTTGTTAAGGAGCCTTATTACTTCATATTCATCCTTCACAGACTTCATAATTTTCTAACTCTTTTTGAAGGCTTCTCCATCAGAATCCCTGTATCCATCCCAACTCTGTGTCTCCACAGAACTTCTCATGGCTTTCCAGGGACCTGGTCTCAGTCTACCTCATGCCGAAATTAATGGGTAGTCACCTGTCTTCCTTCAAATGTCAGCTGGCAAGCAATGTGTGGCATCTGAAACGCTGTCTCAGGTCAAAGATGCTCAGGCCCCAACCATCAGACACATTTTTATTTGCTGTTTATTAGAGAGTAATCAACCAGTATATCTCATCCCCCAAACATCAGTAGGGACAGAAACAAAGTATCACATCAAAGTAATATGAACGGAGAACCAATCAATGAATTGCATTTTCGATACAATAATTCTAATTATTATTATTATAATCTGAGTTTAAGAAGTTTTCTTCAATAACAACTAAGACATCTTTATTAGCAAAAGTTTATAATTGTATTAAATGCTTTTGTGGAATTTATCAAAATGACCATAAGGTTCTTATTCATCCACCTATTGCTGAGTAAAACATGCAACTCAAAAAAATTAGCTTTTTTGGCTTTCCTCTCACCCATTAAGGACCGTTTTGAAATGCGCTTCTTTTCCTGTCTTCGTACTCTTCTTCCTGGTCATGGTTCTCTGTTGCTCATCGGCCCCTTGGCCTTTTGTGAAGATTGCGCTAAGAAAAAGGAGAAGATTAGGGAAAGCTAAGAATATAAAGGAGTCTACTTTAGACAGCGCAGAGAATTAATGTTTGAATAAGGAAAAGAGAGAGAGAGAGCAATTGAATGCTGTGGAGGGAGTACAAGGGGGTTAAATGGCGATGGAACAAGCCCAGTAAAAAAGAAAGCTGTGCGGTGAGAAATGGAAGTATGTAATATATGAGCCTTGTTTGGCACGGGTGGTTGGGAGGTAGAACCTTTTTGAGGAAACTAAGGGAGGGGTATGATAAATATGTAAAAGACAAGTTCAGGGAGGAATTTCTGGAAGTTTCATTATGCATTAAGAGTGCATTTCTGCATTTGACATACAAAGCCTGGAACATTTGCCATTCAGGATTTATGTGGGTTAAACCGTCAGTGAAGTCAATTAAATTAGTGCATGTCCTTGCATCTATGAGATCATTTTGGGGATAAAAACTACTTTATTCTAACGTATCATTTCTTTAACCATTGTAGCATCTCTCTCTACAAGTGAGATTGGTCTATAATTGTGTTGTTTATTTTTGTGATCCCCTAACGACTTTAGATACCAGGTTTTCCTCACTTCCGAAAAGAGTAAAGAAACTTTTTTAAAAAATGTATTCCCGCCCTGGCTGGTGTAGCTCAGTGGATTGAGCGCGGGCCTGCGAACCAGAGGATCGCGGTTCGATTCCCAGTCAGGGCACATGCCTGGGTTGCAGGCCAGTTCCCAGCAGGGGACACACGAGAGACAACCCTACATTGATATTTCTCTCCCTCTCCCTTTCTCCTACCCTTCCCCTCTAAAGATAAATAAATAAAAATCTTAAAAAAAAAAGTAGTAGACATCTTAAAAAAAAATGTATTCCCTATTTCAAGGAAATTCAAACAATCAAACTGCTTACATACAGTTATTATTTATTTGATTTAAATACCAAGGAAGATAATGAAAGACAGTTGGAATCTAATAATAATAAATTGCACTTACTTAGCATGTTAGGGTTTAGTATTCATAACTCTTTAAGTGTCTAATCTGAAGCTGAACTTAACAGAGGGGAGCTTTGTGTTATGCTAACTTTATATTTGTGTAAACTGAGCGCAGCAAGCTCAGAGTACAGTTAAGCCGAAAAGCCAGGGATCCGCCGAGGAATGTTCTTTCTGCTTCTAAAGTGTCTGAATTAACTAACTATAATCAATGCACAACATGTACTCAAAATAGCGAGATCAAAAGACTCGTTCAAAGAAAGATCAAACTCGGAGTTTTGTATGCTGTGCCTAACCTGAGTTATTGATGCAACAATAGAGAATGATTTCTAGATGAACATAGATTTGTAACTCGGAGAGGCTTTAGTTGTTATTTCCCCCTTTTGCGTGGAGGTGAGCGAGAGCATGCTGGGTCCGTGCCCGCCCTGGCGTGTGCAGGGTGCCCGAGTTCAGTGTGCGGGGTGCCCCGTTCAGTTCTAGGAGGGGAGTGCAGCAAGAGGAGCGCAGGTGCCTACGGTGTGCGAGGCACGCTCCTCGACCCTGAGGATACAGTGTGGCGCGAAATAGCCAGAACCGGCCCGTCATGGAGCTGATTATTTTTAGTAGGTACTTATGTTTTAGAAAGCAAAACCTAGGTATTAACGAAACCTGGAAATTACTGAAATAGTACTATGCAGCATTATCACATGGTGATAAATGCCTCAGGGAAAACTGACGCAGGGAAGAAGCATAAGGCATGCCCCCTTGTCCACAGGGCCATATGGAGAGTAGAGTTCAGGCAGGTGGGTGTGGAGGCTTCCCACTGAGAGTAATGCTAGATGGGATCGGTGCCTGCTGAGATCCGTCCTCACAGCTCAGGGAGGTGCTGGGAACACAGTGAGTTTGGGTGTATTCGGAGGAGCAGGGTTTTGCTGGTAGGAAACAGCCCCTAGACCCTTTCTTGACTTCTCCCCTTTTACAAATGAGCCTCAGAGAAGTTGAACAACCCGGCCAAGGCCCTGTGGCTGAAAAAGGATAGAGCCAGGTTTCACACAGCCATGAACTTGAACCCACAGCCTGTGCTTTGTCCGCTGCACATCACTGCTTCCTAAGAGAGGGCATGATGATCCTCAGGGTGTATACGTTAGGCGTTAGCTCAGCCTTAACTTCTCTTCAAAGCTGTCCATGGGCCTTTTGCACATACATCTGCTAAGCTGTTTTATAATCTACTCATGTGGTCTGCCTGACCCTCCTAGTAGTCATATTATCAATATATTATCCACTAAGATAAAATACCATTAATATAACTCAGGGAAATTTCAAATGATGTATTTTTGCATTCAATAGTTCATAATTTTCTAGAAATGTTCTGTTTTTCTAATGTAACATATTTCATAGTTGTTATATCCCTTTCCACTCACCTCTTGACAGGCGTTTTTCATTCCACACCAAAGTGTCCTCATTAATTCAGTCTCTTGACTGCCCTTCTTTCAAAATGGCTGTCCTGCAGTTCTTCCAAAGGCGTAATAATGCGAAGTAAGCCTTCCAGAAGGAGCCTACTTCCCGCGACAGCTGCTGTTGTAAATCATTTGCTATTAAACGCTGCTTAACCGTGTCTAACATTGTGCCAGGCTCCAGGAGTCTGCCAGGAACTTTATATAGCTAATGTGCATATTTAGGATTTTTATGTCCAAATTGCATTTGACCGGATATGGATCACTTGGCATTTTAAAGTCTAGAGCCACAGAATTGAAAAACCAGACAGGCCGTGCCGTGGTGGCCGTTCTTTACTGGTGAGAGACCACCGAGCACCTGCCGATCTCTACTTGACAGTTCCCTTCGCCTCTAGGGCGTCGTAGGCTCTAAAAGCTGATGCTGGTTTTCGAGGTGTAAGGAATCTGTTGATGATAAATTCACAACTCGATTAGCTCGGTGCTCTCATTATATTTATGAGGAAGAGGAGGCAGCAGCAGAGAAATACAATGAGTCAGGTTGTTCTTGCTTGCTTTCTCTTCCTTATCTGTTCTGTTCTTAGGCCAGGCTAAAGAAATATGTGTTTCAGTACTGTTGCGTCAACTGTCATGGATCTTTTGCAGGTGGTAGACCACCTCCAAGTACCATGCGATGCACAAGCACGGGGTAGCTCAGCTAGGTTTTGGGTGGGAGAGATGTTAGTCCGCATCTGCAGCCTCACCACACTGCCCTAGGATTCTATCAAGTCCAGTAGCCATGCGTCGGTGTATAAAAAAAGGATTAAACCCAAATGTCTGAGATGCTTAGGAAAATCCAGATGAACAGTAAGAGGACATTTTATTTCGAAGTCATCATGTCTTCTCTCCTTAATAAAGTAGAAAAAAGGGAAAGAAATGAAAAAGAGGAGAAAATGGAAAAGTCCTTGTTACAATTCTTGGTTCTCTTATATTCCCGTGGTGTTCACCTGGACCACCTTTGTGATTTTTTATAATTACAGAGCCAGACCATATCTTGAACCTAAATAACATAAAATCCCTGTGAGGCCAGTATACTTTTATCTTTATGTCTAATTCTAATTCATGCACTTAATTTTTTTTTAAAATGTGCCTTTACTCAGTTCCTCCACCAACATCCATCAAAAACTGGGAAAAGTTATTTTAGTATAAAGTACAGGGTTTTCCTGAAACAGATCCAGCAGGTTATGATTCACCGCAGAATATGAAATTGTTTGGCTACTTTTTAAAATGCTCTTTTTCTTTTGAAAACATAAATTGCTAAATTTTGACTACCAATACTCTTTGGTATTGACATTCTACTTGTGTTACTGAAATGCTGACGCTTGTAATGGTAAACTCTGTGTACGTTATTGGAGGAATTTCCGGTGATAAAGAACAGATGGTAGATTCTGTTTTTCATTGTGTCTGCGTAGCTGTGGAGGGGGGTGGGAAGCAGGGTTCTCTATCAAGCATAGCTGGAGGAAAACCTTTTCAAAGCAGCATATACGAGTACATTACCAGTAAGAATAGTCCAAGAGAAGACCATCTCCAGGATGGATGTTTTCTTTAGGCTTCTCCTCACAGTGTATCTGCACTGGTGATTGGAGAGTCAACAACGGTCCCCGTAGTCCGAGGCGCAGACCCCCCATGCCTGCCTGCATCCCTGGATTCTCTGCGCTTTTATTCACTCCGCAGCTGCCCCTCTTTCAGGAGCATTCATCCGAATTATGCCCCTTGCTCTTCGTATGAAGAATAACAAGAGTCCAAATCCTTTAACAAAAATCTTCAAAACCCTGTATACAGTTTGGCTCAATCTATTTTCCTACTCTCCACTTAAATTTCTCCCTTCAGACACCTTCACCCACACCCTGCCCCACCCCAAGATTATTAGTTCTTACTTATACAAGCAAAGTTTGCCTTGGCAAGGATTGACCTTTTTGGTTAGGAAAAACCATTTTTCTTTAGGCTGACACTTGGCTTCTCATAATTGTTAAGATACCACTCAAATGTTATTTTTTCAATCTTCCCTAAGCAGATGACTTTTTTCTTTGTAAACTTGACCTATTATGGAACAGTTTTCATTATTATTTTGTCAACTTTCCATATGAGATTATGGACTTTCTGAGCTTAGACACTACAATTTCTTCCCATTTAAACCCACAGCACTGAAGCACAATGCTTGAACCATTAATATCATAGACATTCAGTAGGAACTTGAACAAGGACTCGGTGGATGGATGGAATGGATGGATGGATAAAGGGACATATTTTCCCTCATCTCTACTCTTTACCTCTATCTCTTCTGCTTTCTCTCCAGCCCTGAAATAAGAAAAGCAGTCAAGCCTCCTGTTCACTTTGGTATTATACTCTGTAAAATGCATTGTCTTTATCTCCAGATGGGAAGTCAATACAAATAATAATGATAACTTACAAACCAAACTAAATGAAACGCAAAGCATTTCCTATGTCTGGGAAGTTCATTGTTAATGTTTAAATCACTTTATCGAATTTTAATTAATCTCGCTGTATGAGGGACTCACTGATACAGTTCTAGAATTTAAAACAGTAGACTCTGGAACCGTGCTGTCCAATAGAGCTTGTGAGATTGTGGCCGTGTTCTCGACTCAGCGCTGTTCAGTGAGGTAGCCACTTAGCCATGGACGGCTGCTGGCGTTCATGGGGATGAAGAAGCAACTATTGCATTTTATTTTCATTGATTTAGATTACATATAAATAGCCCCAGAGTGGCTAGTGCCTACCCTGTTGGGTAAAACTTTTAGATTGCTAGAATCTACAGGGTTTACAAGGCAACTGTATCCGGAACGGTGTAAAGAGACATTGCTCTCATCCTGCCTGGAAATTTTCCAGTCCTTCCAAAACTTTACTTTATGCTAAGTCCCAAATATCCCTAAAAGTTAATTTACCTCGTAAATAAAATCAATGATATTTCTTCCCTTCTTATCTTCCTTCCTTCATGTTCTTTTCTCTTCATTGAATAGATATTGAAAATCTTCCATGTTCAGGCAGAATTCTAAGCATTTGTCATATGGTAACAAATGAGATATAATTCTAACATTTATGGATAGTACATGCTATGGGGGAGACGCCCATTGAACAAAAAAATAAATGAATGCAGGAAACAATTTCAAATAGCAGTAGGTGCCATGAAAAAAATATAACGCATGGTAATGAAAGGACAGTGAAACAGAGACCTGAATAAAAAGAGGAAAGACCATGGGGAATCGCAAGAGCAAAGTTTCTGCAGTGTGAACAGACACGGGGGGTCTGGGAACGAAAGAATATCAGTACCGGTAGAGCGGAGAGTCACAGGAGCTGAGCTCACAGCGGCGTCCGGTACGTGCTGGGCACACAGGCCATGTTGCGCCTCCATGTCATCGAGGTGATAGACCAAGAACCCTCACCTAGGTCATGAGAGAGTGCGGTGCACAGTGGTGAGGAAGTGGAGGTAAGGAACTAGAAGACCTGATGGGGTGAAAACTACCATCTTTTGCTGTGCATAATGCACACTTTTTGGGCCCAAATTTTTGAGGGAAAAATAAGGATGTGTATTATACATGGGTAGTACCCGGAATACTTTGTATCTGTTCTTGTGTTCTGTAATTATTTGTTACATAAAATAAATACTCAAAAATAATGCTGAAATTCCTTTGTAGTACAAAAAGCAAGTATCTAAATATTAATAAGTAAATAATTGAATTAAAGAATTAAAACAAAAGATTTTTTTTGCCCTGAACGTTTGGGCCAAAACTGTGGGTGTGCGTTGTTCCTGGCAAACACGGTACCTGTTGGATGGAGTCAGAGCAGTGGGATAAACTGAGCTGCAAATACCAGAAGTGGCGATGTGAAGCCGATTAGGCTATGGCTAGGCCATAGTGAAGTCTAGGAGATGACCATTGAGATGCTGGCTAAAGAGGGATGTAAAAGTGACAGATTACAGATCAAAGACCACCAAGACCAATGTGCTGGGTGAATCACTGAAGCTTTCTGATGGACACAATGCTTGTATGCCTTCAGTGTTATGACGAGAGCAATCCGTATTTCCATGAAGGCCTATTTAGACTGAATTAAGGCTACACCTCTGTAAAAGACCACTGCTTCTGTTATACATTCCTGACACTCTTTTCCTTATTTTCTCTCCATCTCCAATTCTTCTTTGTGATTTATTCGCACCATTTATAAAGGGATATGCAGGAACCACAGGACTAAAAGATCCCCGTTACGCGGGAAGCTTAGAGACGATCATCGCACGATTGCATGCATGCCCTCACCCTTAGCTCCTTCCCTGAAACATCATTCTTATTGGATAAATATTTGTGGCGTTGAACCTAATTTGGAGTCACCTTTAACTGAATAGTATTTCGTATCGTGAAGTCAATTATCAAACTTATAATAAATGATGTCTATGTATATTTTTTCTATTTCCCAACATAAAATATCTACTCTTTTTGTTTCTCCTGTGAGGTCTCAATAGAAGTCCATAAATGTGAACCAAAGCATTAGCATTTAACATTTTGACTTAGCATTTTGGTCAAACCTTCCTTGTTGCTGAAAAGCAGAGCACAATTCTTTTCTGGTTCCCTCTTTGGGGGCTCCTGTCTTTTCCTGCCTACCCAGCCTCGCACTAGGCTTTCAGAGCCTCTATCCCATATCACCAACTAAAGTCTTCTTGCCCCGCCCACCCCCCTCCCCATCAGAAGGCTGTTCCTCCTCCACCGCTGGGGGTGATGCGTGAGCTAATGTTAATAAGCTGCTCTGAGTTCTCGGGATGAAAGTGATGCCCTGGCTGGTGTAGCTCAGTGGATTGAGCTCAGGCCTGCAAACCAGAGGATCGCGGTTCGATTCCCAGTCAGGGCACATGCCTGGGTTGCAGGCCAGTTCCCAGCAGGGGACACACAAGAGGCAACCATACATTGATATTTCTCTCCCTCTCCCCTACCCCTCTAAAGACAAATAAAAAAAATCTTAAAAAAAAAAAAGAAAGTGGTGCAAATTATTATTCTGCTGGAGGCTTTCTTAAGGACCATTATCATACTTCATTGTGTTTGTGGAGTCTGGGGGAGTTTCAAAATGAGGGGGAAGTGTGTTCCTGGCTAAACACACCTCAACCAAGTGCACAAGTCCAGGGACTCGTGGAGACAGCTGGCCCTCAAATATTTATTTCCAATACTCTCTCTTTCTCTTGCCTTTACTATTCTATACTGCCGGCCCAGAGCACGGTGTGGTGAAGTAAGACCATCTTTCTGTGGGGGCGATAAGTATCTTGTGACGCAGTAAGTACGCATGCAGAGGGCATTAAACTTGTTTTGCAGTTCTCAAAATCACATTTGCATCCCACAGAAGAGTTAGCAGGTATGCAGATGAAACATGCGGACTCTTTATCCTAGTGGAGGACTTGCGTTTCGAACATCGGTAAGGTCTTGTCTGAGAAATGCGCCGCCCCTACTGTTTACGGTCTGAGGAACGCACTCGGAACAGGTTCGTGTGGAAGGCAGCAGTGCCCCGTGGCTCCTTAATGTGCATCGCTGCTGGGGACAGATGGCTGCTTCCTCGGTGTGTCCTCGTTTCAACTCCTGTCTCTTGCTCATCCCCTTTCCATGTGGCCTTCCGCCACTGCTAATAATGGAGGCTTTTTATTCTGGGCCCAGGTTTTATTTACTCTTAAATTTAGACCTACCCTTCAAGTCTGAAGTTACACATTGCTAAAACTATGCAACTGTACCACAGATCTCCCCTGTTAAACTAGGCACCGCAGGCAGTCGAAAAGGTTACGCCAGGGAGCTTATAGCATATGCTGTTGCTTGATGTTTCTCGCTCATAATATTGCAAATTAAATGATCAGGTTCTATCTTTAGGAGCCAAAGGATGAAACGATTGGGAAGCAGCACGACATGGCTGAGTGTGCCGCATGCACAGAGCAAGGCTCTGGTGCTGTCTCTGCCAAGAGGAGCCAAATGCATGTCCCTAGGCAGCGTGGTGAGCACCTGGGGGCTTGGAGCACCGTCTGGGAAGTGATTATCAGGACAGAAACTCCTCCAGCCTTCCAGCGCCACGATTCTAATGGAATGGGACTCCTGGGCGCGTGTCCTATTTGCCAGCTTGCTTGTTTTAATAGCTTTCTGAGCATCTAAACTGTCTTCTTGCCTATTCTAGAGGTCACGTTGTTTTTGAAGGGAGGCTGTCTATGATATTTGTAATGATAGAGTTGAGGATGTTTTCTAGGACAAGACCCTAGATTTTAAAAAAGAAACCGGGGCAGGCAATGTTTGGGATGATTCACATTCTGGGGGATAACAATGAACTACAACTCCTTTTTGCGACAGGTAGTGAAAAAGAAAATAGAAAGTGTCAGGGGCCGCTTGTGAAGCTCTGTGACATGTGACAGGAGGACAGTCTTTCAGGGCATGATTGTCAGAGTCAGATCTTGAGATGCTGTTGGTCCCTGAGAACGTCACTGACGTCCAAGCTGGTTTCCAAATCTGTCAAATCAGGATAACAATTCCTGCCTCGCTGGGCTTGCTTGGAGGGCTAAAAGCTTTCGGCATTTTTCAGTACCCAAAATGCTCAGCATTGCACCTAGGGCCCAGTCTGTGCTGCCACGTCGGACAGTCACGGAGGCGCAGGGCTGGCGCAGGGGGGAGCGGCAGAGACGCCTGTGAGACGTCACGCAGCGTTACTGACTCAGTGTCCGTGTCAAGGCCGTCAGCACTGACGAATCTGATGGTCCATGTGGGTAGTCACTCTCGTGAGTCAGTGTTAAGTCTGAGTCCACAGCGGTGAAATTCACTCTAAATCAATGGATGTGGATGGTGGGTGGAATAAATAATCTTGAAAGCTTTTTAAATGGAGGATAGCCTCGTCTCTGAAAAGTCTTATTTCCTCACTTTCTACATGGGAATGTGGCGTGGAAACACACGCACCCCTCCAAGAAATAATACTGTAGGATTAGCCAAATAACTTGTGTTTAATGTGCCGGACATTGTACTGAATGAGCTCACATATATCCTATGACTCCACATTAGATTAAAATAGCTGCAAAAATATATACTCTTTACCAATATCAATTTTCCAAATGCATTAGAATTGAAGTGGAGGAGCAAATGTATATTTTTAAGAACTAAATTATTCAGAAAAATTTCTATAAAATTGAGAGTTAGAAGGGATCTAATCCATTATCTCATGCCCTTGTGCAAACGAGGAGCCTGAGAGATGCATGGGCCACCGAGATCAGTGGTGACAAGGACAGACCTTCACTTTAGACCACTGCTTTTCATCTGGTGGCAGGTGCATTTTTGTGAGTTGTTATCAGTGATGTTACTTCATAGCACTTCAGAAAACAATGATTCATCCTCTTAGGATGAATGATGAAACACACTGTACACATAAGAACACACATAAATCGTTTCCAGCCTATTGCCAATAATCTGAATTTACTAATGCTCTAAGGAAGCGTGACTGTCTTTGACCTATCTATTATCCATGGAGACACTTCTCTCCATGGTTGAAGTTGCTGCTAAGGGAAGAGTAAACTTGCCAGGCATAATAGTTCATCCAAAAGATAATGAAGTAGAAATAGTGTAGTCACTTCAAATTACATTTCCTCGCCTATTTTGCAGGGTGTAATAAATTTATCTAAATGTTGAAATATCCTCAGCAAACTTAAAATGTTGTATGTATTTAAAGTTTCCTTGTTTCACATACTGTATGTCACAAGAGAATCAACAACACAGTAATGTTTTAATGGCACATAGTGAGTTGTTCTCTTTGCTAGGATAGGTATGTGTACCCCAAGGAAAGAAACAGAAGTTTCCAAAGATGTGTCTAAATATTCTTCAGGCTAGGAAGTCAGTTAACAGCCACTCACACACGCACAGTTATAATGGACATGAATAGAACATTAATTAAAGTCTAATAAATACAGACTCTTTAAAGAAACAGCATTTGAAATCTTAATTGAATTCATTGCACAATGCAATGGTTTACTTATTAAGTCAGTGCCTATATATCCTCTTGTTGTAAGGACTTAAAATAAGTGCACATTCAGAGTTCTCATTTTCTCAGAGTTTCCAAGATATTTGCAACTATAGAACCACCTCAACAAGAGATTGGAAACATTGGAATAATACTTACCAAATACTGAAACAATTTATGTGTGTAATATACATTTTTGTGCATATATAGTTATAAGCTGGGAAAGGGGATACAATAGAAATATTTAAACTTGAAATTTTTAATACATTATCTTTTTAAAGAAACAATATAAGTAAGGAAAGGTATCATTATTATTATCATTATAAATGTCCCAGCCAGAGAGGAACCAGAACAATACTTTCACATAATGTCTTCTACATATCCCCCTTTTTTTGCTCTTTAATTAGAAAAGCAGTGATCTAGACAAAAACTGACTCCTAGTTTCAGAATCCTGGACCTACTGCAGTTTCTTTTTGGGCTTCGGTACCTTCCACACCAGGGTATTCTGTTACAACTGCAGAGTTCAGAGGGAAGAAGGGACTTCAGCTAAGTCTTTTGATCATCCTGGAGTCGGAGTTTTCTGATTGGACTTCTACGAGGGTTAAACGCACAGGTGCCTGACCACGTCTTCTCATTGTGTGATGCAGCGTTACCAAGATGTTCTATTGTAGGTGGAGATTAATGTTCTTATGAGGATGGATCTCTTTGAGCTGTAACAAGATCTGCTGTAGCAGCACAAGAGGATGTTACAGTGAAGAGTAGGACTTCACTATGCTTGTGTTCTGGATGGATTGTCTTGCATGGAAAATTTCAGGCAAGCTAAATGAGGAGAGAGGACCATACTTGAGCAAATACATTCTGAAAGGGTCATTTTGCATTGTGGGCTTTTATTGCAGAATGTATTCCTACTTGAACAATCAACAGAGTAAATTTTAAAACTTAATCATGACCCCTCCCCTCAAATTTATGGGATAAATTTGAACTTTATCCAGTAAAAGTTGACAGTTGTCTAAAACCTTAGGTGTTATAAAGCTCCTTAACCATCTAGTTGTTTAAAAACTTAAATTTGCCTTTTGTATGTCTTCCCAAAGCAATAAAAAGAATTTATCTTGGAAGGCTGAGAACTGGTGGTGTCTGGTACCTAAGAATAAGAGAAATATGAAGTGCTGGCCGAACAAATCCGAGGTTGTTTCTGGTTTATGAACCCCCCTGAATCACTCATTGGCATAATGGCCGTGTTTTTGTGTGGGCGTAGACAGGTTTGCTGGAGTGCATGTATTGCTTTAAAGAAATCCAATCAACATCTTTTGCTGTCTTTAGCTGGAACATCTTTGAACCAAGCCCTTTTGTCACTAAAACTGTGGAAAGGGAGACACCAGTGATCATAGGTCTTGGCAACATTTTTCCTTAACAGTCGTGAGATTTTGCTCAGGGACTGTGCATACGAAGCCAAAATACAGATACCTGAATAACCGAGCACTGAAAAGAGCCAGTAAAATTGTTCATGCGGGACGCCCTTCCGAATGAAATGTGTTGTTTTGAGAATGTCCACACCATAGGACCCGAGGAGTCTGAGAACAAACGCCCTTCCCAGGGGCCCCTGAGCCGGCAGTCCGCAGCGGTATCAGGAGCGACCGTGAGACAGACAAGGGGCATCGGTGGGTGTGAGGTTTCATTTCCAGCCCAGAGACAACGCTTTGGAAAGACATGTCAGATTCAACATTCAGTTCTTTGCATTTGCGGTGCCATTGGCCCACTCGTGCCTGAACAAATGCCCGAGGCCCTGAGTGGCCAGGGAGCGGGGAAATGGAGGAACACCACCAGAAAGGAGAAGTGATGATTCCGTGAAAAAGACGACCCTCGGAGGCCTGACTCCGCTGGCGGGCTGAAGCAGTGGCTGTGCCTTCTCACAGAAGGTCCTCATTAGGAACTCCAAGGCCATTGCCAAAACTGCAAGGAATTGGACTCAGATTTGCTAAAGCAGCAGTAGGGAGAGATGACGTGGTTGCGAAAAGAAGCCAGTGCATAACTTGCTATCAAAAGCCAAGCTCCAGAATTCCTGCGTGTTTGGAACTGAGGAGAAAAATCTTTGAAACCAAACCAAATCATTAAGTAAACAAAAATGGGTCCTGAAACATCAGTAACCCTTTGGTCGTCTTGTCCGAGACATGCACTGTCACTCGGACACCCTGCCTGCTTTTGTCTTCCTATGGCAACTGTCACTATTCAAGTCAGTGAGTTAAGGTTTTTCTATATCCTCCCGAAGGTGAGTTCCGTCCGGGAGAGTATGGAGCTCCTTGAGCACCTGCCACACCTAGAGGGATACCTGGCACCTACCAGGCTCTGCGATAAGTCTCTGGGATGGATGAGTGAGGTACCTTCTGAGCTGAGCTGTAAAACTGGAACTGCCGTGCGCCCAGCGGGAGCTGGGATGGGAATGGCAGAGCCAAGGCAAGAAACTCGGTGGAGCCACCTGGGCTCCTTGACCTCGGAACCCCCCTGCTGCCAGCCTGCAGTCAGTCCGGTTCATCCCGAAGTAAGCGTGACCTGCCGTGGACTTGGAGAAGTGATTTTTAAAGTGGTGTTTCCCTCTGTTATGGAATAGGAAGTTCTAGAAGTCTCACTTAGAGAGTGACGGGTTGAAAGTTGACCTGGATTGTTTTTTCGAATTGAAATGGACCCATCACTTTAATGAGGCACAGGAAAAGAGGGAGAAGTCCTAGAAGAGATCAAAGAAATCTCCCCCTCTCTCGACTAATGACTGTGCCATCACATGGTTCACAGACTCAACGGTTTGGTTCGCAGGTCTCTCGTCTTCTGCAAACAGACTCTGTCACGTGACCCACCTTGTGGTCTTTCTGTGCGCACAGCCGTTTAATGTGCCTGATTCGTGACGAAATACCAGCTCCCGGCTGGGAAAGTAAAGCAGCGTTCAGCTCCTCTCAGCAAGAAGGCTGCTGCGTGATGTACTCTGTAAACTGCATTCTGCGTGAGCCAAGGAGCAGGACTGGCAGAGTTGGGAAACACAGTTGGACTTGTTAAAACACGCGCTTCAGTGCACAGATGCTGAGTTTCTTGGGAGCTATGCTTTGGATCACTTGGCTCCTGCTTAGCTATCAACTAAATATATTTGCGTTTCAGTTTCTTTTAATTTTCATCTTTACAGTAATATATTTGAATGCAGCCTTCTACCTCTAAGACATTTCAAAAATGTTTTTTTGGGGAAAGAAAGGACTTACAGTGGATTAAGATGGTGTCTTTTCTTTATGAATAACATTTTTAATCAGCTCATACCACATCTGTTGGGGTGGCCAAGTGGGACAGGGACCTCACACATACCGAGGCTCAAATGTGGTTACTTAGTTGTTTTGTTTTGTTTTTCAAGATTTAGACAGAGAGGCAGGGAGAGAGTGGGGGAGAAACACCAATGTGTGGGTGCCTCTCATGCACCCCCTACTGGGGACCTGGCCTGCAACCCAGGCACGTGCCCTGACGGGGAATCGAACCAGCAACCCTTTGGTTTGCAGGCCAGCACTCAGTCCACTGAGCCACACTAGCCAGGGCCCAACTGGTTACTTAGTTTAAACCAGGTTAATTGAATTCTTTTATCTGAGTGCAGCAATCTGTAAAAAAAAAAAAAGATAATAATACTCATTTTGTAGTGCAGTTGCAAGGCATAAATGATTTTATACGTAGTTATGTATGCGTATGTGTGTGTGTGTGTTTGTGTGTATAATGCCAGACTTGCTGGGCTAAGTAGATGCGGACACAAAGTCCAGCAGCCATTCATTGCAACAGTCCACGTCCATCAGCGTGCTCACCTGTGTCTCCATGTCCCTGCAGTAAATACCTGCCGGAGGACCGTGTGCTCAGAGCTGTGGGCCCCATCTTCCACCCTCTTCCCTTTCTCTCAAGGTCTAGGACAAGTCTGAAAAAATATTATTTTCCAGTGACATTCTCTAGAGAAATTTCACGTGTAAAGCTGAGAGCTGGTAACATTTTCACACGTGACACAATCTTTCCGCTCTCCTCCGGCATGCGTCTGCTTTGAACTGCGCTACAAATCAAGTCCTCCAGCAAGCCCACTGGGAACCTCCGGGCTGGCCCACGGCTCTCCCCTCTCTGGTAGCGTGCTCAGCTCAGCTCTGCCTTTCTATGAAGTATAGTGCAATGCAGTCATCTGTGCTTTCCTACTGGACTGAATCTTCTTCAACTTTGTAAGTCTAGTCCCCAGCTCGGGCTTTGCGGGGCTTCTATAACGTGTGTCAAAATCACCATCCCCACACACACATGCACACAGACAAAATGTCCTGTTTCTCATTCATCGTTTGCTTCCTCCTTCCATATTGATGTCTTCCCAATTGATCCATTGACGTAAAATTATTTCCTACCTATTATATACTAGGCATTAACATTAGATATTAATTATGTTATAACTCATATGGTTATCAACTAAATAGGAACAGTTCACACTTTGATTAATGTTTATTATTTCACGAGCTTTATTGAGACTTTATACGCCTGTCACTGTGTTCTATAATCAGTATGTCTTCAAGAAAGTAAACAAATAGGCATGCAGATCAATGCCAATTCAGTGCATTAGGGGCATAAGAAAAAAGCACAGCTTACGATGTAGGAATCTATCCGAAAAATCCTTCCTTCTCTCTGAAGGAAGAAGTGACACCTAGCTTGAGTCCTGGGAGCCAAGTAGGAGGTAGCAGAAGAGGGGACATTTGTGGAACGAGCACTCCAGACGGAAGCAGCGCAAGTGTCCAAGCAGAAGTCAGAGAAAGCGTGCGGGCTGGGGGAAATGCAGACAGGATTCAAGGTCTGGAATGGGGAGTGGGGGGCAGGCAGGAGCAGGGATGAATGAATCCAGATCTATGTCTTGGCAGGGAATTAGGATTTCATCCTACAGGTCATGCACAAGAACTGAAGGCTTTTAAAATGAGGAATGGAATAAGCAAATGTATGCTCAGGAATAAGTAGTCTCGTAAAGGGAGGCACTCGTGCAAGCAAATGGACAGGACGGTCTTAAAATAACCCAGATTAGAAGTTACGAGGATTTCAACTAATCCTCAGCAAAGGATTAGAAAAAGACACCGATGAAAAAGGATCAACAGAACTGACAGTCCAGCTATTTATGGAAAACAAGAGAAAGGGAGGATGCTCTTTTGCTAAATGCAATGTCATGTAAATAACGTGAGCATGAATAGATAAAGCAAGTTTACAAGGGGGAAGTGAAAGGAAATAAGGGATGACTTGGTTGTTGGGCTTGCTAGACGAGCCATTCTAAACGGCACGGGTTCTATATGTCACATTTGCAAGGATCACTCCCATCTGCCACATGTGCAGTTATTTAATACATGTGTTTGTCCAGTATCTGTTTGTTGAGCTGACGAATGAGTCCCTGTGGAATAAGCAGTGTGCAAATGTCTAGGAGCATGTATATGCTGTTTGCAGCACCAGGGACCTGTGGTAACAGAATGAAGATTAACGTGACTCTGGAGCACAATCAATTAGGAGAATTAATTTTCCTTCTGAAAGCTGCCACTAACGTGTGAGCAGAAAAGAGCATATCCTAGCCTCATAAGCAAGAATTCTCCCAACATTGTAACAATGTGTTTCTGTTCCTAGAACTTATTTGGTCATGGCTCAACTTAGTCGACTACTTCCCTGCCCTTCTGTTTCAGATCCTAGGGGGAACTAAGACTTACGTCTTGAAGTATATATTATAAGTAATGATTGACTTAACCCCTCTGCCTCCAGAATGGTACTACTAATGGAAAATCCTTGTGAGAATTCAGAATATAATCCCTGAAAGATTTTCTGTATTCTGTGGTCCAGATGAGGAGCCCTAGCTAGCTAAGAAAGTCGTCCCCCCTCCCCTAATATTAGAACAGTCGACTTTGCATAAAGTTTTCTGATCTGTTAAGAAGGAAATCAAAGTAACTTTTGAGGCTTCTCTCATTAAGGGTCCTACTCAATTTTCTCTCTACCACCACCTCAGATGAATGGCTGATCTTGGATCATGCTTCATGACTTCTTAAATCCTTTCAAACAAGCAGGAGCTGGTCTCACTGAGCCCGAGGCCCAACACTAGCAGCAGCCAGCCTAGATTCACAGCTTGGCTTTTGTGGGGATCTCCAAGCCCAGCACAAGTAGCAGACGTCTCAGATTGCTTTATAGCTCAGGCTATACATAGGTGCAGGCTGACCTAGCCTGGACCACCCAGGAAACCCCAGGGCCAGCATACCCCGTGGACAGCTACAGACCACATAGGAGCATTATCATCCTGTCCCCACACGGCTGATCCTCCATGGAGCGCTGAGGTTGATGGTCAGTGGTCAAGGCCAATTCTTACCCGTGAGTGGTCTTGGTAAATCCTTTCCATTGACCTGCCAACAGCAACCAAGTCTCAACTCTAAGATGAGGGTGTACTCAGCCCACAAGCAGGGCGCACCTTGAGTACCTAGGTTGGGTGATAGAGGAGGCTATGCCTGGACCCTACAAGACACCTGCTACATGAGGCCACACTACCAAGATAGGGAGTCATAGCAGCTCTACCTAATACATAGAAACAAACACAGGGAGGATGCCAAAACAAGGAGACAAAGAAACATGGCCCAAAGGAAAGAACCAATCAAAACTCCATAAAAAGAACTAAACAAAATGGAGATAAGCAATCTATCAGATGCAGAGTTTAAAACACTGGTTATAAGGATGCTCAAGGAACTTAGTGAGGACCTAACTGTGTCAAAAAGATCCAGTCAGACACAAAGGTTACACTAATTGAAATAAAGAAAAACTTACAGGGAAACAACAGTAGAGTGGATGAAGCTGAGATTCAAATCAATGATTTGGAACAAATCAGAACAGTGAGACGATAAAAGAGTCCAGAAAAGCAAGGATAGTGTAGGGAGCCTCTGGGACAACTTCAAGTGTTCCAACATTCACATCGTAGAGGTGCCAGAAGAAGAGATGAGCAAGAAATTGGAAATCTACTTGAAAAAATAATGAAAGAAAACTTCCCTAATTCAGTGAAGAAAATAGACATACAAGGCCAGGAAGCACAGAGAGTCCCAAACAAGATGGACACAAAGAGAACCACACCAAGACAAACCATAATTAAAATTCTAAAGGGTAAAGATAAAGAGAGAATCTTAAAAGTAGCAAGAGAAAAAAATACAGTTACTTACAAAGGAGTTCCCATAAGACTGTCAGCTGACTTCTCAAAAGAAACTTTGCAGGCTAGAAGGGATTAGCAAGAAATAATCAAAGTCGTGAAAAGCAGGGACCTCTAGCCAAGACTGCTTTACCCAGCAAATCTATCATTTAGAATCAAGGGGCAGATTAAGAGCTTCCTAGACAAGAAAAATCTAAAGGAGTTCATCATCACCAAACCATTATTATATGAAATGTTAAAGGGACTTGTTTAAGAAAAGGGAGAAGATCAAAACTATGAACAATAAGATGGCAATAAATACATATCAACAATTGAATCTAAAAAACAAAGTAAGCAAGCAAGAAGAACAGAGACAGAATCGTGGATACAGAGAGGGTTTTGATTGTTGCCAGATGGGAGAGGGGTATAGTAGAATGGGTGAAAGTTGAGGGGATTAAGAAGTACAAATAGGTAGTTACAGAATAGCCATGGGGATATAAATTATAGAAAATGGAGCAGCCAAAGAACTTACACACATGACCCATGGGCATGAACAATGATGTGAGGATTGCCTGAGGGAGTGGGGGGTGCAGGGTAGGAGATAAAGGGGGAAAAATTGGGACAGCTGCACTTGCATCATCAGTGAAATATAATTTAAAAAAAGGAAAAACACAGACCTAAAATAACAAAGTGCACTAACTAAATAACTTACAGAGATATTATATTGAAATATGGATCTGCAAAATTTGTTACTTTCTGTCCTCCTTAGGAGATATTTAGTAAAAATTCAGAGCCTTCAAGAGGGAAAAGGAATATTCTATGTGTTCTATCTGAATTTCAACTTTATTTTCTTAAATGAACCGTTTAAAACCTGATTGAAATTAATGAGATTTGATTCAACGAACATAAGTTGAGCTCGTACTAACTGCCAAGAATTGTGTATTTTCTCCTATTCTCTTTAATCATTCCTCCATATGCCTTATAAGTATATTTTCAACTCTGTTCTGTGGCAATTCACATTATAACATGACATCTGCTTAGGGAACGTGGGCTTCTCCTAGGTCCAGTTCAGATCTTGGGGTCCAGGACAGATTTAGGCTTATCTTTACATAGCTTATGTTTATCTTTATTACTGAGAGTTTAAAAACTTATGGATGAGTGGGGTGATAGAAAAAGGGACGTGTATGGGTCGCCTTCACTGATATGTCATTTAAACCAGTAAATGCAGATTGCTGGTGGAACTACATTCAGTGCGCACTTACCAACCCTCCACTGATTATGCTTCAGGGACCCAAATACCTTTGAAAAATGTTGTTGCTTAAGTTGGCCACCAAAATCGTAGAGCGGAATATTAATTGGTTCTTAACTCATATATTCATTATGATCCGACCTAAGCTTTTACCAGTCCCTTCATCTACGTGGCAAGCTCGAATGAGCTGCCGAAGAGGACACACTAACGGGCTGTGGAACACCACCTGCCCCTTCACCCTCACGGTAAATGCAAGTGTGGGCAGAGACGCCTCGTGGATGTGGCCTCGGGGCGTTTGAGGAAGGCTTCCTGAGTGAGATCAGGTCACTGACCCCGCTGAAGTGAAAGGCGGTGTACGGACGGGCGGGTAGAGGACTCGAGGAACAGGGTTTTACAAGGAATGGGTCATGAAAGCTCACCCTTAAAGAGAGGAGTGGCCAAAAGCGGGTTGGTGCTGCCGGGAAGACTGACTGTTGAGATCCGTGAGAGCAGCTGCCACGTCCGACCTCTCTCCACGCTCCCCGCAGACAACGCCATACAGAGCACGTGGCTGCAGCTGCGTACACAGTGAGGTTGGGATCGCAGGGAGTTTTCGTTGGAATTAGGAAATGGGACCACATTATGGAAGGTTTTGAAAGCCAGGTTACGGAATTTGGACTTATTCCACGGACAGTACTATCCAAATGTGGATTTTCATGAGATAGTAAGTCAGGGCTGGGGAAGGCTTGTCTCTCTACTTGGGCTGTGAAACCTTGCCCACCATACGTGGCTGTAGGTGAACTCAGAAAGACCATTTGTGCAGCTCGAACTTTCTGCCCATTCCGTTCACTTACTAAACCTAATTAGAGTTAATCTTTTTTCAAGGTATTTTGTAGCACCATTTTATTCAAGATAGAAAACCAATAACAACTTGTTTTCTTTTACATCAGTACAGGGAAGGTAATTTTTAAAATCCTTTTAATTTACAAGTGACGTGCAAATAAAGCAATAGTGTCAATATACTACCAGATAGCTTTACATGTTTGTAAAATATTCTTAAAGAGATCTCCAAAGCCTGCTAAATCTATATCATTCTATGGTAAAAAAAAAAAATATGTTGCAAATTCTTTTTCAGTGATATATAGTATCAGACATATTTAATTCATTTTTCTCTACAAAAAAATCTGCTTTGGGATCAGTGAAAATGCTATGAAATTTAAGCACACATCTCAACACTACAGAAATGCTTTCGCATGCGGCTCTTACAGTGTTTCCTTAAACGAAAGAAAAGAACTTCTCTATATTCATTCCTTGCAGATCCTCAAGTGCTACATTGTCTGCACACTGTCAAAAAACTCCAGTGTAAGCAAATGCTGTCTGTCTTACATCATTTTCACATTGGTTACTATTTATGAACGATAATGTAAATTTTACCTTTTCTTGCGCATCTAAATGGTATGGACTCTTGAGCGCACCTTTCTTCATCCTCTTTAATTAAATGAGTAAACCAACTGGAGTCACCTGACACTTGAATGGAAAAGAAAAATAGGTGGAGCTTTCAAAAGCATTTCTAAAGTCTTTAAATAACTCTCTCTCATTAACAATGCAGGGTGGAGGGGAATAGTGGGGGAGAAATGGGACAACTGTAATAGCATAATCAATAAAATATATTTAAAAAAAGAAAAGAAAACAATGAGATTAGCAGTCACTTTATTCACTTTACAGTGTTCTAAGATTATCTGAAAAAGACTGCGTCATTAAAGCAAATGGGCCCAAAATTTAATTATAGATGCTTTGATACCTAAAACACAATTTTAAGCTTCTGTTATAAAGATGATGCAGAAGTTGGACAAAGACTCGAAGCAATGGTGTGTTGCCACTTTGGATTTTAGAGCAGGGTGTACGGAGATTTGGGACTAAAACATGTGCTCGTGTCAGCCCAGCAACGTGGTGCCCCCAGTGTGAGGGTTTGCTTCTGGGACCTAGCAGACAGAGCCCACAGACGCAGGGAAACATTCCACAGGGCCCAGGACAGCACCGAATTGTCCGTCTGCAAATGTCAGGAGGGGCGAGGCTGAGACACCTAGGTCTAGGGAGTCTCGGTTGGCTTTCTGTATTGGAGCACAAATCCAGTAATGAAACAAATCAGATAGCATGGAGAGTGATCTTTGTTGTTTGTTTCATTTCTCTCCTTTCAAATGTTCATTCTCGCTTT
Source organism: Glossophaga mutica (assembly GCA_039655065.1). Classification (NCBI taxonomy): domain Eukaryota; kingdom Metazoa; phylum Chordata; class Mammalia; order Chiroptera; family Phyllostomidae; genus Glossophaga; species Glossophaga mutica. The sequence continues at coordinate 5,575,757 of CM077305.1, forward strand.
TCCCCTGAAGCTTCAACTGCCATCCATCTTTCTGTTTAGGAATTTCTGATGATAATGATAGTGATGATGAAAAATAGCAAAGAAAGAAGTATCATGACAAATCAGTATTCTAGGACTAAGGGATTTCAGTTCCTGGTCTTCAACAATAAACACTTCCTTGCTTTCAATTGATATTCTTTTAAAATAGATTAATATCCATTTTTGAAATATATGAGTGTAGTATTTTTTCTTGCCATGATATAATAATGGATCCCATATCGTTCATCATTTAAAATTTACATGTACTCATTTTAAGTGTTCCAGGTTCTACGGGAAATTTTTGACTAGGATGCTCTGGGAGGGGCTGGGAGTTGGCCATATCCCGGAAATGGCCTCTTTGCAAAATTTGTTTCTGTTTAGACATTGGAACACTGACTGGATGTTTGATAATATTAATAAAGTATTGTTAATTTTTAGGTGTGATAATGATATTATGGTAAATTTTATTTTACGATTATTGATATTTTAGTCATGAGTACTGAAATTTTATAGTTGATGAATATATCACAGTTCAAAATAAGAAAGGAGAGGGAAAATACAGGGCTGGGCAAAGGGAGGTTTACGGTGCGAATGGAAAATAATACAATAACAAATGATGATACAAGAATAAACTCTGTGTTTCACCTACTTACAACTCTAAGTTTGTATGTCAGGTATCAGTCAAACAAGGTTAGCTATGAGTTGATATTTGTTTAAGCTGGACAATGAACACATAAGGGCTTGTATTTTCACCATTATATCACACTATTCTACGAGTTGATTAGACTACGATATTCTTCTTCCTACTAGTATTCTAACTGTATACTATTAACTATACCACCATGCTTTTTAACATGTTTAAAACATTCCAGAATAAAAACATTACTAAAATAGGAAAAAAAGAGATCCCTTTTTGTAGCTCTTACCTTTTTAGATGTGTCTGCATGGCCCCCCTTTTCCACAAACCTGAGAAGAAAATGCTGCTTGACTGTGTATCTGGTTCTGTCAAACATGGCTTCGAAAAGGTGTTATCACATCTCCGTTACGCTTCAGAATGAGCAGGTGTCTTACCTGTAGGGGGACAGCCAGACGTCAGTGGCGGGAGAGTTTCCTGGTGTGCACCGTTGGTGCAGACCGAGTGGGTCAGGGAGGAATTTATAAAAAGGTAAGCGTGGATGAACTGTGAGGGCATTTGACCCAATTTTCCATTTCCCTCTGCCTAAAGATCTCAAGCTAACACAGGGCCTGTTGTCTTTAGTCCGCCGGCTTCCCCCTTCGCAGGTTTCACTGTCTGACTGAGCCGAGATGCGGTAAAGGAGGTCCGTGTGGAAGGGGAAAGGACCCGCTGAGCCCCGGGCTTGGTCGCCGTGGTAAAGGGCTTTGCGGGCCACACAGTGTTGCGGCCACATATATGTCATTTTATTCTTATTTGTTAGAATAAAAACCTTTAAAAGTGTGAAAAGCATTCTGTACTCAGCACAAAGAGAAATAAAACACGTGATGGTTGGACTTGGCTGTAGGGCTCTGGATAGAATCTTATTCCAAAATTAGCCTTTTCTCCACATTGGGTTCATGCTGAGTACGATAATACAAGCAGGAACATTCTGGAAAAAATATTTTACTTATCATTATGATCCCTGAATACACTTCACCTCTATTAACTAAACCAGGCTGTAACTAAACTAAGTACTGATGTGGTTTGTTTTTGATTATCAATGCGTACTCGAGCCTATCTATACACAGACTTCTTATTTCAGAACATCAGTAATATGTTTTCGATTGTGGTTATTGCCTTGAATGTTCTCATTTGTTGTGGTATAGAGTGATGCTTCTTGGACTGAGAAAAGGCCAACAGATACTTACCTCTGTAAAAATTCATCTGTGGATGTGCACCTTTTCTCAGTGGGGGGATTGCTTTGTTTACCTAATATGTGGTAGCTGTTATCTTGCTCAAAGAGAGATTTCCAGCTGTCCTCTCTCCTAATATTTTGGATTACTCAGAAGTGGAAGATAAAAACCCCATAGGTAGGATATTAGTTTTTTACCTACTTGAAGGCCTCTCTGTGGCTACTCATGTACCGGACTTGTAGAACTCATTGTGATCTCTCAAGACGAAAAGAAAAGAAAAGGAAAGGTAGAAGCTTTTAACAAAATGGAATGGAACAAGCATCTAATAAGAGATGAGTAAGAGTCAGATGCGTGGGCTGAATGGCATGGTCTCTAAGGAGGGGGTGCACAGCAAACCACCTTAAGAGCGTCAGAGGCCGACAGGGCAGGCAAGAGTACCCCTTCAGAAGCCACAGCGATTCCAGTGGCCCAAACGCCACTTCAGAGATGCATCATCCCCATAATTCATGCACTTGCTAACTTTTCCATGTTCATACCTTACTTTATTTTTAAAAGATATTATTTATTTCTTTTTAGAGAGAGGGGGAATGGAAGGAGAAAGAGAGGGAGAGAAACATCAGTGTGTGGTTGCCTCTCATGCACCCCCTACTGGGGACCTGGCCTGCATCCCAGGCATGTGCCCTGACCAGGAATTGAACTGGCGACCCCTTACTTTGCAGGCCCACAGTCGATCCACCAAGCTAAATGAGCCAGGGCTCATACCTTACTGTAAATCTCCCCATAGAAGGTATAAGGAAGGCTATGAGTCACCATCCAATATAAAGCCTCCCCACTGGGAAGAGCCCTCAGCCAGGCCGCTGTGTGGGCTGCTGCCCAGGATATAGAGGACCATCTTTGCGATGGACATTAATCTTGGTCGAACCAGTTCTCATAGATGAATATTCAAAGTCACGTGATAAAAGCTTACCTACCAACTTGTACACACAAAAAGTATACTTTTTGTTTCTAACCAGCATTATAGAAAGGAGCTACTGGCCAATGTCAGGAACAATTTGATGAAATGAGATTTTCTCTGCCTGTCAATGCTTTGCTCAGTCTTTTTCCATAATAACTTTTATCTTATCCTCAGTCGCAGGACAGACACCCTCTTGGGGACATTTTTTTTTTTTTACATGAGAGATCCTCAACACCTTTCAAATTCTTTTGAAGCTTCATTTTGCGGAGATTCTTGGCAGAACACACTTTGGTTCTGGGTGCTACAGGCAGCCCCCCATCACCTCACACCCCAGGTTATTTCCAGGACTTCTCTACAAACTTTTATTTTAACTTCCCTCTAAGCTCACTTTATTAGCCAACTGTAGATGGCTATTCTTGTGTCGTAAAGCAAAAGATTTGAAGGAGAGAAGATGTGCCTTCTGGAGAAAGAGGCTGAGTGACTTTACCGTTCGGGGCCTGATATTTGGAGGGCTGGCACCCGCTGGGGGGTCCCACGAGACCGCCTTTCCTCAGACAGTGCTTTATGCACAAATACCTTCCGTAAGAGCCTCGCAGTGACATTGTAGATCAAGACCAAACTTCTCGTCCGTGCAGGGACATTCACTACGCCCAATCAAACTTCCGTGATCCAGAGGCTGCCGTTCCTACAACTCATGAAAACTCCCTTCCCCCAACTCCCCTCTGAACCTGTGCTCGGGACGCTGTTTCACTGGAACGTCCTCCTTTTCTCTGCCCTTCCGTTTTTCCTGTGCTCTCCATCCGCACGGGCTAAGCCATGTGATTTCCCCTCGGAGCCTGAATAAGGCAGGCCCGTGATGCCACCAAAGGTGTACAGAACCGCTATGATGAATGACATGTTATTTGGATATGAAGATTTTTATGAACATTAAAGTCACTAGCAGACAGTTGAGCTTTGGAATTATTCTCAAGCTGTTTTATATGCCATGCTTGAATTTTTAATAAATTATCCACTTTTTGAGGCAGAATTGATGTCTTTCATTTATTCTGTATTCCCATATTTTCTTCAAAAGTGCTGGTTAGAGGAAGATCATTCATTAACTCAAACTGAAACTATCACTCAATTTCCATTTCTTTTTGCTACCTTTTCCCAATTTTTCTTAAGGAACCCTGGTTTAGATGTATGTCTGGCAGCTACAAGACTGCATTTGCAAAAAAGCATCTCATTAGTATCGCCTAAGAACTAGTTAGGAACGTGGTCTCAAGCCCCATTGCAGACTGACTAAATCCTATTCTGTCTTTGTTTTTTAAGCAAGATACCCAGGTGAGTCTTGTGCATATTTATGGGGGGGCTCCGCCCGCAGAGCCCCATCCCTCCGTCATGGATGAAAATAAAACTACCAAGACATGACTGCTTGGGGAGAAGAGGAGGTCAAACTCTCAGAGGAGAAGGACCCAGAGCCCCTTCCTCACTAGGCTTTTATTGGGTTCCAATACACGGGAATACAGGTTTAACATGTCAAAGAAATCTGAGGGCTTAATCCGAGTCAGTGTTTGTCAGGAAAGGGGGTTGCCAAACTTTGGGAGACATACTTATTTCCTCCTCGGACCCTTATTATTTAAATGAGAGCACTCTTAGCAAAGCAGGTTTCACGGGACTTTAGGAATTCTTTCTTATGCCCGATCACCTGGGGAACCACTCTGGCCAGCACAGGGCTGCACTGGCCGCCATCATAGTTTCAGGCTTTAAGCCGATTAGAGCCAGGACGCAAGGGATAAGGGAGACATCTCCCAGATGGAAATGGGGACTCAGGCTATTTCAGAATAGCCGGGGGGGCGAGGGTCCATCACCCCCTCTTTGCTGCAGCCCCTCAAGTCCTTCTATGAGGGCCTTCCAAGTGGTCGTGTCTGGCTTGGGTTGCCCCTCCCATGAGGAGTCTTACCCGTCATTGACTGCCAACCAAGCATTGGGGCCAGAGATGGATGAGGCAGAAGCAGTGCTCCTGCCAGGGAGATAAGCTTTGTCTCCTTAGTGGGTCACGTCCTCATGACAGAACAGACCCAGATGAAGTGGGTCCCTTGGGCTCTTACACAGCCCACCATGGGGTGAGGGTTACAACTCCTGAGACCAGGCTGAATGGTCCGCAACACTTATTAAAGTATGGAAAACACTGCACTGAAGAATCCAGGCTGTATCAGTTGGCCATTAACTGTCACGTTAAAACCAAAGAAATATCTATTTAAATCTCTGTTTTATTATTCATGTATGCATGTGCATATGTGTGTGAGAAAGAGACAGAGAACAGCAGAGAAAAAATTGGGAGGCGATTTCTTCTTCTTTCATTCTCCTTCTTCTCCCCCTCCTTCCTCTTCCCCCTTTTCTTCCCCCTTCTCCTCCTCCTCCTCTTCTTCTTGCTATAGTAGACTCACCTCAGAAATATCTAGTAAATACCTTTTCTATTTAGACTATTATTTTTGCTGTACTTATTTTGGGTAAACATAAGCAAAGCTACCAAGATATCAGAAAAACACACTAGAAATATATAAGAGCTGAAATCATTTGATGAATTTTTAAAAGCTGGCTGCTTTTTAAAGGCATTTATAATTTAAGGTATTTGATTAACGTTTAAGGAGTTGAGTGTTGGTAGATTTAAAATGAAAAGGAAAGGTTTGTAGGGGTCTGGTGGATTTTCAAAGATGGATAGAAGCAGAGAAAATGTGTTCTTAGCCCTCTTAGCTTTGATATTTTTGTTACAGCCACATAACAGGTCCCCTTCAATCTTCTATTTGTCACATGGCCAACACGGGGCTAGCGATGCGTGTGTCCCACCTGCTCAATAGATATTCTGAGAATAACTGGGATAGTCCATCAGGTGCTTTAACTTGCCAAGGACAAGCGATATAAATATATAGTAGACTTCAGTTTCTAAATAGTGTTGAGTAAAGCTGACTTTATGCAGACATTACTCCACTGACGTCCTAGTGGAATTTTAAGACAGACATCCTAAGGAAGGGGAAGGGATGAGAGGTTAAGGTGTGGAAAGTGTAAACCTTAATGGAACATAGACATATCCAATAATATAAAATAGTCATGTCACAAACCTGTTTATAATCTATAAAAGATAAGAGCAATGTAACTTCTGGTAGACGGAACCAAACTTCTCACAAAGATGTGCTCACTTGGAATGTTGTACTCAAATGTGAGCGCCTCATTTTCTGAAGAATGCTTCCATTCTGATATGTCATTCTACTTTTCTTTGTCGATTGTTTTATTCACTCCTTTTTCCTTGAACCAAGTGATGTTGTGGGACTAAACCTACGGCAGGCACTAGACCCTGCAAGTGGGACTGTTGCAATTTCCATTAAAGACCTTACCGCTGAGAGTAGAGAAATGTGGTAAAAACAAGTCCAATAATGTGCTTTAAAGGCTGAAACGCAAGACAGTGAAGGTAGAGAGGACACACAAAGAAAATTCTCCCTGGGTTACCTAAGAAAGGGTGTGCATGGGTTGTGAAGCCATCGTGCCTGAGACAAGTCTAAGGAATTGGTATGGCTGCTTTATGAACGAATTGTTTCCAAGAGGGCGGAGGGAGTGAGAGAGGATATATATATATTTCACAAATTTGGAGAGTTACTTGTTATGTGAAGCATTACTTTTTTCTTGAGGCTAGCAGGCAGAGCCACAATCACAGGGAAAACACAGAGAGAAGGAACATAAGGGATAAGGGAGGGGGACTCCTGCCTGAGGAGTGGGCGCCCATACTGTGCCGGGTTTGTACCGGGAGCCGCAGGCACTGGGTCGGCTCATCCTCGTTACAACTTGGCTGATCCACAGCTCGTCTGAGGTGCCGCCACTGGGCCAGTGCCCACAGCCCCGGGCGACCACCCTCGTCCTCTGTTCTAGGACCCATAAAATGACCAAATATACGTGGAGAGTTAATGTGTGTTTGACAAGGCAGTAACTTTAGATGATCTTCATAATCTTAAATAACAGGACGGGCAGTAAGAGAGGGCACTAATAATTGTGCAAATGTGACTGTATCTATAGGAATTGAGATGATCAATTATATCTTCAGGAACAAAGTAAAATGTATATTGTTTTTTAGAATACATCTCATGATGTATAATCTAGGTACACATAATTATTCTTTTATATCCATATTAAAAATGAGTTATACACACTCTATCTCAAAAAATTACAAAAATATAAAATATTTTAAAATACTACAAAACTTACATCTGTTTAATGTTTTGTCCTACTTTAATTCTTTTAGCTCTTTACTCGAGTCCATTTGACACTTAGTATGTTTCTTCTGGCCAGGCTTGCTGCACAGATGTTCAGCCAGATGGTCCCATCTCCTGGGCCACAAGGGATGCTGCTCTACGAGTTCACTAGTACCAACGTGGATTACAAATGCAAATACAAAAAAGAAAACCTAACGGTTACATTTCTTCTTGCTCATTGTTATGAGACACTGGGTTAGAAACCTAAGTAATTTGGGGGAAATAAGTATTTCGATGTACAAGAGAGGTACTTTTATTTCATGATATCAGGTACAAAAGAAAGAAGCAATGTTGCCTAGGTTACTATGAGCAGTCAAAGTATAAATTTTCCCATAAATTCTGGAAACTCAGGTTCAACTCGTTACCTTACAAACGTCTGCGGGAAGTTTGTGATTAGCTCCATGTTACCGCGGTGCTAACCTCTGTCTTAGAGGCCCGGGAAATGTTGTCCCAAAATTCTTAAGGCTATTTTCCCTGCCATTTGAAATGACTGCTCAGGTAGGTGGCAGTAATCTCAGGAGGAAGAAATGTCTAGAATCAGGGTTAACTAATGTCAACAAAGACAGCCTTGGATAGTTGCTCTGCCTCATACCCTGAGGAACTCGAAGTACTCACACAGCATGTTGGGCCCAATTTAACCCCCCAGGCACACGCCTTATGACGTTGAAACGGGTAACAGGTTTCCCAGCTGGCTGCGATGAGGAAACTCCTCGTGGGGAAGCAAAATAACTCACCCTGTAAAGGCAATAACTTATCTCGTAAAGAAAAACAGGAGAATCCTACAGAATGAAAATTAACACACAAAGCCTCATTACTTTCACACGTGATTATAATTTACCAATTTGTATCCAGGTAAATTAACCTATTTCCAAGTAACTTCCCAAGAAGAATCTTAAAGTAGTGATTACGGCACTGGGAGATTTGTAGCTGAGCTCTCAGAGCGTAAACAAACAAGAACAAAGCAGAGTATTGAAAGAACCAACAGGATGTAGGAAGTGTGCTGGAAGACCTTAAAACACTTGAATCTGTAGGCTGCGTTCAGCTTGTTCTTTGCGAGTTCAATTTCATTTCATTTTACTTTTTTTGTGAAGTCACGTGAGCACCCAAAAAAGCTACCTTCTTACCTGATGACTAAAGACACATCTACATTAGAGAAAATAGTACCCGACCTTCTAGAAACTTCCCCCTTACAGACATTGCACAGAACCCTCAAAGACGTGCTTAGAGCAGGTACAGACAGCATTTGGCAGTTTGATTACAAAGAGAAGATATTCAGTAGGGCATCCGATATTTTAGCACCTAAAACTGAAGATTAGAACTTAGTGTGGGCTTTGGGTTTGTCCACTGTTGTGGATGTACTCACAGGCATTTTAAAATAACTCTCTCTGAGCTCAAAATGCAAAGTGGAAAGGGCACAGTAATGTTACTGTAGAGTAGCTATCTTTATTTAAAATGTCTTCGATCAGTGAGGTACCAAGGCCAATGTTTAGGAAACAATTACAAAATCAGGTGTAAGAGAAGAAAAATAGTGGCAAACGAATATGTATATAATTTCTAAGAAGCCTGAAGGCTAGTGTAAGATACAGATGACTGAGCTGGATCTGCTGTCTTCGTCCTTTACACAAACACGTGCGCCCACCACGCGCGGAGTGAATACACAGAAGCTCACGCTCTCCGTACCACCTAACACAGGAGCCTCCACTCAGTTAGTGCATCTCCAAAACTCCCTCGAGAGAAAATTCACAGGGAAGCACCAGTTCCATTCATATGACCTCCAGAAATTAAGTTTCCCAAATCGAATCTCATCAATTTATGATCAGAAGGTTTACTTTTTAAAATTTCCAAATATGTGGCATTTTTTCATTCTGTTCTTTCTGGTGGAAACAAAGACTATGGAGCCTTTTAAAGAAGAAGGGACTGCGTAAAGGGATTTTCACACTGACTAGTGGCTGTTTCTGTTCTCGTGAATGTATCTTCTGTCTTTGTTTGTTCCTTCTCACTGAGGAATTATTGAGGAGATGTTGAGAGATAATGGCTGAAGAGCTTTGTGTTGGTAATGAACTCAGCCCTTTCTAACTTCCGAGAGGACTTGATTAGTGTAAGCCCATATTTAGCCCTTAGTGTTTACACAGGTGATCGAAACTCATTTTGTACAATGCATTGCTATTTGGTTCAATGATTTAATTCGAATTGGCTGTTTTGAAGCTAAAGTTTTAAATAATTTTTTTTAAATGACAGTCCACAGGAACTTAATAGGTTTTGGACAATGAATTTATTGCTTTTACCATTAGTTAGCTGGCAAAGAAGAAAATCCAAATTTGCTACCATGTATCGTGAATCTGAACGTTCAAAGAAGGATCCTCCTTAGAAGTTGTTTACATAGGAAGCCCCTCTGTGCACGGGGGACAAAATCATTCTGCCGATCTCCCTGGGGGCGTGTGAGTGCCGCCCCTCACGGCCCTGCTTCCTCCGAGGACTTTCTCAGCCAGCGTGCGGGCTCACTTTGGTTTCTGTCCACAGGACACCATTCGCTTTCTGCCTGCCAGAATTCATAAAAACTTCCCTCTCAGCATAGTTGCTTCCTGTTTTCAACTCTATTGTGGATTTTTTATTCCCTTCTGCAGCTATTTTGTTATTTCAAGGAAAATGGCCTGGACACCCGAGGATAGATAAATATGTTTCAGCCTTTCCTTGGAACCAAATGCTTCAATTGTTTAAAAAAAGACTATTTTTAGACTGAGCATTGGCAATCGGATACTTTTAATTGTCCAAAGGAATTCACGGATGAAACAGTGACTGCTGTTAGCCATTGGTTTCTCGCACCATGAGACTTTCTAATTGGTGGAGGCTTTAATGGCGTTTGAAAAAAATGACCAAACAAATCTTTCTTGCTTTTACAGAGATCTGCCTGCTGACCAAGGGGCGCCGCACTGCCAGCGTCCGAGCTGATACGTACTGTCGTCTGTATTCCCTTTCTGTGGACAATTTCAACGAGGTCCTGGAGGAGTATCCGATGATGAGACGGGCCTTTGAGACGGTTGCCATAGACCGACTAGATCGGATAGGTACTCTCTTTGGCTTTGCCTTCCTTGTGCACAATTTGGATTTAATCTAGTGGCCTGATATATATTGGCAATCATCAGTCCCAGATGCTAGTTCATAGGCTGCTTGTTAATTAGCGTAGAAGTAGCAATTAGCTGTAGCCCTATTTCTGGAAAGATCTGAGGCTCTATCTTTCTCTTCTAAGTGTTCTGGGTTGATTTACTCATGTCTATTTTCACTAGCTTCGCAATCTGATTTCCCCTGTGATGCCAAAACAATTTGAATCTTCAGGTAAAAAACAACGATAAAAATTCTATATAGCATTAAAATAGAACTAAAAATACTAATGTATGAGTCTACATTACAAACCATAGTTATCACAAGGGTATTTTTTTATTCTTAAGAATCATTTTATCCTTTTTTTATCAGTATTTTTTAATTGTTGATATTGTACAGTTTTCTGTCTTTTACCCCGCCCCAGCCCACCACCCCAGCCCTCCCCATCTTCCTCCCATTTCCACCCCCCATAGTTTTTGTCCATGAGTCCTTTATACTTGTTGCTCTAAACCGTTCCCCTTTTCCCCTGAAATTCCCTCCCTTCCCCCTATTAAGAATTGAAAATGTGCGTTAAATAACTGTCTCAGTAGAAACTTCTTGTAATGTTTGTAATGCAGACTCAAGGAAAAAAGCCTTGCTAGAAATGTCCTACATAGATGCTTTACTTTGCAAACATCCATTTATTTTAATCTTCTCTGCTCTAAAATAAAAGTGTATAAATTAGGCCTTGTTAGTTACACTAGTTTAAAGATTTGAATAATTGTCATAGTCAAATTAGATCATATTAGCTTACAGTTAGCTTTCCAACGTATGCTGGGGCATTGTGCTGTGAGCAGGTGGTATGCATTCATTTTCCACATCCAGGTCCTCCTCCCTACCCCACCCTGCTCTGCCCCTCTTCTCTGCTTAACTTGACTAACCTTCGTATCCCAGTTTAGACATCCCGCTCCCTAATAGGCTGAGTACCCTCCATCTGTCCTCCCACACCCCTGGGAAGTTCCTGCATCACAGCCTGCTTTCATTATTGAATTGCACTAGAGGCGCTAAGCTTTGTAAATGTAGAGACCATGTCTAATTCATTGTTACGTTCGCAGTACCTGGTACACAGTGAATATAATTGAAGAGAGGTAGGGAGGGATGGAGGAATCAATGAGCTCAGAGGAGATGGGGTTGGGATCACTTGAAAGTAAACAAAGAGGTATTTCAACCGCCTCACTCTTGTGAAAGGTAAGGACCTGTGATTGATGTTTTGATATGTGAGCTTTTCTTCTGCACTTTGCATCTTTCCTCCCATCTGTATTAGTGGGATAACAGACTGAACAAGGATTGGAAATTAGGTTAGGAGAAATAAAGGTGGTACCTGGGTGTTACCATGTGGCTTAACACATACATTAGGAATTCACACTGACAATTGAGACATTGAACATGACATAGTACCCCAGGAGGTATTGCTCACAAGATGATCGAGTACGCCTCAAAGCCTCTTTATTAAGTTGAAAACGATTTCCTTCACGGTGGTATGTGAATGTTCATGGAGATCTAGAGACTGATTTCTGAGAATATGAGTTGTTTTCCTAAATTAGCTCCACATCTTTAGAAAAAGCATTCAAATCAAGATATTGCTATAAAAGTTATCTGTTTGTCTGATAGAGTTTCATTATCTAATTACATTCAATTTTTATAAGACTGCATGAAATGGTTTGTAATCAATAATATAGGCAATGGAATTGCTAGTAAGCATCAAACATTTTTATTTTTAACTCATAAAATTCTAACAGTGGATTAAAATTTATAGTATGTTTGTACAAAGTCAGATACTTTTGTTATGAAATGTTGACAGTTCATTGATTATTTTCAATTGTGTGGTCATTTCTTATAAATGTATACTATAGGTAGTTAATGGAATATGCTAAATAAGCATTTATATGTATCACCAACTGAGAAGTGTTTGTTGTTTGGGAAAGTATTAGGACAATTTGCAAGGAGAGATAGGTAACTGTCTATTCTGGCATTAATTTAAAATGATTGCAACTTGAAACTAACAGGATTCGAATGTCAATTGCACATCAATCTACAACCAGATTCAAAATAAAGTGGGATAAAAATTACTGCTTTTCCCAGCATCAAGTAAATTTTAGCACATATGTTCATTCAAAAAATACTTCTTGTCACTTTAGATGTTGGACTTAGTGATTTGGTGAATTGATTCACTTTTTAGTTACCATGTTCACCTGGGTATTATTTTATGACTGATGTCATGAGAAGTCACTGATTTTCATCAAGTTACTACTTATTCACATAGTTATTCTGCCAGAGAATGTCTGCTAATTGCAAACCAGCGCAGGGGCAATGGCAGGAAGGAGAGGTACTGTTAACTGAGGTTCTGGAGTGAGCCAAGAGCCGCCACACTAGGTCCTCACAGCCTTTCCGACAGGAAGATTCCACACGGTTCTCCGTCGGGCTGCACATAGCAACCCCCAGGGGGAACTGGCTGTTACAGTGTCACAGCCTGCACCCCATGTCTGGTTATTCTGATTTAAGTGGTAGAGTACAGATGGAAATCAGTATGTTTTAAAACTCCAGAGATGAGAAAAATAGGCAGGTAGGGTAGAAAAATCACCCATCAAAAACAAAGTCCCGTGTTTCCCCAACTTGCATGCGAGTGTCCCCTGGGGAATCGCAGTAACACGCATGTGGTTCAGCCATGGGGGAGGCCAGGAGACTGCGTTTCGGGCGAGCATCCCCAGGATGCAGATGCGCAGGCCCGTTGTCTGTGATGCATCTCCGATCACGTTGCCCCTGCTGGTACTTACGAACCACGTTTTCTCGAGGGTTGTTCTTACCCTTCCTCTCTCTGTCTCCTTTCCGGTACAGTGGGATGTGAGCACACCTACTTCAAAGAGTTGAGGTGGATACAAAAATCTACCTACGGCCTCTTGTAGGGTGCCTGTCACTTCCTAAGAGTTCCATCCCTTTCTTGAAAAAGAACCTTTCAACCTCAGTCTTCACTCCAGGCCATCCTGGTGCAAATGCCCTTTCTATCCCCCTCTTCAAGGTAGCCCTCATGCCACGTGTCTCCATTCCTTTCACGGCATGACTTTATCCCCTTAATAGATGTTTCTACTTGGCTCACACGGAAAGTTAGATTTCCCAGAATGCCACAGGGAGCAGGAAGGGCAGGTGCCCCGTTTCCACGTGGATCTGCAGGTGAGTGCTTGGCTCCAGAACCTCCTCGACAACGGGACACAGACACACTTGCTTTCAGGAACCCCTGACCCCCGGAGTCGCCACCCATCCCTTGCGTGCCTTCTAAGTGCCTGTTTTTCTCTCGCTGACAGGAAAGAAAAATTCAATTCTTCTGCAAAAGTTCCAGAAGGATCTTAACACTGGTGTTTTCAACAACCAGGAGAACGAGATCCTGAAGCAGATCGTGAAACACGACAGGGAGATGGTGCAGGCCATCGCTCCCATCAGCTACCCGCAGATGACGGCCTTGAACTCCGCCTCTGCGGCGGCCACGCCCACCTCGCGCGCCAGGACCCAGTCGCCGCCGGTGTACAGTGCGACCAGCCTGCCCCATAGCAGCCTGCACTCCCCCAGCCCCAGCACGCAGACCCCGCCGCCTGCCGCCGCCGCCGCCGTCCTCTCGCCCTGCTCCTACACCACCGCGGTCTGCAGCCCGCCGGTGCAGAGCCCCCTGGCCGCCCGGACTTTCCACTACGCCTCCCCGACCGCGTCCCAGGTGTCCCTCGTGCATCAGCAGCAGCAGCAGCAGCAGCAGCAGCAGCAGCAGCAGCTCCCGCAGCCCCAGCCCCCGCAGCCCCGTCCGCAGTCCCCACAGCCACAGACGCCCAGCAGCTCCACACCGAAGGCCGAAGCGCACAAGAGCACGCAGGCTCTGCACAACACCAGCCTGAGCCGGGAGGTCAGGCCCCTCTCCGCCTCGCAGCCCTCGCTGCCCCACGAGCTGTCCAGCCTCATTTCCAGACCTCATCCCACGGTGGGCGAGTCCCTGGCCTCCATCCCTCAGCCCGTGACGGCTGTCCACAGCGCGGGCCTGCAGGCGGCCGGCAGGGGCACTGTGCCCCAGAGAGTCACCCTGTTCCGACAGATGTCATCGGGAGCCATTCCCCCCAACCGGGGAGTCCCTCCTGCCCCCCCTCCACCAGCGGCTCCCCTGCAGAGAGAGTCCTCAGTCTTACACACAGACGCAGACGCGGAAAAGCCACGATTTGCTTCGAATTTATGATCCATGCTGATCCTGGAAGCGGACTCTAATAAACTGAGCGTGGTCTCAGATCTTATTTTATTCTATCTCCTGATACATCCCTGTAGCCTACTATGAAGAGATATTTTAGACAGCTCTGGCCTACATGCGAAATGTAAAAAATATATATATGTATACATATACTATTAAATATATATCTAAAATCCCAAGAGAAGTTCAAAGGACTTGTTTAGCATTCAGTGTTATATGTCTTCCTTACTTTAAATCATTAAAAGGTTTAAAATGTTGTGTAAGGTTATTTATTTTTAATCTACCTTTACTTAATTCCTTTGATACATGTATTTCTCGTTTTTATGAGGAGTTCTTGGATTCAATGCAAACAAAACTCTGATTTTAAAAAGGCAACTCAAGTGAGCACCAATCAAAACTTCTTTCTCTCACTAGCTGTGTCTCTGCATCCAAATCGTTAATCATTAATTGTGGAAGATTAAATAGCATCCCCTTTTATAGATCTAAATTATATTTTGGTGCTTTCAATTTTGAATTAGGCTAAAGAACAATTATATATGCTTGGCCACAGTAGGAGACTAGCGTTACCACTGTTATGAATATCTCTGACCTCAAACATGTTCATCGATCTTTCAGAAAGCGAGGGGATATGTCTCTTCATGTGTTATTGGACTTTTACCAAGACTCAATCAATGTTAGTTGTAAATAACTTTGTCCACCCAGATAAAAATAGCTACTCTGTGCTGTATGAAAGTCAAAGTCATCGTCTAAGAATTTAGTTTTATTGCTTCACTTCAAAACTTAGAGTTTTAAATTTTACAAAACCTAATTGTGACAATTATTCAAATGTAATGCAATGGCTTGAAACCTACAATGTTATTTTAACCTGCAATGTTTTATGCAAAATTGTATGCTCGATTCTACAAATTGCTTGTACTACACCAAAAACCATTGCTTTTCTTCCTTCTTTCCATAATCAAGCATCTGAAAATAGTCCCTGCATGCTTTTTGGGGAAAAAAAAAATAGGTTCAAAGCAGTCATTGTAGGGAAAGGCTTATAGCATTTCTCATTTCTAGAAAAGTATAACAATTTCATTAATTGCCTATCTTAAAATCCCTATAAGGCTGACTTGGATCTCTGACTTAAGTCTAGAAGTGAGGTTTTCACTTTCATTTAATATTATTACTATTATTGTTATTATTATCATTTAAATGATGATTTGTAAACCACAGCTTGATCTGGAGTTGCCGGTGTGTTCTGTCTTCACTGTAGTTGGAAGTTTACCACGGTGTTAATTTAAAGAAATAAACACTTACAGCCTCTTGTCTGTTTGGGAACACACACTTTGCTCTGTGTATGCTGTAACTAAGTGGTTAGGGCATCTTAAGGCCTGTGGTGATAGCGTAGCCCTTCGACGGGAGGTTTGTCACTTCAAATGTGCTGAGAAAAGCATAGACATGGTGATGGAAAACAGGGTCGGACTGAGTCTGAGCACCGTTTGTTTGTCTGTTTGTCTGTTTCCTTAACTCTTTCCATGATCTGGGAGCCTCTTCTTCTTCTGAAAGGAGTCCCTTAGTAATGATTTGTGCCTGGTGCATCCCACGAATGGTGGGGGGTGACTGGAACACAACTGGAAGATTCCTAATAAGCGACTTCTGTAAATAACCCAAGTTGAGAGAAGGACCTAAAGCGGAGGTCTGCGTTCTTTCTGGCACTGGCGATGCACTTACGAAGAACTTGAACAAGAGCGCCCATTGCGTGGAGCGGGGGGGCCTCCCAGATAGACTTGAGGACAGAACCCCAAAGCAAGAGCAAAAACTCTAAAATGGATCCATGCTGCCTGTTATGCCTTTTATGGGAAAGAAAAAATTACCTATAATACCAAAATGAGTTGTTATGTTGAATTTCTACCAGATCCCAGCTTGAGTGGATCAGCGGAGCTAGTCCTTGGAATGGCGTGGTGGTGGTGTGGTAATACGGCAGGGCGTGTCCGGAATGGGGTACCAAGGGGCTCGTTCAGCCCGCCTCGAACCTGTGGGAAACTGCAAGACCATTTACATATCAGTACAAAACCCTTTATTTTGTTAAGAGATTGAGATTTAACTTCAATTTATTAAGATCATGTATCGAGCCTTTAAATTATTAAAGGTTTACATTTGATAGGACTAATGGGTTTGGTAGTGAAATATTTTTATATAATATATACATTCTTGGTTTTTTATTTCAAGGACTATGAGCAGAACTGAATTGCATGGTCCTCAGTACAACCATAAAATTTGTATCCCCTTTGTGATAGAATGGTCAAAAAGCTAAGGTTTGTATGTTAAACTCACGAAGCGGTACAGGGTAAATTATATACATATATATGTATAAATATATTCTTAGGTTAAGAGAAAATTGACTCACATTCCTGTAATATGAAAGTCAATTGCTAGTTGAAAAGTGACCTTTTTTCTCTGTGCATAGCTAAACCATGGGTATGGAGTTTCAATCTGTACAGAAAGAAATGTATTATGAAGAGATTGGTCCTGCTGCTGCTGGGAAGACAGTAGACTAGCTGATTCTTACAACAATTGTACGATCAGGGATGAGTTAGAGTATTTCTTTTGTCTTTGCTCAAAGCCATACATATATAAATATATAAAGATTATTAATAAATTCAACAAAAATAAACTAAAATCATGAATATTTTATTTTATCAATATAACCAGTACAGATTTGACTCTGTCTTTCTATCTTAACATCATGAAGTATCCAAGATGGCTTGTACTTGGTAATCATAAAATTAATTATAGATATTCTGTATGTAACGGTGGAAAGACAGGAATTTAAATAGAACATGAGTTTCCCAACTAGTCCTGTGTTTTCTTCTGTATAGTACAAGGTGCGGTTTTTAAAATTCCATTCCCTGTAATTCCTTAGCATATGGTTGTCCAATTTCAGGCATTTCTGTGGTATTATTGAATAAGAGGCTGAGAAACAATTGCATGACACTTGCATGAGCCAAAATGTGCTTGAGCACCCAGTTCAGAACAGCCTATAGGACCTGCAGCAAGCTGAACTGAATATTCTCAACCATGGTTTATCTCTACTTCGTAACAGCAACTCTCCTTTGGGAGTTCACCAAAACTCATTGGAAGCCCTGTTTTCTTCATCCATAACCTAGTTTGTCATCACTGTTTGCAATCGAACACAATGTGGATCTTTTTACGTGTGGCTCATGATTGTCTCTGAAGGTCTTCTAGATATGCTCAAGCGCCTTGAGACATGCACAGCTTCCCAACTCAAACTCTTAACATTCTAAAGTTCTGAGATACTTACCTAGAAAGAGCTAATAACTGTAAAGCTTTACATAACCTGGTTTTATTTAACACGTATGATTTGGGCTTCTTTTGCATCGCTCATTTCAAAGGAATGATTGTTCACTTGATATAACCTTCTGTCTTTCTGTGAAGAAGTGGTACTTTTGGCCAGTCTAAAGTAATTCCTGCCCTTACCTCAGTAAAACATACTTCTCGAAGCACATGCTTCTTTGATGGAAAAAAAGGCAAGGTTTCTTGCAAGAAAAGTTGTGACATTTCTAGCAGTGTTATGGCCTCCCCAAATTATGAAGTATTTGACAGCCTTATGTTACATAAAGAAACCATGAACGTGGAAATTTTGAAAAGTGGCTTTATTCATTTATTTTATATCTGAGAGCCAGACAAATAAGAAGATTAGCCACTGGACAAAACAAAGTCACTTCACATCTGTTTTTAAACACTTCTAATCTCATCTTTATACATAAACACGATTCAACACTTCTGCCTCCTCACTGCACCAGGAACTGTTTTGGCCTCCCTGGAAGCTATGGGCCCTGGAATTCATAAGAAAGGTAACACTGCTGACAAAGGTAACAATGGACAACATTCCAATTGTCCATTGGAAAAACAATTCAAGAACGGTGCATGTAGAAAGGGAAGGCGAGATTGGAGGAGGGTAATGCATCTCTGAAAGGGCTTTCCATATTCATTTCGACAGTGAGAAGTGTCACAGTGCTAGTTCCAAAGAACAAAGGTGAACCTGACATGGAAGAGTTTGTGAAGATTCACCTTTAGAAAATGTCACCTAGAATTTGGCTTATTACAGAGGGGCTGATTTTTTTAGCATCACTTAGTGTCCCATGCTCCTTACTTTCCTTCTGGCATATTCATAGATCCCTCAATCTCTGAAGATATTTCTTATGGGCCTTTTTAACAATGAACTTAATAATCTCCTTGTTTGCTATGACAAATCCTGTCAAATGACCCTGTACCTTTGTTTATAGTGGAGCTAAGAATGTGTTCCTGAAGCAAAGATATGCATTCCAAATGAAGCCACAAAATTTCATAAGTAGCAAATTAAACAATGAGGTGGAATTAGTTTATAACATCAATGGAAATGGAAAGGTAAAGGAAGAAGCTGTAGGTTATGAACATTCAGTTTGAACATACTAGAATTATAGGGTCTATTGGGAAGGAGGAAAGTTTTTGGAAAACATCAAGACATTTTTATACCAACATTTTTAGAGCTAATCTTCCTTTTCTGACCTACAAGGTATTAACAATAGCACCAATATAAATCCTGGGCACTTCAAAAAAAATATGACTATTTTGGAAAAGGGAAGGCATAGATTGAACTAAGATTGTGAAAATATGGCCTAATCAGAAATAAGAGAACCAGAGGGAGCTTGTCAAAGCGGAGAGAAGCAAACCTACCCACAGACAAAGAAGGCTCCGCAGGAGGGGAATCAGGGTGTTCAGGGCAGGCGCGAGCCAAGGAGCTTCCGAGGGCCCCCAGAGCTCTCTCTCCATGGGCCTGCCATCATCCTTGTTTTCCAGAACCTGAACATCAGAACTCAACTACCACCATGTACATTCATGCCGTCAAAGATATGTATCTTCTCATGAACTTTCAGTAGCAGAATTCTTTACATAAAGAGTTTCAGCCAGCAGGGACCAATCCCTCCAGAATGTGAGTTTGTATGGGAAAAAAATTAATTTAAAAAATTTCTGATAGCACGGTGTACTAGTATTTCTACATTAATTTTTATTATTTTTTGTAAATACCTTTTTGTTAAGTCTCATTCATATAAAACATAAGACATTATAGGTATTAATTTAAAAAGATATTATTCTATCAGTGACTCATTTCAGGAGAGTAATGGGGCTAGTGTAAAATATGATGTATCAGAAGAGGGTATTGAGCCCTGGCTGGTGTGGCTCAGTGGAATGAGTGCCGGCCTATTAACCAAAGAGTCGCCGGTTCGATTCCCCATCAGGGCACATGCCTGAGTTGAGGACCAGGTCCCCAGTAGGGGGCATGCGAGAGGCAACCACACATTGACATTTCTCTCCCTCTCTTTTTCCCTCCTTCCTCTCTTTCTAAAAATAAATAAATAAAATCTTTTTTAAAAAGAGGGCATCGAAAGGCCAAGGACCGCTGTCCTCAATGCTGATGTGAATGGGAAGGTGTGCTGCACTCTCTGTCGTAGTCTCATGCTGCACAGATACTCCAACGTTCGTGTTATAGTACTTCTTATAATAGAAGGATTCGGCACTAGGAATAAGAAAAATGTGTAAGAAAAGGCAGCCGGAGGAAAAATTATCAAATTAACTCAAAAATGTTTCATTGGACTCCATTTCCTACAGGTTTCCCATCATGCAGATATGGTCATTAAAAATGACCCAAGAGCCCTGACCCATGTGGCTCGGTTGGTTGGGCATTGTCCCACAAAGTGAAAGGCCACCAGTTCAGTCCCTGGTCAGGGCACAAAGGGGAGGCCACCCATGGATGTTTCTCTCTCACATCCATGTTTCTCTCCCTTCCTTTCTCCCTACCATCCCTTCTCTAAAAAATAAATTTTAAAAAAAGGACCTAAGAGTAGAAGGAAGATGAGCCTTATTTTGCAATAATTAACCAATTAGCCTTGCAGACTGCCCAGTAGTACCTGGTTCTCCGAGCAGCCAGAAGAGCCACCTGGATGCTGATGTCCAGAGAGTGTCCACTGGCCCTTTTATCCATGATGTTTCCCACAAGGGGCTCAGAATTTATACTATTTATTCCCTCCATGATGTTTCATTTGTGTCCGTCATTTTTGTTATACAGGCTACCTTAGAGGTTCAAGCTCACTAACGTATTATTAGTTCTATGTACAATTTAGATGACCCATTAATTCGTTAAATTCATTCCTCGAGCACCTATGGTGTGGAAATGGTCTAGATGATGCAGATGTGGCTGTGAACAAGAGGGAACATGTGCCTTCGTGAAGCTTATATCCTTCTAGAAAGAAATACATAATAAGTAAATAAATAAGATGGTGCAGAGTGTGGGAAAAGTATCTTTGGAGGGAACCAATGGAGAGAAGAGAGAAGGGAGTGTCAAGAGTAAGAATTGGGGAACATTTGCTCATTTAAGTAGCATGAGCAGGGAGGTCTTCAGTAAGTTGGTCCTTAAGCAACGACCCAGAAGTATGCGCTCCTGTGCCTCGCTGCTGAGAGTAGGTGAATGCACCCGCAGCGCCAGTGTCACCTGTGAGGGCGGCAGAAGTGCAGAATCCTGAGCCCTACCCTGCACATTCTGGCAACAGTCGCATTTTTAACAAGATCCCTGAGTAATTCACATGTAAATTAATTTTCGAGAAGTATGTGCAGTGCTAGTAAAGCCCTAGGAGATGTCAATAAATTTTAAGGGCATTTTTAGGTAACTTTCAGGTGCCAGGACGCCTCTGGGGATGACAGGTCGATATTGGGCATCATGGCATGAATGCCAGAGAAGCACAGTTAAATGCTTGTGAAAGGCCAGTAAGACAGATTTTATTCAGCTGGCTCCAGGAAGGGGAGAGGGACTCCATGGGAAGTGAGCTCAGCTCCACAGGAGAAAACGTGGGGGAGGCATTTTAAAAGCTGGGGTGTGCTAAAGAAAGGTAAGGGGGGTTGCTCAGAGTGATGAGGGCATATTGATTAGCACTTAGCTGATGGAGAAACGGAGCTTTTATCACCTTAGGACAGGAGGCAGCTGGTCTCCTCTCCTTTCCCAGGAACTGGGAGGCAGGAGAGCTATCTCTGGATGTGTGCATTTCAAAGAGGATGAGATAATTCTGGCTAGCACAAGCTCTACATCTCAAAGGAGGCAGAAAGGATTTGTAACTGCATTTTTTAAAGTAAAGTAACTACCCCAAGGAAAGTGAGATTGGAGGGGCAGAGCGGGGCTGGATTTTGTCATATTTTGGTTGGAACAAATAGTAAATTCTTTTCACAATGTTGCATTTTCTCAGGAAAGGTTTTGGTAGGGTCTGGTGTCATTCCAAGGAGATGGGCTTGGGCAATAGAAGCCACACTAGAGTTTGGTCAAGCCTCTTAGCGAAAGGTTAAGGGATTGCTTTACAGTCACTCATATTGAGAATTTAGGAGATCTTAGGAAGAACTTGATGACAAGCCACCAATTAATAACTTTACCTGCAACCATCCCTAGCCTTCCTCAGTCACTCTGCCTTTTCCAGGCTACCTCCTGGCACTTGTTCATTTGAAACAAAAGGAGAAATTAATATGCATTCTTTAGGTGTTACCAGCTTCTCATTTCATTTGGGGTGAATCTTGACATCATAGCCACAATGCTCCTTAATCTCACATCAATCCAATGTGTCTATTGCTTTTCATAACATTTTTATAAGGCTAACAATAATCGATTATCACTGTAAAAATAAGTGAATTTGGTCAATGTTCTGTAAATGAGCTGTCTATTGACCACATCTACATACCTACAGTGCTTAGAAAGTCCGGCTAGAAAACCAGCTCTACCACTTACCAGGTAACCATGGCAGAGTGATATAATCTTGTCGTATTTCAGTGTCCCTAACTGGAAAAGGAGAATCGAAATACTTTCTGTCGTACAGCGTGGTCATGAGGACAAATGAGAGAAACTTTGCAAAAAAAGGCTATCCCAGCTCTTGGCTCCCATCCAACGTTCCAGGTGCAATGGACAGAATTTTCTAAGTCCTGCTGGAGTAGGAACCAAGCGGGTCTGATCCCTCACTCCCTCCCAGCTTCCCAGTGGAAGGAGCCCTGTATGCGACCTTCTTTTTCCAGAAGAACTCAGGCCTCTATCCACTACAACAGTTCTCAGGGCCCCAAACCTCCAGGTGTTTGGCAGCTGATGTTTTCAGATGCGGGCTGTGAACAGCTGGCAACCCTATAGACAGTCTTCCGGCTGCCAGTCATTCCGACCACTGAAGAGGCTGCTTTCTCCTGGGAAAGGTGAAATAGCAGGAAGGCAGCATTCCTGCGCTGCACTCTGGCCGCAGCACGATCCCCCAGGACAATACAGAAATGGGAGCAGAAGCCTCCTCTTCACAGATACCTCGTAACAGCGTCCTGAAGCCTTGTGCACGAGAGGCCAGGCCCTGGACAAGATGCCCGGTGTGGGTATGGCACACGTGATGATAAACATTATTGTAGCCCCGCCCCTTAAAGATAAGAATCGGCCGGTGTGGAGGAGTCCCCGCGTAGCTGAAGTTGACAATGATTAAAACGTGCACACGCGGGTTTGCTCACACCCGCGGAGCCTTGTCTTAGGGACTTTGAGGAAGACGCAGGTTTCCGAAAGCCGCCACACAAGGAGTTTCCTCTTTGAAGTACAGAACTATGACAGTGTCCGGGGCTGTTTGATGTCCTGAGAGTAGTGGCAACTGTCTGACTGAACCTCTGCAAGGTTCTAAGTGTCACTGAGGTCCTCTGGCATAAAGCAACCGTCCTGCTCCTGAGAACTCGGCCTTCTGCCCTGCCCTTTCCTTCCCATTCAGACTCCTTGCTCCCACCGGAAGATGTGGGAGGAGATACGGGGCCAGTTTTTAAACCTGATGCTTTAAAATCACCTACTACAATTACAAAACCGTAATCTCTTTTGGGCTTGTAGGTTCTACAGAAAACCAGGTAGGCTCGGTGCTTATAGCTTTGTTCCCAGCAGGAGCTGAGATTTAAACTTCTGATTTATGGGGTGAGGGGCGGGGGGAACAGGGAAAAAAACCCACCTCAGGTCAGAGGACTTTACTACCACTGTGATGTGTGTCGTTGTGATAGATTTGTAGGCAGGTGATAAAGCACAGGGCTCAAATGATCCAAGAACTGTGAAGTTTGAAAATGGAAGCCACCAGGGGTTTAATCAGATGCTTGGCCCAGAACGGTTTATTTCATGCACTGTTCATTTTGATTTTGGGGAAGGTTTATCAGATTTGAGGGAAAAACAGAGCTCTGTTAGGGCAGAAAGAGAATTATTTGTGTATGTACGTATTTATTTATTTATTTAAAAGTGAATTTATTAGAGTGACCCCAATAAATTCAGTACTTTTTAAAATTTATAGGGCTATTTTAAATTTGATGATAAAAATGAATCTTAACTCCAGCTCACTCTATCAGCTACCCCACACTCAGTGCCAAACTAGGTATGAGGCGCCACACCAGTTCCCCCCTTCAAAAACTTAAAATATAGATGGGGGTAAACCACTGTGATAATTGACAAATGAGTAAATTTATCAGAAATTATTCTAGAAATTAGCCGTGCATTGGAACCCCCAACAGAGATGATGCTAGAATCTGTCTCCCAGAGATCCAGGTTGGGTTGATTTGGGAGATCACCTGGGCACTGAGATTTTAAATTTCCCCCCAAGATTCTAATGTGTAGCTGGAATTGAGAACTATTGCCATTGGTCCTAAAAAGGAAGTTACCTTCAGCTGGAGAAATCACAGAAAATTTCCGACAGGGGGCGGGTTTTTCATCAACAACCTATCAAACGGGGCTTAAAGGAATCAGACATGCAGGGAGGTGTCGGGAACATTAGACACATGGGCAATTTGGCCAAGAACAATCCTAAGGCAAGAAAGTAAAGTGTACTTGTTGATCCATGGCTTGAACAAGATAGGTGAGCAACTATACCACTAGCTATGTATGAGTGGTCTCTTTCTTACGTTGTTGACCTGTCCTCGATAACTTGTATGAGTGATTCATTATTCAAACTGGGCCTCTGTGATAGACTTCGTAGGTGGCTCCAACCCTTTACCTGTATCCCATCATTTTCAAGGCCTGCTATTAACTTCCTATCATTTCTCTTTTGGAACACTATCCAGCCACATCCTACAAAGCCCCAGAGAGCCAGCTTAAAAAAAAAAATGAGAAAGCACATTAAAGCGGAAACACGCCACGCCAGGCAAGGCTGTCCTGGACCAGTGAGTGTCCGACGGACAAGCAGCTGACCTCGACGGGAAGCAGGAGCCCAGCCAAGACCAGAACCATCCATCTATCTCAATCCAGTTACCTGCAATGTAAGCTGCTCAATGCGGAGGTTGCTTTACATCAAAACCTACCAGATCAGGTCTCATTTTCCCCACTCCAGTGACTGATCCAAGGGGTCCACCAAGCTAGACCAAACCTAGTTCTTCCTCAGAACATTTTCAACTGGAACTGGTAAAGAGATGTGCTCTTTTCCTTGTGTTGCCAAACAGGAAGTGCAGGAGCACAGCACTTTTTGCAACCTGGTGTCACTGCATGAAGAAAACCGTCTGCAGAAATAACAAGAACAACTCGAAAATACAAGGAAATGAGAGCAAGAGACGGACAGGATGAGAAGGCCCTTTTTGACAGTCTATCCATCTATGATTTACAGTTTCCTGTGAAGCCAAGTTTGATGATAAATCAACACATTTGGTTATAATCCATAAATTTGGAGTTTGGTTATAAATCAATACATTCCCATTTGGTTTAAACTCCTTCTAGTTGGGTTTCTATCACTTGCAATTCAAAGAGCCCTTACTCAAAACTATTTAGCCAATCGAGAAGAAATGAAGTGATTGAATTTACCTCCCACATAAAATATTCAATCAATAAACATTTGTTTAGGGTCACTCTAAATAAGACACAAGGTTAGGAGATGGGAGTCTGACCTTATCCTGAAAGGACTGATATTCAGATGGAGAAGGTAGATGGTACACCCATAACTGAGCCCTACAATCAGTGAGATCTCATGTCAGTCTTGGGAAGAAAGCAGGGCTCAGCTCACAGAAGAGGTCAAGAAAGCACTCTAGGTAAAGGTCAGGACTATAGCCTTATGTCGAGCAAAATATATTGTTCATTGCTTTGCTGATGCTCCCACAGCTGGAAGTTTTTCTTTAAATAATGTGGAACACAAAGGAAGAACCAAGGCCAACATTTTTTGATATGTACTGTGTGTCAGAAACTATATGACTATATATATAAAAACTATATAAAGATATGTATCTTTAAAATATATTTATATATTTATATATAGTTTATAAGTATATATAAACTATATAAGATATATATTATATATAATAAAAATATAGACTATCTTATATTTTATTTATTTATATATCTATATATTTATTTGTTTATATATAGTTTATAGGTATATATCTTTAAAATGTATTTTATGAAAGATTTGGATTACATTTTCACAGCAACTCTGGAATAGGGGATATCATATCACGTATTATTTCAGTAATTCATGTTATATGACAAAAGATATCTTTGGAAGAGGTAATTAACTTTGAATTTCTTTTTTCCTTTGGAAGAATACAAATATATATTTTAATTTTGTTTTTTAATTATATTTTATTAATTATGCTATTACGGTTGTCCTGATTTTTCCTCCTTTGCCCCCTTCCACCCTGCACCCCCCACTCCCTCAGGCAATCCCTCCACACTTGTTCATGTCCATGGGTGATTCATATAAGTTCTTTGGCTACTCTCTTACCTATACTGTACTTTCCATCCCCATGGCTATTCGGTAACTACCTATCTGTCCTTCTTAATCCCCTCACCTCTCACCGATTCTCCCATACCCACCCTCCCACCTCTTTATTTTTAACTTTTGGCATTTTAATTACAATGCCTCTTAGGGTGGCTTCTCACATCCATCTTGTTTGGGACTCTGTGCTTCCTGGACTTGCAAGTCTATTTCCTTCATCAAATTAGGGAAGTTTTCTTACATTATTTTTTCAAATAGATTTCCAATTTCTTGCTCCTTCTCTTCCCCTTCAGGTACCCTTATGAAGCGAATGTTGGATTGCTTAAAGTTGTCCCCGAGGCTGCTTACACTATCCTCATTTTTTTTTTTTTTTTTTGGATTCTCTTTTCTTCTTGTTCTGATTGCTTGTTTGTTGCTTCCTTATGTTCCAAATCATTGATTTGATTCCTGGCTTCATCCACTCTACTGTTGTTTCTTTCCCTATAAATTGTTCTTTATTTCATCTAGTGTATCCTTTGTTTCTGACTAGATATTTTTCATGCTGTTAAGTCCTGGCTAAGTTCCTTGAGCATCCTTATAACTAATGTTTTGAACTCTGCATCTGATAGATTGGTTATCTCCATTTCATTTATCTCTTTTTCTAGAGCTTTGATCGGTTCTTTCCTTTGAGCTATGTTTCTTTGTCTCTTTGTTTTGGCAGCCTCCTTGTGTTTGTTTCTATGTATTAGGGCTGCTTTGACTCCATGTCTTGCTAGTGTGGCCTAATGTAGTAGGTGTCCTGTAAGGTTCAATGGCACAGCCTCTGCTATCACCTGAGCTGGGTACTCGAGGTATACCCTTCACGCGTGGGCTGAGTACACCCTTCTCTTGTAGTTGAGCCTGATTGCTATTGGCAGATCAATGGGAGGGATTTACCCAGGCCAGTCAGCTGCAAGGATTGGCTGTTACCACTTAATGCCAACCACCACTGTCCATGGAGATCAGCTGTGCAGGGGCAGAGTGGTGGTGCTCCAAAGTGGTCTGTAGCTGTGCACTGGGTGTACTCTCTCCTGGAGTTTCCTGGGTGGTATAGGCCAAGATGAGCCCGCATAAGTATTTTGCCTGGAGCTACCCTTTCTGAGCTATAAAGCAATTTGAGATGGCTGCTACTTGGGCTGGGCTTGGAGATTTCCAGGTTTCCAGGTGAAGCCAAACTGTGAATCTAGGCTGGCTGCTGCTAGTTCCAGGCCTGGGGCTCACTGAGGCCAGTTGCTGCATGTTTGAGAAAAATTTAGGAAGTTGTGAAGCATGAGCTAAGACCATTAATGTGGAAAAGCAACTTGGATGGGCCCATCAGTTGGATGGGGCAGAGTCTCTGGGAATCTCCCAGATGGGAGAATCTCTGAGAGGAGAATCCCCAAGTGTTAGCCAGGTTGATGGAGTCTCAGATATGGCACCAGTCTGCCAGCTCTGTCAGGGGAGGGCCCAGAAGAGGGACAATGGCTTCTGCTCACCTTGATGCCAGCTGGACACCTCAGCCTCCCCCTGCATGCCCCTGGTGCCCCTCAGGCTGCATCCTGGCACCAGAGCCCAGAGGGAGTGAGTCTGAGGGAGTCAGTTAGGTGAGTTTGTGTGTGGGTTCTTTAAGAGGAAATGCTTGGGGCTTTATCAGTTTCTTCCACCACCAACTCAATCCCCAGTGTTTTTTGCAGCCAGAAGTTGTGGGAACTTATCTTCCTGGTGCTAGAACCCTGGGCTGGGGGCCTCATGTAGGGCTGAGACTCCTGGCTCCTACGATATCCCTCCCAAATTTTTATCCACTACACGTGGATGTGGGACCAGCCAGTTCCTCAGCTTCGCCACTCCTGCCATTCTGGACGGATGTGGCTTCTTCATTCAACTTGATTTCTGTCAGTTCTGAGCAATGGTTGTTCTGTATTAGTTGTAAGTTTGTTGAGGTTGTGCAAAGAGGCGAGCCATGCCTGCCTACACCACCATCTTGACAGAAAATCACAAATATACTTTAGAGGCATAATTAAATCTGATATGTAATATATACTAGGACATATACATATATCCATATACACTCAATTTATGTTAAGATATAATACAAAGTACGTTCTATAGTTTGGATATATATATTAGAATATACTAAATACATATTCTAGATATATAATTTTAAATTTAATGTTAAATTATTTATTCAATTTAATCTTTAACTTTTAATTTAACTTTAAATCGTTATTGACTTTAGAGTTCTGCAAAAGTTTGTTTTACATCTAAGGTTATAACTTAAGCTTCTTGGCACTGGTGCCTTTAACTAACTTCCAAAGAAATATCTTAGAGGCATTAATAACACTACAATTAAAATGTTATTAGATGAAATTAAAATGCATAAATTATCCCTCAGGTTAAAAGTTTAAACTTTCTGGTTCTCAGTGGGATTCCTGAGTTTATCTTCAGTATTTATGTACTTTTTAAAATTTATAAACATCACTTTTTCCCCAACCTTTTTAATGAAAATTTTCAAAAGGCTAGTACAACATGTGTTTTTAGCCATTATTGAGTATATACATATAAATGTTTTATATATATATATATATATATAATATATATATACACACACACACACACATTATATATGTGTGTGTGTATAACATGTTTATTTCTGGTTATAATCAACAAGGAAAAATAGTACAGAAAAATAAGGAAAATTGAAAGGAAAAAAGACTTTAAAATGTGAAAAGAGATGGAACCATGAGTTTCAGTAGAGAAATCAATGTTTCATAGGCGATGTTTTCTATTGTAACAGATGAAAAAGGGGGAAAAATGATTGGTGCACTGCTATTGTTCTTGCACCTGCTGTCGTTAATGTTCTAACTGATGACGATGATGGTAGGCATGTCCAGTGCGGCCTGGAGGTGCAGAAGCTTAGGTGTGATGAAGTCTGTTTTCACAACCATGAGAGTAGACTGTCATTCCCAAGCGAGGGTGAAGAGGGAAGGCAGATGGTTTATGCAGAGAGAAGATATGACATCTTGGAATTTCAGGAAAGGAAGCCCCGTAGACAAAGGTCCAGAGGTTGTTAGTCACCTGTTGTCTCTCAACTTTTTGATAGCATATTTCATTGTAAATTTTGGGCACTGCTGTATACTTTGACCAACAAAATCCACCTACTGACTATAGCTATGAAGAAGTCAGATGCTGATGTTTATCTGGGGTTTGGGATTTTGCCAAGTGTGTTCGATGCAGGGAGAGTGTGGACTGTGTCACTCTGTCCTCCAGGATTGGATGAGAAATAAATACCTGGGAGTAAACTGCACCAATCTCTCTTGAGATCTAAGCGATCACGTAATTTCTGTTGGGTATTTGTTAAGGTAAACACTGCACAATTGCACTTTTATGGGGTATCTAAAATAGCCAGACTCATGGGGGCAAGAAACAGAGTGGTGGTTGCTAGGGGCTTGCAGGAAGAGATGAGAATTCGTTGCTTAATGGGCATAATGCTTCCACTATGTAAGATAAATAAGTTCCAGAAATCCACTGTATGTCCTAGTATCTATAGTTGACGATATGGTACTGTGCACTTCAAAATGTATTAATAAGGTAGATTTCATGTTAAGTGTTCTTACCACACACAAAGAGAGGAAACAACCCATAAAAGAACATCAAATTTTTGGAGGTGATGAATATACTTTGTTCCTTGATTATTGCGATGGCATCCTTGGTATATAGGCATGTGTCCAAACTCATCAAGAGGTGTACGTTAAATGTGTATAATCTCTTGTGTATCGATTACGCCTTAGAAGAGATTTTTACAAAGACATGGTAAACAAGCTGCAGTTGGATTAGTTATTTATTTGAGAAAGCAGAGAATGTACATGCATGGAGGGAATAAAGCCGTGTGAATACACACACAGCATACACCAGAGATCATGCCCTCTTGACTTTCTAGAGCCTAAATTTATTACCTTAAGATTCCTTAATCACTGTCATTTTGCCCTTTGGCACATAGCTAATAAATCCTCCTTTAGGTTCTTAAACTACATCAAATGGCTTCTGTTACTTGGAACCAAATGAAGCCTAAGACACTTTGGAAACCATTCAATTCTCTTCCAGGATGGACAACCCCCTCCACACTATTATTGCTCTTTGGAGAGAGTCTAGTTCCCAGACTATATCAGCCTGCCTTGTCTACCAATAATTCTCTAATTGTTTTAAGTTTGGCAACCAGAAGTTTCAGTTGAGTGTAAGATGAATAGGCACCAGAAGGGTGGTATGGTTGCCGATGCAACTAACAATGTAAGTGATAGAGGTGTGTGTCCAGAACAAGGAAGAGCTGACATTAGCATACAGTTATCTGATTGGAGGGCCGGAGTGGAACACCCAGCAGCAATGTGTTGCATTAAACACAAGCTCTACGGAATCAGCAGGACTTTTCTCTCTCAGGGCCTAGAGCACAGGCGCCCAATAAATATGCGTTGAACAACTGAATACCATATTGCACTGAAAAGGTTTGTCATAATTGGGACTATCTCACTTGAAAATTTAGACAAATGGTGGAGAAATTTCTGTCCCTAAGTGTCTGAGAAGTAGGCTTATTTCCATTAGCTCAAGAGAGCAGAATTAGAAAATTATGTCTTCAACTTTTTGTTATCCTCTCACTCTCAGAACATCTTGTTATTTTTTTCATTGAGGACCTGAATGTTTACACTAAGCTGTGTAACCACATCCCAGCATAGGCCCCTTACCTTGTCCCACGAAATGCCATCTTGAAATAAAACAATGAGGAAGTAAGCGAGTCTTCGCCCAACAGGTTCTGCTCTAAGTGACAACTGATTTCTACACTCACACACACACGCACATGCACACATCCATGATAGTGAGGCTGACAACCTTAACCTTAATCATTTCCACGTAGCATACACGTATCCATGACGGATATTCAGTCTAGCTGATTATCCAGTGCACACCTGCTAGCATAATTAAGGTTAGAATATGATGTTTCGCTCAGGTACTAAACCCAAAACAGCTTAAACCAAGTGTAGCACCAGTGGTGGTCAGATGTCTTCAGGTTCTTGCACATCGTCCTCTTATTAAATCGAGCATTGTTACCTTCACTGAGGAGTCTTTTTCCCTCATCTTTGGTTGGTGATTTGGTGGGACCCAGGTATAACCTAGAAATCTGCATTTTTAACAAGTATTTAAGGTAGATGGGGGAAGTGGTAGGCAACACTTTGAGAAGCAACACCTTCATGAGAGAAGAAAGTGGAGCTAGTTTCCATATATTGGCTCATTAGAATGGTGCATTTTCATTTATGTTAAATGTTTCTAGGCTTCATTGGGCTCTATAGAAAAGCTAGTAAAAGTCCTATAGACATTTCCAGGCCAATCTTTTAATGTTGTAATAGGCAAAAATGCCACATTATTTAAGATTTATTTCTATGCAAATTCACAAAGCATTTAAAATTGTTTATTAGTCAACT
This sequence comes from Glossophaga mutica, assembly GCA_039655065.1. NCBI lineage: Eukaryota > Metazoa > Chordata > Mammalia > Chiroptera > Phyllostomidae > Glossophaga > Glossophaga mutica. The sequence goes on from CM077305.1 coordinate 5,607,439, forward strand.
GTAGATAAACAAGGTATAGACATAGCTTCTAATATATTATGTCTCTCCAATCCATACCTCAAATCATATCTAGCAATATCTTTTCCAGTGGAATCAATCCACAAAACTTATGTATTAAATATTCTTTATTTAGACATTTAAGAAAGAAATCAGAATAAGGCAGAAATACTAATTTGCCCACACTTCTAACAGTTTCTTCTCTTTGTTAAAAAAAAAAATTTTGTTTTATTTTTAGACAGAGGGGAAAGGAGGGAGAAAGAGAGGGAGAGAAACATCGATTTGTGGTTGCCTCTTGTGTGCCCCCTACCTGGCCCGCAACCCAGGCATGTGCCCTGAATGGGAATCGAACCAATGACCCTTTGGTTCCCAGGCCAGGTGCTCAATCCACTGAGCCATACCAGTCAGATCAGTTTCTTCTCTTTTTATTCCTGAATCTCCAAACATTTCTCCTCTATTTGGGAGAGCTCTTAAATTAACTAGTCTATTTTCTCTCTTTGCTCTTAATATGATTTCTCACTTGCATTCTCTCTCTCTAACTTCCTTCATTTTGTAAGCTCTCATTTATCTTCATAGTTGAGAAGGCTTTAACCTTTTTTTAAAAAGAGCGATTCCCTTAGTCAATCTCTGATCACCTTAATCTGCTGAATTTATGCTTATGAATGAATACGTGTCCCATTCGAAAGAACTCAAAGAGCTACTCCATGAGTTCATAATGATGAACAATAATAAGCATATACAGCGTTAAGTACAGTCCAGGTGCAAAGGGAAAGGATCAGGGGAAACCGTAAGAGAGAAAATGCATCGGCAAAGGGGCAGCCTGGGGCTGGGCTCACTGGGGTCCCTGTGAGTCAGGAAGACCGCCCCTGGGAAACGGACGGAGAGCCGGGGGGACGGGGACCTGAAGTGCGCAGCGAGCTGCAAACTCAGCCGAAGGCAGGATCGCCGTGCTTTTCCTGTACTGACTCAGGGGAATGAGAACAAATGACTTTTTCAGTCCTTCATAGAGAAGGAAAAAATAGCATGACAAGAAAATATTTGTAAAATAGAACATAGTTATTGTTGTGATTTTTATCCATGGTTGTCACTGGCATGTAAAAAAACCCAGACTTCTTTAACCCTTCCGATCACCCTCTAAGGTGATTGTAGTGGTCTGTTAAATTAATTAAGCACGAGGGCCCTGAGACTGGGCTGGTTCCAACACCTAGTCAGTAATCGATCCGAGACCGAAGCTTGAAACACCTCAAGGCAGAGAAATCAAACCCTAAGAACAAGCGATGAAAGCCAACTTTGTTTTTCCAAATAAGGCAAATGCGTCAACTATAGACATGCACATACTTGGTTTGCTTCGGCTTTTTGTCTGCAAAAGTCTTCCCATTCACTCCTGCCCATGGGTGCTTCTTCCGGTTTGGTGCTGCCCAATGCCACCTGATGCTTGCCCGGCTAAACTCCTACCCTTTGAATATGACTCAGTTATTCTTTTAATGGGTCTGTGTTTACAAAGGAGGAAACCGGCACTCAGGGAAGTTAAACAATGCATCCAAGATCCCATGGATACTGTGTGGAATTTCAGTGTTTAAACCTAAAATTCATGTCTATTTTTTCTGCCAAAGAAAGAACTAGAGAATCATCAATTCACAGGACCTGAAAAAAGAAACTGCAACCTTGAATATATGGAAACTGTACTTTCTAAGATTCATTTATTCTTTCAAAATTCCTTGAGCAGCATTAAATGCTCCCATGGGTGCTGTAGGTTCTGGGAAAATAGCCACGGAGAAGACAGATAAAACATTGACAATAAACTCTGTGTGCCTCTGATTGATATCTAGTTCTATTTTGATTTGCTTTACCTCCAGTAAAGTAGTTGAAGTAAAATATGTCATGCCTGAGGAAGCTAATAGAAGAGACTAGAAATGAAGATATTTTAGAAAATAACCGATTGAAAATACACAGTAAGACGTAATGTTACCCAGAGCCAAACTTCCCCTTTGCCTGCACTTGTGCCAACAAAAGTAACTGGTGGTAATGACGAGACTGGGATTACCATTAAGGAAGTGACGTTCACCTTGTTTCACCCTCTGTTCCACCAGGCTCAAGAAAGGCTTTTAAGAAGCTCTAGCTAATAAACAGTGGAGTTGTAGAAATTCGTATTTAGTCCACCCACTTTGAATCCTTTCAACAGCCAGGCAAAAAAAAAAACAAAAAAAAAAAACCCACATAAATATGTAAATGTTTAGGATTCTCCAAGGAGCTGAAAAAATATATCAAGAAAATGGAAAAAGAAAAGTTTGTGATCTTCTATTTAGTTTTACCCATTGTTTTCTTCCCTTATTTATTTTATGTTGCTAAATTTCTAAGGATTTGTTATGGCAGCCACAGAAAAGTAATACACTCACTCATCACTTTTTTTTGAAAATTTGTGTCTGAAACTAGTATTAATTCCAATTTCTGTATCAGTCAGAATTCTTAATCAGAATTCATAGAAACTTGCCTGGCTTATTTCGCTTAGCATAAGGCTCTCCAGTTCCATCCATGCTGTTGCGAAGGGTAGGAGCTCCTTCTTTCTTTCTGCTGCATAGAATTCCATTGTGTAAATGTACCATAGTTTTTTGATCCATTCGTTTACTGATGGGCACCTAGGTTGCTTCCAACACTTGGCTATTGTAAATTGTGCTGCTATGAACATTGGGGTGCATAGGTTCTTTTGGATTGGTGTTTCAGGGTTCTTAGGATATAGTCCTAGCAGTGGAATTGCTGGGTCAAAAGGTAGATCCATTTTTAGTTTTCTTAGAAAATTCCATACTGCTTTCCACACTGCTTTCCACTGGTTGTACCAGTCTGCAGATACCATATGATCTCACCTTTAACAGAAACCTAATCAACAAAACAAATAAGCAAAATATAACCAAAGACATTGAAATTGAGAACAGACTGACAGTCACCAGAGGGGAAAGGGGAGGGAATTTCAGGGGAAAAGGGGAAGGGATTAGAGCAACAAGTATAAAAGACACATGGACAGAAACTGGGGGTGGGGGATTGGAAATGGGATGGTGGTGGGGAGGGCTGGGGCGGTGGGCTGGGATGGGAGTAGAAGACAGGAAACTGTACAAGGACAACAACTAAAATAAACAAATAAATAAAATAACCCACCAAAAAAAAAAAAAAGAATTCATGGAAACTTATTCAGGGTGATGTAAGTTGATTATGAATGTGGATTTTTTGGAGATACTAGGTAGCTCTCAAATCAAGTGAAAGGAAAAAAGAGGTTCAGAAAATAAGAGAGAACAAAAGTTAAACATCACGTCCTGATAGCAGGGCTGAGAGCACTTGAGGAAGACACTGCTCCCCCTCTCGGGGAACAACATGGCTGCCCCATCGACTCTGCCAGCTCCCGACACCACCCCGCACAGTCTGACCCCAGCGCCCCAGCAAGTGCTTGCAAATGCCACCACCACCATGACTAGAAAATAGTCTCCAGTCACTCTTTTATGTCACCAATGCCTTTTAACTCAGCATTGAGAAATGGATGTGCTTGCATGGCTGTCCCCAGCTTAGGTGCGTATCCCTGAGTGGCCCTTGCTGATGGGAAAATGACATCTGCTATTTTCAAGCATAAAAAGAGATGAGATCTGTCAACTGCCGTTAGCAGGGAGTACTCCCAAAGGGAGAGAGAAGGAGTTTTCAAAGGATGGGCAGACGCACGTTTGATATACCCCTGCGACTCAGTTCACTTGCCTAAAACTTTTGGAAGGCCTCCCTGAGGTCCCTTCAGATCCCTGCTACAACTTTTCCTTTCCTCAAGCTCTTCAATGGAGGCCTCAGGAGTCATAGACTACATGTTGATAATATTGGGTTAAAATATCCATTTTGCCTCCTCTCCAGTAAGTCGATTGTATCATTAGAACAGAGATGGCAAAGCACAAAAGTGAAACAAATATAATAAAGAATGTCCTCTTTTAATCTCAAGTCAGGTGACCTTGGGTATGACTCTATTTAGCCTTTTTGCATTTGTTTCGTCAAGTGTAGAAAAGGTAATGAGCCTACCTCAGATTGGTATTGATTGGTTAATATGGTATCAGAAAGCTATTTAGAGAGGCTAAATATAGAAGTAAGAAGAATCTGAGCCGGTGGTGGACAGAGAGCGTACCGGAGTTGTGTGTGTAGAACTTTCACAGCCCAGATACTGCCACCCGAAACCCTGCATGTGGCATGCAGCCTGAGTAACTACTCAGGTCTCCCTAAAATTCCTGTGTTGAATCCTGAGCCCTAATGTGATGCTGTTAGCAGGTGGGGCCTGCAGGAGGTGTTTCGGTCACAAAGGGGGACTCTCACGAGTAGAAGCTGTGCCCTATTCAAAGGGTCCCCAGAGAACTGTTGGTCTTTCTGCTGTGCCCTCGTGAGGGCACGAGGAGGAGTCAGCAGTCCACAGCCCGGAAGACGGCCTGCACCATGTCCTGACCATGCTGGCCCTGACCTCCGATTTCCCAGGCTCTAGAACAGTGAGACATTGTTGGGAACCGTCCTGCCTGGTTTCAGGAGTTGTGACCCCCCATGGCTAAGGCTGAGTGAGTGACCTTTGGACTGTGAGCCACTAAAGAAGACAAAGCTTATCTCACTTCTGCTTCATCCATAACTGGCCCCCAGCGCTTGGTTGGTTAGCCAATGATGGGTAAGATTCTCTCAAGGAGGGGTTGTCTAAGACAGGCATGACCACATGGAAGGCCCTCAAGGAAGGACTCAGGGGGCTGCAGCAAAGAGGGGACGATGGACCCTCACCCCCAGCTAGCCTGATGTAGCCTGAGTCCTCATTCCGTCTGGGAGAAGTTTCCTTATCTCTTGGCTTCCTGGCTCTGCTCCACTTAAGCCTGAAACTATGACGGAGGGCAGTGCAGCTCTGTGCTGGCTAGGGAGGGCTCCCCAGGTGATCTGGCATAAGAAAGAATTCATAAAGTCCTGTGAAACTTGCTTTGCTAAGCGTGCTCTCATTTAAATGATAAGGGTCTGAGCCGGAAATGAGTTTGTCTCCCAAAGTTTTGTAACCCCTTTGCTGACAGACCCTGTCTCAGATTGAGCCCTCAGAGTTCTTTGCATGTTATCTATTGTTTGATCCTTGCTGCCTGACAATGATTGATGAGCTTTACCTGTATTCCTGTGTATTACGGACCTAATGAAAGCCATTGAGGAAGGGGCTCTTGGCCCTTCTCCTTTGAGAGACTGGCCACCTCTCCTCCCCAAGGAGATCATGTCTTGGTAGACTTATTTTCATCCGTGGCAGATAGATGGGGCTCTGTGGGCGGAGCCCTCCCCCCACAAGACATCTGTTTCTGTTGTCTGTAAGTTCTTCAGGCTGTGGTACTCTGTTATTGCGGCTCAGATTGACCAAACCCATATGTTAACAAATCCAAGCAACATGACAAAAACACAGCTAAAAGTGTGTTGCTATAACACCATTTAAGCCCTCTTGCTTAAAGTAAACTTTTAAAACTTATACAGATAATTTTATATATAGATAATATAAGTACTATATTATCTATATATTATCTATCATGATATATTTATAGTATCTATTTATATAGATATAGATACTATAAATATATCATGATATATTTATGAAATGCATATATATCTTCCTTATGAAAAAAATATATTTTCTCTGTTTTTTTATCCATCCTGAATTATGGTTCTCCAGATAAATTGTCCCTTGACTCAACTATTTTCTAATCTCCCCAATTATTAATTTTCTTAAAAGAACACGCTACGATACGTGGCTCCCATGACACTTTTCTTAAATGACCTGTATAAAAGGAGCTGATTATTTAACTAAGAGGAGGCAGCGAGGTAACTTAGATCATTTTTATATTGTTTAAATACAACCCACGTGGACTCCTAACTACCCCACCCCACGAAATTAAATAGGATGACATAAAAAATAAGGTACAATGATGGATGGATAGAAGAATGAACCGGTGGATGGATAACTATTAATTTGTAAATGTTAAGACAAATATAAAGGATGCTAGAGCTCATAGAGCACAAAACCATCATCATTTGGGAGATTATTATACTCATAAATAGTTTTTGTGTGAATAAATGAAATGAATTTGACAAATAAAATCAAACTCGTGAAGGAGAGCAACTGCTAATTGGCATAGGTAGTCAGTAGCAGAATCACAGCTGAACTGAGGTGTCCTGACTCCCGAACAGGTGACCTTTTTTGTTTATTAGTGTGTGTTTACATTTGGGTACCTAGTCCATGGGCTCGCTTTGGCAGCATACATACTAAGTAACTAGTCCTAGTCTCAGACACACATGTGCACCATGGTTGACAAAGTCCTAGTGGATTTTGAAAGACGTGGTCTCACCACCTCCAGCTATGATCATTTCTAATCTACCCTGACTAAGTCTTATCTTTCCCATTTACTCGTCAGGATGGCCTCTTGCTCAGTGCTCACGTGTACGTACGTGTGCACTTGTCTGGGCTAAGGCCTGGGGGGGCTTAGCTCTCCCCCTATTCCCATTCCTACTTCAGGTTACATTCTGATATCCAAAAAGTTTGGGGCTGTGTTTCAGAATGCAGCATATTTTAGATTTTAAAAAAATGTATTATGTGTATGTGCATGTAATATGTTACACCTCTGAAGTGGCATGGCTGTGCCCCATAGGCAAACATACTAACATATCTGAAGTGAAATGCATGGACAATTGCCACAAATGGGATGAAAAAAGACTATGGATACGTCAATTCAAGTCAAGTGTTTCTGTTAAACTATGAACAAAATTTTTTTCAGATCTCTTACATTGCAAAATTGCAAATGAGAGATCGTGGGTCTAAACTTGCACCCTGGGTATCTTAAAGTGCTCGGGGGAAATGAGGAATGTTTCACAAACATGCTGCATCATCTTCAGGTCTGATGAGTCTCCATTTGTACGGAGGAGAAAATGAGAGGAAGTTGACGTAGATTATGGAAGAATTTAGATGAATGGAAAGTAGGGCTTTCCCCCTAAATTGTTCCCTCTAGACCAGCCATTGTGTAGGGTTAAGCAATGTGCTTGGCCCATAGTATGTGCTGAAAAAAAATTTAGCGTAGAAAAAAATGGCGTGAGTGACTTACCAAAGAAGCTCTCCTGCCCCCGCTGGTGACCACTCCAGGTCCCTTTAGGGTTGGTCAGGATGTCGTTCCCCCCAGAAGAGTCTGCAGCCGTCCCCAGGTGGGGTAAGCATGCGCGCGGTCTATGTGCCCACAATAGTCCTCGTCCGCTCTCAACACACCACGTTTCCACACTGTGCGTGCATATCCGTTCCCTTCCCCGTCTCTCACTCTTTGAGAAAATCACTGAAACTTTTAACCTCTATTGGCTATCGGCATTCAGTCGGTTCTTTATCATTGAGTGATTCAGTAGTTCTTATCGAGTGAGTAAGCAATACGCTGTTCATTGAATAGGCATACTGACAAATGTAACGGCACTTTCTACTCGATCCGGTGCAGAAGTTTGACGTTCTTAGAAAAGAATGAATTTGAGTCTACGATAGTCTCTGCATGGCAGCCGGGAAGAGAGGAGCGGAGCGCCTTCAGTGAGTGGATGAAGGCAGAGCTAGCACCGGACAGGTCTTGCTCCCAGACGTTACGAGGACGGAAGTCAGGTATCAGAACCAATGCGCCTCGGCAGGCCTTCGCTCCAACCCTCTGCTTCCACGGCCCCTCAGGAACCTGCGTCTCGGTCAGTCGTTTCCCTTCTCCAACCCCCTCTGAGTGACTTGTCTCACTTCATCTCAGCTTCGTATTTCTCCTCGTTCATGTCTTCTAAAACGTTGTGATTTGGGGGTATCTATTTTCTAGGGAAAATTTTTTTGCCTCGGTCATATTGTTTTTAATAGCAAAAAAAAAAAAAAAAAAATCAAAAGATAATATCTTACCTTGCCACACCAGCCAGGGCCACTGTTCATTGTTTTGATTTTCCTCTTTTTCTTAGATAAGTCCCTTTAACATTTCATATAATAAGGGTTTGGTGATGATGAACTCCACATATAATATCATTCTTAAATTATTTATATTATTTTTTGGAAGCCTCCATGGAGTGGGAATAATTATTATTGATTTACCATGAGAGTAAGTAGAATTGTCTGGGTGGTAATGCCCTAGAAACCAACTTGGCTAGTCTTGGGGGTGATTAAAAGTGATCTTTTCAGAATTTCAATTTCAGACTTTCTCACAGAGTAAATTATAAGGATGCACCTTGGGAACTTGAAGGAAGTAATGAGGCTTTCATTTCCATATGTCAGATTGGCTTTTTCTTAGTGTAGTTATTGTCAGAAAAGGTCATGAGCTAATTTCTAAGCTCGTTCAATGCAGAGAATAAGACCCTGAACAACATTTTCCAATAAGGGCACAAAAAGGAAGTCAGCGCTGAGGGGAGTTTGCTTACAGAGCCTCTTTCAAGCTTGCCACGATTCTGTAGGACTATTTGAGTGCATTTATGCCAATGGAAAACAGGCTTGTGCAGACAAGGATCCTCCTTTACAAATGACAGGGCATTGTCCAGCCACGTATTATAGAATTTTCACCCATGGGAAGCCATTTACTACACCAAAGATTTGGAAAACACATTTCGAGAGAACCTGCTTTTTATAGTGTCCTAATCAAACTGCTCATTTCTATTGAAGTTCACTAACTCTCTCCAGCTGGATATCTTCATGAATTGCTATTTGAGATCAGGATTCTAAAGTTAGAAGATCTCATTTAGAAATACTGTGTAACTGGCCTGCACATGCTATGGACCGGACCCTACAGCTAACCCCCAGTAGAGACATCTTATAAATCTGAATGGTCTCAGAGTCCCAAGCTGCGTGACACTCACCATTTCATCTTTCTTCTTCTCAGTTATGTGACACTAGTCACATGCTCTTGGCGTCTTCTGAGGTCCCATGTGCTTCAACATTGGTGATGTTTTAAAAACTAATCCCCATCTCCATTCTAGGTTCAGGTGCAGGCACAACTTTACATGGACCAGGATTTTGTTCCCTAAGAGGACAAGTGTTGATGGTGGATAACCCTGCCGTTTCGTACAGGAGTGACCTCTAATGGACCTTGTTGCGGCAGGTGGCCACAGAGCTGGTATGGGCATCTCTGAATATGCCTGCCAAGTCCTCTATCTAGTAAGACGTGGTCCAACCTTTAGGCTTCGTAAAAGCCTGATTCACCTGTTCAACACACTGTGTGCACCTGGAGGAAATTATTTGTGCCACCGTGTTATCCATAAGATTTGGAATGGCGTGTAGAAGAATGATGAAACTAAATGTGTATGGAGCTATTTCAGTTCTGCGTGCAGGGTGGGCATGGTGATCAGATTTGAAAACAAATGTAGAAAATATTTTTTTATTTGAGAGGGAGAATAAATATAGAACTCTCAGATAAAGATGCTCTTTATTTTTATTCCCAAGATTATTTTAGTTTCAATCAACTTCAGAATAAATGCATTTAAAACAAACAAGTAATCTCCCACTCCTAAATTCACACAGCACCCAACAAAATCCATCATTCGAGTTTATAAATGGATTAAATGAGCAGTAAAACCGACTTTCCATAGTCCAGGAGACTTCAGATAATGTACATTTTCCATTATTTAAGTCATTAAATTCATAAACTTGCCAAAACAATGTGTCACTTAATTTGAAAAACCAAGAGTTTACTTTACATTAAGAAATACTTATAAAATACATTTCATTTCCCCTTTAGAATAATTTGTGACTTAAAAGCTATTTCATCAATTCCCTTGGTATTTTTTCCTAATTCTAAGTGTGTTGGGCCACTATAATGTCATCATCAAGTGAGACAGTGCCTCACTTGATCCAAGGAAGCCAGAGACAACAGCCAGGAAAGAAGCAGTAAATTAGAGTCAATTACTGAGAAAGTGGATATAAAGAAAACTGAGTATAAATAAAACTGATTAATAAACAACATAGGGAATGAAAAATAAAAAAAAAGTTTGTCAGTACTCATCATTCAAACAGAAATATAATGCTAACTTCAGGACTTTAAAACAATTGCATGTCAATCAAATTGTGTGGTAAGACATTCTCTCTTTTATTTAATGCATCATTATTCATGTTACTCATCATCAACAAAGAAAAGAACAAAATTTGATCTTAAGTACACTACTAAACACTTCACCTCTGTTAACTCATTTAATTCTCTCAACACTAACATATGATATCACCTCCATTCTTAAGATGAAAAAACTAACGAAATTAAAAACCAAAGGGTATTTTGGGAACACATGGGACTAGAAATACAAATTCTGGCCATGTTCATCTTGTATTAAAATATAGAAGAATAATATTGGAAGCCATATAAAGGACTAAATCAAAGACATGAAATGATAGTGGTTGGGTCTAGGTCACTAGAAACTGGAGTAAAGGGAAGGGGATGGATTTAGGATGCGTTTTAGAAGAATTTCACATTTAGAATGTACAGAACTGGCTGATGGTTTAGATGTCGGAGAAGGGCAGGAGGGAGAGAAAGATTCTCCCGTATGTTGTAACTTCTCAATAAATAATTTGTGAGTGAATGAATGAATGAATGAATGAGTGTTGGAATGAATTATGTGGCTCTATCAAGGAAATTTGCCAGGTTAAAAGCTGTTTCAAAGCAGTAAACTCTAAGGTTAACAGCTTCCTCTTGATTTCTATCATGTTAATAGCTTAATTCTCCAGCTAGCTGAAGGTTAACCTCAATAGTTGAATTACTGGATCTTCTCAGAAAGCAAGAGTTCATTCTCTCTCTCATACTCGCCTCCTGAATGGGTTGTGAGCAAACCGGAAGCAGTGACTCCATTTCCACTTTGACCTTCAGGTCCTTTGGCTGACAGCCTGTATACTAGCTAAGCACTGTGGAGAATGTCTCTTAGTTTTTACTAAGCTTCTAATATATACTAATATATACATGCTAATATATCTAACGTATTACAATATTAGAAAGTATTAGATCAGAAACATTCTAATTCTAATTAGAATTAGAAACATTAGGGTGTGTATTATGGTATTCTATTAGAATACATTAGAATACATTAGCATATTAGAATACATAGGGTATTCTAGTAACGAACTATAGAAATGATCCCTGAAAGTATAGTCTTAGGGTATTCTAATGTATTAGAAATATTAGGGTGTGTATTGTAAAATATCTTAAATCACCTTGGAGGAATGAAAGATCAGGGTTTGAAATTGGTGCCTTTGTTACATTGAACCAAATAAATGGGATTTTCTTTTTTAATATATTTTATTGATTGTGTTATGATAGTTGTCCCAATTTTTCCCCTTGGCCCCTTCTACCCAGCAGCCACCCCCCCCCCACTCCCTCTGGCAATTCCCCCTTAGTTCATGTTCATGGGTCATGCATGTAAGTTCTTCAGCTTCTCCATTTCCTATACTGTTCTTAACCTCCCCCTGTCTATTCTGTACCCACCAGTCTGTACTTCTTAATCTCTGCTGCACCTTTTCCCTAATTCTCTCCCTTCCCCTGCCCAGCTGATACCCTTTCAAATGATCTCCAGATCTTTCATTCTGTTTCTGTTCTGATTGTTTGCTTAGTTTGTTTTCTAGATTCAACTGTTGATAGTTGCGCATCTATTGCCATTTTAATGTTTATAGTTTGGATTTTCTTCTTTTTCTTAAATAAGTCCCTGTAACATTTCATATAGTAATGGCTTGCTGATGATGAATTTTCTTTTAGCTTCACCTTGTCTGGGAAACATTTTATCTCGCCTTTGATTTTAAATAATAGCTTTGCTGCATAGAGTATTCTAGGTTGTAGGTCTTTGCTTTTCATCACTTTGCATACTTCTTGCCAGTCCCTGTTAGCCTGCAAAATTTCTTTTGGGAAATAAACTGACAATCTCATGGGAACTCCTTTGTAGGTAACTGTCTTTTTTCTCTTGCTACTTTTAAGATTCTCTATCTTTAACCTTTGGAATTTTAATTATGATTTGTCTTGGTGTGGTCCTCTTTGTGTCCATTTTGTCTGGAACTCTCTGTGCTTCCTGGACTTGTATGTCTATTTTCTTCAACAAATTAGGGAAGTTTTCTTTCATTATTTTTTCAAATAGATTTCCAATTTCTTGCTTCTTCTCTTCTCCTTCTGGTACCTCTACAATGTGAATGTTGGAACACCTGAAGTTGCCCTAAAGCCTCCTTATCCTATCCTAATTTTTTTGGATTCTTTTAAATTCTCACTGTTCTGACTGAATGTTTTTTTCTTCCTTATGTTCCAAATCATTGATTTGATTCTCAGCTTCATCCACTCCACTGTTGGTTCCCTATAAATTTTTCTTTATTTCACTTAGTATAACCTTCATTTCTGCCTGGGTCTTTTTATTGCTGCTGAAGTACCAGTAAGTTCCTGGAGCATCCTACTAATTAGCGTTTTGAATTTTACATCTGATAGATTATCTCCATTTTGTTTGGTCCTTTTTCTGGAGTTTTGTTCTGTTCTTTTGTTTGGGCCATACTTCTTTGTCTCCTCATTTTGGCAGCCTCCCTGTGTTTGTTTCTGTGTATTAGGTAGAGCTGTTTTGACTCTGTCTTAGTTGCATAGCCTGTTGTAGAAAAGCACACTAGTAAGATGGAAGGGGTGGGAATTTAGGTAATTGCCAGGGCAAGGCAATGCATTTAAACCAGATTGATGGAGTCTGCAATATGGTTCACGCTCTGTGACTTTGTGTGGGGGAGGGTTCAGAAAGGGGACAGTGCTACCGCCTGGCCTCTGGAGATTTGTCTGGGAGGAAACTGTCCCCCAGCACTCGCCCTGGTGCCAGACCCTTTAGTTTTTTTCCCATGTGCCGCTGATACCCTTCCAGCTGCTGCTCCAGTGATGGATACCAGAGCAAATGAATCTGTGTAAGTCTTAAATCCATTACAGACTCATTAAGATGAGATGGCTGAGAATCCCACAGTTTCTTCCAGCACCCCAACCCCCTCTGGTTTTTATAACCAGAAGTTATGGGTACTTATCTTCCTGGCACTAGAACCCTGGGTTGGGTAGTCTGGTGAGGGGGGCTGGCATCCCTCTCTCCCAAGGTATCCCTCCTGCTTTTTACTTACCACATATGGGTGTGGGACTGCCCATTCTCAGTCTCATATCTCTGTGCCTCTCCACCCCTCCTACCCATCTGGATGAATGTGGCTTCTTTAGTTCCTTGGTTGTTGGACTTCCATGCAGCTCAATTTTCTGATAATCTGGGTGACAGTTGTTTTGTAGTTTAGTTGTAATTCTTGCTCTGGTCCTGTGAGGAGATGAGCCATGTTTGCCCATGCCTCCATCTTGATTGGAATTCCTACTTGTAGACAGGATTTTCTTAGTGAAATTAGGAATATGAATAAGATTCACATAAAAAATAAATTTTTTATCTTTCACTGCCTTGCTTACTTTGCTTAACATGATGCTCTCAAGTTCCATCCATGCGGTTGAAAGACAAATACCATATGATCTCACCTTTAACAGGAAGCTAATCAACAAAACTAACAAACAAGCATAATATAACCAAAGACACAGAAATTGAGAACAGGCTGAAAGTCACCAGAGGGGAGAGGGGAGGGAATTACAGGGGAAAAGGGGAAGGAATTACAGGAACAAGTATAAAGGACACATGGACAAAAACTATGGGGGGGGTGGAAATGGGAGGGAGGAGGGGAGGGCTGGGGTGGTGGGTTCGGGTGAGAATAAAAGACAGAAAACTGTACAAGATCAACAATTAAAATAAAAATTAAAAAATAAATAAATTTTTTAATTAAAGATAACACAGTGTGAAGGCATTAAAGTGCTCTATGACCAAGAGAAATGTGGCTGATTGAATTTATTAAAAGGTTTATAAAGATCTGTCTTTTAGATGTGTGGTTGAAGGATTTGGGCAATTGAAACCCATGAATTGACCTGATATGACCTTTCTTATTTTAGCAATGGGCTAATGATTTCATAATCTCATCATTTCCTTAAATTTTAGAATAAAACCGTGAGATATGAGTGATTGTAAAGGACATTTTCATTATCCTGCCTTACTTATCCAGATTATTTAGAAAAATATGTACTGATACCTGTCACTTTCAGAGTAGAATCATAGAGTTCCAGTGTGTTACAAAAGAAAGACTGAACTTCTCTAAACTAGAGCTGTCTGATAGGAGTTTTTAAGATGAGCCACATATATAATTTAAAGTTTTCTGGTAGCTCTATTAATATAAGTAAAAAGTGACCAGGCAACATTAAATTTAATTATATATTTAATTAATGTTTCCAAAATATTACCACTCAACATGAAATCTATATTAAAAACTATTGAGATATTTTACATTCTTTTTTGTGACATGGGTAACATAGTCTTCAAAACCAGGTGCACATTTGGTACGAAAGCATGTCTCGGGTCGAGCTAGTCACAGTTCAAGTGCTCAGTAGCCACGTACGGCTAGTGATGACTATGCTGGAAAGTGCAGTCTAATTCCTAGTTAAGTGAGGAAGAAAATCAGACCCTAAATAAATTAGTATATTTGGCTGAAGTCCCAGAACGAGCACTTTCCAATCTGACTCACAGATCTCACTCTTACACCACTGGTCTTACGAATAATAGTTGTTGACTCCTTCTAAACATTTATCACATGCCAAACACTGTTCCAAGCCATTAACACACATTAACCCATTTAATCATCAACACAATGAAGAAGGTCCTGTTTTCTGTATTGTATCGATGAGAAAACCAAAGCTTGAGAAAAGTTAAGTCTGACTAACGGTACAAGCCCTGCACTGGCACAAAAAAGATTTGAACCCGAAGATTCTGCCTCCAGTTTCTATTCCTGACCATGATGGTTTTCTGGCGAAGGGTAAAACAAATGACTGTGTTTTATAGTTGAAGGTAAAGTACAGAACAGGACTGTCAGTCAAAGGCAGTACATGCCTAATGTCTTCATCAATAATAATGTTTGCTGTACTCAGCTGAACTCCTGAAATAATGTTGTTCCAGGGGCTGAAAGCATCCTTTTCAGCAAATCCCTGCATTGCTGGAAAACCACACTGTTCTGGGTGAAGTGTCTGGCCCTCTTTCCAGACGAGCTTCACGATATTTCATCTCCCCTGTCTGATTTGTTAATTGGTGGATTTCTTCTCACCTATTGTTTTGGTTTCTGTTTGTTTGCTTGCTTTGATATTATTGTAGGACAGCAATGGATTTATTTTTCTTAGTAGCTCAGGCCATTTAATAAACATAGCAGTTAATACAATTTCTCTACATATTTACTTCTGTTACCTCTGTCCTGTTACTGAATGTAGATATACATTGTGATATTTTTGCTATACAGGAAATAATCAACTGATGGACTTGTAACAAAATTAGTGTATTTGATATCTTGATATATTTAAATAATTGATAAAGGCCTAATAACTTCTCTATAAAAAAAACTAATCTGACATATTAACATATTTACAAAATTAAAGTTGCTATATCATGCACCTATCCATGTTGGAAACTCCCAAGGTTAAAGTATTGGGGTCAGGTGTAGGGGTGATTTCTTGTGCATTCCATTCACTTACATCAGGTGTTGATGTTAAGCTTTTCCTCTTCCCCCTGCTCTGTGCACTCACATGTAAAAGCTCCATCACACAAAGTCCATTGCCCTTAGTTCCCCATTTTCCTTTCCCAGTTTAGGGAAAAGGCTATATAGATGGAACTAGTCATGACTATAGAGGTTTGCTCATCATTGGTGGTTTCAGAAGTAAAAATGGATCCCAGCCTGGTCCCTGCTGACCATTATTACACCAGACACCCCCCTTACCTTCTGAGGGTTGGTTTTAATGATGTTCTTCTTCTCATCACACAGCCTTCCACCTAAGGTGTTAGATTCAAGGGAACTGAGACATCTGTTGAAGGAACGACAGCTCTCATAGACTACGTTCACTGTCAGGCAGTGACTCCACCTGATTAAGTCAAAAGACCATAGAGTTCCTTCATTTTAGAGAGCGTCTAGAACTGTTCTCTCTCTTGACCACATTGTTTCAAATATGGCACAGGCTGCCACCATTAACTAAAGGATTTTTTTCCTCAGTTTTAACTCGAAGATAAAATGATAATGTTTGCTTCAAATGTTCTACTCAGGCTTTCCTGTTAAAAGTCTAGCGTACATGGACTTTTTAAAATGTGGCCGTGCAGATGTAAGTATCCCAGTGTGGGATGCACCAACACAACCCTGGGTCCACTGATTGGTACGGTGTATTCTGGGGTCGTCCTTCTGTAGGAAGCCTCATGACTGTCCTGCCACGTCTGAACTACATTTCCCTGTTATGGCTTTTAAAATTCTTGTTCCTGCTATGCTGCATTTCATGGGAGCAAAATAGTCTGTATTTGAGAAAAATTAGTGTGTGATCTCTACAGGCGCTGAAAGGCAGATCACAGGATTGTTACCAAATAATAACACTGTCATACTCTCTCTTAGCCTCATTTAATCCCCTCTTTTCCTTTAGTATGAGACTCCTATTCTTGTCCTGAAAAGCTTGAGTTCCGCTTATAAACCCTAGTGTAAAATTGCATTGAAATGTCAATTGACACAGAAAAAAAACAAAGTGAACTGTATGATATTTTTATTATCTTAGAAGTACTTATGGTCTTAGTTTCCTCCAGGCTTAGAAGTTATAGATTCTGTTTAAAAATTTTGTCTTCAATACTACCAGGAAGGTTATGTTTAAAAGACTGTTATTGTGCCTCTTAAATATTTGTGCCAGTTCCTTAAATGGTATTGTTATAGTTAATTAGGTAAGTACAGAAACGAGGACTGTTATTGTTATTCTCTTTATAATGCACAACCAAAGCCCAGGGTCACTCATACCATTTCCCTGATCAGAAACATCCTCTCACTCCCCAAATACCCACAGAATAAACTGTAGATCCTTCTAGCTGTGCCAGGCCCCAATAATGTAATTTGCACGATACCACCTGGCTTATCTCCTGGTTGCATTCCGTACACCCTAGTTAATCTTATTCTTCAAAATATTGGGGAATAAGATTAAAGAGCCTCCCTTGATAACTTGTGCTCCTATTAAACATTCTTATCTTACTCAAGTGTCTTTCTGCTTTTTAACCAGAGAGCTAAAATGTTCTAAGTAAATACCCTGCTTCCAGTCAAGACTAGGTTAACTGTGGTAAAGAGAATAGACTGCATCCATAGAATTCCTCTGTTAAATTTGCACGTAAATCATGCATTGTTTACCATTCCACTGAGAATCCCCCCACACACTACACATTCTCAATACTGACACCATGATGATAGAGTCCATTCTGAAATTGTCTCTTGTTCTCAGAGAGCACAGTGTTCATTTCTGTAGGGAACCGTTTCGCACAGCTTGGAAATGTAGCTCAGCACTCACGTGGAAAACCCGTGGGGAGTGAGGTCAGCACACAGGACCCACACCCACGGATAGGTTTTCCTGTGAGGAATGAAGCCTGCATTGTACCTAGGCTGCTACGAGACTGGCTTTTGCTAAAATTCCCTTACCCTGAATTGAGGCAGCAAGGGCTTACTGCGACTTCCTAAAATCTGAGCTAAACCTCCCCAGTATGGAGCGTTACCAGTCCAACCACTTTTCCCTTTACATTTGGAAATGTCCTTCTTCTTTAATGTAATTAGCAACATCCTCTCCCTCGTTATCTGTACAAGGTAATCCCCTGCAGCGAACCTGCGCATAGTAAATGAGGACTGTCCTCCATGTAATGTACCCAGAGAAGCAATAAAAGCCTGTCCAGGCAGGGGCCAGCGCCCCCTCTCTCTCTCTCTCAGAGAGCGGCCACGCCATCCCTTTTTCTCCACAGGACTTCTGTAGTCCGTGTATCTGTTCACGAGCAGCCACAACACACACCGATCCTGCCGGCCAGGGTCCGCATCACATTCCTTCTTCACCCCAGTGCCCAACCAGCGTTGCTGGTTGGCACCTGTCACAATATACTTGTATTGTTCCTTGTGTCGTAGAAAGCCCGCCCTACATGCGATGTTAGGCTGATGAGAAGACTTCAGTGACGAAATTTTTAGAATAATAGGTTAATTGCTTTAAAAATAATGTTTGAAAGTTGTATGCCACAACAACAAACACAGCAAGACTAATTCTTTCCTCTGTCGAAGGACTTATCTTCCCCAAACTTTTTTAAGGCCTTGTTAGTTCTAGAATATCAATCTTACCTTGGAACACATGCCTTCACTTCATAAAGATTTATTGCCACATAATTCACTGACCAGAATAATCGGTGACCTTTCTCAATTAGCAAGGGACTGTGTTAATACACAACCTTAGCATTAGCATCATGAATTCCTTTCAAAATAGAATGATCTCCTTTGTAATTGATTTGAAACCATATTTCAAGTCATTTTTTTAGAGGGGCTGCAGTAACCTACTTATGTATAAGAATTTGGAATATTGGGACCTTACACCTGACATTTCTAAACCTATCAAGGTAGGATATGATGCTTAAGTAACCTTCTAATTCCCTTTGGGATTCCCCAGACATCATAGTAGGAGAAGGTCATTTGCATGCAAAGTTACCCAGTAGATACCAGGGATCCTGAAGCACAGTGACCTTTTGTGTCTAAAATAATGTGATCCACCCCCAGCCTTGCCTCTCCTGGGCAGCCTTGCCTCTCCTGGGCAGCCTTGCTAGGATATTACCACCATCATCACAGGTACAAATGATCAGCTCCTTTTCTGAGTTCCCGTAGAATCTTCTTGATATCATAGCATTATCATTACTTTAAGTGTTTATCTTACACTAGTCTAAGAATCTCAGGAGTTCAGAGACTGTCTTGTTCATTTCTGATTCCCCAGAACTAGCCTCACAAATTGTAGGTGCTAATGAATGAGTGTAACTTTTTTGTCCTCTCTGATTTTCTTTCTTACTTTTTGAACAAGTATAGCACTTTCACTCAGCATTTTGATAGCTAATCAAGGGTTGCCTTTAGTCATTGCTTAGTCATTTAATGTATAATAGATAGCTTTTTAATGTCAAGAAACTGGTCGTATTTCCTTTCAAACTCCTTTCAATGTGTTAATCGCTGGAAAGGTAGCTGATATAAAACTGTTGAGTAATGTTTCATAATGAACTTATTATTTTGAATATTTATTGAGGAACCACTGTGCCAAGACAGTTTAACGACTCAGGTCAGGTTTAGTTCTTTAAAAGATAATTTTAATCATCATTCCAAACACATTGACTCAGAAATTCTTGGGAAAGAGCTGAGAACTTCATATTGTGAAACCTTGTAAGTGATACTGATAATCAGCTAAGTTTGGAGATTGCTGGACCGGAGTGGACAGGAGGGAAAGAGGAAGCATAGCTGAGGGTGAGTAAGACACAGGGGTCCCATCTTGGTCTCTTGCTATGGTTCGCTGCCTGCCCTATGACTCTGGACACAGAGAATCCACCACTAGGATTCAAAAACCAGAACAAATGCCTCGAGTCAGAAATTTCTTTACAAATAAGAAATCAGACACTTGTGACAATACACGGCACATATAGACAAAGGTTCTAGACTGTGGGCTGGTTTCCTAAGACTAAGCTAAAAACTGAGGAGCTCAATATTAAATTGGATTGAAGGAGAAGAAATGTACATGCCAATACATTTCCACCGAGTAAGGGAATTTGGGGGAAGGGGGAGCCAATAATGATAGAATGAGGGATTGACAGAAATGTCTCTTAATTGGAACAGTGGCAGGTCAGACTGAATATAAAACTGTGGTTCTCCGTGTGGGCCAGCACTGCATGAAGGCATATGAAATCAAAGAGTGTTTTAGATTTTCAGTCTTGGGTTGACAGAAACTCTGCCCTTTGAAATATTGGGTGTGTGCTTAGCTGACCTCAGAAGGCAGCCCTGGGTGCCCAAGAAACTACTAGAAGTGTCAAGCTGCAGTGACCTGCTCGGAGCAAGCAAATAGTGTACACAGGCGGCATAGTCCTTTATCAGAAATAATACACCATTTCGCATCCATGCAGGCAGCTTGGGACAAAAGAAAATCTCTGGAGGAAATCGAACCCATGTGAAACAATGCACAGGAGGGCGGATGAGTGTCTACACTGAAATATAAACCGTTATTAAATAATAAAAGGCGGATGGTTGTTTTTTAATGGCTGCATTCTCTCACTTTCCAAATGGAAATATACATCTTCTGTGGACCCGATTGCCCTGATTTGTAGCTTAAAGAGAAAACCCTCTAATATTACAGCAATTTTTAATGGGTTCGTGTCTGAACATAGTGTTTTTAAGGAATCTTTATCCGTGGGTGTCCATTGCAGGGCTGCTGCATGTTCCTAGGTCTTCGGAGCAGTTCATGTCATTGATCTGTGAGTGGATAGCACAGAGAATGGCTGGTCAGAGGCCTCGCAGGCAGTGTGGTAAGACCTGAAGGTGCATGTTCAGGTTGCCGATGACATAATTATAGTGCTGACATCCTGAACTCAGTGGTGTGCTTTTAGCGTCGGCGGACTGATGGAAAATCTCAAGCCGGTGACTACCCATGTCAGCGGTTTCCACCCTGAACCTCTGAGCAACCTTGAAACACACAGGTGTGGTGGGTAAGTGAAGCCCTGGGAGAGCCTGCGTCATGCGGTCCCCAGGCTGACCTGGTTTCCTCCCCCAGGACGCCGCTTTTCCCCTCCTACCCTTCTGCTGTTTTGACGACCTCAGGCCTGCAAAGAAACTCCTGCATTCTGTTCGCTTCTGCACGTGCACTGTGACTTCCGGCGGTAACCTCTTACTTCACAAAGACTAAGGAAGACTTATAAGGACCCGAGAGGAAACCATTAGAAATATATGTATATCTTTCTGCCAGGTTCACTGGAGCTTCAATGTTGTTAAATCCATCAGACATGTAGATCTGTTAATTACCTGTACTATGTCGGCATTAGGGACCGTATAGCCTCCCCTCAATGACCTGTAGGTGAAATGGAGCGATGCTATGATTAGCCGTGAATTAACTAATTAGGTAACTACACAGGATAGGATCTGTTTCAGTGTAGCTTGTAGCTCAGGTCCTGTCAGGATCTGAGGTAAGTAGAAAAGAAGAACAGTGAAACAGGTGGGGGATTAGTAGAATGGTAAGGACCTGCAGGAGTAGACCCTTACTAACGTATCATGCTTTGTGTTAATTATTGAATTTCCTTCATTTTATCTGAACTTACCGTAGTTAAGCCTTACAGATAAACTTCAGTTCCAGGGGGTGTTAAAGGGAGAGGAAGAGCAAGTGAGAAAGAGGAAGAAATGTGTAGAGACTGACATTTTCTTCTACTGTGATTTCCCTGCTGATCATCCTGCACCTGAATTCTTCAAGAGAAATAACTAGACCCAGAAACTAGGAGTTCCTGGAGGATCTAATGAGGATCAGTTTTCTAGTCTAGACCCTTCCATTTTGAATGCAGCAATGACAATTTCTATATTAACCTTTTAGTACCCAAACAAGTGGAAATATGCTGGGCAAGACCGAAAAAAAAGATAGACGGCCTAAGGTTGCTTATTTATTTCCAACACTGATTGTGATATGTGTTTGCATAACTTTGTTTATGCATTTCCTATACATTTGCAAGCCATTTGCAAAAAGCACTCACTCTAACAGTATCAAGTGAGGTCAAATAATCAGTTCAACAATGTACAACAGCTAGTTTACCACTTTTTAGAGGAGATTTTATGCCCTCAGATACCAAAGTAGAGAAGTGGATGACGAAGTAGCTTTAAGCTCTCACTGGGTTATAATTCAAAATAATGCATTTATATTACCAAATTCTTGATCGTTTCTAGGACAAGCACTTTCTGCAAAACTCCTTGCAATTAATCTTGTAAACTTCCCAATTAGTCAGAATTATTTTGGGAGAAAGCAGTAAGTGTTCTTCTCATTAGTGTGTCCAACTATAAGACAGGAAGGATTTGAGAATAACCAGGGAGCTAGGTGACTGCCACTTTTAAACAAATGTTATATCTTTTCCTGAGACATCATTAAAAAAGCATTTGTTAATTTAAACAAAAGCATAGGCATCATGCTGTCCTGAAGTTGGGGGCTCGTGGGGTGAGAGGGAGGAGAGGAAGGAGAATCGAGCTTGTGACAGGATTTCTAAAGTTGGCTCAACATCCATTATCTCAAAGGTGACTGTGTCATAATGACAGATCACGAAGGGGGAGCACAGATGCCGAGGGGGGGTGGTGGTGGTTTAAACACAGGCACAGAATGCTCATTAGTTACATTAATCTTGACCTAATGGAAGTCTTGGCTTAGGCAGGTGGCACTTACATGAATGAGACGAATGTTCTAAATTCAGGATGCTGGCAGAACAGTAAGTAAGTTACCAGAAGGTCATGGGCCATAATCTCAATATTCAGTTTATGGATTCTGAGAGATGAGTGATGAAAAATCACCATTGCTTAAATGATATTTGGTAATGAAAGTTGATTTCACATGTCATAACTCACACACACAGGCAGAGACAGGGACAGAAAGGCAGAGTAAATAGATATTGTATACCATACATGACATTGGGATGGCCAAAAAGTTTGTTTAGTTTGTTTCCATAAGGTGACTCTAGTAGTGCTTAGTTGTCTTTAACTTCATTCGAAACAATTTTGTTAGATTATATGCAACAGCTGGCGTGTCAGCATGCATTTAAAAAAAACTTACAAAAATTAGTAAATTTTTGTGCAACCACTTTAATATTGAAGATGGAAGAAAATATGCAATGTTTTCAGAGTACTACAGTTCTTCATTTCAAGAAGCGTGAAAAACACAACTGAAACGCAAGAAAAAGATTTGTGCAGTGTGTGAAGATTCTGTGACTGATTGAACCTGTCAAAAGTGATTTGAGAAGTGTCTTGGACATTTTGGCCAAATAATTCTTTGCTGTGGGACTGTCTTAGCAATTGAAAGATGTTTAGCAGCACCCCTGGCCTCTATCTACTAAAAGCCAATAGCAGGAGATTGCCGACAAAAACAAATTATTCAAATCAATACAATTATTAGTGAAAATGAAAGACGTGTCTTTTATTTTACAGATAAAACCATGTGAACTTTTTGGCCAACCCAATATATTTTATATAGTATATATTACATTGCATATTTTATAGTCATTTTATATATTATATATTGTTAAATATGCTTATGCAAACTACTAAAATACAGCCAGAAAAGCATATTAGCTAAAACCATTTATTAAAGTTAAGATGAGTCATATTAGCTGTATGATGAAAAAGAAAACTCTCTCACTAAGGGGGTGCTTGCATGAGGAGAAGTCTCAGGATTGGTGACCCCCCAGACAGATGAACAGGACAGGACCTATGCTCTGGATAAGGTCCTCCACTTGGGATCAGCGTCCTATTCTCAGTGTAAGGATGGGCCCGCCTGCAAGTAACAGAACACGCTATACAAACCAGATTAAACAAACAAAAAGAAGGAATTTGTCTGCTCAAGTAGCTCAATTCAGAAGTTCCCATCTCCTCTTCACTGTCAATGGCATTGGTGTTTTACCGAGCTGTTTGCGAGACGTGTCCCAACAGCACACGTGCTTCACGGTTCACTGCGTTCTTGCCTGTTCGCCTCATCTCCCGTAGGAGACAGAGCACCCCGTGTCCTAACCACCCAGCCGAGACTTGTGCTTCACTCTGAGCCAGCTCAGATGAGGTTTCCACACTGAGTCAAACAACAAAGCCAGACAATGGCATGTCCTTGTTGCTTTAGGCC
The DNA here is from genome assembly GCA_039655065.1 of Glossophaga mutica. Lineage (NCBI taxonomy): Eukaryota > Metazoa > Chordata > Mammalia > Chiroptera > Phyllostomidae > Glossophaga > Glossophaga mutica. The sequence continues at coordinate 5,631,168 of CM077305.1, forward strand.
TATTGAAGATGCCTATTCCTGTATGTTCTCCCCCATTTTCCTCCCGCCCCCTCCCCACTGATAACCCTCCATGTGATCTCCACTTCTGTGATTTGTTCGTATTCTAGTTGTTCGCTTAGTTTGCTTGGAGGGTTTGGGGGTTTGTTTGTTTTTTAGGTTTGGTTGTTGATAGATGTGAGTTTGTTGTCATTTTACTGTTCATATTTTTGATCTTCTTTTTCTTAGATAAGTCCCTTTAACATTTCATATAATAAGGGCTTGGTGATGATGAACTCCTTTAACTTGACCTTTTCTGGGAAGCTCTTTATCTGCCCTTCCATTCTAAATGATAGCTTTACTGGATAGAGTGATCTTGGGGGTGGGCCCCTGCCTTACATCACTTTAAATACTTCTTTCCAGCCCCTTTTTGCCAGTAAAGTTTCTTTTGAGAAAGCAGCTGATAGTCATATGGGAATTCCTTTGTAGGTAACTGTCTCCTTTTCTCTTACTGCTTTTAAGATTCTCTCCTTACCTTTAATCTTGGATATATGAAGCATAAATGGTAGGTAAGAAATAGACAGGGGGAGGTTAAGAATAGTATAGGAAATAGTATAACAATAGTATAGGAAATGGAGGAGCCAAAGAATTTACTGTATTTTCAGACTATAAGACCCCCCCGCCCCCAATTTGGGAGGAATAATGGTTGTTGATGCTGCTGTTGAGTTCTGTTTACATTTAATTGGTGAAATATTATGTCATTTATGTTATTAAATATTTTACCATATTTTTTGCTTCAAAATTTTTTTCCTGTTTTCCTCCTCTAAAACCTGGGTGCGGCTTATGGTCCGAAAAATACGGTATATGTAAGACCTATGGACATGAACTAAAGTGGGGAAATGCTGGCGGGAGGGCGGGTGCAAAGTAGAGGGGAATAAAGGGGAGGAAAAATGGGACAACTGTAATAGCATCATCAATAAAATATACATTAAATAAAAAAAGAAGCTTTCATTTGATACAGGTCTAAAAAAGGAAAAAGAAAAGGAAATACCTACCCCTGGAGCTTGCTAGGTGGTCAGTCCCACCCAAACCACTAGCTGCTACTCAATGGTGTGAAAAGTGCAGGATGTTGCAAAAAACATTCATAGTATACAAAAGTCCTAGTAGTTGTTTCATGTGTCCCGCTATATCTATTTGAAAACAGAGGCATGGGGGAGGCACCCAATGAAGGCAGCTTTGTAAATCCTTCCCACGCATCCAGTTTAGGATTCTGTCAACATTACCTCTCTTCCCTAATTTGAGATGTTCAGGCTTCTGATACCTATAGGGCTCTTTTCCTTTGAGCCAAATTGAAAACAATGTTTTCAATCCTCTCCCTAACCCCTGTATTTTTATTACAGCGCATTGGATAAAAAGAGGTGTGTCAGGGGAGAATAATTACAAAGATGTTCTGAGGCTTCTCCTTTACTCCCAAAACCTGAAGAAAATTTGGGATAAGAGTATCTGTTACAAATAAAATTTGGTAATAAATGTAACATGTTTTAGGTCAGAACCAAACAAACATGATCCTTTCTTTCCATCATGGCAAGAAAAGAAAAGTGGAAAAGACATCATTGGTTTAATAACATAACGTTTCCAAGTTACCTTGTACCACTGTACAAGATGATTCAGCAACTTCAGTTTTTTTTTCCTCTTTACAACAAGTTATATGACTTGGCACTGTGGGAAAATTGCAGACATGAAAGCATTTAATTTAACAGTTTTTGTTTGTAATTTTCTATCGCTAAATGTGTCTTCTTGGGCCTTCAAGCGCATTCCAACATACATGCACGCCCCGCCCCCCAGCCGAATTCTCATCGTGATGTAAATCTGCTAAGAGAAGCAAAGTCTCACACTTGGAAAAATAGACAAGCGCATCAGGGTAGGTCGATAAAAATGAAAATGGATTATTTGTAAACCTAAAGGGAAATCATTAGTTTAAATAGGAATGGTAACATAACATACTGTATGTGGAAAAAGAGGCTCTTTTCGCATCCCACTGACTAACTTATGCAGAAACTAAGCATAAACATAATGATCATGGTGTATTCGTTTCCACTGCTTTGTTTAAATTAATGTCTCCAAGAAATAGACGAGCAAGTGAAATCAGAATAAAGAAAATGTTATGAATGTCAAAGTCCCATATCAGCACAGCTCCATTCTATGATTTCCCGTAGAGATCACTCAAATGGCAGACAGGGCGGGTAGCATTTGGACTACAGCGTGAACGTCTGCCTAGACAGACGGTAGGATACGCAAGTCTGTAATACACTGGGAGCCAGAAGCCTAGGGTCCTGTGGGGATCAGAAAGGACCAATTATTGGGTGACACACTCTAGGATCTTTCACCTTTGTCTCCTCATTTCCGCATGACAGAGTCAAGAATTTGCATGGAGCTTGACTCCTAGCAATTCTACAGGACCATGATGACCCAGAGAAGCACCGTTTTGTTGCTGGGATTTTTTTGTGGCTCCAATATACTCATGACTGATGGCCTAAGGGATATATATTAAATACGCATATCCTTTTATATTTTTTCTTTACTACTGTAAAGGGAAGAATCTGTCAGTATATCCAGAGCCTGAAATTATGACCATCATTATATTATTTGATGATATTTGTATATCATCAAACTTTTTTATATTTGATGATATTTGTATATCATCAAATTTTTTAGGCTACATTACTAGATTTCCTCTAAGTGAATAATGTCATGGCTCTTCCCGCACGTTTGAGTTTCACAGATAAGCTATTTCTCACTCAAGGAGGATGACTAGGGCGAGGAAGGAAGCGGGTGATGGTGCAGGAGTCACTGTAGAAGGATGTGGGAATGCTAAGACTTGAGAAGACAGAGGGAACTTGAAAGAAAAGAAAGTTCTCTTCAAATGTTTCCACCTTAGCTGTTGATTGGAAAAGAATCTGTTGTAGATCTAAGAGTTTAAACCTGAGCCAGCAGAAGGGATGGGATTGGAAACAGACGTGAACGGGATGCTCGCTGGACCCACTGTGGGGACCATTCCACCATGAGCACAAACACTGAATCGTGGTGGAGGCCTCAAACTAATACGATGCTGTGTGTCAACTACACTTCAATAAAAAGTTAAAAAACATTTAAATCACTATGGGAAATAATTGTGTTGTTTTTAATGTAAAGGGTTTAAATAATTGAATTAACAGATATTTGTGGACATTTTGAAACATCGAGAGCAATGGAAAGGAAAAGAATTGCACACGATCTCAAAGATGCAAAATCTTTGTCCCCTGGAAACAGCTGACCAAAAGCTATTTATCATATTTCATTTCATTGTTAGACACTCCTCCAATTACTTAGTTCTAATACTCAGTTTTCTCATTGAATTTGAGAAGAAATGAAAAGATATATTCAAGTAATCAGGAAACCAAACAAAAACGATGGGAATTCAAGAACTCCTGCAAGAATTTTGTCTATATTTATCATCTTCTCTTATTAGGATGGGGCCTGCTTTACTGGGTGAGACTTATTTTGTTCCTGAGCATCTCATCATAGGTGATTATGGTCCCTCCTTATCACTAAGAAATGAAAACTATAATTTTGTGTTCTCTTAAGATCAGTCAATAATTCTGTATAAAATATATGCTTTATAAAAATACTTTATAACAGAACACTGAGACTCTGGTGTGAAGTGTCTATTTTTTTTCTTAGTTTAAAATAAAGATGACGATTACGTCAGCAGAGGCATCTCCCAGCTGATCGATAATCCTGTGTGGCACATAAGCTCTCAGTGCTTCAGTTCAGGGTGTCCACCCCCATCCCTACTAATCTGCTAACTGAGTTCTGCCGGAGACGCCCCAGAAGCCTGACCAAGACCAGGCAATGGAGCCAGCCCGCAGATGCAGAACTGCAGTTTCAGCTGCATTGTCCCTTGCTTCACAGATCCTCTTCCTGGTGGCAATTCTTGGAATCATTCACGAGGAGGTTTTCTGGTTTTTGTCCTTTTACACCCATTATCTTGTTCCTTTGCTATCTTGACATGTCCCCTTCTCACAGCTTTGATTCAGGAGACCGAGATAATAAGTGAGTTTGGGCTGCGTTTGGAAGAGACTAGAAATTCTCAAGAACAGCTCTCCCCTCTGAAGCTCGCACCGCGGGGCCTGCCAGGGCCGGATTCCTCTGACAGGCATCATGGCCTCTTCCCCAAACAGCTTGCCTTCACTTCCTGCTCACGTGCATTCCCTGAATGCTCCCACAGGAATGTGGCTGTCCTGGTGCGTGACCTTGCCGGACCCCTCCTCAGGAACACTTCCTGGAGACCGGGGAAGATGTCACAGTGCTCCATCCGACCCCTGTCACCTCAACCAAGCTGCCTTCCCCGGTCAGCCATTGTACAGTGGGAACTCTCCAGCCACCCTCTGTCCCCTATCCTGCCTTAATCTCCTTCTTCCTACTGTCAGCACCCACCCTACTATATTGTATTTTGTTTTCCAGCTACTGTCTCCTGCAGAAGGTAAGCTTGTGGGGACAGAGACCTCGCTTTTGCTTATTACCGGAGCCCCAGTGCCCCCCAAAAAGGGGGTCTGGAACCTCACAGGTGTTCAGGAATGTTTGTTGAATAAATGATAAATAACCTTGCTGGGGAGACGGGTTATAGAAACAGCTGCAGAATGTGACAGTTTGATATGTCATGAGGCTCGACCGTTTCGTCCCGAGCGTAAGCATGCATGTAGACATGTACATGCAGAAATCAGAGCGGCTGGTGGGGTCATCCTGCCCTACGATGAAGGTATGTACTCGAGTAGCTGTTGATTGAGTACAATCATTCATGAAAGCATGAGTTTGACAATGAGCCAAAACCTTGTTTCTTTTTTTTTGTAATTGTCGTTCAATTACAGTTGTGTTTTTAAGTAGAGCACTGAAAAAATAACCCAGGAAGAAAAGAAGAAATGAACAAATGAAACAACCTTGTTATGTAATACTTCCTTACATAATTTCGGGATGCTATGAGACAGGCTCTAAGCTTTTTCTTCTAACTGCTAATAGTGAACTTACGAGAAAACCCTTCCCGTCCAAATAAAGTATAGAGCCAATGTGACCCAGTGGATGATAAACAAGTCGAAATTTAATACAAGAGTTAGGAGAACAATATTTCCATTTTCTCCTCATTTTACTGGAGACACAATGTTACCTTTGGAGCCAGAGGTGATGAAAATTTTCCCCTCACAAAGGCACAGCCACAGGGAGCGGTACACCAAGCCTGCCAGCCGTGTGCCCTCTCAAGATCCAATGGAAAAACAACGTCGTCTCGGCTAAAGCTACGGGAACAGTGTTGGGGGGGCCCCCCCCAGGGCCAGCTCCAGCAGGTGTAGGTATTCTCAGGTCATTAACAACAAACATGGACTTGACCTGCCTCTTAAAGACTGATGGAGCTGGTCCCCGGGGCGTGTCGGGCTTGCTGTGTATAATCTGGACGACAAGGAGGCCCTGGGACAAAGGATCAGCTTTCAACAGCTCAAGGACCTGGTGGCACCATATTGCTTTCCAGCTCTTGAGAGCAGCTTCTTGACCTGGGCGCATGCGTCAATGCACAAACGCTCTTTCTCAGCAGCCTGGCAGGGAGCCCAGGGCTGCAAAAAGGGTTGTGCTCTCTTGTTTTGCCATTAAAAGCCACAGGCCACAGTCAGACTGAGTTATGAGACGCTCTGAGGCTTTTTGGCTTACTTAATGTGTCTTTGGTGTCAGTACAAGGTTTCTCTGCAGTCATTGCTCAGTTCCTAAATCGCAGAACAGTCTGGGAAAGGATTTTCCTCTACACCTGATAGTTTATAAAAGATAAGAAAATATACATTTCTGAATGCTGATTTAAAAATAGCAAAAAATCATATACATATATATTATATATAAATTAGCAAAGTGCTGTCTCTATATGGCCCTCTTGAAAAGAAAGACCATACAATTTTTGAGAGCTTTCTGAGCAGAGTCCCTAACAATAATTTTCTTCCTTTACCAGAAAAAAAATTTCAACTTCTTTTGTTTTTCTAAATCTTACCATTACTTTCTTCTTTCTTACATTTATTCTTGCCCATAAAGCACATCCATCAAGCCATCTCTTTGCCCGTGGCTGAACGAGTTCTGAAGCGCTCCCTTGGGCCAGAACGCAGACTGCGCTATTAGCCCGTTATTAGTTTCAATGGATTACAAGCCCCCAGTTGTCATGAAACATGTTTTATTCAGAGCTCAGTGCCAAAGGAATGATCACAATGAAATACATTACTGCATTTATTGAGAGTTTATTATGTGCCAAGTACAATTTTACACACTGTACATGTATCGGGTCCCTTCATCCTCACAACAATTCCCTGAGGGAGGATCATGTTCCTGTAGGGGAAGGAGCAGAATCACAGAGAAGTTAAGTCACGGACCTAGAATACAGTGGCGCTGAGGTTCAAAAGCATACCGATGTCACAGATACTCTCAACTACAACGTGTGTGACAGGCCCTCCAATGTCTGCTGAGTGAACAGTTATTTACCTATTCAGTACAGAGCTGTAAGGGGGGTTAGTGCAGCCAACAAGGTCTTATGCCTTCCAAAATAATTCTCAACACACCCACAGTTCATCTTACTAGTACTGCCATTGCCAGCCTGTCCCAATAGTCTCCCAGAAATGTCACTGTTTCTACTACCCTTTTGTCTGGTGACTGCGCCTCAGTCCAGTTTTGGCCGGTACCATCGCTTCCGGCCACACGCAGGTCCTACTGGTCTGGCTTCGAGGAGTGCTAGCTCTGGTGGGTGTTCGTGGGTCTCCCGTGCTCATCTCCCAGGTGGTTTAATTCACACTGCTTAGCTAGACCCTGTTTATACCTGTGCTGTCTTCTGGGGCTGTGATAGGTGCATACTTTTTCCCCTGACGTTCTCCACTCTGAGGTATGACAATTCGCATGCAATCTGTACGTTTTCCCTGACAGAAGCATTTTCTCAAGTCTATAGCCTAATCTTCAAAGACACACAAATGGGAACCTTCTTGCATGGGAAAAGTCAGCTCATCATGAACTCAAAAAGAGCAATAGGGCATGGTTCACAGCCTCAGAGTCAAGCGAGAACATCTAACTCCCGAGGAAAGATGACAGAAGTTTCCAAAATGCTTCATGTTCCGCCACCATGAGAGTTGGCTACGAAAGGTTGGAATCGAAAAGATACCACTGTGACAGTGTCACTTTGTAATGTTTTGAAAAGTGGATGCAGATTACAAATTACAAACATCAGCTTTCATTTTCCTGTAGCCAACACAGAGCCTTTAGCGTTGGGCCATTCATAGCTTACTTTGTAGGTGGGTATTTTAGCTCAGTGGTTGAAATCTCCAGGGTTGCTTCAAATCACACGGCTGCATTTAAGGTAGCCAAGAGAGAGCAGGTGGCCAAGCCCATCTCTAATGTGAAGGCCACACACTGTCAGGATCTCATATTTCTTGAGAACTCAGTGTGTGCAGGCATGGTGCTAAGCACTTTGCATATGTTACTCATTTAATGCATAATTACTCTCTGAGACGGATAGTAATATATCACCTCCTTTTGTATGTGAGGAAACTGAGACATTGGAAACAGCTTGCCCAAGTTCATACAGCTAGTCAATGGAACTAGGATTCGAACCCTGGCAATATAACTATTGTAGTAGCCTTTGCTTGCTGACATAGGCTAGGAGAGTATCCCTGGGAATTTACTGGGGTGAAAGGAGCGAAATATAAGACAGGATAAATAATCATTCACTGTCCTGAGGGCACCTTCTCAGGATTCACTTCTGGCAAGACCTTTGGGAAGGTGGCGGACTCACTGCTGAGATGGCTCTGAAGAAAGACCTGGCCATGCTGAGCAAAGTCAAATGGCCAAGCAGACTGAGGGAAGTGGGTGTGCTGGGATGTACATGTTATACGAATTAAGGAACTTCCCCAGAGGACCGTGTGCCGGGGAAGGACTCAGAGCACACGCTAGTTACCCAATCTGGCGGAAGTGATGCAATAAGAGGGGTAGCAGCATCACCAGAAGTCCAGGGTGGCTCTCTGCAGATCACAGCTGATGTTAGGGGAAGCAGTTACAGACTTGGGCTCACTCGTTTCCACGGAGATGACGAGGCCCTGCGGCAATAGAGGCAAAGTGGTGGTACTCACCTGCTCGACTGTTTCTGTAATGGCCACCGGAGCTGGGAAGACATCCAGTGGGTCTTGCTCAAGCCACGGAGCTGTGGAGATGGCTAATAGAGCATGGTGTCTCTATGGAAAAGTAAGCAGTTTCTTTGGGGGTGGGGCTGGGGAGGTTAACATCAACAGCAAAATTGGTGCAAGAATGGAGGAGTAGGAGATTGAGGGTGATAAACAGACTAGGGGGCGGGCGGGGCCAGGGAGAGCAATGGGAAAATGTGGGACAACTGTAATTGAACAATAAAAAATAAGCTAGATTAAAATGTTCATGTAAAAGACATCTCCAAAGCCCACTTTTAGGCTTAGAAAATATAGGTAAAATATTTAATTTAGCATTAACTTATTTTTACTTTAATTTTTTGTCTAAGAACAAAGGATATAAGACAATACTTAATACTTTTATTGAAAGGAAATATTTTAATTTATGCAAGTTTTTATCATTTAAAAGCTTAAGCATTCAATCGAAACTTCCTATAAATTGAAATACAACATAGTTTTTGCTTATAGTGTAATTTCAATCTTTGCAGCATGCATGATGTATTGTTCGTTGAAGAATTTCATTAAAATAAAATCTACTGAGCAAGTAAATTTCTTTTAAAAGTCCCAATCCTTTGCTCAGATCCCAGACTAAGCCCATTTTCAAATCCAGAACCCGCTGACAGAACCGGTGGTTCAGTAAGAGGGAGCAACATGAAACACCACGGCCAGGATACACTGTGACTATTCCCCCGGCCCTTCGCCAAGGGAGCCTATGGCTACTTCCTCGGGTGATTTTACCCTGAGGAGAGAATACACGGACATAACAAAGTCTGTTGAACGTAGGGTCTGAGTTGATAACCAGAGAACCAAAGCATCCTCAAGGCCATCTTCTCGGAGTAAGGACGTACAGGAGCCAGGTGACACAGGAACTTACGGTGCCTACGTAGTGCCCGCTGTCGAGTGTTCTTTCTCTGTCAGGGCCCAGGTACACACCAGGAGCTGTTTCTCAAAATGTTTATGCTCTGCAGTGATGCTGCATTTGGCACAATGGTTGCCACCAAAGCTCCTACTTAGTTAAGCGTACATTCGTCTACTGTCACCATCCTGGGTGCATCTAGATCCTAGAAAGGCGGAATGGCAAATCAAATCAAGATTTGGGCGATGGCGAATTTATATGTCAACCTGACAGGGCCATTGACACCCAGACATTTATTTCAACATTATTCTCGGGGTACATATGAACAGGATCCTGGCTAAAAGGAACATTTGGACACTTAACAATAAGCTGAATAAAGCAGATTGCCCTCCCTCATGGGAGCAGGTGCCCCCTAATCAGTAGGACGCCTGACTGGCTGAGCTGGGATATTTTCTCCTGCCTTTGGACTCAAATGGAAACACTGGCTCTTTCAAGTAGCTACCTGGCCCCATACAATATTATTGACTATACTCCCTATGCTGTAGTTTACATCCCCTGGCCATTCTGCAACTACCAATTCATATTTCTTGAAATATTAGGGGGACCACTCTGTGAAGTACCTGGTTGTCCAACCACTATGCTGTATATCTGAAGCTGATATAACAGAATAATATTGCATGTAAATTGTGATTTAAAAAAAAAGAATAAATAAATAAATAAAGTGAAGCAATCCAAGGGATGGAAGAACATATTTGCAAATCATATATTTGAGAAGCAAATTTTCCAAAATATATAAAAAATTTTCACAACTCAAAAATACAATGGCAACTCAATTAAAAATGAATAAATTATTTGAATAGATATTTCTCAAAAATATATATACAAATGGCCAGAAGTGCACATGAAGATGTTTGACGTCATTAATCATTAGAGAAATGCAAATCAAAACAACAATAAAATACCGCTTCGCACCCCCCACCCTGAATCTCCTTGGGTGTTGAGCCTGCAGGCTTTCAGACTTGTGTATCAGCACCCTAGTTCGCAGGTTTCTGGGTTTGGACCTTCCTGAGTCTCAAGTTTAGCAATTTTAGATACTGGGATTTCTCAGCCTCCATAATCATGTGAATTGATTCCTTATAGCATATTTTCTTGCTCTCCTTTGTTTTGTTTTTGATATTCATCCATGAATTTGCACCAAGGCTACACATGGTCCCAGGCTGTGCTAAGTCAGCCCTCGCACATCAGAGAACACCTGGGGGCAGGTGTAAGACGCACAGTGAGGGGCAGAGCAGAGAGCTGCTCATCAACTTCTTATTGGATTTCCAGTGCTTTGCACATACTTGTTTTTCAATAAGCATTGAATGAATGAATGTATGAATGAATGAATGAATTCATTGATTGTTAAAGGTTCTTTTTTCTTTTTTTAGTATTTTTTAAAATATATTTTATTGATTATGCTATTACAGTTGTCCCATTTCTCTCCCATCATTTCCCTCCACCCTACCCACCCTCTCCCACCCACATTCCCCTGCTTTAGTTCATGCCCATGTGCCATAAGTTCTTTTTTTTTAATATATTTTATTGATTATGCTATTACAGTTGTCCCATTTCTCCCCCATCATTCCCTTCCACCCTACCCACCCTCTCCCACCCACATTCCCCCCTTTAGTTCATGTCCATGGGTCATAAGTTTTCTAGCTTCTACATTTCCCATACTATTCTTGCCCTCCCCCTGTCTATTTTTTTCCCATTATCTATGCTACTCATTCTCTGTACCTTTTCCCCCTCTCTCCTCCCCCCACGCCCCTGTTGCTAACCCTCCATATGATCTCCATTTCTGTGGTTCTGTTCCTGTTCTAGCTGTTTGCCTAGTTTGCTTTTGTTTTAGGTGTGGTTCTTGATAGCTATGAGTTTGTTGTCTTTTCACTGTCATAGTTTTATCTTCTTTTTCTTAGATAAGTCCCTTTAACATTTCATAGAATAAGGGCTTGGTGATGATGAACTCCTTCAACTTGACCTTATCTGAGAAGCACTTTATCTTCCCTTCCATTCTAAATGAAAGCTTTGCTGGATAGAGCAATTTTGGATGTAGGTCCCTGCTTTTCAAGATCTCAAATATTTCTTTCCAGCCCCTTCTTGCCTGTAAGGTCTCTTTTGAGAAATCAGCTGACAGTCTGATGGGAACTCCCTTGTAAGTGACTGTCCCCTTATCCCTTGCTGCTTCTAGAATTCTCTGCTTCATTTTAATCTTGGCTAATGTAATTACAATGTGCCTTGGTGTGTTCCTCCTTGGGTCCAACTTCTTTGGGACTCTCTGAGCTTCCTGGACGGCCTGGTAGTCTATTTCCTTTGCCAGATTGGGGAAGTTCTCCTTTATTATTTGTTCAAATAAGTTTTCCACTCGTTGCTGTTCTTCTTCCCCTTCTGGGACCCCTATAATTCGGATGTTGGGACGTTTAACGATGTCCCGGAGGTTTCTAAGCCTCTCCTCATTTTTTTGAACTCTTGTTTCTTCCTCGTTTTCTGTTTGGTTGTTAGTTTCTTCCTTCTGGTCCACTCCATTGATTTGAGTCCCAGTTTTCCTTCCATCTCTATCAGTTCCCCATGCATCTTCCTTCATTTCACGGATTGTAGCCTGCATTTTTTCATCTAGTTTGTGAGCAAAATCAACCAATTCTGTGAGCATTTTGATGACCAGTGCTTTGAACTGTGCATCTGACAGGTTGGCTATCTCTTCACTGCTTAGAGGAATTGGCTCTGGGGCTTTTATTTGTTTTCCGGTTTGAGCCATTTTTGGTGGGGTTTTTTTGTTTTGTTTTGTTTTGGTTTTAGTCTGGTCGAGGCTATTACGTATGAGGAGTGGAGCCTCTGGCGCTCCCCAGTGTGGGGCAGCCCAGTCACTGGGTTGTGACGCTATAGGTGGGGGCGGGGTCTGAGAGGGAACAATGGCGCCCGCTCCGCTCTCTCCTGGATTCAGTCCCCTCCGCCACTTCCCCTCTGCCTGGACCGTCTGCGCGCTCGAATGTGAGACCACCTGGTCAGCCAGCCGCCTTGTGCGGCCTCACTGGGTCTGCACAGTTGCCCCCCTGTGCCCGGGGTCCGCCAGCTGCTGCCTGTGGGCCCGGGGACCGCCAGCCGCCGCCTGTGGGCCTGGGAACTGCCAGCCGCTGCTGCTTGCGTTCCTGGGTCCGCACCTCCACTTTCTCCTGCCTCGACTCTGCCCCTCTTACCGGTCTGGATGAATGGTTGTTGGACTTCCGTACAGTTCAGTTTTCTATAAGTTCTGGTTGTTTTCTTGTTTCTAAATATTTGTTGTCCTTAATTTTGGTTGTGAGAGGAGGCACAGTGTGTCCACCTACGCCTCCATCTTGGCCGGAAGTCCCATAAGTTCTTTAGCTTCTACATTTCCCACACTATTCTTGCCCTCCCCCTGTCTATTTTCTACCCACTGTCTATGCTACTTAATCTCTGTACCTTTTTCCCCTCTCTCTTCTTCCCACTCCCCTGTTGCTAACCCTCCACATGATCACCATTTCTGTGCTTCTGTTCCTATTCTAGTTGTTTGCTTTTGTTTTAGGTGTGGTTGTTAATATCTGTGAGTTTGCTGTCTTTTTACTGTCATATTTTTTATCTTCTTTTTCTTAGATAAGTCCCTTTAATATTATGTTAGTAGTCCTCAAGTACCAACCTGTGGATGGACAGTATGTAGAGATAATACGTGAAGCTTTTAAAAATAAAATATACTATAGTACCATCTTTTGAGTATTTATGATTCAGTAGACCTGGTGTAACCAAATATCATTTCCTTTTTTTAATTTTCCTGTGATTTAAAGGCAGAGCCTTCATTGTATTGTCTCAACTAAAACTCATCTCTCTGCGTCTAGTGGAAGATACTTCATAACATGTTCTTCCAAAAACCCAGACTGTACTTTTTAGGTCTTGTATATAAGCCTTTCAATCAATTTAACACTTTCCATTTGTTAGTGATCGAGGACAGATCTAACAACAGAAACAAAATCCATAATTATATGTCATTTCTGACATAGATTGTATAGTTTCCCATCATGCCTTAATGAGAAAATTGATTGATTGATGTTTCACATCATTCCATTTGTCAGGGAGGAGTTATCAAGAGTCATTGATTATAAGCCCACCTTGAATATAAGATATTTTCAAGAGAGATGTCTCGTTGCTCATGGGCTATGATGTCATGATTTGAGATGACACAGAAATGATTAGACAGGCAAGGCTTCAGTATTGATTATATTCTACTTCTGATCAGTTTTACTTGTCTGTCACCTAAACACATAGACTAAGGGGGAAAGAATGTTTCTATAATTTCAGAAACTCAAGGCTGAAAGAGTAAGGGAAATCCTCTTTCTGAATGTTGAGATATAAAAGCATGGATCACATTTGTCGAAGAATATCTGGGCACAATTCTTTAAAAAATATGCCTGGTGAAGCAACTGCTTCAGTATCAACTTCTGGCCACTAAGAGCCACTCACTGCTGGCACTCTTGCTCTGCGGCTCCATCCGAACAGCCCCATTCATAAATTACCATGCAAAATCAGGACTCCTCTTATTTCTCTCAGACCGTATGGTCTTGGAACACCATGACAGGAGTAAGGTGGCAGGGAAAAGATATGACCCATAAACATTTCAGTGAAGCCTCCGACTTAATACATTTTCACATTACAAAATAATGTAGACTCAGAATGTTCAAAAGATTCCAAAAAGGAACAAATCGAAGATAAAAGTATCTGTATTTCCACCCACCAAAAGATAATTAAAATTTTGGTATTATTTCTTTGTATTTACATATGCTTATTATTTTGAGTAGTCTGTTAGGATACTATATTAATATATAGAAAATAACTGATATATATATACACATACACACATAGATATAGATGTTATTATCTTTTTTTTTTTAAAGATTTTATTTATTTATCTTTAGAGGGGAAGGGAAGGAGAGAGGGAGAGAAACATCAATGTGCGGTTGCCTCTCGTATGTCCCCTGCCGGGAACTGGCCTGGCAACCCAGGCATGTGCCCTGACTGGGAATCGAACCTGCGACCCTTTGGTTCGCAGCCCGCGCTCAATCCACTGAGCTACGCCAGCCAGGGCCTAATGTTATTATCTTATAGATGTAATTTTATATACTTCTTTCATTCAGTAGTGTAACATAAGAAAATTATCTATTGAAAATCCTGTACAGAAATAACTTTACCAGCTGCCTCCTGTTCTGTAATGTACATATTTCTTAATTCTTTAACCATTTCCACGTTATTATTTAGTTTCATTTCCTCTTTTTTTCTGGTATGAATAGTAACACTGCCATGATTTTATACACACACACACACACACACACACACACACACAGAAAGTCCTTTCTATATTAAGTATTATTTTTCTAGTTTCATAAAAAAAGAATCATGGTGTCAACGTGTTTGAAGGCTTTCATATTTCTTGCTGCGTTATTTTTAAACCCTTGAGGAAAGCCAAAATAAAGACAGAGAATGCACATGGAGGTATATGTGCACTCCACAGTGCTTCCATTTTTAGTGTGTAATTGTGTGGACTTACACAGGAGAAATGGGCAGAGAAGATCAGGCGTACACATGTCCAACAGGCTGTTTCTCACCAAAGAAGGGCATGATGGCCACGGGGCGATTTTTATCTTCTTTCCCCCACCATGAATTAGCTGTCTGGAACGATCACACTGTAAATCTAGGAGGCACTTGAACTGTAGGGCACAAATGGGAAGATGCCCTGCATTTGTTCATTCAGTGAGCATTAACTGAGTAACACAATATTCCAGGAAACACTCCAGGTACCAGAAAGACACAGGTGAGAGAGAAGGACCAAACTCACTGGGAAACGAGGAGAGGAAGAGGAGCTGTGGCAGGGCCTGCACAGGGAGCCATTGATTTGTTGTTTGGGTTTTGAAGGTCAAGGACAGCTTCTCACTGGAAGACAACCTGAAGCTCAGCTGTGAAGGCCACGTAGAAATCAGTTCTTTAGATTTTAGAGAAAAGTCATTCTAGGCAGAAGGAGCAGTGAGGGCAAGTTTTCTCAGTAGGGAGCTTGCTTTGTCCTAGAAAATAAAAGAGGGCAGTGTAACTGGAATCCACCACTTTCTTCAGATAAAAAAAAGGGAAAATGAAACAATGTGGTATTTGAAATACTTGCTATTTTGTTGTCATTAGAAATCTCATATGTTTTCATATTAAGTTATACTTTTTGTAAATATATTTAAATAATATTTTCGCTCAGGATTACCTTAATTTATAATAGCTATTGTATGCTAAGTATTATTGTTAAGTTTAAAGATTTTATTTATTTGTTTTTAGAAAGAGGGGAAGAGAGGGAGAAAGAGAGGGACAGAAACATCAGAGTGTGAGAGAAACATCGATTAGCTGCCTCTTGCGCACATTCCAACAGGGGACGGAACACACAACACAGGCACGTGCCCTAGCTGGGACTAGAACCCATGACCTTCCACTTCGCAGGGTGACACCCAGCCAACTGAGCCACACTGGTCAAGGCTAAGTATTATTATTTAATGCCTTGATAAAAAAGCATACACAGGGTGGAGCAAAAGTAGGTTTACAGTTGTGAGTACATGAAACAGAGTTTATTCTTGTATTATTATTTATTAATGATTGCATTATTTTCCATGTGAATGAACAACTGTAAACCTACTTTTGCCTAGCCCCGCGTATGTTTGTAACACATTTAAAAATATTTTGATGACTATCTCAACAAAATTGGCTTCCTTTTTAAAAAATCTTATACCTGTAAAAAAATACTTTGAGAAAGAGTTCACAACTTCATGGAGGGTTGAAAGGATGGACGGCACCGAAAAAGATCGGGACCCTCGTCTGCAGAAAAGAAGGGTGTGGCATTTCTTTCAACTTGGTCATAGACAGCAATACGCTGTTAGCTTATGACCTATCCATGCCACTGAGTCAATCAATACAAATAACCACAGCAAAAATAATGTTCTGTACTTGCTCCTTTTTCTTTTTAAGAAACTTTACTTTAGAACGGTTTCGATTCACAGTAAAATTGAGTGAAAGGTACAGGGAGTTCTTAGATCTCCCCAGTCCTCAGCCGTGCAGAGCCTCCTCCACGACCCACATGGCTCAGCAGAGCGGCGCATTCGTTTCAATTAAGGACCCTGCAAAGACACGTCATAGTCACCCCGAATCTATAGTGTGTGGGGGATTCACTCTTGATGTTGCATGATCTATCACCCAGAGGACTTACACTGGCCTAAAAATCCCCTGAGCTCCACCTGTTTAGTCCTACTTCTCCACTAACCCCCAGCAAACACTTAATATTTTTACTGTCTCCGTAGTTTCTGCTTTTTTCCAGAATGTCATGTACTTGGAATCATACAGTATGTAAACTCGTTAGATTGATTTCTTTCGCTAAGTCTTTCACATTTGAGTTTTGTCCACATCTTTCTGTGGTTTGATGACTCATTTTTAGCACTGAATAAAATTCTATTTTCTATGTAAACAGTAGTTTACTTCACCTTCTGAAGGACATCATGGTTGCTTCCAGGTTTTGACATGATAAATAAAGCTGCTATAAACATCTGTGTGCATAAGGTTTCAACTCTTTTGGGTAAATAACACAAAGCATGATTGCCGGGTTGTATGGTACGAGTATATTGAATTTTATAAGAAACCACCCAAACCATCCTCCAAAGTGTTTGTACCATTTTGCATTCCCATCAGTAACGCATAAAACTTCCTGTTGCTCTACCTTCTCCCCAAACTTTGCTGTCAGTGTTTTGGATTTTGGCCATTCTACGAAACACATACTGGTAATTCATTGTTTTTTTAACTTGCATTTTCTGATGACATATAACGTGAAGCACCTTTTCATGTGCTCATTTGCCATCTTTTTATCTTCTTTATTGTTTTCTTAATTCATGAAATGCATCATTCCTGTCCAGCAAAGGACCTATCAGTAGAAGGTGGTTGGTGAGTATTTGTTTAGGTGATGGGATTTGGCTGCAAACAGAACCTATCTCATAAGTGACTTTTCCATGTAGTTCACCAAAGACCTGTCCTTAATATTTAAGTTTTTAAATATTTAAGCAATCAAAAATGCATTTAGAAAGCAGTGAACAAAGTAGACTCATGAGGAGCACTTCCCCTAGACACGTTTTGTAAGGGGGCTACAAAGCACACCATTAAGTGGAAAGCAAACAGGTATCAGCCTTCTCACTGCCGTTTCCGAGTTGCTCCGAAATCTTCGAAAGGCCTTCACCCTTCATCAGATGAAATTCTAACTGGGTCACTGCGACATGACAAGTCATTTGGCCTCTGCCACCCTGTCAGCAGAGGTAGGAAACCGGGTGAAAATTGAATTACTGCATATCAATCTCTGTATCGCAGCTTGCGTTCCCTGGGTGAAGGACAGGGAAGCGTTTCCCTTGTACACACAGCAGAAAAAGCTCTCCCTGACTTGATTAGAGGATTCTTTACTAAGTGATCCCCAGTCGACCTGTTCGGCACTTTTCCACAGGATGGACGCGCGTGGCTGATAAGTGAGGAGCTTGAACTGGGCACGCTTTAATCAGAACGTCGCGGCATTTGCATTTCAGTTTTACTTTCACAGGTTAGAATGAAGAAATAATTATGAATATGTATGATTAGAGATGCGGAAATGTCATTTACTTAGTAATCCTGAAAAAAATGTGATTGTCTTTGAAGATTTTCAGTATATTCTATGACCTCAAAAATAATTGAGAGACTTTGATGTGTATAGCAGGTACTTTTTTATATATCAAATATTTTTCAGAAATTCCTGGATATTCAATGGGTTGGAAACGCTAACAATCTTTTAGTACTTCTAGAGTTTATTTTGCATTTTTAACAGCTTTACTAAGGTATAATTGATCGCAGTTTTATTTATCAATACATTTGTAAAATTTAGCGCTATGTTTAGGTCTGCAGAAAAGTTACAATGATGTGCGGAGCTGTCCTTCATCACTCACACCCAGTTTCCCCATTACAAACATCTTATGTTACTATGGTGTATTTGCCACACGAATGGAATGATAGTGATGCGTTATCATTACCTAAAGCTCATGTTTTAGTCACATTTCCTTAGTTTTTACTAAATAACCTTCTTCTGTGCAGGACTCTGTTCAGGATAGCCATTGTGTCTTCCTTAGGCCCTTCTTAATTATGACAGTTTCCAAGGTTTTCCTAGTTTTTGATGAGCTTGAGAATTTGAAGTACTGGTCAGTGTTTTGTAGAGTGTTGATTAATTGGACTTCCTGTGATGTTTTCCCATGATTAGAACGAGTCATACGCTTTTGTGTGGAAAACCACAGAGATAAAGTATTATTCTCGCCATGCTCTATCAAGGGTACACGTTATTCACGTGACTTATCACTATTGTTAACGTTGATCACGTGGCTCGGCGTGGTGCTGCTCGGGCTTTTGCGCTATTTCTTCTCTCCCTCCCTCTCCTTCACCTCTGGAAGGAAGTCACTATGTGTTGTCCACACCTCAGGGGTGAGTAGCTGTGTTCCACCCCCACAAGAACAAAGCATCTACGAAATTATTTGGGATTTTTCTGCATGGGGGTTCTGTTTATTTCCCCAATTTCTTTCTTTATTTAATCATTTATATAAGTATGAGCACATACTACTATTGTAATCTGGGTTATAATTCATTACTGCTATATTTATTTTGTTTCTCCAATTGTTTCACCTTTGGCCAGTGGGGGTCGCTCTTTCCGTTGGTTCATCCTCGTTCTGCAGCACTCTCTCCCTCACTTTCAGACCCTAGGCAACGCTCCAGGCTCATCTCATGTATTACTTGCTTCAGCTCTGGAATCAGCCATTTACTCAAGGAGCCCTAGCTTTTTTTTTTTTTTTTTGGAGAGTGATATTAGAAAGAAAAGGTTGGATGCTAGTTGTGCCTGTTATTACTGAAGTAGCGTTGTTCCTAGACCCCCTCAGATGGTAGAGACCAAAATACGTGCGTGTGTACACTAGCCCATGCTTATACGTATCTATAAATGTTTCTCTATGTATTCATTTGAAGCTACATTGAGCTCAAGATGCGCTCCTACTGATGTCTCCCACTGTAATTTGTTATCCCACATACCTTTCCACCTTTTGCCCTTGCTTGTCTGTAACCCTCCAGTCTAACAGTGAGAACGGCTATCTGCTGTTTCTCTACTTATTGTTCAATTCCGGTGTACGCGTACCGTGACTGCAGAATTCTTAGTCCTGATCCCTCCGGGAAATCATGTCAGCAACTGGAACAAGGCTCCTTGGCCATTAGTTTCCCGATCTCTACCCGTGTTTAAAGTTACTTAGGTCGGCACATTCCCCCCCAGTTCTCTTCAGTTTGGGATTTGAGACATTTGTCATATGGGATCTTTTGTCATAACTGCATTCTATTTTAGGCGCCACCAACATTTTAAATTATTTTATCCTTAGTTGATAGATTCTAGGTTTTCCTTTTGTGCCGTAAAAGTCTATGGGTTTCTGGCAAATACGTCGTTATCCCCCAAACCCCTTTTGCTTCACACATTCGAGGCTCCTCCTCCCGAGAGCCCCAGCAACCACTGATCTGTTTATTATGTCTCTGGGTTTGTCTTTTCTAGAATGTCACGCAAATGGAATTATACAGTAAGCAGCCTTTTCACACTGGCTTCTTTTAATTAACAAATTGCATTTAAGATTCATTATTGGTTCTGTGTGAATCAATAGCTCATTTCTTTGTCACTGAAGAGAAATTCATTATATGGATGGACACCACTTTGTTTATCCATTCACCTATTGAAGGGCATCTTGGCTGCTTCCAATTTTTCACAATTGGAATAGTGCTTCTATAAATATTTGTGTCCGGGTTTTTGTATGGACACACATTTTCAAGTCAGCGGTGCAATTCCCAGGAGCGCAATCGCAGATCACGTTTACCTGCTCTGCCAAAGACGGCGGCCGTGGTGGGGCAGGGGCAGGGGCAGGCCCAGACGCTCTTGCCTTCTTTTTGTTCCATAGAAAGCACTACGTTCCTTCCATCCTGAGATTTATTTCATATTGCTTCTGTCTGCTTGGAAAGCTTTCTTCCCTCTTCATTTAGTTAACTCTTACTTAACCTTCGGATCTCTGCTGAAACGCCATATCCTTTATGGTCCTCATTACCGTTCACAATGACTTATTTGGATGATCGATAAGCCCCGTGACGACAGGACCATTGACTGTTTGGCTCGGTGAAGTTACCCCGCCCACCTAGCAGAGTGCCAGGAACCATTTCCAGGGATCGGCTTAACGGAACCCATGAAAGCTGAGCAAGATTCTATAGCACCTCTTCTCTTGGGTCAAAATAGCCTTATTGATCTTAATGAAAGTAGACTGATGCGCACATTTGAAATAAACCAGTTCTGAGAATGTAATATAAAATACCAGGCACAGCATTTTGCGCTTCCTGGAATTAGTTAATTGGCTTTTTATATTTTCAGAAAAGACTCAAAAGCACCTTAAATTCAAAGGCCTGTATACCTCAAAATGAGGGTGTATCACAAAAAGTAAATCACACAGGGATGTGTGTTGCCAACACTTGCCCCAGGTGACCCTTCCGAACGCACTCCCAAGAGCACGCCTGGGTGTGGAGGGGGAGCACCAAGAATCCTCCGCAGTATCCGCTATTCCTCAGTGTCCCCATGCATTCCAAAAATTCTTCCCTTTTGTGAAGTACCCTGTCGTCCTGGGGCCTGGATACACTGCCCTTGTGGTAGTAGATCCAGAATAACATGCTTCATTTAAGTAGAGCATTAAAAAAGCCACAGAATATCATTTTTTAAAAAAGCCCTCTAATACTCTGTTTTCTGAAGACTCTGTGCAAGAAGGAAGTAAAATGCGTCTTGTACTCAGCACTGGAATGTCTCATTATTTAGAGGTCATTTGAATATATTGCATTGTTTGGGCCATAAAAAGCCATTTTCTCTAAAAATTTGACCACGCACACAGAGTACATGAAGATATATATATATTCCTTACATAATTAAAATAAAACTTTGAAACTTTCAGTTTCCTTATTTGCCTGCGTGTGCGTTGAGCAGGTCAATGCACAGCAACATTATTTTCACTCAGTATAACGCCCCAGTTCACAGAGCTATTTTCTTCAGCGGGGCAGGGTGAACAGCGCTCCGGGAGATTATTTGTAGCTCAAATAAATATCCCAGTGGACGTTTGGGATTTATTCCATTTCTAAAAATAATTCAACATTGAATATAATTGCCTTTTTTATTTCTGTGTATAATTAAAAAAGGGAGCAATATGGAAATTTTGAACACCAAAGGTAAGAGTTCAAGCTCAAGTGAGAGCAGGAGTCAGAGGCAGGCCAGGGCAGGTGAGCGCACTGCTGACATCCCACCGACCGCATGTCCCAGGTGCAGTTATGTGACGTCAGGGAAACACGTGAAACTGTTCATTGACCCTTATGTTACATAAGGGTTGGGTTGTGCCTCAGAGAATAAAGAATTGTCATTACATGAGGTCTTGGAATTAGAGGGGGAAAAAGTGTACATGAGACACAGAGGTTTGTTAAACTTTAAAAGTCATGTAAATATAAATGTATTTTCTTAATTTTATTATTCATGAGATTTAAATAAATTTAAATATAGATGAACATCATCTTGGGCCTATTTGGAGCCAGTAAATTCTTCCAAATAGTTATCTATAAATTATTCCTAAAAACTGATCTAAATTGTCAATACAGATTTTAAAATTCTAGAAAAATAATAAAGCATACTTTTTATTCAGTAATTACTTATAAAACTGTTCTGATGGCTAAAATGCTGTAACTGCCTCCAACAGGATTCTGAAGTCCATTTAATAAATGCTGATTCTGTTTTTTTTTTCTTAAATGTAAGACTGAGACATACTAACTGGACATTTAATGTTTGTAAATGACTCTGAAGCTCTAGAGTGATGCTGAGGAGAGAAATCAAATGCAACAAAAGTGTTATAAAGGAATACAGGCATATGCGTTTGTTTTTTAATAGATTTTATTGATTATGCTATTATGGTTGTCCCCTTTTTCCCTTTATTCCCCTCTGCCCTGTAAAAACCTCCCACAAGCATCCATCCCCCCACCCTTGTTTCATGTCCATGGGTCATACATATAAGGTCTTTGGCTTCTCCATTTCCTATACTATTCTTAACCTCCCCCATCTATTTTCTACCTACCATTTATGCTTCTTATTCCCTGTACCTTTTCCCCCTCTCTCCCTCTCCCACTCCCCTGCTGATAACCCTCCCATGTGATCTCCATTTCTATGATCTGTTCCTGTTCTAGTTGTTTGCTTAGTTTGTTTTTGTTTTTGTATTTTTGGGGTTTGGTTGTTGATAGTTGTGAGTTTATTGTCATTTTGCTGTTCTTATTTTTGATCATCTTCTTTTTCTTAGGTTAGTCCCTTTAACATTTCATATAATCAAGTCTTGGTGATGATGAACACCTTTAACTTTACCTTTTCTGGGAAGCACTTTATCAGCCTTTCCATTCTAAATGATAGCTTTGCTGGATAGAGCAACCTTGGATATAGGTCCTTGCCTTTCATGACTTGGAATATTTCTTTCCAGCCCCTTCTTTCCTGCAAGGTTTCTTTTGAGATATCAGCTGATAGTCTTATGGGAACTCCTTTGTAGGTAACTGTCTCCTTTTCTCTTGCTGCTTTGAAGATTCTCTCCTTATCTTTAATCTTGGGTAATTTAATTATGATGTGTCTTAGTGTGTTCCTCCTTGGGTCCAAATTCTTTGGGACTCTCTGATCTTCCTGGACTTCCTGGAAGTCTATTTCCTTTGCCAGACTGGGGAAGTTCTCCTTCATCATTTCTTCACATAAGTTTTCCATTTCTTGCTCTTTCTCTTCTCCTTCTGGCACCCCTGTGATTTGGATGTGGAAATGCTTAAAACTGTCCTGGAAGGTCCTAAGCCTCTCCTCATTTTTTCGAATTCTTGTTTCTTCATTCTGTTCTGGTTGATTATTTATCTCTTCCTTCCAATCCAAACCGTTGATTTGAGTCCCAGTTTCCTTCCCATCACTGTTGGTTCCCCGTATATTTTTCTTTATTTCACTTTGCATAGTCTTAACTTTTTCCTCTATTTTTCGACCATACTTAACCATTTCTGTGAACATCCTGATACCAGTGTTTTGAACTCTGCATGTGATCAGTTGGCTATCTCTTCATGGCTTAGTTGTATTCTTTCTGGAGCTTTGATCTGTTCTTTCATTTGGGCCATCTTTCTTGTCTTGGTGTGCCTATAGTAAGGGTTGGAGACTTTAGTATTCACCAGGGTGGGGTAACCCCCATCGCTGCATTGTGATGCTGGGAGAAGGGTCTGAGAGGGAATAATGCTGCTTGCTCCACTCACTGCCAGTTTTCGGTCATTTCCCTTGCTACCTAAAAGCAAATTGGGCCCTTCCGATTCCCGGATGGGTGGGTTTGTGTATGTTCTAGGACCCTGTGGGTCTCTCCAATGAACTCTCCTGTGAGGCTGGGAGTTTCTCCCACTGCAGCTGCAACCCCCACAGGTTTTTTCAGTCAGAGGCCTTGAGGCTTTATTTCCCTGAGCTGGGACCCTAGGTTGCTCAGTCTGTCTCACCCGCTAGTTGTTCCTCCCGGTTTATCCACATGCGAATGTGGGACTGCCTGCTCAGCTAGCTGCCACCTTGCTCTCCACTCGGCTGCCTGTCTCCACCCCTCCTACCGGTCTGGGTGTATGTTTCTTCTTTAACCCTTTGGTTGTTGGATTTCCACACAGTTCAATTTTCTGTCAGTTCTGGGTGTTTTTTATTTTTAAACTTGTTGTTGATCTTCTTTTGGTTGTGTGAGACACAGTGTGTCTACCTACACCTCCATCTTGGTCGGAAGTCCAGGCATATGTGTTTAAGTGGCCAAAACAATGTGAGTTTTAAAAAAGAGAGAGAAGAAATCTGATATTTCCTTGAGATTCAGGAGCAGCATTGTGTCAGGACTTGAGACAAACACAACAGATTAGCAAAACTGCTGATTGTGCCCAAGGACTTGTGAACTATTATATTTCTAAACCTCAGATTTCTGGAAGAAAGGGGAGTCTTCAAATAGCAGATACGATGTAGCCTGGAGATAAGGGCAGACTCCCTAATTTTACTGTGTATTTTCAGCTAACTCCCTAGCAGCCCTCTCATATTCATAGTCACTTCCCTCAAACAATATCTTTGTTAAGATATTATATTTACCCCAGGAACCTGGGAACGTGTCCTTATGTGGGAGACGGTCTTTGCAGACGTAACTAAATTAAGGATCGTGAGGTGTGATGATCCTGGCTTCTCTGAGTGAGGCCTTCATTCAAAGTCAAGTGTTCTTGTCAGAGACAGAAGAAGAAGACAACAGACACAGACACAGAGGAGAAGAGCCTTGGGGGACAGAGGCAGGAATTGGCAATTGGTGTCACAAACCAAGGGCCACCTAGGAGACTGGGAGCTGGAGGAGACAAGAAAGGACAGTCGTGAGAAAATAAACTGTTGTTTCAAGCCACCAGGTTTTTCGTAATTTGATACCAGATATGGGAAACACGTGTCCGTAAAGTTGGATGTCAACCTGCTATCTGTGAATCTACTCACTTCACTACTGAGATGTGTTATGTGACCAATGCTTCATCTTTATTTCTGATGGGTGCATAGCAGTGACTCTTCATTTCTAAACCTTAAGTTTCTCTGGCCACGTTTTCTTTCAAGTAGTTAATGCTATGTAAACACAGTTGAGTTAATGCTCAATTTTTCTGATTCAGTTGTTTCAAACAAGACAGTTACCATTTTGATGACAGATGAGCTTGGTTCTTTTAGTTGAGCCTTTTGAAAAAACAAACAAACAAACAAACCATGAATTGGAGAAGTTCTGTAGAGGGTCACATGTGTATTTGCTGCAAGGAAAAGGGAATTGCGGACCAGAATTAAGCAATTTCATTTCCATGTAAACTTACTGTGGAATCTATTAATTTTTTTATAACAATGGATGATTCCATTGGCATTTCTTTCTTCATACATCACTTCTGCTTCCATATATTTTGGGAAACCCTAAAAATCATATATTATCTCAATTGATCAAGTGAAAATTTATTTTATTTTTGTATTATAATTTTGGAAGAGTAAATGTTTTTGCCATACTATATATTTTTGTTTGTTCTGAGCCTACTTAAAGAATCAACTGATTCAGCCCTGAATGTTGTATCTCAGTTGGTTGGGCTTTGTCCTGAGAAGCTATAGGTTCCTGGTTCGATTACCGGTTAGGGAACGTGGCTGGGTTACAGTTTAGCCTCCCATACAAGAGGCAACCGATTGGTATTTCTTCCTCAAATTGATGTTTCTCTCCCTCCCATTCTCTCTGTCTTCTTCTCTCTCTAAAAGTAAATAAAGAGAAACTTAAAAAATTATTCAGCTGATTCAAATAAGCAATCATTTTTGTTTCTCCTTTCACTGACAGAATATCGAAGAGTTATCTTTTGAAGTTTGGCCAGAACTCAATCTTTTAAATTTATTTAGTTTGGTTTTGTTTTCCCCCCAGTAAGTTGGCTCTGAGATGAAGATCTGTATGCAGGGTGTATATTAATGTGTGTCTTGGCAACAAAACCCTTAAGTGAGGAGTGCAGGCTAAAGAAGGAAGAAGTTCACTTCAAAACAGAGGCAACCAATCGCACAGGGATTGAAGCCAACAAAACAGAAACACAGATATCTGGGGGAAGGATAATAATATATACTGTGTACTCAGGGGCCTGGATAGATGGGCAAGCAATAAGGGCATCACTGAATTTATACAATCAAAGACAGTCAGGGATGGACGGGTGGGAGCCTGAGGAGCCACCGCAATGTCAGGAACTTTCTACCGGGTTTCCATACTTGAGCAAGTTCTTTAATCTGAAAATCCATGAAGGGAAAACTGGGTCTCAGTGGGAGTCCAGGGCAAGCAGGAATCATGGCAAGCATCTGCAATAATAATTCTTTTAGACCTTTCCCAAAATGAGCCCTGGCCATTTCCTGGTACCAGTGGGCAGAGGATCCTTGAGAACATTGATACCCAGGGACCTAAAGTGTTGTCATGACCCCTTTTAGAGGAGGGCCAGGTCCAGCTTCACATAGCTCCACAGACCTATTCCCCTCATTTTTTAACACTTGAATATATAATTGAAATGTACATATTCGAATGTGAGCCAAACCACTGCATTATTTCTTTGTCCTTTAAGATAAGAGCTATACAGTAATGGTGAAAGGCAATGGGAAGTCTTTGAATTCCACCCCCATGCTGACACCAGTCAGCCAAGAAAAATAAAAATTAAATTAAAAGAAATCTATCCCAGATGAAGTAGTAGAGATTCACATCAATTTTAAAGGTCTAAATACTTCTCACATGCAGGGTTGGTGGCTTTGACCATATTAGTTCACCATCTGGCCCCTACGAAGAAAAGTAAAATAAATAAAACAGTGAATTATAAACTCTGTTAAGTAGTATCTTTGATTTATTTTGTGTGAACTCATACATAGGCATAATACTACGTCCATTTCAATTGATCACATAATTTAGCCGGAGATTAGGTTACCATATAGTTCTGGTAAAATTAATTTTTCAAGAAACTTGTTTTTCACTTAATTGGGATTAAATGCCCTTAGAGGTGCATTGATTGTATGTTTGTTCAACAATATCTTATGCTTTTCTGCAAGTCTTCTTTGTTCAGCTTTTGACCTTTTATTTTTTCTTTTGTTTACAGCAGTTAGTCTCTTCCTTAGTGTCTCCTTCCCCAATCACTTTTCTCATCTTTCCCTTTCATTTTTGTTTTTACTAAAGACTTACTAAATCTTCAGATGAATTCAGTTTAGTGAATTTACTGAGACCTTCCTTCTTGGGTCTTGAAAGGATGACTGAATTATGAAAAGCTGTAACTACAGAAGAACAAGTGGATATTAAAGACCACACGTGAGAACTAGTGAACTATCACAGTAAGTCAATGAGTGAGGCTGTAACTTTGGTGACTACGCACATTTTGATGACTGTTTAAAAGGTGAAAGATGCTCCAGTTCGTATCACTTCCAGAAGCTTTGCACACACCAGACCTAACCTAACCCATTGCTGATATGGGGGGCTGGGCCTCAGTAGCTATTCACTGCGAGCATTTACTTTGTAAAACAGATAATACCTTCCGTTTCAGGTTCTGCCTTTGTGTTGGACATGCAGTAAGGAAGTTTATTTATCTTTCTCAAAAGTAGGAAGAAGTAGTGCTTAAAACTTTTTTCTTAAACTAGGCGTTTTATTGTACTTCTCTTTTCTGTTTTTTGTATTTCTGAAGTATTTAATAAATATGGAAAGAACAACTGTGTTACCTAATTAAATTAGCAAAAATGGTAAAGGCACAAAAAATAGATAGTTCAATGACTTTAAATCATGGAAGCAATGATCAAGCCTGTATATCTGATTTATTGTAATTACTATGCTTTGAGACCCTTTTGAAATTAAACAATTGGGGAGGAAAAGATAAGATTATAATCACACTAGAGATACACGTATATGAGTGTCTTGGAAAATAAACCTGAGGAATCCAATTAAACTTCCAGAATTGCACAGCTCTGAATAAAACTGAAGATTTGTCTTTGATTACTATTGAGAAGGTTTTCGAGTGATTTTGCCAAAAGGTTATTTGCTAATTAGAACCAAGTGAAATTACATCTCTGTGGTTCGGAAAGGAACAGAATTGCTGTTCCGTGAGGATGCATGTAAGGACAGCAATCCCAGCAGCCACCAAGCAGCCGGTATCCGGCGATTGCAGCAGGCGCCTAAGCCATTGCAGGCAACGGACTGTGCTGCGGTAGAGTTGCATCCCTTTGTAAGGCTGAATGTAAAAAAACCTTTCCAAAGCAATATCAACTTTTTCCAGCTTTATTAAGGGACAGTTGACAAAGGATAAAGTAACCAAGTACAAGCTGTACTAAGATACTGCACATCATCTTACAGAAGGTACACAAGATGATGGTTTGACAGACATACCTGTGTTGGCCTGATGGCCACAATAAAGTGAGTTGTTGCATTCGTCACCTCACATATTGATAGTTACCTTTTGGGGGGCAGTGGTGAGAACATTTAAGATTTATTTTATAAGTAAATTTCAAGTGCACCATATAGTAGGGTTAACCACAGTCATCATACTGTACATTAGATCCCCAGAATTTATTCAACTTACAACTGAAAGTTTGTTCCCACATCATCCCCCAATGTCGTACTGACACCCCCTAATTCCCCTGCAGCTGCCAGCCACTGGCAACTGCCATTTGACTCTCTTTCTATGGGTTCGACTTTTGTCCTTTCCTTTTGCTTTAGTAATGCAAATTTCCTGGCCACTTACAATGTATAAACCCTGTTAATTTTGTTGTAAAGTAAATCTTTGCTTATAATAAAAAGTAAAATTATAATTGCACAGTGTTCTTTGTCTTGACAATGTTTACTTATTTTGATAGCTAGTATTTTTTCACTTTCTTATTGCAACATGAACCGAAAACCCTGAGACACCCAAGTACATAGTAACAAAAGGAACTAGTGTTATCTTTGACACATGAATATGGACTGTGTCAATGAATATTGTAATTCTTGAAGATTCCTCAAAATGAATTCAAATTATATGTAACAATGATATCATCTTTGAAAATGTACATATCATCTACATAAGGAGCAAGTTTGTAAGGAGCATAGTGTTATGAACTGAATTGTGACCCCCCCCCAA
Source organism: Glossophaga mutica (assembly GCA_039655065.1). NCBI lineage: Eukaryota > Metazoa > Chordata > Mammalia > Chiroptera > Phyllostomidae > Glossophaga > Glossophaga mutica. The sequence continues at coordinate 5,660,031 of CM077305.1, forward strand.
ATTCACTGATGGAAGCCTAACCCTTAATATGACAGTATTTGGAGGTAAGGCCTTAAAGGAGGTAACTAAGGTGAAACCCTAATGCAACGTGACAGGTGTACTTTTAAGAAGAGGAAGAAGCACCAGCAAGGTGCGTGCACAGAGGAGAGACCCAGAGAGGCTACAGCGAGAGGGCGGCCATCTGCAAACCAGAAGGAGAGTCCTCCTCAGAAACCACCCCCACCGGCACCTGGATTTTGCACTTCAAGCGTGGAGAATTGTGAAACAGTAAATGTATGTCATTTAAGCCATCAGTCTGTGGTGTTCTCTTATGGCAGCCCAAACAAAATAATACAGATTTGAATTAAAAATGTATATTTTTTATGTTGACCTCTCGATTGAAGTAAGAGTCAGATTTGTTTTCCACGTGTCTGATAGTTCTTACCTGTTGGGACATTGAAAGGCTTTATAATTTTTGGTGCTCCCCTAAGCAGGCTGCTGCAGCATTGGAGCCCCTCAACAACGTGCTCAGCGTGCTCAACTTTGATTCTCTTTTATCCCAGGAACGTGGCCAAAGACCCAGTTCTTCAACTGTGTTCATTATGGTGGCTGACAGGTGCTGAGCAAAGATTCATCTTATTCAAATAGATGAAAAGTTTGCCACACTCCCTATTTAAAATTGTTTTAACAGAGGCCTTCAAAAATGTGAAAAACCTGTTCAAAGTTCAATATTGTCTTTTAATATTTGTCCTTGAGCATGAGAGTGAACTCGTTGGTAGCAGGTAGGAGATTCATATGTTGAATTGATGTTTGATGATACCATTTAAAGAGACAGCTGACAAATTTGATCAACTTAATGACAGTTGACATTTCTTTCAAATATTTTGGCTGTGTTATTAATGCTAATGCATGGCAACATAGAACACAGTAAAACTTGATGCATTGCCAAGCACTCGAAGTACTTCATCTGTAGAGAGTTTCCAAAAACTTGCCTGAGTAGAGGTTTTACATTGTAAATAAATCCTTCACCCTCAGAAGGATGCTGTAGCCCTTGTAGCCCAAGGCCTTGTAGCCCAAGTCCTTGGACTACTTGTCGGCCTTTCGGCTTCTACAGTAGGGACTTTCAGGACATCACCGTGGTGAACATAATAAGTAAACACCAGTACTTGACTGGACTGAAAGAGAACATGGGTTCTTATGAAAACTGAAAGTAAATTAAACAGGCTTCTATTCTGGTAACCATTTCATAGTTGACCTGTTTCATGTATTAGACAAATATATTGTCAGTTCTGAAAGGAATGATGTCATCTGACTGCAGCTTTGCTTTCACGCCTTTTTCTCTGCTCTAAGCCATAAACAAGATGGACCATTTACAATGCATATGGCTTTACCACTAATCTACATTTACCCAAAGTAATTTCCAAAGTATTAATATGGCAATAAACTGAACTATTTTGGTCTTTGCTTTTATGTATTTAAAATATACATTCAACTGTACAAAAAAAAAAAAAAAAAGCTGGGCACTAATGGGTAGACTGGGATTTGTTATAAAAGACTTCCGTAGAATTCTTATCTTGAGTCAGTGTGAGGGTGATCAACTAAAGAAAACACATCTGTAGTTCAGCCATTTAATTTAGAACGTTCCTTAGACTCTTGAAGAGAGTCAGACCCCCAGTGTGGTTAGAACTATTGCTCTAATGCAATCCTTACTTCCAGGTTATCAACTGAGAACTAGATTCACTTTTTAAAAGATCCAGCGAAGTGGTATTAATGCAGTGTGAAGCTAATCAAACCCATACATAACACCATTTGGTGGTTTTGACCACACCAGGGTATTAAGCAGACATTCCTGATTTCCTTTTAAATCTCAGAGAGGAAGAAATATTTAGAAATTCAGATGAGTCTTCCATTGATGGATTTAGGTGTGAGCCAAAGCAGTGATTCTAAAGAAAGACTAACAAGTCATGGCGTGTGTTCCACTTTTTGATTACATACTTTTCTTCCCAAATCTTGCAAATGACCTACAACCACTGGTGTCTGAAGAATGAAACGATAAAAATTGAAGAAAGATTGCTATTTCCGGTCATCTTTGTGAAATCTCAGGAAAATCTTTGAATAGTCATATATTGAAAGGGCAAGTAGTGAGCCACAATCACGCTGTTTTGAACTAGACTGTATCCACTTCAACAGTGTGCTGTAGAAAACGTCCTGCAGACAGAAGAAAACATCCAATGGAAATCCCCACTGCATGTCATTGACGTCGGTCAGGAATTCTAAAGGGCGATAATTGCACTGGATTTACTGGAAACATGATCTTTCAATCTCTGCCCAGCATGCGACTGATTGTCACATTGAAAGCTACAAATACTTTCATGTTAGCATCAAGTTGTGCAGTGAAATGGACTTAACACTTGGGAAGATGATTTAACTTAAATGAGAAAATATTTTTAAAACCCCACGGTGTTGACTTTTTCTAAAGGTAAAGTGTAAAATAAAAGACTAGAAGATGAAAAACCATGGGCATATGTGGGTTTCATCACTAGTGTCAGAGCAATAGAAAGATGAACATGGGTGCTCTTAAGATTACGAGGTAATCAGGGACATAGTATTATAAAGAATTAAGGCAGTATGGGCAGGAACAAACGAGACAAGTTTATGGTAAAACTACAGGCTGCATTTAAAAGCAGCAATCATTAGTTCTGGTGACAAACAGAATGAGTAAGCCTTCGTAAAAGAGATCAGACCTGGCCTGGATCTTGGGGAATAAGTAAACTTTCATCAATTTCTATTTTTAAAAGAAATCAGAGGCAAGTGTAACTACATTGATTTATCAATAGCTAGATGTTTTAAAAACAACAAAGACCATAAAAGCTAAAGAATAGACACGAACCAGAAGACAAACCATCATTCAAGTGTGAAAATGTACACCCGTGGAATGATGTGCCAAGGAGATGGAATATACTATGTCCTGCACACGCTGTTGGCCTGGTTCGAAAAGCTCAGAGAACCTAGGGTATTACATTACCTGGAAAATGTCATGGGCTCTCAAGTTAAAGTCTGGGATTAAAAAGAGCATTCAAAGTCCACTGTCCAGTGGGATCTGGAGGCACGAGCTGTCTAGGCTGACTGATGGAAATCCCGCACGCACCCTCAACGGGCCAAGGCTCTCTGTATTCAATTTCAGGGAAAATATTTCTGAGCTGAAGGCAGAGCTGAGCTGTGTTAAAAAAGGCTGCTGGGTGTCTACGGTGAACATAAGCAAATTAGAAAGCAAGGTTAAGGAACAACCTTCTTATTTTGTTACCCTGCTGGGTGAGGAGCAGCCAGCAAGCAGCTATGGGGGTCGCGAGAGGTGCTGGAGGAGATGCTGGTCTGACCGCCACGTCTGGGGGGGATGTGTTGGCTTACACGCCTTCTCTTGCTTTTCCTTTATTTTAATGAAATAAACACTGTTTTACTTTATTTTTATTTTTTTAGATTATTTATTTATCTTTAGAGGGGAAGGGTAGGAGAGAGGGAGAGAGAGAGAAATATCAATGTATGGTTGCCTCTCGTGTGTCCCCTGCTGGGAACTGGCCTGCAACCCAGGCATGTGCCCTGACTGGGAATCGAACCTTGATCCTCTGGTTCGCAGGCCCGCGCTCAATCCACTGAGCTACACCAGCCAGGGAACACTGTTTTACTTTTATACTGATCTCCTGCTTCGCCCAGAATGGAGAAGTTCAGAATAAAGAGGAATCAGAGAGGGCGCTAGAAACCGTGAAACTAAATGCTTTCTGTGATTGCAAAGGCAGAAGAAGAATGCAAGGGAGGAATCGATGTTTCTTCAGGGTCAGAAAGACGAGGATTTTTCCTGGAGCATTCAGCTACAAAGGTCCTGGGTCTTCATTGGCACCTGCTCAGTTTGATTCTGTGTCCCACGGTCTCTATGCTGCAGAGTGTCTGACTGCAAGTTTCGGGGATGAGGTTCCAGAGGGAGGCAGCAGTCCTGAAAAGGCCGAGAGTCTTGTAAGACCTCAAGATGGAGTTGGTGTGGTTTGAGAGTAAGTGCAAGAGGAGGAGAGGGTGATAAAAAGTATTGAATCAAGAATGTAAATAACCTTAAATGCGGGGCTCAAGGAATTGTAGACTCTCCTCTTATAGCCCATAAAGAATTGTTTATATGTTACGCTCGGGGTGATAGACTTGTGTTTCAGCAATATCACTGCAATGGCAGCTTCAGGGATTGATTAGTCTAGAGGCAGGGCACAGCCAGGCTTTAGAAGCTGAAGAAATAGGCGTGTTAGAGACACAGTCTAAAAGCGGGAGGTAATGGAACTGTGCAAAGGAAAGAACTGCTCCAAGTGACATTTTGTCAGTAACTCCAGGAGCCTTGGTTTTTAATTTGTTACTCAAGGGAAGGGGTGGAGTTCATAGTACCCCCACATTCACAGCTTGGATGATCGGGAAGACAATGACACCATTACTGAAACTGCACATCTCAGGGAAAGAAAGGGGAGAACTGGGGTGGATGAAGACGGACTACTTCCATTTTAGCTACTGTGACTTAAAGGTGCTCAAGAAGATTCCAGTAGGATGGCAGTTGACATTTCAGTAGCTCGACATCATGCAAGTGTATGTCTTCCTGACGTGAATTTCAAAATAGGCATTCCTGATCAGTGGGCAGCTCTCCTGCAAACCCAAACGGAAGAAATCAGACCAACTCCTAGTTATTTTAACCCATAGCCACCAAAGTAACTGGCTTCATCGGCATCATCCCTGCACCGAGGGAAAACCGGAGGACTGGCTTGGGAGGGTAGCTGATCTGGAGACCAAAATTAGTGCACACCACTTCCACTGAGGAAAGAGCTGTGCTGTATGTGGGCGGCAAGTGGGGAAAGGCTTCCACGGAGTAGTGTCTACTCTCAACAGTCATAGAAAAATCAAGACACATATGGATAAGTGTGTGTGTGCGCGCGTGTGTATGTAATTAGGTACTTCTATAAAAGCTCAAATATACAGAGACAGGCAATCTTCTACTTTCTGAACTTTAACCCTGAACTATAAAGCCGGTTCATATTTTTTATACTTGCAGTCATCATTGGTATTTTTCACTCCAAGCACTTTAATTTTGTTTCTGGCCCTTAGCATAATCAATGTGGCAGCAAAGAGTGTGACCTCTATACTTGAAAAAAAGTCCATCATCCACTCGTCTCAACCCTCCACCTCACTGCAGGGCGCCTTCCCTTTGTGCTGTGACTCATGCTATTCAGGCCACTTTTCTTTCCGACAGTGGGTCTGAGGCAGCCGGTTTCTTGGTGTCTTCTGGAGACCAATCCACAGTTTCCAGTGGGAACTGTTTACCACAGAGTCACTGATAGCCTCTACATATTAGAACGTACCCCCTCCTTGGGAGATGACATTCAGTTAGGACAAAATCACCATCAGCAAACAGACTCCTCTGTGGCCTCTAAACATTTTCATTTGATAGATTTAACGTACTCTTCTTTCAAAGTGGGATGCTATTTTTAATCAATCTTCATCAAACATATGCGACATGGGGCTAGGGACTGCTTGACAGGAGGTAGATTTTATTCTTGTTAATGTTATTATGTCAAACAGTGCAATGGGGTACGAGTTGATTATCTAGATAAACTCAGACTAAAAATATTTTTGCTCATGCTGCTTGTGGGGAAAGGCAGTCTGGTCTGTGCAGCTTTCCATCCCCAGCTTGGCAGCAGCAGAATAACCTTGGGCCTGGATTATTCCTTATCAGGAGATGAAGAGTCCACAGAGCTTGTGCTGGACTTACTGCCTCCTCCAGGAATATCTGTCCCTGTTTCAGACTCAGTGTTGCTCCCCTGTCCTGCTTCAGCGTGTGCATGCCATACATCTGGTCAACCTCACTCTTGTGTCTGTCTTCGGCTGCATCACAAGCGGGATGCACACAGGCCATCACCCTGCAAGGGGCCATCAGGAGGGTCTAGCTGGTCGTGAGGAGCCGACACCCACGATTGAAGCTGATCTTGCTCTGTTTCTTCTCTTCGAGCAGAAAGTGTTTCATCACCAAAAAGTTATAGGTTAAATTTGCATTGTTTTGTATTTTATATTTTTCACTTAAATTATAGAAACAAAGAATTATTCTGATAATTGTATATATAGCTCATACCGGAGAGAGAGTTACATATGCTTCCATATAGAATTTGGGACTTCTGGCCAAGATGGAGGCGCAGGTAGACACACTGTGCCTCCTCGCAAAACCAAAAGGACAACAACAAATTTAAAAACAAAAACCAACCAGAACTGACAGAAAATCAAACTGTATGGAAAAGTCTGACAACCACGCAGTTAAAGCAGAAACATTCATCCAGACCGGTGGTAGGAGGGGCGGAGACAGGTAGCCAGGTGCAGAGGACTCGCAGCAAGGCGGCCGTTGGAGGACCTGGCAGGTGAGGCGGCAGCTGGCGGACTGGGCTAGGTGGCAGCTGGCAGAGGGGGAGGTCCCACATTTTCATGTGGATATACCGGGAGGAGTAACTGGGGAGCGAATCAGACAACAAAACCCAGTGTTCCAGTGCAGGGAAATAAATTCTCAAAAACCTCTGACTGAAAACACCTGTGGGGGTTGAGGCAGCGGGAGAAACTCCCAGCCTCACAGCAGTCTGTTGCAGAGACCCACAGGGTCTTAGAACGTACACAAGTCCCCCCATCCGGGAATCAGCACCAGCAGGGCCCACTTTGCTTGTGGGAAGCAGGGGAAGTGACTACAGAAAGCCAGAGGAGAGCTGAGCAAGCGGCACTATTCCCTCTCGGCCCCTCCCCCATGTACAGCGTCACAACAAGCCAAGCGGGTTGCCCCGCCCTGGCAGTTACCTAAGACTGCGCCCCTTACTACATAACAGGTGCACTGAGACAAAAGAAAAAAATGGCCCAAATGAAAGAACAGCTCAAAGCTCCAGAAAAAATACAAGCAATGAAGATATAATTGGGTGAAGCCAAATGGGGGGACCCAAATGGGGATTTGTAATGGGGTCCAGAACTCAGGGTGTCCAGGAAACATCAGGGAAAATAAAATATATATATAGGATATTCTCACCCCCACAAGTATGAGCTGGGGGATGGGATGCATGGAGCAGGGCCATTGAGAGTTGTTTTGCATAGTAACAGCTTTGCAGCTAACCTCTAGAATGGCCATTTAACATATCTATAACCTTTAACTGGTTTCACAGATATGTTGAATAGCTGTGGCCATGCTTTGAGCCAGGGGGATAGGAGTGACTTCAACCCATGATGTAACTGGAAAGCAACTCCCTCTGGGTACAGCACCTATGTAAAAGCTGGCTGATGATTGGCCCCACGCCATGGGGCCACGCCTTCCTGGACTCACTACGGCAGCCCAGTAAAGCTGGGAAAAAAAAAAAATATATATATATATATATATATATATATATATATATATATGCAGGAGTGCTGGCAGGTGTAACTGATTGTGGGAGGAGTCGGAAATGGGGCTGCGGAGGAAGCGTGGCGTTGGGCTTTAAAACACCTGTGCGGCAGCCATGTGGGGCTTCCTGGGACCACGTGGCTTCGGTGAAAGCTGGGACTGTGCAGCTCTAGCGTGCTCCCTTTTTGCCATGTGGCTTAGGAAGCAGGAGAGACTTTGCCTGGAAGAAAAGGGGTGAAAGGATTCTTGCTGGCGGGCCCTGAGAAGGTGCCACATGGTTTTGGATTAACTGGAGATCGTGGTGGCAACACAGCTGATAGTGCGGGAACCCAGGGGCTGCCTAAACCACGGACTTCTACTTCCTTCTTTTCCTGGGATACGTTACCCCGGACTGGGCAGAGGGGAGAAGGAAGGACCGTGTGTTCGTGGGTATTCTACTGGACTTTAGTGTTTTTAATGAAGACGTTAAGTCATTACTCTAAGTCTGTATAACTCTGTAAATAAATAACCCCTTTCCTTCTCACCAATCTCTGGCATTGAGAGACGTCTTTCCCTGGAGGCAGGCAAGGCGAACCTAGTATGGCAGGGGAACCCCTGGAGTACAGGGTGGGTCCATTCGGTAATACGCTTTCTCATATTCCTTGACTAGCTTGGAAACCAAAGTGTGCAATGTACTAAATCAAAGTGTGCAATGCCAGATCAAGAAGAGGACCCCAACCAGACATTTGTGGAGGCCTTTCCTTTAGCTTCCTATAGCCAATGAATTTATTTTCCTTTAATCAGGAACGCTTGAAAATTAATACCTGGCTAGTCTGCATGTTATGCGTAGTCCCTTTTCTGTGTAACGGCAACATAAGAGTAAAGAGTGTGTTTAGAATTCCCTCCTTCTCAACTTTCAAAGAACTGCGGCTCCTGGAGGGTTCTGCTGTTTGCTGTTAGGAGCAAAACTGGGCGGGACGCAAATGAGTGAAGCAGGCAGATCTGCAGGAGTACAGGGCACAGCGACCTGGAGAGGCTGCCGACGGTGCACGGAGGAAGGAGGAGAAAGGGAAAGGCGGAAGATGCATTTAGGCCGTCATCAAGACAAGCAGAGCCCTATGAAGAAGAAGAAATACCCAAAATGTCTCAGGAAGTTTGAAGTTTTCCCATACACCCCCACCCTCGGTATCCTAAATAGACCTTCAAGGAAGACCGTTGTTATTATGTAAGATTTGGTGTTTTGTTTTAATGTGAGTCGGTGCCAAAGGGATCTGGAAGCAAGAACATCGTAGTCTGATTTTATTCACGTGACACACAGAACACTGCACTCTGGTTCACTCTCTAGGAGTTTTTGCTTAGTTCACTCCACGGTGTGAGAACAGTTATTCTCCCCGCCCCCGGTGTCCATTTCTGGGTTTACTGAGATCCCGATGGTGAAACGCTAATGATACACATCCTCAGTTCTGCAGCTGCATTCCTCTCTAAAAATTAAGACTCAACCCTGCAGTTCGTAATGCTCAGGCAGCACAGATGTAATAGATCCCGTAAAATCAGGTGCACTGACAAAGCCCTCCCTCCCCCATCCCCGAGTCCCTGCAGGTGTCCTCTCGTACCTCACCTCGGGTCTGGGCCGGACCGCCACCCCGTGGTCTCCTGCAGCCTTGTCCTGCCTGTCCGGTGTCCGTCTGCTCAGATACCCACAGGTAGGTGTGCAGTTCCTGGTACTCCCTCTGATCTCTCTCGCTGGGAAGCAGGGCTCTGCTGAGCATTGCTTTGAGGCCAGTAGTCTGGTGGCTCAGCACGACCTCATTATCAGGGGCCTTTCCTTTGGCCTTTGATGTGACTTCATCCAGAAACTGGATGAGAGAACTCCGGCGAGTTCCTTTGTCATAGCCGTCTTCTGTGGATTAAGTTCAGGGTGTACGAACACCCGAGACCATGGGGGGGCTCAGTTCTATGAAACAACACAGTTCTAACAGCATCAGGCCTAACCCCCGGCAGGTGGTGGACGAACTGAAGTCAAACCTAAGAGAACCATTGATACTCTCTGCCTTTTATCCAACTGTTTCCTTTCACAGCTACTCCCCACCCTGATCTACTCCACTTTGTGCTGTAAAACAAACTCCCCAGACGCCATTGTCCTCCAGCTTCAGCTAAATTTGGCCAAAGGGAAGACTGGCAGAAGTCTGCAGAATAGGGAAGGGGATAAGGTGGAGTACTTCTATCTCTGGCTGTTTGGAGGATTCTCTGGAAGCTCCGGAACCCACTCTGTGGCTGTATCTCCTGCCTTACAGACCTGTAGTGGCTCAAGCTGCGTTAGGCCACCTCCTGGGCCACCCTTCTCCCTCTGTCCCTCCAGGCCCAGGGTCACTGGCACTTCCTTAAGTGTGCTGCTCTCTGGCTTCACTCACATCCTTTGTTTAATCTTCAGCTTTTCCCTCACATGTAATGTTGTGTGTGCTAAATTTACTGTTTAAAATGTTATAGTGAACCATTGCTGGTATTGAATTGAAGCTGTACAGCAAAAATGACCATCGCCCATGATTTCATCTGATGTCCAAGAATTTCTGTTTTCTGTGTAGATGCAAACCCATACACACCCCAAACTCCACTTAAGGACGTTAAGGCAGCTAAAACCTCTCTCGTGAGTGGGGTGGGTTGGCACTTGGAAAGATTCAAAGAAAGAAATATTATTAAAACCGGAATTTTAAAGATAGGCACAAGTTTGCCAGATAAGGAGTAAACAGATTCAGGGAAGGACAAGCTCCGGGACAGACCAAGGTCAAGAAGGGACAGCATCTTTGGGCAAAGGGCAGTTGGCTGTGGCTTCCATTCACAGCTTAAGTTTGAAGGCAGCGTGGACATGAGAAAGCCATGGACCAGTTTCCTAGGGCTGCCATAACAGGTGCTTTAAACAAGGTGGCTTCACCAGCGGAGATCTGTTGTCTCCCAGTTCCGAAAGTTACAAGTCAAGGTGCCATCTGGGCGGGCTCCTGCTGAGAGCTATGGGGAAGAATCCGTTCCAGTCCTCTTCCTGACCTTCTGGTGGTTTGCTGGCAATCTTTGGTGCTTCTTGGTGTGTAGGTAGACACATCACCCCAGTCTCTGCCTTCGAGTCCAAATAGCATTCTCCCTGTGTGTCTGTGTCTGCATTTCCCTTTTTGTGTGCATACTGGATCTAGTCCTGCTCCAGCGATGTGATTTTACCTTGAGTTCCTCTGCGAGGACTATCTCCAATAAGGTACCATTTGAGCTACTGCGAGTGAGGACTTCAGCACAGGAATTTGAAGCAGAAGCAATTCAATGTGCAACATCCAGTTCTGACACTTCCCAAAAGTTAAGCAAGCAATAAAGGGCACCAAGCCAATTACAGGTAGAATTTTGAGGAAAAATAATATTTAAACTGTAAGTCGATAGGAGTGATAAGTTGAATATAAAAATAGGGTGAGAAAAAAAAGCATGACAATTGACATCAAATATTCTTTTCAAGGAGGCTTGGGAGATGGCGAGGACTTTATTTGAAAGAGGAAACATAAGAGAGAAAGGAAGTTTCCTGTGATTTTAAAAATAATCACTGTTCAAAATTAGGACTTAAAGGTATGTAACATTTGAGTTTTAATATATTGAATTTTGAAGTACACGCAGAACACTTAACTGGAGATATTCGGTAGGCAATGAAAACTTGGGGTGTGGAGCGCTAACGTTAGACTTCCTGGGATCAACACCCACCTCTTCTTCCACTGTGACCACTGTGACTCAGGACGAAGTACTTAGGCTTTTTGAGCTGTAGGTTTCTTATCATGAAGATACGGATATTCACAAAGTTTCAGTGGGTTGCTGGAGGATTAAATATGTAAGCCACATATAACAGTTTCATGCCTGGAACTATACAGTGTTTAATATTTAGTAGTTGTTATCATGATCACTACAGCTACCTGTAGCAATATTGGTATTAGGAAGAGCCATGCCTGTCAGCAAATGGAGAGTAGCATGGAAAAGTGAACTGGTGTCCCTGCAACACAATAGAAGGGACACCGAAGGTTTGGAGGAACTCACAGAAGCAAGATATATTTCTCCCACCTTTTAAAAAAGATAGTAAGAAGGCCTGGTGGAAGGAAAACTCTTTTCTTAATCTAGTTACTTGGTCCCGGTGCCCAAAATTATACCTAGTATGTTGTTATCCAGATAAATAGTGAAATAACTCTCAAAGAGTTCCTAATTCCTTGGCAAATACGCTTAAGCATCCTATAAATTGGTAAGTAGCGATAGCCTGTCTCCCTAGTGAGAAGAAATCCTGTCGTGTATTGAAATGTGGCTGCCCAGACCCACTTTTCATGTGTGGGAGGGGCGAGGGGTGGGAAGTACCACCAAGAACTGAAAGGAACCTTGGGAGGAGCTCCATGGCATTAAAAACAGTAGTATTTACTCTTCCGTAAACACCCATCGCTTTTCAAAATCTTCCCTCGGGAAACGAGATAAAAACGTTGACCCGTTAAGTAGCGTGCACTTGCCCTCACAAGCACATTTGGCTAAATTTTCCGGGCTTTGCTCTTCCTTGAGGTACACAGAGAAGGGAGAGCTGGGGGAGATGAGGAGCAAACGTTCTGGAACCGGGGACCTCACGGCTCACCGCTACCCCGAGTGGGCAGGGGCGCGTGTTGGACAGTTGCCCAGTAACCGACAATGAAATTGGGAGGAAGCCTGCACAGAACTGGACAAAGATGCTTCTCTTCCTCAGCATTTCAGAGCATAACTTAAAGCTTTTGTAACATTAAAGTCTTAAGGTCTTTGACTTATGAAAGATTTTAAAGTTAATTTTGCTCACTGTTTTTCAAAGAGCTCCTGAATTGAGGCTTTCCATGAGAACATTTTTAGAGGGAGAACAGGGAGAGTGGAGGAAAGGTGATTACTATTATTCACTTGATACAGCTGTGTTTAATTGACACATAAATTACACACCGGGGGGAATAGGAACAATTTGGAGCAACCTGAGATGGAGTGATACAAGTTTAGAGCTGAAATGAATCTTCAGGGAAGATCCTTTCTTACCCCACATTTAATTTATGAAGAAACTAAACTCGAAAAACTTAAGTGACATTTTTATTAAGTCATAACGACTTAATGGCAGACCGGAAGCAAGAAGCTAGGCCTTCTGATTCTGAGACCAGGGTTCATTCCGTTGTATCACACTGACCAAACTAAGAGAGATGCATCCCTTCGTGAATATGTCCTCTTTCCAAGCTCCCAATCCAACAGGGCTTGGGGAGGGAAAATATCTCAGTTTTCCTCCCCATCTACCTCTCAGATGAAGCACAGTACCATTGAAAGGCCCAGCAGAATCTTAAACACAAAATGGCCCAGCTTTCGGAACTGGAACCTTGGGGAAGGGAAGAGGCCTAGGCCCACTAAACGAAACAGAAAACATCGTCTTTGCACTTGAGGACAGCTCTCATGATCTCCGGGAGAAGGAAGGAGGCCACGGAGGGAGAAGGTGGAAGAAGTTGTGGATGGAAGGAGAAGAACTGCAATCTTGCTAAGTTAGACCTAGCTTTATTTATGCTTTGCAAACTTTAAGTATTGAAAAGATTCCCAGCGGATTCCCAGCAAGCCAAGTCGGTATTCCTAAACTCCCCGAAAGAAAAACAAAAACACGACGACAGCAATAACAACAAAACACGCACAGAACAACCACAGCTTATGCAATATATAAAAACGTATAATATCGTACAACTTAATCAAGTCAGTAAATAGAGTTTTAAAAGCGAAACCCTGAACTTGACCCGTTTCTACCCCACTGCACTTTCAGAGCTGCTCTTCCCATCTGATTCTCATCGGACTCGCCAGCCCCTGTTAACGGCGACCGCACTTTTATTGCACAGGAATCACCGAGGCTGAGAGAAAGCAACCGACACGGGCGGTCAGAGCTAAGCCGCGCGTCTCTCTGACAGAGGGGAGAAGCGGCCATCTGAGCGCCGTCCACGCGGTCAGCACTGCTGGCGTCCTTCAGGGGCGCTGTTCCCTCTGATCTTCTCACCACCTTGTACAGGTAGGAAACGCAGGCGGGGGCGGCTCAGGTGGCTTTCCTAAATGACGACAAGGTGGCACGGAAGATTTTCAGGTAAAGTCCGCAAACTGAAAACCTAGACTTTTCCCCACATCTTTTTTATTTATTTTTTATTTTTTTAATTTTTATTTTAATTGTTGATCTTGTGCAGTTTTCTGTCTTTTACTCCCACCCCAGCTCTCCCCACCTCCCTGCCATATCTTATCTCAAAGCATCCACCAGGAGTGATTTACTATAATAATCAGTTTATGAATATATATATACTTACATCCATACACACGTACACTTTTGATATTGCTCTTTTGTAATTAGAAATACTGGTTTTTGCTATTATTTTCCTCCTGAAGAATAGGAAAAATGTTAGTAAACCATTAAAACAACTTCCTAATTAGGGTTCTATTTTCATGCTTCTATTGGTTATTATGACATCAATTTTTGTCATTTCTGTAAGAATTTTATTGCACTTAAAGAATCACTTTCTAAAGAGCTCATCAGAGTAATTTCATAAACTTAGCCTAGAAAAATTTACATTTAATTTACTTCTATCATGACTCCTGAATCCAAGTTCAGGATAATGAGTTGTCCCTCTTACTCTTTTTGAGAAAATCAATATTATGTAAACTTGGACTCACATGATATGACCATATTCTCTAAATCTGAGAGGGCATGAGTCATTTTCTGTAGGCATAGCGAGGTTTTTGTAATGTTAATATTCTTATGTGTCCATGCTTAAGAATTGAATTTAGGTGCTTCGTAGTGTTTTTCTTCCAAAACAAAAACAAACCCAGTTTTAAGTCTTTTCAAAACCCAGTTTTGAAACCAATGTGAATCAATTTTTTTTTTACTCAGGTAACATGGCAGATGAGCTAAAGTTCTGTAAAAGTGGGAGGTCGTCTTAGTAGCCATGACTAGTTAAATTGCTGTACCATTGAGTTTATACTTCCCCTTACCATCCAGTATTGTTGAAACCAGAAGACTTGGTCCAATGCCAAGACCATCCTTTTGGGGATCTTTTTGTATTTCTGTGCCCAATTCAGGTGACCAATACAGCAGTGCAACAGACTTGGCTTGAGAAGGTCATATGGACCAGGGATTCCTTCAGGAGGAAGACTTATGTCGCCTTAACAGCTATGCTGCCAAGACCATCAGAAGGGCTAGCTGAGGGTGAGTGTGGCCTTGAGTGGCTACTGGTGAAGGGAGCTGGTCAGTGGTGGCTCAGGGACGAGCTGCAGAGGTTGCGGTTCATCTCAGTAACCTTCCCCCCTACGTCTTCTGCAAGAAGACAGCTCCGATGGCATCCCCGAAGAACTGATCCCATGACATGTAGGAGCAACGACGATGTGAGAGGCAGGAGTGGGCTGTGGTGGACAGGAGGTGCACTCCCAGAGTCCCCAAAGTAAAGGACTTGCTCCCAGCCATGGGGATCCATCAGCAGGCGTTTCGGCCGACATCACCTTCTGGGATTGCCTCTGTGGGTGGAGGCCATGCCCCGCCCCTCGCCCCCCAACCCCCCGCAGCCCACATCCAACGGTTGATCAATACAGGTCCTGCACTGGGTCTACAAGGATTACTCTGATTACAGTCTAATCACATAATTTTAAACTAAAACAAAACCAGTCTCATTTCTACTCCTCTTTGTGCACTTTGTGGTCCAGAAAAACATCTTCTTCAACCTAATCCCATTTCGTTCTGATGTTTGCATCTGTTTCAGTGATTGCAATCTCTCTAACTCTTTCCCTAAAGGTCTCCCATCTGTACTTTAAGTCTAGATAAATATGCTTTTCTTCATGTACTTTTATGTGATCCTCTCAACTACAGTGATCTTTTCTTCCATTTCTCTCCCTCAGGGATATTTTTTGTGTGCCTCTTTTTATGCTTATGAGTAGATACTGCTTTAAACTAGTTATTAAAGTGTGTCTTTACCTCCCCTTAATTTGAAACTCTTGAAAAAGTAAGACACTGCCTTTGAGTTTCTGCTATAGTCTCTGAGTACGTTGAATGTAATAATTCAATAAAAGTGTGCTAAATGTATTATTTGATAGATTCTTAGAAATACTAAGAAGAAATGCAGCAAAATGACCACTAAGTGAGGGGGGGGGCACCCAAAGTAATGCAACTACTAATCCTGGAGCTCTAATTACTTTCCAGTGGCTAAATGAGCCAGCAATTTGGTTTAAGAAAAGCCAAAGAGATCAGAGGACCCTTCTAATTTCCCTTTGTGAAAGTCTTGCTCTTTCTCAAGTTGTATAAAATGTGAGGTGGGAATTTTCCTTTCCCCCCCTAAATACCCTCCTTATACAGGCATGGAGGAAAGTAATTCTCAGTAGTAGGATTTTAAATGTTTATGTAATTAAATTTTAAAATAAAAATCCATGAATAAAAAGTATTCTGTGAGGACAGAACCTGATGAAGCATAAATGAACACTATCTTAAATTATTAATTTGTTGCTGTACAGTGCAACTGACACCTGAGCTAGAACTGTTTTTACTTCAAAATCAGGAGCATAATTGTCTATTCCTGAAAGAATGATGTTAGTCAGATCTAAGTGACCTTTGACTTCCATTTGTGTGCTGTTTGGGCCATGATGCTAATTCTTTAAGGAATATTTAATATACAGCAAAAAAGTCAAGATATTTTTGAATTTTTTTGTCTTTTCTTAATTACTTTACAAAGGATTATTGGGCAAAATCTAGCTGCTATGTCCATCTAGATTATAACATTTCTCCAATAATAGATGTTATAGTAATCTTCATACATTTATATGCTGTTTCTTATCCAAACAAAAAGTGATTCTAAATAATGTGCTCTTGCTTTAAAATATACGTGTGTATTATTGCAAGTATTTGGCACCATAAATTCTGTACCTCGTATTTCTGTATTTCCTCTCTTCCAGGAGCTTAATGGCATGCGCTACCTGGCCATCTCCTCTGAACTTATCCAATGAGCTCCAACAGAGGTGTTGGCTGTCGGAACAAAGTCCAGAATAGCACACAGGTCAGTGCCCTCCTGCCTAGCCACCCCCGCCCCCCCACACACAGACAGGCACTCTCTCCATTGCCACAACATCTGCTTCCCAACACAGAGCTAATGATGAGTCCTCTTTTGTGGCAATTGTGGTCATCAGTAGGGGCAGACCCTGAAAATGAAGTTGCGAGAATTTTCTGGAGGGGTTCAGAATTGAAGCAATGTATTCATTACCCTTCTAACAATGCCGCTTTGCAAGTGGTTATCTTCATGCTGATGATTACAAATGCCCAGTAGACGTTTGTAGGCAGAATTGGTTCTTCCTATGGATGTTGACAAATTTGTTGTTGGGTCAAGAGTGCAGAAATGAAATTCTGTTATTAGGGTATCCCAAAGCAGCTGCATACGGAAGATACACACAGCTTAGGGTATTGAGACATAACATTACAATGAAGAGGACAGGGTATCTTTGAGAGGAAGGTACACTGGAAGGTTGGCCCTGACCTTTTCTGTCACAGTTGACCTTGGCCTACACACTTTCCTTCTGAGTTGTCTGTTGTCTCATGTGCGCGCTCATGGCTGCGGTGAGAACCCTGCAAAGTCGCTTACACAATGACTGACGCGCAGGGAACACTCGGTACATTTTTAGTTTCTTTTTCTTGACTAAATACTTATATTTAAAATAGAGATGATTTTACTTCTTTTGAACAGGTGTTTAAATTAAAAATCAAATGTTCCCCCAGGAATTTAGAGTATTCTAAAAATTGTCTCAGAATTGGCAATTAACAGGTCCCCCTTAGCAGCCCACACTTCACTGTAGCATTCTACAAAAGGTTAATGACGTAGCTATCCCCTGTTGCGTAGCTATGAAGAGTGGATAGCCTCTAACTTGACCCCAGAAATCAGGGTGACTCCAGTTGGGGAACATCTCTATGGTAGTGGATGGAAGGTACCAGTATTCCATACCAGAAAGATTCATAGACGTAAGTAGGATCACTTCAAATGCACACTGCTGTCCACTGAAGAAATTATAAAACGAATCCATTTTTCCTGGGTTTTCCCAGCACCAGATTTTTATGGTAGTTCTTCTCATACCTGGCGGCAAACACTCCTGTATCTTCCAGCTGAACTTGAGATCCCTAGTCCAATGAGTGTCCCACATACACATGCACATAGCTTTTTCCTTTCTATGTAAATGGCAGCACGTGTTACATAAGAACCTGTACAATCAGTGTGTACATTATCTGTGCTGATTGGTTAACTCTCTCACCGATAGACAAAAGATATAGTGAGGTTGCAATTGTAATTGTCATGATTTTGGACACTTTATATCCAAAAATAGTAGAGCCATGTTTCAGATAGCTGTCTTTTGGTTTCAGGGTAAATGAATTTAATCAATAAATTATGGTGTGTCTATGCCTTTCTTGTTATAGCTCCTGAATATTACAGATTAATTTATTTCTAAGTGCTTAATCCTTTGTTAATCTTAAATTCAATATCTTATTTTCTAACATTCTCTAATTGGTTATTTTTTCTTTAGCTACTTTAATGTATTTATTATGGTACTTGACATAGAAACCCTGTAAAATAGTTTTTATCGAATCATATTTATTGTTATTCTATTTCAGTTGTCCAAATTTTTTCCCTTTGCCCTTCTCTGCCCATCCCACTCCCTGCTCCACAGTCCACCCCCACCCCGTTGTCCATGTCCATGGGTCACTCATACATGTTCTTTGTCTGGTCCCTTCCCTCATTATTGAATCATTTTAGTTTCTAATATTTTCAGCCACTTTTCTTTGTCCCTCTAAGTATAATCATCATCTGAAAATAGAGATAATTTTTGTCTCCAATCTATATACCTCTTATGTATTTTTCTTGTCAAATTTCATTAAGTAGCACTTCCAGAAAAATATTAGATAATAGTAGCCATGGTAGTATTCATTTTGTCTTGTTTCTGAATTCAAAGGAAACTTATTTTTAAAAGAAATTCTAATTGTTATACATTGGGAGAAAAAACAATTGAACCTACATTATATACTATTTTTCTTTATAAGTTTATCTTATTTTTCTCTGATGAAATCTACTCATATTAAGTTAATGCTTTCCAATCCAAACAGTAGGTTATTCTACCATACTTTTTCAGAGAGATACCATTGTAAGTGATTTGTTGTTGTTCAATACTATAATTTGATAGAAATTTAACGTGTAATAACTAGCGAATTTGATGTCTGAGTTAAAATTTCTTTGGAATGAGGCGTCACAGTACGGATCTTATACTAACACACCCTCACTTAGTCGTCTTCGGTAGCACTGCAGGCTCTATCGGAGTAACTCCTGGGTGTTTCGGCTGGGGAGAGTCAACCACTCGAAGGCCGGGGTGACATGAGGCACCGCCACGAACGACCCTGCTGGGGAGACTGGAAGGCAGGTGCAGAAATGCCTTTTGTATCCCAAATATTATAAGGGGACCATCAACTATGCATATCTTTCATACATTTAAAGACTAAAAAGTACAAAACGTAAAATTACTGAGTTTAAAACGCTAAGCCTGACGGGAAACGGTGTCAAATGACGACCCAGCCTCCCCCTGGCAGTCGGTTCATGTGCACAGTGGCTGCGCTCCCTCATCCGTCTGTCTCTCTGGTCCCGACCGCAGCTCTCACAAGCAGGACCGCATCCCTGCGCACGCGGCGGTGGCTTCCTTAAGCTGTGCAACCCAGCAGGGACGAGAAGCGAGCCCAGGGTCCCTCTCTGCCGCTTCAGGGCCCACTGCGGCAGGCTGCAGAGTGGGGGGAAGACCGTCTGGAAGTTATTCTGTGCTACAGCGATTGTCATTTATTATCATCCCTGATTGTTAAATATGTGCTGTTATTTATCAAGAAAAAGTATGAACTATTCGTTTCAAATGGTACCTGAAGTGATATCGATTTAAATATTTGATTACACCATGCTTTTAAATCTGTATGTAAGGATTGGATAAACAGCAGATTCAACAGTCTTTATAGAATAAGGCCATTTGATAAATTAAGGCCAAATATTATTTATTGAAAATTATCAGAAGAGAAAAAATGCTTTTTTACCTAATGTCTAAATAAAAGAGCTACTACTTTTTATGTAAAACATCATTATTAAACTGTGATGTGCCACAGTCTCAAGTCATAGATATTTTCTCAATGCTGAGATATATTGTCTTAATTTTAAGACTTAACAAAGAAAAAATAATCACCATTCAGTTTTCAATTAATAGCTTCTATTTGGAAAGACCTGGATGACTCTCTCTCCCTTTTAAACCTACCAGAATTCACTAACATTGCCCTATTTCCTTCCATTTTTGTATTATCCACATAATTCATATTTGTTTTGTATGCAATGACAAAAATAGAAATTAATATTCATAAACAAAAAGAGGTATTGCATATACATGAATGCCATCCTTTTTATGGCACTAATACAAACTTTACTGAAAGATAAAAAATAGCCCTATAACAACAATTATTTGAAATAGTAAAATGCAAAAAATAGTAACAAACTGTGTGCTCTTGTAACAGCCCATTTTCTGTTTTTGCTACTCTGTGGTGACTTTGGGGAAAAAAGCAACTTAAAAGGCCTTTAAATAAACAAATATAGTTGGCAATGTAAGTGTAGTGATGCATACACTGATATGAATAACTCTTGGAAACAATTATTGTGTTTTGATATTATTCTAGACCCCTGGACAGAGAGGAAGAGTTTTGAGTCAGCCACCAGGTACTAGTGGGCAAGGCACCAAACACAGTCAGACTTGTTTCAGCTGTGAAAGTGCGTGTGCGTGCGTGTGTGTGTGTGTGTGTGTGTGTGAGGAGCGGATGGAGCAACGTTACTAGATAACATGGCCCCTTTCTAGTGCTAACCTTTCGTTCCTGTGGGCCTGGTTATTAGCTTTCTTTCAGCTCTAACTGATCTAATTCGACCCATATTAGACTGTTCACTCCCACACTCTAATGCGACAGTCGTATGTTCTCCTCCGGCCCCACTCTTACCACCTACTCCTGACCTCTTGATTCACATTCCTAACTGCTCCCAAACATCTCAGCCCAGATGGTGGTCAATTCGCTATTCCTCTGTTTAGTCAACACATTTGTAACTCAGGGGTCGAGCCCGGGGGTCTCGACTGCACGCTGGGATAACCCGACAAAACCCGCGGAGGGCCGTGTGGGCCAGACACAGCCTGCGTTACTCACGTGACAGCAGCGCCAAGCAGGGCCGCCCCTCCATGAGTCCAAGACTTGTTCTAAGGGGCCCCAGAAAAAGGGGGCCAGTGTCTCGCCCGTGACTCTAAACCACATCACCTCGGTGTGTACCTGCAGAGAGAAAAGGTCAAAAAGCGGTTACATGGGACTAGAAGCCACTCCCAATGGGACGGGAGGGAATTACAATCCATTTCCAAAGCCGTAGGCATTCTGGCCAGCCTTCCATTATGGAGAGTTGGAGGAGCCATGTCCAGCATGACCCCACGACATTTTATTTAATAAAATTTTATTTTAATATTTAACTTTATTTTTTATATAAAGTTAAATAAAATATTAACTATATATAACTATATAGTAACTATATAAAAAATAAAGTTATTATATTATAGTATATATTATTATAATTAATATATTATATTATATATTATATATTATATATTATATATAAAGTTCAAATATTATATGCCAGGTTACAGGAGTTAAAAGGAAGAGCAAGATTTAAAAAAGTGTTACTTCCATACAATTTACAATCCTCAGCTTCATTATGCCCCAAAGCGCACTTCTCTCTGAATTCTGCTTCCCACCCCATATTCCCATCATGTGATTAGCGCCATCAAACCACACCTGAGCTCCTGACACCCCGGGAGCTGCGGGGGCAGGAAGGCCCCAGGCGCTCTCTTTATGATCAGCCCGCAAGTCCCGGGATTTACACCAGGGAAATGATTCGCCCACAGCATTGCCAGCGCCTTAGGGCGCTTTGCAACTTTCCTCCAAAAACCTGCATCGTGCATCCACCTTGTGAATGTTCCTGCGCCTAAAGGTGTATAGTCACATAAACTTTCATTTCCACACATGTATCATTTCACGTTTAAAACAAACTAAGCCCTCAATTCTCTCTGTGGCCTTACAGAATTAATCACAGCCTTGGTGTGTCTGAGGTTTAGTTTTCCAATATGACACATTCCACACTAGCCAAAGACACTTCATTATGTCTACGAACAGATGATCATTTTAATAAAATTAGATTCATGTTTGCAACATGACATGCAAACTATATGCTGCAAAGAACAGAGATTATAAAAATAGATGAGCAAAGTTCAATTTGTTAAAAGGAACCATACTCCTGTTACTTGTACATAATTGTTTGTTGCTCATGATCTTCTGCTTCAAATTCTACTGTCAAAGACCATTTTCAAATACAAAGGAGAAAATACTAAGGTATTTGTCTTCATACATGTACAAATTCAGCTACTGCACATTTTATATAACTGACAGTAATCAGTAATCTTGGTAGAGGTCAAAGGTGAAAAGTCAAAAATTAGTTAAATTAGTTCTGCCTGATCAGTTCTCTAAATGCCATTTTATTTGAAAGGATTGTATAAGTACTATTCTTTTTGTGTTCTTCATCTCTCTCAATGTCTTTTTTTCTGAAAGTCTTTAAATAAACTTCATAACATAGGTAGTTGTTGAGGGGAGAAGGAAACAACTGTGAGGAACAAGGAGAGAATAGCCGATAGTTACCAAGGTGAACTCCTCCCTGTTAGAGCACCGAGATGGACAGGAGCCAAGGTTAGGACTCTGCCAACGGTAGCCCAAGCCAATGGGAAGCCCCTTCTTTGTTTCAACGAGCCAATAGCTAACAGCCGCATCTGCTTCTGGATCCCCGCTTGCGCGCAAGGTTCCCATAAAGACCCTAGCCTGTAAGCGCCCCGCGCGGCTCTCGTCTGTAGCTCTTCTGAGCATCGTGTCTCCGGACACTCTGGGAGTCCGCCCCTGCGCAGGTTAAAACTTTTGGCCAATAAAAGTAACATCTCTGAATCCTGAAAGTTCCCGAACATCTGTTTCTCGCGTCGGCGGATGCAACACAACCAAGGAGAATAAGCATTTGAATTTTAGAACAGAACGGTGTTCAGAAGAGGGTCCCTGATCTTGTGGTGTCAGAGTTGCTACAGAAAGTGGTTAAAAACAAGAATAGTGTGGGAAATGTAGAAGCTAAAGAACTTATGACCCATGGACATGAACTAAAGGGGGGGAATGTGGGTGGGAGAGGGTGTGCAGGGTGGAGGGGAATGATGGGGGAGAAATGGGACTAACTGTAATAGCATAATCAATAAAATATATTAAAAAAGAAAACAGTCAAAAAAAAAATAAAGATGCTTCAGTGGTTAAAAAAAAAACAAAAAACATGGAACCAAACTGAAGTCAGTGGGTGGGTTTTGCCCAGGTCATGGGGATGTGGCTGTTCCACGAATTAGCATTTGGAAACTCGGCTATCACCCACCTTTCTCTTTTTGCGGAGGGAGAAGCGGAAGCTCCTAGTAAAAGGGCATGTTCAGGTCACTCGTTACTTTGTGAAAGAAAGGGCTGATTTCGTGAGAACTAAAAGAACAATAACCAGTGTTACACCCCAGCCTGAAAGCCTAACTCCTCAGAAGCTAAGTAAGGTGCAGAAGGATCTTAGAGGGCAGATTATTCACGTTAACCTATTTCACATGTTGTTTTAAGGAGAAGGAAGATAGCATGTAGAAGGAAATGGGCATTTATAGGCTGACAACATTTTTTTTCTAGGACCATTACATACATTCTACCAAAATATTGCACAGTAATTCTGATATTCCTTCGCAACCCACATAATTCAGGAATTTGAAGTTCAAGAAGACTGAATAAATTTACAAAAGCAAGTAAGTGATAAGGTCTAGCATGCAAATCTAGTTTCCCTGACCAGAAAGTGTGTTCTATTTACACTACACGGAAAATATTTTTAAATTTAAAAGTGTCACATACATTTAGCATTTAATTAATATTATTATTTCTTCTTTTCCCTCTTCACCTGTGATGTGGACTCGGGCTTGCCACCGCTTCAAGGATGATGCTTTATCAAGTTTTTCCTTTTCTTTCTCTGTCTTCAACCTCTCCTCCATTCACCCTGCAATTCATCGTTTCAATATGCTCCACAGCCTTGGCTGGGCTGGTAATCTTCAAGCTGGTCTCAGGATCCCTACTTTCCAGGAGATGCACTGAGAAAATGCCAATTATTTTGGAAATGTGTAAATATAATCTGCAATGAGGTTGTTACATAATGTAAGTGCTGTATGCCAAGGACAATATTTTTCATGGCTGCTTTTGAGTTTCTTTATCATTTCAGAATTCAGTCGATTGACGTCTTTCACTTAGAACTGTTTTCTCATTCCTCGCTTTATTGATCCTGCAGAGAAATTAAACAACAGGGACCTTGTTAAAGATGAAATGGGTAGCTTCTCTAAAATGATTTCTCTCAGGTACACTTATTAGAAAATATTGAGTTTATTTTCTGTGAAGCTTAATTTGAAATAAAATATACATAAATGCGATTTTAGTCTTTTTTTTCTAGGAATCAGGTAATTACCTACTCACATCAAAAATAGAAGACATTTTAATTTAGATTGTATAACCCCTTACCAACAATAAAATATAAACCGTAGCTACTATTATGAAAATAACTTTTATAAATATAATTCTAATTATTTCCCTCAGCATTTAACAGGAAAGTAAAGTTATTATAGGAAGGAAGTAATTGCAATATTAAAATGGTAGTGTTCTTGTTGTCAGAATTATAATAATAAATTTTATCTTCAATGATAAAACTCAACTAGTAGTCTCCAGAAATTTCCATTTCATATAAATCTCACAATTAAAGTG
Source organism: Glossophaga mutica (assembly GCA_039655065.1). Lineage (NCBI taxonomy): Eukaryota > Metazoa > Chordata > Mammalia > Chiroptera > Phyllostomidae > Glossophaga > Glossophaga mutica. The sequence continues at coordinate 5,684,348 of CM077305.1, forward strand.
TTTACTTTTCAAGGAACTTTAAATAAAATAAATCTAAAAGAAAGAAGTTATACTTCAAAGTCTAGCCAGCACAAGATAATCTAATCATTGCATTACTTGCATTGAGGAAACTTATTATTATTATTTTTTTTTTTTGCTACTAAATGGAGAGTATTTAATGATTCTGTGAGTGGACAGAAAATTGCAAAATGTGTGCCATTGATGTAATAAGAAAACAAAAGTAAAGTTAGAAAACAAATTATTTATATTTTGCATTTTACACTAACTCCTCCAATAAACTGGTTTACTAAGATTTCTGATTGTATTTTATGACACTGGTTCATTGTACCATTATAGTAAGAATCTCACTATTTAGGAAGTATTTTTTAGTGATTCTAAGAATATAGAATAAATATTTGCCTAAATAAAATTTAGTTACAGACGTCAAAGAGTTATACAGTTATAGCAAATTTTAATATGTGAATATGCATGTCACCCAATGAAATCCGTATATTCTTTTTCCATATATACATATATTAGACATGCACATATAAATACACATCTATATGGTATGCTCATTGCCAAGCACTCTTATAATCATTTGGAACTCAAGGATACCCTGCTGACTGGAAATATACTATCAGATGGAAATTGCATTAAGTGAATAATTACAATTTAATATGGTAAGTTTAGAGAACATTAATACTATTTATGTACTATAAATAGAATATAAGTCTGAGTAGGAATTTATACTGAGGACGAAAGAAAAAAGACATTCCAAGTTGAGAAAACAGCTCTGTAAAGCCATAGTCTGGGCAATTTCTTGGTACTAAGGAAAGTTAGTTTAGGACAATTGAGACCTGTGTCACGAAAACAGTGAGGAGAGCTGAAGAGGTACTTTGAAGCTGCATTGTGGGGGGAAGTTTTTATTAGCACAGGTTTAACCTTGAGAGTAAAACCATGGTAACCCTATTCCATGGCACACACATATATACGCTGAAACTATTGGGTTATGATTATTAAAGCAGAAATTTAAAACTTCACAATAAATGTAAGAACTATAAACATAAACAATGATATTTTCATCATCATCACCACCATCATCTACTTTGCTCATTGAATTGGGGGCTGTAACGAAGCAGGAAGCCTACTGAGCACTGAAGTTTCCTAGAAGGTATTTTTCATGGAAGGCTGAAAAGTAATTAATACAAACATTTCCTCTTGGAGCTTATCATCCAAAGGTGGAGGTAGGCATTGGTAAAATAGTCAAGCAGCTCTATTACCATCATTGTGAAAATGGCAATGGTGGGAATGAACAAGGCTCTTTCCAAAGAAATGACATGGAGATGGGACTCAGGCTCGATGTCCAGAGAGAACTCTGTGAGTGAGTGACACAGATAAAACCTGAAATATTAGAAGTTATGAAGGCCAATAAAATGCAGAGAATGGAAGGAAAGTGGAGAGGGTGTTTGAGGCAGTGGTAAACAGGTAGGTCCTGGGCAGAGAATCTTGGTGCATTGGAGAAATGGAAAAAGAACAATAAAGAAAATATGTTACCTGTTATTTTGGAACTCATATTAGTAATGTGACTACGTGAGAGAAACTATCAACTACCGAGTATAAAGCAAAACAAATCAGTGCAATTTTAAGGTGAGGATTGTGTTCATACTTCACACATACTGTCGAAAACAAACAAAACAAAGATCTATGGACTCATGTAGTTATTTCTGAGTTTATTATTTGTTTGAATTGCAAACTCGGTACACAGGTACTTGACATTATATTGAGTGTTTCTCAAAGTGGAATCCATGGACTTTCTGAAAAAAATCAACAGAGAAGCTTATTAAAAATGAATATTCCTGGACTTCAATATGTCTCATTCACACATTTTTTTGACCTTTGAACTGTCGCTTTATTTTTTTTAAGGATATTCTATTGATTAGGCTATTACAGTTGTCCCAATATTTTCTCCCTTTTATCCCCCTCTGCCCTGCAACCCCCACCCTCCAGCATTATCCCCCTCCACCTTAGTTCATGTCTGTAGGTTATACATAGTTCTTTGGCTTCTCCATTTCCTACATTATTCTTAAGCTCCCTCTGTCTACTTTGTGCCTACCAATTATTTCTTATTCCCTGTACCTTTTCCCCCCATTCTTCCCCTCTCCCTCCCCACTGATAATCTAAAAAACTAAAACTAAGCGAACAACTAGAACAGGAACAGGATCACAGAAATGGAGATCATTCACACATTCTACATGAGTATCTCTGAAGTAAAACTCACACATTTGTATTTTAATAAAACTTCCTGGCTATATTTATGCACACTAAAGTTTGACAATCACCAATGTAGACACCAGGAGACCCCTTTTGCTGTCCCCGTGTTCCTGCCAAGATCAATAAAGACACAATTTCTACTTTCTTTGCCTCTTGACACAGGTTGGAATAAGCACTCTAGAACTCTCCATAACCTTTACTGTCCCCCACCTGCTGGAGGAAAGGTGCTTCATCTGACTGATGACACAGGGCAAGTCTGATTTCAAAGAGTCTATCGATGCACGCAGAATCACTGCGTTAAAATGAAACAGGCTCTCTCATTTTCCATTCTGTTTAACTCTCACCATCTTAAGCAGACCGATTTTTCTCTTTCACTTCCAACATTCATGTGAGAAAACTGCCGAGGCAAGATGTCTCCCTCAATGGGGAGTTTGCAGTCTGCAGTGAAAGGGATTTAAATTCGTTTGAGGGAGAGAGGAAGGAGGCAATGTCACATGTCAATCCAGCTATATTAGAAATCCTTCATCGTAGGTAGTAAAGCTGTTACTTTTTTTTTCTTTTTTTGTTTTGTACTCTTGCAACTTGGTCAGAGCTCAGGGTGTGGCAGGTGAAGTCTTAGAACCCTAAAAACTTCCAACATAGATTATAAATCAAGTAAAAAATCTCTATAATTTCTAGGGATAGTATCCTCAGAAAAGGAAGAGGATATGGTGCTTTAGTAGAGTCTGTGATTATACTTCACCAAGGTGATTTATCAAGTTAGCACCAGGAGCAGAATTTCCAGGAGATTAAGCCTTAGGGCAATCAGAACACCAAGTCCCCCTCATGCCCATGTATTATGTCGTATCTTTAACAGTATTGAGAATGCAAGAGAGGAAGTCACCAGTGAAATAATTCAAAACAATTTCCTGTAATTGGAAGATACAGGTGTCTAGGTTGAAGGTCCTAGAGAGTGGCTAGACAGAAACAGCTGAGCTTAACACTCATGATTTTAAATCTTCAAATCACTGAGATGATGATGAATTCTGCAAGCTTCCAGATTGTCGTGGGAAAAGAGCTCAACTCACATGCCAAAAAATGAAGAATCATGATATTTTTCAACTTTCCAACAAGAACACTGGGAGCTAGAAGGCAATGGGATAATGCTACAAAATACTAAAGGAAGGTGACTTTGCAACCTAAAATTCTACATGTAGCCAAACCATCAATCAAATCAAGTATGGGTGTAGAAGGGACTTCTGGTCAAGATGGAGGCGTAGGCATACACATTGCACCACCTCACACAACCAAAAGAAGGACAACAACAAATTTAAAAACAAAAACCAAGTAGAACTGACAGAAAATTGAACTGTATGGAAGTCCAACAACTAAGGAGTTAAAAAAGAAACATTCACCCAGATGGGAAGGAGGGGCAGAAACGGGCAGCAGGACTCAAAGCAAAGTGCTGGCTGGAGGACTGGGAGGTCCCACATTCATGTGCAGATAAACCTGGAAGAACAACGGGGAAGCAAGACAGACCACACAACCCAGGGTTCCAGTGAGGGGAAATAAAGTCTCAAAACTTCTAACTGAAAACACCTGTGGGGGTCACAGCAGCAGGAGAAACTCCCAGCCTCACAGGAGAGCTTGAAGAGACCCACAGGGTCCTAGAATGTACACAAACCCACCCGCCAGGAATCAGCACAGAAGGGCCCACTTTGCTTGTGGGTAATGGAGAAAGTGACTGAAAACTGCTACAGAGATTGGAGCAAGCAGCACTGTTCCCTCTCAGACCCTCCCCCACAAACAGTGTCACAATGCAGCCACGTGGTTGCCCCACCCAGGTGAGTACCTAAGGCTCCACCCCTTACTGTGTAACAAGCCCACCGAGACCAAAAAAAAAAAAAAAAAAGGCCTAAATGAAAGAATAAGAATGGCCTAAATGAAAGAAATGAAAAAATGGCCTAAATGAAGATCAAAACTCCAGAAAAAATACAACTAAGCAATGAAGAGATAGCCAACCTATCTGATGCAGAGTTCAAAACACTAGTAATCAAGATGCTCACAGAATTGGTTGAGTATGGTAGCAAATTAGAGGAAAAAATGAAGGCTATGAAAAGTGAAATAAAGGAAAATATACAAAGAACCAACAGTGACAGGAAGGAAACTGGGACTCAAATCAACTGTTTGGACCAGAAGGAAGAAAGAAACATTCAACCAGAACAGAATGAAGAAACAGGAATTCAAAAAAAAATGAGAAGAGGCTTAGGAAGCTCTGGGACAACTTTAAATGTTCCCACATCCAAATCATAGAGGTTCCAGAAGGAGAAGAGGAAGAGCAAGAAATGGAAAACTCATTTAAAAAAGTGATGAAGGAGGACTTCCCCAATCTGGCAAAGGAAATAAACTAGGAAGTCCAGGAAGCCCAGAGAGTCCCAAAGAAGTTGGACCCAAGGAAGAACACACCAAGGCACATCATAATTACATTAGCCAACATTAAAGATAAGGAGAGAATCTTAAAAGAAGCACAAGAAAAGGAAACAGTTACCTACAAAGGAGTTCCCATAAGACTATCAGCTGATTTCTCAAAAGAAACCTCACAGGAAAGAAGGGGCTGGAGAGAAATATTCAAAGTTATGAAAAGCAAGGACCTATATCCAAGAATACTCTATCCAGCAAAGCTATCATTTAGAATGGAAAGGCAGATAAAGTGCTTCCCAGATAAGGTCAAATTAAAGGAGTTCATCATCACCCAGCCCTTATTAAATGAAATGTTAAAGGGACTCATCTAAGAAAAAGAAGATACAAAATATGAACACTAAAATGGCAACAAACTCATAGCTATTAACAAAGGAACCTAAAATAAACAAAAACAAACTAAGCAAACAACTAGAACAGGAACAGAATCACAGAAACGGAGATCACATGGAGAGTTATCAGCAGGGAGGGGGAGAAGGAGAATGGGAGAACAGGTGCATGGAATAAGAAGCATAAATGGTAGGTAAAAAATAGACAGGGGAGGTTAAGAATAGTATAGGAAGTGTAGAAGCCAAAAAACTTATATGTATGACCCATGGACATGAACTAAAGCAGGGGGCGGGGCGGGGGAGGTGATGTGGGACTGACGTGTGCAGGGCAGAGGGGAATAAAGGGGGAGAAATGGGACAACTGTAATAGCATAATCAGTAAAATATATATATTATAAAAAGTGTGGGTGTAGAAGAGAACAATGCAGGGTCTCAAATTATTTACCTCCCATACACCTTTTCTTGGGAAGCCCCTGGAGAATGCTCTCCACCAAATCAACAAATAGGGTACATCCTCAAGGAGCAAGACTCTGGGTACAGAGAACCGGAGTGCTTGTGCCAATGTAGACAGGATAATGGTGACAGGAAACCATAGAATTATAACAGTGGCCAGATGTGCCACGCAATTAGCCTAGGTGAAAGGTCTGCAACACAGAGATCCCCAAGAAAAGGAAAATTAAACTAGTAAGTCACCTTGCATGGTTGACTTTGTGGAGAATTGTACTAAAAGGTCTTGTTTAAAGTGGGAAGGATTCTCCACAGGTACCAGGAAATTGAGCAAAGAGGAAATTAAGCAACGAGAAAACCAAGCAATTGTTAAATCCTGAAAAAAAGTACCATAGGACATACAATCATCTACATTACAATCATCTGCGAATAGCATTTTCTTGAGTGCAAATTGTAACGCTGAACATGAACATATAAAATTTTCAGGGCTAAGAGAGGAGAATTAGACAGCATATATGGTAAGTGGGCTAAACCCTCATTTACTATAATGTAAAAAGAGTAATGTCTAACCCTGGCTGGTGTGGATCAGTGAGTGGTTAAGCGCTGGCCTGCGAACCAAAGGGTTGCCAGGCAGGGCACATACCTGGGTTGTGTGCCAGGCCCCCAGTAGGGGGCGCATGAGAGGCAGCCACACAGTGATGTTTCTCTCCCTCTTTCTCCCTCCCTTTCCCTCTCTCTAAAAATAAATAAATAAATAAAAATCTTTAAAAAAGAGTAATATCTAAAACTGATAAATCCAAGATAATCTATTAAGTATTTAAAAATACATTGAGGAGGGTAGAGTTTGCCACCCTAAAATATGCCTTTCCTGGGATGTTGATTATTTTAAGCTGGTTATTTTTAAGGAAGAAGAGACTCATTGACCTTCCCTTTACCTGCCTAAAGGAAAGAAGATAGGGAAATCTGTTGAGGAAGGGAGCTATCACCACGGAGAACTGTGTTTTGATACAGACTAAGTGCGGCAGACAGGGATGTACCAAGCAAAGTCCACTGGACTCTTCTCTGAGTGCCTTTGTTTCTGGGTGGCTTAGCAAGGACTGGTTTACCGAAGGTTTGCTCCTGTAAATTGCCTACCTGTCCTTTAAGTCCAAACCACTGTCCCTCTTTCTCCTTAGCTCAAAATGACAAATAAGCCTCAACTGCCCAGTCTGTTCTCCAGCCCCATATCTGATGGAACTCCTGCACACACATACATAATAAATTTGGTCATATTCATCTGTTTATTACAATAGCCAGGAGAAGCGAGAAGGAATATAGAGCCAAATGCGGAAGGTGGTTGCTCCCAGGGCAACGAAGGATGAAGTAGGGAGAGTTCTTGCAGGTACCACTTGAGTTCTTAAACCGTGTATTTCCTCAGAAAAATAATATTTTCCATGAAAATAAATTTTAAAGATGTGGCAACTGTTCAATAATATTCATGAAATATTAAAAGCTTAAAATTGACAATAATCTCTTACTAAATGGAAGAAAGAGAAACATTTCTTCCCCATCAGATTAACCAAGTTTAAAAAGAGAAGATCGAGATTTGATGAGGATATGGGGAAATGTTGGTGAGAACGTAAAATATTCAGGAAGACAATTTAACACAGTACATCAAGAATCTGTAATATGCTCCTGCCTAAATTATAGAAATTTGGGTTTTTTTCTTCCCTTTGCCTAGGAGAACAAATAGCTATGCAAAAATCAATGAGAGTCGGCTGCATCCTTTGTCGTCGTCATGACAGCCCAAGCATCCACTGCAGAGCGCTAGTCGAGTCAGGCCTTTGCTAAAACACCATCGTCTTCTTCAGGCTTTTTCTCAGCCAACTGGTTAAAGCAGACACTCTCAGAACCTTTAGCTAGTCTTCTTAAATTCCCTGCCCTTCAATCATCTGCATATTACCTGGTCTGCTCACTGGTTTACTGATGGCAGCCCCTTCCCTCTAGACCCCATGAGGACAGGGACTTTTGTTATTATTATTCGTAATTGTATCCAGAATACTTAATGGTATTCTATCAATGTAGTAGATGTTTAATAAATATTTCATTAAAATAATACAACAGAAAAGTGTGCAGATGGTATTTTTTGAAGCAGAATTAAGTTTATTTATATGGAGATGTATTTACTATATATTAAGGAAAAAAGATACAGCACATGAGATGAAATAATTTGACTTTTATAAGATTATAAAATTTGTGTGCATAGAAAAAGAGAATACAATGCAGTATGTTGATTCCTGTATTTCCTTTTGCCTATTTTATTTCCTGAACTTTTATCCTGAAGAACATATGCAATAAAAAATAAAAATCAGTTCACATTTAATTGGTAAGGTAACCATACAAGTCTAGGTACTTTAGGAATGGCAGAGGAGCAAGAGGCACCTTTCCATGAGTGCAGACTCCAGGCTGATTCAGTGAGGACAACACCTTGACCGTTCAAGTGCCTTGTCCTCCCAGAGGCCAGAAGCAGCCACTCTGCAAGACATCAATATTGGCTGACAACTCCCCCGTTTACACACTGACTACCAATTACTGGGGACGGGGTATTACGAAACATAAATGAAAACCAATGTTCATATTCTGGGCAATAGAAAAATAGAGCAATTTCCAACTAAATACTCCTCCACGACCTCATAACAGGCTTCTCCTGCGTCCTGCTCATCTACCCTTTCGTGGGGCCAACTGTTTCCTGAGCTCAAGCATCCAAGACTCTCAAAGCTCTCCCGAGAGAGGCGGTATGGATTGTGATGAAACACTCAGACTCTAAGATTTAACTCCCTGGTTTTAAGTTCCCACTCTGCCGTTTTCTAGCCTTGGGTTGATTTGGGTTCATTTGTACGAATGAATTGAGCTTCGGTCTTTCTGAACAGTGGGGCTAATTGGAGTATTACTTTTAAGAGTTCTTATTTTATTACATGACTTCAATAAATTGCTGTCAATAGTGCTTAGCACATCTCTCTTTCATATATACCAGCTTACTAGTTAGACTACCTATATTTACTCCTACATATGAATATATATGATTGTTAGCACTTAACGATACACATTCTTTTTGTATGACCATATTGGATGCCAAGGGTTAGCCAAGGGGTTCCCATCATGGTCTGGGCAATGATTGAGGACAAGCAGTCATGTCTCACAAGGACCTGGGGACAAATATTAATAGGTAACAAAAGCAAAATTATTAATTTTTAAACAAGAAGAATTATTTGCAGGAGATAAAAAAGAGTAACAAGAAGGTGAGGGAGAAAGAGCAGGGATTGAGAGTCAAAAGGGACAAAGGTAAGATGTCTTGGAATCTTTGTTAGGAAGTTGAAAAGAGCAAAAATAGAGTTTCAGGCGAGGATATTGAGAGTGTCAGAAACTGAACATATAAAATTTAAGATATCTCGATTTTTATTTTAGTGTTTGTGGTGGGGAGAGGGGGGTGGAGGTTGAAGAGAGTACAAGAAGGATAGATGGTGACGAAAAAATAAAATAAAAAATAAAAAAAACAACAACAAAACTTGGAAAGATTTTTTTCCGGGACTTTTTTTTTTTTTAATTGCCATCGCAGCCAGGCTGAGTTACGTGGGTTACGAAGCTCTTCCGATGAAGATTCCGTTTCCTGTAAGCTGCGGATCCCCTCTTTCTGACACTTGCACCCTCCCCCTAACCCAACTCAGAATCAACAGAAACAGCCGGTAGTAGGAGTAGGATGTTCCCTCACAGTATGAGGCTCAGGGTATTGGTTTTGCAGTTTGCTTCCAGCCTCCTGTGGTCCCTGCTCTGGGACAGGTTGATTGGTCCCCCATCCTCATGGCCTCAGTCCTCAAGGGCTATTGAAAGAAAGGATGGAATGCCAACCAAACAACAGTGCGCAGCGTGCCCTCCACGTGGCCCGCTAACGCCGAGTTCCCATCCTGCCATGTGTCTCTGGGCAAGCATCGTGCCTGCAGCTTTCTAACTTGTTGATACTGGTTCTTTCTCTACGTGAATAACTTTTAAGTTTGTTTTTTCCTGATTTCTGACCAGAAAGTAATTTCCTTCAGCATGAGCAGGAAATATCATGGCTTTTGTTCTGCTTTCTGGAGGTTTATTGGAAGCTCCGCTATTTCTTAGCACATTTCTGAATGTCTTCATGCTATCTAAGTAACACATTCTGGGAAGGATGGAGGCCTGGCTTATAATCGCTCCTTTATTCACTGTTCTGAAACCAAAGATAGGACTTCATTGAGGAAACCCGCCATCACAGAACTCTAAGTGTTGCTGGTTTTAATGAAAGAGCAAGGCAATTGGAATCGAAACACTGAACTTGAACAGAAAAGTTGTTTAGACTCTCTAAGCCAATTGGCTTAAGGTTTACAATTGGATTGAACAGAAAATAATAGTTAATTTTCAGGGAGGTCGTGAGGACAATCGAATGAAAACTATGTGGTGTCCGCAACTGGGGCAGACACAGTTGTCACTCCATCCACATCTGCTTGGCACTCAACACATCCTTGGACCCTGACCCAGAGGCTCTCAGCTGGGATTGCCTGTGACTGCCTGGAGAATGTCTAGGACCCCCAGAGCCTTTATGGGTTCTCCATAGTTAGGGAGAGAGGATGACATTCCCTGGATGCTACCCAGGCTCTGTCCTTGGCCCCTCCGGGGCTTACACATTGGGTCCATGAGTGGAATGGCCACGACACAACAGATGAAGACTGCGCGTGGGCCAACTGCATGGACTGCTTCTCGCTCAGGCTGAGTTTACCACCACGATGTTTCAACGTCAGCAGATACTGACCCTGAGTCCTGTTATGGTACCATTCCTCGAAGAGTCAGACAAGCCCCTGAGTGGCAAGTGGATTATATTGAAACTCCCCACCTAACTGGGGAGGGAGGCAGCAATTCATGTTTACTGAGATGGATAATATTTTATGTATGAGTTTGCCATCCCTGTCCGTGATCCCTTGGCCAGCATTACTATGCAAGTGCTCACAGAGCCTTTGGTGTACTATTATTAGATACCATGTACCAATAATGGTATCAAGGAACCCACCTTCTAGTGAAGAATGTGCAGCAATGAGCACCTGACCGCAGAATCCATTGTTCTCTGGTTATACTGCATTGTCCAGAAGCAACTGGCGTAATGGAATGTTGAATGGCTTCTTAAAGACACAGCTGTAAGTACCAGGCTGGACATAATGATACAGTAAGTTCAGGACACTGTCTTTCCAGATATGATATTTTTTTTCCAAATGCATAATAGCTTTGTGGTGCCAAGATCCTAATAGCTATAATATTTGGTTCCAATAACAAAGGGCTAGAAATACAAGTGAATTCTGACTTAATGTGGGTTTCTCCAGAGAGTGAAACTGAGGCAAGGATCCCAACACCTCAATTTATTGGAGAGGCAAAGGGCACAGGTAAGGGTGTGAGGAAGTGAGCGGAGAAGGAAGAGAGCCAATGCACGCTGCCTTAGCATGAAGTTTTTCGCTCTCCCATTAGGCTTCATTCCTGTGTGAGCTCACATAAAACCTATGGCTCAGAGTGACACCATCAGGAAACGAGGGCTGTGGGCCCTGCACAGATGATCCCAATCGGTCACTTGTTGAAAACTGCAAGTGGCTGACATCCTGGTGGCTGACATCAATTCCCCAGCATTCAGGCACAGACATGAAGATGCTGGCAGCTGGAAGTCAGGCTACGTGCTGGGGTGTTCAAGGGTACAAATAGGCCATCCATTGTACCTGTCACACCCTCACTTTTAGGTGCACACTTGGGGAATTTGTGTTTCTTACTTGCTCAACTTCAGGGTATGCCAGGTTAAAGATACTGGCTCCCAGCGGGGGGAACCTTCTACCAGGTGATACAACGAGGGTTCCACCCTAACCTAATGCCAGAGCCATTACAGTCATTTGTGGTTCTTTGTGTCCAGAGGTCTTGAGTTAAATGGGAATTGCCACACTGGCAGGGGTGATTATCCTGCTTTCAGAAGTAGAGTGGTGGCAGGGAGTGCGCCTGCAATTCGGAGAAATCACTAGGACAGCTTTGGGAAGCCACGAGTGGATGATGTTACTAGATACCAGTTAAGCAAGTTCTTGGACCTCCCCGAGTGAGTCCCTCAATCAGCAAGCGGCTTAGACCAGCAGCAGCAAGGCTGCAGGCTGATGAGAATCGAGAATGACTGACAGAGAAGGCAGGGAAAATGATGATGGCCTTCGACTCAGTGGCAGGAGTGAGGAGTATCCCTCGCATCTTGGTTTTGTTGCTGCTGCTGTTGTATTGACAGATGAGAGAGAAAGAAATGCAAGAATCAGTAGTATAAGTACTAGAAGTGTACGGGGTAGGTATGAATAATTCTTGAAATGGGCCACAAAAGGGAAACTGTTAGTGTGGTTGTAATAATCAAAATTTTGTGTTATTAACATAGGAAATGTTATCCAGATAAAGTTCTTAAATAGTACCATTAGCACATTAGCTATTACTCAAATTGGATAGTGTCAAAACTTTAACCAACACAATTGTGTTGTGTTTAACCAACACAATCACACATGATCTGCTATTGGAAAAGGTTGAAAAGCTGTTTATTGGTATGGGGTAAGTTAAGAGATTGTTCTAAGCTAGAGGAAAAAAACATAAAGAATCATATTTTGTTCTCTTATATATTCCACCACTAACTTACTGTTAATGATCTTAATGTGTTACAATACATCTTAACTTCAATTTTCCTCTCTGAAATCATTAAAGAATTCCTGGTAGTCAAACATAACATATGTTGACTTCTTCTTAATAAATCAGTGTTCAAGTCACATTTTTTTTTTATGTAGGAACAAATGCAGATGGGTCACATTTATAGGCTTTTGTACTTTTAAAGTCTCCCTTATGAATTCTTCATACCTGATTTACGTACTAATTTCATCCCTCCATAGGGAAACCAATATTCATTTATATAGAACTTGACACAGCCATCTGGCAAAATAACTAAATCAAGAATCACCCGTGGAAATACTTTTGACAAGAATTATTTACTAGAACGATGTGACATTATTCAGTTGGCCCCTGTACACTTGGCACATGACATTGTGATGCTAAATTCTAAAACGTGTACACACTCTCTCACATCTTCTAATATAAAATAAAAGGTAACTTTAAAATTACATTAAGGTTTAGTGTCCACTTTATAAATTCATACATTCAAAGATGATAAACTAAAGGGCTACTGATGAAATTCATAAAATTTTATTTGGTTACCTCGTCTTGGGTTCGTGATTTACACTTCCCTTAGGCACATTTTAAAGCTGCCTCATGGGGGATTACTGGAAATGAGCAAGCGGGAGGAGAATTTCTTTGTAAGGTTCCTTACTATCTTTAAAAAATTAGGTGATATTTGAATGTGTCTACCTGAAATTACCATTTTGATTAAATATAAAACTAGTTTTCTATGCAAATATTGGATTCAAATGAGAGACCCCGAAGCTCTGACAAGTTTCTTTTACTGTTTCAAATATATACATTATGTCTTCAAATACCTGTGAGCATCTGAGAAGCAGAAAAGTATGATATGAAGTTCAAAATAAATGAGGACGCCTAAGCATTACCATAATTATTGGTTAGCACTGCAAATTTTACGATTGGACCTTTTTAGCTATGTCTATAGACTATGGAGAATTCCTTGTAGCTGACTATTGTCTAAACTGGGATTTCACTGCTGATTTCTTAGCCATTACCTTAGTAACTCTAAATTAATTCCAACCATATACTTACGTCATGGAGAGCTGTTTCCATTCTGGGAGTAAAAGAACATATTATGCTAAAAGAATAATATTTCTGAAATTATCTTGGTCACAATATAATGCAATTCATTTTCTTTCCATTGTCAAAACACTGAAGTATACTGCTGATGAGACGAGGATAAAAGTGCATCCGGTTTGAAATACAATGAAAAATAAATTTAAAAAAAAAGGAAACCTGGAGGAGAAAGTGCATTCTGTTCTCAGAGTAAAGTCAGGAGGTAAACATTTTTTGTTGCTGTTATTGGCCAATGAACAATAGGATTTGGGGAACATTTATTTTGCCACAACAACAGAGGAGTTTAGTCAAATCTACTGTGTCCCTGAAAAACTAAAACGTTTTTGAAAACATCTGAGGCCAGGAATTCAGGTATCCAGCTATTTTCTTCAACAAACCAGTATACTGTCCTATTGGACTGTGTAACTACAATAATCAGCCTTGTGTATTTCCTCAGCCAGTTGAAAAGATCTTTATGGTAGTTTTATATCTTAAAACAGTGATAAAGTCACCTCAAAGCCTATTTTCAAGTCAAGATTATTATTCCTGATACAAATTGTGGAATTAATTATGTATCTAGGAAGTCTAGCTCTAGAGATGAAATGTTGTATTTAAATATTTTCCTCATCCTTTCTTATAGGAACATTTTACAATTAAATTGTTAAGCTTTTAAAAATGGCAGTAAAGGAAATTTTTAACATTTTTTATTGTCAGAATAAAAATGCATGGATGAATTAAATACCAGAAACATTAATGCTCTAAAGGTCATTTTTGGAAGCACTGAAAACTAAAAAAGACCTAGAAGATATTCTCTGAGCTGCACTAATTCTCTGAGGTCTCTTTCAAACCCAGATAATTGATTGACCCAGCCATTAAATTCTGAACAACCAATAGATGTCAGGACAATAAAACTAAACCAGAATCAATATTTGCATAATAGCATAAAAGTTAGAGTCTGTGTCATGAAACACGCATTGGTATTACGTGAGATCCAAGATGGTGGGGGAGCAAGTGCAAGCTACACTAACCTTCTCCCAGGACAAATCTGGAGTTACAACTAAATTGTAGAGAAATCACCCTGAATAGCTAACCGAATACCAGCTGGAGAGAAGCCTTACAACCGCGGAGAGACGGAAGAAAACACTTCGCCACAATGAGACTGGCAGGGAGTGCAGAGGAGGCACGAGAGGGCTGGCTGGGCTCCCGGGGGTGGCAGCGGAAGTGTCAGATGGATATTGCAGTGGCCAGGGGGTTCCCCCTGAGAACTGTGGAGTCTAAACCCCAAGCTGAGCTCCCCAGCCTACAGCACCAGAGCTGGGAAAGAACCCAGCAAACATCCAGCTGTGAAAAGCAGCAGGGGTTCTGTCGATCAGGGAGAGATGGCTGGAGACACAGAGAGCCTCTGAAAAGGTCGGCCAAAGCACACAATTTCATTCGCAGCCACTTACCCTGCGTGACGGCAAAGGGAGGGCAAAGTGGACTAGAGACACTTGAGTAGAGTCTGGGGTTAGTGGCTCTGGGGAGAGAACTGAGGGGCCAGCCGCCAGGACACACGTGCTGAGTCATCCCCCGCGCTGCAGGAGCCCTCTCTCTCAGGTGCCCAGCTCCTCTGCAAGTGACATCACCACGAGGGAAGGCAACAGCCCCGCCCACCGGAATCACTCTGCCCCGCCCAGTGGTTCTTCAGCCTGACTGCTTACAGGTTGATCAGATTAACAACTGATCAGTTTGATGGCTGATGAGATTAACATCTAAAGTGGGCTTTTCCATCTAAAGTGGAAAATACAAAGAAGCAGCCAAAATGGGAAGACAGCGAAACAGACCTCAAATGAAAGAACAAGAAAAATTTCCAGAAGAACTAGATGAAATGGAAGTAAGCAACTTATCAGATAGACAGTTTAGGGTAATGATTATAAGGGTACTCCACAGCATGAAAAAAGCCATAGACCCCATAAAAAGGGACCAGTCAGAAATAAAGAATATAATATCTGAGATAAATATTATTCTGGAAGGAATAAACAGTAGGTAAGATGAAGCAATAGGATCGAATCTGTTTTGGGAGACAAGGTAGAAAAAATACAATAAGGCAGAACAGCAAAAAGAAAAAAGAATTTTAAAAAATGAGGAGAGCTTAAGAAATGTCTTGTACAGCATGAAGCATAACAACATCCACATCATGGGAACACCAAAAGGAGAAGAGAGCATGCAAGTGATTGAGAACCTATTTAAAGAAAAAAATGACTGAAAACTTCCCTAATCTGGAAAATGAAACATCACAAAAGTCCAAGAAGCTCAGAGAGTCCCAAACAAGTCAGACCCAAAGAGGCCTACACTGAGAAACATCAAAATTAAAATGACAAAGCTTCAAGATAAGGATAGAATCCTAAAAGCCAAAAGGGAAAAGCAGGTGGTTCCCTATGAGGGATCACCAATTAGACTGTTACCTGATTACTCATCAGAAACATTTCAGGCCAGAAGGGAGTCACGTGAAATATTCAGGTGATGAAAAGCAAGAACCTACAACCAAGGTTACTTTACCCAGCAAGGTAATCATTTAAAATCAAAGGAGGAAAAAAAAGGAGCTTCCCAGATAAGAAATAGCTAAAGGAGTTTGTTAACACCAAACCAGTATGACAACAAATGTTAAAGGACTTGCGTTAAGAGGAAGAAAAAGAAAGAAAAAGAAAAAAGAAAAACAGAGGATAGCAGTTTAACAATAAAATGGCACTACATACACATCTATCAATCATAATTTTAAAAGTAAATGTTTTAAATGCTCTGACCTAAAGACAGAGGGTAGCTGAATGGATAAGAAAATAAGACCCATACGCATGCTTCCTCCAAGACTTTTCTCAGATTGAAGGACACTCACACACACACACACACAAAGTAAAGATATAGAAAAAGATATTTCATATAAATGCAAAAGAAAAATAAGCTGGGCAGCACTACTTTGATCTGACAAAATAGGCTTTAACACCAAGGCTATAGTAAGAGACAAAGAAGGATACTACATAATGATAAAGGGAACACACTAACAAGAGGATATAACCCTACTAAATATTTATGCACCCAAAATAGCAGCACCTAAATATGTAAAGCAAATCTTGATGGACATAAAAGGAGAGATTTACAGAAATATAGTCATAGGTGGGGATTTTAACACCCCAGTGGATAGATCTTCCAGGCAGAATATGAATAAGGAGCCAGCAGCCTTAAATGAGACACTAGGTCAAATGGTTTTAAATGATGTCTTCAGAGCATTTCACCCCAAAGCAGCAAAATATACATACTTTTCCCGTGCACATGGAACATTTTCCAGGATAAACCACATGCTAGGACACAAAACAGGTCTCACAAATTTAAGAAGATTGAAATCATATCAAGCATCTGCTCTGAGCACGTTGCTATGAAACTAGAATTCACTCACTAGAATAACACAGAAATACATGCAAAGACATGGAAGCTAAATAGCATATTATTAAATAATGATTAGGTCAACAATGAGATCAAGGAAGAACTCAAAAGATACGTTGAAACAAATGAAAATGAGGACACAACAATCCAAAATCTGTGGAAGCCCTGTCTGGTGTGACTCAGTGGATTGAGTGTGGGCTGTGAACCAAAGGGTCACTGGTTCGATTCCCAGTCAGGGCACATGCCTGGGTTGCAGGCCAGGTCCCCAGTGGGGGCCACGTGAGAGGCAACCACACATTGATGTTTCTCTCCCTCTCTTTCTCCCTCCCTTCCCCTCTCTCTAAAAATAAAGAAATAAAATATTTTAAAAAAATCTGTGGGAGACTGGGAAGCAATCCTAAGAGGAAAATTCATAGCATTACAGGCCTATCTGAGAAAAGAAGAAGAAGAAGAAAAAAACCCACAAGAAAAAGCTCAAATAAACAATCTAACTTCACACTTAAAGGAACTTAAAAAGGAACAGCAAACAAAGCCCAAAGTGAGCAGAAGGGAGGAAATAACAAAGATCAGAGCAGAAATAAATAAATAAAGTCTAAAAAATGACACAACATATCAATGAATCCAAGAGCTGGTTCTTTGAAGAGATAAACAAGATTGACAAACTTTTAACCATACAAATCAAGGTAAAAAGAGAAAAGACTCAAATAAATAAAATCAGAAATGAAAGAGGAGAAATACCAACTGACACCTAAGAAATACAAAGGATTATAAGAAAATACTATGAGCAACTATATGCCAACAAACTGAACAACCTGGATGAAATGGATACATTCCTAGAAATGATCTTCCAAAATAAATCAGGAAGAATCAGAAAATCTGAATAAACAGATTGTACCTAATAAAATTGAAGCAGTGATCAAAAAACTCCCAACAAACAAAAGCTCTGGACCCCATGACTTCACAGGTGAATTTTACCAAATGTTCCCAGAACTAACACTTCTCCTTTTCAAACTATTTCATAAAGTTCAAGAGGAGGGAAGGCTCCCAAACTTATTTTACAAGGTCAGCATTATCCTAATTCCAAGACCAGATAAAGACACTGCAAAGAAAGAAAATTATAGGTCAATATATCCGAGGAGCACAGATGCTACAATCCACAAGATATTAGCAAACCTAATACAGCAATGCATCAAAAAGATCATACAAGATGATCAACTGCTATTTCTTCTGGGAATGCAAGGAAGGTACAACATTCACAATCATTAAATGTGATTCACCACATGAACACAATGAAGGATAAAAACTACATGATTATATCAATAGATACAGAAAAAGCTTTTGATAAAATCCAGCACCCATTTACGATCAAAACTCTCTGAAAAGTGGGCATAGAGAAAACATACCTAAACATAATAAAGGTCACATATGACAAACCCACTGCCAGCATCGTTACTTAACAGACAAATACTACAAGCATTTCCCTTAAGATCAGGAACAAATAGGAAATTCTGCTTTCACTTCTCTTATTCAACATAGTATTGGAAGTCCTAGCCACAGAAATCAAACAAAAGAAGAAATAAAAGGCATCCCAGTTGGAAAGTAAGGGTAAAAACTTTCTTTATTTGCATATGACATGATACCGTACATAGAGAACCTCAAAGATTCCACCAAAGAAACCACTAGAACTGATAAATGAATTCAACAAAGTAGCAGGATACAAAATTAATATGCAGAAATCAGTTACATTATTATATGCCAATAATGAACTAACACAAAGGGAAATTAAGAAAACAATCCCATTCATAATTGCTTCAAAAAGAATAAAATACCTAGGAGTATATCTAAGTAATGATGTAAAATTGTACTCAGAAAATTATAAGGCACTGACGAAAGAAATTGAAGAAGATACAAATAAGTGGAAGCACATACCGTGTTCATGGATAGGAAGAATTAACATCATTAGGGTACGCATACTCCCCAGAGCAATCCATAGATTCAATGCAATTTCTATGAGGATTTCAATGACACATTTCACAGAACTAGAACAAGTATTTCAAAAATGTATGTGGACCACAAAAGGCCCTGTATTGCAACAGTAATTCTGAGAAAGAAGAACAAAGTTAGAGGAATCATGCTACCTAATATCAAACTATACTACAAGGACATGGTAATCAAAACACCCTGGTACTGGCGTAAAAACAGACACATGGATCAGTGAAACGGAAGAGCCCAGAAATAAACCCACACTTTCATAGTTGATTAATATTCAACAGAGGAAGCAAGCACATACAACGGGCTGAAAATAGTTTATTCAATAAATGGTGTTGGAAAATTGGACAGATATGTGCAGAAAAATGAAACTAGACTGCCTTCTTATATCACACACAAGAATAAATTCAAAATGGATCAAAGACTTAAATGTTAGACCCAAAACCATAAAAATTATAGAAGAAAATATAGGCAGCAAAATCGCAAATATTGTTTGCAGAAATTTTTCATCAGATATATCTATGCAAGCAAGAGAAACAAAAGAAAAAATAAACCATTTGTTTTGTACTTCGTCAAACTAAAAAGTTTTTGCACAGCAAAGGAAATCATCAACAAGATAAAAAGACAACCCACAGAATGGGAGAACCTATTCACTGATACATCTGAAAAGGGGTTAATATCCAAAATTTATAAAGTACTTACAAAACTCAATACCAAAAAAACAAACAACCCGGTTAAAACATGCACATAGAGAATATACAGATGCCCAATAGACATATAAAAAGATGCTTAAAGTCACTAATTATCAGAAGAATGCAAATGAAAACCACAATGAGATACCATGTCACACCTGTCAGAATGGCCATTATAAATAAATCAACAAACAGCAAGTGCTGGCGAGGATGTGGAGAAAAGGGAGCCCTAATGTATGTACTGTTAGTGGGAACGCAGACTGGTGCAGCCACTGTGGAAGGCAGTATGGAGATAGCTCAAAAAATTAAAAATGGAATTGCTTTTTCACCCAGCAATCCCACTTTTGGGAATATAGTTCAAATGAACCCAAAACACTAATTCAAAAAATATATATAAGCCCTCCTATGTTCATTGCAGTGTTGTTTACAATCACCAAGGTATGGAAGCAGCCCAAGCATCCATCAGTAGATGAGTGGATAAAACAACTACAGGACAATTACACAATGGAATTCTACTTGGCCATGTAAAAGAAGAAATTTTTACCCTTTGCAACAGCATTGGGTGGACCTGGAGGACATTATGCTAAGTGAAAAAAGCCGGTCAGAGAGACACAAATACCATATTACTTCACTCATGTGTGGGACCTAATGAACAAACTGAACTAACAAGAAAATGGAGACAGATTCATAGATGGCGAATAGATGACAGCTAGTGGGCAGCGGCCGTTAGGAGGTAGAGGGATGGAGCAGAAAGGATAAAGCACTCAGGGACACGGACAACAGGGTGGCGATTGCTCGGGGAGGGGGTATGAAGGGACTAAATGGTAATGGAAAAATATTTTTTAAAAAGACTACCATATTGGTTAAATAACTGTCTTCTTTGTCATAATGGCACTTATTCAGTCTTTCAATTTTCAACTTACTCAATCAAACTTATGCCAACAGAGCCAAACAGAATAGTCCAGATGCTTAATTTCAATGTACATGGAGAAATCATTAGCAATTCAGCAGACTCGCTTGCATTTTGCACTACATACAGAATATGGTGAGAAAAAGAGTTCATCGTCCTCATTGTCTTTATGGTTCAGGCTGTGATGATCCATGAAGAATAACATGATTCACAAAAATGCAGGGATGAATATTTATACTCTTCAGAGAAAATAAGTATGCTTTTTCTTTCTTTACCGTGCACTAAAAAAAATGGGGCTAGATAAATTCAGCTCCATTCCCGTTTTGTAACTCATGGTGATTCATACGGTGGGATGAGTCATACAGTCATTCATTGAGTCACAGCGCCCCTCCTGATGGGCTTGCTGATGGCTGGGGACTGTGCTAAGTGCAATTCAAAGTCAACTTAGTCGAGGAGCTTAGTCTGTAATTAGAGCTTGCTTAAACTCATCAAGCCTCAGTTTCCTAATCTGTAATGTGAAATGATATATCCTTTTCCTCAGTAGTAAGGATGTTGGTCATCGCGACTATATTAAATGCGGTTGAATTAGATGTCTGTATGCAAACATATGAGCGCACACATAGGCACGCTCAACATACAACTTCTTTCTCCAAATGTTTGAATTCTATAAAATAACTTTACTTCTGTTCATAACCAGAGAACATTTTCCATATGCCTTTGGAAAGAAAAAAGTGTTTTTTTAAATGGTATCACAAAATTGTATTTCACATCCAAAGTAGGAAGATTCCCGGGAGTTTGATAGTCATCTTTGCTTTTTGTTTGTTTAAAGGTAGGTATACATGTTCGATGTATGAAGTTAGAATATTTTTCATGAGAACTCTCTGTTACAACATTGAAACTAAGTACCCACCTCCTCCGATAAGCAAGCAGATGGTTAATTTACTAAATTCACAGTACCCAGCCGTGTCCAATGCTGATCAGTTTATCTGTTGGGACTTCAGAAAAGGATTTATGGTTGAAAGTGGATAGGGAACCAGAGAGAGACAATGAGTCATTATGACCTTAGTGCATCGGAATAAACACTTCGATGCACCAGAGACAAAACTACCAATGTATAGAGTACACTGAGTCATCGATAGCTGTTTGAGTCACCCTGTTGGCTAATGATAGTTAATCAGAGCCTCCCAAGTGTAACCTGAATACAGCAGAAAAGTGGGTATAAGAGCGCTGATAGGGAGAGGATGTTGTGAACCTTGACCTCTGAGATGTTACCTATGGCCCGGGTTACTATCAATGCCCAAAAAAACAGACCCATTTTCATGTAGTTTTGTCTGATCTCCTTTTGTCTCAGAATGTAGTAATATAAAACTCTGTAGTTTACATAGTAATATAAAACTTTATCTCATTTAGTATAAACACTAACAGGAATGTGTCTGATATTATATATAATCTATAGATTGAAGGTTATCCCTACAGTTACTCTAAACTCTCTTCAGAACTCCTCAAAGACTGCTGGTTCTAAAACCTTTCTTATTTTACCAGTTTCCATGCTTATCATCTTGTCCCATTTTCTCTGTAGATGATATACCATCAAATGGGTGTGGCGACCTCATGAGTTCTTCTTCAAATGTCACAGGAAAGGTATGGACTTCAAATCTATCTTTTTAGTCTGGTTCTTTTTACTGAGCACATAATTCAGGTTTTCAACTGCTCACTGGAAATGTCCACAATCACATTCAAACAACACTACAAATTGTGTCTAGAAATAAACTCAGTATCTTGACCTCATCACCCAAGATCTTTCTCTTATTGCATTGTAACTTTTTTTCACTAGGTGAGTTTCAAAAAACAGTAAGTTTTGAAACCCACTTAGTGAAAAAAGTTTTGAAACTCACCTAGTGAAAAAAGTTACAATGCAAATGACCTGTATCAGTAACTACACTCCAACATCCATGTATTCAACCCTTAACTATTTAGACTCCCTAATGCCTAATTCTTCCTTGTCTACATATAATCTTTCTTAATTTTGCTAATATTATTTGCCTGAAATATAATTTATATCACATATTACAACCAGATTCTACCATCCTGGAATACCGGATTATGTTCCTCAGTATGACCTCAACTCACAGCATTGTCTCAGACACATAGTTAAAAACTGTAAATGCTATTTTAACAAATTAATCTACCTTTCTTAGAAATGTTGAGTGTTAAAAAAAAGGTCAAATTTCAAATGCTTCATGTTCTGCCCCCAAAGAAGGAAAGAAAAGAAATTTAAAATTAATACTTTGGGATCTGTTTCCTTGACTACTGAGTATGAAATGACCCATTAACAGAATCACCAATAATTTCATGAGAATAAGTAAGGAAGAAATTGAAAGAGTAGGTGTAAAAGGAAGATTTATCCTCCACACTCAGTAAATAATTTTCATGTATCTTTCTGGGAAAAATCATACCCATTATAAGATTGTTCCATAAGAACAGTTTGCTATTAATAGACATCGAAGATATTGCCTCAGATGAGTCAATGAATAAACATCTTCTGACTTCAATTTTGAATAGACTTCATCACTTACAGCATACTCAGCACTCTTATAAATGTTCTATTTAAGAAAGATGTGTATTTATAGCAATGTAAGAGAATTCATCTTCTCTTTATTTTAATTAAGGAAGCCAAGTTGAAATTGAACTAAATCTGATTTGCATGACATGTTACTTGCTACATCTTGAAAAAAGGTACGCAAACAAAAAAATGGTCTTTAGAAAGGACCAAATGGCCAGACTCCAAACTAAAGGAACAGATAAAAGTGTCATAGTACGTAGTTAAACCATCTACCACTTTAATGACAAAAGTGATCTTTCCTTTTAAAGACAATTCATTGGACAGAGGAAATGACGTCACAGTTGGTCTGGCCAGGGCTTCTCTTCACTATGTCATCCAACATCTACCACAGTCAGCAGTTTCAGATATTTCTTACTCGTTTATCTGTTCCCCAACACTCCCTCAACCACTTCAGGCCTGATTCTCTATTATTCTCAAAAGATATTCTCTCCTCTCCTTCCCAGGTGAATACTTCCCCAGTATTCACAGGGAGATTTGCTACAGAAATACCGAGTAGGAGGGCTGAAAATAGAGTAGCGTTCAAGGGCTGGTGGAAAATCTTACAGGAGTCCTGTCTCTCCGGAGGAATCCAATATTATAATAATACGAGATAACGAAATAAATGTTTGAAAACCCACCCTATATACTATCATGTCTAACCTTCCGAGAAAGGGCCCAAAGTGTTTGAAACAAAGCCTGCTGGGGTCAAAATCTCTGCAGACGAGCAGTGATCCCATGGGCACCCTGCAAACCTTGGAGATGCACGTTGATGAAATAGAGTTATTGGAAAGGGAACAAGACTCCCTGATCGGTGTCAGCCGCACACTTGGAGGAAGCTTTCGGCACATCTTGAACATTGACTGAATGGCCGAGCTTTGTTTTTTAAGCAAGGCAACAGCACAAACACAGCTTTAGGGGTCCTGCATCACCTTTCCTTCCCACTCCCCAAACTCCTTGGTGTTCCACTCCTGATGTGTCTCCAGCCCCACATTCCCTCTGCCCCCGGAGAGTGGAATCACCGAGGTGATCGGTGAGTAGGAGGAGAAGTCGGCCTCCACCGCTCAGTCCCTTGTGGTCACTGCCTCCAGGAGGGGGCTGTCTTAAGCGGTGCACAGCCTGCTCCTTTAGGGGTGGTCGACCTGTCAGACTGAGGGGGTCGCTATTGCAGAGTTCATTTGCTCACAGATCAAAGTGATACCTTTATCTGTAAAGATGCTTTGGCTTCCATCTGTTTTATTTATCAGTTGGCTCAGAATTCTGGTGGATAACATAAACTATGAGGTATAATTTGGGGGCTATAAACTTTGTTTCCTGATACCTTATAACTTCCCCCTTGTGCTAAAAACAATGCATGAGCTAATGTATATAAAGTGCTTAGTGCGTTAGTACAGTGCCTAGGACATGGCCATACTCTATCTGCTTCTTTATCTCTAGGTCCCGCTTTTGTTGATCTTTGAATTAGTCTCAGGGCAGTGTGTTAATGTTAAATATCTGCTAAGTTTTTATGAAAAATGCTGAGAAGTGATCCGTTAAATAACTTACAGAATCAATTAGACACAACTTTTCAAATCGGGCAGTCTTATATTATTTGACAGTGTGCCACTATTCACTACAAAAAGGTGCCGTTCTGAAGAAATGCACTTTCTGTTGCCTTCAAATTTGACAGCTGGGCGTCTGCCTAGTTGACATCTGGGCTACGTTTGTGTCGTAGGTTATCTGTGCAATCTCCTTTCTTGCATCATGATTTTCCTGACCTTCCACAAGGCTCTTAACATTTCTCACTGTTCTGAATGCTCCAAAACCCCACCAACAAATCAGTGGATTGTGCAAAAGTAGTGCCTTTGACAACACAATAAGATTTTAAACAGAAACCGTGTCTTGGCAATGCAGCCGGTGCCACACCTTTATGCAACCTCGTATGACCGATTGTCTCGACCTTCAGTTACCTAAAGCCAATGAATGACAAGCACACTGAACAGTTTCGCTGACCTCTCCCAAGGTGATTCTATTCTTTTCCAAAAGCAAAAAAAATAAATAAATAAATAAATAAAGAAAAAGAGTATTGTTGACATAAATTTTTAATACTGGAGCAGCATGCTCTCCAGAATTTTGCTAAAATGAAATTAAAAGCTACTAAAATTATGCTGTGGTTATAACATTTGGATATTCTGACTTACAAGTAGCTGAACTGGATGTTTTCCTTGATTTATAGACTATAAATGAAGATAACACAGAACATGCAGCATGAGTTATTTGTACAATTAAATTTTGCAACTGTCATCATGAAAAGGTGGCACAATCTATACTAACAAATTTAACATTTGTCCATACAAAGCTCTACTTTCCACTTATTCAACTGCATTTCATACTGAAATCGCAAGCTGAGTCAGTTAGTGGGTGGGTTCAACACCCTGAGGAGAGACTCTCAGTTCCTCCAGCTCAGAGCAGTGTGTTACTTTTCTATCATTTTAAGATAAAGTTCATTAGTTAAGGGTTACAACTTCATTAATTCAGTTATTCAACAGATTCTTAGTAAGTACCTCTTACAGTCAGAGTTTTGTCATAGCTGCAGAATGCAAAGATACTTAAAAATATGTTTTTCCATAATGTAAAAAATCTTACTTTAATCCTAATGAATACATTGTAAAATCCTACTTATTATTGTTTTAATGAAAGTGCACTTCATCCTAAAAGTAAAAACAAAAGGACATGATTATGTATTTAGCTGTGATATAAAAAAGATGTAACATATGTAACACAAGTGGTGCTAAAAGAAGTTGTAGGAAAAGTTCAGTCCTGGCTGGTGTAGCTCAGTGGACTGAGCACAGGCCTGCAAACTAAAGGGTCACTGGTTCGACTCTCAGTCAGGACACCTGCCTGGGTTGCAGTAGGGGGCACATGAGAGGCAACCACACATTGATGTTTCTCCCCCTCTCTTTCTCCTTCCCTTCCCTTCTCTCTAAAATAAATAAATAAAATCTTGAAACGAAAAGTTCAGAGGGAAGATGAGTTCTACCAGGGAAAGGTTTCGTATAGAAGACGGTGCTCATGGGTCAGTAGAGTTCCTATTTTCTCATGAAGATACTATGGGGGAGAGATAGTCAAAGTCCAAGAACTGGCCCATGAGAGGTGACCAAGTCACACAAATTATATCAATTCAAGGGCTACAAAAGACATTGCACCATTTGGAGCTGAGGAAGTGACTGGGTCATTGGTGCATAAACACATAGATATTACCTTCTTAATTATCATACATACAGCTATTTAAATTTATTTTTATACATAGTAAGGCAGCTTAAATGCTACTAAAGGAAAAAACACTAAATGTGTTCAAGTTGGTTATTTTTAACATACAGCATCAATTATGCTATATGATTATGCAGACAGAAAGCTTCTAAGCTTAAAAATAAATTTAGCCCAGTCATCCACCAATACTCAGAATCAATTTAACACATGGTGCTATTCATCAATAATGAGCCACTCGGAAAAGGGCTGGTCATTTTAATCTTGGCTAATGTAATTACGATGTGCCTTGGTGTGTTCCTCCTTGGGTCCAACTAATCATCACCAAGCCCTTATTATATGAAATGTTAAAGGGACTTATCTAAGAAAAGAAGATCAAAAATATGACAGTGAAAAGACAGCAAACTCATAGCTATTAAGAACCACACCTAAAACAAAAGCAAACTAAGCAAACAGCTAGAACAGGAACAGAACCGCAGAAATGGAGATCATATGGAGGGTTAGCAACAGGGGTGTGAGAGGAGGAGAGAGGGGGGAAAGGTACAGAGAATAAGTAGCATAGACAGTGGGTAGAAAATAGACAGGGGGAGGGCAAGAATAGTATGGGAAATGTAGAAACTAAAGAACTTATGACACATGGACATGAACTAAAGGGGGGGAATGTGGGTGGGAGAGGGTATGCAGTGTGGAGGGGAATGATGGGGGAGAAATGGGACAACTGTAATAGCATAATCAATAAAATATATTAAAAAAGAAAAAAAGAAAAGGGCTGGTCAATAGGGGCTCATTTTGCCAATAAATACATAGGTAGTTCACCCTTAATTTCTGCTGCCTAATATTGTATTTTTGGCCAAGAAGACTGTTTAAATAGACTAGAAATCAATTAACCTCTTCTTATCTGTAGCTACTACCTCACATCACAAATTTTAAAATCTTATTTTCAATCTTTGGCAGTTAAGTTCTTGGTTACCTTTCCAAAGCATCAAAATAAAGCTCTTTAGGAAACTTTGAAGATTATATTCTTGAACTGTTTTTACTCTGTAGAGGAAAAGACTCAGCTAATTTATGGTAAGTATTTCCATTCATTGTCACAACATTTTATGAGTGTTTATCGCCTGGAGTGAGAACAAGGGAGGCCAGGAAACTTCCAAGCCCAGAGTCAGCCCAAGATGAGGCTTTAGCTAGGAATGCCTCCCACATTAAACTGTGATGCCAAGGAGCCAAGTCCACCACTTTTCCCAGGTAAAATGCTGGGAATGTTTCCTTGGCATTGAGCTGAACAGGACAGAATGAGAGGTTGTAAAATACCAGCCAGGACTCACGGAAATTTGTGGCACCACTTCATATGACCCAGGGACCCATAAAATTCAAGCCAAGACTCAGTCTAAGCTCTCAGACTTGTGGTGCCTGGGGTGCCTGGTAAAAGCAATCTCGTGGAGTCCATATGGCCTCATGGGTGACAACAGGGTTAACACGTTGCATTTAGTCACCATGTCCCCTTTGTCTTCTCTGACCTTCTAGTCTGGGACAGTTTCTCAGCTTTTCTTTCTTCCTTCTGACCTTGACACTTTTGAAAAGTATGAGCCCCGTTATTTGTAGAACGCCCTTCAGTTTGGGTTTGTCTGGTATTTTCTCACCATTAGACTAGGGATTACAGATGTTAGAGAAGTACTCATCTCCTCACACTGTAACAGAGGGTACCTGATATCAACATAATACTATAACATTAACCTTGATCCCTTGGTTAAGGTGTCTGCCAGATTTTCCCATTTCAAAGTTACAATTTTTTAATTTCCTTAACTGTATTTATTAGAAGTGAGTCACTGGGTCTAGCCACCAATCAAGGAAAGGGAGTTAAGCTCCACCTCCTGGAGAGAAGGGTGTAAAAGCATGAAAACTAATATGCAAATTAATAAACATTTGGAGCAAGATGCTTGGTGATCAGGCAAATACTCTCCCTCTCCTTGCAGCTTTGTCCCCTAATGTCAGCATTCATGCACGGACTTGGCCAGTAGCAAGGGTTACTAGGCTATTCTAAAGGTAATTTTCTACTTCCTCACTCCTTTCACGTTCATCATCTGGAATTCTTCTGAAATGGAAACGTGTCCCTTCTTCCCAGCTTATTTATTTCTTTAATCACTTATTTATCTCCATGTTGATTTATGAATACTCACTTTACTTTGGGGGGATTAACCAATATCATTGTTTATTTTGTTGGTCAAACTGTTCCATTCTTGGACATCAGCGCTAGAAAATCTCAGCAGGCACTATTCTACGTATGCATAAATATCTGTATTTCATGTCCATTACCCATACACGTACATTAGATAAGTGAGTTTACATTATTATGTCCGACTCTGGTCCAGCACCACAGGGCTTATTCTAATCTTTCCTTCCTTGGTTCTGGAACAGTGAGGAGCTTGGTTACCATTATTGACATTGTTAGGTATTTATTTGTTCAACCCTAGTCTACATGTAAAGTACTTTCAGAGCTACTAACACATGACCCCGTGGGGGATAAATACACCAAATAGCATACAGTGCTGGCCCATTCTTCATTTTGTCTCTAGCCTTATATAAGCCATTCCTAAATTACTCAAATCTACAATCCTAAAGGACCTAAAATGGAATTTTTAAACTTCTTAAATGAAAAGTTACAGTGGGGTTTAAAAGCATCTGTAGAAATATTTTAAAAATCATTAACATTACAAAAATTTGTAAGAAAAACTGAGAGCAGAAAACTTGAAAACTTAGAGCCAAATTTAAAAAAAGTTACAGTTTTATAATTGAAAAAAGTGGGTGCCCAGCTTTAATAAATCCTATCAATGGTGCGCAGCCTCCCAGATCTGTGTATCTTTTAGAAGTAAGTTCTACAGGTGTCTCAGCTATCACCACAAAAATTCAGAAATGCACAGACCATAGAATCAGGATTTTTAACCACCTCACCACAAAGTATTAAATCAAAATTTCAAAAACATAAAGCAATTATAATCATACCATTGTCACTGTATATTTCCAATGAGTAATTCCAATTTAAAAATCTTTAAAATATTATGCAATTTAAATTCATTTTATCTTTTAAATGTATATTCCTGGGTATGATTTTCAGGAAGATAACACATTAGTAACCAATGGAAAATATATGTAAACTACTGAAGGCGCATGGCTGTTTGACAGTGGAGCGTTCTAGGGATTTTTACTACTAAATGAGCCGGTAAAGAACGGGGGCAGCCCACCCCAGGGGCACGGGCTCAGCTGTACGGTGCGCCCCTAACGTCTCAGGAGCACACCGGGCCACAGCGCATTTACTATTGCCCATGGAATCCTCAGTCTAGCGTGCGATTCCTGCATTTGCGGACATGTGTCCCCTGCATTTCAGCAACTGTGACCCAATTAGGCAGAAATGTTAAAATCAGATGGCTAAAGTGACGGCATCTGGGAAAGTGACGACAGCGCCTGCCAATGCAAGGCCTCCCCCCAGCAGTGTCCCAAAGAGCTGTTGGGGGTGCAAGGGCGGGGGAGGGTTGCTATAAAAAAGCACTGGGAGAGAAAAGAAGGGCATTTCCATCTTCCCCCTTAAAATTGTTTTTAGACATCAATAAGAACAAATTCCCTAACAGAGTTTTCCCTACAAAATATATAAAGCTTAAAACATAGGTTCATTTTAAGTCATTTAACAGCAGTCTTTTCATATTTGACTATAAAGTTATATTTTTGTATCTGTGACTTCAAAATATGCTATTAATATAATCTTCATGTATATTCAGCTTTCTAATCACCCTCTGAGGACTTACGTGTTCTTGACTATTGGCTAATGAGTCGTTAGGTGTGGAAAACGTCAGTGTAAATGTGTCTAACATACGTGCCCTAGAGAAGCATTGGCTTAAATAAATGTGAACTTGGACATGGGCATTAATATCTTTTGGCTTTCGGGAGTATTTATTGGCAATGACATTTAATCATTTTGCTTTCCATAGAAAATTAGAGGATTCCAGATGATATTAATGTTAAATTCTTTATTAACCAAGCACTATTTATCTAACCCAGTCAGACATGAAATAAAAAAGACGAAGAAAGCAAATTGATAACTTCCACGATTTAGGAACTAAAATCTTACAGTTTCTTCTGTTGTTACGGTCATCACCTGAGCAGAGACGTGGAATTGGACAAAATAATGGGCTGGATCCCTCCTCCATTCCCACCTCGAGGTGCCTCGGGTTCATCCCAGTCCATAGAACCTCGCTGTGTTTGAGACCGAACTGACCTCCCCTGGGTGGAGAATACCAAACTGCTACTTCTGCAAAGATGTAGTCTGCGTGGCAATCTGTTTTTAAGATTTAAATTTGAATTTAAAATAAGGAATCATTTCACTTTTTTTTTCCTTTTGGGTTTTGCTTCCTAAAAAGGACATGATTTAACCAGTCAAGAAACCTATGTTGTACACTATTATTGAAAGGTGATTAGCAAGGTTTCTGATTGTAAAAAATGCCACAAGATTTATTCTATATGGTGCATCATTTCCATGAAGAACTTGTTTTACAAGTTAAAGAGTTAAAGTTTAATAAAACTTTAAAAAGACAATATTAGAATCATCATTTTCATCTCTCTTTCTCTGGCACCTTTGCGAACTATATTTTTATTTTGATTTGCTTCCTTATTTTTTCATTCCTTTTCACATATTTAGAGTACTCACTTGTTTTAGAGAATTAATGTGCATTTTAGGCCTTTGAGAAAAAAGTTATTTTTGTGTATCTCCTCCTTTTTGAGGGATTTCCTCAAAGCTGTGTTCTCGTGGAGTAGTCCCAAAGTGGGTGATTAAGTCAGGCGGTAGTATCACTTAGCTGACCTGACTTAATCTCCCCCGTGTGGCCTTGCAAATTTCTAAAGAAGCAATTACACAATTTGTATCAAATTGGGGGTGAAGGAGGAGTTTGCTGGGCCACCCAAATGTATTCACAAGGAAACAAAAATTTACATAATCTATGAACATTACCCCCATTGTATTTTTTTGTCTTGTTACAATTGAAAATTCATCACACACACCGAGGCAGTTCTCTCTTGAGGGCACCAAATCAAAGGGAATTCTTGGTTTCCATCAGTAAGCACATGAGCCATCTCTTGGGCCCGCACAGGGGAAACAATCATCTCTGTCGAGGGCCTAATGGTTGAGATTAGTTCAGTACTTATGGTTTCAGTAAACGCAAGTCCCACATAAAGCTGCATGAAAATTTTTAACAAGCACAGGAAGGATGTCCCTGAATGCTAAAAGTCAAATAAATCAGGGAAATTGTGCCCATAGCATTTCATTCTCTGAAATTCACATTATAGATTAGACTATTGAAGGCTAACCCGTACACACGCACACACGCGATAGGTAGTAGGTGGACAGATAGACTGACAATTATTCTGAAGAATTAACATTGGGCAATGGTGACCTCATCACAGACTAGGGAACCACCTGTTGAATGATCCGCCCTCTGATTCGTGAGCAAATATACTTGAAATAGAGTTTCTCATGAGAGTTGCATATTCTTACTACTCTACATTTTCAAATGAATGAGTTTCTCATTTTCAAGTGACAAATATCAATTATAAAATACATTTATTTTTATATTTTCTCCTTGTCTTAGATAGAGAGAGCTCTTTAAACTACTATAACATAGAGTAGTGTGATATATATGTAAATATCATCTACTTACATATTCTATGCTGTAATCGAAATTATTGGTACATCCTATAAAAATTCCCTACTAAAAATAAGATCCAGAAGAATCCAAAGATCATAAACTATGATTTATCGAAGACTATTTTCAGATGGTTATATAATATTATCATATATAAATTGCTTCACTCTGAGAAATCACATAAAACAAGCTATATTTCAATCTAGCTATTTATTTTTATTCGGTCAAATGGGGATTTGAAAATAATATTACTCAAGAAATCACTATTTGGCATGCACCATTCCCCTGAAGAGTGGTTGTTTTCAAAGGCATTGATTCTCTGTGTGAAAGCAATTTAAAAATAAGAAAATCCAACATTTTCTGCTACAGTGCTACCACTATTATTTTAACCTTGGAGGATAACCTTGGATATGTCTGCTCTAACAGATTTTTTTTTAATAAATTGATCTTCAATTCTGCTGACAAACTTGCCCAAGAAGCTGAGTCACCTATTGCTAAGGACAGTATAGAGCACACCCAAACTGAAGTAAGTAGTTTCATTTGGTGTTCGACACTCCATCCCTATAGTCGCCAGAATCATGAGATAGTAGAAGTGAGACTAAATGTACCCTCACTTGTGTCTCATAACTGAGAAGGACCGAGCCAACATTTTGTAATATTATTTTACCATACATGAGCTTAAGCATAAATATATACATAAAACTCTAAAGAACATACAGTGTGTTCTGACATAAACTCTCATTCTGTCTTCACTCAGACACCAGGGAGAATCTCTAAGAAAGTTGGCCAAGACACATGTGTTTCTTGCCCAGTCTCTTACCATTGTATTGTCCCAGTTTTTCAGATCCTCAGTAGTCCTATACCATGTCCTCGGGCTTGATTCATTTACTCGTTTGGGGGCTGTTACTTGCAGATCGCGTTCTCTCTGAGAATAATATCCTTCCTGAACCCATCTGAAAACACCTCTTCACCTTGGTGGTAGTATGATCTCTGAAAACCTGCACGTCAAATATTCGGTTGGCCAAAAGGTCCATTACATTTTTTCTGTAAACTAAAAGACATTTTTTTATTTTCACCAACAACTATTGATTTGCCTATTTTGAGTATGTCGGTTATCTCCTGCTATTGGCCTCTAGTGGGGAGAGGCCAAGGGTGCCGCTAAACACCTTCCAGTGCATGAGGCAGCCCCTCAGCGAGGAATTATTTGGCCAAAATGTCAACAGGACCAAGAAATTTCACAAACCACTTTTGACGTGTTTGATCAGTCATAGCACCTTCTCCATGCACTGCACAAATCTTTTTTGGGATTTCAGTTGCATTTTTACCTTTCTTGAAATAGTAAAGCATAGTACACCAAAAATATTGTGTATTTTTCCATCTCCAATATTAAAATGGCTCTGCAAAAACTTACTGATTTTAATAATTTTTTAAATGCATGTTGATATGACAGCCTTCACAATACAATCTAACAAACTTGTTTTGAATGAAGTTAAAGACAACTAAGCACTACTACAGCCATTGTAGAAGAAAAAAAAAACCATAACGGACTTCCTGGCCAACCCAATACTATAAAGAAATAACTGCAAACAGATCCTTTAAGATATATATTTTTTATTAATTTGAAAAATAAAGGTGTAACGAGTATAATGCATGTATATACTATGCACACATACAAGAAGTTGGAAAGTGGAAAACAAGATGTGAAAAGAATAAGCTAGTTAGAGAAATAGGTCAAAACCAAAAATCCAGAAGCAAGAGGGGTACATTAAGCTACCCCCTTGCTACCCAAGGCAGTGAGAAAACACCTGTCTGGCTCTTACACGAAGAGAGGTGGAGGTGGAGAGGTAGCGGGTGTGGACAGGTGTGTGCTGAGTTAAGAGAGGACTCAGGTCTCATTAGTTGAAGATGTTGAGGGCAACGATTCTATTTTCAATTGTAAGTCAATTGGACATGGTTTATACTCACAGGTTTCACTAGAAGAACTGAGTTACTTGATATTCAAGTGTGAAAAATGACCTTTTCTTTAGAAAACAATGCTGATCTTAAATTTCTAATAAAAGATTCTCTCATGTAAATGATCGTGCATTCTGGGAGAAAATTAACTGCAGATCCTCAAAAGGTATTGTTAAGGTGAAATGTCCTACTCCAGAAAGTTATATATCTCTGCAACAAAATGACCAATTAAAAAGGGTGAAATTCAATATCGCTTATTTATAGATGAAATTCTTAGTAGAGCATCCATAAATTGACCTAGCTATGAGAGGTTGTAAATGATCATTCTTAATTGTTCTTTTTACTTTTAATTACTTAGAATGTTTCTTTGGGAATGAGAACAGATTTACTTAATATTTCATGTCAGTGTTTTTGACTATTAAGGTGAACATAAAATAATAGTTCAACAAATAGTTCAACAAAAGTATTTGATACTTTTAAAACAGTAAAAATATTTATTCCTTTGGAATAATTTGATATACATATGGCAAAGTGAGTAGATACTGAGAATCTAAGAATCCAATTCAATACATGATTTAATACTTAACCAATGCTTCAATTGTAGAATATGCCAAAATGGTGAATAAGAATATAAAAGCTATAGAAACTTGGTACCGCCCTGGCTGGTGTAGCTCAGTGGATTGAGCTCGGGCCTGCGAACCAGAGGATCGCGGTTCGATTCCCAGTCAGGGCACATGCCTGGGTTGCAGGCCAGTTCCCGGCAGGGGACACACAAGAGGCAACCGTACATTGATATTTCTCTCCCTCTCCCTCTCCCCTACCCCTCTAAAGACCAAAAAAAAAAAAAAAAAAACTTGGTACCAATAAAACATTTTAACTACAATTTAGAAAGTTAAAGGCAATATTTTTTAATATACCACAGAGTTTCCTTCACTGATATTATGAGAAAAAGCTCTGTATTTTGTGGTCAGCCTAGTAGGTTCAGAGCAAGTCAAAAATAGGTTCTATATAGATATCTACTAAACACTGACACAAAGATATATCTGTACATTTATTTAATGAATTAACAAGAGAAATAAGATTTCATAAAATATGAACTGTCTACTCTATCACTAAGCAACTAAGGTGCTCAAAATATGATTTTATAGCCATTTATGTAAGCTCTATGATTTATTCAAAAAATGTCTGAGATGAGTATTTGAATATAATATTTTCAATCAAAGGAGAAAGTAAACCATAGTGGAAATGTCAATAATAAACTATTTAAAACTTCAGATTAGTGGAAAGACTATTAAATAATTTAATACATATACAATTTGGATTCAGCCATATATCTCTGGGTTTATATATTTCAAAGCTATTTTAGTCTCTCTTCTCTCTTCCCATCATGTTATTTATTTTATTTAACAACTTTTTATATAGCACTTTCTATGTGCCACTGTTTAAAGTACTTTACCAACATTAATTCATTTAGTGATATGAGTTCTAGTCAACTTAGCTCACTTATTCTACAATATCACTTTTCTTTAGTATTATAAAAGCTTATAATCAGTTTTAGACATAATCTTAAACTCAAGTATGAGTTTATATGTAATACACTTTATGAAATATTCTTTTCCATGCTGTAATCTATTTATATGTCAGTATCTGTGAAATTTCTGTGTGGAGAGTTGGCCTTGCTTAGGCTGTCTCCAAGGACTGACTTAATGAGAATACCAAGCCTGTGGCTCGTCATTCCTTCAGTCCTTTACTTGACTCAAGTTTTCTACTATTGCCTATTGGCCAGACCCCTAAATTGCATGTAGTTTATTAAATAATGTGTTGCGGACCGTTCTACCTGGTTTCAGGAGCTGTAACCGCCCACTCCATGGCTGGGCTGAGTGGGAGCCCAGGGGACCCGTTTCATCTGGGTCTGTTCTGTCAAGAGGACCTGAGCCACTAAGGAGACAAAGCTTATCTCCCTGGCAGGAGCGCCGCTTCTGCCTCATCCATCTCTGGCCCCCAGCGCTTGGTTGGTTAGCCAAAGATGGGTAAGATTCCCTCAAGGGAGGAGTCGCCTAAGACAGGCACGGCCACTTTGAAGGCCCTCATGGAAGGACTCGGGGGTCTGCAGCAAAGAGGGGGTGATGGGCCCTCGCCCAACCCCAGCTATTCTGACACAGCCCAAGTCCCCATTTCTGTCTGGGAGATGTCTCCCTTATCCGTTGCTTCCTGTCTCTAATCCACTTAAGCCTGAAACTATGAGGGCGAGTGGTGCAGCCCTGTACCAGCCAGGATGGCTCCCTGGGTGATCAGGCATAAGAAAGAATTCCTAAAGTCCTGTGAAACCTGCTTTGCTAAGAGTGCTTTCATTTAAATGATAAGGGTCCAAGGAGGAAATGATTATTTCTCCCAAAGTTTTTGCAACCCCCTTTCCTGACAAACACTAACTCAGATTAAGCCATCAGATTTCTTTGACACGTTAAACCTGTATTCCCGTGTATTTGAGCCCAATAAAAGCCTAGTGAGGAAGGGGCTCTGGGTCCTTCTCCTCTGAGAGTTTGGCCACCTCTCCTCCCCAAGCAGATCACGTCTTGGTAGTTTTATTTTCATCCATGACGGAGGGATGGGGCTCTGCGGGCAGAGCCCCCACGCAATAATGTGTCATATCGGCACTTCCCAAGGCTCAACTCAGAACACACTAGTCTTAAGGGATTCTCTGATAAGCAAAACAATTTAAATACGTCATAATATTAGCAATGATTGTGTAAGCTATTTCGTTACAATATGCATTCGAAATGCCTGGAGAAATCTGGCTGTTCCAAGCATACTTGACTAAAAAATATCTCCTTCTCATCTCGCTTTTTAAATTAACACCTGTACTAATTCTGAACAACTGGTGCCCTGGAGAGGACATGCTGAGCAGCACTGCTCTGCACCAGGGTTCAGCAGGAGAGTCTGGCTTGTGTTTACCTTTCCTTACTTTGTACCAAGGCATCAGCGACGGCTTTATTTTTCAATGTTCTATCATCAAGGCTTCCTACTGTGTGAGAAGTCATATATTTTACCTGATAAAAATGCAGTGGCAAAGCTCTAAATAAATCAGAAACTATTCTAAATAGAGCCATTAATGCATGGCAGAGAGCAGTCCAGGAGAATATATAACTACTTAAGCATTCCACCCAGCTTGCATTTTGTCCAGGTCCCCATCTATTCCAAGCACAAAAATAAAAACAACAAAAAAGTGATTTACGACACTGTAAGTTGAGCTCCTGTCTAGACAGTATGCTTTACAGGAGAATCGGAAATCTCAGCTGTTACTGCATGTGATAATTGATCAGGCTAATGAGCTGGCATATTGAATTCTCTTTCCTGACGGTCCTAACAATATCCTGTCTAGTGTAAAATATCAGCTTAGGAAATATGTTTGACACTGTGAGCTTGTATAACTTTGAAACACTTTCTATATGATCAATGCATTAAAGTTTATTACAATTTATTATCTTACCTAATTGTCCATTTCAATCACACTTTAATAAAAAATTATAATTTCTCCTTCAAATTAAATCAATATAAACTAAGTATTTTGGCTTTTTGGTACCATTTTTATTCTTGACAAAGTACAGTATTCTCTGGTTCTGTGTATAATAGACATGGCAATCAACAGTAATCAAGTCCAAATAAGAAGTAACTAGTCCCCTTGACAGGCAAGTCTGACTAGGAAGATTACCAGTCTAAGCAATGTCACAAGGTATAAGTTTGTTCCTAGTTCCACCATTAATGTGTTGTGTGACTTTTATTAAGTAACTTGATTTCTCCACAACCTCAGTTTTCTCACCAATACAAAGAAAAAAAAAATCATGTACTTTGAAGTCCTTTAAACATCTCAAATTCTACATTCCCTGCATTTTGAAAGCATCTATATATATAATAGAGTAAGAAGTTAGAAATTTAACTTAAGATATTGGCTGAATGCAAATATTTTACTATTTTTATTATTTAACAAGGAAGTCCTGTCTAAAGTTCAAATATACCATTGCAGCATGCATTCTCCCACCCTCTCTCTCTCCTTAACAACATGAGATTTTATTAAAGACATTACTCTGGAACTTACTTGTTCCTACAAGTTAACTACGCGTACATAAATAGTCCTTCTGTTTACTATATAAATATCTACCGCCTTCTCTGTGATACCAATATATGATTGGTAATATTGGGCCTCTTGGTGGGCCTTTAGATCCAGATTTTTCCAATCTGTTGCAGTCACAAAGTTTCAATATCTGTATAGCATTGGTACTTTCGCTATAATTCAAATGATCAAATGATCTTCAAAAAAATGTATTAATGAGAGAAGGCATATTCATGACTTACATTGTAATGGATTTCACTTACCATTTCCAAAATAATAATGGCAGCTCAAACTGCCATCGCTGTGTTCAGGCATTGGCCAGAATGGAAGTCTAAGGCACTATTTTGAGGGTGTGGGGCTGGTGGGAAGTGAGCTTGAAGTTGTGACACGGTCCATTTTTCATTTTTGAAAGATGACCAGCAGTGCTGAGAAGATGAACTAAAATTAAGACAGACTGAAGCCAAAAAGAACCATGAAGAGGGCGTTGAAGAGTCTGCACACGATAAAAATAAAGGCCCAAACTAGGCCACTGCTGAGCGATGGCAGGGAAGAGCCACCAGGATAACTCCCCTGACCGGTGCACCCCGACGCGGGGGCGGGGGCGGGGGGCGAGGTCCTCGAAAGTGACCAGGTGAATTGAAACGAACCTCTTTTCATTCGCTCACCAGCAAATACTTCCTGAGCACCTACCATACGCCAGACACAACCCTCAGCTCCAGGGAGACAATGCTGAACAAAGTCTCTGTCCTTATGAAAGTGCATCTCTACTAAAAAGAAAACGATTTTAAAACAAGGTAAGAAGGGAGTCAAAGAAAAATAAACTAAGGGAGGAGAGTAATAAGCCTTGAGACTGGGGTGTTTTAAATAAGGTGACCAGGAGAAGGCTTCTGTAGGTGGTAAGATTAGAGCTGAGATGGAAAGAAAGGAAAAATTGAGAGCAGTGTATATGAAACCGCTACGTTCTCAGCAGCCTGAACAATAGTGACAGAAAACCTTATTGAAGTTACAGTTCTAATACTCTCAACATAAAGAGAAGGCGAATAATTGGAAATCATTTGGCACAATGCGCATTGGAAATGTTTGGAAAATTGAAAAATAACACACTTTCAGACCCTGTTACTTAAAGATGCATTCTATTAATTGTGTTAGGATTTTGTCATAAGAAATTATCTTTAGGCAAATTAATAAGTGACCCCATTAGAACAGAATTTATGAATCTGCCTACAAAAGCAAAGGCTTTTAAAAATCACAGCCAGCTCATTAAAATGATGATGGCTAATTGAGAGTGCATGAAAGAGTTCTTAGTGCTTTGCTGTGTTTCTGTGTGTCCCTGTCCTTGTGGGGATGTCCTTTTCTTCCTCCTGGGTTAGTTGGGCAGAACTGCTTCTGTTTTAAATGTCTATTGCATAACTGATTTCCTGACACTTTGCTGTGCCTTCTGTGGTCTTGTTGCATAGATAATGGGGGTTTTTATTTAGATGGTATAATCCAACAGATAGCAATTCACATGCACACTATGAAATCTAAGCCCCCGGAGGGTTGATTGTCCAGAGATTGTTTAGCCTTCCTCAGCCTGCCGAGTAAGAGTTAATAATACGTTTTGAAAATGAGCATAATTAAGCCAGTAAAGACACATGTTTATTTTAACCGTAACACCAATTTTCCTTCTATGTTGGAAGCATTTCGGTTTTTGTTTTAGCATACTCTCTGCCATTATTTTGACCAATGGAAGTGTTTTCCTTATTTCCTTGAAGTTTGTGTATAATTGATATATTTATTCATTTTACTGTTTAGACTTTATTTGGGGAGCATATTTTGGAATATTTTTGTTATAATCACCTTCTGAAGAACACAAGCTGGCTATGTGTCACTTAAAGAAATCAGTCACAGAGGAAAAGAGAAATAGACCTTTAACATATATTCAATAACCACTGAGTAAGGAATGTGGTTAGAAATTGAAATTTATAACTAAATCTAAGTCAGTTTCTAACTAAATTTTCTAAGCCACAGATGCATAAAAATCAGTTTGCCACCATGTAAGATAACGTGTTCAACAGCGTTTGTTTCTATGAAAGTTCACACTCATGCATTTGGTGCTGTATAAAATAATATTTTCTAAGATTTTTTGCTGTTCTTAACGACTATCTGTACATTATTTTGGAACTTGATTTTTTTGTTTCTTATATCCTTTTGGTAATGTTTCTGTACTGGCTTAAAGGGTATTATTACACAATTTGAACTTTCTCCCTCTTTAGTATTTTTAAACATCTCTCATTCTCCACCTTAAAAGGGTTTCAAGCATCCGTGATTTGCACTAAAGATATTGAATGGTATAAAGAATTACATACTGATACGCAGATCGTCCTCAGTGTAAATCCATTGTAGACACTACACTATATTTTCTTTTATCTTGAAGGAATCTGTAATAGAAAACACCTACCTCCAAACATCAGCTTATATAAATTTAGTCAAAGTTCACAATGAAAACTCCAAAATAATCTGACCTCAATATTTAGTCCCATGAATATTTAAAGAAGGATCTCTGAGAATGTCACTTTCTCATTCTTGATGGTCTGAGTATATGCACCATCCGTGTTACTTTTTTATAATGTTATTTGCCTCGAGTCATAAAAGTTTAGCTTTTTTAAATGATGCAGGAATAAATGATAAATCAAATATACATTTGATATTGAACTGTGTGGATGTCCAAGTGCCAAAGGCAGAAAAATTTAATTAAGACACTTGTACTTTGAGAGAAGGATAAAAGAAAATCTACACTTTTTAAAGAGGAAAACAATGGAGAAATCATATTCTGAATTAAATGTTAAAATTATCAGAGAGATGCTGGCCTGCTAGTGGTAGAGAGAAAACATTCAATATATAATGTTTGAATTATATTTCTGCAATGGTCTCTGAATCATAGCTTTAAAAAATTATATAACAACTTCTCATCAATAACGGTGACTCAAGATCCATAAAGACGAGAGAGGACATTCTATTCATTTTCTGGGCACAAAAAATTTTACAATTGGTGGCAGGAGTTTACATCACATCTTGTCTAAGAGTTAACTTTACATTAAGGAACTTACCAGGTTATCACTATAGCTCTGACACAGACTCACTTTTGTACCCTAGACAAGATACTAACTTCTCTGAGTCACAAAGTTAGAATTTAAGAATCTTTAAAAAGTACTACTTACATCTAATGTGCCTAAATTTATTTGTGTGACATCAGTGGGTATCTACCATTGTTCAGTCAACAGTACAGATTCATAAAGAAACATAATTTGGAATAATAACTTACTAATACAATACTTAGTAATTAAGACCCTAACTAAAATGTGATAAAAAAAACTATGAACCAGGCAGTGCTACTTAGAAACGAAACCTATAAAAAGCAACCTAGGTGCCCATCAGTAAATGAATGGATCAAAAACCTATGGTACATTTACACAATGGAATTCTATGCAGCAGAAAGAAAGAAGGAGCTACTACCCTTTGCATGGGTAGAACTGGAGAGCATTATGCTAAGTGAAATAAGCCAGGTGGAGAAAGACAAATACCATATAATCTCACCTTTTACAGGAACCTAATCAACAAAGCAAACAAACAAGCATAATATAACCAAAGACACTGAAATTGAGAACAGGCTGACAGTCACCAGAGGGGAGAGGGGAGAGGGGAGAGGGGAGGGAATTTCAGGGGAAATGGGGAAGGGTTTAGAGCAACAAGTATAAAGGACACATGGACAAAAACTGGGGGGTGGGGGGTGGAAATAGGAGGGAGGTTGGGAGGGCTGGGGTGGTGGGCTGAGATGAGAGTAAAAGACAGAAAACTGTACAAGAACAACAATTAAAATAAAATTTAAATAAATAAATAAAAGTTTATTCTTATGAGAGTTTTGGTTGAGTCACCAGGGGCTCCTCCCACAGAGGGTGGCAGCTGACATCGCTGGGTCTGTGTCTCTGTCTGTCTTCCATCCAGTGAGAACTGAGGTCAACAGACACTGAGGAACACATCCAAGCTGTAGAGTCCCCAGATTTGGTGGGACTGAGATGTGTCACGTATCACATCTGTGTTCTTGAATAAGAACCAAATCTGACAACTCTCAGGTACTCATGAATAGAATAAAGAAAATAGCACCTAACCTACCAGGATTTTTATGAGAATAAAGGATGATAATAGATATAAAAAACTCAGGACCACCCTGGCTGGTGTAGCTCAGTGGTTTTAGCACGGGCTATGAACCAAAGGGTTACCGGTTTGATTCCCAGTCAGGGCACATGCCTGAGTTGTGGGCCAGGTCCCTAGTGGAGGATGCATGAGAGGTAACCACACACTTATATTTCTCTCCCTCTCTCTCTCCTTCCCTTCCCCTCTCTCTAAAAATAAATAAATAAAATCTTAAAAAAAACAACTCAGGACCTTGTTAGACGTAACTTCATAACAGACTGATCACACTCAAATCCTCCTTTTTATAATAATTACTGTTAAATTCACCTCTTACCATCTTGAAAAGAAATTTACCATAAACATACTTAAAAATAATAAAATGCATCTAACAATAATATAAAAGAGAAGGAAAATAAAAAGAACTGTACTACAAAGCATGTATTTTATCTAAATG
Source organism: Glossophaga mutica (assembly GCA_039655065.1). Classification (NCBI taxonomy): domain Eukaryota; kingdom Metazoa; phylum Chordata; class Mammalia; order Chiroptera; family Phyllostomidae; genus Glossophaga; species Glossophaga mutica. The sequence continues at coordinate 5,726,853 of CM077305.1, forward strand.
CCAACTATGACAAAACATGTGTTTTAATATGTAAATGTTCAACTAGGACTGAATTGTGTCCCCCTCAAATGCATATGTTGAAGCCCTAACCTCCAATGTGTCTATATTTGAAGATATGACTTTTAGAAAGTGCTTGAGGATAAAAATAAGGTCATAAAAGTTGGGTTCTTTCCTGATAAGATGGACAGATCTCTCAGATGAGGGAGAGCGATAGATTGCCCTCTTCCCACCAAGTGAGGACACAGTGAGAAGGTGGCCATGTACAAGCTAGGAAAGGAGTCCCCACCAGAACCTGTCAATGCTGGCACCTTGAGCTTGGACTTATAGCCTCCAGAAATGTGAGAAAACAAATTTCTGTTGTTGAAGCTGCCAGGTCTTATTTGTTACGGTAGCTCTAGCTACGATCCTGTTCTAAAAAACATAATGAAATAGTCACGTGCTTTCAACTGGATTGTCGTTAATGGGAGCCGATAGTCACAGACTGCTGGAGGTGTGGTGTATTGATGAAGCCAACACCACAGAACCATCTGCACTATGATTATCTGCCCTGAATATCAACATGCCTTCCCATCACTGAGATAAAAACTTGCCCCCTGAAAATTTGCAAAATGTTTTCTGTGGGGTGGTAGTGCTTTTATGGAGAACCACTAACAAAATTCTGAATGATAGGGGCATTGATATTGTGTAGACATGATGCGGACCCCGGCTTGTGGGATCCGTCACATTGTGGATGAGGCATGAGACATTCACACGGACTACCGAGTCCCGTGGAGGAAAAGGGACAGCATGGCTTTTCTCTCAAGGAAAGCAAAAGCCTTGGCCTTGCCCTTGCCTTGACTGGCCTTTATTGGGTTTCTGGGCACATTACGTGATGGTCCTCATTTTCTATGCACAGGTTCACTTTAGGTGGTTACCTTTTACAGACAACAAAGGAGATGATGCCGCTAATCACATCACGGAAGAAGGATATTTGCAAATGCAAAGGGAAAAGTGCCTGACCAGTTACATTGGTCCTTGCAAGGTTTAGCATGGATTTTAGGAAGTTATAGTAAGCACTTGCTGTCTCAATTCAGAATGAGAGAGCTTTAGCAAAAGCAAGTCCCACAGCAGTCCAGGCACAGTGCAGGCCTGATTCCCCACAGGATAACCTATCCATGAGCATGGGTCCTGTGCATCTCTGAGTTGGAGCTGGGCCCATGCCACGCAGAATGGTCTCCTACATAGACATGAGCTTAATTTCTTCTCTGTCACTTTGGGACTGTGTAACTCAGGGGAAGTTGCCAAAACTTTCTCAACTTCAGTCTTTTGGTCTGTAAAAGGTGAGGAGGAGGGCATGATATATACTTAATAACTTACTCAGGGAATTACATAAAATTATCTTTGCAATGAATGTATTTAGCAGTGCAACTGGACCTGGCACAGTTAATTCGAAGTATTTTTTGGTCTCAGTACATGATGTAAATGTTAGTTCCTTTGTCCTCCTTAATTCTTTTTCCTGGACTTGCAAAATCTGCTACTGCTAACTTCACCCTCAGTTTTAAAAATATTCTAAGATACATGTATCTGCTTTATTATCATACTTGCTCTGGTTTCTAATTTCTTGCTGTTTTTCCTTCGCGCTCACTCTCGCTTCTTTTTGCTCACTCCACAGTGGTAACCTCTCCTCCCCTAGTCCTGCAGGTTTACTGCTCTTCTTCACTTTCTTCCAAATCCTCATTCATGATTGAAAAACACTTATGCTCCTTAAGGAATTTCTATGGTTTGCTTGAGAGCCCACTGAGACCCCCCAAAGACAGATGCTGTACCTCTGACACAGTGAATTGGAGGAACAAAGCCAGTAAGTTGCTTTATTCCACAGTGTTCCTTGCTGCAACTAATGGCAGTGAGCAAAGTGAGCTATGGTGTCACCAGATCTACAGTGTCACCAAATCAGCCTGCTGATGGCACCTAGTAAACAGAGTTGTTTTGTGTGTGTGTGTGTACCAATGTTTTATTTATTTTTTTGCATTTTATTTTATTTTATTTTATTTTAAAATATATTTTATTGATTATGCTATTACAGTTGTCCCATTTCTCCCCCATCATTCCCCTCCACCCTATACACCCTCTCCCCCCCACATTCCCCCTTTTAGTTCATGTCCATGTGTCATAAGTTCTTTAGCTTCTACATTTCCCATACTATTCTTGCCCTCCCCCTGTCTATTTTCTACCCACCGTCTATGCTACTTAGTCTCTGTACCTTTTCCCCCTCTTTCCTCCTCCCACTCCCCTGTTGCTAACCCTCCATGTGATCTCCATTCTGTGGTTCTGTTCCTGTTCTAGTTGTTTGCTTTTGTTTTAGGTGTGGTTGTTAATAGCTTTGAGTTCTGAAGATCTCAGGGTTTGCACTCATACTATCTGCACATAATACAAGATACGAAAGCATATTGTGTTATAGCTTTATGTGTGCCAAATGTTAGGGAAGACCTGCAGTGAAGGCAAAAAAGACAAGCTGACTTGCTTGGGTAAGAGAGTTGGACATACTATCAAACAGTTAAGGAAGAGTTAACGCCATCCTTTTCCAACTCTTCTAAAAAATAGAATGGGAGGAAACACTGCTGCAATAATTCAATGGCATTGGTATTACCTTGACACTAAAACCAGACAAAGACACCATGGGGAAAGAAAATCATAGACCAACATTCCTTATGAACATAGATGCAAAACTCTTAACAAAATATGATCGAATTTTCACTATGTAAAAAGTACCATATGCCATGACCAAGTGGGATTTACTCTAGGAATGAAAGATTAGTTGAACATGTAAAATTGATTAATATGATACACCATACTAATAGAATAAAGGTATAAAAACACAGCTTTCTTAATAGATGCAGAAAAAAGCATTTGATACAATGCAACACATTTTCATGATAAAAAATACCCAATAAACTAGGAGTAGAACTTCCTCCATCTGATAAGACCATCTATGACAAACCTGTAGCTGATATCATACTTAATGGTAAATGATTGTATGCTTTCTATGTATATCAGGAACAAGACAAGGGTGTTCATTTTTGCCACTTATATTCAACATTGTTTTGAAATTTATTTTCAAGAAAAATAAAAGGCATCCTGATTAGAGAAAAATAAATAAAATTCTCTCTCTTGAATCTGTTATGATTTTGTATATAAGAATCTACAAAAAAGTAACCAATAAATAAATTCAGCAAGGTTGCAGAATACAAGATCAGTATACAAAAATGTAAACAAAAATCTATTATAGTGTTTATATTAACAATGACTAATACGGAAATGAAATTGAGGAAACAATTCCATTTAAAATAACATCCAAAATATGTTTAGGGTTAAACTTAACAAAGTACAGCACTAACATGTGGAGAGCTACAGAAAATCATTGAGAAAAAAGAATGAAGACCTAAATAAAGGAGAAGACACTTCAAGTTTGTAGATTGAGGAACTTAATATGGTTAAGATGGCAATACTCTCCGAATCGATGGACAGGCTCCACGAAGTCCTGGTCAAACCCCAGCTGCCATGTACAGAAATTGGCAAGCTCATCCAGAAATTCATATAGAACTGTAAGGGACCAAAATAGCAAACACAATCATGAAAAGGAAGAACAAATTTGGAGGATTCATAATTCCCAATTTGGAAATTTACTACAAAACTACAGTAATCTAGACAGAATAATACTGTCATAAAGATACATGCGGATCAATGTAAAATTGAGAGTAATAAATAAACTGTTACATTTGTGGTAAATTTATTTTCCCCAAGAGTGCCAAGAAAATTATTGGGCAAAGAACAGTCTTTTCCACGAATGTGGCTGGGACAACTGGCTATCCACTTGCAATAGAACAAAGTTAAATTTCTACCTCACGCACATGCATACAGTAACAAAACGGATCATAGACTTAAATAAAAGAGCTAAAACTATTAAAGTGTTAGAAAAAAACAGGAAAAAATATTTATGACTTTGAATTAGGCAATGGTTTCTTAAATATGACACTAAACTCACAAGGACAAAAAAGTAGGTAAATTGCATTTCATTAAATTAAAAGCTGTACATCAAAGGTCCCCATCAAGAAAGTGAAAAGACAAGCCAAAAACTGGGAGACCGTATCTGCAATCAATATTTCTGAGAAAGATCTAGTATCCAGAACATATGAAGGACTCTTACAACTCAACAACAAGAAGATTTCAGTCTCGGATGGCCAAAGACAGAAGCACAAAGCAATGGTGGGGCCTCAAAGAATGAGGAAAGAAAGATGTCAAACAAGGTAACTATGCATCACTGGTCAAATATATCTACACACACAGGGTGTGGCATAAGAAGGTTTGCAGTTGTTCGTATGGAAATTGGTACAATAAGCAATAAATAACAGATGAATAAACTCTGTTTCATGTACTCACACATGTAAACCTATTTTTGCCCCACTTTGTCTGGAGAAAGTCCAGCCACTGTTAATACAACAAGAATGGTTTGCACCACATCGATGTAACCTGGCAGCCAAGGAGAGTGGACTGGAATGCGCATGTGTGAACAATGACAATGTCACTGTACTCGTCAGAGGGGGTGGTAGACACCATCGAGTGAGCATGTGAACTGTGTGGCTGTTGCATTCAGTGACTGAGTGAGTAGAGCAACACATCCGCAACACATTTTGTGTTAAGCTGGAACATTCCTCTGAGGAAACTATTTGGATGATTCCGAAGGCTTTCAGAGATGATGTAATGAGTGCAGCACAAATAAAAGTGTGGCACAAACATTTCAAAGACAGTCAAGAATCTGTTGAAAGTGATCCATGTTCTGAAAGGCCTGCAGCAAGCAGAACACCTGAGAATGCTGAGCGTGTGCGGGCTGCAGTCAGCAAAGATCAGCGACTGACAGTGCGAGAACCAGAAACTGATCTGGGGACTCCAAACACTACTGTGTCCGAGATTCTGATGCAGGATCTTGGCCTGAAACTTGTCACGGCAAAATTAGTTCTGCAGCTACTGTCACCAAAGCAGAAGGAACATCACGCTGCAGTTGCTAATGACTTGACTCAAACCGCTACCAATGAACCAGATTTCCTCAAGAAGGTCCCAACTTGGAAGGATACTGAGGCGTCATTGTCCTGTGTACCATGTTTCTCGCACTTTGTATCTTCTTCAATAAATAGTTTTCATATCACATGGCTGGATACTTTATGGACAGACCTCATAGATATGCGTGTATTGCATGTATATCTTTAACTAATTATCTCTTGAGAACATTGGAAGTGGCGCTTTATGCTATTTATTTCCCTCACAGTGTTTGACCTATCATAGTGCTCACTTTCAGTGATTGATTAGACAAGAAACACAGAGAAACAATCTGTACGCAGCAAACTTTTTCATGGACACTAGGCTCTTTGAAGTAACACGTATTCACTCAAATGATAGAATTACAAAATGTATTATACATTATCTTTTCTAGATGCACAGATTCTTTTGAATAATGACAATCATATTTTTTAAACAAAAGCAGGACATATGGTCTGACATGTAGAAGAGAAGGGGTGATTTTATTTTATTTAAAAATTTTTTTAAAGATTTTATTTATTTATTTTTAGAGAGGGTAAGAGAGGGAGATGAGAGAGGGAGAAAAACATCTATGTGTGGCTGCCTCTCACACGCCCCCTACTGGGGAACCCACGCACCCACGCATGCGCCTTAGACTGGGCATCAAACTGGTGACCCTTTGGTTCACAGGCCGGTGCTCTACTCGCTGAGCCGCACCAGGGTGAGAAGGAACTATTTTCAACTGGAGGTGGATGGATATGAGCCAAATGTCCCATGGATAACAAATTGAAATGAAGGAAAGGTTAGTGCCACAGAGACCTGGCTTCTGGCCGTATTCTCACCCTTATTAACTATTTTATCTTTGCACAAGTTACTTAACCCTCCAGAGTCTCCTTTTCCTCATCTTTAAGGAGAGGAAGCAACACATTTAATGTCGTAGGACTGTTGCACAGAATTAAAAGAGAAAATCCTACTGAAGTAGAGTGCTTTGCACCGGTCTGAGAACGAAGCAAAGGCGCACAGGCTGCGCCAGCCTCCCTCATCGCTGTGTGGTTGTGCGGTGGGATCATCTCTGTCAAAGGTAGGCTTTGACCGCAAGTCACTTTCAGACATATGACTAACAGCAAATGGTCATGCAAACTTGCCATTAGCGGATTACGCTGGTCAGGTCTGGAAGTATCTTATTTAAAGGTATGTCTTCACTAAAAAGTAAAATGCCGGAGACATAGCTGTCCCCGTGTGTAGGAATGCAGAAGCTTCCCTGGCAGGACATTTTGCCCAGTCCTGAAAATGCAGGACTTTTGACTGGCCTTTTGACAGGCAAATCTACTAACCAAGTACAAAGGAGGCTACCAACCCCTAAAGATTCCAAAAAAGAACAGGAATGATAATCGGGAGACAGCTAGACCAAGAAGAGGCAGGGAGTTTAGAAGAGGCTCTAGTGCCCCCTAGTGTTAAGTCTTTTCCAGGTTTCTCCTTTACAGATGGATGTTTTACCAAAAGATCTCCAAGTTTGAAGCAACTAAGCTTTGTTCAAAGCTTCCTCCATATTATGCTGCTTCAAAACACACATACACACAATTCTCCTAAGACAGAAAAGCCCTCAACTCTAAAGAAGCACAAAATGGTTACTTCACTAAAGAGAAGCCAAAGCACGAATGAGAGAGACATAGTTTAGCAGAGGAAATAAAATTCTGTATTTAAATATGTTTATTAATTGAAGCAATCAAATGATCAGGATACTTACATTTGAGTACAGTGTTTAAGCCTAGGGACCTCTAACTAAAGCACTATAATGATGGACTCAAGTTAAACTCCTTACCCAGGCTATTTTTAATGGAAATGCTGGCATCCTTAATACAGAGATCCGAACACTTCTATTCTAATAGTATACATAGCCTGCGGACAAGTCTCACCGAAATGTGCTGACTTAACTTCTCAAGTTTGGGACTTTATTTCCCAAGGGCAGGATATTAAATTCACGACCTTCAAATGTTCTAAATGATTGTAAGTAACCACGGAATTAAATAACTAGTTTTATTTCATAGTTATTAATAGTATTGAAGGAGTCTCAAAGTTATATAAATTGGAAATTACTTTTATAATTTAGTCAAAACACATTTGGTATATTTGCTGATTGAATTTCATCATCAAACCCTATTATTAAAGTGACAGATGAAAATTTAAAGTATTTCAGAACACGCATAACTAGCTGAATAGAACGGAAAGAGGGCATCGTCAAGAAACATTTCATTGGCTTGATTTCAGTCTGACTAATGTTCCTGTCAATGTGGTTACATTAGAAAAGATTGTTCTTCTTTGAAAAGAAAGCCATAGCTGACATAAAGCTGGTCTTAACCAACCTTGAGTTTATTTAAGAGATTTTATCTTTATTTTGCGGGAAGAATACAATACTTCTACTGATTTTTAACGTCTGTTTTTGCATCTGAGTGTTGTTCTGAAAAGCGTCATTCTGAAGGGTTTTTTCATTTTAAATTACAGCTTTAAAGTTTGAGGAGGAGGGTGGTGAGCTGCCAGTCAGAGCGCTCACAGACGTAATTACTCGCTGTGCTTGCTGTGCGCTCCAGCCGCCCCGCAGTCCTTCCCCTAATTTCCCCGCAGAGTTGGCTGCTCGCTGCCTTGCACACTGGCTCTGCACACGCCTCCTCCCCGAGACGAGCTAATGAGACCTCTCACATCTTTTCAATCCGGTCCTTCTCTGTCCCTCAGCTCAAAGGGAGAAGAGTTTAAGGCCATGAGTATATTTGATGAGTATCTCAACTGGTGAAGAGTGACAGTTTTTTGTTTTTTGTTTTTTGTTTTTTCCAAGAACAGGCACTGAAGCAATCGCTACAGTTGAAAAGCACCCTTGGTAAGAAGGTTGACACAGACACTAGAAAGTTTTATGAAAAACAGGTGCTTGGACTCTTGAGAGTAAAAGTCCGACTATATTTGGAACTGCTGGCTTGCATATTCAATACTATTGTTGAAGGAATCAAACAGGTACCATGATCATTAGATATGCATGTTACTCACGCGACTGTGTTTGATAGCCTCTGAAATAAGACACAAAATAGTGTCACGATCAGTGGGATATAGTGGGACTTATTTTCGAGGGTATTTTAAATTTAAAAATAACTTGAAGATGAAGAAGCCGTAGCAAATAATGCAGAAAGAACAGACGGCGGGTACAGTGCATTTAGTCTTAACACAATGAGAGAACAGAGGTTCCTGTAGACTAGGAGGGAGTCTGAATTTTAAATACGGTACAAAATTCCACAATTTTTCATTCTCTTTTGCTTTTTTCCCCTGATGCCTTCCCTAGAGAGCACAGTGGGCCAAAGGAACCAGAGGAGCATCTGAATTCCTAAGGCAACACGCAAACGCTGTCACACAAATGGGGCCAGAAGTAGCTCATGGGCCATCGACGTGGTCATGTAGCAGCCTCTCACACCACACTTGCACAGTCCCTAGTAGTGAGAAAATAGAAAAAAAAAATAACAACACCCCGAAACAGGATGTCCCTGATTTAAGGATCGGCGCTCTCATCATTATCTGCTAGTATTGTAGTATTGAATAAACACATTTGAATATCTTTGGGTTTCATTGGAAAACAATGAACATACAGTTTCTGCCCTTGATAGAGTCCTAACCCAGGACACTGTCTGCCCTGTGAACAGAAAATACTTCGGGGGTTTCCGGTCCAGAGGCGGTGGCTGCCACTCAAGTGGGCGCAGGGGCTTGAAGATAAGCCCCAGGCTCTGGAATAGGGTTCCATTTCTAACTAACGAGAATCATGACTTAGACTCATCACATCATAGTCACCTCACATATTTCCCAGTCTAGGTCCCTCGGACTCGGACCTCTCCACCTCTCTGCACCCCTGGTGGCCTGGGCCTGACAGCTGGCCTGCCTTGTTGTCTCAACAGGGGTTCTTGTCGCTCAGCCCCGATTAACATCACTCACTGACCTGCCTTCCCAGGAGCTATCCCATTGCTGGATAGATCCTGGTGCCTACTCTGAATTAGCACCAACCGGACAGATCTAAACATCTCACACCAAAGAATGTCTATATTACTTTATAATTGTCTATTTTTAACTTTTATGCACCAGAGAGAGGTCACAACCAACATGACAGAGAACTATAGCGTGTCCGGTGGAAGATTCCAAAGCGCCGCCACGTGGGTCCCCAAGGCCATTACAGAAAAACAAAGTGTCCATCCAGAGGCACAATATTCTCAACCGGGGGGTGCGGTGTGGCCACGCAAGGGACCCTTTTGTTCCCTTTTGTACTAGGGGAAGACACAGATTATGAAAGTTTTACTTAATGCTTTGCACAAGGCTGGGAGGAGAAAAAGCCCTCGATAAACAAATGATGAACAATGAAGGGGAAAAGAGAAGGAAGGAGAGAAAGGAATTTTAAAAAGTAGGAAGGAAGAAAGAAAGTGCTATGGCTTGCCCTGCGCCAAACTGGGAAATCAGCAAGTAGCAAGCTCTTTGATAAGTAGAGGTCATATATACAATGCGGTCACACCACCCCTTACCCACAAAATGCCTCCCAAGGGATCTGAGGCCATGTAAGCAAGGGTTAGAACAAACACAGTTGAGGCACTGAAATTTATTAACAAGCACACAAAATGAAATGCAAATTATAGAGTCTCCCCCAGTCAGGTCCTCAGACAGACACCTTGCCTCGGATGTTCTCTGTCAGGCAGATGCAGAAATGTTCTCCAGCAGGAACCATTTTACCTGAGTCAGGTAAGCGTCCTACGTGAGCCCCAGAACTTGCTTGCCTCAGAAGCCTTATGGATGCAGGGGCTGTAGTGGGGGGCGGTCTACAATCTTGCTACCCAAGCACGTCTTAAACATCACTCATTTTCATCAAAGGAAAGAAAATGTTTTCTAATCTACCTAATGCTAATCAATCAATCCCCTGATAGAGATTTTGATACCCCTGTTTGAATATCTCCAAAGAGTAGAATCTTGCCTAAGATATTTCCAATAGGAAGTCACTACCGTTAAAGAACAGACAGATACTCTAACCCACAGTCCAAACACCTCTGCTACCATGTTTATAGAGGCATATTCCAAAGTAAATTACCGTATGTAGAGTAAAGGAGGAAGGAGAGAATGGAGGAAGGGAGGAAAGGATGGAGAGAGGGAAGGAGAAGGAGAAAAACCACCACCCACTCAGCCACACTCTGCTGCACTCACTCTCTGACCCATTTTTCGTTACTTCTTCCAAAAACATTTTGCCCTGACTTTGGACAGTCTCTCCGCTGGGAATTCTTCTCTTCCCTCACACCCCCTGGAAAACTATACTAATGTAACCATGTGGTAAATTTTCATTAACTTACACATTAGAAGTCAGGTGCTTTGAAATTTTAGATAAAATCAATTGTTCCCTTTACTCTTCTCCCCCCCTCAGAAAAATATGCTTATCCATTTCTCAGAAAGCATGCCTCTGTGCGTGTGTGTTTGATTTTCATCAGACATGGCTCCGTCTTGTTCCCTGGGATCTTCTGAGCCCCTAAGCTCTTTGGAATTCATAGACGCTAGTAAAGAGCCTATAATGTATTTTTTGTCAGGAAATGTTTGATTAATTTAATTGCATTTGCATTAAGAATGTCTTCTAAACTATGATCCACTACAATATTAATTTCAAGTATTACTTTCCCATTGAAGTATGAAACAAACTATTAGATAAGAAGGAAATGGCAGGCAAGCAGAAGAAAAAAATAATGATATAAATGGACACGGTAGAATATTGGGGTAGCATTTCAAAGCGGTAAGAGAAAATAAAGCCAGTAGTTTAAAATGTCAATTAACAAGAACAAATCACCTTATGAAATCCAAGTTTAAAAACCTTCTCCAAAATGTCGATTTTATTAAGTGTCAAATTAATTTCTTGGAACATTTTCCAACTTTTAAAATTTAAGCATGGTAATTTAATTGATATTTGCACTAAAGCATTCATTTTTTATCCACACATCTTGGATATTTTAACCAGTAAGTTATTTTCAAGTTCAAGGTTCAAGCCTATCTGGATTTTTGCAAAATTATACAGTTAGTTTCTGATAGTTGATAGCCACTGTGGAGAATATTTTTTCTTAATTTTATACTTGATAGAACATTTAACAGGGTCAAGGTTTTAGTTTAGAATCTGTTTAACATTTCCTGACTTTTATTCACAGACTACTGTTATGATCCTCTGGATTTAAGATGAACCAAAAAGTACAATTTCCCCCAAAGGAAAATTGATGGGTGTCCCTGCAGATGGGCTGACAAATTGCTATTCTTCTAAACTGGATGTAATCTGGGGGAGTTTGAAATCAGCAAGTTATAAATAACAGGCAGTTTGGGAGGATCCATGATGTCCCCTGTCCGTGTCCCTCTGTTGCAGTGATGCTCAGTCCCCACTGGGCAAAACAAGCTACTGGGAACTTTTAAAAACAGACATGGTCGACCTTTACCTCTGTAGAATCTCATTTGATTTGTCTGTGTGGGAGGCCCAGGTAATAAAATCTTTATAAAGCATCTGTTTTTGTCCCTCATATGTTGCCACCATCCCTAAGATTTCTGCCAGAACTGAATTATTCTAGGACTGTATTTGACCTGTATAGTCTTTAGAAAGTTTTACTAATACATTTATAGCTTGTCTTTTTAGTGAGGTAGCAGCTGGCTAGATGTCATGCTTCTAAAAAGAATACTTAAAAAATAACTACTTATATACTTTTTGCTTATTTTTTGTCTGTATACTGAAAAATATCATCTTATTGAATGGCATTAATATAGTAAAATGACAGAAGATAAAGAGAAATGTTATGGTTTGTTCTGAAGAACTTGAAACTCTGTCTCTTACAATCTGATATTAATTACCAACTAGTATAAATTTTCTATTGAAGAAATATCTGATCATGACCATATTCAGGGCTAAAAACATGATAGAAGTAAAATATATTTAACAAACAAGGGAATACTGTGTAAATAAAACTGCTATAAAAAATCGAAACAGGGAATTGAATGGTCACCAGAGATCTTCAAGGGAAAAATCACTGTCACCAAACACCCTGACCAGGGAAAAAACACAAACTTCATTTGCCAAGAGTTAGGTGACCTGAACCATAAATGGAGTAGTGTTAGTGCAATATTTGACTTTTAGAAGAAAGGAATTAATCAAGAGTCAGCACAGCCCTGGCTGGTATGGCTCAGTGGATTGAGTGCTGGCCTGCAAACCAAAGGGTAGCTGGTTTGATTCCCAGTCACGGCACATGCCTGAGTTGCAAGCCAGGTTCCCCAGTAGGGGGTGTGCAAGAGGCAACCACACATTGATGTTTCTCTCATTCTCCCTCCCTCCCCCTCCGTCTAAAAATAAATAAGTAAAATCTTTAAAGAAAAAGAGTCAGCACAACCATCTTGCAGGTTCTCTCTAATCACAGTACTCCAGGTTTACCTTAAACAAAATGGAGAAGAAATGAGCATTGTCCGTGGGGCAGCTTTCTCCACTTTGAGATCTTCCTGCTGTCCCTTGACTGACAAGCACTTCTCAGGGTAAGACTGTAATCTTTCCTTTTTTCACTCTACTATAAAATGTTCCCATTTCCTGTTCACTCCTTGTATATTTGCTCTCTACATTCAACCATGTTGCTGTGCTTAAGAAAGAACAATCCTTTCTCTTGTTGGTTGGATTTGCATTTTAAAGGGAACTCTGAGATGAACAGGTTGAGCGTTAGGGTCACTGAACCTTTATTTATTTAAGAATGGAATGCAAGAGTGGAGGGGAACTTGAGTCACTGCACTTGACCAAATGCCTGCGTTGCCAAATTCTACCTGTGGTCCTCTGGGTTTTTGGTAAACGCTGAAAAATAATAAAAGTGATGCTTTATAAATTTAGTTAATCGTTACGGAAAGGGAAGAGTTAGATAAAATGCCTTCTGCCATGGAAAGTGGAGTGGATTGATAGCAATGCCCTCAGCTGTACTGCTCTGTAAAAAGTAACGTTTTCCCAACTCCTCCAACATTTGTTTTTAGACTTAAAATAATGCAAGTAGCGTGTAGTAAAATATGCCTTATTGAAGTAGCAACCTCATATTTAAATAGAAAACAGGGCAAAACTTCCATGCTCAGCATTAGCCATTGAGAAATTTTGATGCATATTGTATTTGATTACCAACTCAACACCTGCTATGCATTAGAAAAGGCTCAGTTACAGTTTAAAACAGATTTACTTCTCATATGTATTAGAATAATTAATCTCAAATAAGGTCAGCAGACTCAATTTATATTATATTCATTCGCAGGAATTTGTGACCGCAAGTCTTGGTTGAAAGTCAATCCTGCTAAAAATTAATCAACAAATTAGTGAAATTAGTTGCAAGCATGAACAATTGCAAGTAAATAATATGCACATTGCCATACTTGATCAATGCTAGATTCAAATGATCAATAGCTCTTTCTCAAGATATTTTGATTATATAAATGTACCCTGTTGAATTACATTTATATAAATTGCTTTCTTAATAATGAAGTTCTCTACATAGCTAATAGAATTTAGTCTTCAAATTTTTGTAACTATAATAAGAGAGTGAAAGCTCATTAAAATAATATTTTATTTCTCTTAAAATTTTTAAAAATTAAAATGAATGAAAAATTACAATGATTTGAAGATTCATGGGATTGATGAACAATATGTAAAATTAGATGATTATAATGTTAAATGAAAAAATGAAAAGATGATTATAATATTGGCCCAGTATTTCTAAGGTTTTGATGTTAGTACTCACAATCAAAAAATTCAAACATAGAAAGGTGTTAAAATAAATGAAGGCAATTTAACAAGCTTAGGCATTCTTCATAAATCAACAGTAAGACTGATCTGAACATGGTTTTTGTAAAAGCCCCCACCAATCAGGAACTTCTGCTTTGTTTGATCGAGCCAATAGCTAACTGCTGCATCTGCTTCTGTATCCCCTGCTTGCTTGCTGCGCTCTATAAAGACCCCTGTAGTCTGTAAGCCGGGCGCGACTTCCATTTGGCAGCTCTGCGTAGCTGCGAGACTACGGTCTCATTTGGGAAGTACGCCCCTGCGCAGGTTAAACTTGGCCAATAAATTTATCATCAAACTGCTCTCAGTGTTCGGAGATTCTTTTCACTCGCTACTTGAATACAACATTTGGAGGCCCCAGCGAGATCAAGGGAAGTCTTCGGAGACTGAGAAAGTGGAACCCGGGTAAGTTTGCCGCGGAATTTGGTTTGGGAGTCTAGACTCATTGGAGCCGCGAGGCGGTAGGCGAGACGTTGCCGGTAGCCCGCCCGCGGGGTTCTCAAGGAGAGGACGCTCTCGAGAACCGGAGCTTCTGCTCCCGCATTTGAAATTTGGTTTCGTTGTGCACAGTGATTGCGACTAGGTCGCATTTGGTATTTAGTTTCGTTTTGCGCCGCGACCAAACGCGCTAGCGACGTTTGAATGTGTGGAGAGGCTGAAGTGCGCCGCGGCCTGTTTGTGCGTGAATGGACTGAGTGGAGAGGAGCTAGTTGTGTGTTTTTGTGTGGAATTTTAGTGTCCCTCATATTCCTAATCCTAGGTGCCGTGGAAATCGGGCAAAAGGCATCCGCGATGGGACAAGGAGGCTCCACCTCGAGCACTGCCCTAGAATGTTTATTAAACAATTTTTCTGACTTTCAGAATCGCGCTCGGGGCTATGGGGGACCGCCGCCCGACCGGGAGGTCCTGCGAACTTTCAGTGAGCTTGAGTGGCCGACCTTTGGCGTAGGATGGCCCACGGAGGGAACTTTCGACTTGTCCCTCCTTTTCGCGGTTCGGCGGATTGTTTATGAGACCCCCCCATCCAGATCAGATGGTCTATATAGATGTGTGGGTAGACATAGCCACTGATCGCCCCGGGTACATACGCCGATGCCAGTCGAATGGTCAGAGGAAGGGAAGGGCCCTCTGCGTGGCGACGGCGCCAAGGCAGACTCCCCGCTTACAGGCAGACAAAGGGCGCCGACCTCAGCAGAGCCAGGAGAACGAGGGAGGGAGGAGGTTATACCCTGTTTTGCCCGAAGTACCCGAGGACCCGCTGTTGGCTCCCTCCGTTCCTCCCCCGTATCATCAACCCTTGCCTGATTCCTCTAGTGGGAGGGCGGAGAGGATCCAGAGTCCTCCTCATACCCGCAGCGGTACTCAATATGGGGAAGGTTTGGCGCCAAAACAGGATGGCGCCGCCATTTTAAGTTCGGCACCACACTCAGGTGGCGCCGCCATTTTGCCACTCAGGGAGGTGCCACCGGCTCCAGACGCCCCATTACATGCACCGCCGCGGCTAATCTATGTCCCCTTCTCAACTAGTGATCTATATAATTGGAAATTGCAAAATCCTCCGTTTTCTGAAAAGCCGCAGGGATTAATCTCCCTGTTAGAGACTATATTTAGAACCCACCAGCCCACGTGGGATGATTGTCAGCAGATATTGCAAACATTGTTCACCTCAGAGGAAAGAGATAGAATAATGAGAGAAGCCGTCAAAGCGGTTATGGGAGAGGAAGGAGAAACCGCAGTGGGGAGGAGGGAGGTACAAGATATACTACCAGAACAACCCCCTAATTGGGACCCCAATACGAGTGGGGGAAGGGATGCGCTCCTCCAATACCGCCGGGCTCTGTTAAGAGGGTTGAAGATAGCAGCTAAGAAGCCAACAAATTTTAGTAAGGTCAGTGAGGTAGTACAGGGGAGAGAAGAGTCCCCTGCTAGTTTTCTAGAAAGACTGATAGAAGCCTACCGAGTGTACACCCCATTAGACCCTCAGGCTCCTGAGAACAGGCGGCTTTTGAACATAGCCTTTGTGACCCAGGCAGCTCCTGATGTTAGAAAGAAGTTACAAAAAATTGAAGGATTTGAAGGAGAAAATATCAGCAAGCTTGTAGAAATTGCTCAGAAAGTATATGTGAACAGAGATGACCCAGAAGTAGGAAGGGCAAAAGAGGTAGCAAAAATCCTAATTGCAGCCCAGGCAGGCCCGAAGAAAGAAGGGAAGAAAGGGAAGCCAAGAGGCCAGTGGCCCAGGGTAGACAAGGACCAATGTGCATTCTGCAAAGAAAAGGGACACTGGAAGAAGGACTGCCCCAAATTACAGGCAAAGGAGGCTCGTCCTGCGGTGCTGCTTCAAACCTTAGATTGACGGGGCCAGGGCTCCATACCTGTTGGCTCCCAGGAGCCCATGGTCACCTTGAATGTCGAAGGGAAACCAGTAGACTTCCTGGTCGACACGGGAGCCACATTTTCTGTTCTAAAGCAACCTCAGGGACAACTCCAAAAAGCAACCACCAAAATTATAGGAGCAACGGGTAAGGCCGAAGCGTATCCCTGGACAGCGGCCAGAGTTACCAACTTAGGAAAAGGGACTATTACTCACTCCTTTCTAGTCATTCCAGACTGTCCATACCCGTTACTCGGGAGAGATTTGTTACAGAAGCTCCATGCTACCATAAGCTTCAAATCAGCAGAAGCACCTGAAGGGACCAGTTTGGAGGTGACGGTCCCCCTGTCGGAAGAATACTTGCTGGCGATACTCCCAGACGATGACATCCTGGTAGCGGCCCGGACACAGGAGGAATGTGAATCTGCCACACTAGACCTGCTCCGGGACCTTGAGAGGATGGGCTACCGAGTGTCAGCCAAGAAAGCTCAGATTGCGACGCAAACTGTAAGTTACCTGGGGTACGACCTGAAAGGAGGGCTGAGGGCTTTGTCAAACCAGCGGATCCAGGCAGTCCTACAGATTCCAGAGCCAACTACCAAGAGACAGGTACGGGAGTTCCTAGGGGCCGTAGGCTACTGCAGACTGTGGATATTAGGTTTTGCAAGCATAGCAAAACCCCTGCATGATCTCACCAGAGGCAAGGAGGACTCCTTTACGTGGACTGAGGAAGGGAAGCAAGCATTCCTGGCTTTGAAGGAAGCCTTAGTCTCAGCCCCAGCCCTAGCCCTACCTGATTTGACCAAACCCTTCCAGCTATATGTTGCTGAAAAGGAGGGTACGGCCCTAGGTGTTCTGAGCCAGACCCTCGGCCCGTGGAAGAGGCCTGTGGCCTACTTGTCAAAGAAACTCGATCCTGTGGCATCGGGATGGCCGGCCTGTTTAAGGGCTATCGCAGCCACGTCACTACTAGTTAAAGAAGCAGGCAAGTTGACCCTGGGGCAGGACATACAGGTCATAGGAGAGCACTATATCGAACAGGTCCTACGGTCCCCCCCAGACCGATGGCTGTCTAATGCGCGGCTGACGCAGTACCAGGCACAGCTGCTGAACCCTCCAGCGGTGCAGTTCCTTAAGAGCACTGCCCTGAATCCAGCCACTCTGCTGCCAGTACCAGACTCCACTGTGATCCACAGTTGCAAGCAGATCCTTGACACAGTGACTGGCTCCCGCCCGGACTTAAAAGATCAGGCATATGAGAAAGTAGACCTGACCCTCTTTACTGATGGGAGCAGTTTTATCAAGGACGGACAGCGGTACGCAGGGGCAGCAGTGACCTCAGAAGATAGGGTCCTGTGGCAAAGGGCATTGCCTGCAGGAACCTCTGCACAGAGGGCGGAACTGATAGGGCTGACCAGGGCCCTAGAGATAGCTGAAGGAAAGATTGCCAATATCTACACTGACAGCCGCTATGCTTTTGCTACCGCCCATATTCATGGAGCCATCTACAGAGAGAGAGGTCTCCTAACTGCAGGAGGAAAAGACATTAAAAACCGTGAAGAGATTCTCTCTCTCCTAAAGGCTATATGGTTACCCAAGAAAGTTGCCATTATCCATTGTAAGGGCCACCAGAAGGGAGATACTCCTGTCATAAGAGGGAATAGTCTGGCCGATGCTGCCGCCAAGGAAGCCGCTATGAGGACAGAGAGTAACCTGCTCCCCCTAGTACCCCAGCCGGAGTTGCCCCCAAACCCCACGTATTCTAAAGAAGAAGAGCAAGAGGGAGCAAGGCTAGGGGGAACAAAGAATGAAAATAGATGGATAGTACTTCCAAACGCCAAGCTATACTTGCCAGAAGGGGTACTAACAAAAATTGTCCAGGACATTCATACTAGCACCCATTTGGGACAGAACAAACTAGAACTGTTAATCAGGAAATATTACCTGGGACCACACCTAAGGGAAATAATTCACTCCATCACCTCGCGATGCAAGACTTGCGCGAAAGTGAACGCCCAGAATCAGAAATTACCTCGCTTCGTGAGGCATCGAGGCAATGCCCCGGGAGAACTATGGGAAATTGATTTTACTGAAATGCCTAAAGGGAAATCAGGATACAGGTACCTGCTAGTCCTAGTGGATACTTACTCTGGGTGGGTAGAGGCCTTTCCCACAAGGGGAGAGACCGCTTCCACAGTTTGTAAGACCTTAATAAGAGAAGTTATACCTAGATATGGGATACCCATAGCTATAGGTTCTGACAATGGACCAGCATTCATTTCCAAAATCTCACAGGAATTGGCAAATAAATTAGGTATTAATTGGAAGCTACACTGTATTTATAGACCGCAGAGTTCAGGACAAGTAGAGAGAATGAATAGAACACTGAAAGAAACTTTAATAAAATTAAAAGAGGAGACCGGCGAAAATTGGGTAGAGCTGCTCCCTTTCGCCCTCTTCCGGGTAAGGTGCACCCCATACATTAAAGGTTGGGCACCTTTTGAAATATTATATGGACAACCGGTACCCTTAATTCCCAAGTTGTCCACCGAGGAAATAGAGACATCTAACTGTAACTTCCTCAAGTCCTTACAGGCGCTGCAAGAAATCCGGAGTGAAGTGCGCGCTTTCCAGCAGACCCGACATCAGGGACTTGAACAAAGAAAAGCCTGAACAGCTGGAGCCTGGACAGTGGGTATGGATCCTTAACCATCGGAAGGGAAACTTGGAACCACGTTGGACGGGACCATACCAGGTATTGTTAAGCACACCCTCCGCTATACGGGTAGCGGAGAAGCCCTACTGGATCCACCTGTCCCACATTAAGGCGGCCCAACCACCAGAGGAGGAACCACGAGCATGGCGGGTCCGCCAAGATCCAGACAAACCCTTGAAGCTTACTTTTTCGCATACTTAGGGCTCCTAATCCTCGGTAGAGCCCAAAGCCAGAACCTAGAACAGCAAGAGTGGGTGCTTATAAGAACTGCTGATGGGACAGTAATTGCCACTAACTATACTTGGGGCGGAGCGAGCTCCGTCATGCTAAAGACAGACTTTTCTAAATTTTTTGATGATCCGTACTGCGCCTCTGCGGCGGCGATCCCGGCTTTGAATTCTCTAACTCTAGGGGGCTATGCTTACCGACCCTCATGGGGTGACCAATGTGGCAGTGCACCCAAAAATTATGCTCTTAGGAGTGCACCCCATTATGGGTGTCCAGAGCCCCCTCCAGGACGGCGATATACATGTGGATCACACAATGATTTTTATTGTAAAAGTTGGGGCTGTGAGACCTTAACTAATGGTGGTTGGAGCCCCGGAGGGGGAACTGACAAACACATTCTCCTCACCCGGGATAGACGCGAGGAACCAAGTAACGGATGGGATGCAGACTGTGCAGCGGACAGGTGTAACCCTGCCTCCGTGACGGTCTTGAACCCGGGAGACCCAGGGTGGCTGAAGGGTCGCACGTGGGGTCTCAGACTCTATATCAGTGGCACAGACCCGGGGACCTTCTTCACAGTAAGAAGGTTGCCCACTCAGGGAAGGCCATTATTAAGAGGGGGAACGGGAAAGCTACCACCACGCCCACCTAAACCTACCACTAGACCAGCAAGTCAGGATAGGACTTCCCCAACGCCTATAGCACCTACAGGAATAAGCACCAACCAAAGTGAGACCATAGGACCTCCACAATTGGAGGTCGAGAGCCAATTAAGGCCTCCCCTTGGAGATCCCGAGCCCTTGATAGGGAAACCACACCACCGAGGAGAATCAATATTAAGTTTGTTAGAACAAGTGTTTCCATACTTCAATAGCACCCAGCCTAACATAACTGAGTCCTGCTGGCTATGCCTCAGCCCTAGACCCCCATTTTATGTAGGTTTAGGGGCCAATACCACTGGAGAGGACATGCCAGAAACAAAACCCCTTCCCACAGATAGCCAAGCAGGAGGCCTGCAACAGTGTGCATTTGGAAGTACCCTTACATTAGCAGAATTCCATGGACAAGGAACTTGTTATTTGCTGGCGAACTACACCCTTGCCACCTCAAATTATAGTGATTATTGTCTTAACCATAAATATGTGCCAAGAGATCCTAGAAACTTGACTGTTACAATAGCTCCAGAAGGGTTATGGTTTATTTGTACTCAAGGTATCTTTAAGTGTCTAGTACCAATTAACCCCGAGCTTTGTATTAGTGCTTATATCATTCCCCAGGTATATCTATATGGAGGAAACCCAGATTTTCTGATGCAAGTCCCTAACCGAGTTAAGAGAGACCCATTGCTAATTCCTATCCTCGCCACTATCGGTATCATAGGGTCAGCTGCGGTAGGGGCAGGAGCATTAATCCATGGAGAAAATAGTCTCAAAGCTTTATCACAAACCTTCTCTAAGGACCTCTCCTTGCTGCAAGAGCAAGTAGAATATTTAGAACGTCAAGTAGATTCTCTAGCAGAAGTGGCGCTCCAGAATCGAAGGGGGATAGACCTAGTTTTCCTACAACAAGGAGGAGTATGCGCAGCTTTAGGGGAAGATTGTTGCTTCTATGCCAACCACTCAGGAATAATTAGGGAAAGTATAAAAGAGCTCACCAAACGCCTTAAAGACAGAGAGCAGGAGACAGAGTCGTCCTCCTGGTATTCTTCCCTATACAAGACTTCCCCTTGGCTAACTACGCTGATATCCGCCTTAGCTGGACCTCTAATTCTCCTCCTCTTAGCTCTAGCCATAGGACCAATAATTCTAAACAAGCTTTTAACTTTTATCAAAAATAGAGTAGAGACGGTAAAACTCATGGTTTTGTCTCAGCCCTATACAATTCTTCCCCAAGAGGAACATGAGTCAAAGGTTTGACTAATGAGAAAGAGAAGGAGGGAATGTAAAAGCCCCCACCAATCAGGAACTTCTGCTTTGTTTGATCGAGCCAATAGCTAACTGCTGCATCTGCTTCTGTATCCCCTGCTTGCTTGCTGCGCTCTATAAAGACCCCTGTAGTCTGTAAGCCGGGCGCGACTTCCATTTGGCAGCTCTGCGTAGCTGCGAGACTACGGTCTCATTTGGGAAGTACGCCCCTGCGCAGGTTAAACTTGGCCAATAAATTTATCATCAAACTGCTCTCAGTGTTCGGAGATTCTTTTCACTCGCTACTTGAATACAACAGTTTTTAAGTAGGTTGCTGTTTCACCTCAGCACCTGCCATGATTTTTCATTTCTCAGTACATCGGGAAGTAGATTCCACATTGGAAAGTGAAATAATTAATGATATGAGCTCACTCTGCTTTTTCATTCCTGTAATGGCATTTATTATAGAGATACTTTGCCCAACACAAAGACCTCTATAAACTAAAACACTGTTCTGAAAATGCTGTTGGTGTTTGCATATTTGGGTCTGTACCCCCTTCGGTTATAGGCTTTTTCCTCCCCTAGTTGCCCCGGGTCCTTATTCCATTCAGCCCCTGCTCAGAGCTTCCAGGAATCACCCTTATGAATGAGTCCCCATTTGCCCACCTGATGCTCTCTTGAGAACCCAGCCCCCTCAAGAGTTCCCTGACTTCTTAATCCAAACGAATACGATAGAATACTCCAACCCAGTGTGGTAATAATGCTCATAGGTGTGTTAACATATGCACTTTACCTTCTGCTGGGTAGAGATAGTGTGATCTGAAAATAGTTTCCACAAAATCTCAGTGGCGTATAGTAACACTTATTCTCAGAGATTCATTAAGTTATGGTGATCAAAGTAAGCTGAGCTGGGTAGCTCTGGCCAGGCTGCAGTGTCCAGAGTCAGTGACACAGCTCTGGTCCTCCTTGTCTCCCATCGTCCTCAGATTAGCAGGCTGGCCATGTCACGTGTCCCTTTGCAAAGTCAGAAGCCCATGACAGGGAGCAGAAGCACGGAAGACCTTCTTAAATTTAGGCCTGAACCTGTCACACTGCCACCCTTCCCTGCCTACCACCAGCTAGTGTAGGTCACATGCCTAAGTTCAAAGTTAAGACAGGTCCCCTCACCCATCCATGGGACATGACAATGGTGGGCTTGCAGGAAGGGCTGAAGAATTAGAGCCAATAATGAAATCTACTACGTTTTTCTACTTTTCAAATTTTTGAACTCTATTGCTATGGGCATTTATGTATATCAAGAAATGCTTTTTTAATTGAAAAAAGTAGTTAATGAAATCTGTCATTGGAATGAACATTTTAATAGCAAACATACTAATTTGCTTATTTTGAATGAGGTTTTTTTGGCCAGTTATACTACAAATATACGAGGTTTGTCCAGAAAAAGTCCAACCATTGTTAATATAATGAGAATGGTTTGCACAACATTGATGTAACCTGGCAGCCAAGGCGAGTGGACTGCAATGTCCATGTGTGAACAATGACAACTTCACTGTACTCGTCAGTTGGGGTGGCAGACAGCATTGAGTGAGCATGTGCACCGTGTGGCTGTCACATTCAAAATGACTGAGCAAATAGAGCAACTAATCTGCATTGAATTTTGTGTTAAGCTTAAATATTCCTCCATGGGAATTATTAGGGTGATTCAGAAGGCCACAGCTATGAGCAACTGGTGATTGGCAGCTTCATCACAGCAGCGCACCTGCTCACACATCACGTCTCATACAGGGTTTTTTGGCAAAACATCAAATCACCCTGTGACTCAGCCCCCTGCAGCCCAGAATTGCCAACCTGCAAACTTCTGGCTCCTCCCAAAAATTAAAATCACCTTTGAAGGGGAAATAATTTCAGACTGTTGGTGAGATTCAGGAAAATATGATGGGGCAGCTGATGGCTGTTGAGAGAACTGTGTGAGGTCCCAAGGTGCCTACTTTGAAGGGGACTTAGGTGTCATTGTCCTGTGTACAATGTTGCTTGTATCTTGTATCTTCTTCAATAAATATTTCTATTTTTCATAGTATATGGCTGGATAATTTCTGGACAGGCCTTGGTATATTCATAAATGCATGCAGAGATTTTCAACATGCCTTAGAAATTACCTTACTAAAATTCTCATAATTATGGTTGTTTTTGGACGAATCACAAACTGCTAAAATGAGAATATTTCTTGTTGTGGCCACATTTTACTACTACATGATGTACATGTCAGCCAATATCTTTCCTGTGGTAAAGTGATAGGACTCAGACTCATTTAGCTCTGAGCCTGTGATCAGGCAGAAGCACTTCAGTCACTGAGATGGTACAGCCGGTGCGCGTGGCAGACCAGGTGGCCTTGGGAGAGTTCCTTCCCCGGTGTCCGTGTAAAACGAGGACCTGTTAGTTACATGATCTCAATAGTCTGCTCACTTTAAAGCACACTAAAAGTGTATGTTGGAAGATTTAAAATGAAATTACAACTCTTTTTGTTTTCCTCCTCAGAGTGCCCTCTTTTATGGTCTGTGACTGATGGGATGCCAGATTTTTACGCTAAACAAAACCAGCTAAAGTATCCGGCAGACGCACCAATTTACAGCTCTCCGCAGACCCAGAAAACCAGACGCGTTTCCCGTGGGAGCGCCCCGTGTACAGCTCGAGAGGACATGATTGACTCTGCAGAAGCGGAGGTGAAGTCTGACTGGGGGGGTGGTGGTGTAAAGAACAAGGCCAGCCCTGACCTAGACCAGTTGTATTTTGTATCGCCTTCCCAGGGAAATCTGTGAGCATGTCAACATAAGCCCATAAATAAACACTGCCAAGAAATGGCTCAGAACACATGATCACCTGCACAGAACAGTAAAACATCATTCCTCTACTTGGCAAATTTGTCTTCAAAAAAAGCAAAATAAGACAACCTTCACAATTGTTTGTGAAACTAAAAAATGAGAGTAATTGCTCATTTTTAACGAGAATCTATGGGGTATTTTTGCCTCCTTTTAGAGTTTACAGAGAATTAATTTCCAACATCATGTTATACTCTTGAAAGAGTAAATTCTTCATGTGTCTATTTTTCATATCTAAAGTGCTTACTTACTATGCATGTTTTTTGGATTGTGTGGCTTGACAATTGTCACCTATAAAACTAATGAAGGTTGTGACTACAGAGAGCTAACAAGATTGTTATTCACATGGTCTACACTCACCAGGTTTTGTTAAATCTTATCGGAAATTGTAAATATCCACCCTATATTTTCCTTCTTTTTACATCATATAAGTGTTAATTGCACCTATCCAAGTGTTAAAGTATAAAAAAATAAAGTAAAAAAATGAAATATCCTGTTTTGATATCAAAAGTATTAGATAAAATCAAATATTCATAATTTTAAAAGAAGCAACTCTTCCAATAAGAATTGAAGGGATATCATTAACCTAATAGAGGTTATCCATCAAAATTCATGACAAACTCATTCATAGTCATGAAAACATAGAACTATTTCATTTACTGCCCCCTCTCACTGATCCCTTTCAACTTTCTACTGAAAGTTTTAGATATTTCAGTAAGAGATAAAATATAACCACAATGGTAGAGGAATAAATAAGTGTCAGTGTTCACAAATGACATGATCGTCTGAAGACCACTGCATGCGGCCCAGCAGCTCGTGGGCTAACCAAACCCGGGAGACCCTTGGCGGTCTGGGGTTCTTGGGCTGGGCTGCCACACCAAGTACCACAGCCCGGATGGCTGAAACAGTAGAAACTTACCTTCTCACATCCTGGAGGCCAGCCACGAGACCGAGGTGTTGACAGGATTAGTGTCTTTTGTGACATCCTTCTTGGCTTGTCCAAGACCATCTGTTCCTCGTGTCTTCGCACGGTCTCCCCTCTGTGCGTGTCTGTCATCCATGCAAGTTAAACTTCTCTCCATATGAAAACACTAGTCTTGCTAGATTAAGAGTCATCCACATGACCTCATTTTAACGTGCTTCTTTAAAGCTCTTATGTCTAAACATAGGTAGGGGGCTAGGACGCCGATACATGAATTCAGGGCTGGTACAATTCAACCTACAGCAAACCCAAATTGTGTATAGACAAATTATTAGTATTAATGAAAGTTGAGCAAAGCTGCTGGGTATTCTCAAAACATCAAGAATGATAAAAATATGAAGTATTCAGAAGTTATTCTAACAAAAGATTACTTGGCCATTATGTAGACACCAGAACTAATGCTTTTTAATATCTCCTGTAGAGCTAAATGGAAAACCAGTGACACCAAGTTCTTCAGGCAGTCACTTTGGTGGCATGCTAGGGTTGTAAATCAAGCCACTGAGTTGTTGTCGTTGTCGCACCACAGAGAGAAACTTAAAGGCGTGAGACCTGCTGCCCCTCCCCTCCAGCTTCCTGATCTCACTGGGGAGGGACTTGTGCTCCACCTACCACGAATGCTAATATGGCAGAAATGGGCGGATTTCAGGTTTTGAACAAGTTGTACTGCTTTTGGAGACCAACCCCAATCATGTGGAGAAAGGAGCTTATTCTTCCATGCAACTTAAACTTAAGAACTCCGTCAAAGACCAAAAACGCACCTCTGGAGTCTGACATCTGGCGCAAGTGGACCCGATGCTCTGCTGCAGAGTCAAGGCCAACAGAGAACCCGAAATCCTGGCTTTACTCCAATCTCACTGACTTTTTCTCCACAACAGTGACATCAACAATGCAGTGCGTGCTTCCAGGTCCTTCATCCTTGTGCTTCAAAAGCTAAAACTACTCAAGAAGACCCAAGAACTTAGAGATGTGAGGTCCTATTCTTGGATGAGAAGACTCAATATTGAGGAATATAAATTATCCTCTAATTAATCTTCAAGATCAATGTAAATTTAGTAAAAAACTTATTATGAATTTTTGGAGTCCTTGATAAGCTCATCTATAAAAGAACAAAGGGTTCACAATGGCTAATAAGATACTGAAGACTAAGGAAGAGCAAATACAATATTCTACAAGACATAAAAAATCTACTATCACGATAGCAATAGAAGATGATGAAAATTAAAAACATTTGTATTAAAACACATCCTAGTAAAAATAAAATGTAGTCATTGAATGAGAACCTATACCTTTCTGTGACCTACTCTTTATTTTCAACACAGCGGCCAGAATGATTGTGTAAAACTTAAAAAAGGCCAGGTCTCTGGTCAAAACCCCTTTGATGGCTCCTAACTCTACTCAGAATGAGAGCCCAAGTCTTACCTGCTGATACCCTGGGCTCTAACCCTTCTGTAAGTTTCTGACCAAAGCGATTCCCTGCGCTTTGCTCACTGTGCTTCATGCACTGACATCTTTGCTCTTCGTCAAACCCACCAAGCCCAGAACACCCTCAAGGTTATCATCCACCCTATTCTGCTCGACAAAACCACTCGTCTACACGTCCCCTGGGCTCAGCCTCTTGTTTCTTCAAGTCTCCGCTCTAACGTTCTCCTTCCAGGGAGATCTTCCCCGACTATTTTACGAAACCATAGCAGCATAGCTTTCTCCTCCCCAGGAATAGCCTGCCTTGTGTCATTTTCTCCCAGGTACCCATCACAACCTCTGTGTTTTTATTTTTAATAGACTTTATTATTTGGGCAGTTTTAGGGTGACAGAAAAATCTAGTAGGAAGCACACAGAGTTCCCCGCTATGCTCTCATGTCCCCCTTCAGTTTTCCCTGTTGTTGGCATGTTGCACTGATGTGTACACATCTTATAATTGATGAGCCAACACTGATACCTTAGTTAACTGAAGTGTATAGTTGATATTGTACACACATGTACAATATATGTTTGTATTTGCATTCTATATTCTATGTATTGTATAGTCTGTGGATTTTGAGAAAAGTATAATATGTGTATCCATCCCTACAGTATCATTCAGAATAGTTTCACTGCCCTAAAAATCCTCTGTGCTCTGTCCAATCATCCCTACCTCTGAACCCTGACCTCTGCTAATCTTTTTACTGTCTCCACGGCTTTGTATATTTTCCCAGTATGTCATATAGTTGAAATCATATCCTATGTAGACTTTTCAAATCAGCTTCTTTTACTTAGCGACATGTATTTAAGATTCCTCCACGTCCTTTTGTGGCTTGCTGGCTTATTTCCTTTTCGTGCTATATTGTATTCCACTGTATGGACATGTTATAGTTTGTTTACCCACTTACCTATTGAAGGCCATCTTCGTTGCTTCCTAGTTTTAGCAATTATAGATAAAGCTTTTTTAATCATTCCAGTGTTTTTGTGTGAACAGAAATTGTCCACCCATTTGGTTAAATATCAAGGATGGTGATTGCTGGGTTATATGATAAAAGTACATTTGCTTAGTTTTATAGTTGCCAAACTGATTTTGAAAGTGACTTTATAATTTCGCATTCTCACCAGCAATGCAGGAGAGTTCCTGCTGCTTCTCATTCCCGTGAATATTTATTTGGTGTTCTCAGTGTTTGGGATTTTAGCCGTTCTAACAGGTTTGTGGTGGCGTCTGTGGTTCCCATTTGCAAATTCCCTCATGACATATGAGGCTGAGCCTCTTTTCAGATGTTTATTTCCTGTCTGTGTAACTTCCTTGGTGGGATGTCTTCTCAGATCATTCATCCATATTGAATTTGGGTTAATTGTTTTCTTTTTGTTAACTTCTAAGAGTGCTTTATATATTTTATATATAAAGAACTCATATGACTCTACTCCAGGAAGACCAAAAACCCGATTAAAAAAATGGGCAAAGGACTTGAACAGACACTTCTCCAAGGAGGACATACAGAGGGCCCAGAGATATATGAAAGGATGCTTGGCATTTCTAGCCATCAGAGAGATGCAAATTAAAACCACAATGAGATACCACCTCACACCGGTGAAAATGGCCATCATAAACAAATTAACAAACAAGTGTGGGAGAGGATGTGGAGAAAAGGGAACTCTAGTGCACTGTTGGTGGGAATGCAGACAGGTGCAGCCACTGTGGAAAACTAAATTCAAGTATGGAATTTCCTCGAAAAACTAAAAATGCAACTGTCCTTTGACCTGGCAATTCCACTGCTAGGATTATACCCTAAGAATCCTGAAACACCAGTTCAAGAGAACCTATGCACCCCAATGTTCATAGCAGCACAATTTACAATAGCCAAGTGCTGGAAGCAACTTAAGTGCCATCAGTAAATGAGTGGATCAAAAACTGGTACATTTACGCAATGGAATTCTACGCAGCAGAGAGAAAGAAGAAGCTTATACCCTTTGCCAAGGCATGGATGGAACTGGAGAGCATTATGCTAAGTGAAATAAGCCTGGCGGTGAAAGACAAGTACCATATGATCTTACCTATAAGTGGAACCTAATCAACAAAACAAACAAGCAAACAAAATAAAAGCAGAGACATTGAAATTAAGAACAATCTGACAGTAACCAGAGGGGAAGTGGGAAAAGGATAATGGGAGGAAAGGGGGCAGGGTTTTCATGAACATGTATGAAGGACACATGGACAAAACCAAAGAGGGGCAGGATCAAGGGTGGGATGTGGGGATGGCTGGGGTAGGGCAGAATGGGAGGGAGAAGATGGAGACAACTTTACTGAACAACAATAAAAAAAATGTAAAAAAAAATAAAGAGTTCTTTATATATTTTGGATACCAGTCTTTTACCAGATAATATATTTTGAAAACTTTTTCACCTTCTCTGTGGCTTATCTTTTTATTCTTTTCCTTTTAAAAAATTTTTAGACAGAGGGACAAGGAAGAAGAGAGGGAGAGAAACATCAATGTGTGATTGCCTCTCGCATGCCCCCTACTGGGGACCTGGCCTGCAACCCAGACATGTGCCCTGACTGGGAATCGAACCAGGGACCCTTTGGTTCATAGTCCAGTGCTCAATCCACTGAACCACACTAGCCAGGAATCTTTTATTCTCTTAAACACTGATATGTTTTTAATCATTTCCCCACAAATAAAATATATGTTACATGAAGCTTAGAATGTGTCTGCTTTATTTGTGCCTGTATTCTTAGCATGTAGAAACTTGTATCTTTTTTCTGGCCCATAACTAGAGCCCAGTATATATATGTTGAATGAGTGAAATAAAGGAAGGAGAAATTTACACACATATAAACAACAAAGCATTAATAGCCAAAATACATTTTTAAATATACAAATGAAAAATACAATTAACCCAATAAAAAATGGGGAAAATATATCAACAGGTAATTCACAGGTCAGAAAATCACAAATTAATAATACATTTTAAAAGATGGTTGACTTTATCGGAAAGTGAAGAAAATGACAATTAAAATCATAATGTAACACAATTTTACATCATACACCTCCATCTACCTACTTATCTTTCTCTTTGTCTATCTGTGTATTTATCTTTTGTCATTATATGCATATAATTGGATTCGTTAAATTCCACAATGTGTGATATAGTAACTCAATTAATATATTGATACACATATGACTTATTATTTATTTATTTACATATTTATTTATATAAATGAATGTGACAAGCATAAATCCAAATCCATATTGAAGTTGGAGACATGGTTAAAATTTTCTGCTACCTGTTTTTTATTCCCATCCTACCCACCTGTATTGAACCTCCAACAGACAGAACCCCTCTTCTGGTCTGAATTTATTATTACCCTGTTTCCAAAAAGGGGTATTTTTAGACACTGCAGGTAGACTTCTGAAAGTTGGCTTTATCATTCAACTATCACTAAGATTTATCCAGCTGTATCCATAGCTCCAGTCTGACTGGCAACATTAAAAATGTCTGACAACGCCAGGTGTGGACCAGGATGTGAAGCAAGAATAAATCCGCTGAACCGCTCATAGGAAGGGAACAGGGTACGGCTGCTCTGGAGAACAATTTGACATAACCAGCACAGTCAAAGGTTCAACGCACTTGAGACCCGGGCATTCAACAACTAGGTATATAGGCTGCGGAAACTTTGACGTGCAGGCACGATACCCATTTGCGAGAATATTAATAGAAACCATTGCTGTTGTATTAGATACTGAAATTACAAAGAGCCTAAACTTCTCTCTATAGCAGAGGAAAAAATTAATGAACTAAAGCTCTAGGAACGTATGGATGAACCTAAAGTTGTCATTTTGAGTGAAAAAAGGTGCTGAAGAATGCATAGAAAACATAAATAATATGTAACTATATAGAGTTTTAAATGACACAAAGCTGTACTATATATTTAAGATATTTATGCAAGTACCTTAAAAAAACACTGTAAAATATTAAACAAATTTAGAATAGTTACTAATTGAGCCTTATTTGGAAAGGTGATCTTGGAAATGTCATAGAGGGTGTCAGCTGCAATGACAAAATTGTAGTTTTTATTATTCGTTATGGATGTTGGATTCTTTTTCTTTTTAAAAAAATTTTATTGTTATTCTATGACAGCTGTCCCAATTTTCTCCTGTGGCTCTCCCTGTCCCGCCCCCTCCACTCCCACAGTCAATCCCCACCCTATTGTCCATGTCCATGGGTCATTCATAGATGTTCCTTGACTAGACCCTTCCCCTTTTTTCCCACTTTATTCTACTGCTGGGATTACACCCTAAGAATCCTGAAACACCAATTCAAAAGAACCTATGCACCCCTATGCTTATTGCAGCATTATTTACAATAGCCAAATGCTAGAAACAGCATAAGTGTCCATCAGTAAATGAATGGATTAAAAAACTGTGGTACATTTGCATGATGAAATACTATGCAGCAGAAAGAAAGAAGGAGCTCCTACCCTTTGCAACAGCATGGATAGAACTGGAGAGCATTATGCTCAGTGAAATGAGACAGTCAGTGAGGAACAAATACCATATGATCGCACCTATGTGAGGAACCTAATCGACAAAACAAACAAATAAGCAAAAGAGCCAGTGGATATTAGATTTTTAAAAGGTCATTTTATTACAGTCTATATTATTTTTATGAGTTTGTTAGTTAACCATGCTTCTTAATGAGGCAATACATTTCATAATAAAGCAATATTAGGAAACATTCTATTGGATTTTTAATCATTCCTTAGGCCTGATGATGTCTGAATCTGTGTTTTTAAACTCTGCAGCTTCCCTAAAATCATCAAATGATGCGGACACCGGCTAGCAGTGTCCGTATCATTATGGATGAAATAGAACATACACACGGACTACCGAGTCTGGTGGAGGAAAAAGGAAGACAGCATGGCTTTTCTTTCAAGGGGAGCAAAAGCTGAGGCCTCCACCTGGACAGGCCTTTATTCTATCTCTCCTCACATTACAAGGTGGTCCTCACTCACTATGCACTGGTTACAACAAAAGGAGCCAATGACCCTAATCACATCACAGAAGAAGGATATTAGCAAATGAAAAGGCAAAAGTGGTTGAGCCGGTTACACTGGTCCCTGCAAGGTTTAGCATTTGCAGGGTGAGAGAGTTTTCAGCAAAAAGCAAGCTTAGGTACATTGCAAATCTGATTACCCAGGAGAGAACCTATCTGTGGGTGTGGGTCCTGTGCATCTCCAAGTGGGATCTGGGACCACGCCATGTAGAAGGGTCTGCCACAATCAAACACCAAAACACAAAATAAGATCCTTTTAATCAAAATCTTTTATTTAAAAAATGGTGCTAGAAGTATGGATTCAATGCAAAGACTGCTGTTGGCTGCAACAAAATTAAATAACAAGTTACCAACAGAAGAGAAGTGCTCCAGGCCGGAGGGGAAGCGAGGGGTCCCACCTCAACCCAGACTGCTGCCAGGCGTCTCCAGGGTGTTCCTGGGAAACACTGACCCTCCAGACAGAGAGAAACCCTGCTCTCTCTCACAAGGGCACACACACGTTTCATAGAGGAAATAAAGATACATCAAATAATCACACAATTAAAAAGAAAATTCAACCCTTTGTAAATTTTCTTAAGGAGAGGCATATGGTTGTATAAAAGATGAACCCAAGAGAACTGGTCAGAGAGGTTAGACGTGGTCTCCTGGAGGAGACTGTCATCAGTCAGCTATGTGAAAAGACAAAGAAGGGGATGAGGAGACACTTCTCAGCAGAGACAAAAAAGCAAGTTCAAACACCTAGTGTCCAGAGTACAGAGAGCGAGCTCTGTAATTGAATGGAGACTAGGAGAGAAATAGGGGGAAAAAAGAATAATTAGGTTATTTCTCATGTTAATCTTTACCTGACCTTCCATGGTCAACTCTCCAGTAATTATTCTTTAAATAGCCATCTGCGTTAATTTATTCATCTTCGGTTCTTTGCAGAACTAGTTAAGCAAAAGGGACTGAAGAAAGTCCGGTTACGTAAGGTCTCAGCAGCCGCAGGGCAGTAAAACTCAGTCCTGGGGACCAGCGTCAGTGTGCGGAAATATTTTCAGCACGTGAAACCTGTCTCTGTGATCATATTCTCCACAATCCAATGATAGCATAACGAATATTGCTGATTCTTATATCTCATTTTCACTTTTATTTTGGTGGCTGGAGCCTGAAAGGACTGGGAAAATTGTTCCCTGCTATCATGAAAAGGTCACTGTCTGTCTTTTCTAGATTAAAAGTATATTGTTAACTATCACTTAACTTTGATTTGTCAGACTGTAGAACAATTGATATTTTTAATATTACAGGAAGAACTATCCCTTTTAAAAGTTTCTCACTTTAAGTCTCAACCATTTTCTACATGAACTAAATTACACCGGTTTTCACCAGGCAGTGTGATGGTGTAACAGTATAACAATGAATGTCTTTCAGGTGTAATAGGTGACTATGTGGGGTTCGAAGGAGAAGTAATCTATCATGTATTTTTAAAAGGAAAATAGGATACATTTGGTTCTAACACAGGATTTGCGTTATTTTAAGAAAACCATCTGGGACATTTACATGTGCTACATAATGGGAGAAATTAAGATAAATCATGTAAATAATGTTTATTGGCATTCAGCACATTCTGCTTTTGCCTCTACCCCTATACTCCCCAGGTGTAGTAGAAAGAGTTCCAGACCTGCAGTCAAAAATGGGGTTTAATGGACAAAACCAAGGGGGAGGGTGGAAGCAAGGGAGTTAGGTGGGTTTGGCTGGGGTGGGGGGGAGTGATGGGGGAAAAATGCAGACAACTGTAACTGAACAACAATAAAATAATTTTTAAAAATGGGGTTTATATTTTATCACTTAGGAGCTGTGTTACATTGTGTCCAAGATTCTCAATCAGCCCAGTTAGAATAATAATGATACTTACGTTTCAGGCTTTTTCTAAGAAATAAATGAATGGCAAGCACGTGAGCACAACTTGAATCCTCTGGGAAATATGGATCATGTAGTAAGGTTCATGTAGTCTTGGCAATATGT
Source organism: Glossophaga mutica (assembly GCA_039655065.1). Lineage (NCBI taxonomy): Eukaryota > Metazoa > Chordata > Mammalia > Chiroptera > Phyllostomidae > Glossophaga > Glossophaga mutica. Next base: position 5,760,323 of record CM077305.1, read on the forward strand.
GTGGCACTCTTTGGCATCTAGAATATGCTCAATTTACATAGAGAAATTTGATTTAATAATTTATGGGGATTAAAATCCCCCCTCAAACTGTTACTTTTTAAGTAAGGGGATGGAAGACACGAAAGACCATTATTTTCTCCCACAGTTATCAAGAAATTGCACAGAGAGTCTTGAACTTGAACAACATAGGTGGGCTCAAGAGCATACATGTGGTTTCTCATACATTCTTTTCTGGTAGAGAAGAACTTGGTAAAGACACTTCCTACCTCACTTAAAAGTGCACATCTTTGGAAAGGAAATAGCTTGGACACAGACGCTGGGCCATGATTGATCACAGAGAGGATTAAACTAGATTCATGCCAACAAAGGGAGCATCCTTGAAGAAAAATATATTTTTCTCTGTTGTAAGTTCTCATAAAGAAAGGATACACACTCTAAGATGTCCTTGGACTTCTTGATTTTAGAGAAGAATGATTCACAGATATGAGTGAATGGAATCAATATTTTTAAATTGGAAAATAATGAAAAACTGTCATCTGTTTTTAAAGCAGATGCTGCTGCTTATATGCATGCAACATTCTGAGAGGCTTGATGTTTCGGAAATGTTTTCACATGTATACAAACCCTTTGTATATGCAGAGATGTTCAATTGTCTAGTTAGCGATCATTTGTATTCAGTTAAATACAATGTCAGACAAAATGGGACATCTGCTACAGTCCACAGGAAAGCATGAAAGCTTGAGGATCACTCTGACTGGTGAGGCTCAAGGTGTTGGGTGTCACCCTGCAAACTGAAAGGTCACCCATTCGATTCCAAGTCAGGGCACATGCCTGTTGTGGGCCAGGTCCCCGGTTGGGGGTTTATGTGCGAGAGGCAAGCAATCAGTGTTTCTCCAGCATATCGATATTTCTCTCTCTTCCTTCCTCCCTTCTCTCCTTTCTAAAAATAAATAAATAGAAGCCTGAGGATCTAGGGGAAATTCGGAACTGAGAAGGGTAATAAAAGAGTAAAAATAAACCATATGAAGTTAATGATTTAGAATGTGAGAAGCATTATTTAAAAGCTGAGATTTTTTTTTTTTAATAGCTTACTGTGGCCCTGACTGGTCTGGCTCAGCGGATTGAGTGCTGGCCTGGCCTGTAAAGTGAAAGGCCACTGGTTTGATTCCCAGTCAGGGCACATGCTGGGTTGTGGGCTGGGTCCCCACTCGGGGGTGTGCTAGGGGCAAACGATCAATGTATCCCTCACACATCACTGTGTCTCTCCTTCTCTTTCTCCCTCCCTTCCCCTTCTCGAAAAATAAATAAATAAAATCTTTAAAGACGATTTTAAAGCCTACTGCAACGATCAAAATGGGTATTTTGTCCACATCTGGCGGTAGAGTATTATTCTCAGGGACACTATAAGGTGTCTCCTAGCCATCTGTCCCGTATTCAACACAGAAATGTGAGTCAGAACAAAGATGGCCCCAAACAACTCTAATTTGCCCTGTGGTTTTGTTCAAAGTCTCCAAAGATTTGAAATTCAATATGCTCCCATACACAAAGTTTCCACAAAATGATATGCTACAATAAACACTACAAGCTGAAGACATTAAAACTGCAAGTCTGGAAAAATCCCAGAAACTATAAAGTTGGTGGTGGAAGAGACCTTAGACATTCTATAGCAGCCTTTTATTAATGGACTCCTGATCTCCAACATAAAAATTATGAGGATATCTGTTAAAATGTAGAATCTTTGACCCCATGCTGACCTATTGAATTAGATTCTCTATGTGAGACCCTGGAATCTATACTTTTAATGAATTTCCCAGGTGACTGTCAGACACCCTGAAGTCTGAGAGTCAGTGACATAGAACAGTGGTGTCGGAGACAGTAGCCATAGTCACGGGGGCTACTGAGTTCCCGAAAGAAGGCAACTGACATGCTTGACGCATAAAGTGCACTCTGAATTTTCAAGACTGATAAAAATGATACAGTAATAATTCTATATTGATTATATGTTGGAACAATAACATTGTAGATACACTGAATTAAATCAAATATATTAAGGTGAATTTCATCTGTTTCTTTTGTTCAATTTTAATATGGCTACTAGAGAATGTAAAATGACATACGTATCTTCCATCAGTTTTTTGGACAGTGCCAATTTTTAGACTATAGATGTTGATAGTAACTTTACATATTTTATTCAGTTTTACACTGAAACATTTATATTTCCTTAATAATTTGTTAGACTACTTAAAGGATATTCATTTTTATTTGTGGTATCCAAGTACTAACTTTCATTCTTATCACATAAAAAATAAGCTATTGGTCAGAAATATATAATTTGATGTTCAAAAAAATTAGTTCTGTAAATAAATTTGATGTAACATGATTGCATAAACTTGAACAATTGCCAGAGGCTGTTAAATCAGGCTACTTTACTAGCAAGAACTGTTGACTACTGTTTGTGAAAGAGGTTGCAAACTGCTTCTTCCATCTTCCATACAATAAAGTCTGTGTGTGTGTGTGTGTGTGTGTGTGTGTGAGAGAGAGAGAGAGAGAGACAGAAATTAGCTCATTCATCAAGTGAAGCCCGCATCCTTCTGGAGCACACAACAGCACAACAGCACTCTGTGAAAGCCATGTGACTAAGTCCAAAACAACACAATCAGTGGAAATGATGAATCACACATTCAAATATGATCCAGAGAAATCCAAGATGGTGGAGGAGTAAGCGAAAGCTACACTAACCTCCTCCCAGGACCAATCTGGAATTATAACTAAGTTGGAGAGAAATCATCCTGACTAACCAACTGAACACTAGCTGGAGAGGAGCTTTATAACTATGGACAGACAGAAGAAACCACTTCACCACAATGAGACTGGCAGGGAGTGCAGAGAAGGCATGAGAGGGCTGGCTGGGCTCCCATGGGCAACAGCTGAAGTGCCAGAGATACATTTCAGTGGCCAGGGGGTTCCCCCAGAAAAGTGTGGGGTGAATCCCAACTGGGCTGCCCAGTCTATAGCACCAGAGCCAGAAAGAAACCCAAATAACATCCAGCTGTGAAAAGCAACAGGGGTTCTGTCAGCCAGGGAGAGACGACTGGAGACACAGAGAGCTTCTTAAAGGGCCAATGCACACAATGTCATTTGCAACCACTTACCCTGGGCTCTGGCAGAGGGAGGGCAGAGTGGACTAGAGACACATGAGTACAGCGTGGGGCTCTTAACTCCAATGAGAGACTGAAGGAACAGCCACAAGGATCCCTGTGCTAGCCATTCCCCATACTGCAGAAGCCATCTTTCTCAGGCAGAGCCCTCCTCTCCAAGTCGAATCAGCCTGAGGGGAAGCAATAGCCCCACCCACAGGAATTACTCTGTTCCACCCTGTGGAGCTTAAGTAAGCGTGCTGAGTACAGCTTGAGGCTATATCATTGATTAGTTTAACAACTAAGGCACCTCTCTGGGAGCTCTAGGAGACTTCAGCTGGCCCTCCCCAGGGCCTGGTGCTGATAAAAGATGGCCTTGGTGCACAGCCTGGCTCTTTCACACACACAAACAGGTCCGATGGTGGAGGGAGCAACATGCTGTGGATCACTGATAGTTCCATAAAGTTTGACCAGAGCCAGTCACAAGCAGTGTCTGACAAAGGCCTGCACCCGAGTCTTTGCAGATCTAGCTTATACATAGAAACAAATACAACGAAGAAGCCAAAATGGGAAGACAAAGAAACAAACCGCAAATGAAAGAACAAGAAAATCCTCCAGAAAAAGAGGTAGATGAAAGAAATAACACACTGGAAGGAATAAACAGTAGGTTAGATGAAGCAGAGGATCAAATCAGCAATCTGGGAGTCGAGGTAGGGGAAAAACACCCTGCGCAGCAGCAAAAAGAAAAAAGATTTTTTATAAATGAGGAGAGCCCTAACCGGTGTGGCACAATTGTTTGGGCATCGTACCACCAGGCAAAAGATTGCCTGTTTTGCCTGTTCAGTTTCAGGTCAGGGCACATGCCTAGGTGGCAGGCCAGGTCCCTGGTTTGGGGCATGTGAGGCAATCTATCAATGTTCCTCTCACACATCACTGTTTCTCCCCCTCTCTTTCTCCATCCATTCCTGACACTCTAAAAGTAAATAAATAAAATCTTTAAAAACATTAAAATTTAAACGTAAAAAAGTGAGAAGAGCTTAAGAAACATTTTGGACAACATGAAGCATAACAACATCTGTATCATGGGAGTACCAGAAGGAGAAGAGAGCATGCAAGGGATTGAGAACCTATTTGAAGAAATAATGACTGAAAACTTCCCTAATCTGGTGAAGGAAAAAGACACAAAAGTCCAGGAAGCTCAGAGTCCCAAACAAGTTAGACTCAAAGAGGCCTACACTGAGACACATCATAATTAAAGTGGTAGTGATTAAAGACAAGGAGAGAATCCTAAAAGCAGTAAGAGAAAAGCAAGTAGTTACCTACAAGGGAGCACCAATTGGACTGTCATTTGATTACTCAACAGAAACATTTCAGGACAGAAGGGAGTGGAATGAAATATTCAATGAAGAGCAAGGACCTACAACCAAGACTACTTTACCTAGCAAGGCTAACATTTAAAATCAAAGGAAAAATAAGGAGCTTCCTAGACAAAAATAAAAGCTAAAAGAGTTTGTTAACACCAAACCAATACTGCAACAAATGTTAAAGGACTTGCTTTAAGAGAAAGAAAAAGAAAAAAGAGAAAGAAAAAAATGCAGAGGAAAACCGTCTAACAATAAAATGGCACTACATACGTATCTATCAATAATCACCTTAAATGTAAATAGCTTAAAGGCTTCAACTATAAGACATAGGGTAGCTGAATGGGTAAGAAAACAAGATCCATATACATGCTGCCTCCAAGTATATATCTCAGATCAAAAGACACACACACTAAAAGTAAAGGGATGGAAAAAGATATTTCATGCAAATGGAAAGGGGACAAAAGCTGGGGTGGCAGTACTTCTATGTGACAAAATAAGCTTTATAACCGAGACTATAATAAGAGACTAAGAAGGACCCCACATAATGATAAAGGGGACAAACCAACAAGAGGATATAACCCTAGGAAACATTTACACACCCAACACAGGAGCACCTAAATATGTGAAGCAAATTGTGATCGACATAAAGGGAGAGATGGACAGAAATACAGTCATAGTTGTGGATTTTAATACTCCATTGAATTCAATGGACAGATCTTCCAGAAAGAAAATCAACAAGGAGGGAGTGGTCTTAAATGATACGCTAGATCAAATGAATTTAATTAGTATCTTCAGAGTATTTCACCCCAAAGCAGCAGATATACATTTATTTCAATGGCGCATGGAACATTTTCTATGATAGACCACATGTTAGGACACAAAAGAGATCTCAATAAGTTTAAGAAGATTGAAATCATATCAAGTATCTCCTCTGACCACAATGCTATGAAACTAGAAATTAATCACAAGAACACAGAAAAACACGCAAACACGTGGAAGCTAAATAAAATGCTGTTAAACAATGAATGGGTCAAAAATGAGATCAAGGAAGAAAGCGATAGATAACTTGAAACAAATGAAAATGAGGACACAACAATTCAAAATCAGTGGGACACAGGGAAAGCAGTCTTAAGATGAAAATTCATAGCATTACAGACCTATCTCAAAAAAATGCATTTAAAATGGGATCAGACACTCCCCATTGCTTTGCTCCAAATTAGGATGGCAGTCAGAAATGGGCTTAACTTGAGCCCTTTTGAAATAGTTTATGAGAGAACTTTCCAAATCTCTGGTTTAGGAATGCCACCTTTAGATTTGAACTCTAGGCAAGAATTAAGCAATACGTGCAACAGTTTGAGCAAACACTAACCAATTTGCACAAGTTTGCTCATTGCAGGTTCACCTATTCATCTGATGAGTCCTTGCACCCGTTCTAGCCTGGGGACCAAGTCTTACTAAACAGCTGGAGGACTCAAGGCCCTGAACAGCAGCTAGCCAAACAATGGGCTTGTCCCTATGATGTCCTGTGGACAATGCATTCTTCTCTGAAGCTGATGGAAATAAGGCCCTTGATCCACCACACATGGGTAAGATGGGCACCAACTGGGGAGAACACAAACCCTGCTGCTGTGGTCGAAAGGGAAAGCTGGGTAGTGAACCCCAACATAGAGTGACAATGCTCTTTTACTTTATTCATGTGCTTGTGAATCTAGGGGCTTTAACTGCCAGATATTGAGTTTGAGCATGGTCCTTCCAAGTGTGGAAAAGAACAAGGATTGAAAGTGGATTGTGGTTAAATCTGAATGAGTAAAATATATAAAAGGTTGTGAAAGTTTTTAAAGTGGAGGAAAAGAAACCTCAGCTCTTGGGTGCGGTTATTCTTTCTTTGCTTGTTTTCTGTTCTTATGGGGTTATGGTTTGAACTTTACTGTTTTGGGTACATTGGGAATCCTGTCTCTGTTTTAAGGCCATTGAGACCTAGGAGAGGTCACCTGTAAAACCAGTTGGAGAGAATGCTTTTGCCATGTGGGATCTAGGAAGGGTCGTGTGGTGCTGGTGGAATCTGGCTTAGGGCAAGAGAGCATGTCTCTGCCATGAGATGGCTGGTTAGAGGGCATGTCTCTGCCAGGAGACCAGTGGACATGCTGGCGGGTGAAATGGGGTCTCTACCAGTGAGGCTTTGTGCCATGGAATGCTGGTCGGTGTACCACCTTGGGTTGAGAGGTCATATCTCTGCCAGGAGACCAGTGGATGTACTGGTAGGTGAGAGTGCCTCTACCAGTGAGGCTTTGGGCCATGTGGGACCTAGGAAACGTCACCTATGTGACTAGTTAGTGGGACTGGTGGGAAAAGAGATAATATTTTAAGGCTAGTTCTAATCCCTCTTCTTTTAGAACTCTGTCTTTACTTTGGATTTTGCTTTGTTTCTGTTCTGAAAGGAAATTGAGATTTCCAAGGAAGAGTTAAAACTTCACACCACGTGGGAAAGTAAACAATGGAAAGGATGAGGCATGGAAATGCAATCTTGGTGGATAGTAGAAAGACGAGGATTTCTCTTCACACTTTGTTTTTCTCTCCCTACTGATTCCTCCAGAATTTGGCATTCTGAAGGGAAGAGTGATATCATAAGGTTTCTTTTCATAAACTGAGACCAGGTACCAATGGTGGTTTGTCAACAGAGACTTTGACCGGAATGTCATGCCTGAAGGAGGCAGGCTGGGGCTCTGGTTGTTGACCAGAAAACCCTGAGTAACTGAGCTTGACTTTCAAAGCTAGGGAAAGTCCTCTGGAGAAAAGTGTGGTTCCTTTGCTGTCATGTGGTTCATGGCAGTCTTTCCAGGGAAGGAATGAAGGTTGCTTTCCTGAAAGATGGCAAGGAAGAATCTGAAGGCATGATGGGAACCTCGAGGACTTGAGGAAAGCAGGTACTGCAAGCAAAGCTGGATGGCAGTTGTGTGGCTCAGCTTCTGTGTCCTGAAGGGAAGACCTAGGGGTCAATCTAAAGGTTCCTTGTGTGAGTCCCAGCAAAGCAGACTTAAAGATCCTATGTGCGGGGGACCCTGTCCTGGGCACCAGATGTGTGGGGGCTCCGCCTGCAGAGCCCCATCCCTCCATCACGGATGAAAATAAAAACTACCAAGACATCTTCTGCTTGGGGAGGAAAGGGGTCAAACTCTCAGAGGAGAATGACCCAGAGCCCCTTCCTCACTAGGCTTTTATTGGGTTCAAATACACCGGAATACAAGTTTAACATGTCAAAGAAATCTGAGGGCTTAATCCGAGCCAGTGTTTGTCAGGAAAGGGGGTTGCCAGACTTTGGGAGACATACTCATTTCCTCCTGGGACACTTGTCACCTCAGGAAGAGCACTCTTAGCAAAGCAGGTTTCATAGGACTTTAGGAATTCTTTCTTATGTCCAGATCACCCAGGGAGCCGTCCTGGCCAGCACAGGGCTGTACCACTCACCCCCACAGTTTCAGGCTTTAAGCCTATTAGGAAGGAGAAGACATCTCCCAGATGGAAATGAGGACTCGGGCTATGTCAGAATAGCCGGGGGGCGAGGGTCCATCACATCCTCCTTTGCTTCAGCCCCCGAGTCCTTTCATGAGGCCTCCCAAGTGGTCGTGTCTGGCTTAGGTTGCCCCTCCCATGAGGAGTCTTACCTATCATTGACTGCCAACCAAGCAATGGGGCCAGAGATGAGTGAGGCAGAAGCAGCACTCCTGCCAGGGAGATAAGCTTTGTCTCTTTAGTAGGTCCCGTCCTTGTGACAGAACAGATCCAGATGAAGTGGGTCCCTTGGGCTCTTACACAGCCCACCATGGGGTGAGGGTTACAACTCCTGAAACCAGGCTGAACGGTCCACAACACTATGTGATTAATTGTTGCTCTTGTTGTATTTATGCCAATGAATAGGCAAATATTAAAACTGTACTTTATAGGGGACTGTTCCACATGGCATGGGAAATGTAACCCAGCCCACACTTGGAAAAGTCAGTGGGGAGCGAGGTCAGCCCGCAGGACCCACGCCCACAGATAGGTTTTCCAGTGGGGAATCAGGCCTGCATTGTACCTGGGCTGCTATGAGACTTGCTTTTGCTAAACTCCCTCACCCTGGATTGAGGCAGCAAATGTTTATTGCATATCTCTCAAGTAACTTCCTAAAATCTGTGCTAAACCTCCCAAGTATGGACTGTAACCAGTTCAACCACTTTTCCCCTGGCATCTGCAACATCCTTCTCTTTGAAGTAATTAGCAACATTCTTTCCTTTGTTATCTGTAAAAGGTGATCACCTACAGGGAACATGTACATAGTAAATTAGGACCATCCTCAATGTAATGTACCCAGAAAAGCAATAAAAGCCTGTCCAGGCAGGGGTCGGGGCCCTCTCTCTCTCTCACTCAGAGAGCGGCCACGCCGTCCCTTTTCTCCATAGCACTTCTGTAGTCTGTGTGAATTTGTTCATTGCAGCCACAACACATGGACCCCGTGGGCTGGGGTCCACACAGGACTTAATGCAGTCCCTTTGATAATAATAAGGATGATCTAAGGAGGAAAATCATGTTAAAAGGAAAATCACAACACTCAGTGGTGGACATTGATTTAATGCAGCTAACTGTCTTCAAAGTTAGTTTTTATTTGGAAGTTAAAACAGGGTATGTGACATCATCAAAGATGCTCAATTTGTAGGCAAGAAGAATCTGTCAAATTGTCAGTGCTTAGTGTCATTCCAGAAAAGGTTTTGCAACTGGATATCTTCTCAGAAGACAGTCTCATGGACCTAGAGACTGGTTTGTGGGATGTTGTATGAATTAACCTGTGTGTTCTTCTTTGTTTTCATAGGATGTAAGCCTATGATCTCATTACCTGGGTGACTCTTTGCACAATATAGGCCTCAGTTGAGAAGCCCATCTGCATCACTGCCTCCTGAGACTGAACAGTCTGGCTGAACTAAGTAGTTTGGTTGGTGAAGTGTAGGGTGGTCTGTGGGATTCACTTTAAAACTAGTTTCTTTTTTCTTTTTCTTTTTTAGCCCTAATGGCTTGGACAGAAGGGTCCCAGAGGTGTAAAATGGGGGTGGTGGGAAATCCTAGAATAGTCCCCTCAGCCCAAGCTAAGCATAGTTGGCAAAAGGACCCCGTGGGCTGGGGTCCACACAGGACTTAATGCAGTCCCTTTGATAATAATAAGGGTGATCTAAGGAGAAAAATCATGTTAAAAGGAAAATCACAACACTCAGTGGACAGGTGTGATGCACCTTGCACACCTTCCTCCAGGGAAGCCATTCTTTTCCTAATGTGGGACATTGTAGAATTGATCCCTACCTTTCTTATTTAGTGGTTATGGTTTTAATTGTGTCTTCTAACCCTCTTACCAAATTTGTTGCCTCCAGAATACGACAAGGATGACAATTTGTCCTGCAGTTCCAACTCTGGACTTCAAGCATGCCGCTCTCCAGGCACAGCCAACTGGCCTGGATGCTGCAAGGTCCTTCTCCTCGCATAAAGCCCACCCTCCACTCCAGACCCCCACTCTGTTAGGGATCTCTGGACCCAGAGTTAGGTAGGACTATGACCATAGCAGCAGGAAGTAGCTCCAGAAAAGATGAGACCTTCACCCAATGTCCTTTGTAAGGTTACAAAAGGTTCAGAGATATAAAAGGAGAGATTGTAATAGGGTACAGAGCATGGGTCCCCTGATAATAAGGGAACGACTCCCACAATTGGGGACAGGGTGCCCATAGAATGAGAAGCACAGAATTTAATACACAATGCATAAAAAGGCAAATGAATAGTGGTACCTTCCTGAAGGGAAGAAGGCTGCTGCCTGGGGTGAGTTGTGTACGTGATTGTGAGAACGTGCAGCGACTCATGACACAGCCGGAGGGGTGGATGCCCCTGTGCACCACTGGGAACTTTTGCCCTGACTAAAGATGACAACGAAAAGAGGGTGAAAGAAACTGGGGAGCTGGCAAAGCGGCAGACACTAATGCACCATAGTAAGAGTTGCGTATGAGGTCCCACAGGAGTTCCAAGCTGAGCATTTAAATTAGGCTGGGCTGAAGGTCAGTACAGGGAGACACGCCATCTGCTGGGAGGTCTGCCCGTGGGTCTGCCTGTGGGTCTGTCTGTCTGTGAGTGAGTCTGCCACAGGGTCTGCAGAGGGGTCAGCCACAGCAAGGTCTGCAAGAGAAGGCTGCCGAGAAGTCTGCCCAGAGAAGACAGCCGCAGAGCTGGCAGTGCTGCGGGGACCTGCCTGGCCACCCCGACTCGTGAGAGATGCTTGGAGCTGCACTGTGACTGGGAACGTCGAGCAGCAGACTTCTGCTTTTCTGAAAGACGATACCTTTGAGTGGGGTATTCTGAAACTGGCCTGGTTTGGCAGAGAGGCTGGACTATTTGTCTGGTGGTATTTTTAAAGGGAGTGGTTCTTAACAATGGAAATCTGCCATTATTCTAAACCTGTTTAACTTTTGCATAAAAAAACCCCTTTCCTTTTTCACTAAACTCTTGCCTTGGGAGTCATGCTTCTTGGTGGTGGACAGTCGAACTCCACGGCTGTTCCAGAACACCACTGGCAGGATTCTGTAACACCTTGACAGACTGATTACAGTAAAGGCGATGCTATGGGACTTCTGCAGCTCAGTCAGAGAAGGCCACACAGCCCCCACTAGTTCCTCTTAGGCACTCTCTTATGGACCCTGAAGCCATCACATAAAAAGCCCAACTGCCCTAAGAACGCCATGCTGGGAGGAAGTCCCCCCATGCGTGTTAGGGGCACCCACTGTGGGGCTCACAGGGGCTGTGGCCCCCCGATGCCTGCCAGGGGCAAACCAGGGTAGGGCCACAGCAGTCCCTCCAGGGAGTGCCGCCACGCACCGATGTTTGCCCCTCACTCAATTTCTTCTATGCTCAGTCAATAAGTAAAACAAAAGCTATTCAGTCAAATGATGCTCTTCTCTTTAGATACTGGCAATTTTTATTTAACTCCATTAGAAAATACTGAATTTTGAACATTAAAAGGAATTACCTTCTATTTTGAAACATGGAGGAGAAAAATATCTTATAAAAGGAAAATTGTCATCACAAACTAGGTGCTATTGTAACATCTACCATGAATCCCTAGTTTCAAATCGGAGTAATATTTTATCTCTATCCTCACTTCTATTCTAAAAAATAAAGGCCATAGATAAATTCTGATGGTAAGAAAGATCCAGTCCCTTGTAGCTATCCATATACTTACCCCAACTCCCCCAAAGACACTTACATTCCTTGCAATAGTTAAGATCCGATTGAATAAAAGAAAATATATATAGCAAAGTTGTCAAGGTGTTTCGGTATCACCTCAACTTGTGTGAGCCATTCCCCTGACCCATCTCCTTTAGGAAATGACTCACTGAGATTAATTCCAATAGTGTTGACTCTGACGACTTGGTGGGTTGGCTGTTTTAGTTTTGTTTTTTTATCTTTTCACAAAGACCACAAGTCATGTTGGGAGACATGATTTGCTGACACATTAGATTGGTGCTGAAATAAATTTTGGGGGCAACATTCAAGTCTTGCACCTTTCACAACTCATTCCTGAATAACCAAAAGATTCATAACTACACTTAGTCTAATCACTCTCTAATGTCAATTTTCACTCACAAATATAATCACATTTTTAAATCGACAATGTAGTGATATAAAATAATTTATCTGAAGTTTGCTATCTTAACTTACTTTTTTTTCTTATTACTTTGGTGCCAAGGGACACACATATAATCTAACCTAATTGTGACTTGTTTATTGCATTTGTAATAAAATATTTTGCCAAGTCAGTGTGCACACTTTTATCTCTAATTACATTTTCATTTTTAATCATATTGAGGTCCCAACGAAAAAATCTGCTGAAATTCTAAATGGGCAGCAGAACATTATGCAATTACAGCACAATTAGCATAACAATATTGGGCAATAAATATATTCATAAGTGTATTTTTTTTCTAAGGATTGTCTTCTAGACTTGGATGTATCTTGTCTGTATGCAGAAGTTTCAATGGCTGCCCGTCAGTCCGGGTGTGCTCTATCTGTCCTTAAATTCCTTTATTCTGTGCCTTACTAATATGTCAAAACCTATGGCTTAATATGTGGGAAATCTTTAGACCAGGGCGAGCACTCAGGCACTGTTGCCTGAATCACCTATTGTACCTAGGAACATGCTGACCCTTCTCAGTGACCTGCAGCATCCATTACCTCCCCTCATTAGTAACTACTAACACCTGTCCTGGACCACTCAGCTGTCACGGTAGTTCTGCCTGCCTGACCTTGGGACCCCAGTACCACTGAAGACTCACTGCTGACACAGTCTACAAGTCTATTCAATCTACATTGTCAGGAAAAACAGCACAGGAGAAAATAATTTTTTTTTGTCTTTTATGGACTGGTTTTTATTTTTAGGAATGTCTCATCGTATTCTCTCACAGAAAGATGTATTTGACAGAGGAGAAGGAGCAGGGGAATGAGGCAGAGGAGGTAGAGGAAGAGGAAGAAAGGAGCAAGAAATGGAGAAATGAAAAAAACTTATATGAAGACTGGTTGTCATTAGAGGTGAGCTGATACAGACAGAATTCACTTGGAAAAGGGTGCTAGCAGTCAGCTCTGAATGGAAATGTCCCTTTTTCATATTTGGGGCTGATCCTGTCCTACCTGAGGAGGCAAACGGGAAATGAGATGCCATAATCGACCCCAAGCAGTTCCAGGAGCTTGCCCTGTTTACTCGTGATTTATTGATGAAAGGGTCAATAGCATTTTTCTGTTTCCAGCTATTATTTCAACAAATAACAGTGTGACCTGATGCGGCGTTGGTGGTATAGTGGTGAGCATAGCTGCCTTCCAACAGTGTGACCTGGCATAAATACAGGGCCCCAGACACAAAAGAAGTGCCACTCATCAGCCTACCTTTCATCGACATTGCGTCCCAGACTGGCCCTTTTTGTGAGCAGATTAGATTCAGAGTATCTGACGCTTTTTTTTTTTTTTATCTGCTGGAATTTACTTTATACCTCACACAAGAACATTCAACCTCAGGCATTTAGCAAAGACATGATTACAATACATGTACTTCAAATTAGGAAAATCTACTGTTTCTATATAATGTTTGTCACTTAGTTAAAGGTATTATATATAACTTTCCAGATAACTATTTTGAAATTGGCTATTGGTAAATATTAACACATAAGGCACTAAATTAATTGTATCTAACACTATTTCTCTGAATCATATAGCCCTATACTCTATAATAAGAATTTTGTCAATTTTCATTACTATCTCCAGAAAACACTTGGCTTAATTTGAGAAAAGTTTGTTTCCAAGTTTATTAACAGCCTCAAATTTTCTAAGAATCTGAACTCTCTTAGATAACATATTGCATCATAGAGAAATGCAACATGTTATGACAGAAATAGTAAAGCTATACAAAAATAATGAAAGATTAGGGATTTTGAAACTGTTTAACCATAGAGAAATGATGAAATGAATTATGGAACATCAACCCAATGAAATATTTTGCAGGTATTTAAATGTATATCTGTAAGAACTTTACAATAATATAGGGAAAATATGGTATGTTAATTGAAATAGTTTTGTTGAACTCGTGATCCCACATATGAAACTAGACCTAAGTATCTTATAACTGGCATAGAGGGGTGGGCAAAAGTAGGTTTACAGTTGCAAGTATGTGAGACAGAGTTTATTCCTGTATTATTATTATAATCATAACCCAACATCCAGCCACCTCCAAAGCCCATCCAGGACCATAGCTGTTAGCCAAGTTCAGTTAAGCCCATAATGCAGCACACACTGGTGATTTACATTATTGTGAAATCAAGGCTGCTTGTAGAATTGCAATTGCAATTCTAAAGTGGCTTTTCTTCATCCGGATGAAAATGTCCTGCCTCCGCATGTAAAAAGGAGTTAAAGACGCAGTTAATAAACTGAACTACTTGAATTTTAGGCCACAAAAATTTATGCAGATAACAAAGAATATATTTGAATTTGATACCTTTTTGCTCTAATGTGAAACTAAGCCCTTCAGTATGAGTCAAAACAAAAGAATAATTTCCTTTTTTAATTGATGCTAACTCTCTCTGAAACCAGGCTTCTGAGTCTCCGCATAAGACTTTTAAGAGACCTGGGGAAATACATTGTGAAACGAATCTATTTTAACAGTCACAGGGACATGCTGGCTTGTCTATTGTTGGCCCTCAAGTTTCCTAATCAATGGTCTAAAGGCCAACAGAGCTCGTTAATCCCCAGTGATTACTTTTAAACAGATGGCAAATTTCAGTATCAAGTGGAATTTTAAAGGCAAGAGCGTGAACATGTTAGAAAACAACTCACCTTGTGCCTGTTACCTGGCCAAGTCAAGGAATACGGGAGTTCCCTGCAGCACAGGAGCTCCAGACTGAGACCGGGGAGCTGCTTACATGTTCGTGGTATTCCGAAAAAACCACCCTGGGGACCAGCAGACGTGGACGTGGGTCATCACTCACATCGCAGGGCCTCGCACCGACAGCGGTGGCGGGCGGGCGTGAGAGAGACCACAGCGCCGCCTCCCATCTGAGGCTCACTAGCTGTAAGAGGTCCCGGACAAAGGGGGCACGTGTCCTACGTGTGACTCTAAACTACGTTCCTCAGCACGTTAAAGGGTCAAGAGGCAGTCACAGGACAAGAAGCAGATCCCAGAAGGAGATAAGGAAGGAGTCAACAATCTGCTCCCAAAATAACACACATTCCTTCAGGCCAGTGGCCCCCCCACCAGCCCTCAGTCACGGGAGGGGCCACGCCCCTGGGCCCCTCACTCCCCCACCTTACGTTCACTCAGGCCGGGGAGGACAGTGTGCTGCCCACCCCCACCTGCTGACTCTTCCTGAGTGGGGCAGTCTCACGTCACTGCGACCTTCCTTTTGCCTCCCACGATCCAGATACATTTACAGTCTTCGCTTTGTTTCCTGAAGCTCAATCCTTCTTACACTTCGGATCCCAACCTCTGTGGTAGATCCATAGAGAGTCTTCTCTGATAGTCATGTAAAATAGCAACTTCTGTTCATTTTCCATCAGAATATTATTACTTTACTTTAAAGAACAGGGGCTTTGATTGGCATGTGTACATCTGCGCCCTCGCGTAATTGTCACTGGATCACAGAGGTGCTTGTTAGAAAGTGAATGGATAAATGAGACAATAAATTAGTAAACATATCCTATATCCAGTATTCAGCTAAATATTAGAGATATCCAGTATTCAGCTAGATATTAGAGATTCAGCTAAATATTAGAGATGGACGAGACGTGGTCAACTCATGGAAGTGACTGGACAAGAAGAATGTTAGCCAAACTTAAATTCAAGGCTTGTGTTTTAGAAAGCTCATCGTGGATGGATAAAGTGTGAAAATGGATTGAAAAAGGGCTGGACAAGAGGTACGCTGGGTATTTTTGGAGGCTATTGCAGTAAAGCAAGGAATTATGAGGCTCTAAAGCAAGGCAGTGATATAGGGGAAGAAGAAGGGGCTGATGTCAAAGATGCTAAGGATGGCCACTTAACTGGTTGTCAGAGATGAGGAAGGTGTTAGAGTTTTGATCTGAGAATGCAGTCTAAGGTAGCTACATAAATAAAGGGAACATTCACTGAAAACGGCCATGGTGTCGTGAAAACATAGGAGGAGGAAAGCTATTATGTGTTAAGAGTCTAACACATTAAGTGTGAGCTGTCCAATATACGTGCTTTTCCCACACCACTAAGCAATAATTGCAATAATTACTCAGTTCTCTGTAGACACCCAAGTGGCTCATAAATTTAACTCAATTCTGACCCTATCCATCTGGAGTTAGCCGTCAACTCCCACAAGTTAAAGGCTCAGTCCCACAAGACTGACCACTTCCCCACCTTCAAGCTCAGATACCAACCCAAGTCCAAATTGTCACCTGCACTCTGACCACCTGGTTGTAAATAAGAGCTTCCCATGTCCTCTCCATGGTCACACTGCTTTGCTAGAGCAGCTTACAGAACTGAGAGAAACATTTACTTACCAGGTAAGCAGTTTATTACCAAGGTTTTTACAAGGGTATAGATGGACAGCCAGACGGAAGAGATGCACGGGGCAAAGTATGGGGGAAGGGTGAGGAGATTCCACGCCCTCCCAGGGTGCCACTTTCCCCAAATCTCTACCTGCTCACTAGCCCCGGGAAACTCTCCACAGCTCATCTCTGTGGGTTTTTATGGAGGATTCATTTCTTAGGCACGAGTGACTAAACCAAATTGGCCAGTGATGACTTAACTCAATCTCCAGCCCCTCCACCCTCCTGGAAAGTCAAAGGGTGGAACTTTGGGTCCCACCCTGCTAATCACAGAGTTGGTCCCTGGCAGCCAGTCCCCAGCCTTAGGTTCTCTAGGGCCTTTCCGGAGGTTGACTCATTAACATAACAAAAGACACCTGTCTTGCTCTCACCACTTGGGAAATCCCAGTGGTTTAGAAGGTCTGTGGCAGGAATGTTACAAATCACAATATCACAGCTGTCTATTAGATACAGATGTTGAGATGTTCAGGGGGCATTTCAATCTACCATCTGAGTATTCAGACAGAGATGGTGGTTAAAGTTTAAACTGAGCATCCTTGGTACATACATACATCGTGCTGGAAACCAGAGGAAGAAAGGAAATGAGCCAAAGAACATCGGTAGAATGAAAAGACACGAAGGTCAAGGACAAAACCTGAAAGTGTACATGCACCTCGGCACTGATCGAAACACGAACTCATGCCAGAGAGGGTGGCGGGTTCAGCATTCATTAAAGGAATGAACAATTTCCATCGCACCTCCAGAAAGCTGTTTGCCCATAACGGCATAATTACAAAGTAAAACAGTCCCCTTGGCAAAGCCAAGTGCTAAATGGAGGAGCTGGAATAAAGCCAGAAACTACTACCTTAGGAATAGAGTGGATACCGATATATCAATAGACCTTCATAACTGTTACCCTTTAAGGAAACAAAACAAAACAAATAAAAACTGACCTTTACCAAAAATGTGAAATTCTTTCCTTAGAAAAGTCAGACCTGTCAGTATAATTTGGTGGGCTAGAAAAATAGAAACGAAGACAAGTTTCAATTCTGACCGCTGGGGTATGTCTGCTGCCCTCCTCTCAAAGGGTCTTTTTTCTATAACTTTCTATGTGCCTATGAAAGCTGCAGAGGTGACCGTGTTTAGCAAGTATGGGCTCAGGTTTAGACCCCATGGGTGAAGCATTCTAATGTGAAGGTTTCTGTCTCACCGCCCCTCCCCCCTGCTCCTCTATTGTAAATCACCACATAAGAAGTATGGATATTTACAATGCTGGTTAGAAACGAAACCTAGAAATATTTCTTAAATGGGGAATGAGAGTAAGAGCAAAAATGTAATCAAAAATTTAAAAGCAGTAGGCTGTTTTCATTTATATAGACCTACACATTTAAAGATGTCTTATTTTAGTGCATAAAGTTTAACATAGACTTTTTAACCTTTTAACTACAACTTAGTTTTGCATATTCTCTATTTTCTCATCTCTTTGTTCTAATCATGTAAGTCAATTAATGAACAATTAACTAGCCCCTTGTTCCACGGTGGGATTCTAGCCCTGCACTAGACAGTGTGTCTGCCCACCCACGATGCATGGTTAAGTTCATCTAGTCGGGCTCCAGCTAGATTTCTGTGCTACTTCACTTCTTTATGATCGACTTTGGCAGGTCCCTGATTAGGCCTCTCACTTAGTCCACCTTCTCACAAGAGCCTTGCCCTGCCCTGGTTTGCCTGGCTCAGTGGATTTATGCACCGGCCTGCCTCCTGAAAGGTTGCTGATTTGATTTCCCATCAGGGTACTTGCCTGGGTTGTGGGCAGGGTCCTCAGTTGGGGGTATGTGAGAGGCAACTGATCAATGTGTCTGCCACTCCCTCTCTTTCTCCCTCGCTTCCTCGCTCTCTAAAAAGATTAATAAATAAATAAAATCTTTAAAAAAAGAGCCTTATCCTAATACAGGATATTATCCCACCTACCCCATCCACCCCTAAAAGCAGGCAAACCCCCAAATCTATGGTCTGTTCTGGTTCTACAACTAGTTCTGCTTAGCATTTAGCAGCTTCTTCAACGTAAGTTTTTCATCATCACTTCTAGCTCCAGAGAAGAGAAAGTAGCATTTGAAATAGGACTTGAAAGAAAGAAAAGTATTTGGATTCATTTCCAGCTGAGGAAAGAACATGAGAAAACTCAGGCAGATCTGCCCCGATGAGGCAGATCAGAGTTACATGAATAATTTTTAAACACTACCAACACCTGGGGGCCCACCAGTGATGGGTCTGACAAAGACACTCTAACTGGAGTTGAGAGCATGATTTTAGTTGACTATCATACAACGGTATACAACAATGGCTCCTTTTTATTGGGCGATATCTGCTTGGAAGCATGCCCTGTATACACCTGTGATAACCTCCTTTAATCCACAGGACTCAACAAAGTGAGTGCTATAATAACAGCACTCAGTGGAAGAGGACGTTAATACTTAGAGACCTGAAATTTCAATTCAACTTTTGCTCACCCCACAGCACCTGCTTGTACATGGAATCGCTTGGACAAGCCATGACTGCTCCTGGCACCATGGGAATCTAAGCCCTACTTCTCACTCGCTTCCGCAGGACAATAGGTTGTAACTTCCAAAAAAAAATCGACTTTCAAATGAACTTCTGGAACACAGCCTATTTATAGCTACATGGAATTGTCTATGTAATTTAAAATGCTCTTTCCTCATGCAAGATGACATTTCCCACGGAAACAACAAAATTGCAAGATACAGAAAATTTCAAGAGAGAACACATGTCCTTGTCGAACATAGTTCTAATTCTAACCTGTTTGGAAAGTGTTTTCTTTTTCCTTTAATTCATATTTCTCCAAATTTATTTTGACTGGTGACAATGACTGTGAAATAAACTAGCCCAAAAGATTGTTACCTGTATGAACTTATTGCTCACCTTAATTAGCATTCACACCCAAGTTTGGGGTCTGAATTTCTTTTATAATTGAATGTACTGGGGGTGATCATGGTTAATAAGATGATACAGGTTTCCCATGTACGTTTCCATAACACATCATCCGTATATCGCACACACCCCCCAAAGTCAAATCTTCTTTTGTTACCATAAATTTGACTGCCTTTTGAATTTCTAATAACCTTTTACTTTCAAAGCCTTTGCCTTTTAAATGTTTGTTTTACAAACTTTTCTCCATTTGATTAAAGCATGAGTGAGTCTCTTCCATCCAACACACACACACACACACACACACACGTCACACACACACATAGTATTTCCATTAAGCAGTCAGAGTTTACCCACCCAACACATATGAACTGAGATCCTCCTACGTGCTGCACATGCTGGGGTCGAGGGCTTGATGCAAGATGCAGGGATGTGCGCCATCCGTATGTGTCTCCATAGAATCACACGTTTGCTTTAAGTTCAGATGGTGTTCGCAACACGGTAATTGTCTCCTTAGGCACAAAACTTTCTTGGACACAGCTATACTCCTTAAAATATGACAGACTTCATGTTCTTCCTATTTTCCCGTGGGGTTTTACAGCTATTGGTTTAAACACACAACACAAAAGAGTAAGTGGTCGTGAGTGTAGAATCAAACATTGTAAACACCACTGCTTCAAAAACAATATTGCCAGGGTTGTTGTCAAAAGAATTAGTTAAGCCTAAAGCTACAACTTCCAAAGGGAAAAATACACAAATCCAATGTTGTCACTTAAATTATTATCAGTACAACATTTTGTTTTTAATTATCTCCCATTCGTATAAGAGCTTTAGTAAAACTTGAATTGTAGTTTTTTATGGGGGCGATTTCTCTAGCAATTAAGTACTAAATCAGTCCTTATTTACTAAATAAGCACTCCAAAAAAGTACTAAATTTTGAGGTGTGTACATTGATAAAATCAAAGGGATTCTGATTCTTTCATTCAAAACCCTCATAACTTTGTGAAAGTTGCCACCAGACTGAGTCCTCGCTGCAGCAATGAAAGCAGGAATCGGCCTCTATATTGTTCTATAAGTGTAACAATTACTTCCAGAATATTTCACATTGCATTTATTGATACCTGACAGAGTTTTCAGTCATTGATGACTTAAATGCAAACACAATTTTAATTTCAATTTGGAGCTCCCAGTGGCTTTTAATATTAATGTAAACTCTCTGCTTTGCTGTTTTCTGCAGAAGAACATCATCACTCAAGTAACTCAAAGCACCTAAGCTTTTGCTACGTGTGGACGTCGCGGTGACACACAGGCAGAGCTGAACTCACTGCGCATGCGCTTGCAGGGGAAGAAGAGCGAGCCCTGGATTCCAAACCGAGCAGCGCTGTGGCCAAGATGTGGGAAAATGGAATAAGACCACTGAGGGTCATGTAATGACACTGTTATCTACTAGCTCTGTGACCACAGAGCCCGTCTTCAAAATGAGCATGGTAACTAGAGAGAGAAAACTGCAGCGAGGCACTTAGGTTGGTGCCTGGCAAAAATCCATGCTCCATACCAACAACCTACCCCCAAATGAACTGACATTGTGGACAACATGCTAAGCCCCTTGTCTGCATTATCTCGTTTATTCACCAAAACACTAAAACGTAGGTCCTACGACTACCCTCATCTTCTATGTAACAGATATTACATTAGAGAGAGAGAGAGAGAGAGAGAGAGAGAGGAAGAAGGGATGGAAGGAGGATGATTAAGCTTATTAAAACGAAAGAATGAGACATCAGCCCGTGTTTAACAATTCTGGATGTTATAAAAATGCATAACTGATTAGCTGAATATTCTTGGCATCTGTGTATTCAATCATAAACACCTTTCAATTAGTCAGCGCTGAATTACGAAGCGCATTTATTATCTGGAAGTGGCATTGCTCTCCCTCCATCCACACAGAGCTGTTGTCGGAATAGAAAGGTGCGCCAGGCTTTAGAGCAACAGCATGTGTTCAGCAGTTGGCATTCACTGGTCTGTGAATGTCTCGCTGGGGGGCAGGGGCGGGGCGCCGAACCAAGGAATTATAATATTGTTAAGGATGTGGGAGAGAGTGAGCCAACCAAGCCAGGTGGGGGAAATTAAAGACATATGCTCCATCATTATGAATAATCAAGATAAGTTTTTAAAAACTTAAAAATAGTTAAAGCTTCAAAGTAAAACTTCCATTTAAATAACCATTCCCAGATTAAATACATTTGTTCTATTAACATTTCCTTGGGCAGTTTTCTTTCCTAGCATTTCTCTGACCTCCTTAAAATTTGTCTGCATTTTTTTGTTTCACAGAATTGTTCCTCGGGCAAACTTTCTGTGCTGAATCTCCGAAGTCAAATAGGGGGAAGAATGCTTCCTAGCAAAATAATTTTTCCAGCCTTATTACTTAATCTCTGCTCACACTGGATTTATTTAACATTGGAGATTGCCTTGCCTCACATACGCATTTGACTAATTTATTGGTAGAGGTGCAGGAAAGAATGTATGGGTTTGCCTAGTGTGCACGCCCTTCTATTTGTGTTCGACGGACCTTGATTATGTCCTCCTCATGCAGCTGATCTTTATACATTTTATCAAAACATGCCTGAGACCTGGAAAGTTTTAGAAAAAAAACAGTGGCCTTAGAACTGGAAACATCTGGGTTTGCATCCTGGGTTTCCCCTCATTGACTATGTGGCCTTAAACAAATCATTTAATCACTCTTAGATTTAGTTCCCTCTTCTCTAAAATAATCCATGCCGTAATTATCACATAAAATGTCCGGAAAACTCAGAGATACGTGAATTTTCTAAAAAGTAAATCTAAGGTATTATTACAATCTCTCTAATGTTTTATCTCTAAGTTTAGATCTAAAAATAAGAGATCTTTTCGAGTAATTAAATGAGATATGAGCTGAAGGGCATGCAGTTGAAGTCTTACTTTTTGAAAATGTATTCCCAGTGAATGCTTAGCCAGTGACCCTGACAACTGGGAGAGGTCTCAAAAGAGCGAATACCATCCCACTCCTACTGTATTTATTCCTTCTTCCCTTCAGTGCGTGGGACCATAATCTTAAATGGCATAATTATCTTATTTGCAAAGAACCTGTAAGCTTGCCCCAACACAGGGCACCTGAGGCTCTCAGCCCATTTCACCAGTATTTGTGGGCCATGGACCCAGGAACTCTGAACACCCTTCAACCTCCTTTCCAACTTGCAGGACCATTTCTCAGTCCGTCCCTCGCATGAAAGATCAACTAACACAATGTCTTGTCGTCAACTCTTGAAACCACAAAAGCTACCAGCTCTACCAGAATTATTCTGCCAAGGTGAGGGCCACTGTCAACAGTCTTGTCACTTGCAAATGCAGGCCTCTTGCTCCTATGTCTCCCTGGGCTTCCATTTCCTCTCATCAACCCCCACAGGCCTGCTGGTCCCCAGTGGGCTGAGCAAAAGGGTCACCCTTCAAAACCTTCCCCATTCCAGATCCTCTGCCAAGGCATGGATCAAATAGAAATGATCCAGTTTGCTTTTCTTTCAGAGGTAATTCATTTAGTTATTCATTCATCACTTTTTATCTCTCCAGTGAAAAGAATTTATTCCAATTTGAAATACTGCAGAATACTCCCCACAATTAGCTGGAATGATTCTGCATTGCTCCAAGATAACTTCTGAACTCCTTCCAGTGGCATCTAGAAAATTCATCACTTCCCCCAAAATACAAGGTCCAGAAGAAGCAACACCTGCTTTAGTGTGGTTGGTAAGGTAATAATATTAGTGTAATAATTTATAGTTTTAATTTGAACATTTCACCTAAAATGTCAGATGGTGTGCTTGAATGTGATATTATTATGTTACAGAGTTACATGCTTCGGATTTTGTAATAAAATAGGGGCATTATCTGTGCTGGACCCTGTATATTTCTAACCTTTATTTCCAATTACATTTTTTTCTAAACTCTTATGCCCTAACCATAGAAAATTACTGACTTCCTTCAAACAAAACATATATTGTCAATCTCTCTCTAACTGTATCATGATTTCCCTCTAACTACGGATGTCCTTTCTTCCCTCCTTCTTCTACTGGCATCTTACTTCATTTCTGAGACATGGTTCAAGTACTTTCTTCATCGGGGACCCCCTCCGAGACCTCCTACCCGAACCCATCCTTCTAGATTAATCCCGAGGAAGATCAATGGATGTTTAGGAAACATTTCATGGAAGAGATTTCTTCGTAAGGCTTAAAGCTAGACTAGATCATTTCAAAAGTCCTTTGTGATAGACTCAACGAATTGTTTCCAAGCTTAAAAGGAGCAAATTATAAGCATAAAACTGGCTTTTAAGCTGACCCAAAGGCACATCACAATTAGAGTCTAGTTCATTTTGAAGTGAGTATATTACCAAAATGAGTCGCTTTTCGATCCAGCACCCAACTTGTTCATTTCAGAATTTCCCAAGACAACTTGTTCTAAAAAGTTATCTAGGTTTCTCTCTTTTTGTTTCTTAACATGCATTCCATTTTAGCAGCAAAATGTATTATTCCTAACTTTAAATGTCTAGGCCTGGGGAGCTTGATAATCATGGTTCCATTTTGTCTTGTGTAAACTGGAACGTTGTTCATTTGTTCCTGGAACCCCAAGTCAGTAAGAAAGGTGTGATGAGCTGTCACAATCTCTTATCCTGAAGGGGACTGTTAATGCATGAACGGTCACATCCCCTTTCCCACCTCCACTTTTGAGTTCTTCATTATATCTTTGCTTGTGCTGGTTAGGGTTATGGTGTAGGTATCAAATGGCACGGTCAAAAAATTAGATTGCTCGCATTCAGAAAGGCAAAGTCCATTCTCAGGAGAAAAGAATAGATTTGGGGAAAAATAAAAAGGGAAAGGAAATAGATAAGAAGGAGGAGGATGGGGAGGAGAAGGAGAAGACAGAAGAGGAGGAGGAAGAGAGTAAAAAGTAGACCAAGAAAAAATATACTTAGGGGAAAAAAAGGAGAAAGAAATAAAAAATAGAAGAAGAAGACCAACAGTGGTCTGCACTTTCAGAGACAGCTGTTGGAGACAGAGAGCCAAGGGAAGAGGAAGAGGGGGAGGGGCGAATAAACCAAGAGTGGGGGGGGGCAGGGGAAGCGAAGACTGGGGGCAGGCCCCTTACTGTGGGGACCGATGGCTGGAGATGGTTGGGAATGGCTACATTTTGGGGTACTTCGCAGTGTTTTATGTGATGATCGCTCTTGGCATTTTCCAAGAATACATACAAAAATAACTAAAGTTGGTTTTCAGTTTTTGGGTTGAGTTTCTCATGCATGGGACAACCTGTGTGACAACATCCTGTTGAAATAGCCACGTGGTAGTTCAGCTTCATTCAGGTTACCTGCTGTGGTACTTATCGTTCTTATAATTGTCTCTTCGGTGGCCTGTCTTTCTTACTAGACTATTACCCTATGAGGATAGAGACGGTGACTTAATCATTATGTACCCCATCACCTGAGACAACATCCGGAAGTATGAGGTGTTCAACGAAGATCCCCTGAATAAATGAACATGATGCTAGAGGCCTTGTACTGAGAAAGCATAGACCTAACAAAAGTTTTTCAAAGTTTGAAATCTGTTATGTGACATTATCTCCCAGAGAAGTAGGAACAACACTGTCTGCATTATTCTCCAGCACCGACTTTCCTTTTCGGCATGGACAAATGACACACCGGGGCACCCACATCCAGGGCCTTGAGAAAGAGAACGAGCATCAAACACAAAGCATTCCGCTGACTGCGGAGGAGAAAAGAATCCAAGTAGGCAATAGAGATCATAAATGCGTCAATGGCTATAATTCACTGTACCTATGAGGTAATCCACTATAGTTGCGAACTGTATTTTCCCCAAAAGGAAGATATTCAAATTAGATGCTTACATTCTTATAAATATTCTAATTGACTATGAATGAGGCAGTAGGAGATTCCATACATTTCTAACTCCAAAGTTGGTAAGTCAAGTTCTACTCCACAATAAATTCTACTTTATTTGCTTTTGTTGAGGATTCAAATAAGATGATGTATTCACTCATTAACCACATAGTTAAGCGTTATTAGTGTCAGACACTGCGCGATGTGACAGAGACTGAACAAAGAACAGACATAATCCATATCCTCCAGGAACCTAGGAACAATGAAATGCAACCCAATGAGAATACACGGAGGCGTGTACGGGGTAAAGGGGTGGAGAGCTCAGTCTGCGTGGAGGGAAGGGCCCACAGACAACAGTGAATACGAAGCTGTATCATGGGCCAATTCTCTGTGCACACGAAAACAACCAAACAAATAAACGAACGACTCAGTAGAAAAACAAGGAACTCAGGGCCAGCTGGGTGCATTTAGTGAAAGGAAACTCTGCTAGGATTGCTGAACCGTAAGGAGTAAAGAGGAAGACTTCAGGCTAGAAGGAAAGCCGGGGTCCTCACGTGCCTTGCTATGAAGCACAGGCTTCATTCTGGGGGAAAGATTTGCATCCTTGTCATTGTGCTGTGAGGGCTAATTGGAGGCCGGTGAGACTGCAGGCAAGAAACAGTGGCAGACTCTTGGAATTGTCCTGATGGGAAGTGACAGGGATCTGAAATTAGCAAGCAGTGGTGAGGCAAGAAATGGATGGGGGGCAGGAAGCATCTGCAGGAATTCGCGAGACTTGGTAACTGACTGGATACGGGGAGGGAAGAACGAATATAAAAAAACGACTGAACAGCGGGGCCACCTCCCGGATTTGGGAACCCTGAGAAGCACAGGAAGCTCATGGGTCCAGAGTGCGGCCTGTTGAGTTGGAGCATATTTGGAACATCCAGGTGGCGATGTCTGGAGACCTGAGTTTGGTGCTCAGGGTAAACCTTCAGCTAAAAAAAGAGGCCTCAGACTTTTTCAGCCGCACATGGCCATCGAAGCCTTAAAAGAAGGTGGGAAGCTGTTACGTCCTCTTTGACTATTGTCTAAATCTATATACTCACATATGAAAGCCCGTTGAAAAGAGGGGTTAACGAACTTCTGTTTCCTGCTGCAAACCATCTGGGAAGCAGGAAGTATTCTTTCCAGGCCCCAGAAGCTCAGTGCGGCAGGATGTTCAGCCTTGCAGATGAACCCAGGGACGGTACAGCTCAGAACTTTGGGGAGACAGCAGGCCTGAAAGGCACCCCAGGTTACTGACACCTCAATGCATGGACTGGCAATGACTGAGGCAAGACATATCCTTGTGTGCACGACTATTTACATAAATCTTTTAGCAAACGAAAATTCCATGGCAACTTGCTGATGTATTGTTTTGTGGGCTTTATTTTTCCCATTCAAATGCAAGAAATTGAGAAACTATACATTTTATAACATTTAAATATGAGTGAAATAAAGAGTTTTTCCCTTCCTTCCTTCCTTCCTTCCTTCCCTCCTTCCTTCCTTCCTATTCCTGCCAAGAATGCAGGAACACATCCTTGTCTTACATCTGGTCCAAAGGACACATCTGTCTGACTCAGGCCGAGGGTCATTCTGCATAACGAAAGGCCTCTTTACAGCAGTCACGAGAACGGGGGCAGGAAATGTGAGGAGTGACGTCAGGCCGAAGGAGGCCCATGGCACCTAACCACTGAAAGCCACGTGTGCTCTGGATGGGATCCTGACCCAGGAAGGAAAGAAGACACGGACGTGATGTTTGGTGAAATTCAGTTGAGATTTATGAATTGCATGAGAGTGTCATATTAATGTTGAACTCCTAATCAGAAAGATTTTATGGTGATAGTATAGGAAAGTGTTTATGTTTGGGCGCAATCCATCTTGAAATCTCAATATAAACTCCATGCTAAAGAAAAGCCTCACAAGAAAGCATGCAAATAACCAGAATAAACCATGCAAATAATAAACCATGCAAATAATCCCTTCCTGGTGCCCACTCCAAGCATGAATCTGTCAGGGCCCAGGAGGAAACAGAAGCACACTTGTGTTAGGGATTGAGCATAGGGTGATAAAGTGACCAGTTTAAAAGACGTGGGGATGGTGTGGAGAAACCACAAGCGACCGTGCGATGCCCTCAGACTGGGACTAGCAGCATCCTTTGCGGAAAGGTTCCTCAGTGATGGGGCGGCATGCGGGGAGTTCCTATAGTCTTCCTTAGATCATTTGACGCCAGTGATTTCGATCACATTCCGCTTCCCTGTGCTTCTACATTCTTCACCCAGCCTTCACTCAAACCGCGGCGATGATGGGAGGCTCTACGGAGAACCCGAACCCTCACTTTATTGTGATTGACCAAGGGACCAGGTATTACGACATTTCACTTCTTTCCTTTTCCTTGAGATTCATAGGCTCTTTTTAACTCACAGCTCACCCTGCCAAAGACCGAACTGGCCCCTAGCATTGTTTCTGGCACTAAACAACTCAGCTGACAAAGGATGATTTGAGTGGCTATGCAGAATCTTAAGAGACTCCAAGTGTTGGCACCATTAGCTTGTAATGCAGAAGCCAACATCTGTTTCAATAATCTGCATAAAATTGTTGCTGAACTTTTCTGGAAGTTCTTAACGAGGGTGCATCTAACTCCATCCAGTGTCACTGCTACAGCAATCAACACAAACACTACGGACTTCTACCTTTGGATTCACGGGTAGCGATTTAAGTAACGTCTCTTTAGGAACATAATGGATTTTGAATAGACTGACTTTTGGTACCAACCCAAATGTTACATACGGCTATTACAAGGGTTGTTGCTAACACATCAGCTTTTTATTTGCCTCACTTACTGCTCTTTGGTATGTGTTCAGCAGTTGCCTCCAATTTTGCCTAATGTCAAAATTCAAAAGTGGAGGACATGGCAAAGATATTGTAAATACAATCAAGTTGCCTTCTTCCCCTCGTTTTCAACACTTTGTTCCCAAACCCAAGTACTTGAATCGGCGCAAGTTTCCAGGCAGGACTTTGGCGCCCACTATAATATAAATACTTGTCTTGATTTAGACAAATCACCAAGGCATTTTGTTTCACTGCATCAATACTGCCTCATTTTGATTTATGGGCACACCACGTGTGTGTCGGCATGTGTACGTGTGTGTGTGATATGGTAGGGGGAGGAAAAGAAAGGGGGGGAGGTAGGGAAGACAGAGATAATGTTTCGATGTAGATCTACCCTAAACACCTACGTGTAAACATACCTGGGAAGAATACGGTGCTCATCAAAAAAATTAAGAGCAGCCAGACTACACTCCTGGCTCCACAGGCCATTCCCACGCCATTCCCATGCCATTCAGGTGGCTGCTGTGGCAAATGACCACAAACTTCGTGGCTTGAAGTCACAGTAATCTACTCTCTCACAGATCTGACCCTGAGAGTCCAAACTCAGTTTCACTGGGCCCAAATCAGGGTGTCAGCAAAGACCATTTTTTTTTCTTTTTTCTTTTTCGTTTTTTCTTTTCCAAATAAGCTGAGCCTACATGTTCCAGGGACTGGGACATGAGTGTGTTTCGGGGTCTGTGTTTTAGTTCACCACACCCACCAACACACAGTCCAACCACTCCCCCTCCACTACTACCAGATGTGAAAACTTGTGAAAGCTTTTTGGACACGAAGAACTAGATCAGTCTGGGTAAAAGATGGAGCCTGAGATGATGAGACAGGTCTGTATTAATTATCTGTGGTAAGTGAGTCCTGTATGGAAATTCAGTCTTTTCTTCTCCCTCCAGTGTGAGCCCCTAGAACGTGGAGCCTGATTGTCTCGGGACCCTCCCCGCTCGGCTCGGTGCCCCGACATCGCAACGTGAGTCGCATGTGAGTAGGTGTCCGAGCAATACGCAAGCAAACGTGTGAAAGGGTCCCTCACTCTGTGCGAATTGCCTTCGGCAGCCCAGGCTCCCTCTCCACGGAGCCGGTGATGGAGGCGGGGCGGCTGGGCACTTAGCCCATCTTTGGTCCCAGGCCTCAGCTCCGCAGGGCCCGTGCTGCTCCATTTCCCTGCGCAATGTTCTCTGGCCCTTTCTCTTTCTGTCTCTTCCTCAGTCTCACAACCACAGCAGCCGGACTGGCTCTTTTCCCAGCGCTGCTGGCTCCAGCAAGACTTCTCGGGAGCAGAGACCTAGGGTGTGGTGATTCTTCAACAGGGGACTTTGCTGTCAGCCAAAGACACACTGTCAAACCTGTGCTCTGCCTTCAGCTGTGTCCTGGTTCCTTTCTGTTACGTCGTTTTTTAAAACTGGGAGAAACTCCTTTTTTCTTCTGTAAATCAGCAAGTCACACTGAGTCTGTTTCATCAAGGAAGTTCTTTTGCAAAGCTTTTGCTCTGCTTTGAATGCTACAGTAAGTGAATTCCTCTGAAAGCTGCCACCATTGCACCCACTCACTGTGACCCCCCACTCACCTTCGCACTCAGCCTCGTCATTGCTTCTTATACCTTGTTGTTTATTCTTTAACTCTAAGGGCTTCTCCAGACTTTGCTTCCTGATTCCTCATCTCTGTATGCCTCCCAAAGAAGAACACAGTCAGCTACGGGGGCTCAGGGTGCGATATAACCAAGGTTGAATCATGTCACCTTCGAGTCCCACGTTTGCTCAGAAAGAAAGTTCTTCTCTGGCTGCCTTCCCAGAGATCTGTTGCTCCTAAAGTGTTTATGGATTTGCTGTAGGATTTTGGGTGCCAGCTGAGCAGCTGCCATCATTTTATTTAGGGTTAGATGTCAACCCATGAAATTGTTCCAAATAACTGACGTGTCTCCTTCTACAATGGCCAGAAACAGAGGGGGAACACTTTCTGGTAGATGCAGAAATCACCTCAATTCTCACTGCAAATATACAGGCGAGAACAGATCATCTCTCAAAGATCTGTTCCATCCATGTAAAAGATAACAAGGCCAGCATTCTTCATGAAAACTATGGAGGACTATTTCACAGGGAAAACGTAGTAGAAGAAGGAACACGTAAACGAAGAAAGGAAAGTGAGGCCAAAGGGAGGACTCACTCACTATAGGGGCAATTGACTTCCTCAAGGTTGCAGAACTAGTGGAGTGGTAAAGGCACAACTGGAATTCTGATCTCCACCCGTCTGGTCCAGAGTTATTTCCTCTACCCAGAGTTTCCCATTCAGCATGTCAGGAGTGGGCTATGGGTACGGAAACACTGATTTCTTTTGCACAGCCAGACAGAGCCTGGAATGGGAGGAATCGTAGCCAGTTGCTGCTGATCCAAGAATAGCCCCATCCCATTTACAGCAGTGTGCTAAGTATGCATTTCTTTGTGTCTGTATGTGTGTGTGTATGTGTGTGCGTGTATCCAGAATCTCTTTGGGCAAGCTGGGCAGAGAGATGCTCTGGTCATCAGTTTCTTTTTGTTGTCCTCTCTTCTGATTTTGGTGGCCATCATGTAGCCAATGGCAGTTTTAAAACATGAATCTAAAATTCTTTGATATTCTTGCCATCAAGAAGTGGGGTGCATGCCACCTTTTCCTGAATCTTGGTGGACTTAAAACTGTCTTGACTGATTGATTACAGTGGAAGTGATGCTACGGGATTTCTGTGCAGCCTCCACTAGTTCCTTTTAGGCACTTTCTTGTGGAGCCTGGAGCCACCACATAAAAAAAACCCAACTGCCCTAAAAACGCCACAATGTGAGGAGGTCCAGGCTACATCGAGAGCCCAAATACATGTGCTATAGTCAGCCAGAGGCAGGTGAGATCCAGTCAGCAGCCAGCATCGACTGCCAGACATGTGAGTGAAGATGGGTCGAACCAAGGGAAACCCTAGACATTGTGTAGCAGAAACAACCCATTCCTGACCTAGACCTTTGTAACCTCCAAAGAATAGCATGTAAGGCTTCATCCTGCTCCCCTGTAGAAGGTCAATGCTGATTCCTCCTCTGCTGATGGCAGCTCCAACTTATATGTCTTGTTACTTTTCCCTCATGTCCAATGTTCCTTTGTTCCTCTGTAGATGTGATACTAATTTCAAATGGTCAAACATTAATACTGAAGACTTGTAAATGAGTACTTTTAATAAGCATTAATTAGTCATCTCTCATCCCGTATCTCTGGTTTATTTATCATTAAAATTCATTTTCAGGTGGAGAAATAACATGGCAAATAACTGATACAGATGGAGTAGCAAGAATCCGGTGGCTAACACCCAGCTTGGTGCTCCTTGCCCAGAGATGGCTTAGTGACTATAAACGCAGGACAAAGAGGATGGGTCCAATTCATGACCTCCATTCCTCATCACCCCTTTTACTACTTCCTTGTTCAGTGCTCTTCCCAGAGGAAATAATCTCTTTACTAAAAATATAACCCCATAAATCCAAGATGTCAGAGGAGTAAGTGGAAGCTACACTAACCTCCTCCCAGGACCAATCTACAATTACATCTAAATTGTAGAGAAATCATCCTGAATAACCAACTGAGCACCAGCTGGAGAGAAGCCATATAATGATATACAGACAGAAGAAAACATTTCAGCACAATGTTACTGGTATGGAGTGCAGAGGAGACTCAAGAGGTGTGGTTGGGCTCCCACAGGTGGCAGCTGAAGTGCCAGATGGATATTTCAGTGGCCAGGGGTTTCCCCCTGAGACGTGTGAGGTCTAAACCCCAAGTTGGGCTTCCCAGCCTACAGCACCAGAGCCAGAAAGGAACCCAGATAACATTCGGCTGTGGAAAGCAGTGGGGTTTCTGCTGGCCAGGGAGAGATAGCTGAAGACTCAGAGAGCCTCTTAAAGGGCCAATGCACAAAAATTTGTTTCCAGCCACTTACCTACCCTGGGCTCTAGCAGAGGGAGGGTGGAGTGGACTAGAGATGCTTGAGGACAGTCTGGGGTGGGTGGTTCTGAAGAGCCACCACGGTCCCTGTGCTGAGTCATGCGCCACACTGCAGAAGCGGTCTTTCTTCCACAGGGAACTCCACTCCAAGTGGCAACAGCCTGAGGGCAAGCAAGAGCTCCGCCCACAGGATTTACTCCGCCCTGCCCTGTGGAGATTAAGCCTGGCTGATTATCATGGCTTGATTAAATTAAAAGCCAATTGATATAATAGTTGATTAGTTCAATCAACTGATTAGTTTAACAGCTAAGAAAGGAAAATACAAAGAAGCAGCAAAAATGGGAAGACAAAGAAACAGACCCCAAATGAAAGAACAAGAGAATTTTCCAGAAGAACTAGGTAAAATGGAAGCAAGCAATTTATCAAATAGAGAGTTTAGAGTAATGATTATAAGGGTAGTCAACGGCATGATAAAAACATAGAAACTGTAAAAAAAAAAAGGCCCAGTCAGAAATAAAGAATGCACTTTCTGCAATAAATAATATACTGGAAGGAATAAACAGTAAGTTAGATGAATCAGAGGATCAAATCAGTGATCTGAAAGGCAAGGTAGAAAAAAACCACCCAGGCCAAGCAACCAAAAGAAAAATGAATTAAAAAAAAAAAAAAAAAACAAAAAACAAGGTGAGCTTAAGAAATATTTTGGACGTTGCATTCACCGACGCGAGAAACAGATGCTCGGAAACTTTCAGGATTCAAAGATGTTACTTTATTGGCCAAAAGTTTTAACCTGCGCAGGGGCGGACTCCCAGAGTGTCCGGAGACACAATGCTCAGAAGAGCTGCAGACGAGAGCCGCGTGCGGTGCTTACAAACAAGTCCTTTTATATGCATAAGCAAGCATGCATTTCACAGAAGCAGATGTGGCTGTTAGCTATTGGCAGTTAAGGGGATGTGGTGGTTGACTATTGGCTACTATGGGGAAGTCAGTAAACTCTTTGCTCTGAGGCGGATGCAACTTGTTATCCCTTAGTTTCAGGAAGTGATCTCCTTAAATGGTAGTCTACCCTATTCCTTTGTTCCTGGACAGCCAGACCGCATGGAGCTGTCCCTTTATTCTTTCTCTAAGTTCCGTTCCCAACATTGGACAACATGAAGCATAATACCATCTGCATCATAGACATACCAGAAGGAGAAAAGAGGAAGGAAGGGATCGAGAACCTATTTGAAGAAATAATGACCAAAAAATTCCCTAATCTGGTAAAGAAAAAAGACACATAAATCCAGGAAGCTCAGAGAGTACCAAACAAGTGGGACCCAAAGAGGCCTACATGGAAACACATCAGAATTAAAATGACAAGCTTTAAAGAAAAGGAGAGAATCCTAAAGCTAAAAGAGAAGAGCAGGTAGTTACCTACAAGGGAGCATCAATTACACTGTCACGTGATTACTCATCAGAAACATTTCAGGCCAGAAGGGAATGGTGTGAAATATTCAAGGTGATGAAAAACAAGGACCTACAACCAAGGCTCCTTTAACCAGCAAGGCTAATCATTTAAAATCGAAGGAGAAATAAGGAGTTTCCCAGGCAAGAAAAACCTAGAAGAGTTTGTTAACACCAAACCAGCACTGCAACAAATGTTAAAGGGCTTGCTTTAAGAAGAAGCAGAAAAAGGATAAAAGGAAATGACAAAAGTCTAACAATAAAATGGCACTACATGCATGTCTATCAATGATCACCTTAAATGTAAATGGCTTAAATGCTCTAACCAAAAGGTATAGGGTACCGGAATGGATGAAAAAACAAGACCTATAGCTGCCTCCAAGAGACCCATCTCAGATCGAAAGATACACATAGAAAAGAGTAAAGGGATGGAAAAATATATTTCATGCAAATGGAACATCACAGAAATAGGTACATCTTAATAGCGATGGGAATGTAAAGTTCAGTGTAGGAAATGGAGTAGCCAAAGAACCTACACATGACCCATGGACATGAACAATGGTGTGAGGACTGCCTGAGGGAGTGAAGGGTGTTGGGTGGAGGGGAACAAAGGGGAAAAACTGGGACAACTGTAATAGCATAATCAATAAAATATAATTTTAAAAAATTATTTACATTTTCAGGACTTCAGGTCAAGATGGAGGCATCAGGAAACATGGCTTGCCTCCTTGTACAACCACAGCAAAAATTACAACTAGACTACAAAGCAAATAACACCCACAAATGTTAGAAAATTGAGCTGTATGGAAGTCTGACAACCAAGGAATTAAGAAGCCACATTCATCCAGACGAGTAGGAGCAGTGGGGACACGGAGCCCAGCAGAGTAACATGGAGACACGGAATGGGAGATCCCATATGTACATGTGGTGGATAAAAATCAGGGGGGATACCTTGGGAGTGAGGGGTCCTAGCACCACACCAGACCATTCAGCCCAGGGTTCCAGTGCCAGGAAGATAAGTCCCCAAAATTTTTGGCGATAAAAACCAGTGGGGGTTGGGGCAGGGGAAGAAACTGCAGGATTCTCTTGAGTCTCCTCTTAAGGGTCCCATAACAGACTTAGGACTTATGCAGACTCACTCCTTCCGGAATTCACACCAGGGCAACAGCTGGAAGGGCACAGGTGGCATATGGGGAGAAATTGAAGAGTCTGGCAACAGAGCAAGTGCCAGGGATAGCTTCCTCCCAGACAAAACTCCAGAGGCCAGGCAGCAGCATTGTCCCCTTTCTGAGCCCTCCCCCATACAGAGGCACACAGCGGTGACACCATGTCGGAGACTGCATCAACTTGGTTCACACGGGTTGCCCTGCTCTGGCAATTACCTAAGGGCCTGCACCTTCCAACTTACCAGTATGTTTTTCTACAATAGGCCATGATCCCAAGACAGGGAGTCAAAGCAGCTCTACCTTATACAGAGAAACAAACACAGGGAGACTGCCAAGATAAGGAGATAAAGAAACATGGCCCAAATGAAAGAACAGAACAAAACTTCAGAAAAAGGACTAAACAAAATGGAGATAAACAATCTATCAGATGCCAAATTCAAAACGCTAGTTAGTAGGATGCTCCAGGAACTCGTTGATACTTCAGCAGCAATAAAAAAAGACCCAGACAGAAATGAAGGTTATACTAAGTGAAAGAAAGAAAAATTTACAGGGAACCAACAGTGGAGTGGATGAAGCTGAGAATCAAATCAATGATTTGGAACACAAGGAAAAAAAAACATTCAATCTGAACAGCAGGAAGAAAAAAAGAATAAAAGACAATGAGAATAGGGTAAGGAGCCTCTGGGACAACTTCAAAAGTACCAACATTCAAATCATAGGGGTGCTGGAAGGAGAAGAGAAAGAACAAGAAGCTGAAAACTTATTTGAAAAAATGATGAAAGGAAACTTCCCTAATTTGGTGAAGAAAATAAACATACAAGTCCAGTAAGCACAGAGAGTCCCAAAGACACATCATGATTGAAAGGCCACCAAGACACATCATGATTGAAAGGCCAAAGGTTAAAGATAAAGAGAGAATCTTAAAAGCAGCAGGAGAAAAGAAGATAGATACCTACAAAGGAGTTCCCATAAGATTGTCAGCCCAGCCAATTTCTCAAAAGATACTTTGTGTGTTTGTTTTGTTGATTAGGTTCCACTTATAAGTGAGCAAAGTATCTTTTGAGAAATCAACTGATAATCTTATTGGGACTCCTAAGTAGGTAACTATCTTCTTTTCTCTTGCTGCCTTTAAGATTCTCTCTGAACCTAATCAACAAAACAAACAAGCAAGCAAAATATAACCAGAGACATTGAAATTAAGAACAAACTGATAATAACCAGAGGGGAGGTGGGATGGGGATAATGGGGCGGGGGGGGGGGAGGAGAAGGGTTGTCAAGGAACATGGATAAAGGACACATGGACGAAACCAAAGTGGGGTAGAATCCAGGGCTGGAAGTGGGGATGGCTTGGGCCGGGGTGGTGAGGGTAAAATGGAGACAACTGAACACATTTGGAAGGTTATCAGCTGGGAGGGGGAGTGGGGAGAAAAGAGAAAAAAAGTTCAGGAATTAAGAAGTACAAATTGGTAGGTACAAAATAGATAGGGGAGATATTAAGAACAGTATAGGAAAGGGAGAAGCCAAAGAACTTACATGCATAACCCATGGACATGAACTAAGGGAAGAGATTGCCAGGGGGATTTGGGGGTGCTGGGTAGAGGGGGGCAAAGGGGGAAAAATTGGAACAACTGTAATAGCATAATCAATAAAGTATATTTTAAAAACCTGTTTACATTTTCTGGTAACATGATAATTTAACTAAAGAAATTGGGGGGGCATTGTTCTTTCAAATGACATTTAAAACTCTAGGCTTCAAAGTATGTAACAAATTGTGCTTTACTAGAGGATAATTGTACAGATATTTTTACTACTTGTAGAGCTTTCCAAATACTTAGATCATTTATATTTCCGATTATGAATCCTACCCAGGTGGTGAGATATGGAAATACTGCAAATATATTGAAAGTCAGGATTTACTCATCTGTGTACGTGTGAACCAGTCCAACATTAAATATACTTACACCCACATTAGCTAACCTTATGTAATTATCATGCTTCAGTTCTTTACAATTGAACATTTTGTGACTCTTTTTCTCTCTGTCAATAATGTGAACTTAATATTATGGAAATTTCATGTTTCTGTATTTCTCTTAGTGTATAATGCTGTTCTTATTCAACCACCCCCTAAATACCCAAAAAAGAATATGTAAGTCATATAGAAAATAATGTTCTGGGAAAGTAATTATAAAATAAAAATGTAAAAATAAGTAACTATGGTATAATCTCAAAAATGTGAAGAGGTAACAAAAATGCACAGATATAAGGTGATAAACCAAAATGTTAGCAACATACTACCTTCCCCTCTACTGTGTTTTTTAAATTTTCTATAATAATTATGTATTTTACATCAGTGACAAAAACAATTTGTTCTCTAGATTTAAATGCAACTAAAAACCAAACAATGTGAAAATCTGACTTTCTCAACTAAATCGAAAGCTTATCATCCATTCTCTACCCAAATGGATAAAATTCATTACTACACAGGATATGGTTCGATATAAGCAAATTAATTCACAAACCTGACTGGATGCTTCCACAGAAAGGGGTTGTAAATATTTTATATCCGTATGTCCCCTGGGTAGTCCATAAGTCACCGAACAGTCTCATTGAGCTTCCAGGGAACATGAGTGTGGAATGCGCTTTAACGCGAACGTTAGCACCTGGCACTAAGAAATTTACTCCCCACGTGCTTTGCATTTCCTTCCTGACTTCCTCTACATCTATTCAAATTACGAAGCCAGTTTCTGGATCTTACTCATCATGACTCCAGCTGGAGATCATTTGCAAACTAATATGCAACTGACATGAATATTAAATTTATAAATTCTTAAAAAAGAGAAATATTATGACACCTTGTATAGGACTTTGCCTATCAAAGATTACAGGTAACTTGGTTTCCCGAATTGCTGTTTCCCATTCATCTTTGCCAGCTGATCGGTGTTTCAGCCATAGCAACGGTTTATTATAAAGAAATCCTGTCAGCGTTAAAGAGATTTTCCATTGTAACTAAACTGAACCCTGTGAGATAAACTAAAACTGACTAGTTCCTGACCTGCAGGTCTTAGGACATTTAAAAAGTTTATTTACTGAAATGTATGCTAATCTACAAATAACACCCTTTCATGAGATAATGACCAATTGAAAAATGAACACCTGTTTGTTCAAGTAAGTAGTACACGTTGCAGAAATAAATGTGATATGCGCACCTCGAAAATTCTGTGCAAGCAGAAAATGAGCAAGATACAATAACGTGTAATAGTTATTAGTTTGCAGACATGCATTGGCACGATATTACCATATTTTAGTATTCTGCCATTACTACATAGGCTGTGGTATCTTGGCATTTACCATATCTTGCCATGTATAATGTGCACGCATGCCTTCGTGTGCATTATATATGGGGTTATCATACCCATGGTATGCGATCATTGTGTTCAAGTATGAGTACCTCCCTATTTTTCCTTCAAAAATTGAGGCTAAAACGTATGCGTTATACTCAGCAGAATATGGTAATCAACACTGAAAATATGAACTAAGCAACAAATTATGTAGGGCTTTTTACAAAGACTACAAGTTGGGCATCCACCGACTTCCAGTTTAAGAACAAATGAAATGCCTAAATACCTAGCGTGATCCTTTGTCTCTGTCCCTCATCGTTTCCTTGCGTCTACGCTCCTCCATTGAATTAATACATGTCCTCATGCACCGGCTCTCCGCACTACGTCCATTGTTTCTGGGCAGGGGTACATCTCCCCTCCTCTTACTGGTGGTGATTGCGGTGACAAAATCCATGAAGACGAAGTGCATGCCGACAACTTTCGTTATGGAAACGTCATTGCCTGTTCAGTTCGCTCGTTCTCTCTTTAGGGTGTTTATCACCTTCGGGCGGGCACTCTAAGGTGGCCCCCAGCGACCCGCATCTCCTCCTATCCGCCCTTCTCCTCCGCTCGGTGGGGGCTGGGCGTGGGGACCGGGCTTTGCACCCGCAGTCTCCGGAGGCTCTCCGCGGCAGGGTGCCCTGCTCTAAGCTGCTCGCCTGCAGTAGTCCGCGTGGGGAGGGGCTGAACGCTGCCTTCCACCTACAGCCGGTGAGGAACCAAGGCCCGAGCGCAACAACCTGCCGCCAACGGCACACACTGGAAGCCGACGCCTCCCTGGCCGGGCCTTCCTATGAGACCCCCACCCCTGCCCCATACCCCGCAGCTCTGCGAGAGACTGAGTAGCAGGAGACCCGGTTAGACCATGCCCGGGCTCCTGACACAGAAACCGAAATAGTGAGCGTGTCGTTTAAAATAAAACTAAGTCTGCAGTTAGGTTATGCAGGATAGATAAGGGATGCAACGTTTCTGCTTGTTTTGTTTTTCAGCTGGAACTTCTTTTCCCTTTCACCTTTCGCCCATTCATCCTTGAAACAGCGTTTCAAGTTCTTAATTTTATTTATACTTTTTTTCTAGTTCTCAAATTTATATGTGGTATCTTTGAAAATCTGCAGGTAACTTTTAGTTTCCAATGCTATCATGAAATTTTCAACGTGCTATCTCCTTGAACAATGGAAACATTAAAGTCGTCTCACAATCCAGACATTCCGTGCCCCTCGGGGTGCTTCTATTGTCTCTCATTTCTGCCTGTACGCAGTTACTATATGGGGATGTTGTATCAGAAAAACTGTTTGGCCCTGGCTGGTGTGGCTCAGTGGATTGAGCACTGGCCTGTGAACTAAGGTCGCCGGTTCAATTCCCAGTCCGGGCACATACCTGGGTTCCAGGCCAGGACCCAGGTGCCTGGGCATGCAACAGGCAGCCAACTGATGTTTCTCTCACATCAGTGTTTCTCTCCCCCTTTCTCTGAAAATAAATAAAATCTTCAAAAAAAAAAAAAAAAAAAGAGAAAGAAAAAAGAAAAGCTAGAAATAATTGAGGTCGAGAAAGATATTTTCTCCAGATTTGCATCTTTCAGGTTCCTAGTGCATTAGTTAATCCATGTTTAACATTTCAGATTTTTCTGATCTATCAAGGCAACCCCATTCTAAGCTCCCTTCTATGTGAGCGGTTTACTTCTGGTTCATTCTTACCCCAAGGACGTGGTCCTTCCCCTTCGGGGTCTCAAACTCCGTGATTCTGCCCAGGCCCCCCAGCCTGGGGGGCGGGGGAGTCTCCTATTCTAACTTCCGTTCTCCTCCTCTCACAAAGCTGTTAAATGTGGCTCCTCCTGTCAGATCCTCTACTTAGTGAACAAATCCCCCCCCTCCCCAGAGCAAAAGTGGGCCCCAAAAGGCTCCCCTTTCTGGATTAGTGTGTTCTTCCAGGTGTCAGTCTGCCCATCAGTCTACCTTATGTTAGCTCTCTACCACCTTCAAGTTCATGTGTCCAAATAAGCTAGTTAGCCGTTTAGGGAAGCAAAAATCAAAAGATGTTTTTGTTTGTTTTTAACGCGTTGCCTTGCAGCTTCTGGCATCTGGTTTTGAACCTCCACTTGGGCCCTTCTGTAGTCTGACCGGGCCTCAGCCCTGTCAGAGCATCTTAACCCTTCCTCCACAGCTGGGGAGGGCGGTGCTGGAGACAACCGCGCTGAGGATCGAAAGGGAAACTAAGTAGCTAGTCCAGTGTCCAAATGGTCTCCGGTTGCCAATCCTGGTTCTGTAAAAATGGACAAGATTTCTCCCAACCTCATAATCGAACTCTCAGAACAAAAGTCAGCGCTCACTCTGCCCTTCAGGCCGCACAACAGGACGAGGAGTCCGTGTGCTTTGCCAGATAACCTCACGTATCACCCTCTCACTCAAACACACGTGTCACTTCATTTAACTATCCCCGATAAAATTGAATTCTTCTGAACTTCTCATTACTGTAATGCTTGACATTGGAAAATTGAGATTTCTAAAGCCTAAAAAGTAGTTGTAAAGATTGGAGCCCTGGCTGGTGTAGCTCAGTGGATTGAGCACAGGCCTGTGAAGCAAAGGGTCACCGGTTCAATTCCCAGTCAGGGCACATGCCTGGGTTGCAGGCCAGGTCCCCCGTTGGGAACACATGAGAGGCAACCACACACTGATGTTTTCCTACCTCTTTCTCCCCTTCCTCTCTCTCTAAAAATACATAAATAAAATCTTTAAAAAAAAAGATTGGGTTTTATCTCCGGTAAAACAAGTTCTTAATAGCTATCTGGATCTCAGGGGTCATAAACCCTATGCCTCAGAAACAAAACATTCATCAGAAATTAGTGAGGTGTGCCTGCTGACGTTCACCAAAGAGAACTAAGAAGTGGGAGGACCGTGACAAGCTGCAGGGAGCATGTCCCCTCTACAGCAGTGGTCCCCACCCTTTCTGGCACCAGGGACCAGTTTCATGGAAGAGTTTTCCACGGACTGGGGTGCAGGGTGGGGGTGGGAGGGGAAGGTTTCAGGATGATTCAAGGGCACTCCATCCAAGCTCCCCTCCTGCTGCGCGGCCCACTTCCTGACAGGCCCAGACCAGTACCCACCACGGGGAGGTTGGGGACCCCTGCAAAGGGATCCAGTACTATTTCCGGCTCCTGTCTATTCTTAACATGCAAGAATGTAAACCTGGAGTCACCAGATCTTACAATTTTTCAGAAGAATCTGAAGTGTGGAAGTTTTATAACCCCTCTCTGTTTTAATGTTAGTTAAAACAAAATCTCACACTGTGCGAGGCCAAGAGGAAAGGCTGAGACAGCGCCACCGCTCAACCGGGTCACCGCCAGCTGCATCCGGAGCTCGGCTCTCCGGGATGGGGGAGATCGGGACTTCCGGAGACCCTGCTACAGCGCTTGCTGCACGCCTTTGGTTTACGAATAAAAGTCAGGAGAAACCTTTCCAAGTGCTACCGTCATGCAAGCCCTCAACTTCCTAAGATCAGGTCAGTTTTTAGTCATTCAAACCTAGATTTGAAATGGTTATTAAAAGGTACAGCTTGCTCATTTGTAAGGAAAGCTCTCTGAGATACGAATTGCTGCGTTGCGTTTTCTCTGGGACGTGAATAAGGTGGTAAGGCCACAGCACGATGAGTATGGTGATTCCCGTGTTATGTACGCATAGCACAGCTAAAAGATGCTCAGTTTGTTAATATCTTATTTTAACACAATTTTCATAAAAGTATTACGAGGATGCATGTCTGAATTAAAATAGTAAAGCATCAAATTTATAATTACACACTGATTAATAAAAGAAAGGATGGTGACTTTCTTCCGTCTTCAGTTTTTCTAAAGGGGTTGATATCTGAGTGTTTGCTGTTCAATCTATACATCACCAAGTAAGCACTGAGGTAAAACTTCATTTCCTTTGTCCAAAAACTAAAAAGGTTAAAGAAAATGAGATCCTGTTTCCATTTATTAATTTGGGTTTCCCATCAATTCATTTCTAAAGAATGTTACACTTGCATTTTAAATCAAGTGGCAGTTTCTTTACATGATTTAGAAAACGAAAGGTCAAAATCACAACCTGCACATTAAATCTGACTAATGTACACACTTATAAAACACGAATCCATTACTGAATTTCCATGATTAACTCTAACCTATTAGGATGGATTGTTTTTATCACTGTTGAATTTAGTGTATTAGCTTTTTATTTGGGATTTCTGCAGTTATAGTGAAATGTGCATTTAACTTACATGTTTTTTAGTGATCAAAAAAAATTGGAACAAGCTTATCAGATGATTTGAGTAGCATTCCAAACTTTAGGTTTGTTTCATGGAAATTTTGAACAATGCATGGATAAACTGTCCTCTGGACCCTTGTGGGGAGATGTCTTAGAAAGATTTTCATTTTCTTTATGGTCCATTTTAGTTTCCCATCTTTACTCAATGAGTTAAATATAAGCTTAGGGATAGCAATGGCATTTGAACTGAATCCTAAATATTTTAACTACATAGCATTTTAAAAGCACTTTCATATGTACTAACTCATTTAATCCTTACAACTGTATGAAATTATTTTGTTTTATGAAAACCCAAATCAAGAATGGTAACTCCAATTGCTCGAAGTTCAGGAAATTAAAAAGTGCAAGCCGAGATTAGGCGATACCTTTTCACTTGGACCCTGGTAAGGGGGCGCTCCAGACGTCAGCCTGGAATGCACAGAGAGGTTGGAGCAAAGGACCAAGGGCGGAGAACAGCGTCCCGCGCTCTGGAAACAGCTTCGGTAAAAGAATGAAGTGAGGATACGGAGTACCCTGGGCAGGAAGCAGCGGGACAAAGACGGAACACAGCGCAGCACCTTGCAAAGTCAAGGTTTCCACATGCCGTTCCTTCAGTCTCGCTACCCACCACTCGTGACCAATCGTCCCCTGGCTCCTAGCGGAGCCATCTGTCAGTACAACTGTGCCCCCTGTCCGGAAAGAGAGCATGGGAAGGAGTAAGAAGCGGAGGGAAGGAAGGAAAAACAGTCATTACTTGTCATATGACTACCGAATGTAATGGCTTATTTCCAACGTTTACAACATTTGCATGGTATAAAATAAGAAGTACATAGTTATACAAAGGTAATTCTTTTGGCTCACCAAAAATGTTTTGAATCAATCTTAATTCTCAGCAAGATGAATGACTTTACCAATTAACCAATTTGGAAAGATAGCAAACCCAGTTCCCTAATCTTTGGAATAGAGCAAATAATACCACCTGAAATACATTAGCATTGTTTCTAAGTGCTAAGAACCTAAGTTGTGTAATTCATCAGTTATACTATTAATCAATCATCTGTTAATTTTAGAAAGTCACAATTCCTCTGGGACTGACTTTCCTGTATCTGCAAAATACTGTTTAATTTTCAAGGAGTTTAAATAGGACTCTGAAAGTTCTATTGTCAGGTTAACAAAGACATTTTAAAAAGGAAAAATATTAACAAAACATGTATATAGTCATAAGCCATTTGAATTATTATCTTATTATCTTTAAAATCACGTGCAATACCAGGTATTGAACGAAGCTCAATCAATCTCATCAGTTAGTCACACACACATAGAACTGCTTTAAAATCAAGACACTGTAACTAAAATTAAATTTTCCAGCATACATTTTGAATGAAAGGTCTAATCACAGGTTAACATAAGGTGTATTTTTATTGTGCTTCAGTAAAAGCGAAGCGTTCCCAAAGTCCCGAGTCAAAGGCTTCTTCTCAGCGTTCCGACGGCGGTGGGCCGCCCTCTCTGGGCCTATTCAGGAGAAAGTGAACTATCTGGAGTAGAACATCATCGTTAAAACCTTTCACATTGCCATCTTCGATGGCTTCATAGAGAGGCATACTCTGTGTCCCCCAGCATATATTTTTACGAGTGTTATCCCGGTCAGCTTGTGCGGTCAGCGCCAAAGTGTTTAGCTGGTAGCAGAAGAAGGAGAAGTACTTTCCATCTGTGATCACACCCTGAGACACGAAAGGTCGAGTAACATCAGCTTCGCTCCAGAATCCTACAGAAGAAAGAGACGCTGAAATTTACACCGGGATGTATTTTACCGAAACAAAACATACACGTTAGAGGGCAGGGAGCGCTGCTAAAGCCTAGATATTTTACCTA
This sequence comes from Glossophaga mutica, assembly GCA_039655065.1. Lineage (NCBI taxonomy): Eukaryota > Metazoa > Chordata > Mammalia > Chiroptera > Phyllostomidae > Glossophaga > Glossophaga mutica. The sequence continues at coordinate 5,804,761 of CM077305.1, forward strand.
CCAACTGCCTAAAGATCACAAAGTTTTCCCTATCCACTCTAACCCTATATTCCATTTCTGTACCAAAACGTACTTCCTCCCCTCCAGTATCCCCAATTCACGATACATCTTTTCAATAATGTCTGCCGTCAACAGCTTTCGCCCTGAACTCACTTCATGTCAGAGTTGCAAGCGGTACCAGGCAGACCCCCTACATCTGGTGTTGACTACTTCATTACTCCCCCGACTTCAAATACATTCAGTTTCTCCGCCCCAGGAGCATCCACCAGGCAAAAACCAGGATGGCCATTTCCTTCACCAATCCACACACACACACAAAACCTTCGGAAAAAACACCCTTCTAAGGGCTTCGACCATGTCCTTAGACAATTTCCGTGTCTTCCTTTTTCTGAAACTGGTATTTCAAAATCGGTTTTACGGGTTGCTGTCATTTCAGTCGGCGAGTCTCACGTGATAAGGCTTCAGGCTGCCTTCCCTTGACCACTCGGATTCTCCAGCTGCTCTGAGCCACGCTGACTGGCTTCACCGCTGTCCTGGAAACCCTCCCACCGGGGCGAGGCGGTCCCTTCACTTCCCCAAACTTATCTGGTGTCAGCCCTAATGCATCAGTAGGTAATATTCTTAAAACATGGAATGTTATGGAATACCGCGAAGAGTACTCTGCGTTTCATGAATACAGTGTCATTTAAGATCTTCGAGAAAGATTGCTCACTTATTCCTATGATAGAATGTAAGTCAACAATTGTGAGCCCAAGGTTAAGCATATCCATAAAGGAAAAAGGCGAGCTCGGCAATAAATAAATCTGTATTAAAATCCCTCCCGGGTACTTATATGGGATCAAGCCAGTGACACACTGCACCACCTCAGGTTTTGTTAACAAAATCCGACTGCCCCACAGTGGACTCTAACAGCCCTGGGACACGGCCTCTGGCTTCCTCCCGTCCTTCATTCGCCTTCCTGGTCCTTCGAGACTGTCAGTCCCTTCCTGCCTCAGAGGCTGACTTGCCACTCCCGGTTCCTGGAGTGTCCCCCCCCAAGTTCACACTTAGGCGGCAGCCCATCCCCATTCGGGAGTCCGTTCAAATGTCGCTCTTCCAGAGACCTCTTCTGAACTATGTTCACGTTAATTCTGCGCCCCCATCTCATCTCCACCTGTATCCCATAAATCATTCGACCCCTCTTCTAGTAATTTTCTTCATGGTATCACTACTACCTATAAACGTTACCTGCTTATTGTCCCCTACTCTTCTCGCTAGGCTACAAGCTCCAGAAGAGTGGGATCTGCTTATCTTATTCAACACTTCATCTCCAAGGCCAACAGCGTTTGGTACCTAACAAGCAGCCACTGTTTGCTGAATGAATAAACGATCTCCTAACCCACATCCTAGGAATGGCCCTCAAGGAAATTATAAAGAGCTGTGATGCTGTGATTTATTCTATTTAACCCACCAAAGCATTTCCTTTTCCAGCTTCAGAAAGCTGCTACCGTCTACCGAGCTGATTTAGTTGGCTATCGTCTCTGAAATGCTTGAGAACACCATCAGAGAAAAGGACATCCCCACAAAAGTGGTCAACGTAGAAGATCGAATGACTACCTAAGTGCTACTTGCCAACTGCCAATGTAAAATACTTATGCGTGGATTTTAAAACCACCATATTGTGTGGCAGTGCAAGTTTTCAAAACATTAAGATCCAATCCACATTTTAACCAAGGAAATGATATTAAAATTTTTAAATGTCTGACATCTTCCAAGAACAATAACATCATAGCTTTACCTTGATACATAGCCTGAGCTCCAGTCCACGCAAAAAGGCTTGCAATAGCGTTAGCTCTAAACACAACTTCCACCTGATCAGCACAGTTCTGCTTCAAGAGCCTTTCCCGTTTCAATTTGTCGGGTAACAGGTGAAACTGGGTGTGACCATAACAGTACGGATCTGCTGTCTTTGATCCTGAAGAGCAAAATAAACACAGTTCACATGAAATGACACGCAGATCACCTGGGGCACCTGTCCCTCGTATCTGCTCCAAACCCACCTCTCTCCTCCACACATCGGGGCATCAGCTGTCACAGTACACCAAAGGGAAGGCTACTTTATTGACTGTATTGATTAGAATAAAGTTACATTTCACACGAAAGCACAATGTTACCTATCATCACGCCATTCGCTGTGACACCGGATAAGTCAAAAGAATATATGTAAAATGGATTTAAAATTCCCTACTATTTCAGCTTTTTCAAACCCATTAGTCATCATAAGGACCCTGGTTATTCTCCTTGTCATATTCTCCAAAGGATACAAACATTTCATGACTTTAAAAACTTACTTTAGTGTTTTAATAATGATACAACTTCTTCCCAATTAAAAAAATCAACAGATTTTTCTACTGTATTTATTTACCGTTTTTATCCCCACCCGAGGACCTGTCTATTGATTTTTAAAGAGAAGGGAAGGCAGGGAGAAGAAGAGGAAAGGAATCACCGATAGGCTGCCTTTGGTTCGTGCTCTGGCCAGGGACTGACCCTGCGACCCAGGTTCGTGTCCTGACCGGGACCGCACTCACGACCTTTTTGGTTTGCAGGATGATGCCCACCCAAGCGAGCCACTGACCAGGGCTATACTACATTTCTGAGTAAAGAAAAGAAGGGCCACTATTTAATAAAAGGCTGACATGCTGGACTTTACTGGTAAAGTCAAAGTCCCCCATAGGTCGCTCTCTAAGGCCACGGTGACCGAGAAGGGGCTGACAGAATAGGTGTGGAGGACCACTGTGAGCTGCTTTTTAAGAATGTCCCACAAGTCAGCCAGAATTGACAGGTGAAGGAAAACCAGCAAAAGAACTCGTGCGCGAGGGCAGACGCCAGGTCTTACTCATGTTCACATTCCCGACGGCCCCCACACCATGCAAGACACACGGGGGACTTGCCTAAAGAAAGCCAGTCACTGCGTCTCCAACCCAGTTCTGCACTTTTTATTTTTGAACAAACCTCAAATTATTGTACTTTATCAATAAAGTTTAACAAGTGTAACTATTTTTTAAAGTTAAATACTGCTCATTCAGTAGAACCAAGTAGAAGCAAAAGTTTAAATGGTTAGCAGAAAGAATATTTTCTTTCCAATTTTCAGGCACATTGCCACGATCTCAGACGATGACTTATACTGCTCGCGTGCTATGTAAACCTTTGGTCAGGAGGAACTAATTATGCAAATGTGTACAAGGCCCCTGAGACACATGTATGGCACAGTACATCAACAGAGAAACTTACCAATAAATATGGTATTTTCATATTGTCGTTTGAACAATGGGAGTTTGTCTGGCTTACAGTTCATAACAGGGATTTCTATAGGTACAGAATAATCCAGCGGCACAAACTTAAAGAAAAAGTAGTACGTGAATTAACAGCAACACTAGTATATTATTTTACTCACATTCTTAATAAATTTAAAAATCTTAAATTGAGATGTCTTTGTAAAATGATAACACTACCATGTAATGATGGGCACAATCCAGCCAGCAACCAGTTTTCACAAATAAAGTTTTGTCAGAACACAACCATGTACATTCATTTACATATGGTGCATGGCTATAAGAACTGAGATGAATAGTTGCAACTAAGAATTACAGCCCCCAAAGCCTAAGATACCTGCTATCTAAATTTTTACAGGAAAAAAAAATGAGCCAATCCGACACGGACACTCAGACAACCCTAAAATATACTTGTTTTCGCCAAAGGAACTGTAAATACATGAAAGAACCAGCCTATAAGTGTAATAAATGCCTTAATTTATGATTAGGTGATGAAGGTACTGCAAATTACAATACAGTGATAAACTATTATCAGCCTTTTCTATTTTTAATGTTAACAAAAAAATTTGTATGTTCCTGAAAACTGATGCCTTAACCTCACTTAAAATGATTACTTGATTCAGGGAACTCTTATACCATACAGGTTAAAAAGCTGAAGAAGAATTTCAGACAAGATGCACTTGAATGAGACTCCCTTCAAAAATTTTCCTTTTGCCAAGTCCTTTACCTAGCCTGCTCATGACATTTCCCCATCAGACAGCAGAGGCACACATGCAATAAATCCTCACCTCTGGGAGCTGTCTGGACATTCGAATCTGGTTGTGTGGGGTGTCGTTTATTTGGTATCTCACGGTATCAACTCGACCTTTCCGATGACCATGACGAATGATTTCTTCACCACGCCACCAGTAGAAGTGAACTGGACGTTTACAATCTATCAAAAGACATTCAAAACGTTATCACTTAGGTAAATTTGGTTATTAGAACACTAAACTCAACTATACAGAACTCAAAAGGATTGTGCTAATTAAAAATATGTCAAGAGTACTCTCCAATGTAAGATAGTGTGGGGTATGTGACAATTTTACTTACGTGATCATGACTTCCGTATTTATTGTCCACCTGTGTCACCACGGCACTAAACACTGTAACCAAAGCCTTTTCTCAATTACAACAGGAATATCACACACCAGAAATAAGAAGTTCAGTAGCACTCAGAACTGCCCTACGAATGACTGACTAAATCTTCACAGTAACTGTGAAAGGCATGTATGGTTGTCATTGTCTCCATGTTACAGAGGAGGAGCTTGAGTCTTGAGAAGGTTAAGTTTCCTAGGCCATCAATCAGAGGTCAAAGGCCAAGATGCTTCCCTCCAGACCACTTTCCAACTCGAGGGAAGTACAGGCAGACCACAAGACTCAGAGGAGCACGTATCTCCAGTGATAACAACGTTCAATAGACACTCACATGGCTACTGGGTGGTAGCCATAAATTGATGAATGGGTCAGAAACACTAATTTTAAAGCTGTCTGTACGTTAGTTATTCTTCACGTCTGCACTGCACAGAAGTTGCTGACTGTTTGCTGGTAACCCTGAATGGCTGGGCTGGAATCCTGATAGCCGAATCCACTAGCTACAGGCTCTTTCGAGTAAGTATATCTTACTCGATATACTTACTATATCGAGTAAGATATACTTAGCTGTGCCTCAATTTTTTTTTTCTTTTGCAAAACAGTGCTACCTACTATAAAGTTTTGGTGAGGATTAATTAGTTGGCACATACAAAATTTAGAACAGGGCCAAGCACATAGTAGGCACTGAATAAACGTTAGGTATTTTAATCAATGTCGCATTTAATGTTCACAATTCAAAGTACTCTCCCGCAATTCTCATCTTGAGAATGAAAAAGATTAGTCTAAAAGAGGTTCATACATTAACATATGGCCACGCAAATTTTGGTGGAAGAGCCAAAAGGCAGCCCAGGTCTCTCCCTCTCTCTAGGAGATCCATGTCTGAACTAACACGGCTCTCCATTCCGCGGGACCATCACCAGCATCAAGGGCTGGAGTCCTGCAGACCCGAAGCTTCTAGCCTAGGGCTGGCCAGTTAGGTGGCAGGAGCCGGTCTCCGCACTCCCTGCGAGAAGTCCGAGCACTAGGGAAAAAACTGACAACGAAACGAAGAGGGGACACACCAGGGATGCAGGAGGTCCCTGGCACCCACACGTCCCCCGCCCCGGGCGGCAAGCCGGGAGCTCACCGAGGGCGGCGGCGGCCAGGACCGGGTTGTGCGCGCTGAGCAGGCCCACGAGGGTGGTCACCAGCTGGTCCAGGAAGGGCGAGGCGAGGGCCTCCCGCTCCCGGTAGAGGGGCGTGCGCCCCTTGCGCCGCAGGTAGAAGTGCTCCTGCAGGAGGCAGTCGCACGCGGCGGCGCGCAGAGTCGCCAGGTCCGGGACCGGCGGGGGCGCGGCGGGCGGCGGCAGGCCCGACAGGAACACGGTCTTGGTGAAGCCCTGGTACCAGCGGTCAGCGTTCAGCGCGAAGGTCTGCGGGTAAACCACGTACTTCATGAACTGCATCCTGGTGAGGATTCGTATCTTCTCGTCCGCGGACTGGGCCGCGTGCACCTTCGCCTGCCACCGCTCCACTCGCCGCTGTCGTGCCGCCTTGCTTTTGGCAGTCAGGGAGGCCACAATCGGCGGGTAGCGCGCGACAGGGGCCGCTGCGACGTCTGCAACGGTGACATCTGGAGCACCGACGGCGGCCGCTGGTGCGGTCGCGGCATGCAGTGAACGTCCTGGACCGCGGGGCACCAGCCGCCACCACCTGGACGCCGCCATGTTTGGCCGCGGTCCGCCGGAGGTCGGTTTCCTCGGTTCTTCCGGCGGCCGGCCTGAAAGACCAATCGGAAAGCGGAATGTCAGCCAGTCTTCGGAAGGCCGGCTCTCAGTGGGCTTGAGAAACCTGCGTCATCCCTGTCTGAGCCAATCGAATCGCTTCTGCAACTTAGTTGATTTTTGGGGGGTGGGGCGTCTGGAGCTGAGAGTCCGAAGTCCTGCGCCAGTAAGTTTTCCGCGGGTTGGCTCGTGGGAATGAAACTTTTAAACCAGAACCTGCTTCTTCGGTTGTTTCTCGGATCCCGTTGGCTTCTCGCCAGAAGTCATTCGGGAACGTTCAGCGCAGAAACTTTTAGCGCTTGGCTAACTTTCCTGGTTTCATTGGTGTATGACTTGTGTGAGGCATGTCATTTCTTTTCCGTTTTAGTTCTTGGGGTAGAAAGTACTGTCCCAACCCCGGCTGGTGTGGCTCAGTGGATTGAGCGCTGTCCTTCGGGCGGTTCCCAGTGAGGGCACATGCCTGGGTTGCGAGCCAGGGCTCCGGTAGGGGGCGCGCAAGAGGCAGCCACGCTTCGTGTTTCTCTCCCTCGCCTCCCTGTTACCCTGTGTCTAGAAATAAAATCTTATAAAAAGAAAAAAAGGAAGGAAAAAAAGTACTGTTCCAGCGTGAGTTTTGATGATATAGGCTTATTTTTTAAATGATGCAGGCATCGCTCATGACCACTGCAGATTTTGGGGAAAATAATTTCACATAGCTCTACTAATTGATGCATCATTTGTTGAAATGATAGAATCTATAAAAAGAGATATATTTGGATTTAACTGAAGAAAGGAAATAACGAAAGAATTGTGTTCAAATTTTGCTGTTAAAGTCCATTATTATTTCAAGGTGAGTTAATCTCTACTAACCTGTGAGCAGCCGTTGATCGGTACCTGCACAGCAATTCTTGTAAGTGTATCTATTTATGAATATTATATTTGTGTATATTTTAATAATTGGCATTTTGACGCCTTATTGGACGGCGTTGTTTTCGGTTAAAAAGACTTAATCCAGAAGAAGAACACAGAGAAAAAAATCTCCTAACCTCTGGTTGCCAGGATCCTCTGGGCTGATCACAAGTTGGCACTCTGAATAAGAAAACAGGAATTTCCTATGACTCCCAACAGCCAGCCTGGCCGCCTGTAAGGGATGACCACTTCCCTTTAAGTGCTTCAGTGTGACACAAAACTCCAAATCCTGAAATTTTCTCATTGCTTTTTCCTAGGATTGAAATTCTATGAGAAGTTCCTTGCTTTTCTGTCTCAAGAAATTTCAATCAAAATGCAAATGTCTTTGGAACTGAAGTGCAAACATCTCTGAAATAGAAGTAGCTTTACCACCAATTATTGGAATTAGTCATGGCCATTTGTTTTAAAGATAGTTACAAAAATAACTGAAAAGTATCTTAAGTCATAAATAAAAATTATAGAAACTTCTGCCAGTTTTTTGATATAGTACTAAGCTCTTCTCTGTAAATGAATTTATAGGTGTTTTTTATTTATTTTTGTATAAACCACATCCATACTATATCATTTGTGATTTCCATATTTGCTTTATTTAATGTGGAGCTAGAACATGCATTTACAAAGCCACTTGAATACAGACCGTTTCTTGTCCTTCGCGTTTCCTTTTCCTCCTTCCCCCAGGTTTAACTACTCTCTCAGCTGTGTCTAAATTAACACTACTGTTTGGGGCAACTCATACTTACCAGTCTCTTTTAATTTTTTAAAGCTTAGTTTCTGTAGCTTTAAAGCTTAATTTTCTCTTTTTTCATACTCATCCTTTATCATTTTAAGAAATTTTAGTTAAGTTAAATACCTACAACAGTAAATAAAACCGGTATGAACAGGTCTGGGAACAAATTGATAAGCATAGCTGGATGCTGGAAACCAGTGCTTTGAGTTCTAAGTGATGCTGTACACCTCACAGAATAACAGTGTGAGTTGATCTTACAGTGAAGTGGAGGGAATTTTTTGAAAGATTCTTTAAATACTTTTCTGTTAAGCTTGCTCCTGTTTTCTCCTGGACTCCGCTGTATGTACTCTTTCCTTTATAAATATTAATCCCTATCCTTTTACTATTGAAAAATATATAACCATGAATATAAACAGCTTTTTTTTCAGTTATTTGAGTCTTGGGACACCCAAGACTACAACCCTGGAAACATTCACCTTCACATTACTTATCTCAGTTAGGGGTCGGGGTCAGGGTCAGGGAGACTCGGCAGACATTTCAGACTGTCAATATGACTTTCTGTCAGGCTAACTCCGAAGTCTCCTCACATGAACTACGCCTAAGTTACAGCCTCTACTCTGTGGTTACTACCATTGAAACGCAGTCAACACTTAATGCTTACCTCATTCAGTGTCACCTCATTCAAGTTGGATAACTATCTTTTTGAGATCTTTTTTAGGTCCTGAATCTGTTCCCAGAATTTTTGCTATTATTTGTTGCGGACCGTTCAGCCTGGTTTCAGGAGTTGTAACCCTCACCCCATGGTGGGCTGTGTAAGAGCCAAGGGACCCACTTCATCTGGGTCTGTTCTGTCACGAGGACGTGAGCTACTAAGGAGACAAAGCTTATCTCCCTGGCAGGAGCACTGCTTCTGCCTCATCCATCTCTGGCCCCAATGCTTGGTTGGTTAGTCAATGACGGGTAAGACTCCTCATGGGAGGGGCAACCCAAGTCAGACACAACCACTTGGGAGGCCTCATAAAAGGACTGGGGGGGCTGCAGCAAAGAGGATGTGATGGACCCTCGCCCCCCAGCTATTCTGACATAGCCCGAGTCCTCATTTCCATCTGGGAGATGTCTCCTGCTTTCCTAATCGCTTTAAAGCCTGAAACTGTGGGGGTGAGCGGTGCAGCCCTGTACCGGCCAGGACAATTCCCTGGGTGATTGGGCATAAGAAAGAATTCCTAAAGTCCTATGAAACCTGCTTTGCTAAGAGTGCTCTTCCTTAGGTGATAAGTGTCCCAGGAGGAAATGAGTATGTCTCCCAAAGTCGGGCAACCCCCTTTCCTGACAAACACTGGCTCAGATTAAGCCCTCAGATTTCTTTGACATGTTAAACCTGTATTCCCATGTATTGGAACCCAATACAAGCCTAGTGAGGAAGGGGCTCTGGGTCATTCTCCTCTGAGAGTTTGTCCACCTCTCCTCCCCAAGCAGATCATGTCTTGGTAGTTTTTATTTTCATCTGTGACGGAGGGATGGGGTTCTGTGGGCGGAGCTCCCCACCCTGCATCTGGCGCCCAGGACAGGGGCCCACCACAATTATTCCTTCCTCACTATTTGCCAAAGTACATGAAATGTCACCGTTCCTGATCACACTGTCATATGTCCCCCATGATGTACGTTCCATGAGGGAGACAAGGAACCTTGTCTGTCTTGTCCAAAGCTCACTGCCTGTCGCTAGAATAGACGATTGGCTAAAGATAAGGTACACTTATGCAATGGAATGTTATTCGGCCATAAAGAAAGAATGAAATCTGACCATTTGTGACACATGGAGGGACCCAGAGGGTATTATGCTAAGTGAAATAAGTCAGAGAAAGACAAATACCATATGATTCCACTTAGGTGTGGAATCTAAAGAACAAACAAAGCAGAAACATACTTGTAGATACAGAGGTGGCCAGATGGGAGGAGGGTTGGGAGACTGGGTGAAAAGGGTGAAGGGATTAAGACGTACAAATTGGTAGTCACACAACAGTCATGGGGATGTAAAGTACAGCACAGGGGATACAGCCAATACTATTGTAATAACCATGTGTGCTGCTAGGTGGACACTAGACTTATGGGGGATCACCTCGTAAATTATACAAATGTCTAGCCACTATAACATAATATAAAATAATACTGAGTGTCAGCTGTGATTGAAAGATTTAAAGAATCTGAAAAAAATAAGAAAAAGAAGAAAACATATTTCTGTAGTAAATGAACGAGAAGAGACTTTTATCTGTAGGTGAATTCTTTTTAAACACATACATAAACCCTAATAATAATAATAATAATAACATAATTAGCCTTCAACATTTGTGTGACATACAGGTTAGTTATCTCCTGACTACAATTAGCTAGAATACCTGTGCATAGAATGTATTTAAGACTTATTTTGGGTGGTGAGGTGAGGAAGATGGAGGTCGTTGGAAGCACGGAGGAAAGGTCTGGTTGGAGAACATAGTAGAAACCGCTCATCTTCGTGGGTGGGGGTGGGGGCGGCCCCGCTGCGCTGCTGAGCAGAGCTGGGGAGAAGAGGGGAGCTGGCCCCGCGCCCTGAGCCAGGAGTCAGGGGTGTTTCCCTCACCTCCGGTACAAAACTTTAGGGGTGCCAAAAAACTCAGCAGTCAACATGAGCGATATTTTAATGAAACGAAACATCTTAGAAGTCAATATGAATGCGAAGAAAGTCCATGATGAACAAAGTACCAAAGTTAGATAAAGACAGGGTGAGCAGAAGCACAGATCTACTCACAACCTACTCTCAGTTCAGAGGTGAGCCCCCCCCCCCTGCCCCCCGCACTGCCCGCCTCCTGCCTCAGAGGCCATGCAGGAGATTCTTAAACAAGACAGATAAGTTTCTCCGATCCTATTTTCTCTGTGTGCATCGTCCTGGTCCTTTCTCCTCAACGAGGACTTCTTAGGGGGATGCTAATGAGTTTGAATATATCTTTTGGATATAGGACCAGATTTTGATAAGGCTTAGTGTCCTGCCAAACTGATTATACTCCAAACATGGGGCTGTATATCTTCTTATTTCTCTGTCATTGAAGTATGAACATGTCTGTGATACGAATTATCTGAAATTCAAACACGTATTTCAAATGTTCCTTTAACTTCCACAACACAGCGTTCCGTAGCCCATGCACATGGCGGTGATCTGTTATATTCAGAACACATGTCTGCATTTGAAATCTCAAATGTTATTTGCAAGTGAAGTCCTCACCCCAGTTTTATGGAAACCTGTCTGAAATATGACATAAGAGAAAAACAACAATTTTCCTCCCATTATTCACTAGATTTCCTTAAAATTCACATCAATGTAAATTGGCCTAAAATTAATTTTTCCTAAAATAACTCTAGTTAAAATAACCTCAAATGGCTTATATATAGGCATCAAACTATGATACAATGAGAAAATAAATTAGCACCTTTCTGGACAGTACTTTGGTGAGAGAGTTCGGCCTTCTAAAATGCCTATCATTTCTATAGCTGAGGAAATAACTCAGGTTCAGCCAAAGAAAGTGACTCAATATAATTTAAAAAATTAAAAGTATGTATACAACTTGTAATGCTGACAATGGGTCCATTGCTATCCCCTCTCCCAGGAAAAAAAGTTTCATTTGGCCAGGTCAAGGAGACGGGCTCACCTTTCCAGACACCGTTGCCGCACCCCGCTCCCCCAGCGGATCTGAGTCCCCTTCTCTCACCGGCAACGTCTAAAGATCCCAGGACTGTTGCCTGCATGGGGGACAGTCCTCCTTCTCGGACGCTCGTCTGTGAATTATTTCACAGAGCTTCCTGGTCCTCTTTCAAGACAGTCTTCCAAAACAAGAAAGATGCACAGAAACAGAGACCTAAGGGGATGGTTATCAGAAGGGAGGGGCCGGAAGGATGGGGGAGAAAAGTGGAGGGGAATATAGTCAATAATACAGTGATGGGTTCACACGGTGGCAGGTGATTGGCAGAATAGGTGGGGTGATCACATTGTAAGGCGTAGAGATGACAAATCCCTGTATCATACACCTGAAACTAATACAACCAATGTAAGATTGGATACCAACCATACTTAATTTTTTTTTAATTTTTCACGTTTTGAAAATTTTCTAAATGTTTTAAAAGTTAGAGTTCCTTCTGTCTCTTATTTCTCCTTTGCATTGGAGTTGCCACTCTGCCTTACCTCCCTTCCCTCTGGACCCAATTTTCTATGGTCGCAGGTGGGAGGGGCAGCAGCCCGAAAATGTGTCCGGGGCTCTGCGCATCATGGTTTGCTCCTCAGTGTGGAAAGTAGGGGAAATGGCAGTGGGTCAGAGTGAGAGAGGGGAGGAGGGAAAGACAGTGAGAATAACTGATTTAACATTTGGTGGTGTAATCTTGCCCCATTTGTGACAGAAAATTTGCAATAGTAAGTAACAAACATTTGTAATAGCAAACATTTATAATAACAAAAAGCACACACAATTATAGTACATTTAAATTAAAAATGAATTTAAAGCATATATTAAAAATAAGTATGAAACAACACCAAATGTATAAAACACTAAAGTGTTTTTGAGATAAACATGAATTTAAAAACTGACATTAAGAAATATATACATAAAGACACATAGAAAAACCCAGGAAAGAGTACGATAAAATGTTATCAAAAGTTGAAAGCACGTGATGAAATTATTGGCATTTTTCCTCCCTATGATTTCTAACTTATCTTTACTAGATACTGATTTTTCTTTCTTTTACAATTTAGAATAAAACTTAACTTAAAAAGTATAAGGTTAGGAAGAAAAGTAACATATCACCAGAATCTGAATAGATGCATTATATATTATTTCATCAGATGGCCAGTTACTTGCTGAATTTATCCGATCAAGTAGTAGAATTCTACTCCACAGCAGACTTCTGTGTTACAGTATGCTGATCTTCTACTCCAGAGTCTAATAGTGTGCGCATGCAAGTTCAAATTTGGAGAAGATAAGGTAGAAAATTCAGTGCTGGGAATCGGAAGAAACGGTCAGATACCTGAAGAGACGTGAAGATTGATAGAGGCCATGCGGAGTCAGAACAGCGAACTTGGAAGGAGCTCGCTGCTTGTTTAAGTGCAGCTTCAATGGCCTACAACTTGAACTGACAAAACAAAACAAAACAAAACAAAACAACTCCTGACAGGCTTCCCGAGGAAGTCAGGTGGCAGGAAGAGGACCCGGGTAAGAGTGCCGGCATCACATCCAGGTCAGTCTGTTCTACAATGACGGGAAACTAAAGAGAATCTTAGACTCGTGCCCAAGACATATATTTCTGTACTAGGGAGAAAGTGGTGATGTCCTTGACATAGAAGCTTCTTTAGTTACAGCTTTATCTCCATGATTCCCTGGGCCCAGCAACCAGGACTGGCCCATTTCAATGGTCATCATGATGATCATAAGTCTTTGACGGGAGCTGAAGAGTTTGTATCTGGGTTTATCCTTTGTATTGTAATGACTACGTCTCTAGAGCCTGGTATATCATTTAAATGCTGCACGTGATCCTTTAGGGGACAGGTAAGCAAGGTGAAACTGTGAGCAGAGAAATTAGGTGTATAAGAAAGATAACTCTGATGGCAGCAAAGAGTATATATATGACTGGTCAGAATGGAGGTAAGTAAAGCATTTATAAAGCTATTGCAATTGTCAAGAGAAAATTATGAGAGTCTGCACCAGGTTGGCTGGAGTGGTGATGGGAAGGTGACCTACAGGAGAGACATTTGGAATTTATAATTATCTAAACTTGTATGTAGGGAGTAAAGGAAAGTAAGAAATATTTTGCCAGAATCCGGAGGGAAAAATATGGATTTCCCAGAAATGTGTTTTGGTGGGGGAAGACGATGAGTCCAGTTTTGGACAACCTGTTACAAACTTTTAGATACGTGCCAGTGTGTGGGCTGGAAATAACAGCTGTGGGAACCAACAAACACGTGGTAGGTCGAAACCACGGGTGTATGTGAGACCGCCTCAAGACGTGACTGAGGATGCGGAGAGATCCGTGTGGACCTTGACGGACAGTAGTGTCTCGGGTTGGCAGATGAGAGGACTTCGCCAAAGGAAAGGAGCAGGAACGTCTTCAGAGGTAGGGAGAAGGCGAGGAGAGAGTCGTTTTATCGAAATCATCCTAGAGAATAGCAAGTAGCATTGAGTCCTGAAGACGCTTAAGTAAGAAACAGACGAAATTACTGACTGTAGAAAAAAGAAGCTGTTTGGTGACATTAGTGAGAATAAGATTGTTGGGTGAACTGAGGACGAGTTTGCTCTGGTCATACAGGTGATGAAGTGGAGCCCACGAGTCCTTCCAAAAACTGTAATTTAATGATGAATGCATGTGAGATGATTTTGATAGTATGTTCTAAAATTTAAAGAATGTGCTGCCAGAGGGGAGGAGGGGAGGGGTAAGGCGGAAAGCAGGGGAAGGGACTAGTCCAAGAACATGTATGAATGACCCATGGACATGGATGATGGTGTGGGGATTGACTGTGGGAGCGGGGGGGGGGCGGTGGGCTGGGGGGAGGAGGGCAAAGGGGATAAAATTGGGACAACTGTAATAGAATAAGCAATAATAAAAGAATAAATAAAGAATAAAGAATAAAACAAAATAAATAGCTACATACCCATCAGTCAGCTCAGGAAGCAGAATACTACCTCTTGCTTTGATACATTCTCCCTGCTCCACTCGGACCATGGCCTCATCCCTCCCTCCCCCCAGCAGAGGTATGCACTCTCCAGACATTCCTAATTTTTTGTCTGTCCATGTGACTGTATCATGAGTGGATATTCTGAAATACTTATTCTCTGAATGGCGGCTGCAGACTTGTGAACAGCCTGGGTGAACATTCGAGGCAGTCCCGACTATATATTGTTTTGCATTTTTGAATATTTTATGAGTTCAAGATGAAGTCATGTTATGTATCTCCTGTTTTGGGCTTAACCATTCAACTTTAATTTGCCGAGATTTCTCTGTGTTGAGTTTTATAGTTTCAATTTGTTCATTTTTATGTTATACAATACCACATTTTATAGATAGACTTCAAAATGGTAACCCTCCTCTCCTGTTGTTTGACAGGTGCATTATTTCTCGTTTTTGGCTATTTCAAATAGTCCTCCTTGAATCACCTTCTCTATGGTGTAAACTAGAAGCAGAATGACTGGGTTATCTTTCACTTTAGTAGGTTGCCAAGTATTTTTTCAAAGAAATCATTTCTGTGTACTAGGAATTTACCAATAGCAACACCTGATATTGTCAGGCTTGAATTTTTGCTCATTTGGTATGTGTAAAATGATATTTTTTTGTGGTTCTAATTTGCATTTCCCTGACTACTAATGTAAATTTGGGCACGTTTGAATATGTTTATTGGTCATTTGTATTTCCTCTACTGTGAAATGCCTATTCAGGACTTGTTTTGGTTTTATAAATGATTCACAAATACATTTTCCAGTTTGTGGCTTGACTTTTTAGTTTATTCTATCATTCAATAAACATAACTTCTGAACTTGTGTGGCCATACTGATGTTTTGCTCATTTTATAATTCTGGTTTAAGAGGTAATGCTTAATCCTGATGTTATAGATACATTATATAACATTATGTGCCCAAATTTGTATTATTTATGTTTTCACATTTTTGTTTTAAATTCCTTTGGGACTGATTTTCATATGTGGTGTGAGATGAGGGTCCATATTGTGTTTCTCCCTACGACTAATAAATCATTTTCTTCTGTACTCCAGGCTGCCGAAGCCAATGCTGGTGACATTCCCGTAGTAGCGGCATTTCTGGATTTCCCGAAAGCAACATTCCTGCCTCTAATTTCCTGCATTAAAAGTCTTTCTGCTCTACATTTCTAGGCTGAACTCTGACTGTTACAACATTTTTGAAGGAATAGCCAGGTGCAGACATTTGAATTTGCTGGTGGCAATAGAGTGGATTCTAATTTTTTCCCAGCAATGGAATCAGAACAACACTGGCATTGCACAGAGGGTGTATAAAAAGTCAAGAGCAGGTGGGGTGTTAAGATTCATAGATTGAGTGGTTAGAATAACGCACCATGAGATCAAATTTGGAGGGGCGGGGGGTCTAGTCACACACACTCACGAGAGCACACACCTACATGTATGCACAGTGGAAACACTCACCGTTCTCATGTCTAGTTTTTGTACAATATTAAGCAAGCAATAATATCCCTCAAATTGCCTTTTGTGCAAGGAATTTGAACTTCAATGTGTTAAAACAGAATAAGCTTCAATCTCTAGTTCAAAAAATGGATGACAAAGATGCTTAGAATTTATAGCACTAGAAATCTACGAGAATCAGTTTATTAAAGAACCAACATTATCTGTATATTGAGTTCATCAGAAAACATCACGTCTACAGTGGGGCTGTATGAAAAGAGAGGAAGACATTGCATGATCGTGACCTTGAGCTTGTGAGAGAACATTAGGAACAAAACCCCTGGTGATGATTCACCCGACAGCGTATATTAGGTAGATGACAGTGATCCCCATGCTTCGTGTGTTCGGATCCCAGGAGCACCTCTTTTTCAAATGAGCAGATAGGTGTATTCACTGGAGTCAGGTTGCCTTGGGGAAAGCCGTGAGTGTAGTATTTTGTAGCTTGGCCATCTTGGGCAGGTCACGTAACCTTTCTGTGTTCCCTTCATGCATCTTTAAAATGGAGACAATAATGTCTCTACCTAATAAACATGCTGTATCTTTAAATGAGATGGCACTACTCCAAAGGGCTTAGAAGAGCGGCGGGCAGGCCGGGAGTGGCCCGTCAGTTTCAGCTGCTGTCATGACCGTCTAGCACTCTCTGGGGCCACGAGAGGGATCGGGAAGGTGCCGTCGCCCCTACATCCGAGTGAGATAACACCTACTGTTTTTCCAGATTCTTCTCTCACCCCCTGTTCCTGCAACACTCACACAACGTGTATTTCACGTTTGCAGAAGGCTTTCATTTACAACATCCCCAACACGTAACACTTAGGATCATGGGGAAAATATACCGCAGGGCCATGATAAGCCCTGTGTGGTCCTCAGACAAGCAGAATCAGCATCACCTGGGAACTTGTGAGAAATGTAAATTTGGGGGCCTCACCCCAGATTTACTGAAACCAGAAACTCTGGAAGGGGGTGGGCAGCAATCTGTGTTTTATTTTAACAAGTCTTCTAGGTCATTCTAATGCACGCCAGCATTTGAGGACCAGAGCTCTAGGGTACCACTCTGGGTTCTGGCTGGAAAAACAGTTCGCCCCATATGGTACCAATGAAGATATTTTAACTAATAGACTACTTACAAAGGTGTGGGCCAGATGAAGAGAGTACGCAAAGGTTGGTGGAACACTTCAAGGCCAGCAAGAGCAGGCAGACACACCTGTCTCCAGCTCTGAAGGGCAAAGGGGCACATGCATCACCAGAGAGGCCTGCACCTGAAGGAGGAAGCACCTGGTGGGAGCCGACATCATCAGAAACCAGGTACAAGACCAAGAAGAAACACCCCAGCTTCTCTGCTCTCTTGCCCATTCTCTAAATCCAGCTAGAACCAGTCAGCAAGGACGCCCAGGGGAGGGGGTCCTCAGGGCTCAGCTGCCCAGTGCACAGAGCCGCAGCAGAGGGCAGAGACTAAGTAGACTGGGGAGCCAGGTGCCGCTGGAGAAGAACTAGGGCTCAGAGCGTGGAGCCTGAGCGCCGAGGGGGAGAGAAAGGTGAGCTGAGAATGTCACTAATCTGGGCTGTGACACAGAGTTCTCCTCTTTGTACACCCCGTTAACAGGAAGAAAACAGTAGACATGGGGTTAGAAAGAGAGGAGGTTAGCTTCACAGAATAGACATTTCTGAGTGCCTACCGTAGGCTTGACCTTGAGACAGGCATTGGGGCATCTATCTAGCTGTGAACAAAACGAACGAAACTTTCATCTTGCGGGGCTGCCGCGCTGGCCCAGGGAGATAGGAAATAACCAAACAGGTACTAGTTCACCTTGGCAGACAGGCACTTTGAAGGATAACCACGTGGGGCAGGAGGACAGAGAGTGCTGCCGGAGGGCGCTCTTTGATGGAGGTTGGTCGGGGAAGACTTGTCTGATGAGGGACGTTGAGCAGAGAACCGAGGGGCAAGAGGGCACCCTGAAGATGACTACAGAAAGGAGTTCCAGGCAGACAGTACAGCAAGTGTGATGCTCTTAGGTGGGAGGAGAAGGAGGAAGAAAAGTGTGGGAGGTGTGGGGGAGCACAGGTAGGAGATGACGTCCGAGGTAGCAGCAGCTGCTTTGTTGAGTGCATCATCCGCAATGAATTGTCTTGGTTGTGGTTGGAAAGACCCAAGGAAAGGGATTCAGGAATGTGGTATCTGGAGTTAAGCCCTACAGCGTTCTGTAAAGGAATGAGGTTTTATTAACAGCAATGTAGGTTCATTACAGAGGTCAGACACATTTAGAAATTGGAAACATTTTGTTGATTTAGTTCCTTATTTTTTTTTAAGATTTATCTATTTATAGGGAGAAGGGAAGGGAGGGAGAGAGAGAGGGAGAGAAATATCAGTGTGTGGTTGCCTCTTGTGTGCCCCCAACTGGGGACCTGGCCAACAACCCAGGCATGTGCCCTAGGTGCGACTCGGAATCGAACCTGTGACCTTTTGGCTCGCCAGCCAGGGAAGTTTCTTGTTTTTGGAAAGGGTACTATGTCCCACCCAATAAATCCAATGGCATTTCATAATTTGAGAGTATTTTTAAATTTAAATAAAATTCTAAAAATTTTAGAATAACATTAGATTTTCAAAAGAATTGCAAAGATGTTATAGAATTCCATTTCCACATGCCCCTGAACCAGTTTCTCCTACTTTTAACATTCGACATCAGCAGGTGCACATATCACAACTAAGAATGGTGTTTCTGTTAACTGTACTTCGCTCTCTCTTTGGACTTCACTAGCTGTTCCATGGGGCTGCTGTCCTGTCTCAGGATCCCGCCCAAGATGCCCCAATACATTTCGTTGTCTTGTCTCCTGATTCTCCCCTGATCGGCCCTAACGTCCCAGATTTTCCTTGATTTTGGTGAACTTGAGGGTTTTAATGAGTGCTGATCAGGTTGCTTGGAGGCTGCCTCTCGAGTTGGGTTTGTCTGATATTTTTCTCGTAGTTATTTTGGGGCTGTGGGTTTTGGGGAGGAAGACCACACAGGTAAAGTGTCTTTCTCATCACATCATGTCAAGCACATGTGTTACCAACACAACATATGTTTTTGTGATTTTAAGCAACTAATTTCACAGTAATTTTAAAAGATTTTTGTAATTCATAAGCACCCCAAAAATATTTGGAAGGGAAAGGAGACACTGGATATTTTTGCTGGAAAACAAAAGGACATCTTTTTGTACTTTGCTTATATATACACAGGTAACTGCTTTTTTAAAAGTGAAAACTGACCACAAGATGTCACTGTTAACTTGTGTTTAAGCAGGATTTTTCTGGGCATCTGTGGTTAGAAACCATTATTTAAAAACCTGGACAATAAGGAACTTCCAAAATGTTTCACTTTTACAAAGCCACTAGAATGTTTTCAGTTTAGGGTGTTAATTTTTTTCTTTGAGTTTCCCTTGACAACACGCCCAAGCATATACATTTGGATATTTGGTTTAAAACACTTTAGTTTGCTAATGAAGTTGAATGCTTAATTAAATAGAAAACAAATCCACAAAGATCAATCTGAGTTTATATAATTCTCTTAACCAGTAACAATAGCTTAATTTGAAATAATGAACATTTCCTCCAGAGAAGATTTAATAGAAGATGAAGAATAGCATCTTACAAGATGCTTTGCATGAATAGAATGGGGCTTATCCCTAAATAGCTTGGAAATGGAAGTGTTACATTTGTACCTCTTACATTGTTATTAAATAGTTTTAAAAATTGCTCTGCAGGTAAAGTCAAATGAGATATTTTTTTTTTATCCCCCACTGCCCAGCCAGCATGTCTATACTTAAACCTTCCTGGATGTGAGAGCTTAGACGGCTAAAGTAGATTCCGTAACTCTGACTTCTTTAGGGCTTTGCCATCTTACTCTGCTTTCTCTCGAGTTTTTCTCTTTCTTCTCCTTTTTCTTCTCCTGCCCCTGACCTTTCACTTCCCCCGTTCTTTGTAAATTTAGGGAAGCCTCTTCCACTGCTGTATGGTAATAATGACCAGAAAGTTCTTCCTGACTGAGCAAGATGCCTATTTCTCTGCGGCTTTCACCCATGGGTGTTGGTTCCGTCCTTGGAGCCACACGGAGGGAGATAAGGCCATTCCTGATGCTCCCTAACAGCTTTTCAAATATCGGTGACAGTTGTCGTCTAACTCCCCGAACTTCTTTTATTTTCCTAAACTAGCCCAGATTTTCTGGCTGTTTTAATATCAGTACTGCTATTAAATCCCTGTCATCCTGATACTCTTCTTTGATGTTACAGACATGTAATAGTCCTCTTAAAACGGGACGCCCAGAACTTAAGTCCAGAACATCGGACATGTTGGTGGGGCAAAGAATGCATTGGGACCACTGGTTTCCGAGATTATTCTGGTAGCCTAATGCCATTCATTACTCACTTTATTAGTTAGTCAACCTTTTGCAAATCCTCTGCTCATAACACACGGCCACTGAGGTTCCTGCTGGTCTGATGAGTGAGTGTATATGTACCTGACCTCTGCCTACCTGTCCAGCCTTATCCTGAACCTTAAAACTTCTGACATCTAGGCTATGGCTGATTAAACAGAAAAAGAGGCTTGTCCTTTGACTTCATTTCTTCTTTTAATAACACAGACCAAAATGTACAGGTTTGAGATATAATTGTATGCATATACACTATTTATCCAGTGAGTTCTTATTTCCTGCATGTGGAATTTGTCCATATGATTATCAATACCGCAGAAACAGGGATAGTCATTTTTGGTGGATTTCGTGAAAGCGGCCAAAGCCGGCCAGCTCTAACTGGCCCTGAAATCTCAAATGTTTGAATTATCATCAAAATTTTAAACCTACAACCTAAATTAACCTATGCATTAACAAACTCTTTTGGAATATATCACATAGTTTTGAATGGATGTAAACAATGGAAAACAATAGAATAGCAGAGTAATGAAGTTGCTTAGAATGTAACAATAAGAAACACTTACATTGGTTCAAATCTTGTGTCTCCAACTTACTAGCTATGATACTCTGGGCGTCTTATACATTTGGTTTGATACCTACGCCCAGTGTTAGTGTAAAGGTTGATTGAGATGAGGGGTATAGGCTCTGAGCATAGCCGCTGGTCCAGAGGAGGCACTCAGTAAAATACAGCTGTAATGATTAATAACAAACAGTTCTCAAATACGTTTGTACTTTCTGTGTATATAGAATTGACATATATTTAAAGAAACATGTTGATGGATTTACAGTGATGCCAGAATACCTGGCTCTTTCTGTGATCCCCAGTTGGTGCTGGTGAAAAAGGTAGGATAGAATAGCATCATCCCACACAGGACTGATTGCTAAAAGAGGCTGGGATCAGCAGTCTGGCCAACTCATCTTCCTCCTTTCTTTAGTGTGGGAATGATAATCCTTATCTCTGCATTGTTTGACCACCCGATTTCAATCTGCATAGGGTTATGAGGGCGAAGGTAACTAAACCTCCTTGGTTTCTCTCCTCACTACTTCTTTAAACTCAACTCTGCATTTTCTTTTGATCTCGGGCTATCCAAAAACTGAGGTTTGCTGAAGGAAAAGAAAAATCTCCATATGATATACCACACTTGATTTCCTCAGAATTTTAGAAAATAATTATATTGAAATCAGGGTCTCTGCATTTGTTGCTGCAAATGAGGAAAGTTTGGGGGATTTCCAAAGGTTTTCACCATTACCTCATTTCCATCCCATGGGTGCATTTAAGTAGCCAGTTGGGCAGGAAGTCAGATGATGAATTTCTCATTACTGTGTTATAAACTACAGATTCACTGGCTTGCTTCTCATGCCCAGGCTGCATTGTTATCTGTCTTTCCACAGAAAGTCATCATCTGCGCCAGGTCTTCCAATATTTGCCCCAATGCAATTTGGCTGTGACACAGAGACAATTTTCTCTTCATTGATAATCTAATGATTTATTGCCATTGATCTTTGTCAAAATGATGATGCTATGTTATAATTACTACATAGATAAACTGTTATAAATTCTGTCTATTACTGTGTTTTCAAGAAAGCAGATTGAGCCGTATTCACTGATGCTACCAACTTCAGGTTAGGCAGGTTTAGGAAATGTCTGTATTCTTCCCGCAACTGACTGCATGAGTTCTATCTTCACAGGCATATTGTCGGGGAATCTCAGACTTGGTTTCATAGTCTTCTCTGATCTATGAGAACAATTTTGTCTTTAAAAGGAACCTGTCCATTATCTTGAGAAGTGATACTCAGAATGCCTCTGTGAGCAATATGCACACTCGTATTACATTTTCTGTAATTTAATTTCAATGATATTGATTTTATCTGAACGACACGTTGCTTTTTATCTTTCTGATCCACAACGAGGCTGGACACAAATTACTGCAAGCCCCCATCTGCGGCCTTTCCCCCTGGAGGACGGTGAAGGTCAGCAGGGATGCGTGTTCCAGGACGCAGGGAGGGCGGAGAGCGAAAGGTCCTCTCCCCGCTGCCCCCTTCACTTGCCTTTTTCTGTCCTGGAGAAGTGGGGGGAACTGTCAGCCAGCGCGGTTGCTGGCTCGGAATCTCTGCATCTTCTCCCTGGAGCTCAGCGCAATCTGGGCGTTGGGACAGAATCTCTGTGGGGGCTGGTGGAAGTTCACCACTCAGCAGTATGCTCATAGACCGTAAATGTGCCAGGAAAACATCACAGAGCACTGGGCCTATTGGCTAAATGGCCCCAGACTCTCCATCAGGCCTCCTTGACATAAATGAAATAATATGAGTTCTAAAACATGATGCCTTCGCAATCCAATAAATCACTAAACAATTTATATTATGATGTTAACTCAGTTTCTAAACTCGGTTAATGAATACCAGGAGTGGTGTGCTGACTTAGAACTGAAAGACAGATCTAGTTTTACTTCATGTTTGCCCTATATAAGATAGTTAAACAAAAGAACCACAGACTTTGACATGAGAGTATGAAATGGGTATTTGTATCACAATTTAATTATAAGTGACAAATTTGCGGGGAGGTGAAGGGTTATGATGATTAATTTCCTCTTGTGCACACGCCTCTATAATGTTACAAAAATGACACAAGTTTCCAAAGAAAAGTGCGTTTTTCTGCCCGCAGAGCAGATAGCTCAGACGTCCTGCGCATTGATGCAGCGTGGTCACCCTCGGGGAGTCTAGCCGAGCGGATCCGCTCCAGCCCGTCCCTTACTCTGCTGTTTATGATTTGGGACCAGGATGTTGCCTTGACATCGATGTTGGAGCTGGGAATGCAACCGTCAGCTAATGTCCTGCGTTTGGATGGCCCACCGGGTTTCTAACGGCTAATCGTTCTAATCTGTTCCTCTAGAAATGAAAATGTATTTGCTGATTTTAATCTAGAGTCTAGATGATTTCTGTGGATCATCTCGAAGAATTCTGTGGAAAAACTCTTTTACCTGAAGCTGCCTATCTCCTGGCCTGGATTAGAAGCCCCTTCAAGTAAAGCGGATGGATTGGCAATAGACTTGCTATTTCTGTATGAAAACTTAAGCATGGAACTTGGACAATGTCATCAGCTGTCACTGACCTTGCCTTCGTGACACCCCAGTGATTACACAGATGAGTCACTCAGTCCCCCTCAGCTCAGGGCATCTGCCACATGCTCACCTTTCACCAGCACTTAATTCTCTATCAAAATATTTTTCCAAGATGAGAAAAGAACCAACTTCCAGGCAAGAAAGGAAAGAGAATGAGTGATTCTAGTTAATGACTTCCAGATAAGAATTTGCTTATTTTCCTAACAGCCTACTGTGTTCTACTAAGGCATCACGTAACAAGCAAACTAGATAACTTTAATGGGAAAACTGTCTAAGGACCTTGGGACATAGTTACAGCACCTTTGTCTACATAAAATAGTTTTAAAAATAAATAAACTAATGGGAGCTGCAATCTAGTAAAATCTAAAAATAATTTAACTAAGTCTTTACACAAGACATTTCCACAACATGTGACATCAATAAAAGTAAAATCTCGAAAGACTAAATGCACTGTTTTTTTTTTTTTTTTTTGGTCTACCATAAAAACAGTATTTCTGTCCTTAAGCGTTAGCATGGACAGAGAGGTGAATGTAGGGAAAGCACATTTGTTGACTTTAAGGCGAGACCGAGAATTCCAGCCTAACCTTGCATCATCCAGACTTCCCTCACTGCTTCTCTGCCATAATTGTCTGAGGTACATCTCCCAGAGTAGCCACTAATATGAAACCCTCGCTAAACAAAATGTAAACACTAAATACACAGTAACGATGGTCTTTAGTTCACCACAGTGGTCTGACCACCAAACGTGAACGAGTAGGTGGTTTCCAGAATACTGTCAAATAACGGAAAACAACCTGTTGCTGGAAATAGCATGGAGTGGTGGAAGAGAGACCCCCAAATTGTTTTATCCTTATAATAAATGAGCTAAGTAACAATAATAATAAAAACAACGGCAGGCCAGGGCTATCATTTAAGGAAAACATTTCAGTATGCTTTATTATAATTCACAGTCATGCAGAGGACGAAGCCGAAAATTGGGAGGCATTCTGGTCACCATTTCCAGAGCCGCTCTGGCATGGAGGGTACCTTACCTGTCTCCAGGAAAACATTTACTTTTCACCCTGTTTTTATCAATTTGTAAACAATTCCCAGTGGGGAAAAAGAAGTCTTAGTTTAAAGAGATACTGTGTTTAATGTTTGTAAAGTGGTCTGGTTGCTTAGAAATAAAGAAAAAAAGTAAAGTAAGAAGTATTATTATAGAGTTTGCGGCATTTAAAGCTATAATTAAGGTGACTAAATAGTTTCCATAAGCCCTCCTATACTCAGTCCCTTAAAATTTCTTGCAAGTTTATAATTTGAAGCTAAAACTTTCCATATTCTACATATCAGTAAATATGTATTGCCTGGAATCACTTAAAATTCATTCAAACAAGTTTGATTTTGGTAATTTGTCTTTCCTTGGGTAATTTGAAAGTCACTGATGTTTCAACACGAAGCAGAGAGAAGGCTACATTTCATTTTGCATTAGACCTGAGCACCAAGTGTGGCGTATACAGGGACCCAAGAGCACCTATGTGAAGCTGGAAAAATAATAGTTAAATGATAAGGTCATTCATACATTACACCCTTGGTCTACACATGTTATGTTGCAAATTTTACACTGATAAATGCATTCTCGCTACTTGAGTCCTCTTTTCATTTGGCTAATTACTTAACCAACAGATTGTTCAAATATTGTACAGATAGCTTAAAATATAATAAATTTTATGTATTGCAAAAAGTTGTATTTCTAGAAGCAGTATATATTCCAAAATTTTTCATTATATTATATTTCCCTTCAGTAGTTAAAACAGTACTACAATTTTATAAATACATCTTATAATAAAATGTAATCGTAGATTAATTATGTTTTAGTTTTAGCTCCGTAACCCTTAGCCAAGAGATTTATAGGCCAAGGGCTCCAGGGAGGGTGAAGAGAAAGAAGGCAAGGCTTGAGAGCCTACTGTTTTACCCATTAAGTGTATATTTCCTTCATTTTGTTTAACATCAGTAACTAGGAAGTGCAGTGGGCCGGGATACTCACTCCACGTTATAAATGAAAGGAAACAGGCTGGTGAAGCCTGGTGAATTTCGTTTTGTTTTGTTTTTTACTTATACTTCTCAGAGCCTCCGGAAAGATGCTGGCGCGTTTTGTATACCTCAGTTGAGAGCACACGGCATCTGTCATCCACTGACTAAGAGTTTGGTGTCCCACTTTATCAGGCAAGAGCATTATCAAAAAAAATCAGACACAGAGAGCTGGTTCAACAAAATAATCTCAATCATGCTGCCTTAGGAAAAAAATTTGCAAGGCGTTGGGGTCACTGGGGAAGAGAGTGCTTGGACCATGGTGAGCTATCCCCACCGTGGGCCTTCTCTCCATCGATTCCACCTTCGAGTCAGGCTCCAGGTGCCCCTTGTTTCTTATAGTGTGGTCCATGGCCAGGCCGGACTGGCATAGCCTGGAAGCTTGTTCACATATAGAATTTTGGGACTCTCCAAACCGAAACCTACTAAATAAGAGTCTGCGTTTTTTAAGAGACTGCTGTGTGACTCACACGTATATGAAAGTTTGAGCAGCAGTACTCTGGCTTCCGTCTTTTCCTCCAGCCATGCAATGGAGTCACTCTACACAGGGAGAATGTCCCCGAGGAGACTGTTGATTCTATTCCCCATGGCCTACATGTGAATGGAAAATGTTCTCGAGCTCCCGGTCGTGGGGAGCATGTCTTAGTGACGATGAGAGACCTGGGGTCTGAGTACACCTGAGAATGGGTCTGGGAAAGTACTGGGTGCATGGGCCTTTGGACGGGGGGCCGTGGCCTGACCATGGGCAATAGCCGCAGGTGACAGGGCCGGAAAGAAACAGATACTTCAGCAGTGGAGACCACAAGCCGGGGAAGACAGTCGGGGGAGAGAGGCCCTTCCTGTTTCGCTCTTCCCGGTTTCTCCATGTGCTCCATAGTTCGCAGGGGGAGCTGGGAAAGAAGCGGGGGATGGGTGGGAGTGGGAGAGGTAGAGGAGGAGAGCCTTGCATCGACCTAGTGAACCTGAACATGACTGAGCTGTGTTGCAGGGCCAAGTTCCTGCTTTTTCCATTAGCAGATACAGGGCTACGAGCAAAAGTAATTCTCTTAAGGAAAATAAGATTTCCCTTCTGCACATCGGATTGATAATATGACAAGTTTTAAACCACAATGTAAACGTGAAATATCTTTGCTTAAAGTTCTTCAGCGGTTTCTTCTGGCTACGAAATTATCACGTGGTACATGCCATTTTATTTGGTTCTCACCTACTCCTCTAGCATCGTTTCCTGAAGCCAGCAACAGAACTAGAAACAAAAGTCAAAGAAATTTCAGTGCAAGTTCTAAGTAGACCTGCACAGGGGTGTGTGTGTGTGTGTGTGTGTGTGTGTGTGTGTGTGTGATGCGATGCTATGACAACACCGACTCCTTCATCAACTAGCTCTGACCAAAATAATTTTGCATTCAAAACCCTCCCAGCACAGTATATTCTGCTGCTTTGGGGTGAAATGCTGTAGTCTTAAAGTCTATTATAGTTTTAAAGTCTATTTTGTTGGATGTAAGTACAGTTACCCCAGCTTTTTTCCCTTTCCATTTGCAGGAAATAGTTTTTTCCATCCCCTTACTTTTAGTCTCTGTGTGTCTTTCGTTCTGAGATGGGTCTCTTGGAGGCAGCATACATATGGGTCTTGTTTTCTTATCCATTCAGTTACCCTAGGGTCTTTTGATTGGAGCATTTAATTTGTTTGCATTTAAGGTTATTATTGATAGGTATTTATTTATTTATTGTCATTTTATTCTTTATACCAGTCTTTCTTTCTTTTCTTTCTTTCTTTCTTTCCCTTTCTTTCTTTCTTTCTTTCTTTCTTTCTTTCTTTCTTTCTTTCCCTTCCTTCCTTCCTTCCTTCTTTCTTTTCTTTCTTTCATTTTTTTAATCAGTATTTTTTAAAATTATTGATCTTGTACAGTTTTCTGTCTTTTACTCCCCCCAGCCCACCACCCTAGCCCTCCCCACCTCCCTCCCATTTCCACCCCCCATAGTTTTTGTCCATGTGTCCTTTATACTTGTTGTTCTAAACCTTTCCTCTTTTCCCCGCAATTCCCTCCCCTCTCCCCTCTGGTGACTGTCAACCTGTTCTCAATTTCAGTGTCTTTGGTTATATTTTGCTCATTTGTTTGTTTTGTTGATTAAATTCCTGTTAAAGGTGAGATCATATGGCATTTGTCTTTCACCACCTGGCTTATTTCACTTAGCATGATGCTCTCAAGTTCCATCCATGCAGTTGCAAAGGGTAGGAGCTCCTTCTTTCTTTCTCCTGCATAGAATTCCATTGTGTAAATGTATCACAGTTTTTTGATCCATTCATTAACCGATGGGCACCTAGGTTGCTTCCAACACTTGGCTGTTATAAATTGTGCTGCTATGAACATAGGGGTGCATAGGTTCTTTTTGTTTTGTTTTGTTTTGATTATATATATTTTTTATCTCTGCAGTTCTTTAAAGGCACAAGAGACCATAGCAATGGTTCTTGATGCGATGTGTAAAGGTGGGCGTGAGCTGCTCAAGAAGCGATAGAGGCCAAGTGACTAGATCACTAGACAGGAGCAAGGACTGGTGATTTTGTACCTTCGACTTGTCAAAGGGAGTCAGGGTCAAAGCCATCTTTTGGAGAGGGAAAGAACTTGGGTTAAGGTTGAAGAAAATATGCCCATATAGCGCCCAAGCAGCGTAGTCACAGAACATACTAGAAAAAGATGAAACTAATTGATACAGAAGGAAGCCAGAGACATCTCTCTCTCTTGATGAAACCTAAGTCCCCTATTCTTCCACCTTGCCCCTGGGACTG
This sequence comes from Glossophaga mutica, assembly GCA_039655065.1. Lineage (NCBI taxonomy): Eukaryota > Metazoa > Chordata > Mammalia > Chiroptera > Phyllostomidae > Glossophaga > Glossophaga mutica. The sequence goes on from CM077305.1 coordinate 5,833,269, forward strand.
GGGGTCGGTGCCCAGAGAGGGAAGACGAGGTTCCTCTGGACCGGACCCTGCAGCCTTACTCCAGCTGCTGAGGAGCAAGAGTGAACCTGCGGTGGACCAGGGAAGAAGATGACCCCTGAACTGAATTCACATTAACATTTTCACAGTAAAAAGGAAGGTATCCAGCACTGAAACAAACAGACAAACAAACAAGTCTCTGCTGATAACTGAAAATCATTTCTGGGAGTCAGTTTCCCGCAGGCGTCTGGCATCGCTGCACTTCTGGGAGCAGAGGTGCTGACCAGCTGCCTCGGTTCTGGGCTCTTTTCATCGGCTGCGTAGTAGTACTACTACTAGGTATTACTACTGCTGCTCTCCCGTAGTACCTACTTTGAACCACGAATATGAGCCACAGATGTAATTTTGCTTTTTCTGAAAGTCACTTTTTAAAAGTAAAAAAGAAACAGGTGAAACTAATTTTACCAATAGATAACATTAATTTACCCAATACATCAGAAACATGATTATTTCAATACTTAATCAATAAAAACATGATGGGTGAGCTGTGTTTTTTAATACAAAGTCTTTAAAATCTAGGATGCCTTTTACACTCAGGGAACATCTCAATTTGACGTAGCTATGTTTCAAATGCTCAGTGGCTGCCTAGTCCTGTGAATGGACAGGGCAGGCCTACCATCCTTAACATCTTGAAACGCTCTGGGCTGAAGGATCTGGGGAAGCCTTGAATAAGGGGCAGACGCTGGAGATGCGAGATAGTTGAGGGAATGGACAAGGATACTTGTTTCAGGGAGGTTTTTCCAGATGGCAGGCTGTAGAGGGTGTTTCCTTGCTCATGCAACAGAAAAAACAACAAATGTTCACACATGCACATACGTACAGGTGCACATGCGTGCACACAGAACCAACTATGGTTAAAGAAGTTTGGGTTTACTTAGCTTTGAACAGCCAGAAAAACTGCCGTTTCAGAAGAAAGACAGACTGGGCAGGTTCCAAGGGGAAGCAGGGAGAGTGTCATCGTTGGGTGAGTTTTAGAGGAAAGGGACAGAAGGGAGGGGACACCGACTGCGGAAGAGAAAGGGGAAAAGTAACACTTCGTGGGGTGATGTGAGTGTAGCCACCTTGATTTGCCCATTTCAGTGTCTCTGGTAAAGATCGACATCACTTTCCGATTTGGTGAGATGATACCTAGATGGACGTGGAAGCTGGCTACGTTTATTTGGGTCACGTTTACATTCACAGGGGTCAGGGTAAATGACCAATGATAGAACTTTATTTTTTCAATGTTAAATCTGGTTGTTACAAATTATATATTGTGTTTTGCAATATGTGTGTGTGTCAAATGTCAAATCATTATGTTGTATACCCAAAACTAAAGCTATATGTCCCTTATCTCTTCATTATAAAGGCAATAGTCTATCACAGTTCGCCAGTGGTGTTCATGTCCTTTCCCAACTTGCAACATGCACTTCCTCCCCCTCCTGTAAAACCCCTCAAGCCCCATCCCTTTATGGCATTATCTATACCCAAACTTAGAATCCAAAAGCTCATCATTGAAATCAGGTTCAAGCAATTGGTGAGACTCTTCAGCTGCAGTTTTCCCCTCGTCTGAAGACCTGGGAACTAAAGTTACCTCTCACCCAGAGGGTGTGCTGAGGGTGAAATGGGGACACATGACGGGGAGGCAGAGACAAATGAACCACAGTAGAATGTGTCCTTCAAACACGAGGGGCAGACAGGGTGGTGAGAAGCACACAGTAGTTACTAATCCGTAGCAACTCTGAAATCCTGCCCTTTTCATTGCTCTGGGGACAAAAAGTAGGTTCTTTGGGACTGAGTTGTGCTCTCTGGGTGTGGTTTCCGCAGCTGTCTGTTCCACCCTCTGGGCTCCTGGCTCTGCCTTCTGAGACATCCTTCATTTTGCATTGGAACAGCCTGTGTGTGCAAGTGAATAGTTTTCTTAGGCTATTTCTGGCCCATGGAATGTTGAGAGCTCACAGATCCCGGGTTTGTGTTTGTTTCTGTTTTTACCTTTAAATATCTGTGCCTTTTAGTTCAAGCTGATATAATGTCTTTAAAAGCTTTGTGGGTTTCCTGATGATCAAATTATCATCCAGTCAATTAGGCAAGAGTGAGGTTTATAAATCTCTTAGAAATGAAACCCTGTCTAATAGCTCTAGTGCTATAGATTAAGTCCCTTAATAAATCTTCAGAGACCTTTTGTCTAGCATGGAGCATACAAAAAGCATACCCCTAAAATTCTTACAAGCTTTTTTTTGTGTAGCAAAGAGTCTATGAAGCACCAGCTTAAATATCTCTCAGGTCTCAAAAGGGGCCTTAGAACAGGACCTTTGATGCTTTATTACCCAGAAGTTACATTTCCCGTCAAGACGTACGTAGTACTCGATATTTGCTCTAGGCCTTTTCTAACTTTGAAAACCTTTGTCAAGTGGAAATCCTGGAAGTGAAAAACAGTTTTATTTTCCAAGCCAGCCAGTTCTGATTTGTAAATAATCCTCTAAATTCCACTGAAAACTGGAACATTTCCTTCCTTAGTTCCTTTCTCTTTTGAAATACTTTATCAAAGACAGCTTTAAAAAAATCATACTTTTAACATCCCGCCTGAGAAAATTACCTTGCAAAGTGATTTATTAGGTGCTTTTTATGTCTTCTAAGTTGCAGCCAGTGACAACCTCACCAACTGTCCCACCAACATGTAGCATAGACCCCCTCTGGCTTGCAGTAGTGGTCTCTTCCCTGCACGTCAAGCCCTCACCAGCAATGCCCTCACTGCCCAGTTCCAAGGCCACTGCCCGTGTTTTAGGCTTTTCTCACAGCAGCACCCCTAGTTTTAGAGACTAGCTTCCTTTTCAGTCCTCTCTTGCTGTGTAACAAACAGCCCCCAGATTCAGTGGGTTAAAACAACCATTGTATTTGAGCACAACTCTGCGGCTTGGCAGGGCCTAAACTAATCATCATCCTACTGATCTCGCTTTCCGTCACAGGGCAGCTGGAGTCCAGGCGTGTTGTTCACCGGTCGGGCTCTTTTTCAGGGGCAGCTGTGAGTCTGAGACCTCTTTCTCTACTTGGCTTTCTTCATATGGCTAACTTGGACCCCTTTGCACAAAAGAGCAGGAGATCCTGAGAGACGAGCTCCAATGAGCAAATGCTTATGAAGCCTTTGATTTACGTTTCCATATACCCCATTGGCCCAATCAGAGTCACTTTTGGAGATTATGTTTGATTTTGAATGATGTGAATACCTTTAGGACTAGGGCATTAGGGGCCATGAAGTAAGAAGATTCTACCGTACAGTCCAACAGAGTTTTCCGTATATATTTCTCTTATGGCATTAATAATTTTGTAGTTTTGATTATTTTTTTCTATTCATTACTGTGCCCATCAGAACTAGAAGTAAGCCTAAAGTGCAGTGGGTTAACAGTAAATGTTCGTAATTCTTCATGAACGAATGAATACCTGTGGATCTCTCAAGAGCAAATCTATTAAAAACCACCTGAGCAATGCATAGATGGGGCACGCTGCATTAAGTAGTAATTCCATGGCATTGGACTCAACGTTAAATTCTTTAAGATATATAGTGAATTTCTGCAAAGAAAAATAAGGTTTGCTAGTACTAAGATATATAAAGTCTAAAAACATAAAGAGATAAATAAAAATAAAATACACAGCCAGGAGAAATATACTGATTAATCACCTGGAAAAGAAAACTGTTTAAGAATACCCCAATTCTCCCAGATAAGAGAAAACACAGGAGGGAAAACTGTATTATCAGGAAAACCTTAGATTTTTGTGAGCTTTAGCCCATAATAATGGGGATTCTGAGTGTGTTAATTTCCTATTACCACAAAGTTAGTGACTAAAAACACCCGAAATTCATTCTCTCGTATAGCTCTGGAGGTCAGAAGTCCAAAGCCAGTTTCTCTGGCTCTGGAGGGTCTCAGGGCAGGACCAGCGGGCTGACCCTGCTCACCTTCGTACAGTCCCCCACGCCGGCTGGCGTTTCCAGTCCTCCATCGTCCGGGGCATCACTGCGCACACCGGTCCTCTTCTGCCTGCGAGCCCACGGGGCTCTCCCAGAATGCCCTTCGCGATGACTCCCGGCCCACCTGCTCCATCTCTCAGCCTCAAGGGCCTGGGCTCAATCACACCTGCGAAATGTTTTTTGCCTGATAAGGTAACACTCACAGGTTCTGGGGAGTAGGCTCTGGACACATATGGGTATCATTGGTTACCCCGCCACACTGAGAGACTACATCATCCACACTAAACCAAAATCATACAAAATACACTAAATTACACATTTTTTCTCTTTCTCTCTCTCCTGCTCAATTATAAGAAGATTTTAAGTTTTGAGCCGTTTTAGAGATGGTAGCAGGGACAGAAAACAGGAATAACTGCAGAGATTTCTGAATCCTGTTTTCTGAGAATCTAAATTTTAAATGAGTTTAAAGCAAATGTTTTTAAAGGAGACTCGCAGATTAGTGCGACGTGCCCTGGAGAAATAAGATGTGGATGAGGGTGACCGCAGAGGGCGGGGCATCTTCCCGGGAGAAGAGGGATTCCCTGAGCTGGCGGAGGGGAGGGGGGAGGAACGAGGGCTCTGTGTTCAGCCTCACCAGGGAAACGGCAAAACGCCGGATGCGAAGGAGAGGTGGGCACGTTGACACGTCAGAGAGCGTCCCTCGTTCAAACCTGGTGCAGAAGCAGCAGACCCGAAGCGGCGGTGTCCACAGGGGGCTGATGACTGAGTAGTAACGTCAATGAAAGTCGCCCAAGGCTCTGGCTCTGGAGAAAGCCTGGTGTGGAGGCCAGAGCGACACCCAAGAACGATGACGATTCATTCTTTTTATTTTTATTTTTTTAACCAGCCAGAGAAAATGGAGTCTCAGAATCAAAAAAACATGTCGTAGAAAGCTAAAAAATAAACAAAGGTAGTTCTTGCTTATCTGAGTTGGAGGACAAAGAAGGTTCATCACTGCTTTCTCCTTTCTCTCGTGTGTGCGGTAAGTTTTCCTGTTGTTTCAAATATATGCAAAGCTGCCATTACTTTTGTGCTATATGTACAAAAAAATACTATAATTTTGGTGTGTGAACTTTTCTTGGAACAAGAGCAAAAACATGCCCTTAGAGAAACACTGTCACCCACTCGTTGACCTTTACTCTGTATTGGTCGTGTCAAGTGGGTTATTCTTGTTCTTATTTTTGTTCTTATGAAGAGTGATGTGTTTAATGAGTTCTAGAGACGAATGTAAACATTTCTCACTAGACTTTAAGTATCTCAATTCCATAATTTCCTGTTAATAATATCCCTCAAAAGTATTACACTTACTTTTTCCAAGTTATTACTCAGGGAAGAAAATGTACCTCTATATATTCTCACTTCGACTTATTGCTTATTAAGACTTACCAAAAATGGTAGCCTGAAGTTCTTTCCAGTGGAAATAATAATTTCACCTTTCAGATGGTGTTATGCACATTGCCCCGTGTGGTTTGCACAAGCACGTTCGAGAGCATGGCAGGCATTTTCATGCACACTTCACTCATGTAATTTTCTCAGAAACTCATCGTGGGGGTTAGAAACAGAAGTGAGAAGAATCTGACTCATGCTGGTGTTTCGATAAACGGCAGCCGTCTTCATCGTGTGCCTGTGAGAAGTGAGCTGCACGGTGGTCGTGGCTTGCCCTGGGTCTCCTAGCCCTGAGTCCAAACTTTCGTCCTCAGGGCCTCCCAGAGACTCCCAGTTCATTTTTCGCTTCCAAGAATGGGGACTGACTTCACAAGAGAAAGACAACAGGAGTCATGAAATGGCACAGATTGTATGCCACCTGCAGGGCCTGAGGTTTTAGGCACAACAGTTACTTTTGAACAAAAAGGCCCTGCCAACCCCCTGACCCTGTCCACCTCCCACACTCCCAGTGTTTATCTTGAAGGGAGGCAGAAGGAATCCCTTAGAAAAGGTCTTAGTCCTTTTCTCTTAAAGGTGGGGGGAAAACACCTTTTGAAACTACCCTTGCTGTCAACGTTCAGGCCTTGATTTGTGAAGCCTGGTCTTAAAAAAGCACTAAATCAAAGTAAAATGGATTTACGTTTGTAAACTTTGTTTCCACTTAATGGGATTAGAAAGACCACTCACATTAAACAAACAAAAACACCAGTTCGGCATCAAGACCTATAGAACAGTAAATTAACCGTATACGAACTCTGGAACTCAGTGTGAACTTAGGCTCACACGTTTTATTTTAAGAGAGGGGTAGAGGGGTCAACAAACTTCCGGATCCTATTTATATGTTTCCGCACCTATTTTTTACCCGAGCCATTGCAGGGCTGGGGAAGGAGAAAAGCCACCAGTAGAGCGATACGCATTGCACGATGAAGCTGGTTGAGAGCAGTGACAACTCAGGTCTTCCCAACCTAAACTTCTCCAGATGTGAAGATTTAAGCGCAAGAATTTAAACTCAGCCATGGGCAGAAACACGTCTGTTGGAAAGCTTCTCAATCTGAAGGGAAGAAATGCACATTTTCCAGAATGTACAGCGGGGAAATTTTTCTTGTTTAAAAAGAAAGCCAGCTTAAGTATTCCTAAAGAAATTAGCTTTGACTATTTCAGGCAATAGGAGAACCTGATCATAATTATTCATATGACCCATTGCCTGCTTACACTCCTAACAGAACTTTTGCAATCTTTTAGTTACATCTGTTTACATTTGCATCTGCCCCCCAAATAGGGCTCAGCGCTCTCCTCAGTTTCTGGCCTCGGTTCCCCTTCACATCAGGTTTCTCCATGTGGAAATCAGGCAAAGCGTACCAAATAAAAACTGCAAAATGTACGATTTTTATCCATTTGCTTCGTCTTTGTGGCTTTGCCTTTATAACATTCCAACTCAATTTGCAAACTGAAGCAATAGCTTCGTTTCAATCAAGAGAGAAAGAAGACCACGCTGGGCCGAAGCAACCACAGGGCAGGTGAGGGGGCAGAACTGATCACACAGGAAAAGAGGCTAATGTATGGGTTTGAAGGCCCACCCACAAGGTCAACCCAGACAGACAGCCTGGCGCTTGCTGCAGGACAATGTCAGCAAGGACACTGGGCAACGGGATGCGAAGGCCCAAGCGAGGCAGGTGACCAGAGACACAGGGACCCAAATCAACGGAGCCGAGCAACTCGGAGGTGTCTGGGCATAAAGTCTTGAGTGACCAGGAAAAAATAAAGTGGATGCATAGCGAAGTCCCTGTGAATTCCTCACGAAAGCTTCGTTTTGAAGGCATGACTGAAATAGCCAGAGCAATTTTAGGTGTGTCCAGTGGGTTGCAAACATCTTCAAGTGTGTGCATCCAGTTGTGTATTGTCCTGTGCATGAATCACCAAAGAAGTTAATCCTTTAATCCATCGCTGCTGTTCATCATTCCAGTTCTGAAGTCTGTACGTTAAGACTGCACTCAGAGCCCACTTAAAAACCACGCAGGGAGATCGGTGAGATTATGCAGGAAGAAGGTGAGCAGAGTCTGTGTGTGTGCTTGAGCTCCCTGACTCGGCTTCCAAAATCACACCTCTGCCTTCACCATTATGTCAAGTAAAGATCAAAGCATGAATTGACTGTTACCTATCAGAGCCATCAGGCGTTTGAAAATAAAAATTCAGACTGCTGCCTCGTTTACGTCTTCAGATCCCTACCAGTGCCTTGTGAGAGTGATGCAGGGTTCTAGGCTTGGGACCTCTCCTTGCCAGTGGGTGTCAAAAAGCTGCCAATAGTTACAGAAGTTGACGGGGGACTGGGTTTCATTGACGGGACTGTGCAGCCCCAGCGAATGCTCCTACTGAAAGAATACTCATATAGGTCCCACCATCTTATTGCGGGTGTCCTAATTCCGCTGATCAGACCACTGTGGACCCTCTGCACCTTTGCACCTGGGCAGGATCATTTCCCAGGACTCGAAACCAAAAGCAGGTTGATGCACAAAATTCGAAGCCAGTATCCATCGACTCAGTACCAGCAAAGTGCGGCTGGCCTGACACAGAGGATCGATCACCTGTGCTGCAATGCCTACGTTGGCAGAATAAGTACCTTCAAAATGTACCGTATCCACTGTCCTCAGTTCTTTCTTATTAATATCTTTTCATAACACTTCATCCGTAGCGGTTACACCTTCCAGGATGTGGCAAACAACACTGGACAACCCTTCCCCAACACAAATACTTAGACGTGCGCCCATTCCCGACCGGGTGTTTTCTGTTTCCACACAGGCTCCGAATCGATGTAGTAATACAGATAGCCAGGGTATCTGTAGTAACAGTCCCTGGGGGTGCGGGGAGGGAAGAGGGATCTCACAACATGGCACCCATATAGCTCACGGTTGGCTGGTTTCCAGATGATGAAGATTCGTTTCTGAAGCAAGGAAAAGAGCGGGGAGGGACACTTTTTATCTACTTTCACTCGGGCAAAGGAAGGTTGAAATACCTATCGCAATTTTCAATCCACTTTCCTCAGCTTCGTAGTTTAGGGACATTCCTCCGAGTCCCTGGTACTGGGTTGATTGTCAGTTCTGGTTTGCAGTGTTCTGACCGTTGTGATTTCCCTCTGCCTTCACAGGTATTTCTGTGCCGAGCAGGGACCAGCTGGATCGCAGGCTGCAAACCATATGTCTCTTTTAACCAGAAACTTCTTTTCCCTCTGGACCTGCTTGCAATTACTCCCGTCTCCCGATTTCCTGGATTTGGGCACCTAAGTTCAATTTCTGCCACTGCTTCTCACCCATGTGGTTTGATGAACATCCCTTTCCAAGTTTCTTGGACTTCAGTTCTACACACACTTCTCGGTCCTATTCACCCCTCTGATTTCGATGCTGTCTATCCCTGTCTCTCAGCCTGCTAGCATTTTAGATTTTGTACTGACCCGATCACTCAGTGAGCTTGCCCCCTGAAAAACAGCCCAACACAAAAGAGTAGTGAGCATTTTGTAACAGCACAGTCCATGTATACGTAGTCCTTCACTAGGTGAGTTTATCTTTCTGGAGTGCATTATATCATTATTATGCAGTAATGATTTTGTGTGTGATCTATGGCCTTTTGCCATTAAAGAGAGTTTCCCTGTGGTGTGCACTAAATAACAAATAGGTAGGTGTATGTAGGCAAGAGTTTCTCGAGGTCTGGTTTGCCCTGGGATGTTTAGAAAACAGTACGACGTTACCCATGGAATAAGTATATGAAGAGCTGCAGCGTGACCGTGAAGTGTGATAGAACCAGAAACACGTGGGCTAACGCTTGGAACTCTATGCTTTCTGTTACAAACTGTTTCAGAGGATGAATATTATGCATGTCAGGAGAAACTGTATTAATTCTCATTTTTATCCGCCTTCTTGGTGTCAAAGATGGGAAGCAACAAGAACGTTGATATGTTTGATGTTCTTGTCCAAGCTTTAAGGCAGTTGACAAGTGAGCAAGGGTTTGTGCTTTTGAAATGATGGGAAATAACTTCACAGTGCCTCTTAAAATATACCAGGTAGATATTATTCCCAAATGCAATTATCTTGTTACCAAAATGAAGCATAGTAAGTTATTTGCTATTTTTGGCAGCTGAAAGAATAATAGAAATGGCTTGGAGAACTAAGAGAAATTCGTCAGCTATCTACCAAAACCCAGAAGGTCAGTTCCGTGAACAATGACATCATTATCTCTAAGATGAATATTCCAGTAACATGTCATCTGTTTATGTCCTGCCTGTCTGACTCTTTAAACTTTTATTGTTGCAGAGTTAAAACATCTGTACTATTTATATAGTTCTATGAAGGAGTATAAATGTCTTTCTTCCTCTGATTTTTAATCCCATTTGGGTTATAAAAGGCATGAGATAAACAAATAGCATAGTTTTGAGTTATCGTTTAATTTGTTCTTTGTTGTTAAATATCATTTTTTGCTTTGTAAAGGAACTTGACGTTTTTATTTCTTTTTTTCCTCAAATATCTCCTTCATGCTTTTTTGGAATATGAGGTCAGCATGCTTTAAGATATTATGTCTTTGAATCTAAAGTCCTAATCTGATGTGACCTAGTATCCCCTTATATTTCCAGATATCTAACCTTCCAAATTGATTTTGTATGCTCCCGTGTATCATATTTAACTTGTCCTACCAATGAACAAATACAATGGGGCCTTTTTTAGTTTGTTATTATTTTTCTGTTTTTTTTTTTTTGTTTGTTTTTTTTTTTTAGTGGGAATTTTTTTCCTCTCTAAAAGCGCCTATGTTTTTTTTTGGTGCCCTTCAGAGCTGCACCGACACTTTATTGTGATGCTCTGTGTATCTGCGGAGCTCGTGTGTATCTAAGAGGAGCTGCCCAGGGCATGCCAGGCAGACCCCAGGAGCAGGTAACCTAGGATGAATTACAGAAGGTAGAGCAGAAGTAGAACTGAGGGAATTAGCGATAAGATTAAAATGCAAAACCATATGTGAGAAATCAGTTCTCATTGAGCAGAAGTCTAGCTTGATTTTTATATAATGGCTGCTGAATACTGATCAATCTTTAAGTCCTTATTGGCAACAGTTTTCCATAGAGAACAGTATTATTATACAGGGTTGGGGAAAAAGTAGGTTTACAGTGGTTTGTTTGGAAAACATTACAACAATTAATAAATAACGATGCGAGAGTAAACTCTGCCTTGCATACTCACAGCTGTAAACCTACTTTTGCTCACCCTGTAGGCATTGGAAAAACATCTTAATTAGTCACAATTAATTAGTTATCAACAAACTATAACATCTATTCGGTCTTGATGGCAGGATCTATGTTCATATATCCTTGAAATAAATGAAATATTGAATTAGCTATAAAATAACTGGATGGATTCTCAAGTGTTGTGGATATTGTTCACTGACTAAGAACTCCTGGCTTTAGTGAGCTCAGGGTTCCGGGAAAAAGACGGACAGGAAACCAGGAGTCAAAGTTCATTATGAGGTCAATAAAAGGTTTGTGACTCTTTAAAAGAAATTTTAAATCCTTATGAGTTTTTGTTTTGCTTTATTTGGTGAAACATTAAAGTTCTACTCTGTTAGCAAACTCTAGTCACCACGTTTTTCATTAGATTCTCAGACTTTGCCCTCTTATCACTCACAGTTTACAGCCTTGGGCCAACCTCTCCCTCTTTCTTCTGGTCCCCAGTCCATGGCGACCACTTTTGTACTGTATTTATGTGTGTGTGTGTGTGTGTGTGTGTATGTATATGTATGTATATGTATACACACACACACACATACATACATATATATAAAATTTCACACATAAAGTGATACTGTGCCGTCTTTATCGTTTTCATTCTGGCTTGTTTCACTTAGCACAATGTCTTCAAGGTCCATGCACGTTGCCGCGAATGGCAGGGTTTTCTTCTTTCTCAAGACGGAATACTAGCCCACCGTGTATGCACCACATCTTCTTTATGTATGCGTCTGTTGATGGACATTTAGACTGTTGCCGTACCTTGGCTGTTGTGAATGATGCTGTAGGGAACATGGGAGTGTCAGTATCTCTTTCAAATCCTGTTTTCATTTCCCCCAGATAGGTACCCAGAAGTGGGATTGCTGGGTTATAGCACAGTTCCATTTTTAATTTCCTGAGGGCCCTCCGTACTGTTTCCCCAGTGGCTGTGCTGGTCCGCATTCCCCGCACCAGTGCGGGAGTGTTTCCTGTTCTCCACGGCCTCACCAGCACTTGTTTGCTGCTGGTTCTTCAGTGATAGCCATGTTGGCAAGTATGAGCTGGTATCTCACTGTGGTTTGATTTGTGTTTCCCTGGTGATTAGTGATGTCAAGCAGCTTTTCCTGTGCCTGGTGGCCATTTGTTTGTCTTCTTGGAAAAAATGTCTTTTTGACTTCTCTGCCCATTTTTTAATCAGATCATTTGGGGTGTTATGCTACTGAGAATGTGCATTTTTAATATTTTTTAAGATATTAATCCTTTATCAGATATATGATTTGCAAATATATTTTCCTATAGGTGGCTTTTTAATTTTGTTGATGCTGTGGAGAAATGTTTTAGTTTGAGGTAGTCCCACTTATTTATTTTGGCTTTTGTTGCCTTATCTTTTGGTGTCAAATCCCAAAACTCATTGCCAAGACTGGTCTCAAGGAGCTTTTCACTGTATAGTTTCTACACTATGAATCCTTAAACAATAATTTTGCAAGTGAGTTCATTGTTAAATTGATCCATGATTTGAAATAAGTAAAAACGTGTATATTTATTTAAAATCTATTAATGATAATGGGTCATTAAAGCTAACTTTCTAATGAAAAGTCATCTATATTATATATAACCACATTATATATTATATATTATATAATAAATATGATATATGAATAATATACAATCATTATATATAATATATAGTCATATATGTATTAATATATAATCCCCACCTGAGGGCATTTTTTCATTGCCTTTAGAAAGAGAGAGAAAGAAACACAGATATGTAAGAAACATCCATTGGTTGACTTCTCTCGTATGTCCAAACTAGGAATTGAACCCACAACCATTTAGTCTGTGGGATGTCACTCCAACTAACTGAGCCACACCAGCCAGGGCAAAAAAGTCATACATATTGATAGTTCTGAAGATTGCTATCTAAATGTGACTCCTTTTGGGAAAAAAAAAGAGCAAACTGTAAGTAAATTAACATTTTAAGTAACTTCTGCACTGTTATTAAATATTTCAAATAATGAAAAGTTGCTTCTTGCCATCAAACATCGATATTAATGACAATGCAAGCAAAAAGAAAACAGAGTGAGGGGTGTCTCGTCGACTGGATATGGGTTAACTTGTCATGCAGACCACTTTCTGAAACACATGTTCAGATGAGCTAAGACACTAAAACATACAACACAGTTACTAATTTTTGATACACAAATGCAAAAATACAGTTTGTTATTAAAAGTCTTCCAAGAAATGTAGATTCATACTATATCTTTGAAATGTTTTACATATATATAATTGGCAAAGTGAAGAATTTAAACATGATCCTATGTTTGTATCTTTAGGTGCCCAAAGAATGAACAAAAGAATTTAGGAATCCAGAGATGATATACGTCTAATTTATGGTTTACTGTCTCGCCAAGTTAAGTAGATATGGATAACATGCAGAATACATTAAAAAACCTGAGAAAATGCCTCTGATGGTATCTGTAACAGTGACTTTTAAATTGAAAGACAAAGGCATTCATGTGATTACTCAGACCAGCACTATTTTAATGTGACAAACAAAAAATGATCATTAAAATGCAGTTCTTAAGCAAGCACCTGATTTCACATCTTTAGAAAAGTTCTATTTTTCTGGTCAAGCCAGTAAAAGTTGAGAAAGATTAAGAAACTGTTTAAAGGTGTTCATTATTCCACTGCTGGGCTTATACCCTAAGAATCCTGAAACACCAATTCAAAAGAACCTATGTACCCCTACGTTCATAGCAGTGCTATTTACAACAGCCAAGTGCTAGAAATAGCCCAAGTGCCCATCAATAAATTAGTGGATCAAAAAACTGTGGTACATTTTACACAATGGAATACTAAGCAGCAGAAAGAAAGAGGGAACTTTTGCCTTTCCTGACAGCATGGATGAAACTGGAGAGCATTATGCTAAGTGAAATACGCCAGGTGGTGAAAGACAAATACCATATGATCTCACCTCTAAGAGGAACCTAATGTACAAACAAATGAACAAAATAGAACCTGAAGCATGGAAATAAGGAACAGACTGACAGTGACCAGAGGGGACGGGGGAGGCTGGTAAGTAGAGAAAGAAGGAGAAGAGTCTAGTCAAGGAACATCTATGAATGACCCGTGGACATGGACAACAGGGTGGGGATTGACTGTGGGAGTGGAGGGGGCGGGACAGGGAGAGCAATGGGGGAAAATTGGGACAGCTCTAATGGAACAAGAATAAAAAGAAAATAAAGTAGTTATGAAAATGGGAAAGAGACAACACCAAGCATGCCAAATAGAGTAAAGATGTCATCAGAATGATTCAGCAGCTATGAAAAGAATTCTTCAAATATGTCCTTTTTTTCTAGATAACAACATCTATGAATTCCAAATGTCCCCATTAGTCATGCATAAAGGCTGAGACATCCACTTGTTGCTGTTTTGCTTCTCACCTGGTAGTGATTCCAAATGTATGACATTTGAAAAAAATCATAAATCATTAGTTCCCAGTTAGAACAGCCATTCTAAACTAAGCAATGTGTTTGGCATTTTCAGAAATGCTTTATTGGCGTGATCAAGGGGTTGAAAGGCTGGAGTTAAGTATAATGATCATTTCCCTTAAATGGGAGAATGTCATGATGAAAGTTGCTTTCTATCAGTAATTAGAGTTCTATAGCAGCAACATGTCCTAATTATGATATTTAGACCATTAGTAAATGAACAATGTTATTTAGATTCTGCTACGGAAAATCACCCGGGGCCATGTGGCATCCTATGGAGTGACGGAGTATCGTGCTATTTGTGGTCTGCATCTCATGCACTTACCCAGCCCGTCTCACATACACACCCCATCTGGACTCATTTATTAAGGGCACTTTAGTGTTCAACACGGAACTTGAAAAGCGGCACCTCAATGGGCTTAGATATGAAAATGAAGATCCCTGCACCTTATCCGCTTTCGCCCAGCATAAGGACCATTACGATCGGTGCGACACAGTGAACTTGTGCTGTCTAATGAGCAACAAACATTTAGGAATGATCACGCTCCCCTTTAAATCATCCTTGGAGAAGCACAAGCAATGTAATCAAAAAGATCTAGAATCAGAATTCGGAAAACATCAAGATGTTAACTTTAAAATTCTTTGGCCTAGCTTACCAGAAGTATCCATTCATCAGTCTCATTCACAGGGTCAGGTACTGTACCAGACCTTGATGATAGGAAGAATCCTGCCCTATGGATACTTTGGTCTAGCTGAGCCTGAAATGTAAAAAAAATATAATAATTCTACCCAGGAGACAATAGAGATGGATGGTTGGTACAGTTGCCTGGACTGTTTGGCACTTTTTGAGGATGAGAAAGAAATAGCACTGATTTGATG
The DNA here is from genome assembly GCA_039655065.1 of Glossophaga mutica. NCBI lineage: Eukaryota > Metazoa > Chordata > Mammalia > Chiroptera > Phyllostomidae > Glossophaga > Glossophaga mutica. Next base: position 5,848,342 of record CM077305.1, read on the forward strand.
ACCCCATGGCTGCGCTGAGGGCCCAGCACCGAGGACTTTCCCCGGCCGGACTTATGTGGTGAGCCTGATGGGGCTCGCTGTGGGCTGGCAATCTCGTGTTACCTGACCCAAGTGCCGGCTCAGCCACTTCGGTCACAGGATGACAGTACTTAGAGTTCACGAGCTCTTTTGTTTCAGGAAATTTGGCCAATTATTCAATCTAAGGTTTCATTTGCTTAATGACTTCCTCATTTTACCATCTAATGTCCTTCCTCATTGCTTCATCTCTTTGCCTTTTTATTTTGTTTAGTGATTCTTTGGTCTAGCGATGGTTAATTTAATCTTTCCTCCTAAATCAGTGCCTCTAACCCCTGAGGGCACAAGGCCAAAGGCCAAAGGATTTTAACTGCCAATGCATGAAAACTCTCAAAGCTTGGCGAGGGGAGCGTCATGACTGGGGGAACGTAAACGGGTGGGGGGGTGCTCACGTCGTCAGTCATGGGAAAGTGTCAGCTGTGAGCTGCAATCATTCAAACTGAAGTCCTTTCATTGGGGGTAGTAGGGCTTTTAAAGGTCTTCCCTTTCTTGTTTATGTAGGCATTTTGTCCCATTAATTGGGCGAGAGGGACTGAGGAGTTTATAGGAACAAGTTCAACGAACACGAAGCGGGAGTTGCCAAGCCTGCTGATGGGTGGCCGCTTGGAGCTGTCGGAGGGAATGTGTTTTGTGGACGATTCTCAAACACGATTCTGTAAAATGTTTAAGAGAATCCGGGCAGAGTATAAGACTTTAAAAGTTTTATGAAGCAGACTACTTCCTAATTTGTCGTATGACAACATAGAAAGCAATGGAAGAAATCTTAGGGTCTTGAAACATGTGTCCGTTGCGCCTTTGTCAAATCTGTGATTTTCTTTTTGTCAAAATCAATACCAGATGCAAAACAGTACTTAAAAAAAAAGTTAGTTAAATGGGATAATTTTCACTCAGAGTCATGACAATTTTCTTCTTTTAATTATTTGTGGTTTTCTGTTTCATGAATTCGAATCTTATTTTGCCAGCCTTTCTTTTAAGTTTTAATATTAAGCTTTCTTTAATTTCTTTCCAATACCTTCAAATTTTAGTGCTGGAATTTACACTTCATACCCTGTTTGTCACTTACTCAATTTTGTCTTTGTTCCATGTTAGACTTTTTTTTTTTTTTTTTTGCTATTTCTTGCCAGTGTTTGTTGCCTTTGTAAGTGAGCTTATACTAATTTCTCTTTCAAACAGCTAAAGATTTTCCACTAAAATTACTTGAGTTTCTTTTAAAATTTATGTTTCAGAAGATGAATTTTATAAATTAGAGATTGAAAAACCTGTGGCATTAAAATATTGTGTTATTTTCCATACAATGCCTGCACAATTATTTTGCAGATCCTAGCCCTCGCTTCTAAGACAATTTTTAAAGCCAATATTTCATTAGTAATTCTCATTACTTTATGCCAGACACTATATTCTATTTGGCATGTAGTACCCATTTAGCAAATGAAATTTTCTTTCTGTTATCTGATATGCTTTGGGTCCTAGGAAATTATTTTATATAGCATTAATTCTTCATATGGGGTAGAATATTACATTTGGATCAAATCTTTCAGAAAATAAGGTAGCTCTTCCCCTTTGCTTGGAGGTCATTTTATCTATTTTTTTTAAGGCTAATAATTATTAGGTTTAGAGTATTTAGAGGAATTTGGAATCCTTTGGATAGAGCTAAATGAACATCTACCAGTAGCTGCAAGAAAATTCTTCCAATGATTCTATTAGGTTAAACCACTTTAGATGTTTGAGTGTTATTATTCATGGCAAACACAATGTATGCTATTGTATGTATATAAACTGAAGACGGTTGTTATCAATGATCATTTCCAAACATCACAGATTGGACTGGGTCATCATCTGACGCTCACAGATGTCTTAACGACTGAGCTGAAGTATCACATATTCCATTTGGTGGTAGCAGCCATCAAAATAGCCAAAATCACTATCCTGGCATGCCAGGTCCAGTGTGACGGTGACGTGTAAACATGGTCATCGTTAGCAAATATGGGCCAGATGTTCATGCCCTGAGAATCTATGGAAATGATTACTTGTGCTATAGTGTATAGTCAGTCTCGACATGCAGACAACAAACTTAATTTAGTATAGAAGAAAGTACAAAATTTCAAATAATCCTATTGCACCTTTGGAAAATACCTATATAAAATTTTCCTGAGTAGAGTTGGTATTTTTGGATATCGATGCCCATTAGGTTGCTCAGCAAGACTAATCTCCCCATCTATTCCTCACTGTGGTTCCCCAACGTATCATGTGGGCTGCTTTCTTAGAATGGCCTATTCTAAAAGCGTGAAAATTTTTGTTTACCCTGGGTAATTCTTTTTTTCAGTTATTCTAATTTTACCATCTAACTTTATGAAGGGAGGAAAGTCACCAAAGATCTATTTTTTAACTAGCCTTCCTTGTTAAAAACAATTACTGCTTTGTCCATAGGACTGCACTCTATCACATCAACTCTCCTCAAGACAAAACTTCATGAATACCCCTGTAAAAAGAGTTATTTGTAGTATTTTGGTCTATTTTGCTTTCTCACTGACGTGAAGTTCAGAGAAGACTGTCACTTTTAAAATTCTGTTCCTGGACACTGCTAGCCCTTTATATCTTTACTGATGTAGAAATGAAAACTCAATACTATAACTTAAATATGGCTACACATGTAAAACAATACAGAAACTTCTGCGGAGAGAAAAATTTTCAACCACTGCTTGATCCGTGTCAGTGTGAGGTGTTTCGTTAAGTCATGGCTATACAAACATGGAATGTTATTTTGTGGGCATTAAATTAGTTACAGACTCACTGGAGGGTCATGCATCAAATAATTTTTCATACATTTCAATTCCTTCAATCAAAAAATTGATAGATAATTTTGAGTTTGGACTCTGTCATAATATCATAAATATGTACGTGGACTCCCCCCCCCCCCTTAACTGTGTCCATTTATCAGAATAACTGTGTTTGGGGCAAGACACTGATCCATGATTCCAAGGTTTTTGGACACTGGGTTCAAGGCAGACCCTGGAAAGCTGGAATATCACTGTATTTGCTCTAAAGGGGCTTAAGGGAGTCAGGAGCTAAGTGGAAATTTCGCCTGTGTCCACTTCATGTTAGGCTTCGTGAAGCTCCCAACCTACTTTATGTTTTATTTCCAAGTTTTCAAATAAAATTAATATTCTAAGAAACTGGCAGAATCCCCACCTTCACTCGGAGAATAAGGATTATCATAATAGGAGATGCCAAAGAGAAAGCCCAGAAACTTCCCACCTGGATTTAGGGGCAACGGACAAATCTGTTGACAGTATAACCCAAAGGGCTAGCACTCTTGAGTGGGCCCCTGGAGTGCCTGTGAACTGCCCGATGCTTTTATAATAAATAATCTTCTGTATCACATATTCAGAGTTGGTTTGTCTTTTCTTTTTTTGCTTGCAATTTAGAATGCTACTGATCACTGACTATGTCATTAAAATAGTTCTTATTGAGAACATACTGGAGGAAAAAAGGTGGCTGAGAGTGCCCTTGTCTGTACATTAGTGGGGAAAAAACTCTAAAACCTTGGACTGTTGAAAAGATTGATGAGCTGACGGGTTCGAAACTATAGTATTTAAGCAACTCTAAACTAAGGATTTCTCATAAGATTATTAACAATTAGTTTTATAAGGTGAAATCCACAGTGATAAATTGCTAAGCCCCTAAGTAAAATCTAAGGTCTTTGCTCTGCACATGAAGCAGAGATTTAGCCTTCATTTTCTTCCCCCCTCATCGTCCTCAAATACAGATGGCTTCTATTTTTTATGTTATTAAATCATGTGTTTTTCATGCTTAGAAACATGTCATGACTCCCTAATAAAAGGTTTACAATTTATTAGAATTTTTAACACCTCTTTTTTTTGTTTGATTTCATGACATTTTCTGCACACATTTTCTAGAAGTAATCAATAAACATAATATGGTTTCCAAGATTTCAGCATTGTTCAAGGGGACCAAGACAAGGAGACAACTAAAGCACCCTTTGACAGAGGACTGGATAAAGAAGATGTGGCACATGTACACAATGGAGTAGTCATCAGCCGTACGAAAAGATGAAGTATTGTCATTTGTGACAATGTGGATGGACCTTGAGACTACTATGCTAAGTGAAGTAAGTCACATAGAAAAGTTAAGAACCATATGATTTCACTCATATGTGGGATACACAACTGAAATTCATGGACACAGACAACAGCATGGTGGTTAGCAGAGGAAAAACGGGTGGAGGGGTGGCAAAGGGTAAAGGGGGCCAAGTATATGGTCATGGAAGATGATTTGACCTTGGGTGTTAGGCACACAATGCAATTTACAAATCATGTATCACAGAATTGTACACTTGAAACCTATATGCTCTTATTAACCAATGTCACCCCAATAAATTTAGTGAAAATAAATAAATAAAAATAGGATAGGTATTATTACATTACATTCTAAATTTGGATTAAACTGTATGACATGTTGTTTATAAAGAAAGCAAAAGTTAAAATTACAAGTTTAAATTACCATAAAAATAATGTTTTCAAAATTTCCCAACTTTTTAAAGTTTAAAAACAGCCTCTTCCAGTCATGATGGTGGTATAGGCAGACATGGCTCACCTCTTCATACAATCCTATCAAAATTACAACTAAAATATAGAAAAACCATCACTTAGAACCATCAGAAATAGAGTTGAATGGAAGTTTGACCACTATGGAATTAAAGGAACCACATCCATCCAGACTGGCAAGAGGGGTGCAGATGTGGAACAGGCTGGTCCCCCACCAATGTGTGGTGGATAAACATTCAGGAGGGATATCTCAGGAGCGAGGAGTCCCAGGCCTACAACAGGCTCCCCAGCCCAGGGTCCCAGTGCCAGGAAGATAAGTCTCCACAACTTCTGGTTGCAAAAACCATTGGGTTGGTGGTAGAAGAAACTGCTGGAGCTCCAAGCAGTTCCTCTTAAAGAACCCACACACACACTCACCTACTCACAGTCACTCCTTCTGAGCTCCAGCACTGGGTAGTAGCTTGAAAGGCACCAATGGCATGACGGGAGGAACTGAAGTTTCCGGCGTCAAGGCAAGCAGAGGTTGTTGTCTCATTTCTAAACCCTCCCCCCACAGAGCCGACAAGCTGGAGGCCATATCTGAGACTCCATCAACCTGGCTAACATTGTTTGACCCACCTTGGAGATCCCCGATACTCTACCCCACCCAACCTACAGGCCCACCCAAGATTCTTTTCCATATGAATGGCTGGTCTTGGCCCATGCTTTGTAACTTCCTAAATCTGCTCAAACAAGCAGCAGCTGGCCTCAGAGAGCCCCAGGGTAGGCACTAGCAGCAGCCTAGATTTACAGCTTGACTTCACCTGGGGATCTTGAAGCCTAGCACAAGTAGCAGCCAACTCAGATCACTTTATAGCTCAGGCAGGGTGGCCCTGGACAAAACACAGGTAGAGGCTGAACTTAGCCTCCACAATTCCTGAAACCCCAGGGCCAGTGCACCCAGTGGACAGCTACAGACCACGTTGGAGCACCACCACCCTGCGCCTGCACAGGCAATCCTTTATGGAGAGTGGAGATTGGTGGTAAGTGGTCACAGCAAGTCCTTGAAGCTGACTGGCCTGGGTAAATCCCTCCCATTGATCTGCCAACAGCAACCAAGGCTCAACTACAGTAGGAGGGCGTACTCAGCCCATATGAAGGATATACCTCGATACCCAGCCTGGGTAATAGGGGAGGCTGTGCCACTGGACCCTATAGGACACCTCCTACATTAGGCCACATTTCCAAGACACAAAGTCAAAGCAGCTCTACTGAATACATAGAAACAAATGCAGGAGGCTGCCAAAATGAGGAGACAAAGAAACATGGCCCAAATGAAGGAACACATCAAACCTCCAGAAAAAGAACTAAACAAAATGGAGATAAGCAATCTATCAGATGCAGAGTTCAAAATTCTGGTTATAATGATGGTCAAGGAACTTAGTGAGGACCTCAGCAGCATATAAAAGACCCAGTCAGAAATGAAGGGTTCACTAATTGGAATGTAGAACAATTTATAAGGAAACAACAGTAGAGTGGATGAAGCTGAGAATCAAATCAATTATTTGGAATATAAGGAAACAAGAGACAACCAATCAGAAAAATAAGAATAAAAAGAATAAAAAAATAAGGATAGTATAAGCAGCCTCTAGGACAACTTCAAGAGGTTCTATATCTGTATCACAAGGATGTCTGAAGGAGAAGAGAAAGAGCAAAAATTGGAAATCTATTTGAAAAAATAATGAAATAAAACTTCCTTAATTTGGTGAAGGAAATAGACATGTAAGTCCAAGAAGAACAGAGAGTCCCAAACAAAATGGATTCAAAGAGGCCCACTCCAAGACACATCATAATTAAACTGCCAAAGGTTAAAGAAAAAGAGAAAAATCTTAAAAGCAGCAAAAGAAAAGAAGTTAGTTACCTACAGGAGAGTTCCCATAAGACTGTCAGCTTCTTTCTCAAAAGAAACTTTGCAGGCTAGAAAGGATTAGCAAGAAATATTCGAAGTCATGAAAAGCAGGGATCTACAGCCAAGACTGCTCTACCCAGCAAAGCTATCATTTAGAATCGAAGGGCAGATAAAAAGCTTCCCAGAAAAGAAAACACTAAAGAAGTTCATCATCACCAAACCATTATTATATGAAATGTTAAAGGACTTATTTAAGAAAAAGGAGAAGATCAAAATTATGAACAATAAAATGGCAATAAATACGTATCTATCAACAATTGAATCTAAAAAACAAACTAAGCAAACAAGAATAACAGAGACAGAATCATGGATATGGACAGCATTTTGACAGTTGGTAGATGGGAGGCATGTGTGGGGAAATAGGTGAAGAGGTGAGGGGATTAAGAAGTACAAATAGGTAGTTACAGAATAGTCACGGGGATGTAAAGTACAGTATAGGAACTGGAGTAGCCAAAGAACTTCTATACATGACCCATGGACGTGAACAAGGGTGGGGGGATGGCCTGAAAGAGTAGGGGATGCTGGGTGGAGGGCAGCAAAGGGGGAAAAATCAGGACAATTGCAATAGCATAATCCATTAAGTATAATTAAAAATAAATTTTAAAAAGTTTAAAAACAGAGCTAGAAAAATAAACTGGGTTCCTATCAGTTGGTCCTCATTCACTTTAACACATAAGTCTTAGTAAGCCAACTCAGGTTAGACCTTAGTCAATTAAACATTTTTAACACCCCTTACTTACTGATACACATTTCTCTATTACCCTGTCACATGCCATTGCACCCATATAAAATTTCTTTCTTTTCTATACTTTATATTATTTATTAGAGACATGAATCATGAAATCTTTTCTAAATCTTAAAGCTTGCATGGAACCACAAAAGATCCCAAATAGCCAAAGCAACACTTCCTGATTTCAAACTATTCCGTAAGTCCATAGACCTGCCGGTAGGGGCTAGATAAATAAGGCCGGAATTGGGCTACTTTTCAATGCACGTATGTATAGTTGCAAACAATCAAATACAAATTGATTTTAAACCAAAAAAAAAAAAAAAAGTTGGAGTTACACTGTCATTGGAGTTAAAGCCTGACAAGAGCAGATGATACAAGATGAGAAACATGTAGTTTGGGAATTAATAGGAATATGATTTAATTTGTGCCACAACCAAAGCCTGATGGTACTCTATTTGACTGACAGAAAACAAGGAGCACTTATACTATAAAGAATAATACGGTTGTATGTTACAGTGTTTTGTGCCTTTCTAACTACTTTGTAAACCCATCAGCGCTCTTCTTTTGAGAGAAAGGAAAATTAAAGAATGTGTTTTAGGTCCCTATGTTCACATAAAACTACTTGGTTTACAACACTCCACAAATGTTAACTGATTTATTTCAGAAAGAATTTAAGGCAACGTATAAAGATAATTGTAGAACCACAAAATTAAAAAAAAAATAAGTGAAGTTCAAGGTAAAAAACAAAATACAGGTAAGAAAATTAACTTTAAATTTGGATGAAGATTATACCCCAAATATCTTGCATATTTCTATGTCACAATTTTCCTTCTATGATTCATGGTAGCTCAAATAAGAAACTGGAATCTTGATCAGTTATATATGTCAACGTCCATAAAATAAAGACTAATTTATCTGAAGACATATAGTTAACACTTGTCCTGAAACCTAAAGGCCATTTCTCCCATGAAAACAAGACCGTGTTATTTAATGAGCATCAACCGTGTCGTAAATATGATGATGAGATTCTTAGAGATGTTTACTCCAAGTTTAAATGTAGGCTCAGAGGTAACAGCAAAGCGAAGATGAGTAAATTCTAATCTTTGAGGCATTTTACAAGAGGCTGCACGTGTCTCAACGCCCTGTAGGTCTGGCTTCATCCCAGGACGGAATGTCCATGGCAATCAGGCCATCCTTCGGGATACCGCCGTTCACAGTCCTGACTATTAGACGTTGTTGGGAGAAGTTCCGGGTTATAGTCCCCCCCACTGCCCTGGGGAGTTGAGGTAATTGTCATGTAAACGCCAGGAGAAGAGCGACTGTAACATCAGAAACCATGTCAGTATTGTCTGCATTATTAGAATTTCGGATTAGGGTTATTTCAGGCAGAATGGTAAGATGGTCCTAAGACTCTTGTTGCCTGCAGTCACTTTCACAGTAAGCTCTTTCACGAATGTGGGCGGGGCATACGAAGATGATGGACGTCACTCCTGTGATTAGGTTATCTCACAGTCAGGCAAAGGGGAAAAGATTTGCAGATGTAATCATGGTAAGCCTATAATCAGGGGATGTTAATATTATTAAAAGAAAGATAATCCTGGGTGGGCCTCACCTAATCAGGCGAGCTCTTTTGAAAAGACTCAAGGTAACAGCTGCAATTCGCCATGCTGGGGAGAGGACCCAGAATCTTGGGCATAAAGGTGGCTTTTGGAGATGAGAGCGACTCCTAACCAACAGCCAGAAAGAAAACAGGGACCTCAGTCCCACGTCTGCAAGTAGCTGAATTCTGTCAACAACCCGAATGAGCTTGGGAAAGGGTTCCCAGCTGGTCAACGCTCCCGGCGAGAACAGAGCCCATCCACTGACTCCAGCTGCACGAGACCCCAAGCAGAGGACCGGGTGGACCTGTGGCCAGGCATCAACTTAAAAAACTCTGAGATAATGAATGGGTGCTGTTTTGGTCATCTGTTACACATCAATGGAAAACAAATACAAAGGTATTTAAGTCACAATTATAACCAAGCAGTTACTTTGTGCTCGGTCCTATACAAAAGAAAAAAAGCTTATCTCTGAATTTGTTTCAATACATTACTAATCCAAGTCTGATATTAATTATAAACAATAGGATAACAGAATATTTAATGATTGTTAAACAGTCATGTTTTGAATATTTAAAATGGCATTTATTGAAAATAAATTGATGGAAGATTTAGAGATACATGGCAATGATAAAATACCTTAGATACTTCCAGGCTCTGAAAATTAAAACAACAATGGGTTTTTCTAAGGCTTTTGTTTAGATCTTGTGGGTTTCAGAATTGAGATCTCTAATAACTGCTTGGAAAGATGAAATATACATGCGAAAAGAATGAGTTCAGCTAAACATTTTAAGAAACCTTTGACCTGATCTGGGGTGAAGTGAAGCATCAGTGGGATACACGGAGAGTACCATTAGACACATACAGTGAGCATGCATGGTCATCAGCATATGAACATGCTTAGGAATATGAGTTAACGTGAATATGAATAAGCGTATACGCACATGAAGGACTCCTATGGAGACAACGACCAGGAAGAGTGAAGATAATTAAGGAGTAATTCTCTGAAATATCTCAGGGTGATTTCCAAAGACTCAGGTTAGGGAGGAGTAAACCATGTTGAAAAATACAGCAGTAGTTGCCTCATGCAAAAGCCTGACTGACTCGGCCAAATGGTTGAGTAAATGTTGGTCAGAATGAGACTTTTATTCATCATGGTTAATTAAGTCGTCAATTAAGTCGTTAGGAGGCTGTATTGACCCTGGAACTCCCTACAGTCTTTGTATTACCCCTTGCCTGAGCAGGCCTTGGGACCTCACAGCTTCGCCTGTGGACAGTGGTCAAACATCAGCAACTCCATGCGCTGATGAGTAAGAATAAGGAGGCTGCCCCGAGTGCATAGAAACACAAAACAAGCTCTTCGGTCTCTAGGGGTCTTAAAGCAGGATTCTGAGTAGCAGCTTCCACCAATAATACAAACCCTCTAATGGGGACTCTGCCACGGCCCCATCGGGCTGGCCAGGCTGCTTGTGGCTTCGGTGGTGACTGCACTCTGACTACTATTATCAACACACTAGTGCAGTGATGGGAAGAAAGAGGATTCAGCCGAGAGGCATGCTACAAAGGTGATCGAGCCCAAGATGAGGGAAAAGAGAAGGAAAGACAGGGTGAGGCTCGTTTGTCCATCAGCCTTCTGGATGCAACAATCCATTGGACAAGAGGAATTAAAATGCTATGACCATGTGGTTTCAGCTAAAAAATTCAAACCTATATTATCCTTTTAATAATTAATTGGTCTAAGGCTTCAGCTGTGTGCAAATCCACAGCACAGCCGTTTTCACAAAACTACCTATAAATTACATGTTAGTATTTATTAGCAACAATTATCTTTAGCCTGGAAAGGGCTGATTGAATCTCCAAGGGCTAATACCTTTAATGTGTCAGCGACTTGTACTGTAATTTTTCATTTTATTAATCATAAAATCCCTCTGAGGTAAACAGGGATGGAATCATTATTTTTATCTGAAAGATGGGAAAATTAGACTGAGGTGGTTGAGGACCTCGGCCAAGGTGACAAGGAGAAGCCGGGGAGAGAAGCCGGAGCTGCCTCCCAAGACAATGCTTTGTCATGGGACATTTCCCTGCTTAAAAGACAACAAAACTTTACGAACCGGAGAAAACCATTTCTCAGGAATAGCATTAATTTCTTTCCTAACTATAATGACATTATTGCAGTGTTGAAGATAAAGCAGCTTAGCTTTGTCAGGAAAAGGAGAAAAAATATTACAGGACAGTGGAAGCCCTTCTGTAATTAGGTAAACTGTCATAGATTTCTGACTTGCTCTCCATCTCTTTGCAAGCTCAGTTTTAATTCTTTGGGGCACCGTATTTTGGTGAATTAAATAGGCCTTTTAGTATAGAATGTTTAGCTGGCAAAGGGAAGGATTATATGGTGAAATATGAGGATTGTCCAGGAGGTATCCAGCCATGTAATATGAAAAATAGAGGCATTTATTGAAAAAAGATTCAAGATACAAGAAACATAAGACAATGACAACTCAGTCCCCTTCAAAGTAGGCACCTTGGGACCTCACACAGTTCTCCCCATCACTATCACCTGCCCTGTCATATATTCCTGAATCTCATTGACAGTCTGAAATCTGTTCCCTTCCAAAGGTGCTTTTAATTTTGGGAAAAGCCAGAAGTGTGCAGCGTACCAAATCTGGGCTGTTAGGGGGCTGAGTCACCTGGGTGATTTGATGTTTTGCCAAAAAACTCTTTACAAGTTGTGATGCATGAGCAAGCACATCGTTGTGATGAAGCTGTCTATCACCAGTTGCCCATGGCTGAGGCTTTCTGAGTCATCTGTATAGTTTCCACGGAGGAATGTTCAAGCTTAACACAAAATTTGATGCAGATTTGTTGCTCTACTTGCTAAGTCATTTTGAATTCAACGGCCACACAGAACACATGCTCACTCAATGGCATCTACTGAGCTCCCACCGACTAGTACAGTGAAGTGGTCATTGTTCACACATACGCATTCCAGTCCGCTCTCCTTGGCTGCCAGGTTATGTCATGCAAACCGTTCTTGTTAAATTAACAATGGCGGGATTTTTCCCGGACAGGCCTCGTACACTAAAACTAAAACAGTATAGTTGATTTTGACTTTCACAGATTCTTGTTACTTACTTTTGATTGCCCATGAGTGAGCTTGAAGCTCTCTTTTGTGGAATTTGTCATTTTACTGGGTACCCCGTAATGTCGTCTGCACTAACTTGGTAAAGAGGCTGTTGTATATCGTGTGATAAGAGTCCATTGGCTTTTTCTTTTTGATGATATAAAATCACCTTCAAGTATCTTAGTACTATTGTTATACATGCAGTCTTACAGCACTGTGGCCAGCGGATGTGTCTAGGCATTGAGTACTCGTACAAAAATGCCAGATCGACCCGGAGTTTTCTCCGTAAGGGAGAAATAGAAGTGGCCTTTTAAGTGGTGGTGTAAATTAAGGAGTGTTTTAAAAGTAGAAAGTTAAAAAAACTTCACTAGTTCATCCTTTTTAGGCCACCAATAAAGTGCGTGTGTGTGTGTGCGCGCGCACATGACTGCAAATCCCAGGAGCCTTGTCTTTGTTCTCAGTCTCTTTGATGAGTCTGCAGCTTTGCTGTCGGTGACCCCACCCATCCTGAGCTGTCTCACTGTACAGGCTTCTGTGAAGTGAGCCCTACTTAGTGTCCTGCTTCTCTGATTAATGTCTCCTTGTTTCCTTTGCGGGCTCCTCTTTAACCGCGGACACTTCCAAGTCTCCGTTTGGGGACCTTATATGTATGTATTTCTTTTTCAACTCTGTGGATGACTTTCAACTTTGCATTTCCAGAACTTTCTCATCTAACCTCTGGCTCTCTGTAGATGCCTTCTGATATTTAAAAATGGGTTTCTGTGCTGTAACTGCAAACTCAGAGTGGTCAAAGGTGAACCCATGATCCTTCCACCTCACATCTCTCTCAGGTCTTACCTGGGAATAAGGTATGGCATTATCTGTACTTCATACTTTCTTTGACATAGGTAATTAGTACGGAGTCAATGCAAAGTTCACATTTTCTTAGAATTGTAAACCCCATTTTAATTCCTTCTAGATACAATGCTGCAGTAAAATTACTCGGAGGAATTCCCTCTTGCAAAATTAGCACCAGCTTGGTCTTAACCTACTACTTTAATCAAGTTTCTCTTCTATTCAGACACCTGGGAGACCTCCCCATTTCCTAATAAAGTAGGTTTAAGTTACTTGACCTGGGTTGAAGGTTCCTATGACCTGATCCTCCCCTTCCTGTCCTACGCACTCCCTTTACTCTCCCAGGCACACCTTTCTCTTGCACCAGGAGAGCCTGTTCCTGTGAGCACACTGCTCTCAGTCTGTTCTGTGCAGCATCGCTTTGATGGCTGACCTGCCTAGCCTCCTCCCGCATGTCTTCACCTCTGCACCGCCTACCTGTCTTCCAAGTTCCAGCTCAAGTCCCGCTTCCCAATGAGAGTAGTCCCGCATAAACACGACCTTCTCTGAAGTTGTTCCAAATGCAACAGGATGTAGAATGTCTATCCAACAGGATAGTACCGAATCATGTTGTTTCATATATTTCAGTCTAGATGGCAATCTCTGGAGGCCAGAGGTTAATAAATAGGTGTATCTGAACCTGACTTTTAGATTAATGTAAATAAAATAGGTGGTCAATAATTAACAGTTGACTAAAAACTCCGATTTCTCAGATTTCCCAGTCATTCACACTATTTTAATATCCCACCTTGTCATTTGGAAAAATAAAGTGGTGCTTAAAAGCTTTAAGGAAAAATAAAATTACGTTCCCTTGTTTAGTTAGGAACATAGCTTTCCAGTTCACCTTTGGGAAAAGGGAATAAACATTAAACCCTTGATTTTTTTAATTAATGGAAATCATTTCACAGGTCTGGCTCCAGGTCTATACTAATTTATTAACGGGAAACACCTGAGAGTAATTGCTTTCTGGCTACAAAATAATGTTTTATTATTTTTTTAGACTTTTCTATTTAAATACACATATAGCTTTGATAAATATTGTAATCACTTATGTTTAGAAAATATAACACTGTTTCTATAGCTGGCTGAAATTCTTTAATTAAAGGTGATTTTAATTTGGAAATTCAAGATGTTATGAATTAAACTCTACTGTGCTTAACTTAGAGGAGAAGGAAAGTATTTGAAGTGTGGTCTGGGTGTTCTATAAGCTATGGAAAAAATGCCCAGTATAATCTTAATATAGTCATTAAACCGAAACTGCTTTTATGTATTTACAAAAGTAAAATTCACTTCGTCGCGATAGTTGAGTAGTTTGTTCTCCCAGACTTTTCACATTAAAGTTCTCTAACGTTTTAGGTTTGTCAGGCACATCTCACAGCATGTAGCATAACTTTTATGCATCAAAATGAGTTCGCATTTTTTTTTTTTTTGGTTTAATTCTTGCTAATTGGACATAGGAATTAGAGATTCTAGCTGCCAGTTGTTACTCGGAGAAGGAGAAGGAAAACAACGAGGGAAATCAGGTATCACGGAAACAGCACCCTCACGCCCTTGGAAGGTAGAAGAGCCCCCGTAATGGAACCCCGAGCTGAGTAAGAGTGAGTGGGACACACAATCTGTGCGCTGTGACCTCAGATTACTGCAAGATCAGGTTACGCTCCATGGAAGGGCAGCATTTTGGGTGGCACTTTAGTGCGCTCTCAGGACTTCCACTTTCTACTTGGCAGGAACACACTCTAGACCTACCCAGGTTTTCCGCAAGATCCGGTGGGGAGGCTCGGTGAGAAGAGGGATGGGGAAATCTGAACCTCCCTTTATAAAAGTCATCTGATAGGTGTGATGTAGAGGAACCTGCTATTAAAAGTAATTTTTGAAAATTAATTATTCATTACGCTAATTGTACACAAGTGCAAGCTACCCGAAAACGAGTTGGAGGCATTCAGGACAGCGTTATAGGGTATGTCGAGAACATGATTTTCATGAGAATGTGAAGCTCCCTGCCTTCTTCCTCATAAATCTGGTATTAACTTGGTGTGTGAGCTTTTTTAGTCAAATACGTGCATATATATTATGTGCATGCTTTTCCAAAAATCTGTAACGATGTTTTATAATTATATTTCTAACAAGTTTATTGAGATGTGATTCACATACCACACAATTCACTCATTTAAAGGGTACAATTCAATGACTATGTACTTGTATCGTGACAGAAATGTGCATCTATCACCATAACCACCATGACCCCCCGAATGAAACCCTGCTCCCCTTGGCCGGAACTTTCCTCGGTCCTCACCCCACCAACACCCCCTCAGCACTAGCACCCCTCAGTCTGCTTCTGTCTTTGTAGATTTGTCTAACCTGATGGTTACATAAATGCAACCATATGATGTGAGACCCTTTGTAGTTAACTTTTCATTTAACATAGTTTTTAAGGTTCTCCAGGTTGGAGCATGCACCTGAACTTTATTTCCTTTTCTTACTGAGTACTATCCCCTTGTATGATTGTACATTTTGTTTGTCCATCCATCATCTGATGGCCATTTAGTTGTCTCTACTTTTGGGCTATTATGACAAATGCTGTAATGAACATCCATGTACATTTGTGTGGCATACGTTTTCTTTTCCCTTGTCAATATCCCTAGGAGTGAAATTGTTGGGTCATGATGAAAACTCCATGAAGAATCTTCTGAGGGATGGTGAGGCTGTTTCTGAAAGTGGATACACCATTTTATATACGAGGATTCCCCTTCTCTGCGTCTTTGCCAATACTCGTTATTGTAACAATTGCATTTTTAAAACATAGCATCACATTTTTGATGGTTTTAGAATCTTGGTATTCAATATATACCTCATTTGTTTAATAGCTGTAAGTTCCTCCATGTTATAGATATGTAATTATTTCTCTAGTTATTTCTCTTTCCACATTTTTCACTGTTAAAATTGCTACCACCTGTGCAATGAACATGCTTGTGCAGGAGGCTTTTTCTGTGTATATGAAAGTATTTCCCTAGGATGGAAAACTAGATATTGAATTACTCTTGCATAGAATATACAAAGTATTTATTTTCAAATATATGTCCAAATGGTCAAAATATACTGTCAAAAATGGCTACCCAAAGTATCTGTTCACCCTGCCTTCACCAATGTGTAACCTGATTAAATGATTTGTGTTTTTGTAAATCTAAAGATTAAATATGTGCTTTCTCAATTTACATTTCCCAGATTACCAGCTAGTAAACATTCGCTCATATATTGGGCACGTGTTTTATTTAATCTTTGCCAATTTTTTCTAAATCTTATTAATACATAGGTGTTAAAATATGTTTGCGTATTAATGCATTGTCCATCATATATGTTTTAACCTATAGTTTAAGAAATAAACTTCAAATTTATATGTAACAAAATGTATCAACTTTTTGGTTTTTTTAATCTAATTTAAATGATTGTTTCTATCTTAAACTTATAAATATACTTTCCTGCAGTTTCTTCAATACTTTTATAGTTTTACGATCCTTTGAATTACTTGAGATTAATTTTACTAAAAGGTACGAAGTAGAGACTGACTTTACTTACAAAACAGACTACTCAACATCATTAAGAAACTTGTTTCGAGCGACTCTAATACGCTGAGCATAGTTCCGTGGAGTGGGAATCCAGCTGAAAATGCGCCCACGGGGCCCCATCGGGAGAAACTCTCCAGCAACACTGCCTGAGCAGGCCATTCTTTTCCCACTAATGCGAAAGCCACATACATCACGCTTTAAAGACACACACACGCACGGATGCGGAAGCCACGCCGGCACACCATCGGCACCTGCCACGGAAGGCCTCGCTGACTGGGGCTAATGCAAGCTCCTTCCTGTGACTCATGGGGTTACCCAAACGGGCAACTCTGGGGCAAAGCACCCCCCCCCCTCGCTTTGCCCTGCTTGAAAAGTCATCCAAGCGTCCGCTCTGCTCGCCTGTCACAGTCCGCACTGGGACATGTCAGCTTTCCCAGCCTGCTCTGTCCCCTTCTCCCTTCACGTGTGCCCTTCCAGTTATTCTCTTGCATGTCTAGGCCCTTCTTGGCACCTGCTCCTTAGAGGGCCTGACTTACACAGACCGAGTGGCTAAGGCCTCTGCCCTTGCCAGCCCTGAGAGGCAGGGCCAGTAGTATTATGGGAAGCTCGCCGAGGAAGCCGCTGCCGGGGGCGGGGGGGGACGTGCAGAAGAATTCATGGCAGTGGGTACAAGTTCAAGACCGTCCATATGCCCCGTCCCTGCCTCGTGATCGCAAACGTCGCCTTTCTACCAAGGGAGGGGGTTCTTTGTATTCTGGGATCGTTGTCTAACCACACAGAGAGCTGTCCCCTTGAAGGTCCCCTTCACCTTGCGATGGTTAAGTGAGCTTCTCTCCACCTGCATCGGGATGAAGACTGCCAGCACAGTACCTTTGAAAAGCAGTTTTTGCACTTGGAAGCGCAATACCTCATCTTTCAGAGTCCCGAGAAGGAACACAGCTCCACTCAGGTGGCCACCGAGAGCCCAGCAGTGTCTCTGTAGGTGCCTCCTGAGCCCTCCACTTGGGGTGTGATCCAGACCTCCCAACCACGTGGGAGTCACTGCCAAGGTGAAAAATAGAGGTGGTAAGGTATATCTAACCGCAACAGAGCAGCTTAGGCCACACCCCTCCCCTGAAACCAACTCCTGGATTCTGCTCAGACTACTGTGAGCTTGTGGAACCCTCCAAGAGCAGTTTTGCTCAGAGCCTACGTGGAAGGTTGAAACACTGGCCTGGTGTCATGAGCCTTTGTTAAACTATTCCGGGGTTCTGTTGTCCGAGTGCTCCCACGACTGGGAATAGCCATGTCATTCTTTGCCAAGGGTGCTGGGCAATGAAGAGCGTTTCATCGCTTCTGTGGAAGGTTAATAATCATCCAATAGCAACTCTATCGATAACCCAGAAAACTACATCAAGCTATTTCCTGATGAACTCAGATGCAGCAACGTAACAGTTGCAGCGCAGCACGTTGGGAGATTGTCAGTGACTCGGGGTTGGCTGCCTTTGCTGTGCTACGCTGGTGATATCGGTAGGGAATAAAAAACCTGTACATTTTACCGGAGTTTTGATGTCAACATGTCCAAAATAACCCAGCTCCGGCAGGGGAGCTACTATCTGTACACTCTGCCAAATTATCATCTAAGTCAATTCTATTACTTCTGTCAACTCACTTGTTCATGACGTCCCATGCATGTCACCTCTTAAATAGTACTTGACTTGCCCCCTCAGTGGGAACCATCTCCACGTGAACCCTACTCTCTGGCCTTGTCTACGAAAAGACGTCCGATCCGGTATGCTTGCCTGCAGTCTGTCCCCCTTTCAATCCTTTCTCCTCTTTCCCACTGAGTCCTCTTTCCTAAATCACGAGTCTGAATGGCTTTTGCCTTCAGTGACACTCTGCCTGCGTCACAGAGCCCAAGGCCCACTGCATGGCCACTCCTGATCGGGCCCACGCCTGCTCTCCAGCCTCCGTCCTGATGCTATTCCCTCAGACCGAATGTTCCAGCATGCCAAACTATTTCTGCCTCTCAAACCCAACATGCGGTTTCAGTCTCACTGCTTTGCACGTGAAATCATCTTCACCTGAAATGCTATCTTATTGTGCCATCTGCAAATGTCTAATAATGATTTAAAATGGATATATGTGTTATACTACACCTGTTCAAGGAGGGGTGAGCAGCGAGTAGTGAACTCCATGAATTCCTTGGCATGCTTGCAGTTGGATGACTAACAATTACATCAATATAAATTCTACGTATATTCCCGTGCTGTCCTCTCCACCGCATTTCTAGGTTTCCATGTGAAATAATACCATTTAGTGAGCACATAAAAGGAACTCTGGCTGAGAAAGGGAAAAACCTTTGTTTGAGTGCCAGCTTTTCTATTGACTAACTCTATGACTGTAAAGCTCAGTTTTTCAATTAGGAAGTCATCCTGGCTGATGCGGCTCAGTGGATTGAGTGCTGGCCTGCGAACCAAAAGGTCACCGGTTCAATTCCCAGTCAGGGCACATGCAGGTCCCCAGTACAGGTCCCCAGTAGGGGGTGTGCAAGAGGCAACCACACATTGATGTTTCTCTCCCTCTCCTCCATCCCTTCCTCTCTAAAAATAAATACAAACCCTATAATATTACTTGATATCGAGATATGCTATTTAGAGGGTTTATCGTTTTTATTTTATTTCACAACTAGTCTTTGAACATGGTGACTCTGTGATACATCAGCTCCCCTAAATATCAATGACTCGAGGTTTGGTTTTCATATCAGTAACATCATGCATCTCCTGGAAGGTTGTAGAGATGCAAATTCTTAGGTCCCACCAACGTTCCCAAATCAAAGCTTACATTTTAATAAGCTCTTCGGATGATTTGCATGTACATTAAAATTTGAGAACTAAATCATAGAGCACATTTCTTATAAGTCTTCCACCTGGTAATATTTACTGCACTAAAACTATTCAACACATGATTGCCTGAGAAGGACTTAGTATAGTTATTGTAATAGATTTTTTAAATCCTTACCTGAGGATATGTTTATTGATTTTAGACAGAGAGGAAGGTTGAGGGGAGAGAAAAAGGGAGAGAAGAACATTGATTGGCTGCCTGCTGCATAGGCCCAGGGATCAAACCTGCAACCTAGGTATGTGCCCTGACCAGAAATCAAACCCCCGACCTTTTTGGCGTACAGAATGATGCTCCAACCAGCTAAGCAACCTGACCAGGGCTATAGTAATAGGTTTACATATAACAAAATATCATCATCATATATATCAAATATTGCATGCAGACTGCAGGAGCCCTGCAATATCAGTGGTTAGCTGCCACATTCAACATCATTTGAGAAGTTTGAGTCACTCTCTGATGGCCCTGGTTGCGCACCCTTCATCCCAGATGTCTTTTTCTTTTTAATTTGAAAAGGAAACCCCAATGTTTCTTTTATGTATCTTTACAATTTTTGTTGATTCTATGACAGTTGTCTCAATTTTTCCCCCTTTGCCCTCCTCCGCCCAGACCACCCCCCACTCCCATCGTCCATCCGCACCCTGCTGTCCACGTCCATGGGACCTTCATACATGTTCTTTGACTAATCCCTTCCCCTGCTTTCCCCTGGCAGCTGTCCATCTGTTCCCTGTTTATATGTCTCCGGTTCCATTTTGCTCATCAGTTTATTTGTTCATTAGGTTCCTCTTTTAAGTGAGATCCTATGGTATTTGTCTTTAACTGACTGGCTTATTTCACTTGGCATAATGCTCTCCAGGTCCATCCATGCTGTCACAAAGAGTGGGGATTCCTTCTTTCTTTCTGCTGCATGGTATTCCATTGTATAAACGTACCACTGTTTTGTTTGTTTATTTGTTTTTTATCCACTCATTTACTGATGAGCACTTAGGCTGTTTCTAGCATTTGGCTATTATAAATAAGTTCTTTTGAATTGGTGCTCTGGGTTTCTTAGGGCATATTCCCAGCAATGGAATTGCTAGGTCAAAAGGCAGGTCCATTTTTAATTTTTTGAGGAAATTCCATATTGTTTTCCACAGTGGCTGCACCAATCTGCATTCCCAACAACAGTGCACTAGGGTTCCCTTTTCTCCACATCCTTGCCAGCACTTGTTGTTTGTTGATTAATGATGGCCATTCAGAGAGGGGTGAGTGATATATTTCATTGTGGTTTTAATTTGCATCTCTCTGATGCCTAGTGATGTTGAGCATCTTTGCATATGTCTCTGGGCTACCTGTAGGTCCTCCTTGGAGAGTGTCTATTCAGGTTCTTTGCTAATTTTTTCATTGAATTATTTGTCTTTTTGGTGTTGAGTTCTTTGAATTCTTTATAAATTTTGGAGATCAAACCTTGTCCAATGTATCATTGGGAAATATGTTTTCCCAGACAGTTGGTTCCCTTTTCATCTTGATGATGGTCTCTTTAGCCGTGCAGAGCTTTTTAATTTGATGTAGTACCACTTGTTTATTTTTTCCTTTATTTTCCTTGCCTTAGGAGATATATTGACAAAAATGTTGCTTATGTAGGCTATCTGAAATTTTACTGCCTATGTTTTTCTGTTATCACGACTTATATTCCAGTCTTTTATCCATCCTGAGTTTATTTGTGTGTATGGTGTAAGTCGGTAGCTGAGTTTCATTTTCTTGCATGTAGCTGTCCAGATCTCCCAACACCATTTCTTGAAGAGGCTATTGTTACCTCATTATATGCTCATGACCGCTTTGTCAAATATGAATTCATCATAAAGACTTGGGTATATTTCTGGGCTCTCTATTCTGTTCCATTGGTCCATGTGTCTGTTCTTATGCCAGCACAGGCTGTTTTGATTACAGAGGCCTTGTAGTGTTTTGTCCCAGATTTCTGAAAATTTCATCTATTTTGATTCCTCCTAGGTCAATATTTTATATCTCTTTTTAACATACATTAATTTCACACATTTTAGGACTTGTTTTTAAAAATCACACCATTAGTTACTTTGCAGCTAAATTTTTAGACAGCAAATGCATTTTCAAGGAAAAAATTCAGTGATGTGTAGGACTAAACTTAAACATTTTTAAGAAGACATTAATCTAATGTATTTTCAGAATACATGTGAACAGAATGAAAGGTCATTGAAGGCTGCAATAAGGTTAGTAGAGATCACCACATTATAAGTTGTGAATTGCAATTCTAAATTGTCAATTACATCACAGACATCGTTTCAGTCTAATTGATACATTGTTTATTCTTAATGTAGACATAATTTACAATTAAGTTAAGCTTTCATTATCTTAAAGAAAGCATAGTATTATTAAATAAAAGATTGGTGCTATTTTTTTTTACAGTTTAAAGACACTTATGTACTTAAAAAATACCCCTTTATCTGTCATGCTTTGAAATATTACTCACCCAGTCAAGAGCCTTAAAGAGCCTTACTATTTACATTAAAAAATTCCCTTTAAATGGAACATACTTGAAACGATTATTGCAATATAGCTTCTTAAAAATATTCTGTCATAACTTAAAATAATTTAGATTAATTTTTTCAAGGTGTGATTAAGTTTTTCTATATGTGCATTTTAATATTCCAATCACAAATGAACATTTGTAAAAGTGTTTTCCTCTTCTTTATATTTTGCAATACAGATTTTTATAGAGAAAGAGAAAGAAACCATGTTAAGGAGGAAATGTGCTCAGGTATGGTATGCACTTCCTCTGGTTTTTGTGATTGAAAACATGTTTTGAGGGGATTGTGTGGGATGAGAGACTGGGGAAAGACAGTTGAGGGTGGTCCCTACCATCCTCTAAAACCATTTCACCTTCCCGATGGGCACCTCCCAATGGAACTGCGGTTTTGTGCAGCACCTGCTGCCTGGGGACAAACTGTTCTAGGTCAGGTGGCTGGGAGGACCACCTTTGAGAGGCTTGGTAAGGACATGCCTAAGGCTGGCACAGGGCATTCCACAAGCTTCCTTATTTCTTTCTACATCTGTGGTATGTGGCTTTCAGGTCAAGCAATTCTCAACAACAAGGTAATGTCTTCTGACTTCTTTGGAACCCATTGCCTTTGATGTTTCTTCGATTGAGGCCTTTTCTCACAGTGAGTTGCCTGTTTGTGATGGGGAGAGGTACAAGATGGGGTGGGGAGCGAGCAGCAGTGATCTAACTCACTCAAAACAATGCCACATGACCTTGAACTCTGAGCATTTACTTACAATGATGCAGGGAGATAATTAAGACCTGATACTGTTCTAACAAGAATGAGAAGAGGGTGTTTGTTATAAACAATAAGCTTTGCAGGGATGGGTGGGGCAGTGGGGGTATGGTGGGGTGAAAATGGAGACAATTGTACTTGAACAACAATAAAAAAACAATAAGCTTTACTGTCGGAAACTCCTCTTTAGGGGTGGTTCCATTAACGGGTGGGATCCCTTTTCATTTGCAAGGACTCCTGCAGGACCACCTAGGAATAGGCACGCACACATTTCTTAAAGAAACAAAGAATATACTTATAAAGATTGTACTCAATATAATAAAAATTTATATTTAAATAAAAGGATAAAAATAATTTTAAGTTGTATCAAATGTTTTGAATAGAATACTTAGTTCCATAGAAATTGCTATTCTTAAATTAGTAGAAGATTTCCATCCTCAGATTTAGATGGTATATACATTTTTCTTTTTCTCTATTATAATACCTCCAGAAACAGGCATATTTCTAAGTGATGCATCACCATAGAGATATTTACCTTAAATGTGTGAATGCGTCTTTGACTCTCAAATCCTGGATTTGGATCATAAAAGCACAGAAAACATATACAACACAGAAGAAATTTAAACATAATATTTAGAGAAAGGATTTATGTTCTCCCAAAAAGGTAAGTATTCACCACATGAAAATATTCAGGATTTCCCCCCGGGAAGTAAGTCTACTGTTGCCACTACCACAACATGCAGACCTACTATGGAGGCTGCACACAGTGAGCCCCCATGTTCTGCTCCTGAGATGGGAGGCAATGGCATGAAGTATGGCTAACATATGTCCCACATTCGTTTCTTATTCCTCGTCAAATGAAATCATCCTCCGAAAACCCAAGACCTGCTCATGATAGAAGAGTTTTTGCCAATCTGAGCAGCTTTTGGCCTACGTTTACCCAGATGTTTTGCTTTTTCCAACAGATGGCCCTCAATGTTGCATTTCTGTTTCAGTGGCTGCTGCCAAGTGAAGTGTGTCCTGGATCCCTTTGGCGTCTCCTTCTGACAGCTTCGCAGTCAGGCCGGTCACGTTCTCACACAGAACGTCACAAAACAGAGGCTGGTACAAAGCACCAGACATGTGAACTGTGTCATTTATAAAAATGCTCCTGTATTTGTGAAGACTTCATGTGCTCTTGTTAGATCATCTCTACATAGGTGGCATGCAAGAAAAAATTATAGCAAATGCCATTACAAGTGTCATTTACGTGTTTAGGAACCTTTGGTATTCCAAACAAGGAGCTTGATTAAGGATGTCATTATCCATCCCACTGGACTTTAATCATTTCAGCCAGTGTATACCAGCTACTGGTAGTGTGTTTTAGTCCATCAAGATAATGTTCAATTTAGATTTCCTTGATAAAGGGAGATTGGGTGTAGTGCACTTTCTAATGTAACATTAGCACTTTTAGCATCTCTCCCAAGAGATAAGATAACTCAGGCAATCAGATACACAGAGCAACGAACAATCCACTCTCTCAGATTCATTTTTAGTTAAGGTGTTGCTAAATCCAGGCTATGTACAACTATGCACAGTTTTCTAGTTTCTGGAACCGCTTGTATGTAGGCAAATTTCAAACATGGCATGAGATTTTCCCTTCCAAACTATAGATATTTTGTATGTCCCCCCCCCATTATTTGCAGGGCTCAGCATCGAATTAAACCTAAATAAATTTACATGTATCAGGAATATTTAAAAAGTTACTTGGAAGAGCCTTACCTTTTGAACATTTCTAGTACACATCAAATCATTTTAGTTTTTTTAAGTTTTATGACTTTTTTTCAGAAATGAGGAGCCGGATGTGTTAACAGATTAATAGCATCAGCAGACTGGAGGAAGAAGAAAGTGAGAGTCCAAGGGTACGGTGCGGCATTCAATGCTCGGTTTAAATGAATGAAAATCAGGTGGAAATGAAGTGGCTCAGTGCAGATCTGCGCAAGAAATACACGTTGAAGGACTGAAACGAAACCTGTCGCAGACCGAATATTGATTTTTTTAATTGAACAATACTGTTTGGCACAAAGAGCAAATAAATAATTAAAACAAGATAAAACAATTAATCCGTAAATGTAACTGCCCTATAACCGAGAGTTTTATATTTTACTTAGTTGCTCCAGAGTGTATACATGTTTACTCTGCCTTTTCTCATTTGTCCTCATCAGAGATTTTCTTTAGGTCGCTGCTGTATGTTCAAACGCACTGTGCAATTCTATAACAAAAGTTGTTAAACTGAAGCACCAATCACTTGTTTTCATAAAAAACAAAAAAGTTGCATTGGAACGCAGCCATGCCCATTGACTTCTATACTGTCTGTAGATGCTTTTGTGATACAACAGACCCACAGAGCATTTGCTACACAGACCACATGGCCCGCAAACTAACAGATTTATTAGCTTGTGCTTTAGGACAAAACTTTGCTGGACTATGTTGTAATACTGCGAGTGAAAGGTAAAGTTCTTTCCAAGGCTTTTCCATGTTATAATAAAATTCCTGTCTATATTTATGTGCATTGCAATATATCCTCTTTTTATATTTTTCCCTAAAGAAACATAGCAAGGGTTACTGAATGAAAACACATACATATTTTTGTTCATTATAAAATTGATTTCCAAAGTTTTGTACAAGCAGCCACAACTATAAATTAACATACGTAATCTCTCAGTTTAAAGGATTTAAGAGAATTTTGCCAATATTAAACAGTTTTATGTATTTCAATTTAAAATATATGATTAAATCAGTAAACTTAAACCACATTCCAACCCTATTCATTTCTATACCTGCTGATCCTTATGCTAAATAGTTTCATTGTTATTCAAGAAAGTGTTACAATACCGGTGCAACAAATATTTTAGACAGATTTCCAGGCACTCTGAAATCTGTTTCTATGTTGTCACATTACTGCACACAAGATTTAGGGAAAGCCCCTAAAACTTGCAGGATCCGTTTCTTCTTTTTGTTTTGTTTTGTTTTGAAACATATACTTAACCAGACCATAAAACTACTGCGATCATTAAAAGAGATAACATAGTTGAACGTGCTTTGAAAACTACAACAATAAGGACCAGGTTATTCTTATACAGAAGTGAAAACTACTTTCATATTTATGAACAATCTATTTTCAGTTAAGTCCAAGTAATGTGCATGTGTATTTGTAGATGTGGCGTGTTCGACATTTGGAAGACAATTGCCACCCAGTCTGAAAGACAAATGTCAACCGTTTCAGCTTCTACAATAAGCATCTTCACCTAGCAGAGATCAAATTCTATTCCAACCGGTTTGGCACCTGTGGTGATCTTTGTGTTTCATGGTGACATTCTACTGCAAGCATCAAAGTTTTACAGCAATGAAAGAGAAAAAGAAGTCAGACATCGGTTCACCTGACACTCGGGCCCGTATAAATACCCTAAACTCTCAGTCTGTAATAAAAAGGGCGGTGCTTTGTTCTCAAAAGCATTCATGACAAGCCTCCTCCTTTCTCCAGCACTACAATGGATGGGGAATTGTGGAGCAAACTAAGAGAGATTAAAGGCCTTTATCTCTATATTGTTAAATTATGGCAGCTCGCGCATATCGTCTGGTTGTCATCTCATGGAGGAGTTTGTTGAATGAAGTGGGACCCAAATTCACGTTGACACCTGATTTGTCATGGCAGATAAAAATCTAGCGTTATTTGATTCAGTTTTAAGAACCTGGCTAAAGGGGATTTTTGCCATATCTGTTTTGATCCTTCCCTGCTTATAGAACTATACTTCACCGGAGTTCAGGACGTAACGACAGACGATGGCATATGAAAGTTCTTCCCTAACAAACCCGATTACCTAGTGTTCCCCAAGGAATTCCTTTGATGTTGCATCATATGGAGGGTAGCTAGCAAAGGTTAAACACATGAAGAAAATTCTTAACACATTTGCAACTAAAAAAGACAATTGGATGCACAATTTTGTACTAAGATCACCAAGACTGGAAAAACAATGGAAAGACTATATGTAACTATAGTTGGCATTTTAAAAAATGAAATTTCCTATTTTTTGGAAAGACTTTATTTATTTATTTTTACTGGGGACCAGCCCACCACCCAGGTATGTGCCCTGAAGGGGAATCGAAATGGTGACCCTCCGCTCCCCCGGACAGCGCCCAACCAACTGAGCCACGTGGATCAGGGCCGTTTCCTTGTTCTCTATCAAATGCTGACAAAGCAAGAAGTAGCTGAGCTCCTCTGTCTTCGTTTATCAAATCATTGAGTTCAATAGGTGCAAATTCTCTGCCTGTAGAATAGTAGAGGTTTGGGGATCTAGGCTGCATCAAAAATATGCGCCAGTAGATCTAGCAAAGGCCATTTCAATGCTGTAATTGATGGACCAATGCCTCTCAGAGCCACCTGCATAATGATGTTATAAAATAAATACGGCGGATCCTAATTTAGAGCTCTCTGGCTTAGTGGGTTTAGGTATGGCTAACAAATACGTTCAGTAAGAGCACTTGCCAATTTGTTTAAGACCAATGTACTGTGTCAGCTTTAAAACATTTTCATATAGAATATATAACATGAGCTTTTAATTCATCCACGAGGTAACCTGAGCACAGATGACCAAACCTAGACTCAGAGTGGCAAGGTTAGGAGCTGAGGAAAAGCCAGGGCACCATTCACTGCTCCTCTCCAATTTCATTTCCATACAGTTTTAGTGGTGATTCAGGATTTCTCTTTCTTAATATTCGGCTCCTTATAAAAACTATACCTTGCCCTCCACCCAACGGGGGCAACTGTTTTTTTTCACATTTCTATCTGAAGCTCCTTTGTGCCCTCCCCAGAGGCCAGATCTGCACTGTCCTGGCACTGCCCTAGAAGCCAGGACCGGAGCGGCGGTCCAGCACCAGTCCCTCATGGGGCATCATCTCTGCACTCCGGGGGTGCGGGTAACGGCCCTACTTCAGACGGCTGTTGTGAGGATAAAAAGAAGCCCTCACAGGGAGAACGTAGAAGTCTTAAACAAATACGGCTCCTCATACTGACACGCAGAACTTTTATATCATTAGAACCTTACTTGTCAAAAGGTGTAGTTGCTTTGTTTGTAAATGGCCTGCATGACCAGGAGGACTGTATGCTCTGAGACAGTCTGTGCTGTGCGCATCTTCAGTATCACCCACCTGTCTAACAAAGTGTTGGTGCGCCAGAGGTACGTAAAGGAGTAACCGGTGAATAGATGCATGAATGGACCTTCTCGGTCTTGATTCCCATCCCATGATGCCACTCTGGAAGACACTCACTGCACATTAGTTAGTGTACTTGTTTTAGAAAGAGTGCTACAGAGATGAACTGTGCTAGAATCCACATCGTAACAGTGGAAATTGTAATGGTAGAAAATGTTATACCCTTCCCACCATTCTGTTGACATTGTTCCTGTAAGTGCAAACCCTGACTAATATGTGGCTTACAGATGAACAACATGTTTGTATAAGAATCCCAAGAATTAGTTTCAAAAGATACAGGCCCTGACTTTCAGGCATCCCAACTCTGGGAGTTTTGCTGACCTACAACCGCAGACCCAGGATGACACGAAGCCGGGATAACTAACCCAGGATGAAGCACACCGGACCGTCACTTGCCTTATCGGAAGGCACTGTGCTCGTTGACACGCAGAGAACTTTTCAACCTCTGCCCCTTGATCTCTTTGATCTGTTCCCCGCTCCCTCCTTATAAAATCTCTGCCTCCAAAGAGGTAGAGATGGGCTTTACGACATGTGTCCCCCATCTTCTAGATGGCCAGCATCTGCAGATAAACCACTCTCCTTTACATCAGCATCTGCCTCTTGAGTATTTGCTTTCATAGTGGCAGGAGGCCAGACCCGCTTTTGGTTACAATATGACCCAGATAAAAATGCTTCCAGTGGTGAGCAATAGGGTACACGCATACCTGGGAAGCTCTGGGATATTTTGAACCAAATACCAAGTACATACCTAACTCTCTCACTTCAACACTCTATTTCCCCACAAATGGACTGCTGAACCAATTAAAAATATCAGCAAACATAATTCCTGAAACATTAAACTCAATCAGGTTTTTTCCTGGCCAACAATATCTACTTTTATTTACCTTATAAGTAAAAAAAAATTCTTAAATTCAACATTGCTAATTTGCAACACACACGTCTGCTCATTTCAATTTTATCTTGTCTTTATTTTACCAAAGAGAGAGGAATAGCCAGGTTTTAATGTGGGAGAGAAACAACAGGAAGAAGTATTTTTCTCCTAAGATGTGTATGTGATATTTTCCCTTCAACCTACTGCGTGCTCTGTATGAAGTCCCCGTGGTGTGGCTCTTCAGGAGATGCCTACCAGCACTTGGTCAGTCTGGCTTCGTGGTCCCTTCTGTTACAGGATGTCCTGCTCCCCATCTCACGGCAAAGGAACTATAAAAAACAACCAACCAACCAACCAAAACACCTCCAAAAGCCAAACCAGAACAGCAACAAAACAGCAGTAGCAACAACTAGTCATGATAATGTCATACCTTCCAAAGGCCAGTGGAGAGGATTTTGGGATTATCCACTGTTTGGGATAATCTTCACCCCCGAGCTCCTCCATTATTAGCATGCAGAACTGAGAATTCCCTGCATGTAACCTGACTTCTCCGCAAAAGAGCCGTAAAACTCTCCGGCCCTTAGAGCAGTTTCAATGAATGAAATTAAGAAAAAGAATGTGACGTCCTGGGATGGACCTCACTTTTTAAATTACAGCCTTGTGACTGGATATTGGAGTCAATTCTTTGATCTCCTCTCGTTAACAAGATGATATGATATTTTAAAGGCAACGCTTCCATTTCGCAGGTCTGCTGACATCACAAACCATCCGACACAGTATGGAAATAAGATACCTACCCACTTCTCTCTGCTTCCTCTTACTGAATTCATGCCGTGACCTTGCAGTTATTAAATATAGGCCAGCTTGCCCTCTCAGACCTCAGGCAGCCTCTTTTTTAAAGTGATTTCTTACTCCCCAAGATTTCTACTAAAATTTGATGCTTAAAGATCACTTAATGGAGGCAACCAATTTATCCCTGTCCCTTGGGTGGCCCCCCGGGGCTGTCTTTGCTGTTTTAATACGATTATAAAATGCTTCCAGGCTCTGTGAACTTGGTTATACAAGAGGGTTATGGCAACAGAGACTGTTTTCTTTGGGAAATCATTACAAAGTGTTGACCTGAAAGCATACAGCGTTCTGAAAAGCCCGAAAGCCCGGATGCTCGACACTGTGAGAGGCAGCGGCCAGATTCTAGAACCAGAGACAGGAGTTAAAGTGCAGGACACACTGAACCAAGACAAGAAGGAAGAGAACTTTCAGGAACACTTATTTCATGTCCTGTAGCCCGGATTCAAACAGCATTTCTTTGTTGACTCTCCAGCATGTTCCGGAGAAGTTGACTTCGGAAGAGCTTCGAGTCTCACGCACCGAGCCGAGTTGGAGCTAGCCCAGGATGAGTCCGGAGGACCGCAGTGAGACGCAGCAGCTCCTTCGATGCCCAGCCGCCCTCGTGTTAAATATCAAGAACCTGCTGCAAACAAGTAAGTATACCACCCAGGCAAGGTGACAGATGAAAAAGGGGAAAAACATCGGTTCCAGCCTCCGGTTCTGTCCCTGTTCTTTACAGGGCATGGCTGGAAGCCACAGCTTGTTTACAGAAACAGGCATTTCCAAACCCAGCCGGCAGATGTGAGGGAGTGCATTCCCTGGGGGCCGGGAGGGGCCTGGAGCCGGGAGGTCCGTGCGTGCCTCCCTCCACCCACAGAGGCGATTGCTGTGGCAGCGGTTGTCACTCCATCCTCTCGGAGGGCAGGGCAAAGCATTATGGGATGCACTGGACGCTCTTCAAACCCATGGGGATCTCCCATTTCCATTCAATTTTCTGAGTGTGTTCTGCCGTGTGATGAGGGCACAGACATGAAGAAGACCATAGACCCTTCCTTGAGACCTGGGGGGTCATAACGCACCTTTGCAGAAGCAAGGGGCCAGGGCAATGCTAGACCGGCAACGTTCCTTGCGCAGTGATTTTGTTGCATGTAAATTTTACCAGAATTTTAAAATGCAGTCACAGTAGTTGAATGAGCAGTTATGTGTAATCATTAGGACTAGAACTTCATCCACTTATAGTTCCACGAGTTTAACAGTTTCCTTATTAGGAGGCATTTGCATTCATTTCTTTCTTGTATTTTTACTTACTTAGATTTTATTATGTATAACAGGAACTGCGTAACCTTTGAGTATTTCTCTTGCATGGAGTGTTTCCAGGGCAGGTCCCTAGGAGAGAAGTTAAGCGGACACAGCACAGGACTCCTTTCTGGTTCCTGGATGCAGTTAGATGGTCTAGTGTTAAAGAATAAGAGAGAGAAAGCAAATCGCTTCCCTTTTTTATGTCATCTTTACTGTATTTTTTCCTTGCCATTTAGCGCCTTTATACCCCCTCCCCCAGCAATCGCCCTGCATTCTCTTCACCCTTCGATTTCCCCTTGAGTACAATGTTCTGCATACTGAAACACATTGGTTAAAGAGTGTTAATAATTGTAGCAGCTCTGCGATAATCACCTCCCCTTTAAGAGGGGGCGAACTTTCAGGGTACTTCGAGAATTGCAAAATAGATGGTGAAATAACTAGCCCGGAAAACTTGTGACGAGATCATGGAAGGTGGGAAAGAAGTGAATACCGTGCTCATTGTCAGAAAGTGACTTTAACTTCTTTTCATTGGAAACCAAACAATTTGCTACTGAAGCAAGGCACGATGTTAGCAGACACATGTTATTAGCTTTCCTACACATATATGTATATGTATACACATGTGTGGGTGGATGTGGATGTAGGTATAGCTATCGATATAAATATGTAGATACAGGTGTATACGGGAGGTCTGGGACCTGTTGCAGATTCACTCCACGCTGGGGTGAGCTGCAGGTCTTCTGTGGAATCCAAGGAAAGGGCGCCCCCTACTGGGACGTGCCAATCTGTGGCAGAGAGAAAGCTGGAGAGCTGATGGAGCCCCACAGGCCTTCTGGCCCCGTGCTCGGACGGGGCACAGGCGCCCCATCGGCAGGCGGGGGCACCCACTCCTTCACAGTCGGATGGAACAGGGGTTTCTGACCTTCCCGCATCAAGGACAATGAACTATTTGGAAACAAAGATACAGTCAAGCAAAACTTAATGTATTTTATTCAACAAGTATATTTTGAGTACAACCTATGTGGTAGGTATCGTGCTGAGATTCAGGGATTTAATTATAAGCTAAAGAGCTACAGCTCCTACTTCAGAGACCCTACCTTCTAGAGTGGTAAGTGCACATTAAATCAATATATTTTGTAAGTAGCTATATAATTACAATCATAATTTTGTGATGTAACTTCTGTCACTGATAACCTGAGACGCAAAATGCTTATTTAATTTGAGACCTAGTAAACAAGATCAAGTAAGACAAAGAATAAGAACTCAGATATCTTCAGATACTTGCCTACTTTATCCAGGATGTATTTGCTAGTGGAGGGCAATTCCTGCCTTATCCCACTGCCAAGAGTATGTAAACTAAAGGATTGGGTATCCCAGTAACTTCACCGGACCACAGAATCACCAGCAATGTACATGTATCAGCAGCTGTGGCCAAAGGACTTAAATGTTTGAAGGACTCAACTATTTGAAGATTTACAGAACATGCCTACCGTCTCAACATTCAGCCGGCTCCATCCTGGTGCCGTTTGTTCACTCTATCAAGTGCCAAGTCCCTGGGGACACACAGAGCACCAACAAGCACCAACAAGCACCAACAGGCACCGCCCTCTCGTTGACGGACTAGTCAGGCACTGTTCTAAGCATGCCTGTGTGCTGTGTATTATTCCCACTCCGTTCTGATAACAGTTCTATGCAGAAAGCACCATCAAACTCCCTGTTTTTGTAAATACGAATGCTAAGGTATACCGATTTAAAAAGCTGGCTGAGGTTTGCACTACCATGAAGTGGCAGAGCCCGGATATCATAGAGCAAAGAGAATGTCAAGTTCAAGTTGAGAAAAGCAGGTTTCAGTCCTTGGCACTTTTCTTGCTCCCTGTGACCTCACTGTCTGGTCATGGACACTTCGATACAGAGGCCTGGCTGAAGGGAGGTTTCTTCCTGCTTGGCCTGGAGAAACTTTGGAATTTTCAAACAGCTTTTAAAATTAGTAAGTAACAGTTTACAAGCAGTACTTCCTAAGGTCAATATCATGAAATGAAAAATCACACAACTAGATTTCAAGTGTCTTTCCTTAGGCTTGTGTAGGTTTTAAAAAAAAGTGCCTGGTGAGTTCCAGAAGCGCCTGCGCACAAGCACGCTGCCGGCCGACGTCACCTTGCGGAGGCGCCTGTCATCACCGCTGCTCAGCTGTCCGCGCAGGGTCCGTGCCAACGAGACGTGCTCAGCGGCTTGATCCTTTGCTGTCCGAGTAAGCAGTCGCTAGCGCAATCTCGGGGTCGGATTGTTTTCGTATGCTCAGTATATTTTAATTTTTTAATTGATTTTTAGAGACAGGCAGGGAGAAAGAAACATTTGTTGTTCCACTTATTTATGTATTCATGGGATGATTTTTGTATGTGCCCTGACCGGGGATCGAACCCACAACCTTGGCATATGGGGGACAATGCTCTAACCAACTGAGCGGGCCATGGCAATTTGGGGTCCGATTTTTAATGAATGATGTTATAGACATGAATTAAAATACAAAAAGCAATGTCAAGCCCTTTTCAGTAACTAAATAGTGTATTCCTGTCCCTTCCGAGCAACCAGATTCGCCTGCCCGGTGAACGAGAAAGGAAGCTGAGCCTCCGCCTCTGCGGAGCTTAGTCTCACCTGCCACTGGGACGCAGATCAGCTGCGTTAGCTGTTACCTTAGCGAGTCGATCTCGTGATTCAGTTTTCGAATCCGGCAGACATGGATTTAAACCTGCCTTGGCTATGCAGCGGCTTTGTAGTGAATCTTTCTTTTTTTTTTTTTTAAATTTTATTTATTTTTAGAGAGAGGGGAAGGGAGAGAGAAAGAGAGGGAGAGAAACATCAATGTGTGGTTGCCTCTCACATGGCCCCCCTGGGGACCTGGCCTGCAACCCAGGCATGTGCCCTGACTGGGAATCGAACCGCGACCCTTTGGTTCACAGCCCAAGCTCAATCCACTGAGCTACGCCAGCCAGGGCTGTAGTGAATCTTTCTGACTCTCAATTTATTTATCTAAAAGATAAGAATAATAAATTCTCATGAATTATTGGTACTTAGAATTAAAAATAGGAATAAATAATAGGAATAAATGTTTAATGCAGCGTGTGACATCCATCATCATTACTCAAGATGCCATCCTTGTCAGCATGACATTTTCATTACTCTTTTATTTTATTCTGATCAAAAATAGCAAACCTCTTAAAAGTGGAGTCTAAACCTGCCTGTTTTCCTGAAACAATATGAAAAGCCTGAAGTACCAGGGTGCCCAGTGGATAAGGCTAATAATACATTATCCAGTGTTTACCTAGAATGTTCATTCAGCTCACTACTCCTTTTAAAAAATTAGAAAAAGTAGCAGAAAGTCATTGGCAATACATTATTCTAAATACAGTCTCTTGCATCATACTTACACCATTTGGGTCCCAGTTGAGTCACAAGCCTGAAATTTAAAGCCTAACGGACTTCATAGGAGTTTGCGTTTATTTAGTGAACACTCAGCGTTGCGCCCAGTCAGTCAACTTCTGGAGCAATTCCACTCGTATAAGGGAGGACATCTCACAGAGCAAGTTACCTCCTGCGACATGATTGGCTAGTACTCGGCATGCACTTTCATTGGTTTACTGGTATTATCGTAAAGGCCACTTAATATTCATATTTTCATATGACGCAAATCACATCATCAACACTCCAGAGGGATATAGTTTGGTTTATGCCCAGAGGGAGGAAGAATAAGCAGGGAAATTTTAAGACATTACGCCCAGATGTAATCCATGCTGATTTCTAAAGAGCTTCAATAAACAGACAAACACAGACACACACACATCTATTTCTAACATAATTTAAGAAATAAGATCTTTAGTGATGGGATAAAACAACTAAAAGTGAGTGGAAAAGCTCTGTTTATGTTTTGTTTTGCTTTTTTTGTTATTTGAGATTTTTTGGTTTGACTTTGCAAATTTCCACAATAAAATACACACCATTAACAAAAAGCAGATTAAATTATTATTACCCATCATTCTAAATTGAAAGATAATGACCTTGTTATGGACATTAGCCATGAAGGGATTCGAATCTTTTTTTTTTTTTTTTTGCCACCTTCTAGAATTTCATTTGTATAAGAAGAGGAAATCCAATTAGGCAGCGTTTTGCTATTATGCCTGTTTCCCAAAATTGTTTCTCTACTAAACTTTGTAGTTTGGTTTTAGTGGGACAAGTGTTTGCAGCATTAAACTGAAAAATGAAAGTATGGAGTGAATAATAATTTTGTGACTGAGGATATAACTTTAAAAATAGCACCAGTATAAAATATCTTAGCACTAGTAAAAATTTTATATTATGGCAAACAGACATAGAACTGAGCTTATAAAAAATGTACTCCCCTTGGTTTAATTGATAATTTCTTGTGGACCCCCTTTAATTATTCACATTTCCTTCAACAAAGTGTTACTACTGAGCACCTGGTGTGTACAGTCACCGTCATGTGCAGGAGATACAAGCTCATTATAAAACGGTCTCTTCCCTCCCTAAGTAGCAATATACAATGTAAAAGAAAATGCAGTTCTGCATGTTGAGGTCTACAATAAAGGCATATACAGGGGACAGTGGCACCCCCAAGAGGACTCTTGGTCCTGCTACGAAGGTGGAGGGAAGACCCCGCAAGCATAATGCTTAACCTGTGATTTTTAAGAAGGAGCTGTGGGCAGGTATTGAGAGTTAGAGTCAAAACTGGACTAGTTCAGAACTACTGCTCAGAGCTCCAGCTAAGGATCCGCAAACGTGGCTTCAACTCTTGGCTCTGATATACTTCCTGGCTGGACGATGTCTTTCCATCTTCGCTCAGTTGTCACTCATTCTTCCAAAGTAACATTCTTTATAATCCTGGTTTCAATAATCGTGTGTACTCACGAATGATTTACAAATCTACATCTCCAACCAAGATCCTTTCGTTGAACGCCACACCATAAATCCAACTACTCATTACACATTTCCACTAAAATATCCCTTAGGCAATGTAAGATTAATATGTCCCAAGCTGAATTTATCATCATGCCTGGTAACATGATTATTTTTCTTTGCTTTCCTTTCCTTTTCTTCTTTTTGTCCCTCGCTTGGTGAATGAGTCTACCCTACAATTAATCACTCAAGCAGGAGACCTGAGAACATTCCAGTGGTTTTCCTTCTTTCTCTCTTACCACGGATCCTTTCTCTGGGTTCAAATCTACATCCATTCGCCTCGTACATATACTCTTTCTCACCACTTAAACCAGAGTGGAGATTTTATTTGATGGGGGTCGGGGGTGGGTGGGAGACACAGGAGTGGACCATTTCAATATCTTCCCACATTCCTCTACCTTTTTCAGCGCTCACATTTGCTTTGTTACCTTGTGTGGGTGTGGACAGCAGCCTCCAGTCTTCTGTCTCTGGTGTCTGCTCAACTCCAGGATCTTCTCCTCGCTGCTGCCAGAGTTCCCTTTCCAGAACACCAGTTTTACCACGTCACTCCTCCTTTGCCATGTCAGCTCGCAGTCCTTCCTGGGTCCTTGCAGGTGAAACTCAACCACTTGCCAAGGCCCGATGTAATTTTGCCCCCAACCTCTTCACCAGCTTCCTCTCATTATTACTCTCCCATTAAACATCGTTGCTCCAGCAAGGTAGAATGACGTACATGCCTCTAAATGTACCAGTCTCTGCATTCTTGACCATTTTTTTATTTTATTATTTTATTTTATTTTGTTTATTTTATTTTTTATTTTATTTTGTTTATTTTATTTTTTATTTATTTTATTATTTTATTCTATTCTATTTTATTTATTTTGTTCTATTTTATTCTATTTTATTTTATTATTTTATTTTATTTTATTTTATTTTTTTAATTTTATTTTTCACTTGGATCTACAACATGCCATTTATTAACCACACTGACCTGACCTGGCTCGACCAGCATCGCAGAGATGAGGAACAGACCCATACTTCCCCAGAAGTCGTCACCAAAGGGTCCCCTACTTACATCCTTATGTCAAACCAAAGTCCTCCCTTGCTCTTTTTTTTACATTTTCCAATTACAGTTGATATTTAATGTTACGTTAGTTTGTGGCACATAGCACAGCGGTTAGATAGTTACATAAATTACAAAGCGATCACCCCCATAAGCCTAGCTCAGCACCATAAATAGTTATTACAATATTATTGACTACCGTTTCTCTCTCTCTCTCACACACACACACACACCACACAGAAACACACCCACTACACATT
The DNA here is from genome assembly GCA_039655065.1 of Glossophaga mutica. NCBI lineage: Eukaryota > Metazoa > Chordata > Mammalia > Chiroptera > Phyllostomidae > Glossophaga > Glossophaga mutica. The sequence continues at coordinate 5,885,503 of CM077305.1, forward strand.
TCCGCACCTGCTATCTCCTGTAAGTACAATACCCTAACATCCTTCTTACACCTTTCTAAATGGGATTAGCTCTTTAACCTTTAACACGTAAGTCAATCTTCTAGGAAGCCTTTCTCGTGGGCTTCTCTCCCTTCCTTTTTGAATCTACTGGGGTAAGTGCCCGTTCTGCACTTCATACATGACTGTAATTGTTTCCTTTTCTTATTTCTCTGCCAGCCTGCAAGCGATTTAAATGCAACACTGGTGTGCGAACATCTACAGCAATAAACACTGAGCTTAGCACATAGCAATAACTTAATAAACATTTCTGGCTATGAAGCCAAAGACAATTCACTTTCGCAGTTGGTAACTGTGTTCCCCATGTGACCTCTTCTCTTCCCAAGCCTATTCCTTGGGTCATCTGCCCCCCTTTCGGAGCTTCTCCAGTGCCACCAGACATCCCCCTTAACAATACTTCTCTGCTGCAAAGCCTTTTTCGTTTGTCCCTTTGTCTACAGCAGTGCTCCTCAGATAAGGATGGTTTTGCACCTAGGAGATACTTGGAAATATCTGAAGACATTTCTGATGGTCGTGACTGGACTGGAGATGCAGCTACTGGCACCATGTGGACAGAACTCAGGGATGCTGCTAAACACCTGACAATGCAGAGGACATCCTCCCACAGCAAAGTATGACCGGGTCCAACGTGTCAAAGCTGAGAAACGCTGGTCTGTAATGAACGAATAAACATGCCAACTGTGAATCTGCATGCCTAGGAAACATGCTCTCCAGTAATGTGGAAAATGAGGCAACTAGAACCTGACTGCAGCGGGCCAGCCGCCCACCTGCTGGGAGGGTACAAACAGGGCTGCTGCGTTGGCTTCAGACTTCAGGGCAGTCCCGTGGGCCCCGGGAAGCTGCGCCACAGCACAGGCAAAGTGCAGAGGATACGCTAGTCTCGACTTGGCAGCCACGCCAACGAAACCTCCTATTGCGACATGTAAAACACAGACGCGAAAGGTCTTTAAAAATGTTTGTTATATGCAAAATAACATCCTCGCAGCAGAAAGGAAGCAATGTGGCTCCCTGACTGTCTCAGTGGGGAGGAATAAGGAGAGCACTGTAAAAAACTGATGCTCAGTGGCCGCAGGAAGGCAGGTAGAACTAACCAGTTACCATCCCTGTCACTCAAATCTTACCGTGCAACTCAGAATCCAAGGCGCTTATTGACCTCATCCTGTTTGCAGCCCTCTTTGTGCTGAAATACCGTTAGAGTAAGGGGAAGTATCTAAGGGCCAACAGTGTTAGATTCTACTTTGCAATTTCACCTATGCCAACATGAATTTAGTATCACTGAGCTGCACGTTTGCATGTGGAATTGCCAGGTATTAACTATGGCCTGATTTCCTATGGGAGCAAGGGTTTCCTTGACTTGGCAGTGAGGCAGTGTTGGGCAACTTGTTCGACATGGAGAGAGTAATAACCAAGTGGGAACCGAGGAATTAGGATATTGTAATAATATATATATTTTTATGGAAACTGTGTAGTTGTCAAAATTCACACTGTGAAAAAATTGGCACGAGGAGTTTCGGGACAAGCCATGTTACCCTGCAGAGGATTAAGCCTCTTGGGGTACTTCCAGAGCATCAATTCCATAACATCTGCTTTAAATTTCTATACGTTCTATTTCCCTGGAAACTAAAAATACTCTGAATTTAACATAAACTGACCCTCTTTGTAGCTTATTTTATTTATAACGACTCTTGATAGTCTTGGATTTCAAACAGACACTCCAAGATCTTTTTAGTTTTCTGAACGACAATGAATTGCCATGTAACTTTCTAAAAACAGCTTCAAGAAGTTAAACTTCATTTATTCAACTTACTTCAATTGCTAACTTGTGCTAATTTGGGAATCACTCACAGGTAAACCTTAATCAGAGGAGCCCCATCTCAAAAACAAAGACAACAAAACAAAATCCAAATAATAGTTCATTGCTGCTCTATTTATAAGAATCCAAGTGACAAGATACCAAAGAGAAAATTGTGAGAATAAACAAGCAGGGCTATAAAATGTCAAAAAAGGAACAGACCTATGACTTCGTTTTGAAGTTCCCAAGTTTTATTTTGACTACCAGTGAAAAATCTGCTGTTAGCTATAGTGCCGTCTTCCTCTGCCAGCGATTTCTCAGGAATATTAATTTCTTACAATGATGATGCCACCCACTCCCCCTCCCGTTCCCTCGCTCACTCATGTGGCATCATGGACGGGCTGTCTGCCCACACATCACCTATGATTGTTCGACACTGACAATGCCTACCGAAGGTGCTACATGTATCTGCCAATCGCCTGCTCTGTACCTAACAGAGAACTTGCCAGACTTCCTTAGTACTGCCGAAAAGGCAGCTTTGGAGTCCTTGTAGGACTAGCCAATTCTAGCTCTTTTAGTGGACTCTACCTTTTTCCACGGGCTAGTGACATATCTTCCAAAGATTATTACTGTATTGCTTTTATTGTCTTGATAGAATATATTACCATAGCTCAGAGGTGTAGATGAACAATTTTTCGTTTAAAAAAAAGGATTTTATTCATTTATTTTTAGAGAGGGGGAAGGGAAGGAGAAGAAGAGGTAGAGAAACATCAATGTGTGGTTGTCTCTCGTGCACCCTGCACTGGGAACCTGGCCCACAACCCAAGCATATGCCCTGACTTAAAATTGAACCAGCAACACTTTGGTTCTCAGGCTGGCACTCAATCCACTGAGCCACACCAGCCAGGGTGAATAATTTTTCTTAAAAGGCCACAGTCTACCACCCTCTAGAGCTCTCCATAAGAATATGCTTATAGTATATGGTATCTTTTGATAGAAAAAGCCAAACCCAGCTTTTGCAGGTGGTCTCGAGCTTTAGATTACCCTCAAAACACTTGGATGTATTACACAAATTGAGTTGCAATATATACAACTAGCAAGGGTTAAATACATATGGAAATTATCAATAGTGGATTTCTAAGTGTTTTTTTCAGTGTAAATTCATGATCTTACAACTTACAGTATTCAAAGTCAGGATATAACATTTTTTTTAATCTTTCCATAAAGCTTTAGTTTCAGAATCCTGCAAAAGATTACTGACTATGCTTTGTAGATGTTAGACCTTACTCTAACAAAGACTACTCTCAATTAAAATCCCATTATGTACTTTTGCTTAAGGAAATCAGTTGTGTTAAACTAATTTTTACCCACCATTATTGTTAATTAATGAGATTTCACTCTTGTCTGTAATGATTTTATCTAATTTCCAGCAAAAGCAGGCTAGAGAGAGGCCAGCCAGGCAGTTAATAATCAGGATAGATTATGTGACTCTAATATCTGTATGGTTTATTAGAGGTAGAAATGATAGCAAGTTCATAATTATGGAAGTAAAGGTGAACTTACAGGACATACTCTGCCCAGGTAGATTATGTCTTACAGGAATACCTAGACCAAATGCAGGATATAAAACAGGAACATCAGTTCAGGAAACCGAGAGCAAAGATTAAATTATACAGCAATGCTATATTTACACAACTAAAGATGTTAAGAAAAGCAGTAAGAAGTTTATTCAGTGTGACAGTGTCAAACTGAGTGGGAATTCATGAAATAACACACAAATGTAGAGTGGAGTCTAATGATCACAGTAGGAAATTTTAGTTTTATTCCAGCTAAATGGAAGTCATAATTCTGTTAAGCAAGAGACTAACATGATCGGTCTTACAATTTTAGTTGAACATCTGTTTCCTGTGTAGAAAACACATTGGTGGGAAAAGGCATGTATATAAGCATAAAGATATACATACGAGTTGTCCACATAATAATGGCTTGGCCTAGACTGGTGACAATAGAAACAAGTGGGGAAAGATTCATGGATTTGAGATGTATTTTGGATGTAGATATGAAAGAACTTACTGAAAAACTGATGGTTTGATGTAAGATAGGAAAAGGAGGACTCCTAGCTTCCTGGCTTTCTCGCTTTGAATCGATGGTGATGGCATTATCTGTCAGGAAGTTAGTACATTTGGGGCATGATAACTTCGAGCCATCCATCTAGTAGACAGGGGGCTGCACAAATGTGGAGCTCAGGGAATGATCTGGCCTAACAATGTGAACATAAAAGAGGCTGGGTGATACCACCTACAAAGAGAGTAAGAAGGTTGAGGAACTCCAGCATAAAACATTAAGGTTGAAGTCAAAATAGGAGAAATAAGATAAATTGCAAAGGACAGGAAAAGAAGAAGCCTGGGATGTAAGAAAAAAGAAAAGCCACAGTCAAGGACAACACGGAGAGTGTTTTAACAAACTGACTTTAAGTAGTTGATGTGTGTAACATTACTGAGAGTCAAGAGAGATGAAGACAGACAGATCTGTCCATTGGAATTGGGAATTGGATGATTTTGGTGACCTTGAGGAAAGTCTTGGTGGTGGGGGGTGAATGTGAGGTTGACACGGTTAGAAACTGAATGGGAAGCAAGGATAGAAGTGTTACAAGGACAGACCATTTACTGAAGACAGATTTGTTGTGATGCTAAGCAGAGTAACAAACAGCTATGGGAGAAGTAGCCTTATTTTCAAGGAGAGAGAATATTACACATTTTAAATACTGATGGAAACAATCCTGTAGGCAGAAAAGCAAAACTGATAATGCAGAAAGTATAAGAGATGGCTGTTGAGGCAAAGCCCTTGGCAGGACGAGAGAGGATGCGGCCCACAGCACCAGCTAAGGGGGTTTCCTTTGCCGAGAGCAGGGTATTTCTTTTGTTGACTAGGAGCAGAGAAAACCCATGCACCTTCAAGCAGGTACATTTGGTATTGTGAGAATAAGATAGTTTTCTTCTGATAAAATGTGTTGAATTCATTTAAAAATCAATGATGATTTCTAGATTTTCAGTAAAGTACAAGAGGAGAGATGTTATTGCATACGTAGCTGAGTGTGTAGGTGTGGGTATGTTGGGGGTGTTGGCAGGAGTTTGAAGAAGAAAGGATGAGGTATGAAGTTGTTTCCTTGAAAAGGAAGAGATTTTCTTGGGAAAGGTAGAAGAACTACAGAGCATTTTAAAGTAACCTGTTAAATGTGCAGTTGGCAATTAAGGATAATACCAGCCCACCTAGTCATATCATTTTACTCCAAAGTATTCCCAAGGATAAAGAAGGCATGAAATTGAATCTAACGAGTTAAAATACTTCGGGTAAGGAAACTTAGTGTGTTCACCGGTAGACCTCACTATAGTGGATCGTGGAATCAGATAAAGGTGAAGACAGAAGGGATGATGGCTAATGAAAATGTGATGAAGTGAGTGGATTGGATAAGAGTTCTGAATGTGGTGAGAGAATTGTTGCTGCAAGCTGAAGTGGAGAAGTAATGATCAGATTGGAAAATACTCGAAATCAGGATTTCAAATGTAGTGCAGTTACTAGTGATAAAGTAATCCAGGGTATGGCTTGGCAAGTAAGTGGCTAACGCTACTGAAATCAAAGACTACAGCACACGAGGCAGATAAGAAAATGCTACATTAGTGTAGTCTGCATTGCTCCCTTGGATGCTAAAGTCTTCAGGAATATGACAGCGCTGGAGGTCGAGACACGTGCGTGAGACTTCAGTGAATGAGGGAGAGTGACCAGGACGGCTAGAGAACAGTTGGTTGAATGGAAGGTTGAAAGAGCTGAGGTTTTGGAAGGAGGAAGGGAGAAAATGCAAGGGTTTCAGAGCAGCACTGGGTATGAGCACTCAGTACGGTACCAGTCCCGAGGGAGATGAGAAGGAAGCGGGCTGAACAGCCTCCATTGGAATGGTCCTCGGGGGAAGTGGCTCAGCCAAGCCTCAGTCAAGACAAAAGGAAGAAAGAAAGGTTTGGAAGAAGTAGGATGTGAGACACTGTGTTGGTCACCGATGGCGTATTTTAGGGAGCGCAGGAGGAAGTGGAGGGCTAGAGAATGTGTCAGCTTCAAGGATGACGATGGCAGCATTAGACTAAAAATCCTCAAGCCAACGCACAACTCAAGGCTCTGCATTCTTGTGCTGCCTTATGGAAAACCAGGAGACATTTGATGGTGTCCGTTCTGATAGACCCTTAGAAGATGTCGCCCTTTATGAAAGCTATTAAACCCCTCCCCTTCTTTCATAGGATAGTTTGTTAAAATTTAGTCAAGGTTTAGACCTCAGCTTATATTTTTATCTTAATTTGTTTTCTTTTTTCAAATTATACCACCCAAAGTAAACTTTACTCCTCAAAAAGTCTAGTGGAAAAATGGTATTCTCAATACTCCCCTTTTATTAAGTCACCCTGAAAGATTATTTAATTCATGTATGCCATACCAGTTATATAGGCTTCACATTGGCTATCTCTACAATTTCATCAGTAGTGCCCTGATTACTGATGAAGAGTATTGTTTCCTCCCTGGAAATTTAAATCTCTGAGCAGCAACGGACAGAGCTAGGAAGAATTACAGTCAGTAACCCGAGCTCGTCCCGTTTTCTAATCACGGCACGGCTGGTCTTTCCCTCTAACGCAGAGATCTTTTGAATCACCTGATATTAGATCAAACATCCTACCTCAATAAACTGTACATTTTCCCTTTTGTGGCACAGAACATAGGTAAAAACCAATTTCACTGAGGCTTTGACTTGAAAGCAGCAAGGAATTTAATGGCAAATGATTGACGCAAATTACACTTCTCTATTCAGAAATCTCTTGTTTATTTTAATATAGGGTGAAAATGTCTCTTCCTTTGAATCAGCAGCAAACAGAAACCAACATCAAACCGTGCAGGGGGTGACATTGGAACTGGATCTTCAAACATGAAAAGCAGCTTTGAGAATCTAAGGGAAGGTGACTTAGTGTTTGCAATCTTAGGGGTGCCTGAAGAAAAGATGACGGATTTAGGAATGAACTGTGAAGTTCAGGGTGGTCGTAGTAAGGGGTGTGTGTGTGTGTGTGTGTGTGTGTGTGTGTGTGAAGAGAAAAGATAAGCTATCTGGAGACAAGAATTACCACACCAAAAAAGTAGTGTCATGTATTAATTCTACCAAGCCAACTGGGTTAAAATTTTAAAACACTAGTTCGTTATTTAATCAAACTGACAAAGTTGATTGAACTGGAGTGAGAAAACTAGTGAAGAATGAAGACATAAACATCGTTGCACTAACTCCTCTGCTCAGCATTAATCTCTTTATCAAAAAGGAAATAAGATACGGTGCCTCTTTTTAGCTTTTGTATCAGTACTTCTCGGACTTCGTCTCTGAAGGTAAGATCAGCCACCTGAGCTGGGTAGGTCTCTACAGTCTGTGCAAGGGTTTTTACTGAGTTAATTAGTCCGCATAGACACACGAGTGCAGGCGCACACACATTATTAATTATATATATTTAATCAGGCCAGTTATTTAGCCTCTTTTTTTTCGGTAAAATTCCTCTAGTTGAATTTACATATCATTATTTGAGATAACGGGTAATAACATTAGAACAAGTTTCACAAAACAAATTTCAAATACTGTGCACTGTTAATTTTCGTAAGTTTGTAAAATTTCAGCACCGATTCTTTACCATGCAGGTGAAAATCCTAACTTAGACCCACTGATTCGCATTTTAGGGTGCCACTGCAAAACGCCAAGCATGTTCGTATTTGTTTTATCCAGGTACTTTTTTACTATATGAAAAATTAGTGAGTCTAACGTTTAAAAACACGTAAGCCCGAACTTTAACCTTGAAATAGCAAAGACTTAGAATTGAGGAGCTACATTTAAGCAGCAGTGATTTCTCTCTGTTAGAATGTGAATAAAACGTTTGTCTAAAACTCTATCAGCATTCTAAACATCCTCTCTTTTCTAGGAAGCCGTGGCACACTGACACCGTCTTTCATTCCGAAAAATCTCAGTGCACTGCGGAGCTGCAGCGGAGCTGAGACAGCGGGGCGGGCGCAGGGTTTGAGAAGCTTCTGGAAAACGAGACCGGGGAGCGGATGCATGAGAAGGCTGTGGCTGTGGATGGCTTTGTGACAGTGAAGGTGAGACGCGCGGGCCTTGTGCCAACAAAACCGACGGCACAGACCCACGTGGAGGACACGGGGCAAGAACGCGCCCTGGCGTCGCGCAGCGTGCAGTCACTCCCAGCACCCGGAACACCCGAGGCAAGGGGGCGAGAACACAGTAGCTCCTGGCCGGGGTCCTTGTCTTCATGTGACTGGGGCTGGCTTTGTGGTTGGGGGGCAGGTTCACCTCTCAAAGCCCCTCTATACTGTTCCATGTATCAATGAGGTAACAACAGAACCAAGCTGTCTAGTAAAATGCGAGGAGTAAATTCTAGAATGCCTTCAAGAGGCTACGTGGTGAATGGTATGTAAATTCTCAACATGCATTAGAGCTATATTATCTCGCTGTAATTGTTTTTATCAGTGGTCTAGGAAGGTGGCATCACAGGGGGAAGAGGAATTGTAAGTCTATTCCTTTGCAAAGGCCTCCCGTGTTCCTTAGAGCTGTTGTAACAAAGTACCACACGCCGGGTGGCTTGGACAAGAGAACCTTATTGTCCCACCCTTCCGGAGACTAGAAGTCAGAGACGAAGGTCAAGGCAGGGTTGGTTCCTTCGGAGGACTGGGAGGCGCAATCTTTTCCATGCCTCTCCCAAGTTGCTGGTGGTTTGCTGACGATCTTAGTGGTTCCTTGTCTTGTCTTGTAGCGGTCACCCTAATCAATGTTTTCATCTTCATAGGGCGTCACCCCTGAGTGGGGGTCTGTGTTCGAATTTCCCCTTTTTAGAAAGACACTAGTGATATTAGATAGAGTCCTGTGTTATTCCGGTACGACTTTGTCGTTCCTAATTATATCTGCAAAGACTGTTGCCAAAGAAGGTCACAAGCATTGAGAATTAGAACTTCAACTCTTGAACGTGGAGCAGAGGACACAATTCAACCCCTAACACCTCATTTAAAGCAGTCCTCCTCCAGGCTTTCGCCTGCTCTTACAGGCCTTACTACATCCCATCGTCTGTACAGCCTCTGCCCTATTCCTTGAGCCCAGGACTCTCTCCTCCTAGGAACCACATGTTAGACCAGTAAGTTAAAAAAATATATATGCAACAGGTCCTCCAATAATGTTTTGTTCGATGTCATTTTGTTATAACACTGAAGAGATGCCATAGGAAATTAACTCTTGTTTATATCAATTAGACTAGGGTACAACTGGTTTCGTTATACATTGTTTTGCTGCAGTTCCAAGTACCTATTGACGATGTTAAGTGAGGACTTACTGTATATGGAATGAAACTGTTTTCTCGGACAGGTAAGTGGAAAACTTAACTTTCACAGAGAGGTATTGAGGCTCCAGGCCAAGTCTACAAGGTAGAAGTATCTACATTGTTCATATCACTGGTTCCTAACCTATTTGAGAATTTACTGAGAGCAAGGACTTTCTCTCCCTAGAGAATAAGTGCACAGGCAGACACACCCCGTTTGTGCACGATCTCTGAGAATTGTTACATCCCTTCATCGAGTCACTTTTGAGCCTTGTAGGAGTCCGCTGACCCCGGGTTAAGAATCTTTGGTCTAGATCAGTTTCTCAATCTTGGTACAGTTGAACTTTTGGACCAGATCATTCTTTGAGACACCGCCTTGTGAGCTGCATGAGGTTTAACAGGATCCTTGGCTTCTACCCACTAGATTCCAGTAGCACCCCACCACCATCAATTGTGACAACAAAAATGTCTCCAGATATTGGGAAATATCCCCAGGAGGCAAAGTCGCTCCATCTGAGAACCATTTGTCTACATAGAAAGATGAGTGCCTTCTAGTCAATTTATGCAATCATGTGGTGGAAGCTACTTCAAGGCCAAGAACAGTGTGAAACATCATTAATAAGGAAACTCGTCACTAGGCTGACAGGGTACAGGAAGTATGTACTTGTATGTTTGTGTGTTTCTTCGTTGCTTTATCTGCACAGAAGAAAAGAGTTAGCACTCTATGAGTGGACATAAGCAAATAAGAAAATATTTGTTTCTATGTTTGTATGTGTTTGTGTTCAAGCCATTCAAACTCAGTGGGTGAAACAGGAGACTATGCTGTTTCATATTCTTGCTGCTCCCAAATAAATGCTGCCCCCAAATCCTTCCCTTAATAGGAAGTTGGGGGCTGGAAGTAATCTGGATATTTATGTCCATGACAATACTGTATTTCTTGGATAAAAAGGAGCCATAAGAGCAAAGAGACAACTATTCAGTCCGCTCAAGGCTGGGAACTTATTTGTGAGCCTATGGGAATTTATTTATGAGCTTATTGGAATTTATTTATGGGCCTATTGTGTGTGTATGGAGAGGTGGTAGGTAGCTGAGGGGGCATACACATATCAAATTTCCCTCTTTAAAACAAAACCTAGATGTAAACAGTTTTAAAGATATTTTTTAACAGTTAAATAGCATCAATTATTATATTTAAGTTTCAAACCTTGATTAAAACAGGACTACAGAAATATTTCCATATGACTCTTAAATGTAACAATTTCCCTTATAACATATCACATCGGTAGAATACTATAACATTTTAATTTCCAGGAAGTTAATTGTTACCTGCGGCCTTGCCTAGGTTTGAAGGCTAGCAGCACATTTAACAGTTATCTGTGATTAAATCATTCTCATGTGTATAACAGGAAGAGGTAAGGGAGGTAGGGCAGAGATACTGTCGAGAGCATTTTTGAGATATCCATTTCAGTGCTCAATAGTAGGAGATGCTGGGAATGATGGAAATGTGGAAAGCAATGAACTTGACAATCAGCCCATGGTTGTGTGGCTTTTGGCAGGAATGGTTGCCACCCTAGACCATCACTGGCCAATAGAACTTTCGGCAGTGATGGGAAGGTATTCTGCCGCTGCTGTTCAATACAGTGGCCATTAAGTACTTGAAACATAGCCAGGGTGACCAAGAAACTGAATTTTAAATTTTATCTAACTTCAGTTAATTTAATTTTAAATGGCCACGTGTGTCTTGCGTACACCTCTAAGTGGTGAATACGTACCTGAGGGGCAGTTTCGTTTGTCTGATCTGATCTAATGTAAGGGAAGGGGATGACTTAGGAGATTTAAAAAATAAGCCGAGCACTAACGTGCCAAGATAAGAAGAAATGGTAGAAAACAAAGGATGTGATTTCAAGAAAATAGACAAAAAAGAAAACTATCCCATGGCTTTCAGAGCATTCTCTGATTTAAAAAAATATATATATCATTCTTATAAGTTGGCTAACAGCATGGAATTCCTCTCTTCTTTGTGATTTTTGGGATGATTAGCCTCCAGCCACCACCTTAGTAACAACTTAGCTCCTGGTATCCACACAACAAATACTGAAAAGTCACACATGGCACCCCTGAAAAGAAGGTGCTTACAAGTATGGGGGTCCGCATTCGTTGGGAGCGCAGGGTGGCAGTGGCCCCAGCATGGCCACCTGCATGGCCGGTAGGCTTAGGGTTCTTAGTTCCTCTGGAAGAATCAAGTCTAGTCCTTACTCTGGGACTGTCTGGGGAGAGTAGACCCAGCACGCCCTGCTTGACCAAACCACCGACCGCTGAACACTAATCTACGCCATCGAATGACGGAGCATCTGCTACAGGAGTGGAGGAGGGAAGACATCGGGAGGCGACAGGAATTTTTCATGGGAAGTCCAGGAACTGGACCCATCCCCAGCAGTTTCCAATAGACGTCTCAGTAAGGTCAAGGGGAATGTGATAAAGCTGTGATCAGAGTCATCTGGCAGGAGATGCAGGACAAGATCATTCTTCTCACCCTCCTCCATCCTCCTGGGGTCCAAGCTATCTCTTCCCACCACCACCAGATCAGTGTGCCCCATTCTATTTCATTCTCTCTCAGTCATCTTCGACTTGCCCCAGAGGTTTCACCCGGAAGGGTCAAGTATAAGAGGAACACGGGCACTTTTACAAACCTGCCAGGAACCATTAGTCGCCCACTTAGGCTCACATGGAGCGATTTGATGAGCAATGGATTCAACCAAGTGTTCGTTGCCCTTATGATCTGGCACCAGGCCGATCCATCAGTAGAGTCCAGCTGCAGAATCAGACATAAGTTTGAATCTTCTTGGCCCCTTTTGGCTGAGCTGCCTCCTGGAGAATGTTCCAGCTGAGCTTGTGGCTGGGTTGCCGTCAGGAGAAAGAAAGAAACATCAACTCTTGGAATGGTCCGTTTTTCAGAATAGGTCTGTCTTGCTCTCCACCCCTCTAGTCCTAATCATTATGCAGCAGAGAGAAGATGATTCTTTTTCAATGGCAGTCCTATTCTGTGAAGAAACTGTCATTCTCATGTGTATAACAGGAAGAGGTAAGGGAGGTAGGGCAGAGATACTGTCGAGAGCATTTTTGAGATATCCATTTCAGTGCTCAATAGTAGGAGATGCTGGGAATGATGGAAATGTGGAAAGCAATGAACTTGACAATCAGCCCATGGTTGTGTGGCTTTTGCAATACACAGTGCATGATTGTCAGGCTACTAATGGTCCTAAGAATTGAAAACATGACAGATTAGTTACAAGGGCCACAATGTTGTCACCAGTATTTGCTGATCCAACTGGATAAGTAGCACCATGTCAACTCCGCTGAGGCACTTTGGAGAGCCCGGAAGGAGCTCCAAAGTCAGCCCTTTCTCCAGAAGTGTAAGGCCAGAGCTTGGAGGTGTCTTTTCTCAGGATTCACTGAGAGTGGCCTGCGGTTGGTAGCCTCTGTGTCAGAAATGCAGAGACTCGGTTTCTCTTTGGATTTTTCATGGTGGCTTTTGTTTTGTCTTTTTGTCTGAGCCTTCTGTTCTCTGGTGCTGAATGGCATGCTTGCTCAGGCACAGGGACCCTCACGTCCAAGTGCAGACCATCCCAGGTGCCTAAAGACCGTGCTCTGAAACTAGGGTGTGCATGGGGCTGCTGCATCTCCCCACTTCCCACGCCCTCAAACACCACCAGCTGCCAGACAGAGGTGCCATACTCCGACCAGGGACAGGGAAGTAAAGCCAGATATTTCCTCTTCCCATGGGTCACTGCCACCCCCTACAGAGGATGTGTGACCCTCCAGCCTATTGCAGACCCTGCCCAGAATTCGCTCATTGCCTAGACAGGAGCTGGGAGAGAGGCTTCTTCCACCTCGTTCCCACCCAGCCTCGACAAGCTCGGAGCCCTAGAGCACTTGACTCCAACCCTCCTGGAGCCCCAGACAGCTGGGAAAAAAAGAATCTGCTCAAGGTCGCAAAGATAATAGTAAAAGAATACATTCAGTTCAAGACTCCTTAAACTAAGAGTCAAATGTATTTCAAGTGTTATATAATAAATATAGCATCCCTGTTAAGAATGGAAATGAAGGACGTGATTTGAGCCCTTGAACTTAGTAGCGGGATTTCACTCAGGTGTCTGAAATAAAATAGCACTATTTCACCTGGAGCATTTTCATAAGAAATGTCTTGGGCTTTTGGTGTTCAAGCTCTTGTCTGCAATATCTGAATCTACTACATTTGTTGAGCGATTTCTTACTAAAAATTTGGAACATCAAATAGCTCTGCATAACATCCTTAGGCAGTAAACATTCCACTGTGAAGACATGACATACCATTCTCACATTCGAAAGGGCTGCATCCTTTCCTTTCCAATTTTATGAGACAAAAAAAGGGGGGGGATAGAGAATCAGTGAAGCAAAGACTGTGTTAAATGCAGCATCTTCCTTACTTTCCTCTCCTTTGAATAAGAATTTACACTGGAAAGGCCACGTTACAGTGGATTGATTGATGTAAAACTTCAAAATAACTTCCAAACAAGTTCTTGTGCCCAACACCTCCCTCTAGTTAACGCGTTGGAACTCGCGCTGGTGTCCTGCAGCTGCTCTGGGGGTCACCTACAGCATCCGGCCTCACCTCACTCAGACCTGAAATGGAGCGATTGCTCTGCTGAGCTCAGGGGACTGCCTAGGGGCATGAGTGACTTCAAAACTTTACATCCCAAGGATCAGGAGGAAAAGGGGAATGTTGTTTGTTTTTCCATGGTTGGGAATCAAAGTTGTTTACCTAATAACTGAAATGGACTAAATATTCTAAGGAAAAGAAAAGAAAATATAAACATGTCCCAGAAAGCCAAAGGCTCTTTTTGTATTCGGATGTTAATTAACTGTGAAAACCTTGAACGCTAAGTAAACTACAGGACATTTTCTACATTACAAGAAGCTTTTTTTAGGTAATTATGATATTTCGCATTTTTTTTTTCTCCAGCATAATGGACATGACTCCGGCTCTCAAGCAATCCCTTTCTGAGCTCTCAGATTTGCCTTTGAAAAGGTCACAATGGATGTGCAAAATGACTCCAGGTGACACAAAGTGATATCCATCACAGAGCATGGACATCAACGTGAGTAGGCTCCTCAGGAATGCATTCTGATATTCTGCTGTGAAATTCTGAAATGCCGCAGTTAGAAAATAAAGGTTGCCACAAAGTCCACCAGAACATGTCAATCACCTCCCGTCCAGGGTATTTCTTTGTTCCTAGGGGAGCCCTATTAAGGATAGGAAGCACTGTCTTGGAATATGGGGGTGAAAGCAAATGCTTCCGAACGCTGGGGCTTTTATTAAACAGAGATAAAGTCCAGAGTGGGATTTCCTTCCGGTGGTTTCCGCATTATAGGTACATATGTTTATGTGGGTACACTATTTTTAAGTTGTGAGGCATGCCATACATACAGAGTGCTGTGTCAAGCCTGTATGTAGAGTTCAAAGACTGAAGGCAACATGGATGCTCACGTCACCATCACGCACAGTATGGTGCAGAATATGTCCAGCCCCAGCCGGACTGCCTGCCCTTCTTCACCCACAATTCCATCCTTCCCCCTGAATTAACCGTTATTCTGTTTCCTTTTTTATTTAAATTTTTACCACCTGCACATGGATCTTATAATAAGATAGTTTAGTTTTGATTGGTTTTGAACTTTAAAAAAAATAAAATCTCACTATGTATTTTTTCCATTTTTCTTTGTTTTCCTGTACATTTCCATTTTGGTATGTAATAGAGTACCTGGTACTGGACGCGCTCTCCTCTAGTAAACAACTGGAAAACCACACAAAATTTACGAAGTGACTGCTTCCAGGCATTCTACAACAGGCCATCCCAGACTGTGACCCCTGACACGAGGTGCACAGACACAGTGAGCCCTAGAGCTGCCTCATGTTTATGCCTATAGGTGCTCTCTTAACTGTGAGAAAGCAGGGAGAGCCCGAGGAAAGCAAGCCAGGCTTCCTGATTTATGAGACAGAAATCAGAGTTATGCAAGACTAGGCAATGAAGGTTTGTAGTGCAGAAGACCGGAAAGGAAAGTGCTCTGCAGAGGAAAGTTCCAGAAGTCTGGATTGTCCCGTTGAGTCTGTGGTTGTATACTAAGCTGTGCTTGTGTACGATGAAACTTTGTGAGGCCAGGCAAAAGGTAACTACCAGAGGAAGAATAACTAACTACCTGGGAGTTATAGACTAAAACAAGTCCAGTAACTAACACCAGCTAAAAGACACCTGAGCTCTCACCAGTTGAAGTGAAAGGAACTGGCTTATGCAAACATGCAGGTTACCTAATAGTAACCCTGGCAAGGTCTAGCTTCAGTGGTAGAGCCCAACTAGCTTTGGCTAGTAAAGGCTACTCCAGATACTCCTGCTACTGGCAAAGTTTAACAGCAAGCTTCAAAAGACTCAAGCTTATCTACAACTAACTTACTCACCTGTCACAACGAACTTCAACACTCTTTAAAGGAAAACAAGAAAATCCAGAGACTCAACAATGTAGAAGTTACAACGTTAGGATCTCACAGAATATCACCAGGCTTGTGGAAAACTAGGAAAATGTTTCCTATAAACAGCGGAAGTATCAGTCAATGGAAACATTCAAAAATATTAGAAGTAGTAGATTTGGCAGACAAAGTCTTTCAAACAGCTATTTTATGTATGTTTAAATATTTGAAGGAACACTTGAACATAATGAAGAGAAAAATGGAAGATATGTTTTAACATGCCATAGAATATCTAGACAGGATATTTGTAGAATAATCCACACACCCAATGTTGGAAAAAAAACCCCACTCTTTTCAAGAGCATATGGAACATTCACCAACGTAGACTATACAGTAGAACATAAAACAAGTATCAATAAATGTAAAAGTTGAAATAATACAGACTATATTCTTTTATAATAAACCTAGTCAGAAATCAATTAAAAATCAGAAAATCCTAAAATATTTAGAAATTAAAAATACAAGTCTGAATCATCTATAGGTCAAAAACAGAAATCACACAATAATTAAAAAATATTTTGAATTCAATTCTAATGGAAGAAAAAGAAGTTCATGGGGCGCAGCTAAAGTGGAATTTAGAATAACATTATCTAAGCTTAAAACTTAAGAAGATGAAGGAAAACTTAAATCCAAAGTGAGTAGAAAGACCAAAGTAACAAAAAATACAAATTAAAGAAACTTAAAAAAATGAATGAACAAAAATATCAATGAATCCAAAAGCTATTCTTTGAAGTTAGAACAAATGTAGAGAAATTTCATATCTTTTAAAAAGACCTACCACAAAGGTACAGTAACCAAGACAGTGTAGGGTTTGTTCCAGGAGAGACATACAGATCAATGGAACAGAAGAGAAAACTGAGAAATAGACCTTTAAAAATATTTGTGCATATATATATTTATATAAAATATATTTATAAAAATATAAAAAATATATTATACACACACACACACACAATCCTCACACAAGAATATTTTTTCATTGATTTTAGGAAGGGAGAGAGAAAGAAATATCCGTGCGAGAGAGAAACATCCATCGGTTGCCTCCTGAATGCACCCTGCAACTGGGGATTGAACCCGCAGCCTAGGTGCATGCCCTGACCGGGAATCAAACCCGCAGCCTTTTGTTGTGTGGGATGATGCTCCGCCCAACTGAGCCATCTAGCTAGGGCATGCCAATATAGCTTTGACAAAGGTGCTTAAAATTGTAGTTCCAAGTTTGAAGGGTAATCTTTTTAACAAATGACACTTGAAACAATTGGATATCCATAAGTCAAACGTAATGAAATTTAACCCTGCATCACACCATATACAAAAGTTAACCTGAAATCAATTATAAATTTAAATGTTGGAGCTAAAACTATTAAACTTCTAGACATAAACATATAAAAAATTTGAGACTTTGGAGTAGGTAAATATTTTTTTAATCAGACATCAAAATCACTAAGGTTTAAAGAGGGATAAATTATACTTTACTTCTATTAAAAGGCCTGTTCCTTGAAAGACATCATTACAAAATCAGACATCACAGACTATTAAATTCATCACAGCACGTATGTCTTACAATTCATAAAAAGTTTCTAACTAAACAATAATATGAATAACCCAATAACTGGGCAAATTATTTTAATAGGCACTTCACCAAAGAAGATATATTGTACAAATAAAGCACATGAAAAATGCCCAATATCATTATTCATGGGGAATATGTAAATTTAAACCACAATGAGGTACCATTGCGTACCTACTAGAATGCCTAAAATTTTAAAGACTAAGATACCAAGTGTCAGTGAGTTATGGGGAGCAGTGGAAACTTTTACGTATGTTTCTGGGGAGTAGAACATGGTATAACCATTCTAGAAGACAATCTAGTCGTTTCTTGCGTAATGGAAACTTTACTTGCCATGTCATCCAGCAGTTCCTCTCGTAGGGCTTTACTCCATGAAATAAAAACATATGCCTAGAAAACATACACACGGCAGAGATGAAGCTCAAAACATTATACTGAATAAAAGAAGCCAGACACGAAAGAAAACACTCTGGCTGACTTCATTTGATGAAATCTGGAAGAGGCAGAGTGAGACAAAGCAAAGCAGATGAGTGTTTATCCGGGGTCAGGGATAACAAAGGAGTGGGACAGAACAAAAAGCAAAATAAAGGAGATGTTTTGAGATGATGGACGTGTGCTGTATATTTATCGGGGTGGTGTTTACAAAGGCATAGTTTTTGCAAAACTCATGGAGCTGTATACTTAATATAGGTGCATTTTATTGAACTTTATGTCTTAAAAATGAATGTAAAAAAGTTTTTTAAGTGTCCAGATCAACAAATTAAGAGAATAACAATCCAGAAACTTCTTTCAAGTTTCATTTGCTCAGAGATAAATGTGACCCAATATGTTCCTTGTTAAAGACAAGTCAAAATTGCAAAGGAACTCACGCTTACCCAGTGCTCTTTAGCCAGATGTCTTACTTTTTGGGCGTTTAGACTTCCCAGTCCCTGTATGGTTATTTTGCAACTTGCTTCTTTGTGTTAATGAAGCTATTTTAAGATAACCCACTGGCCAACAGCTGTCTATTTCTTTCAGGACAGTGACAGGGGAAATAAACATTTCGCCTTCTTCCTCTACGAACGCCAGGCCACATCAGCAAGCTCTTTGGTTCCTGTCATAGGTAGCAGCCCGTCTTTCCCAGCGGGGCAGAGGCATTAATCCATCTGATAAAGGGCAGTTGGAGGAAGGTGAGCACACTCAGGGCTCTTTAATCTGTCAAGTCCTATTTTCTTTTGCCTTTGAAATGTTCCAGCATCCTCCTTCCAATCTGTCATTGGCAAGTTTCGCATCCCACCCTGGAGTTTACATTAGCTTCTAACAATATTATCAGCGAATGTAAGGCCAGTTTACGAAGGTGGTCCTCTATGAATTTTTATATCAGTACCTGAATTGTATTATAAATTTACTTTTCCAGTCTTAACAGAAACTACATCCACATATATATTGTATATCTAGACTGGGGAGAGAAGAAAACAAAATATTTAGTGATGAATACATGAAACTTTGCCTTAAATTATTTCCTATTTGAAACAATTTATAAGCCATTTTCGTAGGCCTTCAATTATTAGATGGATAGCTTGTCAAAAATGTGGTAAATACTGCCAGGGAATGAATGATTCCTCCCAGTAGGGCTGAGATCAGAATTTGCCATATGTCTATAATCTTCAAACCATAAATTGCCTGTTTTAGTAAATGGACTAGAAATTTCCTCTCCTGAAGCCCTGTGAGATAAAAGCAAGAGAAATTTTTGTGCAACTAATATGATTGTTTTGGTGAATTACAAAATTCGAAACCTTCTTTAGACAGTTCCCATTCCATAAGTCTCTGGTGAGAATTTTATTGCAGCAACCCCGGCAGCCTCTCAGAGTCCGTGTAATAGGATTAGCAGCTCAGATGGGGATGTGTTGTTGGAAATGGCAATGTTTTTAACTTGTGCTTAGAGGATATTTACTAGTAAATATTACGATTTACAGCTGAGCATGTTTCACTTTAAGAAATGATGATTTCTTTCTTTCTCTCTAACCACAACGTCCATCCTCTGTACCCCAGATAGTTACTATTGGATGTGTGATTCTCATGAGCAACTCTTAACTACCCACAATAATGAGAAAACAGCCAAGAACATTTATATGTTAAAAGTATTAGACTTTAAGAAGTCTTGGCCTATGTCCACCAACTGGTAAGCAGGTGTGTTCAACATTTTCTATGCACCCAACACTCTGTTACTATGACATGGTTGAGCACAAGGAAACATAGCCTCCTCCTAAAATACCTTCCCCCCCCAAATAAAGGAAACATACAAATAAAGCAGAGAATGGTAAACTATAGCATTAATATCAAGAACAAAAAGTGATATTAGTTGTAAATGTCATATATCTGTCTGTCTGTGGAAAAAGAAAGACAGGGAATATGAGAATAATCAGAATAGAAAATGTGGCATTTATTTAGTAATATCTATTTTCCAGGTCTTATTGTTAGGAACTCTTATCTTACTTAATACAACGGCATTATACGAGGTCCGTATCATGCTCATTAGCAAGATGGGGAAACTGAAACTTCGAGAGGTCAAGATACTCACCCAAGACACACATCTGGAATTCACAATGCTGGATTCAATCCAGTTCTAGATTCCAACCAATATGTGTTGGTAACGATGCTGTTAACACAGTCAGCCAAAAAAACAAAAAGGCTGATCATGCTTCATTGTTGCTTTGCTCACCATATAGAAAAGAAATGCTAAATGACAGATATAATTAGCATATATAATTCTAATGCAGAAAAGTCCACAGATCCGTGTATCAGCGGGGCCCTGTTTATGCCCAGAAATCTAAGAAAAGATGGAAGGTACAGTTAGGATGCAAAAATGAGTAGAAAGAATGAGAACTTATTCCCTCTGTACGATGCTTACCCATCAGTAAGTGGGCCGAGATCAGATCTGGTGCCACAAGGACTGTGGTTTGTCCCGTGAGGGTGCGTGGCTCACGCTGGGGGCTCAGGTGTTAGAGCCGACGGTGGAATTCTCCATGTCTGTGGAGAGGCGTAGGCTTTCTGACCAGAATGTGTTATCCTTCTCTTCTCTATTATAACCATAATTTTTTGCAAGGCATTTTTCTAAGAATAACAGTGTACCTGTAAAGTTGATATGTGCTTGTCAATGTAATTTTCATAACTGGCTCTGACTGGGCTTCAAATTATTTGGCCTTTTGAAATTGCAAAGTGCATTTAATTCCTTTTCTAAATGTGGTTTAATAAATAGCAATAAATATTGAAAATTTCCATCAAAATGGATACACAGATATTTATTTCATTTAAAGCTGTCATAATGAGACATTATTCTCAGATTTTATAAACAAATAGATTTGACATTTTATTTACTATAAACAACTTAAGATTTTAGACCAGAGAGATATTTGCATTTGAAGATATAAATCACCTTTCAAAGGTCTACATCTGTCTTTTGAAATCCATACTTTGTGCTCTGTTTCATCCTCCCTTCTTTCCTTTCTAAAAATTATAAAAAGAAGAAATACTAGTACTTAAAGTAAAAGATATAAAGAAAAGTCAGCAACAGCATTGATATAATTGCTATCATCAGAAATGAAGAATATTTACATCTTTATTTTGACCAGATACTTGGGGAAAAGGTGGCAGAAGATGAACAAAATTTCTGAAAGAAAAGATGCTCAAAGTATTTAAAATATTATTTTTCAAATTTTCTTCTTTGACAAAATTTTTCTTCGAGGCTGAACTCCAAAAGCAAGATTCTACACCCAACATTTATTACTTTTGGTCAGCTAAACACAAGGCGGAAGATAGAGTCTATTTGCAAAGCAAGAAATTTTACGAGACCACTAACATTTGTAAATCAAGAATTCCCTCCCAGATTCCAAATGGACCATATAAAAGTTCTGACCTAAAATTAAAGCATTTGTAAGGACTTGAAAAATAAGAGATGAAATAATGTCTTAGTAGCCAAGATTTTGGGTATATTTAGTGAATTTCTTAAAATATTTCCAGATCCTTTTCTGTTCCACATAGTAATTATTTAAATACCTCCCATGAATATTCAGGAATATTATTAAATTTTACCTAACTGTCATTTTTATTCTAGCATATTTACTTCACTGAGCAGTTATGTTTTTACTTCAATATATAGCTCATTATGCACAATTCCAATTCCACTTGTGTACCAGGATGTAAATTCTGGAATTACTTCTTTTACCTGTAATCACTGTATAGTAACACCCCATTTTTGACATGACATTTATTTGGTTTCTGTACTTACTCATTGACAGAGAGTATAGGGTCAGTATACAGGAAAACTATCTCAGTAGAGTGAAATAGCAGGCGATTAAATTCACACGTCATCTCGCATTTCCCTGCCTACTCCCCTCCGAGTTGGGCTGACGGGCATTTGGCAGGAGCTCTAGCCCCCAGATATTGCCCGTCTCTGATAGCTTCACCCTCCGCTCCCAGCATGTTGTCCCTGGTCTCCACACAGTGTCAGTCTTATGGGTCAATAGCTTTGCTCAATGAAAACTAGAGGCATGACTCATTGGAGTTGAGAGACCTTTTCCTACGCTGGAATTTGCAGGATTCCAGCAGCAGGGTAGTACTGAGAACTAAAGGGAAATCTCAATTTGTCAGGACATGTGACTTCAGCTGAGAAAAATACTTAATGAATTGAGATGGCTGGATAACTAGGCTAGAAATCAATTAAGAAGCCCGGACGACGTCACAGACCACAGACATAATGCTCGTGTGAAGACATAGCTCTGTGGTTTACAAGAAACATTCTGAGCCTCTGAGAGAGTTCAGGGTGGAAATCCAGCCCTAGTTATCCAGTGCTATTTATAAAGGGGGTGAAGAGGAGTGTTTTTGTTGTTCTTATGGTTAAAATCGTCAGCATGAGACATCAGTTTAAAAATGCTACCCGAGAAATTGAAAACAAAACAAAACAAAACAAAACACCTTATGACTAGCTGTGCTGTGCATGCCCAGAGGCCATTTCACTATCTGGGCATCCAGCTTTCAAACTGTCAGGTTAGTTTCACGGTAATGTCACTCGGAGATTCTGAGGTCTCCTTCCCTGTCAGCAAAGCAGGATCAGCCTCCTGAAAGTCGTCGGGGTGACCGCACCAGGGAGCTAGCTGTTCTCTGTATGCTGCGTGTATTTCCCGAAAAGACCACAAAGCAAAGTGAGAACAACATTGTCCACCAACAAACAGTAACCCTCCTCGTTTCTACACACTTCCTCCCTCTCAAACTCTTCTGTCTGAATGCCAAGTTTCCATATTTTGCTTTTTTCTAGAATTAGGCTATCCTGTAATTCCTTCTTATTTTATGTGCAGTTCAATTTTCAGAGTAAAGAAAAAAAATGTGTATGTGTTTATTTTTACATATCCTGCCCTTCTCCAGAAAATAATGTTAAGAAGCTTTTATGAACTTATAAAATTATTCAGGATTGAACAAATGAAGTGAGAAGTAAAAAAATGTATAGAGGAGACAAAAAGTTGGGCCAGTGACAAGACCGAAGATGCCCCATCCGTAATTAAGATCACCTTACACACTTGGCTTTAAATCTACCTTCAGTTGCAAACAACCCAGCCATGGCAAATAATAATAGCAAATATCTGATACAGCAAGTATAAAATGCCAGGTGTTAGTCCAAGCATTATGTAAATTAATCATTTAATTCTCATAGTAACTCTATTGGGTTACTATAATAAGCATTATACTTATCCCCATCTTAGAGATGAAGAAAAAGGCAAGGGAGATTAAGCGACTTGACCAAGATCACATGGCCCATATGTAATGATTCTGGGATATTAATATATGCAGTCTGGCTTCAAGGTCCATGTCCCTAATTATTCTGCCATGCTGTGTAAAGAAAAACATAAAAATTCTTATAAAAAATACGTTCTGATCCTCACAATGATGCTATGTGATAATGTCCTTGAGAAAATCCTTACAGCAGACTCCACAATACTTTGAAAGACAAGTTTAAATAGATACACACATCACACCAAAAAGCATATCAGTGAATTCACTTTCATAGAAGACCAATCCCCATCTGTAAAAAGAAGTTCCTTCCAGCTATATGATCACAGCAGGCTACCTGGAGGCAGTGACATTTGCTCCCACCCAAAAGAACAAATAGGTTTCTGGAGTATAGGGAAAGTATAGGGAAGATGTGAATTTTCTAAACAAGCACTAATATGAGTGCAACAGAGGAGTCAATTCATTAGGAACTGGGATGACACATTAAATCAATCATGTTTTGGTTCACAAACTTGTCACGAGTCACACATACAGGCTGGCAAAGGTGTGATAGGCAAGATTTCCAGATATGTCTGGACTGCAAAATATATTATAAAATATAGCTATAGAAATATACATTCCCAGGCTCTATCAGACCCACTGAGTCTAAATTCCCGGGTGAAATCCAACAACGTTGCCAATGCCCGTAAGTCAAGGAATTGGACCCAGCTACCTCCAATCTCAATAAAATCCATTGGGTTCATGTCACTTATCACAGAGTCCTCAAGAATCAGCCTACAACTGGAAAAGATTTGAAAGCAGTGAATTCTCTGCTGAAGAGAGCCTTCCCACTGAGATCACCTTTCATGCATCGTATTCAGACTGGAGTGGCACTTTTGCTTGGCTCTTCCTTTAGTAAGGAAGCATTTCCTCCTTTTCAAGGCATTACCTTGGAGAGGATATGTACAATCACACCCAAACGTGCCTGGCTGTGCTCATTCTGGTTTGAAGACACCACGTTAACATGCTGGATTTTTACCGAGGCGTGTTCAAGTGCATGCCACTATTCCGATAAAGGTCACTGAGATATATTTGCATTAAATCTCACATAAAATGGCCGGATGAGTCCTCAGACTCATGGAATCATCTAAAATGGAGAGCACAGACCGTCTGTTTTATTTCTGGGCACTTGGATAGCGAATGGTCTATAAAGACAGCAAACGTAACGGATTCGATTTGATTTGTCCACCACGTGGGTGCACCGGTTGGGGTTTTGCACTCCTAGCTGAGTCTCACTCTTAGCTTAGATGCAGCAAGACCTGCCTGCGCGCACTTGCATCTGGATAACAAGTGCACAAAGCTGTTCGCACTTTTTCCTCCTGCCTTGGGCTATGGTGCAATTCTGAAATCAGATAATGGTTTCCAGTTTATGTCTCCTGAAGTGCTTGAGAAAAAAAAGGTGATGACACATGAAAATGAGCAAGCTCTTTAAATAGAGGAAGGACTTTATGGGCTCATTCAAGCTGTAGAACAAGGTTTTTCTTTCTTTTTTGTAATACTTTTGCTACCCACCCACAGGACTGCCCACCAGCTGGCCTTCGTGGAACGGAAGTCCTAGGCAATATGCTTGCTTCTGAGCAGTTTCCCTCCATTACCAAGTTTCAATAAAAAATTAATTGTGGACTATGTGATAAATGGTTAAGATAAGTAAAGAACACTTCAAAATAAGTGACCGGATGGATGGATGGATGATGGATGGGCGAATAGATAGAAGGGTAGACAGATAAAACTCAGAACTAAATAAAACCACCCCCTCTGCAATTCTGCATCTAAACCCAAAAAGTAAAAAACGCTGTATCTATTACTTAACTGTCAATACACGTACTCAAATTTTTAAGACTTCAATGTATTACTCTCTTTCCCCAAATATCTATTCATGTTTATCCTGTCCACTTCTCCTTTTCACTGCTCCGCTCACTAATTACCCCTGAAAGACGTCGTTAATCTATTGTGGTCATGATTTGCTTCAATATGTCTCCCTGGATTCACATTAGTTACTGCCTTTAAGAAGGAAACACTTCAAGTTACCATGCTGTGTCCGTGTCGTTTTTAACCTTTGGGAAGCAAGCAGCACACTTCCAGGCAGGCAGTGAACGTTCAGAATAAACCCACTGGATTTAGACTGACCGTGGCCCGCACCGCCCATAAACCGAAGCGGCGTGTGAAGGCGCACTTTGTCACGACCAGTTCGGAGGGGCAGATGGAAGTCTGCGGCTCAGCATCGCTGTGACTTGAGCCAGCTGCCACCAGTCACTTGTGGGAAGAGGCTTCTGGATCTTGTCAGCCAGCAACAGGAAGCATAGCAGCACTGAGTGGCTGCTGAGGAACCCAAGGAGAGGGCAGAGCACGCCCTACCCTACCTGACCGAGTCGGGGATGCGGTCCCCCTGCCTTGTCCTCCCCGCCTGGTACATGAATGCTCCCTGAGCTGTTTCGTCTCAGATCATACCGCACTTACGAAGTCAGGCAGAAAGTATGCTCACTGAGTAAGAAGCTTACTATACCCATTAATAAGAATGAAAGTAATCATGATTTCTATGTTAACTCACACAGGCTATCTAAATTGGGAAAATCAGTTACTTGGCATGCTCAAGTTCTCCTCAACTGTCTCTGGCTAATTATCTGATACAGTCAGGCGAAGTGGGATTCTAAGTAACGTTATCAAGATAGCATTTCAGGGTTCAGCCTCACATCCTGCACAGAGCCGTTGCTGAAGGGAGACGCAAACCATGTGTACCTCGGTCTAGGTTCCATGAAAGAACACGTGGTTTTCTTTCTTTGTTATCAAAGAGAGGGTGGCCCTGGCTGGTGTAGCTCAGTGGATTGAGCGCGGGCCTGCGAACCAAAGGACCGCGGTTCGATCCCCAGTCAGGGCACATGCCTGGGTTGCCAGGCCAGTTCCCGGCAGGGGACATACAAGAGGCAACCGCACATTGATGTTTCTCTCCCTCTCTCCTTCCCTTCCCCTCTAAAGATAAATAAATAATAAAAAGAAATAAATAAAATATTTTTAAAAATTTACAATGTATAATATTTAAAAAAAATAAAATAAAATAAAAAAAAAGAGAGGGTGAAATACTGGAGACACTCCTGATTAGCCATCTCGTTCAGCGCTAGGAACTTGTCAGGTGGGAAAGGCCTGAATGTAGCCAAGGACTACATTCCTTGGCCCTGTGGTTTGAAAATATGAGGCAGTGTTAATACTTTTTTTAATCTTCAGAGTGGTCCTTTTGTTCAGCACATCACTTCTCTTCGTACTTAAAGGGAAGAGAGTAAAATGCAATGTGACATGCATATGTAATATCTCAACGCATATGTAATACTATTCCAAAGTTAAAAAGGCGAATGTTCTACATTTCTGGATGCATATGTGATAGTATTCTACAATTAAAAAAAAAAAAGTCATGTTCCAACCAATGGAATTGTGGCAGTAAAGTGAACTGAGTGAGCTGAGCCAATAGCCCTATGGGTGGTGGGGGTGCTCGTCCCTGAGTCAGCGTGTCTGGGAGGAGGAGCGAGACCACTTCGAGACGCTGCTGTGACGGAGATTGTCCGGAGGAGAGTGAGTTTGGTTTTCTTCCAGCTCTTCCCCGTTTCAGAAGATCAAGACTTTGTACGTTGCTTTTGAGTAGACAAGCGAGACGAAGAGGAAAAGATTAAGTGTTGTTTGTGTTTGTTTTTGTTTATTGGGTTTTGTTCTTGCTTATTACATTCATCTGTAAAGTTCTGAATGAATGTTTGTTATTAGTAGACAGGATGAAGCACTAAAACTTGTCTTTTCTAGGAGGTGAGATAGGCTATTAGCGCTGAGAAAAAGACACATGTGTTTAGTTAAGAACAAGGAGAAATGAAGGCATGATTGAGCTCCCATAAACAACAACTTTCAGTAACCTAAATAAAAACAACGGGCCTGATTCTTTTCTCTTTCTGAAATTCCCACATTCAAATGTGTGTTCCCCTGGATTGTAGAATGAATGTGGTGATTCCTTTAGTGATTATCCGGTCTTCTCTCTTGTTAAGTCAGGACGAGTTAACGGGAGCCACTTGAAGAGGGTTGCAGGGAGAACGTTTCTTAGACAGAGACAGTTATGGGGCGACTTCATTGGACTCCCACACCCCAGCTTCTTTTCTTTTGCGGCGACACCCCCCCCCCGGCCCCCCGCCACCCTGCTGCTCTGGTCCTGGCCGCAGCAGCTTTTGCCTGAACTCTCGCAACTGCTCTTCTTGGTCTCTATTTTCTCATTTAGTATTTGAACCGCAGAGTCTTAGCTTGACGGAAGCCCTGCGAGGACCCGCAAATAAAACAAAAATGGCATTTTATAAGCATAGTCTTATAAAAGATTCAGCTTTACAATGAACTCATTGCCATACCAATTAGTGAGAGCAGTTATGGGGGACAGTTGGTTGCAGCCTCAGCTCCTACCACTACATCTCCCTGTTTTCCTTTGGTTTCACCAGATCAAGAAAATTCAGACTCACACAGGCAAATGGTTCAATTCAATGGACTCAAGCTTAAAAGAACATGAGGAAGTTTGTTTGTGAGTCACATGAGAAGGCTTATGCATTTACATTTCCCTAGCTAGTATGCAGCTTGGAGGCTGTGGGCCACGAGGAGAGCAGAAAGAATAATAATGCGCCTGTGTCCTTGGTTGGGAAAATATTTGCAACTAGGCAGAAAACTATGTTTAGATGTATTTGTAACACTATGAAATAGACAATAGTGTACATATTTTAAATTTGCAGATACTTTAGTATTTATCTGTCAGATGCTATTCAGCATCTTAACAGACACATTTATTTTGTCTTCATGTTAGGTTCATACGTTTCAGTTCCATTTCTCACACTTTACCTGCAGCTGTAGGCAAGTTTTGCTAAATTAAATCTATTCAGCTCTTTAAAAATATTGGTGAGGTATGCGAGATGATCCAACCTTGTTTAAAGAGTAACTAGATAAAGGATTCACTTTATCAGAAAACAAATTTGAAAAGGCAGTGTTTTATTGTTTCATTTGAAATACTTAGTTCAGTACCTTTGCCAAAAGCATTTACCAAATTGGCATGAAAAGGGAAATTTCTTAAATTCACTGCCAATGTCGTCACAGAAAACTGAAAAATTTGCCTTTTAAGACTGTGCTCAATAAACCAATAATTTTGTGGAATTGTCCAATACTGTTTTAAAAGGCACGATTTCTTTAAAAAAAAAACTAAACTGTTTCTTTAAAAAAAAAAAAAGATGAAATAAGATAAGAGCCTTATTTTCATGTGCTAATGTTTTCTTTCAAAATGACATCATAGCTGCAAGGGCCATAAAAATATTGACCAATTTTGCCACATAAAATATATCATGAATTTAGGCAACTTTCATCACCATAAAAGCTGAATCCCAAGAAATCGGTACCGTCTATGTGCCTGTCGGCTGGGCATTTCTTGTGGGGGTTGCTGACGTGTGTTTTTAGGGATCAGCGTAGCAGAAGGTTTAAGGGAAAGTCCTTTAGGACATCAAAGCCAGTCTTCTTGTTCGAAGCCTGCCTCAGGTGGCTGTTTAACCTTTTTGTACTTTGGCTTTTCTCTTTCATGAAGTAGGGGAAACAATCGTACCCATCTATACGATTATTGTAAGAATGATTTGAAATTAATCACATATAAGCACACCCTTTATAATTGCAGGATCTGGAATAAGAGTTCAAACGAAGGCTCACATATTGTATTTCTAAGTAATTAGAAGTTTTTAAAAATGGTAACAAACTATTAAATAAATGTGTCTGTCACCTTGCGATATATTTTTACACATATGCGGAAGGCTGGGTCTGAATGCAGAATTCTGGACCCCTCCGGGTCTTGGTCTGGCACAGGGTGACGTGGGAACCAATGGCCCCCATCTGCAGACTGACCATCTTCTTCGCCCTCCCTGGCCCCATTCCACACCCTCAGGGGCTTTCCATGGCGTGTGGTCACCTTGGCTGCCTGCCAAAGCTCCACGGACACCCAATAAAGAGTCACCCCTGGTCTACCGCCCCTCGGTCCCAGGGGTGGAGACCCTTAGCATTCAAATTTAGAATTCCTTCAGAAGCTCGGATCCAGGTAAGATCCCCAGGCCGGTCCTGGAGGTAGGCTCGAGGGTAGGGAATGCTGGGAGCCAGGACACCTGGACTATGCTCTGGAAACAAGGTTGGCCTGTGTCTTTGATCCCAAGGACTCATTTGCTCCACAGAGAGGGCGAAACAGGGCCCTCTAAGTCTGGGACCAGGACAGAGCCCCCCCCCCCGCCCCCCCCCCGTCGAGAGATCTAGAGGCAGCATGATTCATATCACAACTTAGAGCAGAGAAACAAACAAACAAACAACAGAAAAGAAAAAGAAATATCCCCCCATTATGTTCTATTCTGTTTTCAAGGTATTTGCCATGACCTGTGAAATTTTTTGCCACACCTCATCATTTCTTACTCGGCCGAATCATTCTCATTGTACTGTCATCAAATGCTACTTTAGATTTTCTGTTTAAAATTTAAAAAATCCACTTCTAGTTTTGAGAGTAATTATTTTAACTCTTCTGTTAAAAATATACATTGTCGATAAAAGACCAAAACAAGGAACCACCGCAACTGTCCAGGGACATCGTCAAATGTAAACTTGCCGAGTACGAAACAGGCCTGTGAGCAGAGCCGCGGAGCTGAACCTGACTGCAGAAGGAATGGTGAGAAGACACCAGCCCACTGCAGGCATCACGGGGTCACCTGCTGCAGTGCTGCTGCGGCTGCCGGCGGTGGCATCGCCGAGCCTGGGTCTGGGAACACTAGTGACTTGAATATTCGCACAGGGTTGCAGGGGTTAAATCTGTGACTAAACATCTACAACACAAACAGGGAGCGAGGGCAAAATCGAAACCCGTATAGAGCCATGAACTCCCCAGTCAAAAATAAATGTTCCTAAGAATTTCGAATAAACGCTCAACAACATCCAGAGGAGCTGAACACATAGAGCAAGTGCGTTCGCCCAGCCGCACCACTTCATGCTGCGAAGTCTCCAACAGTCGAACTTCTTATGACATACGTTTGCCATTTATTTTCGGAGTGGCCCCGGTTACACGCCCGCTGGCAAGTCTCCGTGAAGCCTTGCCCTGGGGCCCACCCACGGGCGTAGTGACCGTTGCAGGAAGGCAGCGGCTGAGTGCGGGTGGCCCATGCCTCCCAGGCAGCCAGGCAGCGCTCTGAGACGTCCACCAGCCTCTGCGAGGAGGCGGCTTGGGGCTCGCCCACTCCGTGCACACGGGTCTCGGGGAGCTCTCCGTGGACCTCATGCACTGAGAAATCACGACAGAGGCATGAATTCTAACTTGAGTTTATCACAGCAGACTGCTTTTAACATTTCCGCATTTGACCTCCTTTCTAGCTGGCAGTGGTGAAGGTATTTATTTCACTGATTAGCATGTTAATTACAGCTTTAAAATATGGTGTTATCTCTTAAAAATAGCCTTGAGATTAAATGCTTAAAGATTGCCCTTCGCACCTGCAATGAGCTTTCTGGTTCCACTGAAGAGTTAAAACCTCGGTTCTCACCCATCCTCCCCACTATGACCAGGGTGGCCATAATTCAGACACACTTGCTTAAAGTTTTGGGGTGAAAATGCAGTCCAAACGACCTAGAGGAACTTGATTTTTAATATAGGCCTCATTCTATCCCTATAATTCTCTATTTCTGCCACTCTCTGCAAAAAACTCTCTTCTGACCTCAAGCACACCTCTCGCAATGGACTCACCCTCTCAAGTTTTTTGCTTTGTACATTCTGCTTTGATTATTCTCAGCACCAGTTGGATGAGAATGGGGTGGAGCTCAAGTCTAGAAGGAGTGTCAGGAGCTAACACGTCTGACCTCTTCTTGGAAAGGGGATCTGAGCCAACACAAACAGAGACATCGTTTCCGGGAGCGATCGGGTGTGGTCACGGTTAGGGAACACAGAGAGCCTTGTGCGGCTCACAATCGGGGTGACCACAGAGGCCTCATGCGTCTGGTGTCCACTGAGGGAGAAAGGAAGGGAAGACACAGTGGGATTTGTTCTGAGAGCAAGAGGACTATTGGATTTTAATCCTAGTCGTTCGTTAAATTGTGTCCCTCGCTGCAATTTAAAGTGGCGAGACTCGCAGGGTAGTGGGTTGGTGGAAAGTGGGGGAGGGAGATGAAAAGGCGGGCCAGTCTTCGTTTTTTCCAAACAATTTTTTTCCCCATCTGTCCCTGGCTGTAAACTACTCTCAAACGCTAGTAATCAGTATAAATAGAAAGTTAAAATTGCTTTTTGATGCTCCTATGAAATGGATGTGTAGGTGTCGAGAAAAACAAAGCCTTCACCTGAAAGCAGGAATCTATAATTGAATTGACTAGATCTGTTTCTGCTGAAGATCTTAGAAGACCCTACCGTTTTCTTCCCTGTTATGGGGAAACTCACAACATTCACGCCTCACCTAACGGAGAGATTTACGAAAGCATATTGTGAGACTTCTGAGGTCTGAACTCAGCAACTGGAACACCTGCTGAGTGACCCTGAGCAACCTCTCTCCTCACCTGTCATGAATGTTACATTAATGGCGGGGTCCATCTCAGAGGCTTATCAGGAGGTTTGCCTAAAACAAGGCATAGGTATTGCGTACGCTAATGGTTTAAGTTTTTTTAGAATTATTACTATTGTTATTCTGGCAGGTTTCTCAAAAGTTGTCTCAAGTGTTAAATCCTATAAATACCAGGTCTGTCCAGAAGATATCCATCCATGCACTATGCAAAATAGAGACATTTATTGAAGAAGATACAAGAAACACTGTACATGGGACAATGACTCCTTAGTCCCCTTCAAAGTTGGCACCTTGGGACCTCACACAGTTCTCCCAGTCGCCATCAGCTGCCCCATCGTATTTTCCTGAATCTCATCAACAGTCTAAAATCTCTTCCCTTTCAAAGGTGATTTTAGTTTTGGGAAAAGGCAAAAATCTCAGGGTGTCAAATCTGGGCTGTAGGGGGGCTGAATCACCTGGATGATCTGATGTGTCACCAAAAAACTCTGCATGAGACGTGATATATGAGCAGATGCGTCGTCATGATGAAGCTGCCAATCAGCAGCTGCCGTAGGTGTGGCTGTTTTCATCATATTGCATCTCTCAACACATGAAGAACGTTGAGGTAGTACTCCTTATTAATGGTTTGGCCTGCAGGGGTATAACTTGTGATGGACAACACCTTCTCAATCAAAAAACACAGTTAACATGGCCATGATCTTGCTGCGACTTTGTTGTGTGTTCTTTGGGCGTGGAGAACCAGGCGAACTTCCACTGGGACATCCAGGCCTTTGTTTCTGGAACATAGCTATAGACCCACCATTCATCTCTGGTTACGTTCTTTTTCAGGAACTCTGGTTCAGGTAGTGGTTTGAATCAAGCCATTAGCAACCGCAGCACGATGTTCCTTCTGCTCCGGTAGCAGAAGCCATGCAATGAATTTTGCCACGGCATGTTTCAGACCAAGAGCCTGCGTCAAAATCTCGGACACAGTAGTGTTTGGAGTCCCCAGATCAGTTTCTGGTTCTCGCACTGTCAGTCGCTGATCTTTGCTGACTGCAGCCCGCACACGCTCAGCATTCTCAGGTGTTCGGCTGGTCGCAGGCCTTCCAGAACATGGATCACTTTCAACAGATCCTCAGACAGTCTTTGAAGCATTTGTGTCACACTTGTGTTTCTGCTTCACTCTTTGCATCGTCCCTGAAAGCTTTCTGAATCATCCGAGTACTTTCCGTAGAGGAATGTTCAATCTTTTTTTAAAATTATTTTATTGTTGTTCAATTACAGTTGTCTGCATTTTCCCCCCACCACTCCCCCGAACCCTGGCCAAACCCACCTCCCTCCCCCTTGATTTTGTCCATGTGTCCTTTGCAGTAGTTCCTAAGCACCCTTCCCCCATTGTACCCTCCCCCTCCCCTCTCGCTATTCTTAGATTGTTTTTAATTTCAACGTCTCTGGGTAGAAAGAAAGATCTCCTACCCTTCGCAACAACATGGATGGAATGTTTAATCCTAATGCAAAATTTGATGCAGATTCATTGATCTATTTGCTCAGTCATTTTGAATGTGATGGCCACACAATACACATGCTTACTCGACAGCATCTACCACCCCCACTGGCTAGAACAGTGAAGTTGTCATTGTTCACGCATGCCCATTCCAGTTGATGCTCTTTGGCTGCCAGGTTACATTGACGTGGTGCAAACTGTTCTTGTTATATTAACAATGGCTGGACTTTTTCAGGGCAGACCCCATATGTAGCATAAATGCTCAAAGCAGAATAAGTGTAATATCTAAGGGTTGACATATAAATTCTTCTTAGGAAGGAAACTATTCTTGATAAACTCCTGGATTATAGATAAGGAAACCCAGATAATGAGCACATGTGACTGACTCCCTTTATTTATTTTTCCTTCATTAATTCACTCATGTATTCATTAATTGAGTACTTACTATTAGGCATTAAAGCGATATCAACAAACCAAATAGAACAAGCCATTGCTCTCATACAGTTACTGTTCTGGCAGGGGTGACAGACAGACAGATAGACAGACACCCATAATTTCAAGGATTGATAAAAGCCATCAAGCAGCCCTGGCTGGTGTGGCTTAGGGGATTGAGCGCTAGCCTGCAAACCAAAGGGCCACTGGTTCAATCCCCAGTCAGGGCACATGCCTGGGTCGCAGGCCAGGTCCCCAGGTGGGGCATGTGAAAGGCAACCACACATTGATGTTTCTCTCCCTCTCTTTCTCCCTCCTTTCCCTTCCGTCTAAAAATAAAGAAATAAAATCTTTTAAAAAATCATGAAGCAAATAAAACTGGGCAACAAGATAGAGAGTGACTAAGTTGGCTAGAGGGCTTGGCATGGATAGGACGGCCACAGAGGGCACGTTTGAAGAGGTGATATTTGAACCAAACCCCACACGAGGCGAAGCAGCCGGAAAAGAGAGTCAAAGCAAAAGGAAGAGCGAGTGGGAAGGGCCTGGTGTGGGAGCAGAGTTCACAAGCTGGGTGGGGGCGGGGTGGGGGTGGGGTAGGAGACAGGCCAGGAGCTTAGGGCATGAAGCAGAGAGAGGTACGTACGTTAAGGACTTTGGGTTTTGTTCTAATAGCTCCTCATTGTCTACTAGCCGTAAAGGAGTGACTAAGCTGTTCTGAGAGAATCAGATGATATTTACACTAACTCATATGCTGTTCATTGATTTAAAATAACTGACTTAAATTTAATTAAACACTACTCATGTAGAAAACCGAAAGGAAAAGCCACTCCCGCTAACCCAGCATCTCTCCCTAAAATGAACAACGATTATAATTTGGGGATATCTTTCCAGTTTAAAATATGCTTATTTATTTCCCAAAATGGAAACACACCACACACATCATTTTACACATCGGTCTCTTTCATAATATCTCTCAGGGCCTTTTTCTTTCCAGGGTGTACATATTTTTGTTACTTTAAAGTGACTGCTCAGT
This sequence comes from Glossophaga mutica, assembly GCA_039655065.1. NCBI lineage: Eukaryota > Metazoa > Chordata > Mammalia > Chiroptera > Phyllostomidae > Glossophaga > Glossophaga mutica. The sequence continues at coordinate 5,920,177 of CM077305.1, forward strand.
ATCACGCTGGATGCATGATCCTGTCAGGGTCTTACAGGAGGAAACTTGGTTTCCAATTTCTGCTGTTACAAACAACGTTTAGTGTCTAACTCTCAGTGTGCATCCGAATCTTGACGTTCATGACGTCATCCCAGAGCACTATTGCACGGGGGCAGAAGGACCTGTGGAGACGCCCATCAAAGGGCTGGCTGGAGGAACAGGGTGGCCTTGTGCTAAACGGGAAGTCCTTCTTTTTAGGTCGGTGAACACTTTTGTACTCTCAGTACCGCCTTGTCCCAACCTTCCAGAAAGTTCTCTACACTCATGAATGTTCCATGTGCGTGGGCTACGTTTTGTTTTGTGTGTGGGGGGGGGGGAGTTCAACGTGTAAATCTGAAGTAATGTGGTGGATAAAAATGACAGGAAACAGAAAGAGGAGCCTGGAGCAAGAGCAACCATTAGAATTCAAGCTACCTGGGTTTCACTGACATTTTAAAGTGTTTTTTCTATCTACAAGGTGGGTATCAAGATTCAAGACAATCTTATCTAGATCTCCAGGAAGACGAGGTGGCCCCAGCTGACATCTGGGATACATATTGAATGCCCAAACATCCACGGAGGGGGGGAGTCCGTCAAGCTAACTCTTTTGATTTCATGTAAACAAAATAACCAATTGATGGACTGATTGCTTCCGTTGTTTTGGATTTCTGTATACACAGCCACATGCCAGAGATCAAAAAAGCATCATCTTCGAATTCAAAGCACCGTACAGGGTTGCACGGTGCTGTTCACAGCAATCCGAGTTACAAAGAACAATGCCTCCGGCCAAGGCCCTCTGCTCTCACATTTACCCTGGGGACCGAGAACACCCATTTCAGTTCCTAACGACCACCTCCCCAGAATAGGAATTACCTGACTGAGCATGTCGGCGTTTTTGCTCTCCCTCCTTCTGGCCACAGTGTGGTACTTTATTATTCATTGTTATCTGCACAATAGGGTGGGCTGGGAAAAGAAGAAAAGCAACTCACATTGATATTTCCAGCTATCCTCCTAGGTGTTGAAAGGCAATACCAATATTTTGATTCAATAAGTAATGAGGTCCTGTGTTTTTAATTAATCTGTTTTTATTTAATTTCTTGAACATGAATACTATTCCAACTGTCAAAATGAGCCTATTGTTATCCATTTTCCTATGTAAGTAGTTTAGAAACGCTTTTAATAACATTGACTTGTCTTTGCTTATAAAAGGCATTACACATCTATTGCAGAATATACATAAATTTATTTATAAAATTTCAGATGGCCCCTCTGCTTACTTGTAGTTTCTGTATTTCTATACTATTTTAGAAAATAGGATCTTAAAAAATTCATGGATATTAAGCTAAAACTTGGATTATTAAAGTAAGGTATAAAATTTACTCCAGTAGACACCCTTTGATAATTATTATAGATCTAGAATCACATAGCTTTAGCCTTATATAAACCAGGAAAATGACTACTCTTCCTTTCGTTATTTTCTAATTGAGGATTATAAAATGAATTTGAGGAGCTATTGCTATATGTGTGCTCATTTTTAACCTTTCAGTGTATCAGCCAATTTCCTAAAGCCCATTCTGGCTAGCTGTGGTGGGGAGCAGTCTCCCCTCCCTCTGCTATTCTTCAGCCATCGCCGGCACTCAGGGGGCACCGAGCCTCTGTCTGATCTGCCCGTACGTTCGGTCTTAGCAGCCTTCACCCATTCTCGCGGCTTTCACTGTCACCTACACAAAACACACATCGAATCGGGATGCCTCTCCCGAATTGCAAACCCGCATCTCCAGCTGTCTACTGGAAGTAACCACTCGGAGTCCCCACGCGGGCTTCAAAGGCAACCGTTTCAAACCACCGAAGAAAGCTTCCTCCCCTGACGCTGCTCTTCCTCCGGCGTTTCTCATCTTAGCTCACGGCAACACCATCTACCCACCCAGTAGATCGTGCAAAAGACCTTCTCTCGCTCCCTCTCGCTTCCCCTATGCAGTCATTGAGTCTTGTTTACTTTGCCTCCTCGGTATTTCTTGGCTCGATTCGCTTCTTCCCAGCCTCACTGTCTCTAGCCTAACTTTGATCACGGCTCCTCTCGCCTGGGTGACAACAGTCGCTGCAGCTGTAGAGTGGACCACACTTGGAGTCCTTCTAGCCTCACGTCTCCTCATCCGCCTCTCAGATTCTGTCTGTAGCATATTGAACATCTTGTAACCCCTTAAATGTTTCAGACTCACTGACTTTGGAGCCTCCAGACAGGCAGTCCTGTTTGCGCAATGTATACAGCATATCTATACATGCGCGGCATATGTTACATACAACGAACATGTGATATGTGTGGATACGCTATAAAGTTTATACACGTATTATGTATAGCATGTGTTACATATATGTATATGTGCAACACGCATACACACATTTCGCTTTGCTCCGAGATACTCTTCATCCTCACCCCTGTGATCACCACCCAAACTGGATTGGCTCTTCCTCCAATACAATCCCAAAACATCTGTTCCTTTCTAATCAGAGCACTCATTACTTTTACTATAATTACTCATTTGTGTGATTATGCCCCCCAGGGGCATCAAGAACGTGCATCTTTTTATCACTGTGTCTTCAATATCTAGCGCAACTCGAAGAGTGGATACTTAGGAAACAATTCCTAAATGAAAGAATTTGCACATCAATGAACATATGCTAATGTTTTGGGCAAAAAATATGCAAAGGCAAGGGTTCTGACCTTATTTAAACCAAACATTATGGTGAGGCAAAAGATACTTGTATACAGGGTTATGGTCATTGTTATTATTTCATCTGTATGGCAAGTTGTGGAGCTTATCTTTATGTCCAAAAGCTGAGAATTATTAACGCAGCCTCACCAAGTAGGAATGTTCAAAGGAAGGCTGGGGTCCCGGGCATGCCAATTCCTAATTTCACCATGTTTGGAGATGACAGCTCGGTTCCAGCTGAGCACCGCCAAACAACTCCCAAGGCTATAACTGAAAACACTCAAATTGCCAGAAAACTGTTTTCCAAAAGACTGATTATTAGGACAACAAAATCATGTAAATAAGAAGTGGGGAGGGCATGGCCAGCCATCGGACCCCTCCAGTGAGAGCTCTCTCCCAAGGGCTGGCCTCCGTGCCCACCAGGGCGAATTTCAGGTACAACAGTGACTCGAACCCTGCCTTTACCCTTGGGAGGCTGCTGTGCAAACCGGAAGTTTTCACGGCTTTTACTTGTATAAAATATTTTAAAATCTGCCTTTCCCTTCCATGTATGCATTTTACTTTAGTTCTCCCAGGCCTCTCACTTTTTAGGTTTTATCAATACAAATAAATGGTGATGGAATCCTGGAGCAGTTTTCATTTGACTACGTACGGGCTGAGTTGTGAGCAGCAAATTTACTCTTGCCACTTGAATGTCTACCTAATAGTGACGATAAGCTTTCTCTTCTACATTTAAAATGCTCTCATGAGGTGAATAAGAGAGAATTTGTCACGTCAATAGCTTAAATCTTAGCAAACTTCAAGAGATTCTTCAGTTTCCTTTGCTGTGATGGAGTATTGGTTAGTTAAATGAGCTGTTGGCTAGGGCTGGGAAATTTAGATGATATGGGATGCTATGAAATTTATTTTTGTTTATTTGTTCATCACTCTAATCTTATTTTTCCTTGAGAATCATGGCTGTTTCATGTCAGTATGCTACACTTTCATGAAATTAAAAATATCTCTGGTTCAGTGGATAATATGATATTGGCCTTCTATTTGAAACATTGGCAAAACATTAGTGTTGTGTGTGTTAATTACCTGAATTTTGGTCATATTTCATACACTGTATTATTTTTCACTGAATATTTTTCTTGAGATGACTTGTTTGTTTTAACTTGTATATGTGCATATATATTTTTAAGTAATATTTATGCCATATATTTAGTCACTTGTTTTTTCCATATATTTAGTATTAATTATGCAATTAATACTAATGCATAATTCCTAAAATATCTTATAGCCCACATATTTTTTAAGAGTTTATTTATTTATTTTTAGAGATAGGAGAACAGAAGGAGAGAGAGGGAAAGAAAGATCAATGTGTGGTTGCCTCTTGTGCACCCCGCTTCCCCGCCAGCACTGGGGACCTGGCCCAGAACCCAGGCCTGTGCCCTGACTGGGAATTGAACCACGACCCTTTAGTTTGCAGGCCCACACTCAATCCACTGAGCTATACCAGCCAGGGCTATAGCCCACATTTTGAAAAAGCTGATCTAATATATTCCATTATAAATCTATAGATATTTTCCTTCTTCTTCCATAAAAGAATCAAACTTTCACAGCTATTTTCTGAGTCTCCTTCCAGTTAAAAATCTATATTATATACATTATATTTTTAATTTGTTATAGTTCTGCCATTCTCTTGTTACCATAAATCTATTTAATTTGAACAAATACAGAGAAATTATAAGCATGATTTGTAAAAAAAAGTTAGAAAATTAGTTTTATCTCTTTAATATGTTTTTAATAGAGATACCATTGAGCCTACTTTAAAAATCAGGTAAGATATAAAATTAATGATGCTTAAACAGTAAGTGATACTATTTAAAATATTCTATTGACAGTAATTATTGCCTGAATATTATGCACTCACATTTTTACATAACATTTTCTATAATTAAGTCAAACAAGTTTTAAATTAGATATTTATTCATATAAAATCTTACATTTAGTTGTAATTGCTTTCTTTGTTTACTACGTTGGCTATCTCTGAAAACATTTTCACTTCAAAATTATTGAGGGAAAAGTAGTCTTTAAAAGCAAATAAACAGTACTTGACAAAACTTTTAGCCTTGTGAAAACCTCCTATTATTGTCCTCCAACTGGATCCATTGCCATCTATTATTTTTGTTTATGATCTTTTAGCCAGTTCCCAATCCATGTGACTCTGTTCTCATCCAAAGCAATTATAATTAATTTGCAAGTAAAAGTTCATGGTCCACTGTTTGGAATGCTTCACTGGAGCCCAAGTAAATGACGTTGGTTCCATCCTCTTTCTCCAAATAGTTTTGTAATTCTATCAAGCAAGCCGATTACCATGGTCTGGCGTGATTTGCTCATTATGGACCAGGCTGCTTAGTGTTGAAGATCTCATTGTCTTCTAACTGCTTACAGATTGTCTTTCTATATTTGATCTGTTGCTTGGTTGAGGGTAAACATTTTATTTGGGCATGTTTACAAAGAAAAGAAAAGCCTGAAGAAAAGTAACTTGTAGAATCACTCTAATTGCTTTTTCCAAATTACATAGCATTTAAATGAGGTGCTTTGGGATCTTTGAAATTTTTTAACAGAGCACTTTTTAATTTATATAAAATCCTTTCCATGAGAATTAATAAGGATATTTACATTGTGAATTTGTGAGTACTTGCATTTTCAAAGGAAAATAAATCTGATTTCTCAACAGAAACACTACAGGGCAAAAGGTATTAGCATGAAATATTCAAAGTGATGAAATATTCAAAGTGATGCAGGGACCTACAACCCAAGACTACTCCATCCAGTGAGGCTATCACTAAAAATAAGGTGAAATAAAGAACTTTTTAGACAAAAAAAAGTTAAAGAAGTTAATTACCAGCAGATCAGTTGTAAGAAATATTAAAGGGCTTGCTTTAAGAAGATAGAGAAAAAGAAAGAAATAGAAGGAGAGAGAAACATAGTTATAAAGAATAAAATGGCAATAAATAAGTACCTATCCATAATAGCCTTAAATGTAAATGAATTAAATGTTCCAATCAAAAGACACAGGTAGCTGAATGGATAAGAAAACATGACCCATATATATGATGTCTACAAGAGGCCCACCTGAGAACAAAAGATACACACACATTGAAATTAAAGGGATGGAACAAAATATTCCACGCAAATGAAAATGAAAAAAAAATTCTGGGGTAGCAATACTCATATCTGACCAAACAGAATTCAAAACAAAGACAATAACAGGAGATGAAGAAGGCAACTACATAATACTAAAGGGACAGATCCAACATGAGGATATAATGCTTGTGAACATATATGCAACCAATATAGGAGCACCTAAATATATAAAGAAAATCTTGGTGGAAATTAAGGTAGTGATCAACAGCAATACAGTAATAGTAGGGGATTTTAAGACTCCTCTGACACCAATGAATAGATTTGCCAGACCAAAATAATAAATAAATAAACATGTCAACAGCAACCTTAAATAACACATTGGATCAGGTGGATTTAATTGATCTTTATAGAATATTTCATTCCAAAGCAGCAGAACACACATTCTTCTCAAATGCACATAGAAAATTCTCAAAGACAGACCACATGTTAGGATACAACCTAACTATTAACAAATTCAAGAAGGCTGAAATCATATCAAGCATCTTCTGTGACCACAATAGTATAAATAGTATACAATAGTATAAAACTAGAAATCAATTACAATAAAAAACTGAAAAACATTCAAATACATGGAGGTTAAATAACATGTTATTAAACAATGAATGGGTTAAAAATTAAGTCAATGAGGAAATCAAAAGACATCTCCAAATCTATGGGACATAGTGAAAGCATTCCTGAGAGGGAAATTCATAGCATAACTGGCCCACCTCAAGAAATAAGAAAAAGCTCAAATAAACAATCTAACCCTATACCTAAGAGAACTAGAAAAAGAAAAATAACAACAAATCCCATAATAAAAAGAAGGAAGGAAATAATAAAGATTAGAGTGGAAATAAATGATATAGAAACTAAAAAAACCACAAAAGATCAATGAAACCAAGAGCTAGTTCTTTGGAAAGATAAACAAGATTTAATGAACCTTTAACAAGACTCATCAAGAAAGGAGAAAAGCGAGGACCCATATATATAAAATCATAAATCAAAAAGGAGAAGTAACAGCTGACACAACAGAAATACCAAGCGTTGAAACAAAATACTATGCACAACTGTATGCCAACAAATTGGACAATGTTGATTAAATGAATAAATTTCTAGAACATACACTCTTTTAAAAGTGAATCAGGAAGAATTAGGTAATCTGAATAGACCAACTACAACTAACGAAATTAATGAAGTAATCAAAAATCTCCCAGAAAACCAAAGTCCTGGACCAGATGGCTTTACAGGTTAATTTTACCAAGCACTCAAAGAAGAACTAACACCTATCTTCTTTCATTTCAAAATATTTCAAAAAACTCAAGAGGAGGAAATACTTCCAAGCATATTTTATGAGGCCAGCATTATCATAATTCCAAAACCAGATAAAGACACTATAAAGAACGAAAATTACTGGCCAATATCCATAATGAACGTAGATGCTAAAATCCTCAACAAAATCTTAGCAAGCTGGATCTAGTAATACATTAAAAATATCATATACCGTGATCAAGCGGGATTTATTCTAGGGCTGCAAGTTCTCACAAATATTCACAAATCAATAATTATGATACATCACATAAACAAAATAATAAGTAAAAATCACATGATCATACCAATACATGCAGAAAAAGCATTTGATAAAATCCAACACCAATTTGTGATAAAAACTCTCAGCAAAGTGGAAATAGAGGGATCATACCTCAGCATCAGAAAGGCCATATATGACAAATTCACAGTCAATGTTATATTCAATGGGCAAAAACTATAAGAGTTTCCCTTAAGATCGTGAACAAGACATAAATGTCTGTTTTCACCACCCTTATTGAACATAGTAGTGGAAGTACTCGCTATTGCCATCAGACAAGTGGAAGAAGTAAAAAGCATCCAAATTGGAAAGGGGGAAGCAAAGCTGTCATTATTTGCAGATGACATAATATTGTATACAGAAACTCTAAAGACCCTGCCAAAGTTACTAACTCTAAAAAATAGATTTAGCAAAGTAGTGATATACAAGATTAATATTCAGAAATCAGTGGCATTTCTATACACCAATAATGAACTATCAGAAAGCGAAATTAAGCAAATGATCCTATTTACTATTGCAATAAAAAAATAAGATACCTAGGAATAAATGTAACCTGGAGGTAAAAGACCTGTACATGGAAAATTCTATGATACCGAAGAAAGAAACTGAGAAAGACACAAATAAATGGAAGTATATACAATGTTAATGGATAGGAAAAATTTACATTATTGAAACATTCATACCACCCAAAACAATCTACAGATTAAGTGAAATTTGTATTAAAATATCAATGGCATATTCCACATATCTACAACAAATATTCCAAAACTTTGTATAGAAACACAAAAGACCCAAAATATCTTCAGCAGTCTTGAGAAAGAAGAATGTTGGAGGTGTTATGCTATCTGATATCAAACTATGCTACAAGGCAATAGTAATCAAAACAGCACGGTATTCACATAAAAACAGGCATATAGATCAATGGAAGAAAATAGAGAGCCCACAAATAAACTCATGCCTTTATAGTCAGTTAATATTTGACAAAGGAGGCAGGAACATACAAAGGATAAAGACAGTCTCTTCAATAAACATTTTTTGAAAAATTGGACAGGTCCATGCAAAAATAAAACTAGACCACAGACTTAAACCATACACAAGAATAAACTCAAAATGGATTAAAAAAAATACAAGTTGCAAAACCATAAAAATCCTAGAAGAAAACAGGCAGTAAAATTTCTGTGTAACCTAATCAACAAAACAAAAAAGTGAACAAAATAGAACCAGAGGCGTGGAAGTAAAGGACAAACTGACAGTGACCAGAGGGGAAGTGGGAAGGGGAGAACAGGGGAAGGAAGGGGAAGGGTCAAGTCAGGGAACATGTAGAAAGGCCCCACAGACAAAGACTTCAGGGCAGGGAGGATTGAATATGGGAGGTGCGGGGTGGGTGGGGCAGGGGAGAGTAAGGGGGAGGAAATGGGGATAATTGTAATTGAACAACAATAAGAAATGAAAAAAATTCATACATTTCTTGGAGCGGTATTTTTGTTAATATGTCTCCTCAGACAAGGGAAACAAAAACAAAGGAAAATATACAATTGGGACTACATCAAACTAAAAAGCTTTTGCACAGCAAAAAATAATACCCATTAACAAAATGAAAAAAATCCACTGAATATGAGAACATATTTACCAGTGATACATCTGATAAGAGGTTAATTTCCAAAATATAGACAGAACTTACACAACTCAACACCAAGAACAAACCACCAAGTTAAAAACATGAGCAAAGGACCTGAATAGACACTTCTCTAAAGAGGACATACAGATAACCAATAGACATATGAAAACATGCTCAATCATCAAAGAAATGCAAATTGAAACCACAATGAGATATTACGTCACAGCTGTCAAAATGGCTACCTTCAAAAAATCAACAAACAAGTGCTGGCGAGGATGTGGAGAAAAGGAAACCCTTGTGTACCATTGGTGGGAATGCAGACTGGTGTAGCCACCGTGGAAACAGTATGGAGACTCCTCAAGAAATCAAAAAGGGAATTGCCTTATGAACCAGTGATCCCACTTTTGGGAATATATACAAAGAAACCCAAAACCCTACTTTGAAAGAATATATGCATCTCTGTGTTCATTGCAGCGTTATTTACAATAGCCAAGATCTGAAAACAGCTCTAGTGCCCATCAGCAGATGAGTGGATAAAAAAAGCTATGGTCCATTAACATAATGGAATACTACTCAGCTATAGGAAAGAAAAAAATCTTACCTTATGCGACAGCCTGGATGAACCTGGAGAGCATTCTATGAAATAAGCCAGTCAGAGAAAGACAAACACCATATGATCTCACTCATATGTGGAATCTAATGAACAAAATAAATGAACAAACAAGATAGAAACAGAGGCGTGGGTGCCTGGAACAGACTGGAAGATCTCAGAGGGCAGGGCTGTTGGGGGGGATGGATGAAGGCAGGTGAAGGGATTAAGCAACCCCCCCCCCCCATACACGACATCTGCGTGTGTGTGTGCACGATATACCAGAGGCACAGACAACGGGGTGATGACAGACAGAGGGAAAGGGGGCGGGCTCAGGCAGAGGTGGGCAAAGCGAGAAAATGGCACGAAAGAGACTTTGCTTTGGACGATGGGCGCATGCTGCGGTGGGCAGACGATGTTTCGTTCACCTGTACACTTGAAACACATACAGTTTCATGAACCAATAAATTCATTTAAAAATATTACAGTGTACTGCAGCACACTTCACAGTATTATGAAAAACCATAGAGAACTATGTTTCTGATGAACCGCTACTTTATTTACCTTTCATTTTTCACCAGACTTACTTTGTTGAATAAAGGTGACTTGTCCATTTAAAAATAAGAAAAAGAATAAGAAAGCAGAGGACTTAAAAAAACTATAATCCAAGTTTGGCATTATTAAACAGAAACTGTCATATAAAGAGAGGGAAAAATAAACTTACAAGTGTATCATTTTAGTAAAGGATTTCAGCGTACTTGTTCCTATCTCCGCCCCCCCATTGGCGTGTTCATCTCTGTTTCTCCTCAACCTTCCCAAGAAAGTGCTGAGGGAGAATATAGGATGGTTCCGATCGTGATTATAAAGATATTATGATCATTTGTGTCTTATTACAACAGAATATTTTGAAAGCCACTAACGTGCTTTTTTCGCCAACAACAGTAGGAAGAACAAACTTTTCTCATGTGCAACTGTCAAGCTTATGCTAAAATTATTACTGATTCTGTTTAACTTTTTTCAATGTCTGGGTCTGGTTTTTTAGAAATTTTCATAACTGAAAAGTAAAAACAAGATTTTTATCTTTTTAGCATGTGATACATGATTTCCCCATGACAGTTGTTTATTCTAATTTCTCTCATTCTGTCTTACTACGTAGTTTTCTTATTTACATAACCAAGCCCCTAACTATCATCATGTAAATTCTATCTCGAATACAGTCTGGTCTTCCAAATCACACAGAAATGATAATGAGAGAAATAAAAATGAATTCACCGAGGTACAAACAAATATAATATTATTTATTACAAATTTTGATGAGTGTATTCTACAGTCCAAATTTGTAAGAGTTGGGACTTAGTAGATTTGCTTTTAAAATATTTTAATGAATCTCAACCTGTTCATTATTTCTTTGTAAACCTAAAAGTTAGCATGGCCCAACGATATCTTTAGAAATAAACGGTAATCCATTTTAGCTTCTTTCATAGCAAAAATTAACCCTTTTATATGCCATTAGAGGTAAGTTTCTTTGACTTAGTACTAGGGTCACAATGCTGGCTCTTAGTTCCGGGACTGCCCAAAAGATAGAACGGGGAGAGAACCTGTAGCAAACCCCAAACACAGTCCAAGAAGAAGAAAGTCTTCCCGAACGAAAGAAAAATGGAAACAGATGCGGTGTCACCCTCCATTACGTTGCTCCGTGCACGGTTCTTGCTGAAGAACAGACATTCAATCTGCTTTGAATTATTTGTCACTTGGCTTCTTTCTATTTCCATGCCCTATTTTGCATTTTGTTCACTACTCATTGTGTTACACAATCTACATTCTGCAAAAATAATACTAATACACATTCTTATGAAGGTTTAAAATATGTGTAGACAAGTTTAGAACTGCTCAAACCTTGTGTTTCTGAATTTGCCACCAGACTTGACCATTTGGGAGTTCGAGTTCACTTGCGCTTGGTCTAGCTGGATGTAAAGGTCCGGTGAATTGGACTTTAAAAGGCTTATAAAATATTCAAAAACCTTCTTGCACATCAAATAGCTCTTAAGACAGAACATTTTGATGAGTTTAGTGTAAATGAATCAGAAGCATATGGATTAAATTTACCTTAAAATACTCCTGGGTTTAAGAATTAAGAGAAAATGTGCTTGGCAAAACACATTTCGGGTTTTGCCTAACCCAGAACATTGGAAAAGTAGTTCAAGATGTTCGACGAACCCAAAACATGGCTGGGCTCACCCATCCCTAATCCCCTGTGGTAATAGCACAGGACAGGCAGAGGCAGGTTTGAGGTGCACAAATCTAGTTCAGGTTTCTATCACGGTCATTCCGAACTATTGGATAACTTGAGAATGCCTTGCCTCATCTAAATCAGATTTTTGCTATGTGCTTTGATAATCCATGTTTAAGGACTGTAGAATGTGCATCTTATATGAAGGGTGTGGTTCCACATAGTTATAGAAGTTTCTATGTACCCACCCAATAAAAAAGAGAGGTTATAAAGTCTATGCCTACCTAGAGAGTGACAAAGATGAAGGGCCAGAAAATTCAATGTTAATCTCAACGACTAGTTACTTGAATTGAATATGATTTTAAAAATTATTTCTACTTCTGAAGTTAATAAAAATGTGCTAAAAAGAGTCAAGCTTTCAAAAAGAAACAATGTGCACAATAAATAATGTGAAATTTTCTTTTTCTAGCATGAATTTATTTTGGCACTAGAAATGGTCAGCATATATGAGCAAGTCATTAAATTATTTGTGTATAACTTCATATAAAAAGTAGTCATTCATTCCTGGTTCAGGGAACTTCTAGTAATACTTGAATTATTTTTCATTTGAATTTATCACTAATTTTTTACATATGTGTAGGCAAATGTGGAGGAAAAATATAATTATTTATAATATATGCCACCTTCCTTCTTCCCTTCCAGTAAAGAAATAATCAGAAGATACAGATCATTGACTCATACTAATGTAAATAATGTGATTCTTTTAAATTGGTGGTTCAAAAAATTTCAAGTTACAGCATAAAATATTTACATACAAAATTTGGCTCATCAAGTAGAAATGCTAATTGCCTCAATTAAGATGGTGTGTTAAAGGTAACATCTAAAGTGCAATCTAAATGTTTTTATAATAAATAATATATAAATGTAAGATACATTCTTGAGCTTTACATTACTAAATATAAATTATACTTTATTATATCAGATTTGAGGATTAAATTTCCACAAGAAAAAAATGTATTATGTTATAGAGTATGGTAGGCTATTTTCTGCAATGTGATAATAAATTACTATGGGGATATAAAGACTTATTTTTATACATTTATATAAAGAAATCAAATTTTTAAAAAATGATGTCTGCTTATTTGATTGCTAAAATAATAGATTTTATAAATAAGTAATGTTTGTTTTCAAAAAAGAACTAAGAGGTATTTGATTTGTAAAATGAAAGTATATAAAAATGTGTGTGGATGAAAAAGATATCTATTTTTAATGACAAAATGGTAGTACTGTAACACTTTAAAATAGTTTAGTCTTTTATCAACCCTAATTTTCTGAAACCTAGTAACACCAAAGATCCCAAAGGAATGTCATAAATCACCTGCACTAAAAACACTTATTTTAATTCTAGCCCTGCATTTATAGCCTTTTGGATTCTTATTACGATTTATTTACCACTTATGACCTATTTTACCATTATTTTGATTATAATACAAATATTATGCTGAGTACCTACTACGGGCCAGAAACTATTGGTACAAGACAAATATAAAGATTATTCAGAATTGATTTTCTTCAAACAGTTTATTATATATTGGGCGAATAAAGACATATATAAAACTATTATTCCATGTAGAAAGAGATATAAAATCAGTATAGAAAACACCCTAAGGATGAACAGACATAATGCCAGTGAGAAAAAGTAATACTTAACCATCTTACATTAAACAAATGTAAAGGTCAAAGACGACCTAAATTGTAGCGCCTAGTAGTTTAACAATGGATGCTATAAGGAATCATTTAAATTATGTTTAGTTAATTTTGTTTAAAAGGTGAGAAAGGGTATCACGGAGTTTTAATCCGTGAGATGGATTAAATCACTTGAGTTTAGTGTGCACTTTGCATCATTTGGAAATAACGACACAGAAGCTATGCACAAGAGGTCTGAGTGTGACAAGTGCGATGGTCACTAGTAAGTGTGGAACGCTTGATGGATAGAGGCACAGCCCAGGGGCAGGTTCTAGGTCTTTTTTGTAATTATAAACTTCCTTTTTTAATTTTTATTTTTATTGTTGTTCAAGTCCCGTTATCTGCCTTTTCCTCCATCTTAACAGAAGGTACATTCAAACTTGTGTATGAGGAACGCTGACAATTTGTTTTAAAAACCTTGGGCTACTGATGTATGGTAAGTAAAAGGAATATATTTAGCCTGCTCCCAGCTCAGTCGACAGAGGTAAATAGACAATATTAGCCAGCCAGGTGTGTGAGGACCACATGCAGCCAAATCGCCAGGACGGTTTTGCCAACAAGAGCAGATTTCCGATGTCAGGACTTCTGGGGGAAGGGCCCATCCCTTCAAGATTTCCACATGATTCTGAAGCACATTGCCTTTTGAAAACCACTATTCTAAATTCTAGGAGGAATCTTCCTGGAAAGATGACAGGGCGAGTTTTGGCAGGTAGCCAGTGAGCAGATATCTAAGATACTCTAATACAAAAACAGTAATGTGTAAAGTTGGAGGGGCATGCATTTTACATTATGGGTATTTCATATTAGAGCCATTTATTAGCTATATATTGACACGGATCAATATAGATGGTTTAATTTTACTTATAAAGCAGATATTGTGCTTCTTCTATCTTGTTATTTCTGTGCGTCGGCTTCACACAAGTCCTAACGCGGCATTTGACACCTTTTACTAGGAAACTGGAGAGAAGGCGAAAGAGCTCAAAGAGGAAAGTACATCCCCCAAATTATTGACACATGAGGCCAATGTTACCAAACCTTTGAAAAAGCTTCCCATAAAAAGTAAATTTTTCTTCTCAAGTTTTCTGATCCTAATTTTCTAGTTTGGGTTATGTTTTAATTCTATGAAAATATATTTAAAGCTATAGATATTCTTTAATGTATTAGATAAATTAGACATAAGAATATTGTTTTAATTTTTACTTGTTTTTTTATTTCTTTATAAGTTTCCATAATAGAATGAAAATAAAGCCATTTGGGGAAGTGAAATAGAAAAGGGGGCAACTTGTCAATAACTATCAGAGAGTGACATGTCCAAATGCCAGACAATAACAAATGTGTAGAAATACCAAGAGAAATATGGAGAAAAGGAAATAAAAATGACTTGCCTCTGGGAACTGATAGAACGATAGCATCTCTCCGAAGCACCTTGCCCCACCCAGATCACCATCACTTTTAGCATTTTCTACTTAAAAAAAAAAAGAGTGGCCTTCAGGTATGAATGTTCTCAGTTCCCCCTTTGCATAGTGTCAACACCACACACAGTTAGCCACACCCACACAGCTTCTGCCTCTTTTCTGGGATCTGCTGTCCGAGGCTGTGTTCATGGCGATACTTCTCTTCCTCCTCTCCTGAATTCCTTACTTCCCATAGCTGCCCTCGCTCCCAAGGCACGTCCTTAAATCTTTCTTCCATGCGTAGGAAATGTTTCCTCCAGAGATTTGACATTCACCTTCATTTGGTGATCTCCCATTCTCTCTCTCCTCAACTCACTTGTGATCAAATTCCACCCCTACGCTGCCACTAAAATTACTCTTACTAACGTCACCAACGGTTAAACCCAGTGGGTTAAAATGTCCAGAACGCAAACTTCTCAGCAAGGAGAAATGAGATAGCAGGCTGAAGCCGCATCCTAGAAAGTTGTATATGTCTCTTTATTTCCAGTTTATTAATTCCACTTCTGAAAAATCACACATGATAAAACTATAGGATTGTAATTTAGCTGATCACTGTTAGTTTGGGGAAAAACGCAGCACTCTGGAAAAGGAAGTCTGGCCAAGTGGTTCGAAACTGAAGTTTTAAGGGCACTATCCCAGTTACTAGGACTACCTTTTAATATTTAAATAATAATAAAATAGCTAACACTTATTAAATTATTGAGCGCTTAATAAGTGGCAGGTGCTTTCCTATGCACTTTACATACATGATCTCATTATCTCATTTAATCTGGGGCCCAACTACAATGGGCGGTTATTCATGTTCCCATGTTCAAATGAGGAAGTGCGAGCAGGGAGCTGGGCACGCTGCCTAGGATCACAGGGACAGTCAGTGACCCAGCCAGGATTTCCACGGTCACAGGCTCCTTCTGGAGCAGGCACTCTTACAGAGCATCTGATGATACTAGAATTTCTGGGACCCATATCATGTCCTGTGAAGCAGCTTACGAGGAAAAAGATTCAAAGGACACGGTCGAAAAGCAGTGTTTTGGGTTCAGTAATAGTCACAGAAGCCCAGAGGAGGGGAAGAACCTCTGTTTCCAAGGGCAACGGAAACGGGAGGGCTCCGTGAAGGCGGACAGGCTTCGGAGTTGCCAGTGCAGAAAGAAAAGGAACTTTTGAGGACAAAGTGAGGAAGGGCATACCAAGCAGAGGGAAGAACAGTGACAAGGGCAGAGGGCCATGAAGGCAGGGCATATTCAAAAAACCTTAAAGTTTCCAGAACGCAAACTTCTCAGCAAGGAGAACGGGGTAGTAGGCCGAGCCCGCATCATCGAGGGCCTTACACGCAATGAGGGACGTGCTTTTCCAAAGGCAAGGGTCATTGCTGGGTTTGGGGGGAAAGCGATATGAAATAATTTGCCCTTTAGGAAAATCATTCTGATAGGAACTTTGAGTTTCTCCTCTAGAACGTAAGAGAAGACACAGGAAAATCAGTGAGGAAACAATTCCAGTACTTCAGGCAAAAAAAAAAAAAAAACGATGATGAAATAGTATGGTCACGCCAGCGATGGAAAAGAAAGGATCAGTTGGAAAAAAACGTGAGGTGGGGGAGGGGCGATGGGATTAAAAAGAAACGTGGGACGTAGAATACACCGATTTGGTCTGAGGGTGGGGTAAGATAGAAGAAAGAGTCACGTGACTCCGCGTTCTGTTTGAGGAAGGGCTCGAAGACAACGGTGAGAAGTAGCCAGCCAGGCTGCGGTGGAGAAGAAAGGTTATTCACAGGTCCCCTGAAACTCTGAAAGGGCGCTGGGGAGCCGAGAAGCCTGGATTACTGAGGAGCCGATTTGGATCAGTGTAAAAAGTGATTTCATGAAAGCTCACCTCTGAATGTCACTCCTCCAGACCCTCCTTCCTTGATCTGTTTATGGCAGTTTTAATTGATAGATAGATAGATAATAGATAGACCTATAGGTTATTATATATTTTTTTACCTATTTATTCAACAAATACTGTTTAAACACTGTAATCTAGTTACGATGTGACTTGCTGACTTGCTGGGTATAAAACAATAACAAAGAATATTGGTGTTCTGGCACACTTCAAAATATAGCTCAGAAGCTGGATATTATAAAACAAGTAGCAGCAGCTCCTTTGAAGCAATCGACTTGGGCCACTGAGACGGCCTCCCTGGGAGGAGGCCGTTTTCACTGTGGGGTCGAGGGGAGCCTGCCTGCCAAAGGTGCATTCAAAGGGAAACCTGAACTTTTTATCACGTTGACTACTTAGCAAGGTGAACGATGTGGGGTGAGGTTGTTCCAGGTGGACGGATGAGGGGTGCAAAGGCCCTGAGGCAGGGAAGAGATTACATCTTCCAAAGTGTGAGAAGCAGCCCAGGTTTCAGCCATGTCTCATCGACTAGATCATGGGTTCCTTCTGCAAAAGGACTGCATCCTCCTCAATGTGAGGTCCTGCCTCCCCAGCTGTCCCTTTGGGGTGCAGGGGGTAGGGGGAGAAAAATCATGTTTGGAGTCAAGGAAGGAAAAGGGGAGTGGCTAGACACAAAATAGGCCAATTTCGCATTTTTCCATCAGACTCAACAGTTATTCTGACTGTGGAGGAAAGGGGTCCTCATACCCTTTTCTCGAATCAGGGTATTTGGTTATGATCAGTGCATTTTAATACAATGAAATGGAATAGAATGTAAGAGAGCCCTAAAGTTGGAGTGCACGTACTAACAGTAATGATTTCTTTAAGTTTTTGTTTCAGTATGCTTGTTTACCCACACAGCTTTGTAGCCATTCATCCAGGTGTATGTATTAGTTTCCAAAAATGCTTGTATTATATGGGTTATGATCAAAATCTAGAAAGGCACCCTGGCTGGTGTGGGTGAGTGGGTTGAGTGCCAGCCTGCAAACCAAAGGGTCAGCGGTTTGATTCCCTGTCTAAGGCACAAGCCTGGGTTGCAGGCTAGGTCCCCAGTGGGGAGCATTCAGGAGCCAACCACGCATTGATGTTTCTCTCCCTCTCTTTATCCCACCCTTCCCCTCTCTGAAAATAAATAAAATCTTTAAAAAAAAGAGTAAGAAAATGCTAAAAACTAAAGCTACAAGGGAAATTAACTTAGGGGTAAATTACTCTCTCAGTATGTCGGGTGACAGATAGCTTCAGTAGAAAGTATGTGCTTACATAGCTCACCATTGCCCATCACAAAGCGGCTAGGTGAAGGACTAGCATAATGCATATCAAAAAGAGAAGGCTGGACAGTTCTTCCTGATGCAGTTTTGCTTCCCTCCGCCGTAGAAGCCATTTGGAATTCCTGCAATCAGCTTTACCCATGAGTCACTACCTACAGCATCTCAGCAAGGTGTTCCTGGACTTTTTGCTGGCTCTGCTTAATGCAAAGAGGTACTTCCATAATTGTTATAGAACAGCCCACTCTGTTCCGCCAAGGTAATCGTTTTGGTGCCCGAACAAAAGTGAAGAGTAAGCTATTTGGAATGTGCCCAGGTAATAAAAGAAATCTGAATTTAATTTGTAATAAAGTATGCGAACTGGAACACGCGGCCAAACCAAACATATCTTTGTTTCTCCAACATAAAAGTAGAAGCAGCACGAATCTATATGATTTTTAATAATTCTATGGAGATTACACTTTACCCAGGAATGGAAATCCAATATAAAACGAATAAAATAATAGTATTAATAAATTCTAAAAAGTTTATGGCTCTCAGATCAGAGTTATACAAAGCTCAAGGTGACATTTATTTACTTCATATTTTGGTGAGCAGTTTGATTTATTATGGCAGACACAATTGAAAACATGCTTCCGTAAAGTTCTATAGAATACTTCCACATAAAGGTGAAGTAACTATGAAGGTTCTTATTTAATCAGATGTTCTTGAAATCATTTTAGTTTCTAATATGCATAAAATACATTCATTATTAGCACATTAGGGTCACAATTGTCTCATTTGAGATTTTGGGGTTTGAATTAGATCATCTTGAAAGGAACTTTGGACCCACAATTTTACTATTTTGGCCATAAGTATAAACTGCATGAAGGTTTTTTAAAAACTGATCTGCTCATTCTGGGGATTTGCCTCAACTGGCAAATGAGGTAACACGTTTAGAGATGCCAAGTGATTTGTTTAGGTCACTAAATGTAGAACGTTCTCCAGAAAATGTTCTTGTGCATAATTTTCCAGATTCAAACTAGTGGATTTAAATAGAAAACCCAATGGATTTCCAAAGACTTGCCTTACAAATTTTTAAAAGATAATAATCTCTAAACAAAAAGTTAACATTTGGAAATATAAAAACATGCCGAAGTCTCTACATGCTTGAGCAAAAATATCCATCGGCCTCTTTCCTGTTTCATGTTACAGTACCATATCAACATAGCAACATTTTACCAACACTTAACAAAGGCTGATGAGTGAGTGTGTATGTGAGGAGGCTGCAAGAGGATTCGGAGCAATCTCACTTCAAGCAAAATAAAATATATGAGGCCTGAAGGGAACGTGAACTAAAAGAAACCACGTAAAAGAAACCACACACACACATGATAACAGAAAGAGCTTTTAGTAAGATCTAACCTGTGCTGTTAGCCTGGGTCCAAAGGCACAAGGGACCCTCCAGGATTTTGGTCTTTGTCGCCATTGAAACTTGTATTTTATTCCCTGCCCTTTGATCACTACTAATAAATCTGAAACTTCAAGTCTCAGATGTTTCTTTGCCCAAAGAACAACACCGTTGGTGCTGGAACTTTACTAAAGTCCTGAAATACACGTATGTAAGGGGATGTTTTATAAAATCAGCATGCTTTATTTTTCTGGAAGCAGATTAAAAATAGTAGTTTATCTGGTAAATTTAAAGGAGCCAACTGGGGAATAGTTTAAAATTTAGAGGCAGCATTTTCTAAGGACAATGTTACTTTAAGCCCTGATAATGTAACGGAGGTGGAAATAGATTTGAAAGGCAGAAGGGGGAGACTCATTTTTAAAGCTTGTAATAGTGAATCTTTCGGTGTGGTGTCTGTAATTTCAATAATGTGAATTATAAATTATTGTAAAGCACACAGAAAGAGACTAACCGGTCATAAAATAGCTGAGCAGATCTAGAAATTTATTTTTTTAATGGAATGCAACTTCCTATTATGTCATAGACTTGTAGATAATACCTTAGCACTTTGAAACTTTGTGCTTTTGATCACATGCTCCGTATAACCTCAGGTATGTCAATAGTCTTCCCCATTGATTTGATCAACTGTAAAGCATGAATAGTGCTCTTGAGGTATATTAGGCATAAAGCATCTGTCGAATGGCACTTTTAAACACTAAGTGTGGAAGACCAATTATGAGTCACTTTGGTGAAAAAAAATAAATGCTAGTTAAAGTCTTCTAACTTTATCTATTTATTTAGTTTTCTTCAGGCACTTGACAGAAATATTTACCATATTTATTTATTTATTTTCCAAATAAACAGAAGGAAAAATTTTGTTCTGTGCTGGAAAAAGTATAAAATATTAGTTTACAAAAGGCTCTTTAGAAGCACATCTTCAAATATAATTAATTTTTATATCCTTGATTAAATTTCATTTATTTTCTTTTAGTAAAAGCCTATTATTGATATTTAAAGTTCTATAACTGAGTATTTTTGTATTATCTATAACTTCAATAATATGAACTATAAATTATTTTGAAACATCTATAATAAACATTTACAATAAAATTAATATGGAACCAAAAAAGACCCTGAATAGCCCCAGCAATCTTGAGAAAGAAGAAGAAAGTAGGAGGGATCAGAATACCTGCTATCAAACTACATCACAAGGCCATAGTTATCCAGACAGCCTGGTGCTGGCATCAGAACAGACACATAGATCAATGGAACAGACTAGAGAGCCCAGAAAAAAATACATGTCTCCATGGTCAATTAATATTTGACAAAAGGGGAAAGAGCATAAAAGGGAATAAAAATAGCCTTTTTAATAAACAGTGTTGGGCATTGGGTAGCATTGCTCAGTGGATTGAGTACCAGCCTAAGAACTAAAGGGTCACCGATTTGATTCCCAGTCAGGGCACGTGCCTGGGTTGTGGGCCCAGTCCCCAGTAGTGGGTGCATGAGAGAGAAGCACACATTGATGTTTCTCTCCCTTTTTTTTCCCCTCATTTCCTCACTCTCTAAAAATAAGTAAATAAAATCTTAAAAAAATAATTAGTGTTGGGAGAACTAGACTTGCACATGCGAAAGAAAGAAAGAAAGAAAGAAAGAAAGAAAGAAAGAAAGAAAGAAAGAAAGAAACTAGATCACCAAAATACACCATACACCAGAATAAACTCAAAATAGTTGAAAGACTTAAATATAAGTGTTGATACCATAAAAGTCCTAGAGGAAAACATAGGCAATAAAATAGCAGATATCCAACATAGCAATATTTTTGCCACTTTATCTCTTAGGGCAAGGGAAATAAAGGCAAAGATAAACAAGTGGGACTACATCAAATTCAAAAGCTTCTACATGGTCTAAGAAACCATCATTAAAGTCAAAGGGGAGCTAACTGTGTGGGAGAACAATTTTGTCAATGATACATTGGACAAGGGTTTGATCTCCAATGTATAAAGAACTCATAAGACTCAACACCGGGAAGACAAAAAATCCAATTTGAAAAATGGGTGAAAGACCTGAATAGACACTCTCCAAGGAGGACATACAGAGGGCCTATAGATGTATGAAAAGATGCTCAACATCACTAGGTATCAGAGAGATGCAAATTAAAACCACAGTGCAACACCACCTCACACTGGACAGAATGGCTATCACTGTAAATCAACAAACAACAAGTGCTGGCAAAGATATGGAGAAAAGGGAACCCTAGCGCACTGTAGGTGGGCTTGTGGACTGGTGCAGCCACTGTGGAAAACAGTATGGAATTTTCTTAAAAAACTAAAAATGGAACTGCCTTTTGACCCAACAATTCCACTTCTGGGAATATTCCATAAGAATCCCACATCACCAATTCAAAAAATTTATGCTCCCCTATATTCGTAGTGGCACTATTTATATTGCAAAGTGCTGGAAACTGCCAAGCGCCCATCAGGAAATGAGTGGATCAAAAAACTGGCACATTCACACATGGAATACTATACAGCAGAAAGAAAGAAGGAATTCCTACTTTTTACAAACATAGCATGGGTGGAACTGCAGAATATTAAACTACGTGAAATAAGCCAGTGGGTGAAAGACAAATACCATATGATGTCACCTATAAGAGGAATCTAATGAACAAAATAAACTAACAGACAAATTAGAACCACAGGCATGGAAACCAGGACCAGACTGAAAGTGACCAGAAGGGCTTGGCATTATGGTGGAATGAAGGGAAAGGGACTAGCTAAATATCATGGATGAATCACCCATGGGCGCGGTCAGCAGTGTCGGAATTGCTTGTGGGAGTGGGGGTGGGCTGGGAGAAGGGCAAAGAGGAAAAACTGGGACATCTGTAGTTGAATAACCAAAAAAGGTTGACAAAAGAGGACACTGAATTAAAATGCAGCAAAGATTTTAGAAAGAAACTATATAAAAAGAAAAAAATGCTATATATTTTTGGAGTTGCTGAATTGCTAAGTTCTATAGATACACTGGGATAAAATGGGAAAAGGAAGTGCAAACCACTTTGCTATTTGACAGCACTGGAGAACTATGAGGCATCAAAAAGATTTAAAAAATAATGTTTGGCAGAAACTGGCATCCTATCTTAGACTGTGTAATGACACCCCAAAGGGATGCCTCAATGACATTATATTTAGTCACTCATAGTTGAGGCTAGTCAGGTGCTCCAGGGAACAGAGCCAATAGAATATATAGAAATACATAAGAGGAGATTTATGGCGAGAACTGGACATGATTATGGAGGCTGAGTTGTCCTGCAACCTGCCTTCTGCAGAGCCGGAGAACCATAAACGCCAATGATATCATTCCACCTGAGGCAGAAGTCCTGAGAAGTCAGAAGCTCTGATGTTGGAGGGAAGAAGATGAGCATCCTAGCTCAGGAGAAAGGAGACGATTTTCCCTCTGCCCTTTTGGACCTGTTTGGGTCCTCAAAGATCGGATTCTCATGTTAGGGAGGGTGGATCTTGACTCACTCCACCGCCTCAAATGCTAGTCTCTTCCAGAATCACCCTCACAGACACTCCCAGAAAGAATGTTTTACCAGCTACCTGGGCATCCCTCAGCCCGGTCCAGAGGAAACAAAAATCAACAGTCACAGTTTACAGTGCGAAATTCAGGTGCCTGGGATAGAAAACGAAAAGAGGTGACCTGCCTTCCAGCTGGAGAGGGAAGGCTCCGACAGCAGAGGTGACAGGTACTCAAGGGCGGATCAGGAAGGCTCCTCTGGATGCCACACGTGCAATGATGACGGAGTCTTAGGAGAGCCTTCCAGCCCAAGGGAGGCACAGCCAGTACAAATTTGGGAATCAGCAGAAATCATATATATATGATCAAGTTTCGCATAATACCCTGGAGAGAACACACCAATGATTGTAGTGAGAGGAAAAAATGTGCAAACTAACGATGACTTGAAAGTTTCAGAGTTTTATTCGGATACGCATTGTATGGCTTGATAGTTAGCCTTTGGAGATCATTCCTAACAACTTAATATAACCTGATGTTACACTTTGTCCCTTATTAAAAGTAAATTCCATGAATATCAGAAAAGCGAGACTTCTTCCCAATTAACTTCCCGGAGGAATAATGTAATAAATCCACTAAAATGTTGAAGATCATTTTCAGCTCAGAAATACTATTATTTACCGAATTTGGCCTTACTTGCTTGCACTTAGGATGTTATATTTACATTGGATCACAGATACTTCTGGCTTTTGTTAGCGGGCATTACCTTAAAATTGCAACCATCTCAGGCAGTGGAGATATTTTTAACAAGATTTGTTTAAAAATCAGGGGGTGGACTTTAATTAAAATTAAAATTCCCTTCGAGTGCGCAGCATTTATACTATTTATTTGTTACATTCTGTAAAACGTCTGAGTTTCTGGTGATAAAAATTCCTGCCAGAATGGCTGTTATTTTCTGGAAATGGTTCCTTATGTTTAAAGTAAATGGATTTAGAATAGTTTCCAGAAGAGTCACCATGTAAGCAAGGAACTCTGAGTGCTCAAGTTGAAAACCACAGTCAGTGACTGTCTACACAGCTAAACGCAGGGATTTGGGTCCGAGTACGCTACATTGGCTGTTTACACACGATCCGTCTCCAGTCTATGTGATGCTAGGGTTATGTTAGCATTTCCTAAGGGGGAGAGAATGGCTGGGTTGAATATGTCAATATTTATTTAAACAATTATCTCCTGAGTCAACTCTCCTTAAATAGTACATGAGTCATTTTTATATTTAAATTTAATCAATGCTTTATTCGTTGCACAGCTTGATGTATTTCTTTCCTTCAACCAACCGCCAAAGTTGGGGGGTAACTGGCTTCAAGTACCACTTGGTCGGACAACCTCAGCAGGACCCTGCTTCTCTCTCTTGGCTTCGTCTGCCTGCTTGATGCGATCTGGGCTCCACTCTCATTCTATCATTGTCTCAGATTCTCCCCTCAGAGCTGAAAAATGAGCATAGCTGTCCCAGGTCAATATGATTTTATATTCCCATTCTGTGAGAAAGAGAGCACCCCTTTCGCTTGCTGTAAATAAAAATCTAGGCATCAAGCCTCGTGGAGTCTTGATGTGATGGAATTGGACCATACATGGTCCATTGGTGCTGGGGGTGGAGCCCCAACCAGATGAGCTTGGCCACCAAGATGGATGGGAAAGATGCGGATATGTTCTGGATTCCGCTGTACCTGCTTATGGCAGGCTCTCTTGAGTCTGCTTTTAAATGCCCTCTTGATGCTATGTACGGTACCGTAATACTTGAGAAGGTTTTGTTCTTTTCTTTTTCTTTCTCTGCTCTCTGTGGATATGCCAGGATTGTCGTCTCCAGGGGCGTGTAGAATGCTGCTTACTTTCTTGGCCCGTGAAGGGCTCTCCTTCTTTTTCACCGCCCTCCCACCATTCTCAAGTGGCTTGTGTAGCATGGTGCAAGTCTGGTTTTTTGTTTGTTCCTCTTTCCAACTACGAGGCTCTCTTTCTCACACACACAACTTTAAATTTTATTTTACTTTAATTATTTTATTGTTGTTCAATTACAATTTTTTAAAACTTTTTTGTTTCATTAGAGCTACTGGAACAAGAGTATTATATCTATTCTGCTGGCTGGCATGTCTATTCCACCTGTGGCCAAATCCTCATAATCTTGAACCCGCAGACATTTGTAGGCAAACATCTTTCACAAAGGAAATTGTAAGAGATCATTCCATTAAAAGTTCACCTCACCCTGTTTCCTCTGTTCGTTTGTTCGAAAGGAAGGAAGCCAATCCAACAATCCCAAGTGCCTGGCATGTCCTACTCTGACGTCACCCACTGTTATTACTTCGGAGCGAATCAGCCCCAGCAAATACCCTACATCCCCCAGGTGCATTTCTCTTGCTGTCTTCTGTACTATAGCCTATTGATGCTGGAATTTTCTCTCTGCAATATAAACTTAATCTCATTGTTTCTGACTTTTAAATGCTTCGTAGTTCCTTGTGCTGGCCTTTCCTGCTTTACGTTGCCCCTTCCAAGCCTGTCCTATCTGAGCTTCAGTCCCCCCCAAATTTTCCCTGTTCTCTTAAGGGTGTCTGGCTCTGTGTGCGACCCTTGTCTGTGTGTTATGACTCTTCATGGTTTGCTTCTTCATTCCAGTTTGTCCTTAACCCTTTCCGCTGTCTCAAGAATTCCTAGTCCACTATAAAGATCACGTATCATAGAAATGTACACTTGAAACCCAGATGATCTTATTAACCAATGTGACCCCAATAACTTTAACAAAAAGAAAGGAATTACTAGTGATCATTCTGTTGCCAAATTTCACCTCCTCTGCGAAACTCCTCAGGCAAAGCCTTGCCTGACTTTCCCTAGAGGAGCTTCCCCCCCCTCATTCACAGTTGTTGGCCCTTCTTTGTGCTTTCATTTCAATTATATCCCATCCGTGGACTGATCGCTCTCTCTGTACACTGTGCTGCGGAGCCCATGCTGATAATCAAGAAGGTCATACATGACAGCCCCTTTCCCTTCTGCCAAATCAATTGGCATACATAGACGTAAGAAGACAGAGGTCAAAATACCACCCATTTAGTTAATAAAAGTGACATAAAAGAATATGGTTTAGGCCTGTGGGCCAGGTGGGTCTTTTAATATTTACCACTCAGCTAGATGAATCAACCCAACACAGGCAGCGCTGAACAGACACAGGGATACTGTCACTCTGAGAAGATCACCACTCATCCAGGGGACAGTAGGAATCCGTGTTCTCTGCGACCAGGCAGGCATAAGGAGAGAAAGGGCCAAAACACTGCCAGTTCCCCCAGAGCTCACCAGTCAAATGAAGCCCCTCTGCCCCTGAGGAGGACAGAGGGATTGGAAGGCACATGATGTGTCCCTGTGTATGGGTCTGTGTCCACGTGGAAATTTCCTCTTGTTATAAGGTCAACGGTCATATTGGATTAGGTGGCCACCCTGCTCCAGTCTGATCTCATCTTAATTACAGAGTCACTTTGCAACTCAGGTTGATCGATAACTGTACTTTTTACACACAATAGTATCCTATGTTCCATCAAGAACACTTCTTTTAAATAGAGTCCGATGTTGTTTTCAGAATTGTCCTCCAACTACTGACACCCATTCTGCAAATTTTGATGGGTACAAAATAACAACTTCAACCATGTCGTGAATGTTTCCTGGATTACAGCAATTGTAAAACATTACCCAATTTCACAGCTGTTAAATGTTGGGGGAAAAAGTCCATCTTGGAACCGACAAAATACAGTAAATATAAACTCTATTACACAATCCGTATTAGTTTTTTTCTACTGTTGCTATAACAAACTGTCATGGTCTTAGTGGCTTAAAACAACACAAATTTGTTATTTTAGAGTTGTGCAGATCAGAAGTCCGACCGTGGTCTCACTGTGCTAAGATCCAGGTTTGAGTAGGACACATTCTTTGTGGTAAGCTCTAAGGGAGAATCCATTTCCTCGCCTTTTCCAGCTCCCAGAGATCACCCCCATCTCTTGGCTTTGTTTGAGCCCCTTGTCTCCACCTTCAAAGCCAGCAACATAGCATCTCCTGGTCCTGATTGCCTCTGCAGTTATCTTTTTCTGGCCACAGACAAGACAGGTTAGTCACTTTTAAGGACCCAAGTGGTTGATTTGGATAATTTAGGCTAATCTTCCCATCTCAAGATCATTATTTTATTCACATCTGCATAGTCTCTTTTGCAATGCAAGAAAGCACTTGGGCATCTTCAGGGGAGACCACTATTCTGCCTATCACAGAACCTATTCACACTCTATGACCGGCTGACTTGTCTTTATACCTTTTAAAAGAACAAGTGTGTTTGTGAACAGTATTCTCAGTATCTGGCACCAAATATATGCACAGTATGTTTGTTGAATATTGGAATAATACAAAGCATGGCAGATGTCCTTATTCCCTTCTGATGAAAACAAGAAGTGACCTCTGCAAAGGCATGAGTCATGAGGAGGCATGCCACATTTCATAAATGGCAAGAAGGCTGATGCAGTTAGAGTTTAGAGTGTGCGCGCGAGATCCTTGGCATGAGAGTGCAGATGTTACACAGATCGTGGGAAGTCCATATATGCTGCTTAGGCATTTAGAGGTTATTCTGTGCCTAAAGAATTTCCACTGAAAAAGTATAAGCAGGGAAGAGAAAGGGTTGAATTTGATTTTTTTAAAAAGAGTCTAGTGATGGTACAAAAGGTGGTTTAGAGACTGAAGTTAGAAAGTTTAAGGTCCATGGCTATAATTCTAGGAGGAATTCAAAGACAAGGATAATTAGAATGCAGATTTTTTCATTTGAGGAGCTACATCTTTATGCCATTGCCAACACCCAAACTTTCCAGGTTTTTCTAGAATATTTAAAATCACTTCAATGTTCTATTCTGCTCATTATCAAGGATTTAATTATATATAACACCCTAGGATGAATGCCTGATGATTGATATATATATATATATATATATACTCATACACACGGATCTTTATATCTACAAATCTATATCTATATATACCTATATCTAGCTATATATATGAGGGCTGTCTGGAAAAAATCCAGCCATTGTTAATATAACGAGAATGGTTTGCATGACACTGTTGTAAACTAGCAGCCAAGGAGTGTGGACTGGAATGTGCACGTACGAACAATGACGACTTCACTGTACAAGTCAGTGTGGGCTATAGTTAGCAGGTGAACTGTGTGGAGGTCACATTCAAAATGACTGAGCAAGCAAAGTAATGAATCTGCATCAAATTTTGCGTTAAGCTTGATCATTCCTCCATGGAAACTACTTGGGCGATTCGGAAGGCCACAGCTGTGGGCTAGCTGGTGATTGGCAGCTTCATCACCACGATGTGCCTCCTCATGCATCACGTCTCGTGCAGAGATTTTTGGTGAAACACCAAATCACCCAGTCACTCAGCCCCCCTATACCCCAGATTTGGCACCCTGTGACTCCTGACTTTTCCCAAAACTAAAATCACCTTTGAAAGGGAAGATATTTCAGACTGTTGGTGAGATTCAGGAAAATATGACAGGGCAACTGATAGTGCCTGGAAGAACTATGTGAGGCCCCAGGGTGCTTACTTTGAAGGGGACTGAGGCATCATTGTCCTATGTACAGTGTTTCTTGTATCTTGTATCTTCTTCAATAAATGTCTCTATTTTTCATAGTGCATGGCTGAGTATCTTCAGGACATATCTCATATATACCTCTACATCTCTATCTGTCTATAAACAAACGCACATACTCAGACTTTACAAGCAAGCTTAATCGATTAATTTTTGAAGATTTTTTTTTTACTTTTTTGAATGCCAACTCAGAGGGTCTTAGGCATTTGAATTCAAAGAAATGTAACAGAAGAGGCAGGAGACACGAGACAGGAGGACGTGACCTACCATTGCTGCCCTCAGGATGAGGACCTGCAAGCCAAGGGACATGAGTGGCCTTTAACAGCTGTTGAGCTGGGAACAGCACGACAGTTAGCAAGGAAACAGGGACTTGAAGCCGCCAGAATGGAGCGCAACTGTGAGTTCTGCTTTGTGAGATTCGAAGAAGAGAAATCGTCTAACCTGTAAAGCCGTGAAATACTGAATGGATGAGTGCTGTTTTAAGCCACTAAATTTATGGTGATTTGTTATGGCAGAAGTAGAAAAGTAATGCAAATAATGTAACTATTTATAAGATAATTAAATAACCTTAAACATTTCTATTTAACTATACTTATTAACATAATCTTTTCCATCGCTCCTAAAACTTACTCTTTCTAACTCTTCACCAAACCAACTGTTAGAATCTTTAAGGACAGATTTGTAAACATCTGTCTACAGTCACCAGAACAAATCTGAATAAACTTTGGTTATACCCAGACTGGCATCTCATGGCCTCAAATTCTTCCTCTCTGTCCTAAACCAGACACTGTACTCAGGAAGAGGGGTTATATAGCACTGAAAAATCTTGGATTTGCTCCTGAATTTTTTAATATAGTTACTTATCAAGGTGTGTCCTACCTACTTCTGCTTCTTGTAAGAGAGAGAAACAAGTCCAAGTACAACTGGAAGGTTAGGTTTCTTCAACCCACTGCAAATCAATGTCATTGGCTCTACGTAGGGCATGGGTGTTCTCTCTGTGCCCCGAGACTAGAAGAAAAAAATAGAGGCTAATCTAGCATCCCACACTAGGTGAAGACCAAAATGACGTCTCCCAGCACTGGGGAGACGCAGAGCAAATTACAAGTTTGCTGGTGTAGCCAAGGAAATCCAGAGAAATACTCACTGCAGGACCCACAGGTCTTCACTTCGCTCACAAGTGTAGTTTCCTGCTACCTGGGAGGCAGGTTCTCTTTCCCAGTTTATCACCCTGGCCCCGCCCTCTGTGTCTCTTCCAATGTAATGATAACATAATTTGTCCATCCACCCAGGAGAAGTAATGGGGAAAATAAAAATCAGCCCCTCCCTAGCCAAAAGAACTTTAGGTCAATTATTCCAAAAGTTAAAACCCCAGTCAATAAACCTTTGTATTTGATTTCCTCCCCTAAAAGCTCTTTTTGTTTCCTTCTGAACACATCCTGTATTCTCTTTTGTTTCAGACGTTTATCTGAACATACTTTCAGATGTGTACATTTCCTTGTTTACACTGACTCCTCTCGGTTTCCAATATATACCTAATCGCCTTCGAAATGTATGTTTTATCTCTGTTTATTATTACTTCCTTGTAAACTTGAATTGTTTTTCAAATGCATACGTTTGTTTACATCAGTGCACAAGGTGCTCCATCCCCTGGGTGTATCAAAATCATCGCTGGACCTGGAGGGTTTGGAGGATTTCTGTCCACGATGTGTAAAAAAAACGGAGCTCCAGGCTGGCGGAGGCTCACCTCGGCTACCCCTGAATGTATCTGTTGAGGAAATAATAAAAATTAGGTTTCACAACTCTCAATAAACTTCTATCACTTGTCAGTTTTCCTGAATCTGTCATTCTTTAGCTTTATGCTTCATCTCTTTTTTAAAACTAGTTGTCCATTTCTTCAGAAAGTCTGTAACAGACCTAGAATTTGAGAAGAATAGAAGACACAGTCGGTTTGAAATGTTGTGTGGTACAGGGTTCCAAAAAAGCAAGTTCAGAACATGTTGCCTGCCCTCTCCCCTTGTTGTGAAGGCAGAGAGCACATTAGCATTCTGAAGATGCGGAGGCGGCCTTCAGTGGGGAAGACTGGGTCCCCTCGTGCAGCCCGGTACTCCACCACCAAGGGACCCTTTTCTCTTCAAGGGCCAGGGCAGCAGTGAGAGGAGCGAGGCAAGTGAGGCCCTCGGAGCCTGAGGGTTGAAGCGTACCCAAAATTCTGTGTTCGGCATAAAGAATGTTTTGATACAATATTTGAAAAAATCAAAGCTAACCTAAGAAGATCAGATATGAACACGTTATCAAAATTGAAATAAAAACCTCACGGGTATTCTGCTACCCTAGCAGCATAGCTGGGAATACCCTAGGATAGTATGGACTCCAAGGCGTCGGGGTTATGGCGAAGGATTCCTGATTCCTCGTGGGTCACTTTCCAGGGGGGTAGCGCTGTTTTTAGGCACACAGGAAGCAGCAACGAACAACACATCGCAGACCGGTTTTCATGAGGACCTCCTGAATGAAGTCTTTTACATTATGGTGGGGGAAAGAGGCAACAAATAAACAAAATGCAGCGCATGTCAGTCAGCAGGTCTAAGGAGAAAAACAGAGGAGGGAAAAGAATGAGAAGAACGACACGAACTTTGATAAGCTGGCCTGAAAGTCTTCTGCGAGGAGCTGGCGTTGGAGCGGAGGCCTGAGAGAGAACAGGCAGCAGCCGGGCAGAGCAGGAGATTTCTCAGGCCACAGGAAGAGCAGAGGCAAGGGCCTGAGGCAGGGACAGCAAGCAGGCCGGTGAGGCTGGAGGGCAGAGGTCAGGGGGAGCAGCAGTAGTTGGGGTGAGACAACGTGGTGGGGGGGGGTCACGTAGATCCTGAAGTCATTATGGGACATGGTGCTTACCTACCTGAGTGAGGTGAGGACTGATCAGGGAACTGGCATGATCTCACTGGCTTTCCAAGATGTGCTGTGCACCTAAAAGCAGCTCTGGTCACGATTCTATCTGTCTCTGTGCCTTCATGCTTGTGGTTAGAAAAGGAAGGGAGGACCAGGTGAGGTGAGCCTTCCGGGGGACCAGGGGTTCTACTCCAGGGCCGTGAGGCCAGGGCTCGTGTGCAGTCTCTCAAAGGGGCTGGGGTTGTGTAGGGGTAAGAGTCCCCAAACCCGTCTCCAGGTCCTCTCTGCAGAGTTATCGAGAGCTCTATCGACAAATCACAGTTTTTAATATATAAATGTAGAAGCAGCTGTAGATGTTGATATGGAGGTATTTAATACAATTGTTTTACAATTATAAAATAACAATATAATAATAACCAAAGTCTTTTTTTTTTAGGTTTTTCTTTTATCTGCATATTAACTATTTGGAGGGAGATTAGTATCTTTCTTAAACAGGAGAATGCATGCAATACACAAAACTGAAGAAAGAAGAAAGATCCTTCTATTATGAAGAGCTGGCACAGAACTATATAATATTCTCTGCTTCGATAGAAACTGCTTTGCTATCCATGACTCTAATTTCTTTCAAGTTTTCTTTTTAATTTATTTTTGGAATTCGTGAAACAACAAGTATTCTGCATGTTGGAAGGATGCCTTGTTTACGAATTTTGCAATGTCAGATACTCCTCTGGATTGGTAGCAGGAAGCTGCTGATAGAGCATAAATACGGAGTCAGGCCTCTGGATGCCAAGTTCTACCCTCTGTCATGTGAAGACAAAGGCAATTTTTACTGAAACCAACAAAAACTTTCCCCCAGCCCTGACTTCTATCCACACCAACAGGCATCTAAAGGCGGAATCTGACCTTAATTTTTGTTTTATTTGCTTGGAAGAGAGCAAAATAGTGACACAAAATGAGAAGTGCCACTCGCCAGCTGGTATCGGGCCAGCCAGCTTTAGCTTGGCCACCGCAGTTGCCATGGCTGGCGTCCAGCCGAGCTGTGCCGTCCCCCCTCCTGATGAAATGACGCCTGCGACTTCCTGGGAGACAAATGTCTTGACTGTCATCTTTGGTTCAAGAATTAAGTATGGCTTTTATTCTGTTATTGATTTAGTTAGCTAGTTAGCTATTTAATCATCTTTATTGTTATTCTATTACAGTTGTCCCAGTTTTTCCCCTTCGCCCTCCTCCGCCCACCCCACCCCCATGGTCAATTCTCACATTGTTGCCCATGTTCATGGGTCATCTACACACGCTCCTTAACTAGTCCCTTCCCTTCCTTTCCTCCATTATCCCCTCTGCTGTCCCCTCTGGTCACTGGCAGTCTGTTCCATGTTTCCATGCTTCTGGTTCTATTTCGTTCATTAGTTTATTTTATTCATTAGATTCCTCTTATAGGTGAGAACACATGGTATTTGTCTTTCACTGACTGGCGTATTTCGCTTAGCATAATATTCCCCAGTTCCATCCATGCTGTTGTTGCAAAAGGTAGGAGTTCCTTCTTTCTTTCTGCTGCATAGTATTCCACTGTGTAAATGTACCCCAGTCTTTTTGTTCCACTCATTTACTTATAGGCACTTGGCTGTTTCCAGCACTTGGCTATTGCAGATAGCACTGCTATGGACATAGGGAGGCATAAGTTCTTTTGAATCAGTGATGCCAGGCTCTTAGGGTATATTTCCAGCAGTGGAATCGCTGGGTCAAAAGGCAGTTCCATTTTTAGCTTTTTAAGGAAATTCCATACTGTTTTCCATAGTGGCTGTACCAGTCTGCATCAAACTAAAAGCTTCTGCTCTGCTAAAGAAAGCATCATCAAAAACTGACTGTATGAGAGAACGTATTTGCCAATGATACATCAGACAATGGTTTGACTTCTAAAATATATAAAGAACTCATACGACTCAACACCAGGAAGACAAACAATCCAATTAAAAAATAGGCAAAGGACCTGAACAGACACTTCTCCAAGGAGAACATACAGAGGGCCCATAGACATATGAAAAGATGTTCAACATCACTAGCCATCAAGAGATATGCAAATTAAAACCCCAGTGAGATATCACCTAACACCTGTCAGAATGGCTATCGTGAATAAATCAACAAAAAACGAGTGCTAATGAGGATGTGGAGGAAAGGGAACTTTAGTGCACTGTTGGAGGTATTTTATTTGTTTTTTAAATCTAGGTAAAAAATCTCAGGAAAAACATGAGAAATTTCTTAAAAAACACGTAGATAATGGACAGCTTGGACTGTTGCTAACAAATACCTACGCTCTTCTTTACTCTTCTAATATGAGGGCCATAAAGATGGCATAGTCCACAAAAAGGTGATTAATATTGTTGATAAAATTATAGCAATTAATAACTTAATAAGATTTAATAATAGGTTAATACAACTCTAGTGATGTATAAAGCAATTAAGTGTTCCAGGGTAACTCTCACAACAGCCCCTAGAAAATGTTTTCTATGTCCTGTGAGATGTAGTTCTTTCCCTATTCCTGGAACATAGTATACAAAGGAGAATTACTCTGAATTCCATTTTTGCCATTCTTTCTATTCTCTATCAATCTCAAACACTCTAGCATAAAACCGATCTTTAACATCACTCCGCATCTTTACATAACCCTACTAAATTTACCACTTAGAGTGGGGAAAATGTCATTTCATGCTCTTTTTACCATTTGAAGTGATACTAACAAGGCACAACCAACAGTTTTGATTTCAGCCAATCACCTTCTTCTTCTAGATAGTGGCCCTGGCACAGGTCTGCCTTCAGCACCTTCTACGTGATAAAATATAGCTTTGTACTGATTTCCATCTTAGCCTATTCTGGATATATCCAGATAGATTTTTGTAGCCTCTGAACATGATGTCCTGGGTAGGAAGGCATGATTGACTATAATAGCATTTTCTACAGGAATAGATTTTTGTCAACTGTTGCTTTTGTCCAAAAGGTCAAACACCATCTTCTACTCCATAATTCCTTCCCACATGATGTGAAAAGGAATCCCAATAAAAAGATCCCTTTTGACTGACCCACTGTGCCATGTAAAAATTTAGGTGCTAACTGGTCATCTTAGAAGCCTACACATTTCAAGGCTAGAAAGCTTCCATCCTCACAGTGTGGCCCCACACAGCACTGACCAAAGGCTTCGGAATTCCCTTCCCAGTGAAGCAAGGATCGGGCAGAATCGGTCTCCATTTGTGGTTGTTGTAGTAATCAGTAGGAATCAGAAAGAGTCCTTTTACATGTATAAGGTGGGAAGACTCAGGAAACGAAGTATAGGTATGAACTGGAGTCTGAGCTTCACATAAACAGGTAGTCAAGCAGTATAGAATGATAGAATGAGACCGTCCTTAGGGACTGAATTGTGCCCCTAAAAATTCATATATGGAAGCGCTATCCTCCCATGCAACCGTATTTACATACAGACTCTTTAAGGAGGTAATTAAGGTTAAATGAGGCCGTAAAAGTGGGTCCTAATCCAGAATGACTAGTGTCCTTATATGAAGAGACACAGACACCAAGGAGGCAGGTGCACAAAGAAAAGGCCATGGGAGGACACAGCAAGGAAGAGTCCGTCTGCAAACCAAGGACAGAAGCCTCACAAGAAACCAGACCTGCAGACTCACTGATCTTGGCCTACCAGCCTCCAGAAGTATGAGACAATAAATTTCTGTTGTTTAAGCTACTTAGTCTTTGGCATTTTGTTGTGGCAACCTTGGCAGACTAATGCAGAGAAATTTCTTCTTCCTTTAGCTTATGATTTTTCATCCATCTAGTAAATCAATTGGCTCTTAATTACTCAGAGAGTAAAGAGTATGCCTACAAATATATGGCCTATTCCAAAATATTTACATTAATACATAATAGAAGCAATGTAAGTTATGTCAACCACCTGCAAATGCGGTGGCCCTATTGTCCTTTTCTCTCTTACTGCCTAGATGACCAGCCCCTACCCGATATCCAATCCCAGATCCTCTTGTTATTTAACTTAAAGCCAGGAAAGATGGTCCATAAACATGGTTTTTTTACAAGGTTGAGCTCGATGTTAATTTTCTCAGTGTTAAAAGTAAGGTTGCTTTTAGCACTTCGTCCTATTGTTAGGCCATCTAGAGCCCTCTCTTCTTCTTCCTTCAGAATCTGAACTCTTCTTTGTTTGACTCCTTCCTCCCATCTCCCAACCACCACCCCCCGGCCCCTGTCCAGCAGCAGTTGAATTCATACAGAGCAGAAAATGCACGCACTGAAAGAAGACTGAACCATAACTGTGGGCGGGTGGGAGGGGGGGAAGTTTAGGAGCAGCAATGTTGCTCGTCCAGCAAGGGCAGTGATTTGTCAGCCATGGAGAGAGGAAGGCTGAGCCTCATGCCCGTGATGGACTTCAGGAGCGAGGACTACAGTCCAGAGACATCGCTAACCAACCTGGGCAAGTTGGAGTCTCTGTCAGCTGGACTGTGTCACTTGAACATGAAGAAAAGGAAGACTGCCCTTCTTCATGATTCCAGGTATGAGCTTGGCCACCTAAGAGGGTGGCCCTTCGAAATGTGCTGCAGTGACCCCAACCTTCTTCGGAACCTTGCGTCCAGCAACTTTCTGTAGCCTAACAGACTCGTCACCTTGACCTGACCCATTCCAAGTCTGTATTCTGGTTGTGCCTCTATATAGTTACAAGTGGAACGGTTTCTGTCCCCAAAACGTTAAGAAGTCTATTTTCCAAGGGGCTTTTGTATCAGGCGCAGCCCATACTAGGTCACAGAGGTCCATAGGGTCAGTACACAGCCTCCACTTCTCCAACAGAAAGATAGAAAAAAGCGATCGGCATGAAGGTTTATGGAAAGTTGAAAAATGGATCCAATAAAGGAGTAGAGGGCCTTATTCGGCCAGTCCCTCCAGGTGCGGGATCTCGGTGTGGGTGAAGATGGAGAGCCTCAATGGTAATTAGAACCAGGGCCACTTACTGATCAAGGAGACAGACCAGGAAGGACAGAATAGAAACTTCGTCCTCATTCATTTCAGGCAAGAAGAGTAAATGCAGAAATATCTGTGTCATCAGCCAGGGAGGGCTCGACACCAGTTTTAATTGGAAGTAAACAGAGGGCTCTAGCGGGAGGACAGGCTCAAGTGGTGGGGCCTTTGATCAGACTTTATTAGGTCCTCTGCTGGAGAAGGGAACTAAAATTTATAATCGGACACAGAGCTTCTCTGCGAAGAGTGGGCCAAATAGTATCTAATATATATTTTATGTAACAGAAACTCCCCAGAATCTAAGTTTCTCTAGATTTAAAATGAAGTAAATGGTCTCTTTCCCTGTGATATCAGTTAAGTTCCTTTGAAGACAAACAAAAGGAAATAAAAGACATTAACATTAAAAGACTATTCGTTGTTGATTTGCTTTATCACATAATTTCTGAAAAGCTTCCCTATCTGCACGCCTTTAGGCAGAGAATTTTACCTAGTTTTTCTAAGTCACATTTTATAGGCAAAGCAAAACAAAACTACACATCTTCATTTAATAAATGAGTGATGTTTCAACTCAAATAAAAAAAATTTATGCATTTACTAAAAATCTAATTGATGTCAAGAAAGCTGTCCTAGATAGATTACCTTAAAATTTGAGTGTGTACTAGAAAAATGGGGTTTAATATTATTTCCTCTAATAATAACCCAAATAATTGCAAAGGTTTTATTAGTTTTCAATGAGACATTCATTTTGTTTTGGGGGGATTTTTTGAAACGATTAAGACACTCAGACCACTTGAATGTGAACAAACCAAATGGAATGCTTTCAGTCCCCGAAGAATGAG
This sequence comes from Glossophaga mutica, assembly GCA_039655065.1. Lineage (NCBI taxonomy): Eukaryota > Metazoa > Chordata > Mammalia > Chiroptera > Phyllostomidae > Glossophaga > Glossophaga mutica. Next base: position 5,957,817 of record CM077305.1, read on the forward strand.
ACCTTTCTTAGTGCCTAATTAGCTTTCTTTTTTAAGCCAGGGGGATCTGCGCAGAGTCAGGCCACCTCTTCAAAGCAGGCCCAGCAAACTCACATTATCCAAGGTCACAGTCAGTAGACAGAGCTTCCAAGCACGTCAGGTCGTATTTCCTTTAGAGGTACAGGAAATGGAGAAAAGTCAGAACGAGCAGGTTACCCCACAGGCCAACAGACAGCTGTGGCAATTACTCCCCTGGGCAGTTCAGCACAATTGAAAGAGTCCGCCCAGATAATTATTAGTGACACAAGCATTTGCTTCGGTCAAGTTGACTTAAGTATCTAACTGAAATAGTTGCTAAGCTCTATGGGCAAATAACCTCCCTTCATTTGTACTTTTATCAGAGGAGGTTCATGTAGAGTTTTTAATCTGTTTGTACAATCAATCGATAAATATGTCATAGTTTTCTTCAATGTAGGTAAAGCAAATTTACATAAAAATAAAAGCATAGATATTTAAATTTTATTTCAACTAGTTGTCTCAGAGTGCCACAACATTCAGAAATCAGCAAGATTAGTAGATTTGTTTTCTTCCTCTGTATAATTTATTTTCTGAAATTGGTACTAATAAGCAACTAAGTTTCAAAAGTCAAGTACTTTGAAAAGTAATGAAATGTTAGAATAGGCTACCCTATAAACTGGCAAATCATGTTCAATAGATATGTTTTTAAAAGCCATGAACAAATTTTAATTGTGTACAAGGAATCACAATAAATTTTAAAGGGTATTCAGTGGTAAGGCATTCCAACTTTATTCTTAGAGAAAGTGAATAGATAGTTTATATAAATAAACCTACAAAATATACTTCTCCAGGTTTTCGTATTTGTATCTGGATTTTCATATATCAAATTGATATGCAAAATTGAGCTCTACTTATGTATTTGGTTAAAGGGTGCTCATGGAATTAACTACTTGCTCACCGGTGGTTTTACTCAGTAAAACAAAGGTCTGTTATAACTTCCGAGCCGATGTCACATTGACTTGGGCCCTTTTCTCACACTCTGCCTCCAAGCCGCATCATGCTGGTGCTGTCGTTTTCTCTTGCTTCCCCCACAAAGTACCCCCAAGGCAGGGGCTGAACACCAAACCTGCTGATTGTCACATAGCTCTGCAGGGCAGAAATCTGGTTGGCTGCCCTGGTTTCTCCGCTCTGGGTCCCACAGAGACGTCATCAAGGGGTCAACTCACTGGCCTCTCATTAGAGGCTCCGAGGATACGCTTCTTTAACCTCAGAACCAGCGACATGTGGGAATTTCTCTGAATTCCCCTTCCGCCTGCCTCTGGCGTCTTTAAGGGCTCCTGGGAGACACTGGGACCACCCGGACAATTGAGGATAATCTCTCTATTTTAAAGTCAGTGTATTAGCAACCTTAACTACATCTCCAAAGTTTCTCTCACAGCAGGGCCTGGGTACTGACTGAATAGCCATAAGACAGCAACCTTGGGGGAGTGCATCTTAAGCCTTCTACCCACGCACGGACTGATGCTCTCATCCCAAGAGGCTCGCATCTTTTAAAACAAGTAGTCATCTATTGCACAGTCATTAAGAAAATAAGCTTGGGTTCTGCCTTGCTCCCCTAAGGAATCTCAACTAACTTGTGCAACTGAACATCTCGAAAAGCTACAGAATAGAGGAAGAAAGAAAACTAAGATTACAAGTCAAGAGAGAAGCAAAACATTATCAACACCAAATATTACAAATATGTGGACCTTTAATAATGCTGAGATTTTAGAATAAACACTTGTCTGGGGTCTGCACTGTGCTGTGGCCATTTGTATCTGTCACAGGTGAATGTGTGGTTGTCTTTGAAGGGTGTGCCAAAGGTCTGACCTCGCAATAGATTTCTGCACTCATGATTTTATAAGTGCTTTTACTGGAACGGTTCTTAATGGGAACGCACATACTGACCATTGATTTCTTGCTTGCTTTTAGCCTCTCACTTTATTTAGTTGGAGATATTGCAATGGGTCAGTATCAGGTTTACCAGATGGACTTTAAAACTCTACTTACCGCTATGGTAAGATACATCGGGGTGTTAATTGCTGGGACCCATAGAAGTCCTACAAAATGTCTTTTGCATTGGGCTGAAGAGGCTACCCAGACACAGCTGTTCCTAAAGGGATGAGCCTGATGTGTGAAATGGTCTTCATCTCTCAGGCAGAGCAGGAATGCTAAGGACAGTGTGGGACTGTCACTCGGAACTGAAATAAGCCCCACCTCCGGGAAGCGTAGGAGGGGAAGTAACACTTGAGAGATCTAGTCACACGCCACTTGTTTCATGCTTTGATGATCTTGGATTTTTTTATGTGGATGATACTATCTAAAAGCTGTATCAGTTTTGTCTATTTCTTTTGTATACCTTATCTCTTTTTTCTCCTTATTTTATTGAACTGGCTCCGGTAAAGTGTAATTTTATCTTGTTCTTGAGTTTAATAGAATTACTTCTAAGAGTTTCACCAGAAAGTATGGCTTTTCCGATAAGTTATTAGTTGCTACCTCTTACAGGACCAAAGAAATTGACTTCTAACTTTTATTTGTGAGCTTTTGCAGTGAGTCACTACCAAATTTTTCAAAGTCTTAATCCGATATGATCGTATGTTTCTCCAGGTAATCTTTGAATGTGATGAGATTACAGCGGTAGATACTTTATAACGCTGAGTCATCCATGTTCTGTTGGAGACAGTGTATTAGGTAATGCGTGTGCATACGAGTCTGTGTGTGAACACATGGTTGACTGAATTTAACATTTTAGCGAAGGTTTTTGTTAAATGAAATTGGCTAATAATTTGTTTATACGGTTTAGATATCAAGGTTACACTGTCTTGCTAAATTGCCTTTTGCAGCTCTCCTTTCTTTTTTTTTATCTAGGAAAGAAGTTACATGTAACAGAAAAATTCTATTCTAGGAATTTTTCCAAAACTTACCTATAACACCACTTGCTCTTGGAAGCCTAAAAATGGAGAGATTTTTGGCTGCTGATTCAAATCTTGTATGTTGTTTTGTCAATTCAGGATTTTTAAACATGTTTATCAATTTTAGTAATTCACATGTTTCTAAAAAAGGTATTTATTTCATCTGTTTTTTCAAAGATATAAATAGAAAGTTGTTTAAAATGTTACCTTTTTAAAATTTCTCTACTATTTTGCCTATGTAACCCATTTTATTCTGTTATGTAATACATTCTTTTCACTCTTGCAGAGTTTAGTCTCATTATTTAAGAAAAAAGCCTTTTGTTTTGTTAACTTTGCTTTATTTTTTAGTTTGTTTTCAAGTTTATTAATTTCTAATTATTCATCTTATTTTATTATTCCTATACACATATTTATTTCCAGCCCCACCTTGAGTTGATTGTTTAGCTGACTTACCATCAGTGTTTCTTGTCTTCCAAGAAAAAAATTTAAGTTAATAATTTTACCATAATGTGGTATAAAGATCCCAGCATTGTTATTACTATTATTTTCTATTTATACCATGATTATTAAGGTGTGTTTTTAAAGTTTTAAGTACATGGAGAATTTTGTCACTGCCTTATTATTTATTTTCTTACTGTATTTAATTTTAAAGAACCATGTTCAAAAAATGTAATCTGTGAAATATTAATATTTCAAATTTGTTGAGATTATTTTTATGACCTAAGCTACCATAAAGTTGTGTATTTTTTAAAAACATATTGATCAGTTTTAGTGATGTACGTGTTTCTAGAAAACTCAATTTCATCAAGGTTTTCAAATGTATAAACATAAAATATGTTTCGTGTGTGCTCTGCAAATATCTACGTGCATTTATTAGCTCAGAGTCACCAATTGTACCACTAAGCAATTTATGTTGCTAATTATTTTTTATCACTGATTCTGTGAGAGTCTCATTGCTTATAATGACTATGAAGTTTTAATCAATTCTCTGTAATTCTGTCAAATTTTGTTTAACATATTTCCAGGCTCTGCTGTTAGGTCCATGGAGGTCTATAGTGATTATATCTTCTTGATGGATTACTTTATTTATGCATTAAATAAATTCTCCCTCTTTTGTTCTTTTTATGGTTTTTCATATTAAATTTGATTTTCATATATCTTCTTGATGGATTACTTTATTTATGCATTAAATTAAATTCTCCCTCTTTGTTTTTTTTATGGTTTTTCATGTTAAATTTGATTTTTTCTGATATTAATATTGCTCTCCAGCTTTTTAAAAATTAGCACCTCCAAGGATGGTCCAGAAGTCCCTGAGGGTCCCTGAAATGCTTTCAGAGGTTCTTCAAGAGCGATCTGCTTTCTTAGTACCACTGAGATGTTCTTTGTCTTTCTTATCCTGTCTTGTGAGTAACAGCCGGGTTTTCCGAAGGCTGTGCGATGTGTGATATGACAACAGCTTGTATGTAGACACAGATATGTGCATCCAGCTGTCCTCTACTAACCAGACTGCAAAGATGTGCAAAAGTGTAAATTAATGCAACTCTTTGCAAGTAGTTTGGTTTTTGTTCTTGGAAAATGTAGTCATTTTTCAAAAAATGGGTTCATCATCGTCAGGGTCCCAAACAAATTAGACCCAAAGAGGAATATACGAAGACACATCATAATTAAATTGCCAAAGATTAAAGATAAGGAGAGAATCTTAAAAGCAGCAAGAGAAGAGAGTTGCCAACAATGGAGTTCCCATAAGACTATCAGCTGATTTCTCAAAAGAAACCTCACAGGAAAGAAGGGGCTGGAGATAAATATTCAAAGTTATGAAAAGCAAGAACCTATATCCAAGATTACTCTATCCAGCAAAGCTTTCATTTAGAACAGAAGGGCAGATAAAGTGCTTCCCAGAAAAAGTCAAGTTAAAGGAGTTCATCATCACCAAGCCCTTATTATGTTAAAGTGACTTATCTAAGAGAAAGAAGATGATCAAAACTAGGAACAACAAAATGACAACAAACTCACAACTATCAACAACTGAACATAAAAAAAAACAAACTAAGCAAACAACTAGAACAAGGACAGAGTCACAGAAATGGAGATCACATGGAGGGTTACTAGTGGGAAGGGGGAGAGGGGAGAATGGAGGAAAAGGTACACGGGATAAGAAACATAAACGGTAGGCACAATATAGACAGGGGGAGGTTAAGAATAGTATAGGAAACGGAGAAGCCAAAGAACTTATATGTTTGACCCACGGACATGAACTAAGAGGGGGGATGCTGGAGGGAATGGGGGTACCAGGAAGCGAGGAATAAAGGGGAGAAAAAAGAATGGGACAACTGTAATAGCATCATCAATGAAATATACTTTCAAAAAGGTACTTCTTTAAATTTTTCTGTTCTAACTGTAATAAGGTTAATATCAGTGGATGTAACCCGTATAATCAAAAGCGCTTTTGGGTTCTCAGTAATTTTTACAATTGTAAACAGTTCTGAGAGCAAAGCAATCAAGAACCTCTGCTTTATTTCATCTTTATCTGCAATGTTTCTACATTGTGTCTTCATAGATTCATTCTTAGAAACAGCATGGAGCTATAAAAATTGTTTTAATTCAATTTATCTTTTGGTTAATGACTTGAATAGATTCCATGTATTTTGATTACTGATGTGTTTCAGCTTATTTCTCCAGCCTATGCTGTATTTTTCATATATTATTCCTTTTCCTCAACATTTTACTCTTTTCCTAGAACCTATAGAATTAACCACATTTTCCTCTACCAATCTATTTCTGAATAGATTGTCACTCACATTCTTAATATAGAAAATTAACAACATATTTCTTTTTAAAAATCAGTGTCCTTATTTTTAAGTTAAAAGAAGTATGGAGCATTTTGCACTATTTTCATAGTTAGCATATTCAACCTGCCCCCCATTCTTCCCAGGACGCATATTCAACATTCCTAGATCTTTGCTGTGACAGGTGGAATTTTTAGGGTCTAATTATTCTTCTATCCCTTTTCAGAAGTCACGATATGTTTTCCAATGACAATTTTTTGCCTGTATGGTACCTGCTGTTAAGATAACAAAATTGTCACCCCTTACACTTTTAGTGGCCTCACATTTCCCATACAAAAATAAACAACAACCCCTACATGAATTTAGTCTAACGGTTAAGTCCAATATTGAATCAGTGTTAATCTGCTGCACTCCTATTCGAAACATGCGCTCACACTGACCTGGGCTACAGGACGCGGCCCAGCCATCTGCCGTCATTTCCCCGTCTCTGCGCCTGCGTCTGCTCTCTGCTCACGCCCGACCTCCCCGCTCGGTCCTCATATTTCCATAACCAACTGGAACCACGATCTGCTTCAAAGGTTCCTCCTCCCTCAAAGACCTCCCTGAGAAGCCCATATGGAAGCAATTCCCAGGCACTGAATTCTCAAACGTTTTGTATCATTCAAAATGCAGATATCTTATGCTGCAATGATTCGTAGTTATTTGAGGTTGTATACCATTTTCCCAATTATATCATAAGTTCTTTGAGGGCACAAATTATTTAACCCATCTTTGAATCTCCCACATCACTAAACACAGGATTGTTCTGAAACATTATGGAAATTAATAATTTTCAGGAATACCACAGTCAAAACCAACCAGCATAGAATTAAGCTATTGCTTTTTGGTACAGGGAGAGTATTCTTAGTGCACAGCGGGCCCCCGTGGTTTGGGTACACTGGGAATTGTTCTTCCATGGGCTGAGGGGAGAAGGGGCTCAGTTGGAGGGAGGTCTCCTACATCCATGCTCTGCACTTACTTAACAAGCAACAGAAAGCGTTTCTTTTTTTACTAGGTTATTTAGTTATTTATTTTTAGAAAGAGGGAGAGAAACATTGATGGGGGAGAGAAACATCTACTGGTTGCCTCTCCTACTCTGTACTCTGACTGGGACCAAACCTGCAACCCAGGCTTGCGTCCTGACCAAGAATCGAACTGGCAACCTTGACCTTTGCAGGATAAGCCCCAACCACCTGAGCTGCACCAATCAGGGTCAGAAAGACTTTCCTTAGCTACCACCATGCCTCCCTCTCTCCTGCCATCGTCAAATCAGTTTAGGGCCCTACTATAAAAAGCCGAGGAAGTCACTACCTACTAGGTTTCTGTTAGCAACATCAGTCCATGGGCATTGTTTCTAAAGCATTTTTAAACATTTTCCAATATTAGTATATGCTCTTTCATCAAAACCCACAATGCATGTCAAAAAAAAAAAAAAAAGGAAAGAAATGTAGATTAGTGAAATACACAGTGTGCCTACCTTTTACCAGGATGACATTTGCTAGCAACGATTTCTTTTATCCCGATTTCCTGTTTTCACAAAGACATGCGCTACCATCTAAACTGCAGAATGTATCGGTGTATGTAAAATATAACTATCAACAGTCTCCATAGTCCACTTTTCCAAATATATAAGTCATCTGCTCTCTTCAGCTTAGCTCAGCAAAAACTTAACAAGTCCATGCCATTTTCCAGATATTATCTAAGGCAATATGTAGGTGAAGATGAATTAAACCCACTCCCTGGACACTCCCGGGACACTGGAGGCAGAGGAGGAAATAAACGACCAAATGGAAAATGTCAATACAGTGTGGTGAGGTCTCCACTAAGAGGTTCTATGACACATATTGGTTTGGAGAAAGGTTCCCATGATGAGCTCACCCTTGGCTGAATCTTTGAAGGTAAATATATAAGTGAAGCAGATGCTTGTCAGTAATGCATTTCGGAAAGAGGTATAAGGTGCTATTCTGTGGTCAGCCTTTTACAAATACTAAAAGGCGAACTACTCAAAGGCTGCAGGGCGTGCCAGGACCTGGGGCCCACTGGTTAGGTGGCAAGCTGATCTTGCACCACACGATGAGAAGCAGAGAGTTATGTCTACTCCCTCCCAAACCGTGCTGCGTGGGAAGACAAGCGTCCTGCAGACCTAGCAGATTCTCTTGAATACGTACATAGCTCTGTAGTCAAATTCATCATCCTTCCAGAAATTCACCTTGAGAATTTCAAAGACTATGAAAAGTCCTGGAGCCAAGAAGCTGGCTTCATGTTGACCTAGCATTTCCCAAGCTTAGTTGGCTTCGAATCACTTTTTCACAGAATAACTGTAAACATCCCATGGGACTGAAGTGTTTCGCAAAACCTAGCTTGGGCAGCACTGGATGTACGAAGAGGAACAGCTCCTGGGCTCGCCACTTTACATCCACGTTGATGAATGTGGACTCTCCTTGGCGTTCGGTAGGGGACCATCCACGTGGTTCCAGCAGGAAAACGGTTTGATCGGAGCCACGACTCAGGAGTGGAACGCCACAGTGAGGTAAGGAGGGAATCGGAGGGGAGGTGGGCAGGAGGCTGGAACACCAGTGAGGAGAATTCATTCTTGGAACAGTTCAGAATATCAAACTATAAACACATGTTTTGGAAATGTTTTTAGATTGAATAAATTCTATGCTAATATGCTAAAGAAAAATCTTTGAAAATCCGTAACAGATGCCAGCAAGAGCACTAGCCACTTTATCATCAATGAGCGTGGACTGGAGTCCTCCAGGGGCACCACGCATGTACAGGCTGCAGTAACCAAAGAGCAACTGCAGCGGGTTTTCCTTGTCGTCAGCCTGGAGAACAGAAACGATCAAGATAAAGTGATACACTTCAGGTGGATGCAATTACTGCAGCCAGTCAGTACTGAACTGTTTATTAGGCACCCACAGGGTACACAGGACTTTCCTAGCTTCTTGGGAACATGGATAAATTTATTAATAATACAGACATTTTCCTGCCACGGTAATATGTCATGGGTGTTGGAGTTTGAATAAAAACAGGGCTCCCTGTGGCTCATCGATGCTGACTGTGCACAGGGGACAGCAGCCACCCATGAGCAGCCATCGAACCGTTGTGCGCAGTGTCCAGAAGACAAAACAAGAAGTAAAATAGAACAAACAAAAAATAAACCCAGCCCTTTTAAACATCCCATCATTGGGAAGAGTATGGAACTAGGTAATTTACAAAGTTTGAACAATGTATGTCTATTGTTAGGTAAAAATCTTGGGATAACTCAGAAAGCCTGGTGCATAAGCAATTCTAGTACCTAGAATTCTAGAACCAGGATCTAGAACTGGGCCAATAGATCATAGATAAGTCTGATATTCACTTGATCACTTAGAAAATACGTATCAAACACAAATATGTGTCTGGCACTGAACAAGGCATTGAAGATACAGCAGCGAACGAAGTTTTCTAAAATCATTGCCCTTGTGGAGGCTGAATTCTGTTAACGAAGACAGATCCTAAAGAAATGAGAATAGTTATTGATATGGGTGTGAACAGAGGTTAAAAACATACCCATAGATATCAGTGTGATGAATATACTGGAGGGAAATAGTCAGAGTAAAAAAAAATAAGGGCTTTCAGAAAAGTTGGGAGAACTTAAGGGAAAAAAATATTTCAGGCAGAAGAAATAGAAGGTGCCGAGGCCCTGAGGCAAGACATCCATCTGTAGCTAGGTTAGAACAAAACAGAGAAAGGGCAATAGAAATTGGGTGAAAAATAGCAAGATGTGGGTAATTTAGGGGCAAGGCCATGAGCATGACAGGCCCTGTGGAGGGTTTTGAGTCGAATCTGACGTGGTTTACAGGATCGCCATGGCCGCTGCAGTAGGAAATGACAGGAGAGTGGGCGGGCAGGCAGAAGTGGGCAGCCCTGTCAGGCTTGCCCAGTAAGGCAAGAGAGAAAGGGTGGAGGCTTGGATGTAGGAGGTAAACGTGAAAAAGTGGTCCAATTTAGGATACATTTTGATTCTAACGCAGTTTGCTGGCAGAGAAGCCAGGGATGACTTAGTCTTTGGCTTGAGCAACTGGACAAATACAATTGCCATCTAATGAGTTGTGGAAGGCTGTAGGTGGAAGTAGGTTTGGGGATGAAAAATGAGTATTCAGTTTTGGGCATGTTAAGTACAAAATGTTTATTTAGCACCCCGTTGGAGACTTCGCGTAGGCAGTTGCATATGGGCTTGGAGATCAGAGAAGGGTCCAAGGCTGGAGACAGAACATTAGGAATGGATGATCTCAGTGAGAGAGCGTAGAGATAAAGAAAGGATCTAGGGCTGAGCCCCGGGACACACCAGAATCTGTAAGTCAGGGAAAACAGTGAGAAGCTAATAAGGCAGACAGAAAAAAAAAAAAAAAAACCCAGCCAATTAAGTAAGAAAACCAGGAGAGTGTAATATCCAAAAAGCCAAGTAAAGAAATTATTTCAAGAGAGATGAAATTTTCATTTTGTCTCAAAAGCTGCTGGTAGATCAAGATAAATAGCACTGAGTATTGACTATTGCATTTAGAAACACCAAGAAAATTAATGACAAAGGTTTAGGGGAGAGCTAGAGACAAATCTATTGAAGTGGGTTTAATAAAGAAATTGGAGGTAAATCTAAATAACTCCTTCAAGTGGTTTTCCTGTATAAAAAAGAAGAAAAATGAGACAATAGCTTTCAAGGTGTGAACCTCAAGAAAGAGCAGAAATCTCTCAATGAGACAGGTTACACTATATTCTATATTGATGAATCCAGTACAGAGGGAAAAAATGATTATGAGAGAGAGAGACAGAGAGAAAGAGAGAGAGAGAGAGAGAGAGAGAGAGAGAGAATTTCCAGGGCTACACTTTAAGCAGGCTATAAAAATAGCATTTAGTGCCCAAATAAAGAGGTTGGACTTTCTAGGAGTAAGGACCGTTCACCTTTCCTAGTGTGAAAAAAAAAGGCCCCCAGCTGTAGATTTACAGACAGATGCGTATGGGGGAGAGAGCCCTTCTCATTGCTTCTGTACTAGGTATAGGAAATAAGAAGTAAGATCATCAGCTGAAGGGGAGGGTAGGGGAAGACACGGGCACTCGAAGAAAGATTTTGCTGAAGGTGCTGTTTGGAGATTTGAGTAGAGAAGACCGATCACCTAATGGGGCAGAAAAAATAAACAATTGTCAAGCAGCTCTGAGGTCCTACTTGAGACTAATGGTCTTTAAGGTGAGACCACTAGCATGATTTTACATTTTTCGTCAGTCAAGTTGATCTGTAGAATGGCTTAAAAGGAGCATAAAGAGTTTAAGTTAGCCAGTGATGAGCTTTTGGAAGGCTAGTACAGTATAAGAAAGTAAGACAAAGCACAAGGACATTGAGGATAGATTTGAGGGACTGCTTATTGATGGACCGTGGGATTTTGGACAGGTAGGAATGGACACCAAGAAGTGATGTGAGTAATGAAAAAGAGAGAGTCGGGGAACCGAATGGACTGTAGTCCCCGCAGGGTAAAAAATTCATTAAAACTTGAGTACCAGCGGGTGAAAAATTGCAAAGTAGTGGATGATAAGGATGAACAGAATGATCAAAACTGATACGAGGGTGAGTTAGCATCTTTCAATAAGCCAGTCAGTGAAAGACAAGTACCATATGTTCTCACCTCTAAGAGGAATCTAATGAACAAAATAAACTAATGAACGAAAAGGAACCACCAGTGTGGAAACATGGCGCAGACTGAAAGTGACCAGAGGGGGATAATGGGGAAAAGAAGGGGAAGGGACTAGACAGATAACATCTATGAATGACCCACGACATGGACAGCAGTGCGGGGACTGACTGTTGGAGCCAGAGGTGGGATGCATGGAGGAGAACAAAGGGGGAAAATGGGACAACTGTGATAAAATAACAGTAAAAAATGATTTAATAAGAAATAATCAAGGATTTCAGGGCTTTAAGACCACGGTGATAAGGGAGGACAAGATGATTAGAGGAGAGAAGGTCAAAGAGTTGAAGAGCCAGGGTATTTAAAGAACACGATGCAAGCATGGACTGCAAATTACATAGTCTTTTTTCCAGGAGTTGAAAATAGAAGAAAATTAATGCTGAGAAGCTTTGGAACAAAAGAAAGAGGTTGATGGAGTAGGACAATAGGAATTGCAAGGTGAGAATATTTGATGTTAATCATAACTTTAGGTATCCGGTGAGTTGCAGAACAGCTTTGAACAAATTTTAACATATGTGTGAATCACTCAAGGTTGTTATTAAAATCAAGATAATGATTTAGTTGGTTTGGAGTAAGAGCTAAGATTCTGCAACTATAGTCCAGAAAGTGGAATAAGTGAGAGAGAGCGAGAATAAAGAGAGAGAGAAAGAGAAAGAGAGAGTTTGGATCAAGATTTCAATTTAGAGAGAACCAAATAGTCTTCAAGAAAACTCTTAACTTCCTATTTCCTTCCTTTACAGTTTTCCTTTCTCCCCAAATGCACAGGAACAAGTTAGACTCTCATTCAAATGGAACAGAGGAAAAGAAAGTATCCAAAGACTGAAAACCCAGGTAGGAGATAGTTACCAGTGATGCCTTGTATATAACTAGATATCATGAATATATGTCTTAAAAGCAGTGCTCTACACACTAATATTTCACTTCAGGAATAAAGCCAGAAAGGAAAAGTGTAATCTCCTTCTCAGAAGGAGTCACTGACGTTCTTTGCTTGCATTTCAAAAGAGAATCCCTGATAAAAAGCCTCGTTGCCTTTCATTCGTTCGTTTAAAGAAAATAGACCTCAAGGGATTGTGGGCAGATGTGGTTTGTGATGATTAAGAAGAAATGATTCTGATGCAAATTAAAACCTATTTTCTAAAGGATCAGTAATTCAGTATATAGCACAGGTATTCAAAATAAATGCGTAAGTTATTCTATCCGCTAAAGTTTTGGAGCAGACCACTGCCCAAGGCTTCGACGGAGGAAGGAAGAAGATGCTATTAATCTGGGACTTGCTTCTGTTATGTCCATAAAAGCCACAGACTGGGACCCCAGCTAATTCTCTTTAGCTGCCTCTGCTGCCGGCTAGGAGAAGAAGAATCAGAGAAAAAATAGGGTTAACTCTTAATGAAAGATTGCAAGCCTTAGAGATTATGAATTGGATTGATGAGTTTTTCTTTCCTGAAGGACAACATGCAGATTAAAGAGCTTTTAACTGTTCCTGATGCAATCAAAAGGTTATGGTCTTCTGCTAAAAACTCAGTTGTAGCCACAGTTTACGTAAGTTGTTCGCATTACTCACTCAGTAATGATGTACTTGGCCCCGCTGTTTGCGGTCTGGTTCTCATTTGTTTGGTATTGCATTCCAAGACTGCAATGACTCAGAAATGTTCCTTATTTTTTACAGTAAGAAGAAATCGCATGCTTTGCCTGAAACAGCTTGTTTAATCACTTGTCTGTGGTCTTCCCGCAATCTATGCAAACAGGTGTATGTAAGTGAAGACTTCCACATCCTGAGTTAGAAGGACCAATATATCTATCCAGAAGACTTCTGAAGTTGGCTCCTTACACTCACACGACATGAACGGTGTGAACCCTGAGGACTGAAAAGGGTTCCTGATGGCTTACTGGGCTCGAATTCTAAAAATAGCAGAGCCCTGGCTGGGTGGCTCAGTTGGTTGGAACATCATCCCGTCCACCAAAAGGTTGCAGATCGGATTCCCAGTCAGGGCACATACTTAGGTTGTGGGTTCGATCCCTGCTTGGGGCGTATATGGCAGGCCACCAACGGCTGTTTCTCTCTCACATCGGTCTCTCCCGCTCTCTCTCTCATTCTCTCTCTCTCCCTTCCTCTTTCTTGAAAATCAGTAAACAAAACCAACAAAGATATCCTCAGGTGAGGATTTTAAAAAAATAAAATAAAAATAAGTTTAAAAAAAGCAGAGCCTAGCAGCCACTTCTGTACAGGGGCCTCTCACACAAATTGCATTCACAGAGAAACCGGCACTGAACTATTGGGTTGGCCAAAAAGTCTGCTACATTTTTTTCCCATGGAATAAAAGACACATTTTTCATTCTCACCAATAATGTTATTAATTTGGATATTTTGAGTACGTCGGCTCTCTCCCACTATTGGCTTCTAATGAGTAGAGGCCAGGGGTACTGCTAAACACCTTCCAATGCATAAGGCAGCCCCACAGCAGAGAATTATTGGCCAAAATGTCTTTGGCCCAAGAAACTTTGCACCCCCCTTTGGACAAGCTCAGTCAGACACAGCACTTTCTCCACATACAAATGTTTCTTTGTGTTTCATTGTGTTTTCACCTTTCTTGGAATAATAAAGCGTATTACACCAAAAATGTCACCTATTTTCTTCCATCTTCAATATTAAAATGGCTGCACAAATATTGTACCAATTCCCGTAGGTATTTTTTAAATGCACGCTGATGTGACAGCTGTTACAATATGATCTAACGAAATTGTTTCACGTGAAGTTAAAGACAACTAAGCACCACTAGAGCCAGCCTATGGAAAAAACACCATGTTCTTTTTGGCCAACCCACTACTTGCCTCTGCACTGACCTGCCTGCAGGTAGGTAGTTTATGCCGTCTGAGCCGGCCTTTCTAAAGGAATTCCTGGGGTCCTACTTCAACCAATAAGACTGAGACTTGCTCTGTCCCATCGGAGCTGTGTAGCTCTGACCAATCAGAGGGTCTTCATTCTGACCAATCAGGACAGGGTCTTTAGGACCGATCGAACTGCATGTGTTTGGTATCCTCACTTGCATAAGGATGAACCAAGAAGGAACTGGAGGCAGGGACTTTGGGTCCATGTAAGCCAGCTCCCCGATAGCTTAGACAGCGCACTGAGGACTGTCCCCTGGGCTGGAGCTGAAGCCCCAAAGATGTCTTGCCAGGGCAGAGTTGCCTTCCCGAGGAGGGTCGTGGCCCACGGGCAGCCTCACAGCAGTGCTGTTTTCCTACACGACAGTCGAGCTGTTCCCTGGCCATGCTGGTCTCAGTCATGCCGTGTCACTGTTTGCACCGAATACAGTTCTCTTCTTCACCACACCCCAAACTGCGGTGTCCTCTGGGCATTAAGCTGGTGCCAACCACAATCAGGTGACAACAGAAAATTTAAACCCTTTGCAATACTATGCAGTGTTTATTTACCCTTATCAGAGAATAGCTGTAGAGTAGCAAGTATGCTTTTCAGAATATAGGAAAACATTCCAAGATAAACAATTATCAAATATTTATGAAATCTTTATCTAGCGTGTATGAGGGAATGCAAAAGTTGCTCTCAAATCTATTTGAAGTGATATAATATGAAGAGGTGTGAGAATTTTGACATATGCTGACATGAAAGATAAAAGTAGGGGCAATAGGTAAAAAATAATAATTTTTTCTATGGGCTATAAAGCTTTGGTGCTCTCAAAGAACAGACTGACTGCCCTTGAACCTTCAGATCCCTGAAGACATCTAAGCAGAAATAGGGTGAAGAATAAGAGAGAGAGATGAGGAATTAGTCTCAAATATGTTTCCTGCAACCTAGCAGTCTTGGATTCTAGGAGGAGTAATAGGTATTCATGAAATTAAAAACGAAAAAGCAGTCTCTCGAGATTTAAATTTTCTCTTTGTTTATCCACCATAACCTCTTGGGTTGCCTGATTTCTTCTCCTTCTCCCCTAGTAATTTACAGCTCCCTCCCCCAGCAACCCAGCCACAGGAGGTGAGCACCATCAGAAAAAAATAAGGGACATCTTTAGCTTTCAAAGAAACATGTTTAAATGAGTACTTCCTTACAACACGCCAAACATAAATAAGGATAAATATCAAGGGGCTTATAGCAGAATGAATACACTATACAAAAGAACTGTCACCTCACAAGTTCCTAAGGAAGTAAAATACAGGATTTTAGCATTTTGATCACAGAAGGAAATTTGGAGAGAAAAAATATTAAGAACATGAGTGGCAAGAGGTGTCGCCTGGGGCGACAGACTTCACCTGAGATTTGTTCTCGCCCACCCCCCAGCCCCGAGCATGGCCCTGCCAAGGATGTTCAGAAATTACCTGAGAAAAGACTTGGGGGAAGTGAGTTTCTAGGATTGATAATAGTCCAAGTAAGACAATTAGAAGTCAAAGCAAAGGAATCCAGTGCCATTCTCTTAATTACTTGACATTTCCTTAATTGAAAGAGGGCTGTTCTAAATCTGAAATGAACACCTTGGAAAGCTTTATTTGTATATTCAATGTTCACATCAAGTAAGCTATCTGATATAAGACAAGATTTCTTGCTCACTTGGCTCACTCAGAGTTAAATTTTTAAGAAGTTTGAGTTACAAAGGGAAAGTGAAAAAGTAGCAGTAATTTATTGGACTAAAGCAATATTTTCGATCTCTGAGGTGTAACCGCCGCCGCATAGTCTACAGGTGCATCACAGTCTTGATTATTTTGCACATTGTAGCTGAGAGATTCTTTCTCATATTTCTGGGGTGCCAGAATTTCGAGCTATGGCCTCTTTCCCTGATGTAGAAGAGAAAGCATCCACCCCCCACAAAGAAAATCATTTAGATAAGACAAAGGATGTCAATGAGTATTGCATTTATTCATCACCTCAGGTCCCCAGACTTGCCACACTGTCCTTGAATTAGATAATGAAGGATTAGATTTTAAGGATTTCTGATTTAATTTCTCTAAGGCTCAGTTGACTCTTCTATAAATGAAGGCTACGTATTACGTAATCCAAAAATCGCATCCAGCCCAACATTTTATGATTCCATTCCCACAAGTCCAATTGTTGCAATCCTATTATCTCCCAGGCATCGAAAAACCAACATTTGAGCGTGTCTCCGCCCCCCCCCCCCCCCCCCCATAAATCAGCAATGATCCAGGAGGTCCACAGCCCTCTTCTGAAAGAAGAGCCATGATGATATACTCCAGTTTGGGTTGCTTTCAGCCTTCTGTGGGTTCTTGAAGATCTTTTTTATTTTTTATTTTTTTGGTGTGCGTAACTCAGCTAAGACAGTGTTCAAATGCGTCTGTTCTTTATTGTGAAAGTTATCAAGATCTATGCATTCAACTCATCCAGTCACAGGAGGTCGTTTCTGCCTGTCTCCACGCTGGTGTGGCTCTGCCTCCCACCACATCGCCAGCTGCCCCAAGGATGAGATCACGCTGACATCTGCAAGGGGAGAAGGAGGTACAATAGCCTTCCTGTCACCGTGATTTTTTTTAAGTGCTTTCCATTTCTTTTGATAAAGGGATAGTACATGTCTACCTTCTACCACTTAATGCTTTTAAGCAGCTTTTTATACCTTGACAGCTGCATCTATATCTTGCTCCTATAGCACTGAGTTATCAACCATAGCATAATAAAATATTAAAAATCACTGGACCTGGAACTGAGGCATCTCGGGTTTTGCTGGATGATCTTTGGAAAGGATTCAGAGTCTCTGAGCTTCAGTTTCACCATCTTGAATGAGATTATGTCAGTAGTTCAGTACTTGATCTTGAGACCTCTTCCTCTTCTTTAAAGGCCTTTTCATGTTCTTCATCTTCATACTGATCCCTGAAGCATTTCCCCTTATGTTTGATGGACACGTAGACATGTTAACTATATGAATAAATAAAGATGTAATTATAGAATTTTAGAATCAGACGATTTCACAACTGTACAATCCAGTCATATTTTATGTATCTTATATTTTATGAGAAAATCACAAGATGCAGAGAAAATAAGTGACTTCATAAATGAATAGTGGCATAGTTGGAATTGGGAACTAGGTCTCAACCTCCAGTGTCTTTTAAGTTCTGATGTCAATGTTACTGTCTTGATAGCCCATCAGCGTCTTGGTCTCTTGCTTCCTGTATTCTATCCAGGGACGGGGGATTAAAAAATATCCTTTTATCCAGCATCCTTGTTAATTTCCATTTCTACTACCTCCTAACTTGGGGACTTGGAGGTTAGGGGAGAGGGTACATTGTGAAACATAAACCTGGGTGATGGAACAGGAGAAAGAAGTGTGTTACATCAATGTTCTGGACATCAGAGGTAAATGAAAGGTAGAGTCAATTTCCTCTAAGGTTCTACCCAGCACCTTGTATCTAAAAGCCTTTAGGTGGCATTACAGAGAGCCCAGAACATAGACCCTTAACAGAACAGAAAGAGCCTTTACTTCAAGGAAGGCCACATCGGGAGAGTTCTATTACTAAGGGAACAGTCTTGCAGACTTGGAACACAAATTTCTACAACAACTTCTCGACACCAGGGACTGAGCTAAGCACTGGGAATATAAAGAGAAAGAACCACAGACTCAAGCCTCAGGGCATCGCTGTCTAGTGCGGTGGGCAGATGAGTCCATGCTGACAATGCAGAATGCTGCATTTTGCAGGATATAAAGGGCATATTTATTTTTTAAAAAATAGAGCGTGACACTTGACCTGTGTCTTCTAAGATAAGGAGAAGTTGGAGAAAAGAGCATTCCAGGAAGAGGAGGCAGCGTTTGGGAGAGTTGGGCATCACTGAGCAGCCTGAGTCCCTGGGGGTTCTCACTGGTCCCCAGGCCAGTGGGGGCAGGAGGATGACCACAGCAGGCCACCCCGAGGGCTGTCAGGCTGAGCAGGGGCAGGAATGTATTTCAGAAAAATTGCTTCCATCGTTATACTGAGGAGAAGGTGGGTGGGGACCACAAGAGTGGAAGCCAGAGCCAGCAGGAAAGCCGGCATGGCGATCAGCTGAGAATCAACGTGTGGACGTTGTGGAGAAAGACGTCAACACACAATGACCAGCAGGAAGTATCGGCGGAGCAGAAAAAGAGGAAACGGAAAGTGTCCTTCTAAACGTGCAGTGTTACTGACCTCAGACGCCCTGATAGCACGTGCGCTTAGATTTAAACAAAGCAGGCAGGCAGTCGCAGTACATCTACACCCAGCACACCAAAAATGCGCCCTTGGAGTCCGCCCTCTGGGTCAGGCGCTACATCTATTTATAAGCACATCCTCCCAACACTGTCTGCTAAGGAGGTCATAATGGGTCATTAATAAATTCCAATTTATTAGCTGTTGCGGGCAAGCCTGGTTTCAGGCATTAAAGAATAAAACCCGGGACAGAGAGAGAGTCTGATGAGGAGTGGGCTCAGGAGCGGGGTGGTCCCTGCTAGGGGTCCCAAGACAGAGCTGTTTGGGATTCACAGTAAGGATTCTGAGCAGCCAGAGTCAAGACTGAGCTCCGCCCGGGAAATGGCTGGGGTGAGAGGGGCGGCAGGGAGAGAGGCAGGAGGAAAGGGGAAGTATGGGGGCGCTGCAGGGGGAAGGTGCGCCCGCCCCAGCGTTCTGCAGCCCTGTGTCCGCCTTGTTGACCTGCGTGGCTGGGCAGAGAAAGGTCGAGCCAGTGCTGACACGGTGACAGGGGGCACACGCCAAGCTCTACTTTTAGGTGTGCAGACACATAAGGAGAGATCCATAGGCAGATAGGAATGGCGATGACCCTGTTAGACATCTAGGTAGGATCGCGCAGGGCCGGACCCCACACCCTCCTTGCCTTCCTTGGGGACCACTAGTGCGAACCAAGCCTGCCGCGGGGCAGGCCACAGGACCCAGACCCCTCGGTCAGTGAAGAAATCTGCTACACGGAACCGCATCTGCTGAAATGAACTTCAACAACTCCTTGGTTTCTTTCTTCTGTAAGAACCATTAAACTGTGAAGAATGACATGGTTGGCCAACCCGTAGTTTTGACAACCAAGACATTTCAGCGAAGCAGGCCCTCTACTCCGCTGCAGAGCAAAGGCTGGGACGCCCAGCGGCATTCCTCCAGAGGCGCCTGCCGCCCTGCAGCGGATCGGAGGGCGCGACTCGCGTTTAGCGAGATCAGGGTCAGGCTCCGGGTGGGCAGCAGCGCTGGCCTGCGGCAAACAGAACTGTTCTTTTCCCACGTCCAAGTTTTCTGCCAGCTGAACATGCGCCCGTTGGTTATTGGATTCAGGTGCGCCTGCGCCGAGCCCCTTCCACCCTGCTAACTCCCCCGCTTCCCGGAGAGTGCGCAGTAATTTCTGAAGCTTCTGGCATCAATAGCTTTTTCTTTCTGAGAAGTACTTGTAAACTCCCTGCATGCTTCTGGTGTGTTAGCAGGTGGCCTGGCTGGCCAAGAAGGAGCTCGGAGTGTCGGAGTCTCCCCAGGGTTGACCTAGGTCCCCGCGAGGCATTCCAGAACCCCACAGGAACCGGAATGTTCGTGCAGGGCCGGCAGGCCCGTGGGTGGCAAAGCTGCTGCTCCCAGACGCCTCACGTGTGGCCGAAAGGGAGCACAGCAGAGCAGTCAGATGCCTTCTTTAAAGCTGTGTTTACAGTTCACTGAGGAGATGAAAGGAAAAAAAGAAACAGGTGAAGACTTGGGGCCAAGGGAACGGCTGTTCCAAATGTTTCACAACTCGGAGGTAGCAGAGAATTCCGAAAACAACATCCAATTGCTTTTTCTAGGCTTCTTCGTCTGTGTTGCCTAAACTGAGGAAGGCCACGCCCATTCAGAAAACATGTGCTGGATCTTCTGAGCTGGAACCTGGCCCTAAAGAGGGGTAGCCATCGAAAGCCGGAGAAAGAGAATTACAAATGCATGATGTCGTCAGGAGCTAGAAAAGCCTCCAATTATTTACTCGGCCACACAATAAAAGTCACAGGAGTTGTGTGTCCTGAAACAACCTTCTGCTGGCGGCCACCGTGAAATGCCTGTTTGGCTGCTAGATGCACTAAAGATTAGGTAAGACAGCGAGCAGCCCCTTGTGGGACACTCCAGGCCTTCCGCTGCCGAAGCCAGGTCCCAGAGATAGCAACAGTGAGAAGGATTCGAGAGGATCTGTAAGTGCTTCTCAGAAGCAGAGATGTGATTTAAAAACCCAAACACGGGAAGAGAGGTGCCTGTTGGAGATCAGTTTCTGGGGGAAGGATGTGGAGGGAAAAACCTTGGCCTAGGGTTTGTAATCAAGTTGCCATTCTAGGCTTTTCTCTTCCATCACTGCTCAGGTTGGTTCGCTAACCCCAGTCGCGAGCTACATAAATCAGAATGCCCTGTGAATTCTGGCGGTCACAGCAAAGCGACAGGGCAGGGTGGGTGTCAGTGGCAATTCTCCCATGATTATGCTGCAAGGAAATCCATCTAACTTGCCTGTGTCACAGTTCCCTCGTCTGTGAAAATGAGTAACACGGACTAAGCTTTCTTCCGATTCTGGAAACGAACCACCCTCTTACCTGGAACTCGGCTGGAGCAGTTCGGGTACCAGGATAAAGCCGCATGCTGATGGTCAGTTAACGGGCATCACGGTAATGGGCATCACGGTAGCTAGGTTTGGACTAGTCGAGTCTGCTCTGTCTTATGAGAAGACCACAATGAAAGGAGTCTGTCCGTCACCACGTATATTTACTCTGTCCTACAAACCCACCAACTGTGGGAAGAGCAATGCACAATAACAATAAATAGTTTCAGACCACAGAGAGTGCAACACGATTTAATAGTCAGGAATGTTTGCCATGAGACACAGCAAAGGCACTGAAGAGGCAAGGATGCTCATCCAGGTTCGAAGAGGATTATTTGCTTTGTGGGGAGGTCACCAGTTGCTTCTTTTAAATGCTTAGCTGCTCTGATTTGGTTAAACCTTATCCAGTTTGCATACTTAGATACACATATGTTTTTATTCAAACACTATTTTCTTTATTCAAGATACAGCTATTAAGGGAGTAGCATCTGGCAGAAGTGCTGCGAGACGCTGGTCACACAGAGAGGAAAAGACTGATTTGTTCCTATGTTTGCACACTTTATGTTCTCTGTGGCACACTGGCAAACACCAATAATGATATCCGAAAGTGAGAAACGATCATGAGAACAAGCAAGAGCAAAGGGCTTTGGAAGACCAGGGAAGTCGCGTGGGTAGCCCTGCCTTTGTGAGGGTGTCAGATGCCTTGAGGCTTCACAGACGAGGGCCTCGCTGAGTTCAGGTCGGACCTTCCCCAGAGGAAAGGTTTTCACTGGGTGGGGAGCACAGCGCTGGTGGGAAGGCTCTGAGACGGGAGCAGCGTGTGCAAAGGCACGGGGCAGGGGGCACCGATCAGAGGTGCTGTTCCCACTGACTACACCACTCCCCAGGAATGGCCATGGAGGGAGGAGAGGTGATGAGGAGGAGTGCGGCAGGCTACAGAAAGGATCGGGAAGCCCGGTCTTCCGTGTCTAGGCAGTATTTACAGTGACCGAGGCATGGAAACAACCCAAGTGCCCCTGGAGAGATGATACGACAAAGAAAATGTGGTACACGTATACTATGGGATAAGGACCATTCAGCCATAGGTAAGGATGAAGTACTGCCCTTTGTGACAGCATCGCTGGATCTTGAGAATATCATGCTTAGCTAAATACGTCAGCTGGAAAAAGTCAAAAATGACACAATTTCGCTCACATGTAGGATATAAAACTGAAAGCTACAAATGAACAAACGAAAATTCGTAGACGCAGACCACAGCACGGCGGTGACCAGAGGGGGAGGGGCGGTGAAGGGAAAAGGGGGCCAAAGGTACCGTGAGGGAAGGAGATGTGACTCTGGGTGGTGGACACACAGTGCCATATACAGACAATGTCGTGTACAACTGTACACTTGAGACCTGTATGATCTTGTTAACCAATGTCACCTCGATAAGTTTAATTTGAAAATTTAATTTAATTTTAAAGAGTACAGTCGACTTTGTCTTAGATAATGCTAAAGGTGTTCAACATTACCCAAAGGCAGTCAGGAGCCACCAAAACAGATAGCATTTATCCACAATGGAATTGTCAATGTAAAAAAAAAAAAAGAAGGTCCCCTAGAATTTAGGTGTCAAATTATTGTAAGTTTTATGAAATGACAAGGAACACTGCATGAGCCACGACATTAAATGGTTTTGATGATGATAATTCACCTGGATCATAGCTGCAGTTTGGCGCCACCTGGTGGCCACTGTCTATTGGGTTTCAATACCCACGGGGAAGATCCTGGTTCCTGTGGAGGCCAGGACTTCCAGGACTTGGTCAGTGATTCCAGTGTGACAATGGCCACTGCTTCCTTGACTCAGTTTCCTGCGACAGGAGCATACCAGGCATGTGGTTTCTTGCAATACCTACCCTGTCTTCTCTTCACAGGTCTTTTCTCTTCTTTCCTACCCCAGAGTATATTTACTTTGTCCTTACAAACCAACTAACTCTGGGAAGAGCAACACACATGTATCATCAGACCACTGACAGTGTAACACAATATAACACGCGGGAACACTTGCCGTGAGACACAGCAAAGGCACTACAGACTCAGGGTTTCAGGGGGTTAGCTAGAGGACAGGAGCCAATGTCCAGTGCCTTTGTGTCAGAGGATTCATTGGTCTTGAAATTTATGTAACAATGTTGCATCTTTACAATGGAGGGCAAGACTACTGAGGCATGCCTGAGGATGTCTTGTTCATTACACTGAGCGGGATCTGCACTAACGGGTGCGAGAAATGTTTTTTTTTAAACGTATGAAATGGCAAAAGTCTCCAGTACCTACACAAAGTCACGCAATTGTGAGAATACAAGGATCTATGAGATCCTCTTAAGCCATATTTGTAAATATGAATAGTTAATACATGAGTAAAAGGCTCAGGCCCCTTTGCTTATGCAGCGTTGTGCACGGAGAGCAAGCGCCCCAGTGAGGAGCCTGGCTACGTTGTTGCCTTTCTTGAGGTATTTTCAAATCTCCGTGAATCAGATAGCTTTGGAAAACTGAGTCATCGCCAAAATCTTTTGGGTCTTCTTAGCATGTCAAGGAAAACGGAAGGTAGGGAGATCAGAAACCATCACATATTAACACACAGTACAAGAATCAACCCAAACTTCTAAAGACATTTTAAACATAAATGATGTTCCTGATGTTTTAAACAATCTAGTTCACTTTTTACCAAGAAGGAAAAAGAAAGTGCATGTCCCTTCGGATTTCATGGAATCCACCCAAACCACAAATTAGAAGTATCAAACTACAGTCTAATAACAAACTGAGAAAACAAAACAAACGGACAACAACAAAAACTAGGCAAACAAGAAACAAACAGAATAGTTCTCCTAGAGCTTCTAACTCAAATTGTATCCCTAAGTAAAGAAACTGTTAGAGATAACTTCCAGACGATAGAAATATCTGAGTACTTGTGCACTTCATTGAATAGCTAGTAACTTCTTTGTTACAGATAATTCAAGCCTGTAAGCAACATCCTCAGTATGTCCTCAAAAAGATACTAGAGCAAAATAAAAACCACTACTTAATCTGAAAAATATTACTGTAGTCTGCATTAGTCAAAGAGTCCAAGATAAATAATTTTTAAAAATAAATTATGGAAAATATATATAAAGAAAAAATTTGTGAGCAAATTTTGGATAAGGCAAATTACTATAACTCTTTCCCATTTTATTCTACAAAGTTCCCTGAATAGATAGCTCTCCTTGTGGGCAGAGCAAAGCGCTTACACTACAGTAATTGGAAGAGTAACCGTCACACTGACCTATGAAAAGATGTAGGTGGCCACGGTGAGAGCCAGCACTGGCAGCTTTATCGAGAAAGTGACATTTATCTCTGTTTCAGTCTTCAAAAACTCTCCCTCTGTCCCTGTACCAAATGCCATTGGTGCCAACGACAGTGGATGGACAACACCCTGGCCAGACTTGTCCGACCACCGGAACACACTTGCACTTCTCATGCTGTGTTAAAGTATCATTTGATCCCTGGCAACCCCACTGCGCTGCGAGCTCCCTGAGGATAAGAAGGACGTCTTATTCACCCTTGCATTCCCAGATTTGAGCACAGTGCCTAACACATCTCAGGTGTTTAATAAATGCATGGGCGGTGCGTTCATAACTATCACGTACAGAAAGGCAGAGGGAGAAGACTAGCTAGAAGGAGGGAAGAGGGGCTGTGGACAACATGGTAAATTGGTGCAGTGGCCCTGAATTATACATCGCTCTACTTGGGTTTAAACCAACAGTCATGCTGAGGCAGGCGCTGTTTTGGACCTGGGATTTCACAATAACGGAGGTAACAATGGGAGAAAGGGGAAAGGCAGGGGAGAGGAAGGGGCGGAGATGAGTGATGTAGTTAGCTCTCAGTGACAAGGCAGTGACTCGGAAAAGAGTCTTCCAATTTTCACCGAGTCTAATGAAAACACAATGCTTGTGTTCATATGGTTATTAAACTAAAGTTAATCAATAAACTTTATGTACCATCAATGTACGATCGTCGTAAATAGGTGTAAACTATGGCACAATAATTGGTTCCTTATCCACTCTAGCGTTTTGTCTTATTTCAGGGAAAATATTTTTGAAGTTACCAAATTGGTATTTGTTTATCTCACAGTTCTTAGTTACCAGGCTTAGTTCACAAATTCCAACCCTTTTCAAAAATCAGCTACATCTTCAGAAAACACAAATGTTTCAACATTGAAGAGATTCAAAACAGTAGAGACATCAAAACTGATTTATATAAATAATTTCTGCTGAACTTATTAAGATAAATCTCATTTTTTAATAGTCATGACTTTTATCAAAACAACTAATCATTTCAATATGAGTTGCTCTGGTTTACAAAGGCAGCCGTCTCAGGCTCACTCTCCAACTCTTTTTTCCACTCACCCCAACAGCTACTTTGGACTCAAGCGGAGCGTATCTGTACTTGCTGCACCCAGAAACTGAACTCCCCAGTGAAGGACTGCCTTTGTTATGGCCAGAAACCACAAGAGGTGCATGAATGTTGCAACAGGTAAATTGCAATGGTCCAAAAACCCTCCCTATCAGGCCATCGATTTGTTTCTTCTTTCTTCCTCTCCTTCACGTTTTCTTCTTACCCCACCCCACCCCCTGGTTCCCCTCTTCCCCCTCCTTCCCCTCACTCCCTCCCCTCTTTCTCTTCATCTTCTTGATCTTCCTCTATTTATCTGCCTAGGGACCGACATGAACTTAAATAAAGCTCTTAGCCTCCAAACACACAACAAGATCAGATTAAAATAAATATGCATTACCAATGAAAGAAAAATTGGGAAAAGTGAGGAAACACAGACCAAGGGTTTGAATCATGGAAGATAGCGCACGGCGCTTTACGCGCATTAGATACAAGGCTGAGCGGCGAGGTAGGGGCCAGGCGCACGCATGCCCTGTTGATAAGAAGCTAGGGCTTCTCAGCCCTCAGAGAACGTGAGCTTTGACTTTTGTCCTCCACCAAAAGTGGAGTTCGTTCCCGGCTTCAGCAAGGCTCACGAATGGATGGTGGATGGAGTAGCCGTGAGATGGCTGGGAAGAGTACGCTCGACAGCTGCCAAGGTGTAGCTACCCCAAACATAAAGTATACGAAAAGAAAATACGCCTTGGGAACAGAGATATCTGGATGTCATCACCTTAACTAATGGACCAAACTCAGCACTGTCGGCACGGGACCAGTTCGTGTGGTCACCCTGGATGCAGGATGAAGCGGACGGCTCACCCGCGAAGCATCACTGTGAATCAGGGCCCGAAGGCGATGAGGCCGCTGGGCCTCCAGTTCGCAGGGTACAAAGTGGGTGACTCCATGAAGCTGCAGCAGGAGAAAACGATCACGTCGAGAAGGCTGATTAGCAGAGGAAACTTCCCTGGGCTTTTTGAAAAGTCAGTGTCCCAGGAAAAGGAAGCAGGCCAGTTCATTGTCCTGGACCTGCCATGGCCAAGGGGACAGGACTACCACAGGCCATGCCTGGCCTTTGATTGAATCCTGGGTAGAAAATAAAAATCGATAAAAAGGGGAAAGCTGGGGAAATTTAAGTATGAATTAGGTATCTCATTTTCCTAAGAAATCATTCATTTTCTTAGGAAAATGCCTTTATTTTTAAAAGATGCATTAAATTGTTTAGGAGTAAATGTCAGGATCTCTGCTACTTATTTTCAAATTGTTCCACATTAATAGGAGTGTGTGTGTGTGTGTGTGTGTGTGTGTGTGTGTAGAGAGAGAAGCGAAACAACAGAATGTTAACAGTTGTTGAATTTAGGCAAAATGCACACTGCTTCTTCTTCTCCTCTCTCAATTCTTCCATACTGAAAAAAAATGCCAAATAATACACTAGGGGAAATTAAGTGAAAACCCGTACTAGAATCTTACATTACTTATACAACGTTGCATTCCCATTTCTTCAGTTGCTACTGTCATCAGTAGTTGCCTCCTGTTTGCAAAACCTTGCTGTTGGCACAGAGCATGCACAGGTAGGACAAACCTGGACCTCTCCTGCGCGAATGCAACAGCGCAGACACATCCAAGGTCCTGTTTACCTTCCGCTGGTGACCAGGAGCGGTGCTGAAAGTGAGCTGCTAATGGACCGTCCCGCGGCGCTGTCTGCGTTTCCTGGATTGCTTTGGAGTCTCTCCTGTTGGTCGTGTGTGCCAAATAACGAACAAATTGCTAAGCTCACTTCAGACTAAACATGCTATTCTTATATTTCAGAGAGGGAAACTGTTGTTTGGGGGCTGGGGGGAGGCAGAACCGTGGAATTCTCTGGCTGCAAGCAGTCCTGAAAGGCATGGACAAGTACCTTTCCTCCTGAAACTTAATTTCCTCTGTCATATGGTCAGAATTACCTGGTGCTTTATCCATCACCCCCCTCAAATGGCAAGTTGCTAAAACAAAGTTCTACAAGGAAAATTTACTGTTTTTAATTCTTCTGTTTCGATTCATCATGATATTCAAAATAATGGACCTGGAAATTCATGTGATGATCCCGAGGCCACATCATCCAGGTCACCACTCTTGTCAATAGAATGTGCACACAAGTGACAGTTTAGCACATGCAGTTTAGGTAACCACATATTATTTTTAATGAGAATGCCTCCCAAATGGGCCAGAGTTGCTCAATCCAGAGCTTCAGAGGCTGGGAGCATAGAACTGAGCACGGGGTACAGGGCAAGAAAAGGGGAGCAGCGGGAAGCCTACCTGGACCCGTGGACAGCCGGGAATGAGCGCGCACTGAGGCCAGATTCCTACGCCAAGCTACACTGCCGTGGGGGTGGGGCGAAGAATGCCGGGCAGGTGGGGCAGCTGATCCTGCCTCCCCGGGGGCTGAAGCCGTCATGGGTGAGCAGGATTCCTGACGTCCAGCATACTTCTCCAGAGCAACATGTCCTCAAGGCACCTACTACGAGTAGGGAAGGCCAGAGATAAGATACAGTTATTTTGGTGACTGCTATAGACTGAACTACACCCTCTCGAGATTTGAATGGTGAAGCCCTGACCCTTGATGTGATGGCATTTGAAGATGTGGCCTGTGGGAAGTAATTAGGTTCAGGTGGGGTTATGAGGGCGGAGACACCATGATGGGATTAGGTGTGCACGAGCGCGCTCTCTCGCTCTCTCTCTCTCTCTCCCTCTCCCCCTCCCCTCCCCTCCCCCTCCCCCTCCCCCTCTCCCTCCCTCCCTCTCCCTCCCTCTCCCTCCCTCTCCCTCCCTCTCCCTCCCTCTCTCCCCCTCTCCCCCTCTCTCCCCCTCTCTCCCCCTCTCTCCCCCTCTCTCCCCCCCCTCTCTGTCTCTCTCTCTCTCTCTCTCTACGCACCCCCCCCCCCCGCCGCCATGTGAGGACACATTGAAAAGCAGCCTTCTACAATCCTGCAAGAGAGCTCCCGCCAGAACTCAGCTGTACTGGCACCCTGATTTTAGACTACCAGACTTTAAAACTTGTGTTGTTTAGGCCTCACAGTCTGTGGTCTTTTGTTATGGTAACCCCAAAAGACTAACACAACACCCAAGTTATACAGCTATGGAAAGTGAGAGCGATAAAACACAAATTCAGTATATATTACAATATATTACATATTTTAGAAAACTAAAGAGGCCACTAAAACTGACATGCAAAAACATCAGAAAATAAAATTTGTATTAAAAATAACACAGCCAAATAATGAATCAGTAAACTTGGGGATAGGTCAATAGACGCCTCCCCAGCTGAATGCAATAATGGGCTGAACAGGGGGAGGGAAAAAGGTAGGTGCAAGTCCTAACTCCTAGAACTTGGGAATGTGATTGTATGGGGTAAAAGGGTCTTTGCAGGTGTAATTAAATTGAGGGTCACAAAATGAGATCATCCTGGTATAAAATGGGCCCTAAATCTTTTCCTTATAGAAAAAAAAAAGTCAAGATATTTAAGATACAGAGACAGGGAAAAAGAGACATGAAGATGGAAGGAGAGGTTAGAGTAATGCATCCACAAGGGCATTCCCATGATAGTCATAGTCTATTTGAACTACGAATATGCTAAGACAAACTGAAAACCTTGAAAGAAGCCAGGTTGGAGAAGACACTTCTGTAAAGGAATAAGGATAAAACTTACAGCGGATCTCTTACCGGAAATCATGCAAGCAAGATGACAATGGAGTAAAATAGTTAAACTGCTAACAAAGCTATTGTAGAACTCTATATCCAGTAAAATTATCATTCACAACTGTAGAAGAGTCCTAGCTAATGCAATAAGACAAGAAAACAAAATAAAAGGTACACACACACACACACACACACACACACAAAAGCCTTCTTGTATCTTCCTTTTAATACGTATATAACATATAGATTATATAAATATATATTTAACATATATAATATCTATATTAAAAGGAAGATACAAGAAGGCTTTTGTTGGTAGATAACATGATCATTAATGTAGAAAACCTGAAAAAATTAACAAAAACCTCCTGTTACTAATAAGCACCTACAGCAAGTTTGCAGGATACAAGTCCAATATGCAAACATTAATGGCCTTGGGGTCACGTTTATAAAATCCTCTCTAAGATCAAGGTCCATAAGTTCAGTACCTATCTTTTCTTCTATGTAATTTACTGTTTCAGGCCTTACATTCAGGCCATTGATCCATTTTGAATTAATTTTTGTGCATGGCGAGAAACTATAGTCTAGTTTCATTCTTTTTCACACGGCTTTCCAATTTTCCAGGACCATTTATTAAAGAGCCTTTCTTTGCTCCATTGTATGTGTTCAGATCCTTTGTTGAAAATTACTTGCCCCTATACCTGTGGGTTTTGTTTCTGCGTTCTCCATTCTGTTCCATTGGTCTCTCTGTTTTCCTGCCAATGTCATGCTGCTTTGATTATTATTGTTTTATAGTTTAATTCAAGTCAGGGACTGTTATACCTCTGCCTTTGTTCTTTTTTTCTCAGAATTGTTTTGGCTAGTTGAGCTCCTTTGAGGTTCCAAATAAATCTGATGATTTTTGTTCTATTTCTTTAAAAACAGCAACTATGCAAAACAACATGTTGCTTCCTCAAAATATTAAGAACAGAGTTACCATGTGACCCAGCAATCCCTCTTCTGGATATTTACCTGAAAAATTTGAAAACATTTATTCACAAAGATATATGCACCCCTATGTACATTGCAGCATACTCGCAGTGGACAAGATGTGGAAATAACTGAAGTGTCCATTGATGAATGACTAAATAACGGAGCAATGGTACATATATGCAATGGAATACTACGCAGCCGTAAGAAAAGACGAAACACTGCCATTTGCAACAGTGAGGATGGATTTTCAGAATATCACACCAAGCAAATAAGTCAGAAAAAAGTCAAGAACCATAGGATTTCACTCATATGCGGGATATAAAACTGAAAGCAACAAATGAACGATCAAAATAAACAAACAAACAAATAAAAACTCATAACACAGACAACGGTATGCTGGTTACCAGAGAGAAAGGGGCTGAGGGTGTCACACGGTAGGGGGTCGAATGTATGGTGATGGAATGTATGGGAGGAAGATCTGACTTTGGGTGGCGGGCGCACAGCGCAATACACAGATGATGTATCACAGAACTCTGCTCAGGAAACCTACATAATTTCGTTAACCAACAGGATCCCAATAAATTTAATTTAAAAACAAGAAAATGAGCAAAGAACTGACTTTTCACAGAAATGTAAATAAAAAATAAACATATGAAAAATAGTCAGCTTCATTAATGAAAAAGAAACAAAAGTTAAACAAAATCTGTTGTTGTTTTTCAAAACTGTAATTCATATAGAATATACAAATCGGTTTAAGCTTTTGCAGAGCAATTGGTATTGACCTTAAAATTGTGCATATATTCTCTAAGACACTGATTTTCTTTAGGTGAAGAGCACAGGCTTTGGACAGGGTCAGTCCAGGGTTCCAACTTTACCTCTTACTAGCCTTTTTGACCCTGAGAGTATAAACTAGAAAATTAATACCTACCTCCCAGGTATTTTGTGAGCGGTAATGTGTACAAGTTCAGGGTCAGACCTAATGAGAGTGCACTGTAAATACTCACTAATATCAATTCTCACTTAAGAGTTCATCTTAAGACAATCATCAGGGAGGTGCCTTAAGAGGCACTTGAATAACCAACACAGAATGTATTGTAAAAGTTAAACGGCCAGTTGACATAGATGTGTAAGGACAGGGGACAGGAAAATAACTTAGATGAACTATTTTGTAATCATTAAAATAAGAAGTATTTGCTAACACAGAAAAATAAGACTGTTAAATTAATTAGAAAAATACGTTTGTCATTATAAGTCAAATTGTGTGTCTGTGTGTGTGTGTGTGTGTGTGTGTACACACAAGGACATTTGAAAACCTGTGGGGGTGGGGTGCGAGGGGTAGTTATCAAGCCATTGGCATTTGTATCAGTTCTGGGTTGTGAGAAGACTTCTCATTCATTCACCGGGTTTTCCCCCAAACATTAACACACATGAAATGTTTATTTTATAACCAGGGGAAAACAACACTTGTACAACAATTATACCTAAAAATGATGCTTTTAATAATCATAGGCATTAGGGTATTTTCTCGCCTGTCATTACATTTCTTTGTATCTTTCGGCATAAATATTTTAACTGGTTGTGATTCATTACGTATTTTTCTTTCATAGTATCACCTTGCAGGGATAAACTTTCTGCTTGTTCCTGCGATACCAGATACAGACAGGGAGTCATTAAGCAAGTAACTTTGTACAGACACTGTATCCTGGATTTAACATTCACTCCCCTGACAGAATTATTCATGAGCCTTAGCAGAGGGGGATCAATTTAGGGGGATTGGTACTGCTTAGACAAGAGCTGCAATGTTTTCAGCCATTCCTCTGTAATTCTGGTGTACAAAGTTATTCTAATGGTCTCTGTTCACATCACAAGATCCAACGATCCTCGTGAACAGAACATCAAGTGCTGAATAGAGCAACTTTTAATACCTAGCACGTCCCTTCACAATATTTCCAAGTATATTCCTGATGCAAAAGTCTTAAAGAAAAAAATTATACTTTTTAGTTTGTTGTATTTATTAGCAAATCTTCGTTAGTTTGTTTGGATTGTATGTCTGGTGTCGGATTGAGGACGTAATGGTGAGTGTGGGTAGTCAGGTCCTGCCCATGGGAAGCTCCGTCTGGAAATCAAACCAATGGGACTTTCGAGTTGGCTGCTTGGAAATGATGGCAGCCTTCTCTCATGAGATACAGTAGCACCTGCCTCAGGTACGACAGATGCGGTTCTCCATGTTTAGAAGGCGCAACCCTCAGAGCGTGTGTGATACGGAGATGCCCAGCCCTGCCTGCGGAGACTCTGACTCGGCATGGCATATCTGAAAAAGGGCCTCGGAGTCTCTGTTTCTTAACAGAAAACCCAGGTGTTTCTGACAGAGGTGAGCTAGACTTCACACTTTGAAAACCATTTGCATTGGAGGGAAGCAGCACTTCTGAATTTTGCAAAAGTAGGAAGAGATTACACCTGCCTTCAACTTCGCAGAAGTTCTTTCTGGGTTGCTGGTAGGATTGAACAATGATTGTAAAATTGGGCTATAAAGAGAATATTCCTTAATTTAACATACGATTTAAACTATCACACCTGAGTTTCTGGGGCACCCACCTTGCTGGTGATTACACACAAGGTCAAGAACACCTGTGCTCTGAACTGAATGTCTTGGAGCTGCCCCTCCAAACTCAGGTGTTAAACCCTAGTGCTCAACGTGACAGTATTTGGAAGTGGGCCTGAGAGAGGTGATCAGGCCATGAGGGGGGAGTTCTATTGGCACTTGTAAGAGAGACCCCAGAATCCTCCCCAGCCCCTTTGGGCTGCGAGGACCCAGTGGGAAGATGGCTGTCTCTCCAGACACCACATTTGCAGATGTCTCAATCTTGTGTTTCCCAGCCTTCAGAACTACGAGGAATAAACGTTTGTTGTTTATAAGTAACCCAGTCTATGGTATGTTGTTCTAATAGCCAGAAGGGATGAGGGCAGCGTCTGACTCCTTTCGAACAGGGGGGAAGCCCGTGGCCTCCGAGGTCAGAGCTGATTGGTAGGACCAACGTAACCCTGAACCATCCAGCTGGGCCTTGGGTTTGTCAAACAACTTGAACTATTTTTCAAACCTTTTGGATTCAGTAAAGCTAAAAACTCATTTTGCCAAGCACTTTCACCCATAATTTTTAAACCCATGTGTATTTTAAGAGAAATTTAATCCATATGTTTCTGATTCATTTATACTTAAATCCAAACTGTTGTTTTGTAAGAGCTATTTGATGTCCAAGGTTTTCTGAGCTTTGTAAACCTCTTTTCTTAGAAACAGAAGACTGTGTTTTGCCAGAGGTTTGACTCCTTGTTGAAATGCCAAAACCAGGAGGGTTCAGTGGGTTCCACATTCACCACAGAACGCTTCCTCTTTCCATAAACACATCGAGGCCAAACCCCAGAGGACCCGCTGACACACCTCACTTTATCGTGACAGTGGGATTCTCTCCAGCCCCGGGTGTCGGGGCTTCTGCAGGGGTGGAAGTTCTGCTTCGAGTCGATGCAGTTTCTGTAACCTTGGGGACGGCTCTCTCGGAGCTGTCTCCTTGCCAGGCAAGCCCAAAAATGCAGACTTTGGAAACTTAAAACATATAGTCAGACAGGAAAGCAAGCTGTTTACATTTCCAGAGGGGCTCGATTCTTTTCACGAGGTGTCATTCTGTCTTTCCATCTTTAACCTCTTAATCAGTAACAGAAATATATTTAGCAAAGAACAGTAACTGCTGACTCCGCTGCAATGTTTTTGTATAATTTTTTATTTACAAAAGAAATACACCCTCTCAACAACTGCGAAGAATGAAATGGAATGACTCAATAAATATGCGTTTTCAAAATTATTTCCACACAATGATTAGAAGTGATAACTTAGCAGCCTTCCAGAAAATGTAGTGCTTTAAAGTTATTTAATAACCAGCTTCACGGGCCTTATAACACACATTGCATTATGTGCTACATGAACAGTGGGGCAAAAATGCATCTTCAAGTGAGTAAGGATAGACTTTTCTTCCAGCGATTTATTATTTTTCAAAGTAGTGATAAAATGCGCCATAAAGTGTTACCCAGGTTTTAAACTTTGGTTTTATGGAACATCCTGCTTCTCATTTTTAAGACATTTCACAAGGAAAAAAAAAAAAAACCAAGGTCACTTAACTTGCGGTTTGGAGTCCTACAGGTTTTTCAATTTTTCTTCCCTCTTTGGCTGAACTTTGTGATAAAAATGAGACACTGGATATTGTGAAACCTGAATGGCTTTTGTCCTTGAGTTTTGCATCTTAGTTCCCCTTGTGACCTCGACTTCCCAAAAGCTTGATGGATACCATTAAGGTTTCAACCAGTTTTAAGCGTTTAGCTTTATGATTTTTCTTTAATTGCTTGTGTAACCTACAGCTTTCCACTATTCATTAAGATGGTTTTGCAAATGACTTAAGGCCTGTTGCTTTGGCCAATAAAAACCAGGCCTATTATTCCACCTATAATTGAACAATAATTACAATGTTGACTATCTTTTGTTGGGCTTGCTTAATAAAGCCCTAAGTAGTATAGGGGGATTTATAGCTTCCAGGATTTGAACAAGAGGTCATAGAGTCCTTTACTGTTTTTTGCCAGCTGACCTTTTGTTTGAGTTTAAATTAACCCAATTTGTGCTGCTTTTTATATCTGCTCTCAAAAATCAGGCCTGCACACTACATTATATAGATCTCCACAGCCGTCCAACTAATAATTTTTATTTTCCATTAAAATATTAGTTAAACTTCCAGATGATTTAAAGGTCTCACTCACTGGCGTTAATCACTGCAAACACAAGATATAAATGACAAAACAGATCAGCCACATACTTTAATGAATATTAAACTGCTTCCCACAAAGTCTCAGAAATATTGGTTGTTGTAGACAAGAAGGCTTTTTTTCTGTGCACCTTTATGATACTTTTAAATAAGGCTGTAATTTACCTTTTTAAAAAACATGAACACATTCATAATAATCATTAAACCTGGTAATTACAAGCCAAGGCTAAATGTTTTCTTTAAACAATCTCTTACCTGCTTAGCCCGTGGAGCAGGGAGAGAGGACATAGGGAATTATGCTATTGTTTTGTTGTTTTTACAATTAGTTCCAGGATTCACCCCCCGGCGTTTTGAACATCTGCCAGGTACCTGGTTTTTTACAGATAAAGGGAACTTGGCCTGTGCCGTCCAGGTGTTCAAGGTCAAGACCAGAAGACTGAATTATCCTTTCTGCGCTGTATGTTTCCTGAGACCTCTATCGGAGTGTTTTTGTTATGTTACACAGCCCTGTCCTCCTGGGACGGGGCTTCACAAATATCTCTGGCTTTCTGGAGAGGAAAGAGCGATGGTTCATCTCGTTGATGTCTCGCACAATCTGTGGCTCTTCCCTGACTGAACGGTCCCACTTCCTGGTGGAGGGCGGCGCTTGTTTGGGTACCCAGGTCTAGCGTGCCATCAACAGTCACCTCCTGCTTAGCGGTCACAACGTTGTATTCACCACAATGAATGTCCAGTAGTCTGAGCAAGGGGATGACATTTGCTCAGATGGCTCCCCATTCACACGTTTGCCACAGACCCTGTGAGAGAAAAAGCAGGGTAGCTGGAAGGGTTCTAGACTTGTAATCAGACCTGTAACCAGTTTCACTCACTGTAGGTACTGAGAAAATTATCATCTCCAAACACGCCCTTATCTGTAAAATGGGAAGGATAATGTGCATTTGTTTGGGGTAGGGATGATGGGAGATTAATATGGGTAAAAGCTCAAGGCACAGCATCCAACACACAGAAAGCAATCATTAACTATTGATTGGATACGAACAGGAAAGCATTCACTGCTCCTCTAATTAACTAACCAGGGTCCTGTGTTCAGCTGTTGCCTGGAAAATCGAAAGGAGCACCCTGGAATTCCTGCCCCTGAAGACCTAACGGATGTACCGCAGTCTGGGAATTAGTTTCTGCATCTCTCTGTCATCTGTCACAACGACCGTAGACTTATCTCTGTAAAACCAAGTACAGGGCCGATGTCCAATATGTTTATGGATGAATCCTGGAACTAATTGTAAAAGCCATAACAAAATTCCCTGTGTCCTCCATCCAGCTGGCCTAGATAAATGTAGAGAACTATTGTCAATCGGGGTAAAGAATTAGCTGCTGACAATTCATTTGCATTTGCTCTCTGTCAATCAACAGATGAGAAGGGTCCCGCACTCTCATACAGGCTATTGAAAATAAACTGTTCTAACCCCTGGGAATAAAAAGGTTTATTATTTTCATTCTATGGAAAAACAGTACCGATTCTCCCATTTAATGACTAGATAAGATGCACTTGGACAATTTAATTTCTCATTTGATAATGAACAGGTTAGACCAAATCATTTCAAAAATCCCCTTTAATTCCAGCATTCTATTTTTTACGACTCTAGCTAGTAGCTTTTGAAAGGATTAATCCTTCCAAGACAGGTGACTGGAGAAGACAGCATTTTATTTTAAAAGTTGAGAATAGCTACAGAGTTGGCATCTATGCTCTGAAAAATAAGTATCCAACTTGCAACATGGGTTTTTAAATCTTTTTCATCCTCCTATTTGAGTTGTGGCTAATCACAACTGGTGTGGAGCACTTTTATCTCTTCGGTTATACGTCTCACACCCACGCCTATTATGAGGGTTTTTAATATCAAAGTGCAGCCCAGGACTGCAACTTACATGTGACCCGGAATGTTCAACTTTAAAAACCTCGGGGATTTTTTTTTTGTCTCTATAAAACACAGCCAATAATAGCTAACTAATAAAAATTTTGCCCTTATCACGGTACCTAACAAGAATCTAATAAATAGTTTTCACATTTTAATTAAGAAGTTAAATATCTACTTATATTTCAGCATAGTTATTGACTTCAAACATATTCATTCAACTATTTAATAAGCCTACCTTGTAGTGTTAAAAGAGACTCCGTGAACTAGTATCTATGGGTTAAACAGCAAATTAGTGGGACAGGCAAAATAGGTAAGTTCATGTAGGTAAATAAGTTCATCACTGTTAGGAGAAGTCTCTGTGGAGCAACTGCAAGTAAACCAGGTGATGCAAATTGCTCCAGTTACAAAACGACAGAGAGTTACTGCATCAGCCAAAGGAAACGTTTTCAGAGAAACATACAGTAACACCCTTCGCACATGTATGCATGTATACATGCATGGACACACATGAAAAAAACTTTTAAAGGATAAGTTATGGAAACCGCAGACCACAGGGCCTGATCTGTCGTCAAAGATTTGACAATAATCGTCACTTCAGCAGCCGCATACTTGCAAGCCCATCAGGCAAATCAAGTCCCCAGACATTTTCTTTAGCCACTTTTTATTTTATTTTATTTTATTTTATTTTATTTTATTTTATTTTATTTTATTTTATTTTATTTTATTTTATTTTATTTATTTTAATTGTACTTTACCTAAACCATGAGCCAGCTTTTAAAAAGTAGAGTATAGCATAATTAAAAAAAAAAAAAAACCCACCAACTCCTGGGTTTCTGGTTTCTTTTGAAAAACAAAAATCCTGAAGATTTGTTATAACTGAGCGAGTGTTTCCTTAACACAAATCTACGGGGACAGAATAGTTGCTGCTGCTTCCTTTAAACTTGACCTCAATCACAAAGGTCTCCATCAACTCCCTGCTTTCAGATGTACTCCCCCCCCCCCCGCCCCCACAGTGTGCGCACTGGCTACCACTTTGCAGACCTTCGCGTTTGCAACCCCGCATCCCTGGGAAAAGGCTCCATCTGCTCCAGTCTCCTAAGGGAGGAGAGATGCCACCTGGCAGGACCCATCAAGGGAACACCTGGGCCAGGCTGAGAGGTCAGTGATCGGGCGAGTGTTGCAGGAAAAAAGAGGTAAAAGGCATTTTGCTTTCATGGTCTCTCTTCCCCTCTAATCCCTTTCCAGAGTAGATAGATGAGACTACCGGGAGTGTTTCTAAGCACTTTACATTCTGAAGGTGGACTAGTGAAAAGGCGAGGGTGCCTGTTTACTGTCCTTCAGTCCACCTCGCTGCAAGCAGTTAGAAATTTAGGGCAGAAGTCCTAGCGAGGAAAACTGAGTAGACATTTAGAGAGAACGCACTTAGGAGTCGCTTTGAAATCCAACTGGAGTAAAAAGTAGCAGAATAGGGTGCAGAGCACGGAGCGAGACATCAGCTCCAAATCCCTCTCCTGGGCTGGATATACGTCAGGGGCACTGCGGGGTCCCTACAGCCTAAGTAACGACGGGCAACCCAGTTTTCCTGGATAACGTTGGTTAACGGACTTATATACGCGGCCCAAATGCACAGAAAAGTCCACGGAACTTTGAAAATCTGCAGTAGCAACGAGAGCAGTCAGCAAAAGATACAACAGCAAGAGGAACCCCACAAAGAACCACGACAGACAGGACTAGCAGCAGAAGAACAAGTTCAGACCCGCATTAAACCAGCCTGCAGGTGCTGGTATCTGCGCTCTTGGGAGAAGGAAGGACAGCCACCCGCAGCCAATACTTAGTGAACAGACCGGAGCGAGGCTGGACCCTGAGGCTGTCACAGCCGGTCCCAGGACCCTTGTTTGATGTGTAAGAAATCTGAGGTGGGGACGGTTAAGTGACTTCTCTGTGGCAACCCCTACAGGGACGTGGCATGGAGGGGCCACAGCCCAGGGTTCCTCTCACAATTCTGACGCCTAGTCTTTCTTCCTTTCCTAAAATAAGGACCAAAGAGAAAGTGTTCCCAAGAAGCAAATATCAGAAACGAAACTCCATGGGTCATGCATACCCTGCTTTTGTTCTGAGAAAGGGAACGTAGAAAAGTTGCATCTGTACCACGGACGTGCTCGTGGGTTACAAGGGCTCGGCCGCAGTGCTCCGGTGACCTCCTTCTGCCCGGGATGCTCGGCGGCCCGGCGCAGAGGTGGCCACGCGGGCCGTGCGCGGTCCAGCCCGACTGCACAGAAGTCCCTTTCCTGGCGCCCCAAGCACTGGGCTCTCAGTGCATGGGCTCCACCTTTCAAACCACTCACGAGCTTTCAATTTTGTGTGTGTAGTTTCTTCCTGGGAAGACTGAGAAAATATTGGGGCCATTTTGGAACTTTCTGTGAAATGTGGCTGAAAGAACTTCCCCTTCTCCGTGGAAAGTTCCACCGTCAAGTGGCCACTTACTAATGGGTGTCCCACTCCATTCTTCTTCCTCACCTGGTTGATAGGGGGCAAATACTTTCCAAATCTTGGCAAAGCTAATAACACAACTTCACTGACCAATGCTAAAAATGTTGATGTCCATGGCATATATTACTATAAAAATGAATACACCTCCAAATTCCTCTTTTTTAGATACACAAAAAGCTCTTAAAATGTCCTATAGCTTAACATATTATCAAACACATTCTCGAATACTTCCATAAATACATTTAAAGCCATTGCTTTAAAGCAACGCACTGTATGCTTCAAAAATCCAAGCCTCCTGGATTCCCCCCACCTATTATTTCCACTGTTTATACCCCGATTTTCCAAGAAATGCAGGCTCAGACAATAACAGGATCAGGAGGAACTGCCCGTTGGTACACACCTACTGAGTCTCGGAATAAATTGGTCCAAAGTTGGTGCTGGTTTATTTTCTTCTTTAAAAAATCAAATAGCCATCATATCAGCAACTATACTATCAATTGAAAATCCAGACTGCAATTTTTATATACTATTGTGGGTACAGTTTCAGGGGTGACTTGAAAAAAATTTTTTTGAATAATTTAGAAAAAAAAGTTGAGATTGTAATATTCTGGTTCTATAGTTTTAGATAATATGTAATATCAGTTCCACTTAAATTCTTTTCCTTTCAGTTCTCAATTAAATCATTATATAATATTTGTATGACTAGGATTCAAAATAAAATATGAGGTAATTTCAGACATTAAAATAAATAAAATCCAAGTTTTATATGTTAATTCAATTTGGTTGCAATTGCTGCTTTCTAAAAAATTAAATGTCACACAGTTATATTTTCTATAAAATACTTCTAAAATGAGCAGATCTGTATTTTCTTTTTAGTGCACTTGCGCTTTTTCCTGCCTGCTGCTCTTACTGGAATGTTTCTGTTATCCTCAGTGATAGGCAACAGCTGTCCCTCCTCCCAGAGCTGATTAGCAGCTGTGAAATGCTACTGTCCCAAGTAGAAGCATTTGCTGGTGACGGATGAGACGTAATTGCTGTGATAATGAAATTACTTCACAGGCCTCCCATCAACAAGCCTTCTGTCAACATTTACTGGAACCCACTGTTTGCAAAGTGTGATTTTACCTCACTAGCAAAACTTAATCTAACTGAAGTGACAGAACCTAGGTGCTAAGTTAGTTTTATTGCATACCAATGGGGACAAATTAATGCCATATAAACGAAGTGTTTAGGTCTGAAGTATAGCCAAATAGAATAGTAAAATAGCCCAGAGGGGGCAAATGATACTTCTATTTGGATCTGAGGAAGGAACTGGGGTGAACCAGGGACATGCAGGAATTAATGAGCTTTGACAAGGTGAGGTAGGGAACATCAACAATAAGTCTGAGGAGTTACAATAAGGCACAATGGTACTATATCTTCTTAGACATCTACCAACATGGGGCAGGGAATGCATTCCAATAAGTCACTTCTTGAACAAAAAAAAAAAATGTCTTAACAGAAACAGAAACACTGAAGCATGATATCAAATGAAAGGAGGTTGAACCATGAAACAATTACATTTAAAAATAATTGATGTCCACAGCTAACCTGATATTCAACAGGAAAAAACTGAAAGCTTTTCCTCTAAGATCAGGACAAGGCAAGGATGCTCACCTTTGCCACTTTTATTCAACAGAGCACTAGAAATCCTAGCCAGAGCAATTAGTCAAGAAAAAGAAATAAAAGTCATCCAAATTGGAAATGAACAAGTAAAATTTTCTCTATGCTAGTCTGACATAATCTTATG
Source organism: Glossophaga mutica (assembly GCA_039655065.1). Taxonomy (NCBI): domain Eukaryota; kingdom Metazoa; phylum Chordata; class Mammalia; order Chiroptera; family Phyllostomidae; genus Glossophaga; species Glossophaga mutica. The sequence goes on from CM077305.1 coordinate 5,998,899, forward strand.
TATAAAAAACTAAAAATTCTACATGCCAAAAAATGTTAGAACTAATGAACAAATTCAGCAAGGTTGAAGCATACAAAAATCAATGTACAAAAGTCATCTGCATTTCGATACACTAACAATGAGCATTCCAAAAGTTAAGAAAACAATTCCATTTATAATAGCATCCAAAAAATAAAGTATTCAGGAATAAACTCAACCAAGGAGGTGCTTTTACCTGTACATTGATAACTACAAGGCATTGCTAAAAAATATTTAAAAAGATATAAATACATAGAAAGAAATCCTGTGTTTATGAATTGGTTATTTAATATTGTTAAGATGTCTATACTACATAAAGCAATTTACAGATTCAATGTTATCTCTATCAAAATTCCAATGACTGTTTTTTTCAGAAATAGAAAAATCCATGCTAAAATTAATATGGAATCTCAAGGGACCATAAATAGCCAAATAATCTTGACAAGAAAGAACAGAGCTGAAGTTCTTCCACTTCTCAATTTCAAACTTGCCACAAAGCTACAGTAATCAAAACAATGGGGTGCTGTCATAAAGATGAGGGAATAAAACTGAACAGATAGAGCCCAGATAACCCTCATATACGTGGTCAAACGATTTTCAAAGAGGGTGCCAAGACTGTTCCATGGTGAAGGGGAATCTTTGCACAAAATGATGCTGGGAAACTGGATAGTCACAGGTGAAAGAAAGAAGCTGGACACAAACCATATACCATAAATAAAAAATGACTCAAATTGGGTTAAAGACCTAAACATTAAAACTAAAACTATAAAATTTCTGAGAACACAAGGGGAAATGCTAAATAACACTGGATTTGGCAATGATTTTTGGATATGACACCAAAAGCCTGGACAACCAAAAAAAAAAAAAAAAGCTACATACACTTGACTTCATCAAAACTAAAAACATTTGTGCATTAAAGGACACTTTCAATATAGTGAAAAGGCAGTCCATGGAAAGGAAGAAAATATTTTCAAATCATATATCTGATAAGGGGTAAATATATAGACTATATGAACTCTTCCAACTCAACAATTAAAAAAATTTTAAATGGCCAAGGGACTTGAGAAGACATTTCTTCACAAAAATATATACAAACGGACAATAAACACACAAAAAGATGTTCTACATTACTAAGCATGAGGGAGATACCACTGCATTCACACCCATTATATGTCTATTACAAAAGCAACAAAAACCCAAGCAGCTGGAACTTTGCGCACTTCTGATGGGAATTCCAAATGGTGCTGCTGCTATGGAAAACAGTATAGAACTTCCTGAAATAATTAAAAGTGAAACTACCATAAAATCCAGCAATTCCATGTTTGGGGTATATATTCAGAAGAATAGAAAACAAAGATTTGAACAGACAGGAAGTTTGAACTTTAAAGGAATTTGAACCTTATGATATTATGCTAAGCAAAATAAGCCAGTCACAAAAATACAAATATCACGTGATTCCATCAGTAGACGGTACCTAGCGCAGTCAAATGCATGGAGATGGAGAATGGTGGTTGCCAGGGGCTGCAGGGAGGGAGGGTAGGGGAGTTAGAGCAGCAACGGGCACAGAGCCTCTGTTTGGGAGGATGACAAAAGTTCTGGGGATGGGTGGTGGTCATGGCTACACAACAATTGAAGGCACTTAAATCCCCTGAACTGTACATTTAAAAATGCTAAAATGGCAAGTTTTATGTTACGGACCTTTCCCACAGCAATGAAAACAATAAAATCATCAAAATGATAGAATGCAGCCTCTATAAGGAGAAAAGTAAAAGAAGTCAGGATCGTTTCATTTTGATAAGAGATAGAGACTCTTGCCGTCAAATAAAGAGTTTTATTTTGGGAAAATTTGGTTAGACATTTTTGCAAATGGACAATTAAAAAAAAAAAAGACAAAAAAACCCTAGAGTGACATCAATGGCTTAGAGCACAGAAGACTTCCACCTCGGCACTGAGCATCAAGTAAAATACACAGAGCCTGGATCTGAACCTGGTGAGAAATGACAGGGCCTCTTTACCTCGCGCCTGCGGCTTCCCTGGGAAAGCTCAGAAGAGGACTCCCAGGGTCCCCCGGCTCCAGGTGAAGGAACGACGTGGCTGGGGAAGGGGGCACAATCTTTAGGGAGTGCCAAGCAAGGGCCCGGCCGAGTAATGAGATCCTCTAGAGAAGGGCTCGCAGTCACGGATGGTGGGGAGAGGTTGGCGGGGGAGGCGCTGCTGAACAACATCCCATGGAAATCACACACCATTGGTAAGGAGACCAAAAGTACGAACTAAAACAACGTAGAGACGAGAGATGCAAGACTAAACTACAACCAATCAGACGAGAGATGTAAGACTAACCTACAACCAATCAGAAAATAAGACTTCTGCCTCCCTCTTCCCCACCCCCACCTCCCTCCGTAGAGAATCTAGGCCTCAAATGGGAAGAGAAAAAGAGGGAGAGGGGGAGGGAGAAGGTGGAAATGTGTCCCAGCCAAGTATGGCCCCTCTCTTCGGAGGCCCCTTAGCCACAATCTCAATAAAATCATTCAACAGGTTAATACACAGTAAAAAGGAGATGGGGGAAGTTGGTGTAGGAGGGAGCAAAGTTGAAACAAACTTTTTTTTTTTTAAGAGAGAGAGAATGCGGCGTCATAATGAGGACTCCAACAATAGATACAATGTGAGCCTTGCTGCCTGGTTGAAGGCCCAGCCTGCAACCCAGCAGCGATGAGGTCATGAGCAATTTACTCAATATTTTGGCATGCCAGTTTCTTCATTTTAAAAGTGGAGATAATACTAGCACCTACCTCCTAAAGCTGGGGTGAGAATTTAGGTTAATGTATGTTAAGTGGGAGGCACACACTAGGTGAAGGGGAGTGTTAGCTCCTGTATCATACCTCATTAGCCAGTTACATTTGACCAAGTTCGAGGTTCAATCCTATACTAAAAAATAATTGAACCGAATTCTTCATACACTAACTTTTGAGAGAGAAAAAAATCCCACAGACCATAAGACCTCTCACTAATACGTATTGGTTTTATGCCAATTGACCCAATAAGTTGAGTTCTTATTGTACTAAATTTATTGACCTGAACTAATTGATCTGTTCTAATCAGAAAATGGATTAGAAGTGTTCGTTATTTTAAAGACATCAGGTTTCTCCCACAAAAGGCTGATCATTACCGTAAAATGTTGGGACAAACACCATAGCTAACAATGCTCACACACACTCCTCCTTGTGTGCACCTCCAGGGCAGATAACCTTTGCAGATTTACTGCAATATATCAATAACTATTTTGGATTTAATGGCATGAAACTGTTTTTATTAATATCTTCAAATTTTATGAGAGGATGATTAAAAATTTATTCCCCACAGGTGATATTTAACGCTCCCTTTATCTTTTCTTCTGATGTGTTATTTGTCCTTGAAATAGATGGGGTACCAGCTGTATTGCAAAAGCGGAGATTTGCTTCATTTCAGACTACAAGACAAAACCCAATGTAAGAAATACATCACTGCCCAATCTCTTCTAGGGTTTACGAGCTGCGTGTGTTAAGCTCCAGATTTAGGAGAGCAGGCTATGGCTGACAAGACACGGCTCGGACAACGAGCGTGAGCATGTGTCAGTTTGGGGAACATCGGGCAGCCGCCTGACGGTGTGATTCCCACTCACTAGACTATTCAAGGACAGAGGAAAATTCCAGCCACCCTGAGTTTATTTAGTTACAGAACTTTTTTAGTGAACTCCGGTTCATGTTAAAGCCTGTGAACAACAGGAAGAAACAGACTTCTGCCACTGAGGACTCGGGATGCCGCGTGACCTTAATAAGATGCAGATCTCAGGGCAAACCACTGTGGTCTTCCTTTGCTGCACCCCACAGGGGAAGTACGGTCAGGCTTTGCACGTCCAAGGGTTTCCCTCCTCCCCCATCTCTGATTGGCAACAGGGGAAGGGGAAAGGGAAAATAAGAATAGAAGCCACCAGAAATTACTGTTCTAATTTAACATTAGCGGGAATTTGTAAACCACCACTAAGCAGATAAAGCTAAGAGCTTCTAACTGCAAACATAACCGAACAATAACCCCTGCGACTGTTGAATGGAGACCCTGATTAGAAACACAGAAACCAGGGAGCAGTAACACATTCAGACAGAAAGGCTCACAGGGCTTGCACACAAAATAAGCATCTTGTAAAGAACAGAGAAGCAATCGGGCTTAGAAGGAGGGTCACAACAGCCGTTGGAAAACTGGCTGGGGAGCACTGACCCTGAATGGTTCCCCCGAAGTTAACGAATTCACCCCACTGGAACACAGACATAACATTTAGAGACACCTGCCCACTTTAACTTCAAATGATTTTTATACAAATATAGGTAGATTTCTTTTTGCTTTTTCAGGATGTAGCTTGTTCACAACTGCATGAGTCACGGAGGAATTTTTCTGTGGGTATCAGATCTCGCCGTGCACAGTCAGCTCCCAGTAACCCATTTAGCATATTATTTGTTTCTAAATGCATTGCCCCTGCATTCGAAGAGCGGGTTCAAGTGCACCAGCAATACCTTAGAGCAAACAGTACAGGTATTACAGGTACCATTTTCTACTTTAGGACTTGATAAATGTCATCACTGACACCAAAAAAAGACACAAAATGGAGAGAATACTCTGCTTAAAGTGTCCCGTACATTACCCGGACGCAACTGTTTCCTTATATTTACATATTTTAAAATTATATTTTATTGATTATACTATCGCAGTTGCCCCAATTTCCCCCCTTTTTCTACCCACTCAGTACTCTCCACTGCTCAGGCAACCCCCCACCATTGTCTATGTCCACGGGTCATGACTATAGGTTCTTTGGCTGCTCCATTTCCTGTGCAGTACTTCACATCCCCATGGCTATTCTGTAACTACCTATTTGTACTTCTTAACCCCCTCACCTTTTCACCCATTCTCCCTCACACCCCCTCCCATCTGGCATCCATCAAAATGCTCTCTAGATCCTTGATTCTGTCTCTGTTCTTGTTTGCTTAGTTTGTTTTTTAGATTAAATTGTTGATAGATACATATTTATTGCCATTTTATTGTTTGCAATTTTGATATGCTTCTTTTTAAGCAAGTCCCTTTAACATTTCATATAATAATGGCTTGGTGATGATGAATTCCTTCAGTTTTTTTCTTACCTGGGAAGCTCTTTATCTGCCCTTTCTATTTTAAATGATAACTTTGCTGGTAGGGCAGTCTTAGCTGTAGGTCCCTGCTTTTCATGATTTTGAATATTTCTTGCCAATCCCTTCTAGCCTGCAAAGTTTCTCTTGAGAAATCAGCTGACAGTCTTACGGGAGCTCCCCCGTAGGTAACTAACTGCTTTTCTCTTGCTGTGTTTAAGATTCTCTCTTCATCTTTAAACTTTGGTATTTTAAGTAACTGTTTCCTTATATTTAATATTTTGTTACCCAAAGGTTTTTTTAATTTGGAAAGTAATGTACAGCCTCACCTTTTCAGGTAATAATTAAGCTCAATGCTAAGGACATTATGTATTTCATTGGGCTATATATTAGGATAGCCGCTAGCCATGTGTTATTGGAATTGAATTAAAATGAATAAAACAAAAAAATCAGCACCTCGATGGAACCAGCCACATTTTAAGTGCCCAGAAGCCACATGTGACTAGTGCCTAGTGTTTGGGGGCACACAGACCTGGAGCCCTTCTATCACTTTGAAAAAATTCCATTGAACAGTGTTGTAAGTCAATACAGTTTAGAGACCTATATTTTTAGACAAGAAGTAATTTCAATAAGTAGAAAAGTACAGTTCCGCATTTTTGTCATTATTTTCTAAGAGTTTTCTAAATAATAAGTATTTCTAGAAGAGACTATTTGCCATGTGAAAGTACAGCTCCTTATCCATGTAGCTTCTCCATGGTATATGTTATTGTCCAAAATTAAAATTTAACGTAATCAGTTTATGTAAAATGATATCCAGTGAAGTGTTAAAATAACACTTAAATTCAACAATGCAACAAAAATTAAAGATTTTAGCCAGATTATTCTATAGTATAATCTTTTTTAAATAATCAGATTAAATTAAAATACTCCTAAACATGCCCTGTGCACAAAAATAGCAGCAACTGTTTACTAATCGCGTGATTGATGTTATGGAAGAATTTAATATGCACCCAAATCATTGGTTTGAGTATTTCAACTTTTGTTATTAATATCAGTGCTACTCTGGTAGCAAATATTTCAAAATACTAATTATTTCACTGGTTCTTATATAGAAAAAGCCAGAGATAAACTAGTCCATATGATCTCTAAGAATGAAGAGTTTTCACTGTTACTGACAAGCGTATCAGCAGGGCCACACTTGCCTAAATCCCCGTGGTCTCACGCATGCTATCAGCGAGTGCAACTTTTATTTGTCATCGGATCTGATTTCTATCTTCAGATGGGCTTACTAAGAAAAAATCTGTACATAAGATGATATGTATACATATACACAGAAAACAGAGTTTTCACAAACACTGTTCAAAGAAAACCCTCTTTCTTTGAACAGCGTGGTAGCATTTCAAGCAAAGCTTACCCGAAATGTATGAGGAGTTAACCTGATGCCTGTAATTTAGCACCTTTGTACTGCGGTAGTAGAAAGGCACAGATCACTTAGCGGTTTCAGATGTTAGATGTTAATGAACCAGGATGGGTTTCCTTAGCATGACACCAGTTTATCTAGTTTATTAGCTTTGTAGTTTAAAAATTTATTATTCTTTCGTGCCTGCAAGCATTTTCATGACTTTCCTTTCTTTTGAAAAATGCTCCATTTGTTGTGCTATGTAGGAAATAGTCCATTAAATAACCACTTAATTGCTAGAATTAGCTCCTTCAATCATGAATCAATTTCCTTTAAATGTGTTTCTTTAAGGAAATTAAAGGATCTTATCATGCAGGCCTATGTCAGTTTTCATTAGAAGCTTTCATCAATTAATGAAAAGGTACTTTATGGCACTCAGCTGATGAGAACAAGACACTAGGTATTTCAGCTATATTTAAATATGAAACCAGTTTTAGCATTATTTATAATCTGTATTCTTACTTCCGTACTATTTCTTTCAAATAGTACATTTAAAGTTATCAGTTAACAGTTTTATGAAGTACCTTGAGTGACTCGAACAGTAAAAGTTTGATAACATGGAGCCAACATTGTTTTCTCTGGATCCACATGCACGGACCAGCCACGCAGGTTATCTGCTGGTTGTGCCCCAGGCTCGTAGGAACTCTCAGACTCCCAGCCACGCTCACGGCCGCAGTCTGCTGTCTGCTATGCCTGGGTTGCCTTTTCTTTTTTCTTTCTTTCTTTCTTTCTTTCTTTCTTTCTTTCTTTCTTTCTTTCTTTCTTTCTTTCTTTCTTCCTTCCTTCCTTCCTTCCTTCCTTCCTTCCTTCCTTCCTTCCTTCTTTCTTTCTTTCTTTCTTTCTTTCTTTCTTTCTTTCTTTCTTTCTTTCTTTCTTTCTTTCTTTCTTTCTTATTTACCATGTGTGGTCTGCCTGGACTATGGCTAATTGGAATGGACGTGGGAAATAACTCAAAGCAACCATCTTGCTGGCAGGCTCTGGGGTAGATGCTGACCAACATGTCTGCCTGCTCTGGAGGCAACCTGCCTAACCAATTGGAACCTCTTTTCTCCCTTTTCTGAAAGAGACACAGCGGTTAGTGGGCAACAGACAGAACGGGATGCTGAGAGATGAAAAAGTGGCCCCGCGCTTGTGCGAGAGTGGACAGAATTGCCCTTGAGGTCATCAGGGCTGCTAAACCTTGAAAGCTATTTTTTTAAAAACTAAATAGCAAAGAAGCAGGTTACGGTTGTCTGTGATGCCTCATTGATACATCTGAGACATCTTTCCCTGTTTCGCCTTGCTCTTTTTTCAACACACCCTCCATTTACTGAGTGAGGTAAACTGAATTTATTCTCACATCCTGAAAAAACCTCAAACAACACATGGGGTGTTTCATCCTAGTCCATTTGATGTCAATATTTTCATTGATTGAAACTGTTTTTTCTAACTATGTGAGGTGATGGATATTGACTAGACTCACTGTGGTGATCATTTTGCAGTGCACACAAATAGAGAAGAATCATTATGTTATACACCTGAAGCTCATATAATGTCAATTATATCTCATTTTTTTTTTAAATAATTGCTTCAATTAATGGTGAAAAACCTTCAGCAGACGCAAAGGTATAATATAAAGCTTTAAATTCTTGAAAGTGTGATAATCATACAAATTGGCTGATGCATTATCTTTCCCCTTTGGATTCAAATTAAATTGAAAAGTGGAAAGATTGTAGTTTTCTCTAGATAAGCCCATCTCTCATTGTGATTATGTCTATGGATTAACGTGCCATCACATATTTCATCTGATAAAAACCAGCATCAAAATGAGCTCAACCAGACAGAAGTAAAAGAAAAAAGAAAAGAAAAAAAGAGAATTTCTCCCCCCACCCCCTACAATCTTGTGTACTTTCTGGAGGAAAAAAAATTTATTATTGTTTGAGATCCCTCCTCAAACACCTTGGAAAATTTTATCCAGTCAGTTGTTTACTTCTTTGAAATTCAGAACGGGGAGGTGATACCAGTGGTCCTTCCCGATTAGCTCCAAATGTACAGTTTAGGACGACAGAGGGGGTGTCAGTCAGTCCGTTTGTCTTCATCTGCGACGCACAGCTGTGGCTCTGACTCCTGGCCTGTCCTTGGAGAGCGCAGAAACTGCTTTGAACCCTCATTAGAATGTGTTTTCCTTCACCCCCATAAAAATAGTTGAACTCCTCACTTAGACACACCTTACAAAACAGTAATGACTCTAGATAAAATCATTCCTCACACTTCCATAATTAGTGGGAGGCCTGGGTGCAGAAGGGAGAAAGGTCCAGTGTTAAATACTGGACGGCTTCCGCAGTTTTATATGGCGCATCCGAAAAGGGGGAACTCCTACAGAAGGCCGTTTCTCATGGTTTTCATTATCGCATAGAGTTAATCAAAAACAGTTCAACCCCAGGCAAGTATCACCCAGGTTTAAAAGTATTAAAGAGAAATAAAACAACTTAGTCACTTGGACACTAATTAACCTTGAGGATGCCCAAAGCAACAGAAAATCCAGCGTATTCATCTGTGAGATATTTTCACCTAAATCCCAGTGAATGCAGAGCTGACAATACACGCAGATACGCCCGACGCTGTGGTGTATCCCTCCCCAACTGGCCAATGCCTGTCCTCACTCTGTCCTCACTCCTCAGGTGACCGAAGGCCTTGGGTCACCGGAGGAGCTCTAAAGCTACACCTGTGTCATTGAATTCATGGCGCATGTATTTGATCGCGAGAGACCACATGCTGAAATGCTGCAAAGCTGTCGCTGAAGAGCATCAAGAGCTGAAGCACGGAGTACAGTATGCGATCCAGATGGCGAATTCTCAAGGCACAGGACCAGGAAAGAACATTTCCTAAAGAGTTGTTTGGGTTTCCCGGTCAGGCAGCTTCCTAGCTTGCTTCTACCTTTCAGCACTTGCCAGGATTGAAATGCAAAGAAAGCAATTAGGATAGCTGAGAAATCAGGCTTGTGACAGGGCCGGCTCTTTTAAAAACATCTTCGTTCCTGCTAGAGCGGCCAGGGCTATTTAACGTCTTGAGCTGCACTAATTAATAGTGGATGGAGTACATTTAGGTAGGCTTATTTGCCTCACCTCCTACTGCATGCAAACTCATACGCACATATTATTTACATATAAAGTACATCTCTCAGCTAGCTAAAATTTGCAGGATAAGGAATAATCAGTGAACTAATTCGCCAAATGTGTTTATGTGTCGTGTGTGACTGATAAAGCAGCTGGTTAGAGTATAGACGAATATCAAGAAAGCCAATGTAATTTCCTTAATTAAAATGTTAGACATCTAACTATGCCACATCACATTTTAATCAAATAAAAACCCAGACCTTATTATTAAAGACAAGTACTTCAACTGCTGAATTTTAAAATAACTTAATTGTATATGGAAAATGTGGCTTGAAAATATAAACACAATTAAGACAATTTGTTTTAGGCTTTTCTTCAGCCTGTTTTGGAGGAGAAAAGCCTTGCATGTATCTGAGATTAGATATTAATTTATGGCTCTTTTCAGAGTATTTCATTAAGTGTTGTTGATTATTCTTGCACAATAAACAAAACTATCTTCCTTCCATATTTTTGGAAAGTTTTCTTTATGTCAGTCCAAAATGCCTTAGAAGAGGCCAGAAACTTCAGTTGCCATGAGAGACTTAACATGATACCCACTTCAAGGATTCAGGAAATCATGTACTCTACTTATCTGTTCTAAACTCCTAACACGAACCACCAGCTTCCACTAACTTACGAACCAGGGCTCAAATGAACAAAATGTAGGTGGAAAATAGTTACTTGTGGTACAATAACAACTTCAGGGTGAGCCTACTGGTAAAATATGATTTCTCAGGGACACGAAAGACATCGTGTCGCTTTGGTTTGGAACTTACCTGGGTTTTGAATCAGGCTCACATACCTGAGTAAGAAGTCCTTGTAGACAACAATTACGGTTTTACTTGTTTGCATGACTTATTTATGTATTGTTTCCAATCACCAAGGCACACACAAACGTTAGTCTCAAGCCAAGAGCGCTAAAATCAGTCATTCTTTAGTTGGTGAAATTCTAATCTCATTTTATTATGTTGTCAATGAGCTGCAGAGATTCGCCTTGGCTTGTTAACATGATAGCAGACAGATGAGAAGAAATAAAAAGTACTGGCCTGTGAAAGCCACATCAGAGAGCCAGCCTGCGGGGGTTCTCGAGTTACTCAGGTGAGGCCCTCAGCCCCCAGCCAGCCATCCCACCAATGGTCGGGGTGCCATAGGTTCCGTTTGGGCGATCCGAACTTTAAGACACGGTATTCACAGGGCTGCACAAATGGCTGAGAATTTGCCTTTTCTTTGTAAGCTTACTATACAATAAACAAAAGACTGGCATTCGATCCTAACTAAACAGAGAGTGGGAAGAGGCACTCACCCTGGAAGAATGTACTCAAGACACACATCTTCACGTGGCATCGGAAGGACTTCAGGGACCTGCATTTCGTAAGCACAGATTTTTTCATTGTCCTTGGTTGTAAACCTATTCTGATTTACCGAAAATCATACTCGTTTACATAAATATCTAACTATAAATTACCCAAATATAGGCAATGCTTTCATACAGTGAAACCTTGATAAAATATAAGCAAGTTGCAGCTTTTATTACTGACTAAAGCATTTCAGAGGAAGGGTACTTGATAATGCTCTTTCAAGAAACATTTTCCATTTTGTTAATACATTAGCATTGTGTTTAAGAACACTAAACTCTATAGACTACTGTTTATTTTTGTTTTCCCTTCTAGAATACTGATAACTGCTTCTAGGCTTTATCGCCAACTTAAATGAAACTTGATCTTTAACTTGATTTATGAAGCTAAAGATGTTTGTTCTAGTGTTCCTCTTTTTTTAACATGTTACTTTATAATTTCCTTCGTTTGGAACATTTTAACTTTCAAAGGGAAGTTTATTCTGAAAGTTTATCATTATTAATATTTAATCATCAGCCCTGGCTGGTGTGGCTCAGTGGATTGAGCACCAGCCTGTGAACCGAGGGGTTTCTGATTTGATTCCCCATCAGGGTACATACCTGAGTTGAGGGCCAGGTCCCCAGCAGGGGGTGCACAAGAGGCAACCACACACTGATGTTTCTCTCCCTGTCTTTCTGCCTCCCTTCCCCTCTCTAAAAATAAATAAAATCTTCGAAATATACATATTTAATTATCAAACTTCAGGATTCACGTTTATTTTGTATGCCTATTTATAACTATTAGAATAAGAAAATCAGCTGTGAAAAACAAAGTAGTGACTGGCAGTACCATCTAGTATCACAAAGAAAATGTTGTTCAGCTACTTTGCAAAAGGTTAGGAAACGTACAAAGTCAGCTAATTCACTCTCTCCTTGATCGGCTTTCCAGGAGACACAGACAACAGTCGGGGATCGGGGGTGGGAAGGCAGCGGTGGGTGGGGGTGGAGGAGGGTCTCAGGAGGGCAAATGGTGATGGACGGAGACTGGCCTTGGGGTGGTGACCATACAACACAGGGTACAGGTGATGTGCCATAGGCCGTGCACCTGACACCTGTGTAATTGCATTGACCAGGGTCAGCCCAATAAATTCAGTAAAAAGGAAAAGATCCCCCCCCGAAAGGAAAAAATTGGGGGTTGATCTTATCCACGCTTCTCTTATAGTTTACGTGTGTGCATATCTATTTATGGCAAATTGTGTTGTTCTCTTCATGTTGAAGATAAACAGGCGCTCATGGTAGCGGTTTAGAAATTACAGAAAATTCCAAGGGAAACAATCATCAGAAAGTACTTGCATTTCCTTCTAGTCTTTTTTCTCATTATACATTAATTATATAAATGATGGCTAAATCCTGCTTTTTCACTAACATATTGTGGGCATTTCTCCACACTATCAAAAAGTTATCATAAACAAACAAATAAACAAACAAGCAAAAAAGCAGACAGGAAAAATTGGGGGAAAAGCTCACCAAACCTACATATAGGGCCCAGCGCAAATAATGCCCCTTTTTTATTAAAAAATCTTTTATCACAAAATCATAAGCATGTACTTCTGTAACACTCAAGCACACCGTATGACATTTTCGGTGAAGTGTTCGAATTAAAACTATAAATTATTACACCCACATATTACCCTACCAACCACACACACGCAGGCATTACTTCTGCTGGACCCTGTATAATAAAAGTGACACTGTTCTCAGAAGACACTGTGAAATGAGGTGACAGCGAGGTATAAGTTCTGGTTTGCTAGCTGCCCTGTCACTGGTTTCCCTCCGGTTTAAGAAAACACAACAGAGAATTCAAATAAATAACAATAATGCTAGCGTACTGAAACAGTATGACCTAATTACGAAACAAACACAAGTCATTCACAACCTCCAGTGTTTTCCTGTGGGTAACACCTCGTGGCACCTGCTGAAGGATCCAGACCGGCCAGCGTTTTGGGCGATAAATTCAGAACATTTGAGATATGCTAGTAATAAAGACGTCACCGATTCATCCAGGATGAAGCTGCGGAGTTATTTCCATTATCTTCGTTACGTGGCTTCTTACTTGTCAGTGCTGTCACGCTGGGCAAATCAGATCGTTCGTTTGTCTGAGACCCAGTTTTCCCATCTGTAAAATGGACAATGACATCAAGTCCAGGCCTAACCCAGGATGACGGTGGGACCGAATCAGTAAAAAGCACTCGGCACAGCTCTTGTCCCATAATAAACAGTCAACAAAAATGCGCTGTCGTTATTAATTTTTTTACCGCTCCTCTCATCTCTGGTTAGATGCATCCCGGGAACTGGATGGGTCTCACAGGCTCTGGACTCCAACTAAGCCTGAGGAGGGCAGCCAGGGGCCCACCACGAATATGGAAGCGCACAGCTCCTGGCTAAATGAAACGGAACAATCAGCACTGCTCTGATAAACACAGGAGTCTTTGTCGCTGATGGAAAAAGTGATGACGTTCTAACACATTTTTCTATGCGCCACATACATATTAACAAATTAAATGTGATCAACCCATTCGTTCAACTGCTCCTCCAAACTTTAGATTCCAATCTAACATATCATTGGCTGTCATAAATAACTTTTGTCACTAGTTTTAGTCTTTCCTCTAACATACAGGTTTTAATGTCAGAAAAATGAAATGCATCTCAAGTGTGTAACCCAAGCTTCAGCCAGTCTCCGATAAGAACTACTGCTCTTACTACAATATTACTCTTCCTCCTTTTTAACTACATTGGGAATCTGAGTTACGGACAATGAGAAAGAAGCTTGGCAATGTTCTGCTTTAACAGGAAGCTAATCAACAAAACAAACAAACAAGCATAATATAAACAAAGACACTGAATTTGAGAACAGTCTGACAGTGTCCAGAGTGGGAGGGGAGGGAATTTCAGGGGAAAAGGGGAACGGTTTAGAGCAACAAGTATAAAGGACTCATGGACAAAAACTATGGGGGGTGGAAATGGGAGGAAGGTGGGGAGGGCTGGGGTGGTGGGCTGGGGGCGGGGTAAAAGACAGACAACTGTACAATATCAACAATTAAAAAATACTGATTAAAAAATAATAATAAAAAAATAAATAAATAAAATCAGATAACTATGTTTAGTAAAAAAATTAAAAAATAAATAAATAAATAAAAAGCTTTCATTTCTCAGCTTCCAAGTAAAAAATGAGTACTGAAGTATCGTGGAAGGGAAAATGTCTGCCTCAGAGGAGGCCAGAGCTGGGCTTGGTGCTTTTGCTTGTGTGGTTACCCTTGTTCCCCCCTCCAAAGGTGCAAGCATCCAATACATTAATAAAAACACTTTATTTGCAAGCCAGATTAGTACTTGTTTATCATATATATCCACAATTGTGATGTTTAGTGGTCAAAATAAGGAGTTTTAAGACCATGTGGGATTTTTCTTCTGGGCGGAATGGAGAGTAACCGATACCCGCCTTGGGCCCTGAGAATACAAGGAGGAAGCACCACCAGCCGACGGATACTCTGGAGTATGAGAGTCCAACCCTGCCCTGCTTCTGATGGGAGTTGCATGAACGGAATATAAGCAGATGAGAATGCATTTTGCCTTAATAATTGGCAGTCGTTTCAAATATGAGATTTTTCTTCCGGGCCTTTATTGGATGGGCATGAGGGTAAGCACTTGCATTTGGAAGGAAGAGACTTAAAAATGGATGTATTTAGCTTCATGAAATTCCACTTCCCTTCTAGTCTTTTTTATTTTTCACTTGCCTTCTAGTCTTAAGGTGATTGTCCAAACAGTTCAGACAGTTTATATAATTCTCAGTAACGTTTTAAGAAAGTTGTCTAAAATGGAGAGGTGGCTGAATTTGAACTTGGTTGCCCAAGACTCTATTTTCTCCCAGATTCACCGTCAGACCTTCAATTAACTTTTCATGGTAGACTGAAAAACTTGGCCCTAGTATTTCCTGTCACCCTCCCCCATGCTCCTGGACATGGAACTTTGAAGTTGCTCCCACTAAAGACGCCACATTCGCACACTTTGTGACTTGGTGAGCCAAGTCATATGGCTTGCTTTGGCCAATGGAATGTGAGCAGAAGTGACCATTCCTTTTTATGTCTTGAGTTTCTGATATCACTATAAGAAGTGTACCTATCCTAGGCAACCAATCAAAAAAGGATGACAAATGCACAGAAGAGAACTAAACAGCTTTCAGCCAAGCCTCACTGACCCCACACTAGATAAGCTTGGCTTCAGCTGACTTACAGATATGTGAGCAAAAACAGTAATTGCCACTGTTGTGCACGTGTTTTGGAACGGTTCGTTAAGCAGCCCTATCCCACTTTGCTCCTACTTCCCATTTTCTAATTGTTTAACCTCTTTTTTATGTCTCCTTTAATTCCTCGTATGTTTTCTCATGTTTAAGACTGAACATCATAATCTTCTAGAGCTGAAACAGTTCAGGTCAAGCCAAAAGAGCATTAGGTTTTGCTTTTGTTTATTAGTTTGCACAAGATATACTAACATTATAAATATGTTGCATAGATGAAGTAGACCATGTTTAAAATTATGTCTAATTATCAATATTGCCTAGATGTATAAAGTTATGTGCTTTTCTAGCTTGTTATGTTTGTTTTTTCATAAGATGCCCTCATCAATGGACACTGCATGTTTATGGGGCATATTACTAAGTTAAGAGACCTATTACAACTTTTAATTTAACTAAATCAATCTTAGAATTTTGCAGTTTAATACCGTGTAACATTTTGGTGACTGTGAAAAAAGTAATTAAATATTAGATAAGAAATTCATCCAAACACTTACTTTTTAAGGAAACTTAAGTGACTTAAAGCAAGTAAGAAACCATAGGAATCCCTAAGGAAAAGAACATTGACTATGAGTAATTTAGTTTCATTTGATACCAGCCTTAGTAGTATGCTTCCTTCATCCTATAGTAAGTGTTCAGATACTGGCAATCCTCATTATTTTCTCAGCTGCATCCATTCAGTAAATTTTAACTGTAAACACGCTATTTGTGCTAGAAACTGTGTATATCATTAAATTGGCTGATACTTTGCATAGATATTTATCATTTTATATTCTTTACTGTATCATTGCATTCTAGACATATTTCCTACAGGATATTTTATGTATAATTAGAAATAAAGCTGAACATGTACTTTTTTCCTAAACTACTTTTTTAATTCCACTACACTTTCTACGAGCCTGCAGGCCCATAATTTTCTAGTTATGCTCTACATCCCCACCAGAGTTGTATTCCTGAAACAATAACACAAACGCGTCATTTTTAAACCTAAATAGTTAAAGGTCTTCTCCATTGCCTATGGGATGAAGCTAAAATGCTTGACTTTTTAATTTAAAAAATTAATAGTTCTTTCCCTGTAGTTTCTCAACTTCATATTTGCCCACTTCCCCCTCAATCAAGTATTCAAATGGCGGTTGAAAAAGTTTTAAAAAGAAACAATAGAGGCTCAAGGACAATAGGTAAACATTTTCTTGTAAATTATATTATAAATGATCCAGGCCACGTTAGAGGAAAATTTCTAGTGGCATTCGGTAAGATTTTATTGCCAACCCTTTGTTTTTAAAAAGTTACTTGAAAGATGTCATTGCAAATTGCAGATGTTGCAAAATCAGAAAATCTTGGTGACCATCAGCAATGATGAAAAGGTAAATGCCACCTTGAAAGAAATCGAAGCAATTAATACAACCAAAGAGGGGTGAGCGTAAAATTCTACTGATAGGTCTGAAAACAAACACATTTACAGAGCGTGAGGGGCATCTGAGCGCACACAGGCCAATAAAGTGTAGTAGAGACATTTCCCAGCTGACTTGAACGTTTATTAAACCTCTGTTAGGGATCACTCGCCTCTGTTCTAGACTTGGAGGTAAGAGGTAGAATAAGTTATAACCCAGTGCTGAAGGAGCTTACAGCCTGGAGAGCAAATAATTAGATAAAATGTGATATAATTTCTTACTCATCAAATTTATTTTTGGCTTACACTAACAGAAATATAATCTCAAAACTTTGAGAGGGTTATTTTATACATGTGCCTCACATAAAAAATAATACGGATAAACTGAAGTTGATCCAGAGTATAATCAAGATTATGAGAATTAAAATTTATCATATGAAGAATTGTGCATGTTTATTTTACAAAAAAAAAAAACAAACTAGATGGGATACTCAGAATTCATAGTGATGGTATTGATAATATAATGAAATAAAAATAATTAACTCATTGAACATAACCTATGCACCAGACATTCCACTGCATCAAAACTATGCAATTCTCCCCTAAGTGGTTTGTTCTAGCTTCACTCCTACACTTCAGATGAAGAAATGAGGCTTCCCACACCTCGTGTCTCCCACGGCCACAGAGTTTTGAATAGAAGCTTCCCACCCAGGTTTGTCTAATGCAGACAGGGCTTAACTTACTAACCATGAGGCTGCCTGATCTGATGATTGGTTCTCTCCAAATATAGAAGGAATCAATATATTTAAAAAGGATTATATTTGCCCTATAACTGTATCACTGTATCAATGCATCTTAAAAATCACATAGCATAATTTGGAATCAGAAAATCTAAGTTTAGGATTTATTTCTGTCACTTGCTAGCTACACAGCTTTGAACAAACTATGTCTTTAAATCTGTCTCCTTGGCCATAATATATCTATAAATAATAACTAAATATATCTATAAGAATGACATGTGGATCCAATTATAACAAAGGAAAATATATGAAAGTATTTTGAAATGTATAAGGTACTGTCAAAATATTTATTATTTCTATTATTATTGTGCTTATTGAAGCTCAGTGAGGATATATGGGAAGAAGCCATAAGTAATAATTCATAGACAAACTTTTTAAGACTTAGAAGTCTCCAGTGCAAACGTGAGTTTCTAAGCTTGTGTCAGTGGAGATACCCAAATACAGCCTACGAGAAGCAGCAGAGAAACCAGCAGTCCACACGATAGTCCATTTGACTGGACTGTTGGAGAAGAAATGCAGGCATCTGCTGGGCGCCTACAAGTTGTGAAAACGTTTTCTTTTTCTTCAATTATGTGTTTCTGAAAATCAAATGTATTTGTATAGCACATGTAGTTTGGGTTGGAGGAAGCCATTTTAGTTATCTCTTCTTTTTCAGAAGTGTGAAGTCATATACAAATCATTTCGGGGAAAAGACTTCCGAGGAAGGTCTGTGGCTCTCCATTCCCATTATCCAAAGCTCTTATTGATACAGTCATAATGCCATAAATATTTTTGCCACATCTCAGAATACAAGCACACACATTTTACCTGCCACTTTCACTATAGTTTTTTCAAAAGATTGATTTTGAGCTCCATAATAGTTAAAAATGACATCAGCCCTGGCTGGTGTAGCTCAGTGGATTGAGCGCGGGCCTGCGAACCGAAGGGTCGCGGTTCGATTCCCAGTCAGGGCACATGCCTGGGTTGCCAGGCCAGTTCCCGGCAGGGGACATACAAGAGGCAACCGCACATTGATGTTTCTCTCCCTCTCTCCTTCCCTTCCCCTCTGAAGATAAAAAAAAAAAAAAAAAAAAAAAAAAAAGACATCAAATTATATTCTCTAGTGAATTCTAATGTATTTTCTTAAAATAGTTGCTAGTTATGTTTTACAGTATTAGTTTAGCATCTAGTTTAATTTTCAAGCTACATACTTTGCTTCCAAATAGTGAGAGACAAGCCAGTCACTGTACAGCATTATAAGAACTTCTATCTTATCTTTCTTACTTCTCAGATTTTTTGGCCCATTGTAGAGCACAGTAGTCCATTAATGATGGATACAGATGGTGTCCATCTGGTACCCATGTTTAACTCTAAAATGGGGGCATAAGAATACTCTGAAACATTAGACATTCAAAGTCAGATGTGATCGAACAGCTCAAGGAAAAAGTTATTTGATCCATTCTGATTTTTTCCTACTCCCCATCTTATGTTACAAACAAGCTAGAGGATACATCTTTTTCTGAAAAATTTTCTGAGCTGTATTTTTCAATTCACAATCTTGTTCTATTCCAAGGTAGCTAACAAATATCAAAATTATGAGTATCAACCAATTTTCCATTTATGACTTCTCTCAAAAATCTCTTGGTAATCACCCACATTGGAGACATCTTTTGAAACTTTGTTTTTAGCACACGGTTTTTCTCAGAAGGAAAATTCAAGTATCTCAGACATGAATGTAACTAAATAAATAAGGATAATCGTTATTTCATAAAAATCTCATTCCGCATTGGGTTCTAAAGGAGAAAAAAGATTGTGTTTCTCATCAGGGTCACAAGGAATCATAATTATCATTTATATTCTATTGAGTTTATTTGCCCAAGCTAAAACATGTCATGACAATACCCTTCAGGGATGCTGTGAGCATATAAAAAAGGGTTTCAAAGCATTTTTAGGTGTTCCCAGAGGAAATGTTAACATCAATACAAAGATATGCCATGCATTTAATAAGAAAAACAGGTCTAAACATTTCAGAAATAAAATAAAAACAGGAATAAATACTTGAAATAAACACTTCCAGGAAGACAATATA
Organism: Glossophaga mutica; assembly: GCA_039655065.1. NCBI lineage: Eukaryota > Metazoa > Chordata > Mammalia > Chiroptera > Phyllostomidae > Glossophaga > Glossophaga mutica. Next base: position 6,018,599 of record CM077305.1, read on the forward strand.
TCAGAAGCAGATATCAACATCAATAGTAAAATAAGTAAGTTTAAAAAGTAAGTTTAAGGACAATGTTTTAAATAAAATCTAAAGGAAAAATGTTCTATTTTGCTACCAATGTAATTTTTAAAAATTGTCAGATTTTTATATATACTTTCTCATGTATAAGTACTGGCTTTTATAAAATTTAGAGATTTTATTATAATGCATATATTTGTGTATGGGAGTGTGTGCATGGACTTTAGGTCAAGTTCAAGAAGACTAAATGTTATTTTTCTATCCATTATTCTCATACCTCAAAAATATATACAGGTATAATATTTTCTAATCTTATGTGCTTTTTACTCTGTATAATGATTACATAGTTTATTTCTTGATATTGTCCTAACCCCCCACCCTCCATATTTGAGATAGTTATAAAACCTCCAATTATCTAAAAAATCTAAAGCTTTATTCTTAAAGACTTTTAAAATAAGGTTAATTACAGCAATTATTTACCCCCAGTGGAGTTCACTTCACTCACAATTCTCTACTGCTAGTGAGTTCTATCAATATTTTTCTCCTGTGTTGTTTTTGTAAGCTATTGTCTGTTTACAATACAATAGACTCTACAAGTACAGATGCACAATACAGATCTAAAACCCTGTACGTTGGAAGGTCAGAACGCTGTGAGAGACCACCCGGGTGGTCCGCATCAACAATCCAGCCAACACTCGCAACATTCTATCGCCACCACCTCAGACCTGTGAGCATGGTTACCAGCACAGAGACAAAAACAAGTGGGGAAAGGGGACCGGGGCACACTTTTCCTTAGGCTGGGCGTTCTCTCGTTGGCCACACCTCATAACATCACAAAACTGTCCCCAACGTTGGCAACAGAATCCATTCTCTTAAAAACCATAAACATGTTAACGGTAAGCAAATACACAACTGCTTACAAATTCATCTTCTCTTTCCTAAAGCAGTGATTTTCAACGTTTTGCCATCTCGTGGCACACATAAACTCATTACTAAAAGTCTGCAACATACCCAGAAAACTTAGGTTTTGCTGGTCTGACAAAAGATAGGTATAACTTTGATCCATTCACATCGGACGGCTATTGTGTTGGCTGCTGTCATTTTTTATTATTTGACAGTCTAAGGGAAAAGAGGACAGTGCCCCTGACTAAGGAGTCAGGTACTGCATGTTTTGAAAATTTTTCTTTGCGCACGGGTTCGAAATTGCTGCCCTGAAGTATCTGCGATCTACAGTTGGTAAGAGTTACACAATAGGCCCTACACTGTTAATATAAAAATAAACGAGAAACCAACTGCAAAGTTTAAGTCTTCTCACGTATTTACTAACCAGACATTCTTTCCCCAAACTGAAATTAGTAGTAGTTTTTTTTTTTTGTTTTTTTTTTTTTTTGAAGAATCACATCACGTTGCTGGTGTCGCTATGGAATAGGCATTTCTCTTTCTTCAGAAGGTTACTCAGTGAGGTTTGCACTATTCCCACCTACTAGCCCAGCCTCTGTGAGAACCAACACTCCCTCCTTCTCAGACCTGAAAAATGCCAAGATTTTAGCTCTCACAGCCTGAAGTGGCTAAGGTCTTCCTAAAAAAGTTTCACACCTCTTTGCTTCCTCCTCTCCCAATCACTGTGTACTTACAGACAAGATGGCATATACCTGTGCTTTCAAAACTGAAAGAGAATAAGCTTTTAAATTAAATGCTCTTCAGAAACAAATTCAGCCACCAGAGCTCTGGCCCACTGCCTCAGGCAACTGAAAACCCAAACAGGATGTTCTCCCAAGGGGAGTGGCTTACCTCACCTGACTATCTCCTTAGAAAGAGCAGCCACCCACCTGCGTGCTACTGTTTTGCTGCAGAAGAACAACTACAATTTAATTTAGGGCACTCAAACCTCCAATTCAAAAGTCCTTCGGAAAAAACCTAACAGTTCTCAGGTACTTCTGACAACTGTCTTGTACAATTTCTGATGTTTTTCCATGTCCTTCCAAGTGCCGTTCTTCCCAAATTGGTTGTATTCTTTCGTCCTCTTCCTACGAATGACTTAGGGCTCACGTTTTACGTAAGTGTCACCCCCAGACCTGCTTCCTCCGTACTCTCTGACCAAAAGAATCTACTGAACCTGGTGCTCCCTCTCTGAGGGAGATGTTGTTTTATCTTCACTTTATAGAAGAAGGAAAAAAAAAAGATGCAGCAAGGGTCATTGGCTTGAACAAAGAGAAAGAAAATTAGGGAACCACACACACGATATTTTTTTAAATATATTTTATTGATTATGCTATTACAGTTGTCCTATTTCTCCCCCATCATCCCCCCACCCTGCACACCCCCTCCCACCCACATTCCCCCCTTTAGTTCATGTCCATGTGTCATAAGTTCTTTAGCTTCTACATTTCCCACACTATTCTTGCCCTCCCCCTGTCTATTTTCTATCCACCGTCTATGCTATTTATTCTCTGTACCTTTCCCCCTCTCTCCTCCTCCCATGCTGAAAACTGCTAGAAGGAAACAACCACCTACTGCCTCACTATTGTGGGGCCCTTTGGCTGGTGTGTCCCTGTGGTGGAGGACCAGGCAGCTTCTGCACTTGACTCAGGTCTGCCTGAGCCGGGAGAAAAGGCACTGTGGCCGCAGGGACATCTACAACTTGTTGGGTAACATAATCCCATTTGAGTAGATAAAAAGATGTCTATAATGTAAAGAGAGAGAGAGAGAGAGAAAGAACAGATTTAGAATCTAGTTTACGCAGGATTCAGGATATACTGTGTGGTAGAATAGTAGATAATTATCCTATCCTTTCTAATTTTTACTTATAATATTTTTTCTACTATTATTGTGGATGAAAAAAAAGGTTGTGTGGAAGGTAACCTCACAGGGTGATCAGATCATCAATTCTAATGGGGCAGGTCTTGGCGGGCAGCCACACCCCAGGCCTGTGCCTTCTTCAGTGGAAGGCTGGCTTTGGCCCTATGCCCGCCCTGGCCGCTGTTTCTGTGTGCCTAGGTTAACACACCTGTGACACACCCACCCCCAGGAGTGCACAGAACGTTAACTCTCCAGGCTTGCTCTGACACACTCAAACGTCATCCTCCTTCTGCCCCGCCCGTAATTCCAAATGCATGAAAGAAGCTGCAGACTGTCATTTCTCTGAAGCATTTATCTCAGTCCGTTGAGACCTTTCTCTCCGGAATATCCTATGTTTGACTCAAATTTTTATAAAAATTCACCCTGGCTGGCGTAGCTCAGTGGATTGAGCGCGGACTGCAAATCAAAGGGTCGCAGGTTCGATTCCCAGTCAGGGCACATGCCTGGCTTGCAGGCCAGGCCCCTAGTGGGGGCCACGTGAGAGGCAACCACACACTGATGTTTCTCTCCCTCTCTTTCTCCCTCTCTTCCCCTCTCTAAAAATAAATAAATAAAATCTTTAAAAAAATTTTTTTATAAAAATTCCCTACAGGTTTGAGTATTCTTGTTCTTACACTGACTTGATAAAATAGTCCTGCTTTTGCGCAGGTTTTGGAGAGGACCTTCGGGCTGGGCCAGGAAGAGTCGAACAAACCCTGTAGGCAAAACACCGCTATGGCTTTGGGTAAGAAAAGAAGTGTGAATCCTTCTTGCCAGGGTCGCTGTCGTCTGCACTACCCCCCGCCCCAGCTCCGCGTACTGGCCCAGCTCGGCCTGCAAAACACGTCATGTTGCCCAAGCATGAGTCTGCCCATGAAGACCAGCAGGAAGAAGCCAGAGGGGACAGACACGGGATTGGGGGTAAGGGTAGGTAAACTCCCGAGAAAACGAACCAGGAAAACCTGCAGTTTTGCCAGCCTGAAGATGCCAGCCTGAAGTTAGCGGTCAGCCGTGGACCAGCTGGAAATTTAAACGGAGGTCCTGTAAGGGAAAGAGCCACACCAGTACTGGGGGAGGCTTGGCTGACCACAGAACCATGACCATGGGCAGGGAGACCCAGAGAAACTCTGCGGAAAGGAAAGGCCCAACCGACTTCAGCCCTGGCTGAACACCGAGCGTGCTTCTCAGCTGCCCGCAGATGTATTAGCAAACGGAAAAGCCTCTTGCAGTCTGAGCACAACCTCTCCGCCAAACTCCCGGTCGAGCAGTTCCAAGGGCGACCCTTAGGAAGCCAAACTAAAAATAAGTAAATAAACAGCAGACACACCAACAGCGCCATTCCACGGGGAACACAGATTCTGAAGTTTAATAATTCCCAAAACAAACAAACCCACAAACCAAGCAGTAACAATGTCAAAATACAGGGCAAAGACCTTAGCAAGGAGGGACTCTTACACCCTTGGTCAGTGGAGGAAGCCCGAGGAAAGATCTCGATGGTTACAACAGACCTCGATGGTTGCGGCAGCCCCCACTTCCTTAACTACCCCCCCCTTCGTCAAAGGGGTTCCCCGCTTCCTGGCCTTCCGAGTGCATGTGGCTCACCACGTGTCCCCTACCGGATGGCCGGCCTTTCTTTTTCCTGAATAAATCTTTTGCGAAGGGAGTACCTAGTGACTTTGGCTTATCATCAATAACAGAAACTCAGAAACACAGATCAGGATTGAGAGTTACAACAACATATTATGTAACACATTCAGTTTTCAACAAAAATATTAAGAGACATAAAGCATCAGGAAAGTGTGACTCAGAAATAAAAGCAGTCCATAGCCACGGACTCTTGGTGTCTGTGCCCAGATGTTGAACTAAGCAGGCAAACACTTTAATGCAATTATTACAAACATGTTCAAACAATTAACAGAAACTATGCTCGGGAATGAAAGGAAACCAGGATGGCAGCAATGCAACAGGTCGCGTATCTCCGCAGATAAACAGAAGCTATACAAACTGGACTGCTGCACTCATTAATATTGTGTTAAGGTAAAATGCCATTGATAATCCATTTACTCCACTTTCTTGCTTAATTTTATTTTTTTAATACAAAACTAGTATTTATAAAAGGTCCCCTGAAACCCACTTTCCCAATAATTGGTTTGATTTAACCACAAATTTTTTTGGCCATGAAGAGTTCCAAGAGCATGTAACTCTTGTGGTTGAGGTGGGAAGGCAAGAGCCCAGAATTTCATTTGAAAATTTATTTTTTCAAGGAAGCAATTTTTAGGCTAACGAAAACTTCCCACACATAATGTCACTAAAGTTATATGTAGGGCACATGGCATCGCAGCTAGAAATGCATGCTGGAAATCAACCCAGGACACAAGGGATATACCAACTACTGCCCCCAAATGGAAGGAAGGACCCAGCCCTTCACTTTATCAATGACGCCAAAGTCCAGGAAGTATAAATAATTTGTCCAAGTTCACATAAAGAATAGAAAAATCAAAGCTTAAAAGTTAGATTTCCTGATTTCTAATCCAGTGTTTCTAAGGATATTCTTGAAACTCAGGATCTAGAATCTTTGGATAATGATAAACACATTTAAGCGATTTACACTGTTTTTTTAGATGACCAAGAACTCATCTATATTATGATTAATATTACAACAAGTACACAGACCTCAATGTTTAATATTTTAGGTTAATATCTATTGAGCTGGTTACTCTTGTACATTTTATGTGTATTATCACATTTAATAGTTTCACGAGGTATTTATTTCATTTAAAAATAAGAAAACTAAGGCTCAGAGATATTAAATAAATTATACGATGGTAGAGTACAAGAATGGAGTTAACAATATTAATCACAAGTAATTACCTTGAGCATTTACTATGTATCAGACATTCCTCTCAGCCCTTTATCCGTATTCACACATTTCATTCTCATACCAAAGCTGTGAGGTAGCCATTCACAGTTTCTCCATTTTACAGGTAACAAAATGAATGCACAGAGAAGCTGAGTAATTTTCCCAAGATCACACAGCTAATAAGCATTGGTGGCAGGATTCAAACCGAGGTAGTACTTGAACCCAGCCAATATGGAGTTGAACTACATAGTCATGCTCTTATCAACTATTCTCATTTTACTGGGCCAGGCTTTTAAATCACTGCAGGGAAAGGCATGCCCTGCCTCAGTGTTCCTCTAGTCGTTGTTGGCTATCTCACGGACTCTAAAAAGCAATCTATGAATTAAGTGGTTTAGAGTAAAATTAATATGCTTTAATATTGGGTGCCATGATCAAAGATCTTCTTGGTCTGACCTTCTCTAGTATCAGTGTCTATTGTGCTCTTTTGAAACAGTCATTACTGACTTGTCTATATAGAGAAGGCTGAGATTCATTTCTACCTCTAGGATCTCATGGCAGCGATCAATCTATATCTGTTAGTCAAATTACCGAAGCACCAAATTACAGTAGTTATATTAAGAAATAAAAAGTCACAACTTCAGGGATGATTTGATTATTTACTAGTATATATTAAGCACAAGAAAAATGAGATTGCTTTGTAAGGAAAAACCCTTTAGGTTTTCTATGGATGTAACATAACAGTAATATTGAAATGTAACTGAATATAATTTTTAAAGTTAAAACATGAAAGGAAATGAATCAGGGTAATATAAGAATTTTATTGTTTATATTTACAAAACAATCTTACCTCTAAAATTATTTTGGAGAATTAATAAGAATAAAACCCGGTACCAATAAAGAATTCCTTATTGACAATTAATTTGATTTTGAAGCAAAAGAACAGTTTCCAAATATATTTAAGTTGTTTTTTCTTATTAATTTTGTGAATCTCAACCATTTGTAACATATATCATACAATTTTTCAAGTGTGCTATTCTTTTTTATTATATCTTTCCATTCCAGTCTGTCTGTAGTTGCCTTAAGAATTTTTATTTTTCCTTCTCTACAGTTTTTCAGTCCAGGAATTCTTCTAATTTTTTATTTATATTTTTATACCTTTGTATTTCTTTTTCTTTGCACTTCTACCCTACAATTCTCCCATCTTACTCAAAATACTCTTTCCCTCTTTCTGATATTTTTATCATGCTTTATTCACTTGAACTTTTCAGACAGCAACTAATATTGTCTCCCGTGTTAATTTAAAAAGTGTTTGCACACATGTAATGTCATTCATCCTCATAACAACACTATGAAATACATATTATCATTCACTTTTATTAATGAGGACAATGACACCTTTGAGAGCTAATTGAGATGCTCGGAATCATCAAGCTAGGTGACAGAAGTAGACTTCTAACCCAGCCATCGTAACTCTAAACCACACTGTTTCTTCCACATCGAGATGGCAGAGAAGAGAATTTGCTTATTCACTTAATAAACGTTAACCTAAATGCTGAATGACAATATGTGCTCTGGACTTTAAACACAGTGAGAGATGCAATTATTTAATTGAATGTTTATTGAGAACCTACTAAATAAAACTGTGCAATGTACAGACCTTGGAGTTAAAAGAAAAGAATAAGAAATTAAAACCCATACTCTCTTACGAAGTCACTGACTAAAGAGCAAAGTTAGATATTCATGGAAAGAAAATAAATGCCTGATATGAAATAAGTGGAGAATGATGCCTTTAGATCATTAAAGCCATGAGAACTTCATAGAAGAATAGGTCATTTGGAGCTAGAAGGTAGAAGAAAGGTGGGCGGATCTGGGGTGGACCCTAAAAGATGGAGGTTCGCAGAAAAGTAGAAAGCACAGAGAAGACATTTCTAAGAAATGGAGTGAACAAAGATATAACAGAAAGTACAAAGAAAGTACAGGGGTGTTCTAATAACCTATAAAAACAAATAATGGTTACTGCTGGGATCAGAACATAAAAGTATTACTGAGTACTAAATTATTAGAGGAACCATCAATATTAGGAACTAGAGGAACTAGAGCAAAATGGAAGAATGCAGATGCAAAATGCACCAAGCTCCCTAAGTACATAAAATAACTAGCCAAGTGCAACAAAGCTATCTTTAATAAAGCTGAACTTCTGAACAAAAACAAAAGAAGAACAAATTCTCCATGTAAGAAATGAAGAGAAATTTTAAATCTGTAGCAAATTGGTAATTACACCATACGTGAGGCTTGGGAGCTGGCGTGGTCAGTGAAGTCTTAGGCGATCTATGTGACAATCATTGGCAGGGCAGCGACTTGGAACAGATCATCTGAAGAGAGTAGTTTCCCCACCTCCTTTTGCAATTTCACTCTTCGTGCTTTTAGTTACCCTTAGTCAACAGCAGTCAAAAAATGTTAAATGGAAAGTTACAGAAATCAACAGTTTGTAAGTTTTAAGTGGCACACTGTTCTGAGTAGCATGATGAATTCTCATACCATCATTCTCTGTCCCACTCAGGGCATTAGTTATCGGTTTGTCCAGTGCACTCACCCTGTACGCCCTCCCTCCCATTGGTCACTTAGTAGCTGTCTAGGTTATCAGACCAACTGCTGCGGTATTGCAGTGCTTGTGTACAAGTCTCCCTGATTTTACTTAATAATGGCCCAAAGCACATGATCTTTGCAATTCAGATATGTTAAAGAAAAGCTGTAAAGTACTTTCTTTAAGTGAAAAGATATGTATGTATTTTAAAAACTCTGTCTGTGTGTGTGTGTGTGTGTGTATATATATATATACACACACACACACACACGTATATAATGTCCCTGGTTTCAGGCATCCATTGGAGATCTTGGAAGATATCCCCAGCAGACAAGCAGGGACTCCCGCAATGCTGAGAAGCAGATAGCAGATCAAAGTCAGAGGAGCTACTGTACCATTAACAAGGACCAGAAGTACTTCTCCACCAACACAGGGATTTAACTCAGAACTAAGTACTCCCCTGCCCACAATAGCAATCTATAAGAAGAGACAGAGTCACTGAGGACAAATCAAAACTCCAAATATGCGTCACAGGCAAATGTGGAGCCCAAATTCACACCACATATATGATACAGAAACAACAGACGAGAATATAAATACAAAAACTGGTCCTGATCTGCTAAAATGCTTCCTTTCTCAGGTGGGAAAGAGGTTGATGGGATTGAGAACTAGGAAGAGGTAAAGGATGAAATAAAATCCATAAATCAAAAACAGGACACTGATTTTTTTTAAATTCATTTGGGAAAAATACATAGAAATGTTCATGAATTAAGAAAGACATTTTCTTTATCTAGAAAAGTCACACCAAAGCCAGCAGAGGAATTTAAATAAATCCACTCATAGATATATCAAATAATGTAATTTTCTCAGATCCTGGAAAAAGCTTTGACATTATTTCTGTGCTCATTTCCATTGTTCTCAGATTCTGCAAATGTTATTAGAAATACTGGAGTTTGTCACATATGGAATGTCTCTTCAGCTTTTCTGCACTAACTCTGTTCACAGAGATGGCCTCAGTATCTTCTAATTGATTGTCTATTTAGATGTACTAAGTTGAACTTTTAACTGAGCTATTTATTACATTTTTATAACTCAATTACTACATATTTTTTAAAAATTTCCAACGCAAGAATAGAGTAAAGGAAACAAATTTTAGGGTATAAAAATACTTTAAAAGTTCACTGGTCAAGACCCTTGCTCAAATAACTTACTAAAGCATGTACCTTAACAGAAAGAAACTGAAGCAAAAGGAAGAAGTAACAAGAAACAATGATAACAAGGATGCTCAAGAAACATAACAAAAGAATGGGTGACATTGGTGAAAATCTAAACAAAGAGATAATAAGCATAAAAACCCCAGAAAACCATAAATGCAGTCTGAGATGAGGAACATAATATACAGAATTAAAAATAGACTAGAAGGAATCAAGAGCAAATTATATAAAGTGAATGACTGATTCAGTGATTTGGAAAACAAGGTAACAGAAAATACCCAGTCTGAGCAGTAAAAAGAAATGAGAATTTAAAAACTTTAAAATTTAGAAACCTCTAGTTTTAGAGGTTTAAACCTAGAGTTTAAGAAACCTCTGGGACAACATCAAGCAGATAACGACATCCATAGTGGTACCGGAAGGAGAAGAGAGAGAGAGAAAGGGAATGAGAAGCTATTTGAAGAAACAATGGTTGAAACTTCACTAATCTGATGAAGAAAAAAGACACACAAGTCCGGGAAGCACAGAGTTCCATGCAAGATGAACCTAAAGAGGCCCACACCAAGACACATCAGAATTAAATTAGCAAAGTTTAAAGATAAAGAGAAAGTCTTAAAAGTAGCAAGAGAAAGACGGTTAGTTATCTACAAGGGAGCTCCCATTAGACTGTCAGCTGATTTCCCAACAGAAGCATTTCAGGCCAGAAAAGACTGACCCAAAATAATCAGAGTGATGAAAAGCAAGGACCTACAACCAAGACTACTTTACATAGCAAGGCTATCATTTAAAATTGAAGGGAAAATAATGAGCTTCTCAGACAAGAAAAAGCTAAAGGAGTTCATCACCACCAAACCAGTATTACAAGAAATGTTAAAGGGACTTTAAGAAAAAGAAGAAAAAAGACAGAAACATAATTATGAAGAGTAAAATAGCACTAAGTGTGTACCTATCAATAATCAGTTTAAATGTAAATGAATTAAAAACTCCAATCAAAAGACACTCTGTAGCTGGATGAATAAGAAAACAGGACCCATATACTCGTACATTCTGTCTACAAGAGATCCACCTCAGAATGAAAGACACACAGACTGAAAGTAGAAAAGATATTTTATGCAAATGGAAACAAAAAATATCTGGGATAGCAATACTTATAAGACAAAGTAGACTTTAAACCAAAGGCTACACTTCCAGTCAAGATGGAGGCATAGGTAAGCACGCCTCACCTCTAAGAATACAACTAGACTACAAAACAAACATCACCCAGAATTGTCAGATAATCGAGCTGTGTGGAAGTCCAATAACCAAGGATTCACAGAAGCCACGTTCATCCAGACGGGTAGGAAGGGCAGAGACTCAGAGAGGCTCAGAGTCCTGGAGAGGCATGGAAATGGGAATGGGTGGTCCCACATCCACACATGGTAAATAAAAAATGGGAAGGAAACCCTGGGAGTGAGGGAACCCAGCCCCAGTCCAGACCACCAAGCCCAGGGTCCCAGTATAAAGAAGATAAATACCTATAACTTCTGGCTGTAAAAACCAGTGGAGATTGGATTGGTGGAAGAAACTGTGCTCTCTTACAGGGCCCACAACAGACTTAGAACTCACACAAACCACCCCTCTGGGATTTAGCACCAGGGCAACAACTGGAAGGGCACTGGGGGCATATGCAGAGAAAGTAAAGTGTGAGTGGAGAAATAGCTTCTTCCCAGGCAAAACTCCAGAGCCCAGGCAGCAGCATTGTTCCCTCTGCAGGCCCTCCCCCACACAGAGCAACAGAGCTGTAACACCAGATGCCCCATCCTGGTGATTACCTAAGGCTCTGCCCCATACCACTTAACGGGTATGTTAAGACCAGGAGTCAAAGCATCTCTGCCTAATACACAGAAACAAAAACACAGGGAGGTTGCCAAAATGAGGAGACAAAGAAATATGGCCCAAATGAAAGAACAGAACAAAACTCCAGAAAAAGATCTAAATGAAATGGAAATAAGCAACCTAACAGATGCACAGTTCAAAGTACTGGTTATCAGGATGATCCATAAACTCATTGGATACTTCTGTGCCATAAAAAAGACTCAGGCAAAAAATGAAGGTTGCATTAAGTGAAATAAAGAAAAATCTACAGGGAACCAACAGTAGGGAGGATGAAGCCAAGAATCAAATCAATGATTTGGAACACAAGGCAGGAAAAAAAAAAACCATTCAACCTGAACAGCAGGAAGAAAAAAAAGAATTCAAAAAATGAGGATAGGCTTAGGAACCTCTGAGACATCTTTAAATGTACCAACATCTAAATCATAGGGGTGCCAGAAGGAGAAGAGTGAGAAATTGAAAACTTATTTGAAAAACTAATGAAAGAAAACTTTCTTAATTTGGTGAAGGAAATAGATAATACAAATCCAGGAAGCACAGAGACTCCCCAACAAGATGGACCCAAAGAAGACCACACCAAAACACATTATAATTAAAATGCCTAAGTTTAAAGATAAAGAGAGAATCCTAAAAGTAACAAGAGAAAAGTAGGCAATTATCTATTGTCAGCTGATTTCTCAAAAGAACTTTTGCAGGCTAGAAGGGACTGGCAAGAAGTATTCAAAGTGATGAAAAGCAAGGACCTAAAACCTAGATTACTCTACCCAGCAAAGCTATCATTTAGAATAGAAGGCAGATAAAGTGCTTCTCAGACAAGGTAAAACTAAAGGAGTTCATCATCACCAAGCCATTATTATATGAAATGCTAAAGGGAATTATATAAGAAAAAGAAAAAGATCAAAATGATGAACATTAAAATGGCAATAAATTCACAACTATAAAAAACTGGATCCAAATAACCAACCAAGCAAACAAGCAGAACAGGAACAGAATCATTGATATGGAGATCATTTAGAGAGTTATCAGTTGGAAGCATGAAGGGGGGAAATGGGGAGAAAGGTGCAGGGATTAAGAAGCACAAATTGGTAGGTACAAAATAGACAGGGGGATGTTTAGAACAGTATAGGAAATAGGAATATCCAAAGAACTTAAATGCATGACCCATGGATGTGAACAGAGGGAGGGGATTGCTGGTGGGAATGGGGATACTGGGTGGAGGGGGGCAAAGAGGAAAAAATTGGGATAACTGCAATAGCATAAACAATAAATTATATTTTTAAAAAGGTTATAATAAGAGACAAAGAGGGACATTACATAATGATAAAGGGAACACTCTAACAAGAGGGTATAAATCTTGTAAGCATTTATGCGCCCAACATAGGAGCACTTAAATGTATAAATAAAATATTGACAAACACAGAGAGATCAACAGTGATACAGAAATAGCAGGGGGTTTTAAAATTCATAAACATCGATGGATAGATCTTCCAGAAAAAATAATGAACAAGGAAAGAGAGGTCTTAAATGACATGCTAGCCAGATGCATTTAATTAATATTTTCAGAGCATTTGCCCCAAAGTAGAAGAATACACATTTTTTTAAGTGCACGTGGAACATTTTCTGGAATAGACCACATGTTAGGACACAAAACAAGTCTCAATAAATTAAAGAAGATTAAAATTTATTAATCATCTTCTCCAACCATAGAGAAAAACTAAAACACACAAACACATGGTGGCTAAATAATGTGTTACTTAACAATGAAGGGGCAAACAGAACCAAAACAAATGATCCAAAAATTAATATGGAACCTCATAAGACCCCAAAGAGCCACAGCAATCTGGAGAAAGAAAATAATGTTGGAGGTATCACACTACCTGATATCAAACTATATTACAAGGCTATAGTAATCGAAACAGCATGATACTGGCACAAAAACAGACACATAGATCAAGGGATCAGAACAGATGGCCCAGAAATAAACCCACATCTATATGGTCAATTAATATTTGACAAAAGAGGCAAGAACATACAATAAGTAAAGGCAGTCTATTCAATAAATGGTATTGGAAAAATTGGATAGATATATGCAAAATATGAAACTAGACCATCATCTTTTATCATATACAAGAATAAACTAAAAATAGATTGAAGACTTAAATGTACGACTCAAAATCATAAAACTTCTAGAAGAAAACAAAGCAGTGAAATATCTGACATTTCTTTTAGCAATATATATTTTTTAATATATCTCCTCAGTCAAGAGAAACAAAAGAAAATCGGACCACATCAAACCAAAAAGCGTTTGCACAGCAAAGGAATCCATCAACAAAACAACACCACAACCTACTGAATGGCAGAACATATTTGCCAATGATATATCCAATAAGGGGTTACTATATAAAATCTATAAAGAATGCACTCAACTCCACACCGGAAAAGAAACCAAACACCCAATTAAAAAAAATGGTCAGAGAACCTGAATAGACACTTCTCTCAATAGGACATACAGATGGCGAATAGACATATGACAAGATGTTCAATGTCCCTAATCATCAGAGAAATGTAAATTAAAACCACAACGAGATACCACACCACACTTACCAGAATAGCTACCATGAATTAATGAACAAACGAGTGTTGGCAAGGACGTGGAAAAAAGAGAACCCTGGTGCACTGTTGGTGGGAATGCAGGTTGGTGCAACCGCTATGGGAAATAGTATAGAGGGTCCTCAAAAAATTAAAAATGGAACTGCCTCATGACCCAGAGATTCTACTTCTGAGTATGTATCTAAGAAACTCAAAACACTAATTCAAAAGAATATATACACCCCTATATTCATTGCAGCATTATTTACAATAGCCAAGATACGGAAGCAACCCAAGTGCCCATCAATATTAAGTGGGTAAAAAAGTGATGGTGCCTATATCCAATGGAATATTGCTTAGCCATAAAAAAGAATGGAATTTTACCATTTGTGACACATGGAGGGACCTAGAGGGTATTATGTTGAGTGAAAGAAGTCAGACAGAGAAAGACAAATACCATATGATTTCACTTATGTGTGGAATCTAAAAAAACAAAATAAAAGAACAAACAAAACACAGACTCATAGATACTCAGGTTGCCAGATGGGAGGAGGGTTGGAAGACGGGGTGAAAAGGGTGAAGGGATCAAGAAGCACAAACTGGTGGTTACCAAACAGTCCCAGGGATGCAGAGGACAGCATAGGGAATATAATCGATACTACTGTCGTAACTAGGCATGGTGGCAGGTGGGTACTGAAAGTGTAGGAGGAGCACTTTGCACAGGATATAACAATTGGCAACAGCTGTGCCCGTGCACCAGAGACTGATACAAAATAATATACAATACAAAGTGTACTTGAAAAATAAAATTAAAAAAGAAATACATAAACTGAATAGCATTATAAGAACAATTAGAAAAACAATCCCCCTGAATCTTTCTTAGAAAGTTATCGTTTCAAAAGCAATAAATAAATACAAAGAAGACTTGAATAATACATTGACGTATCAATCTAATATCTGTATGAGGGATTTTGTGTCCTAAAAAAATAAAGAACACACGTTTTTTTGAAAATTTTATATGTATTTAAAAAATGATCACATGCTAGCAAAAAGGAAGTTTAACAAAACCAGAGATACATCATCATACATGTTATATGTTAATATATAAAGTATAACAATTAAACAACTTTACTATATTATCCTTAAAAGTTTTTAAAGGAATCACGGGTTAAAATGTGAAGGGGTTCAGAACAGGCCTCCCCAAGATAAGCCACTTAGACGTGTGGGCTATTTTGAACTGAAGGCCATCGAGACCCTGCAGGCCCAAGAAAAACTCTTACCTCTGCCTTAAAGAACTTAAATTTGGACCTTGCCCATAATGAGTAGTTGCCAGAGTGACTTTTTGTGCCCTGTTTACAGGGCGGGGAAAACCGTCCCTAAACATTGCTTTCCCCATCCAGCACAGGACCCTTCTGAAGCCCCAAGACTACCTCACTTCATCTCTAGCTCATGATGCGGTCTCCACCTCATTGCAACTTTCTGTCCCTGATTCTCTCAGGGCTGTGGTGTTCCCCTGTGTTTGTATGGGGTTCTTTTCTCTTGTTGATGTGTCTCGTGTTGATTTCATTTAGTAGACCCCTGGAAGAACCTAGAAGAATAGAGGAGAATTTCTTCTTTCCCTAAGAAAAGTAATTAAGATATTTTCAAATACCTATAGGTGCAAAATACTGAAAGTAATATAAAATAAAACTCATGGGATGCATCTGAACAATTGTTTAAAAGGAGAATTATAGCCTTAAATAAACACATTAAGGGAAAAGAGAAAAATAGTGATTCTACATTAAAGTCAAGAGGCTTGAAAAGAAAAAACTCAGTAAATTCAATCAAAATAGCAGCAAGAAAATAAGAGTATGAATTAATGAAATAGAAAGTAAAGTAACACTAGAGATCATTTTTGTGCTTAATCTTAGAAAATATTAACAAATCTCTGGGACAACTGATTAAAGGAAAAAAGCAAATAAATATTACAAAGGAAAGAGAGCACATAACTGCAGATTAAGACATGATTAAACATATAAGGAAATTCTACGACCTACTTCACTCTAATAGTTTTGGATTCTTTGATGAAAAAATAAGAAAAGTCATTCAATTTATTTTTGAGACTAGTATAAACCTGATACTCAAATCAGGATTAAATTTCAGCTATAGTTAGGTGCAAAAATCCTAAACGAAATACTAGCAAATAAATTTCAAACATATGAATAAAAAATCATAACCAATTGGGTTTTCCAAATAATGCAATGATAATTCTAAATTAGACAATTCATTATTCCAGGATACTGCATGAATGTATTAAGATGGAAAACTCCAAAGACCTTGTTAATGTTTGTTACATACATGTTGCATTCAATAAGATTACTCATTTGTGATTAAAAAAGCAACTACAAAAATCTTAATCAACTAAGAAAAGAAACAGAGTAAACATTGCATTTAACAGTGAAACTTTAAAAGCATCCCCAATAAAGTAGGGAAGGATTCTTTGAGGTACTAATTAGACCAAAAAAATGTTAAGAAAACTGGAGTTAAGGATTTAAGGATGAAATAAAGAGGCATTTCCTTTTCTCAGTAGCTCTGTGAATGGGCAGCCCACACTCAGTCCGTACACAGACTTTCCATTGAGGGCAATGGGATTAGTGTGAGGTTTAAGTACAAAACAAGCAATTGAGATCTGCCCTTTGTTTGAAAGATTTCCTGTGCAAGATGGTAAAGAGAGCCAGGAGCTCCATCCTCCTGCTGGAGGGCCAAGCCCTCGCGTTTAAAACCGTATGAAGTCTTTGGGCGATCAAACCTGTTGTACTAATAAGTTAGGCGGGTAACGTAATTCCCAAACATAAAAGTTTTTCAATTTTAAAAGCTTTTTTTATGGCCATTAAACATTTCAGACAAATACTCATTATGAACTAATTGGTAGCAAATGTTAATTTGAAAACTTAAGCTGGCTTTGAGTTATAGTGGTTTGGTTTTGAGACTTAAAAACTAAAATAATGAGAAAAATTGTGTGAGCATCTTTTTATGCTTAAAATTTTAATCAGCAAAACTTATTGTTCTTTAGATGCCAACTCTTAATAAAATACGCCTTCTCATCCCAGGGTTAGGGAAGCCTCTCTAAATCCTTTGTATCGTTAAGATAATTTCTTCTGATGTGTCTCCCCGCCTTTTCACTGTCATTCCCTAGATCTGCTGAGACATGTTTGCAAAATTCCCTGTAAGTTTTGAAATCTTAAGAATTAGAAACAGAGATTTTCTACAGAGGTGTCCAACCATTCTTAGGATTCCTTCACCTATTTCTGTTCTATTTTTTTTTTAAGTGTATGAAGCATCACGGTATGGACTACCCTGAACATCTCAGTAATTAATTTCCTCCTATCTATCAATACTAGATAACAGGCTGCGTGTATTTTTTCTCTCTTATTGACTCCGCATCTGTCGTTCTTGCATAATCATGTTCTTGTCTTTTATCGGGTTGTGGGAGGGGGAGGGAGGGACAGCAGGCCCAAATCTGTGTGCTCACACACATATTTTTGCTCACACAGCATGTCCTGCTGGCCACTTCTGTGCCTTTCTCCAAGCCTTGTCTCTGCCACTCTGTTCTCATTGCTTGCTTTAAATCTGGGCTTACAACACATCTTCCTGAAGGCCATTCCTTATTAGCTTTGCTTAAGATAATTGCTACTCTATATTCCTCGATTTAAAGTCTTACTTGTAGATTTTGATTGCCATGTACATTGGTTAAATAAATACATTTGCTTCTGTATATTTCATCACATTGCAAGCTTGATGCATGAATCATGCTTTCTTTCCCTCTTTTCTTACTTTCTCTTTCCTTCTTTGCTTCCTTCCTTTCTACCTTCTTTTCTTCCTTCTTCCCTTACTCTTTCTCTTTTACTTTCTGTGTCCCTCCCCCTTTCTCCACTTTCTATACTTATTTTATTTCTAGAACTGATAGTTCTTTTACAAACATCTGCCCAACAACAAATCCAATTTTTATTTGTAGGTATTATAATAAAATTAATTATATTACATATGAAAGTTAGCTATATATTATTCAGAGACAATATAAAAAAAAGAAAAGAGATTCTAACTAGTCTGTTTCCTGGTTTAGCTTTTAGTGCATTTATGCTTATATCGAAGGGAAGCGTACAGCAAGCTACGTACAGCAAGCTTCTTCCAAAGAGTTCGATGCTGTGCAGTGAGTATTCAAGTCCCAGCACAGCCACTCACTGGATGCTTTGGGCTAAGTTACATGACTTCTCTTCAACTCAGTTTTTACATCTGTGAAATGGAAATAAACTTAGCGTCCATTGCTTAATATTGCTGTGAGAGTTTAAAAGTTAATATATGGGCAGCTGATAGAAATGCTATACAAATTTTAGCTATCACAGCTTAAGAGTAACTTGTCCATGCATCTGAACTCCAAAGAACCCTGGAACAAAACTGTCTCTCATGACTAATTTCCAAATGCTGTATTTAACTATCATGAGACCATTTTAACCTTTCTCAATCCATCTTAGTGCAACTAAACTTATATTACTATGAGGAATATTAATGTATATGGTTTGGACCCTACAGAAGAATGCAATACTAAATGCAACATACAAAAAAATGTTACCTTTAAAAATGTAAAAAACAAAAAATCCCCTATGTCCAAAAGATCTCTGACTCCAAGCATTTTGGATAAAAGTTTATATATTTTAATAATTTCCTCTGTATTTCTGCCCTTTTGTGATATCAGTTCAAAGTGAAGGATTATTTCTATGTCTGAATGTATGTCAGTCCAGAGAACCCTTCTTACCTTTTTACCCACTGTGCCTCTCTTCCCTTTTCTATTTTATGCGTCTCCCATCATCCCATGACCACTGGGAACTGCATTCAGAGATGAGTGACAGAAAACTTGACTCCGGGGTCTTGGCTATGCGTTTATCTCTATGCCGTGGTAAGAAGGCCAGTGACTGGAATTGCAGGGTAGGTATGGCGGCCCTCTAATGACGTTCTCCTAATAACATCAGTGCCCCAAGGGAAGAGGTGACCCCAGCAGATGTCCACTTACCTGTTATTAGTCTGAGCTGCGTTATCAGCTCTCTCGTAGTGGCAAGAAAGGTCAGGAAATCAAGTTATACTTATTACAAATTCCAAGGCAGAGGCAAGAAAATGTAATTGGGTTGTAATGGACATTAAGTCAGCCAACCTGCAGCTTCCGCTACTCTGCCCATGCCCACAATGACAGGTGGCGGACAGAGTGGGAAGACATTGTCATCATCACTGTTTCAGGATGAAGGTAAATGTTTAAGGTTCTTTATGGTTTTCACATGCTAATGTGACCATGTTACTATCTCTAATTGCTTTATTGAATGGAAAATTTTAGCCTCCCCACCCCCAATCAGAGCTTCAAGTTGTTAGCTTTGTGGTGCTTTGTTCAACATTTTCCCGTGCACCAAGCTACATAAGAGCTCTCTATTGTCTTTAATTAACATGAATGTAAGCCTGTGTGAGC
Organism: Glossophaga mutica; assembly: GCA_039655065.1. Taxonomy (NCBI): domain Eukaryota; kingdom Metazoa; phylum Chordata; class Mammalia; order Chiroptera; family Phyllostomidae; genus Glossophaga; species Glossophaga mutica. Next base: position 6,038,053 of record CM077305.1, read on the forward strand.
GTCCATGATTATCGGAGAGTTTATCTGTGGATGTTTGCACACAGCGTGAGAAATGAGATAAGGCTGAGGAAGTACATGTAAGTCTGTGTTTGTTCGTGATCATTTTTTCAGTCATTCCAAACTGAAGGAAAAGATGTTCTGATGGAGGAAAAATGAAAACATAACGGTCCATCTCTCCACGAAGTCTTCTCTTTTTCTCTGAAACTTCCACTTCTCACCAGCTACTCCTGCTTTGTCCCTGATCCTTTCCTGGTACTAATGTCTCCTCAGCCATGAGTAGAAGATTTACCGGAGCAGTCACTGAATTAGGAGTGCTATGAGACAGTGAAATATATCCCCCCAAATGTGTCCTTAACTAGGAATTCACAAACAGCTCATTAGCATATTACCAAATTCCACTATGCTTCTCTATTCCACTAGCTTTACAAAGAAATATTCCATCTATTCTTCCAACAAGCCTACTTTAAAGAGCAGTTGCTTTCATTGATTGACCACAAAAAGTCATAAATGTTCATGTTGGAAGGCTAGACAGCATTAAGAAACTATCAGCATATATAAACGATCTGATTTTCTTCTTGCGATTATTTTTTATGATACTCGTCTGTGTTTAATTTAGCTGCTATTGTGTTGCTGAATTATTCTTTTTTATTCTCTTCTGGGATTTTTTCCCTTTTCCCTGTGTTAGCCTACACAGTTCAACAGCAACAAGTTCCTCCTTGTTACTCTGGTTAGGAATATAACTGGCTTATCTGATCCCAATTATTCCCGTAGGAGCACCAGTATGAGCTCATCCTACACCCAAAATTAGCCATTCATTCTCAGTCTTCATTACTTTACAACAAGTACAAAAACCCATAATTTGACCTCTATTTCTAACCCCTACAGCTACCAACTATCATCCAAATGTCTCTTCTAAGGAAATTAATTTAAAGTACATTTTTAATACCATAATAAATTCTATCAGTGAATATTTAGTAGTCGCAATTATCTGTCCTTCTTAAAAAATTCCCAAAAAAGGGAAATCCTGAAACTTCACAAAATCATACAAGCAAAAAGGATTTCTCTGAGGTCGTCTAGTTGGTGTTCTTACCTCTGGGATTAAACTGTCCCCAATTGACTGATTCTCATATGCTTTTAATAGAAAACAAAGAAATAAATATATTTCCCTTCTCTATTTTTGTCTTTGGATTCCAAGGCTCAGGAAGGATGTGGCAGTGAGGAGTGCTATGTACCACCCTACGGTTCTTGGTGGTAGGGTGCTGAAGTTAGGACACCAGACAATATAAACATGATTCTGACATAATACAAAAAGCCTTCTATGTTTCCTAAAAATGTGTGCTATTGCTGATAATGTCCCTTCCCTCCTGTGGATAACAGTATCAATAAGTTATTGAGTCTGCCCTGGCTGGTGTGGCTCAGTGGATTGAGCGCGGGCTGTGAACCAAAGGGTCACGGTTCGATTCTCAGTCAGGGCACATGCCTGGGTTGCAGGCCAGGTCCCCAGAGGGGGCTATGTGAAAGGCAACCACACATTGATGTTTCTCTCCCTCTCTTTCTCCTTCCCTTCCCCTCTCTCTAAAAATAAAGAAACAAAATATTTAAAAAAAAAAGTTATTGAGTCAATCGACCAACCCAATTCATTCAAACCAACTAAGTCTTGCATTTATTTCATTACATTTTTGTCTTTTCCATCAGCTTTATCCCGTTTCGTTCTCTCAACATTCCAGGTTGGTTGATTGTATCTCCTCTGGCACCACCAACTTGTAAACACCACCATTTGTAGATAAAACAAAATTATGTATAGACACCAAGTTCCAAAGTCATCACATAATGCAAAAAATCTGAGAGAGGTAAATTTGCTGCAAACCTTTTATGAGAATGCCACATGGAAGTCTCCTCTGCCTCTATAAACCCATCTCATTCAGTTTTTCTCCCAGTGTTGAAAGAATGGCTAGTTTTGTTTCAGTTAAATATCTGATAAGTACATTATTTGTACTTGAGTGCCAAGGGCCATGAGGTACAAAAATTATAAATTTAACTTGGAACATGGGAATTACATTGCATGGCAAGATTCTCAGTTTACAAAAATAAATGAAACTTAAACTAATTGAGAGATCAGTAAAGCCATGTATCTCCTTTGCTTATTGCTGGACATTTATACGTATTCTCATAGAGTGCAATGTCATGCAGACTTACCCACACTATTTAGATGATGATGATGATGATGATGATGATTACTATTTGGATTATTATTATTTGGCTGAACTGAGGGCATAAACTAAATTCAAGTTGGTTAAATGCACGTGCATTTTATTCTCCCCATACTTCACTGAAATTACTCATTCCAAAATCACCAATAGACTATTTTCAATTACTGGAATTCTCTGGCACAGTTGAGACTACTGACTACTTTTTCCTTTAATTATCATTCTTCCTTGGTTTCTTGGGTACCATCCTTCTCTGATTCCTGTGTTACTTTTTTTGTGAATACACTGAGTCATTATGGGTTTCTTTTTCTAAAAGCAGCTCTTAAATATTATACTTCCTTATTTATTTCTCCTTTACTTCTCTTACTTGTTCACAATGTCAGTTACCACCTTGATTTTTCCGACTTCCAAATGTGTATCCCTTAACCTGAGCTTCTGAGACATATATGCTATTATCTTCCTGACGTGTCCACCTGGACATCCCACAGGCATCTTAAAACTGAGCTCATGATCTTTGTTCAAACCTTCTTGGGCATTCCTTCTTCTATTAATAATTCCACAGTTTGCTCACTTTCTAAATTTAGAAAACTGAGTAATGCCAGCTTCCTTTTATGCCATCAATCCCTATATAAAATTAGTCTCAACAGTCTGTCAATGTAGAATATTTTTAAAACCTGTTAGGTGGTCTGTGGCTACTGCCTTTGTTCCAGCCAACATTATTTTTTTCTTGATTTATGACAAGAAATTCCTCCGTCATCTCCCTGGTATCAGTTTTGTTTCTGAAATGCCAGGTGCAGTAATGCCACCAGGATAATCTTTCGAAAATGTTTAACATAATATAATTGTTACAGGTTGATTGTCTCCCCAAAAATCATGTGTTGAAATTCTAAACCCCTGGTCCCTCAGAAAGTGAGCATATTTGGAGACGGGGCTACTGCAGATGGAGTTCATTAAGACGGGTTCCCACTGGAGCAGGGTGTCCGGTGCAAAGAGGAAATTTGGGCAGGGACCTGCGCACAGGCAGAACACCACGTGAACGTGGAGGCGGAGATCGGAACGGCACATCTACAGCCAAACAAGGCCAAAAATCGCCAGCAAATCCCCAGAAACTCGGGGAAGGCAGATGACGGATCGCCCTGCGCAGCTCTCAGAAGGAACCACTCTGCCAACACCTAGGTCTCAGATTTCTACCCCCCACAACGGTGGGACAGCACGTTTTTGTTGTCTCAGTTCATGGTATTTGTATGAGAGCAGTTCTGGAAAACTAACAAATCAATCAATATATTTCTCTACTCTAGATCTTCAAACTGTTGGATGATACCCATTGTCTATGGCATCAAACACCAGTGTCTTAGCATAATACATGGGGCCTAATCTCATCCTGACTGCACTTACCTCTTCACTTTTTTTATTATTGCTTTCCAAATTTACCACATTTCCTTTCTCCCATTGTGACACGCTCTTCTATGTTTTTGTGTTTGGTGGCCTTCTGCCTGATGCTTTTCCGCCATCACTCACTGGGTAATTTTAAGCTATTCATTATGGTACGTCTATGGCGCCTCATTCTCTGTGAATGACTTCATGGCAGAGTGAGATTTCCATTGTCTGTGTTCCCCTGGATTCTTCTCCCCTTCCCTTTCCTGTGGTGTTTACCACGATAATTTTCAACCTTCATTGACTCTCCCTACCCACACGCTCATTCCCCATAGGTTGAATTCTTTAAGAGAAGAGATTTTCACGTGTTCATCTGGCACAATGAAAGCTAAGAAAATATTTTGAATAGATATATATGAGCCCAGAATTTCTTCAACCCTCTATTCATAAAGAGACATTTTCTCTTCTCATTGGGTGTCTAGATGCTCTATGCATCCATGTTTATTATCCTACTTTATAATTAAAATGTTACCTTTGTGTTATTTTTGTTTTAATCAGATGATATATTCTCTTCAAAGTTAGTCTTTATTTAAGCATGGGAAATATGTTATAAACATATTTTTAATGCCCTATTGACCAAGATTCATAAAGTTTTTATAACATTCAATGCAGAAAATCATGAAGCAAAGGAAGAAAGTAAAATGGTTTTATCCTATAAACATCTTTTCAATTCAGAACTTTGGTTTCGAGCCTGACACCGAAATGGACCACTAGGCAGAGGCAGCACTTAAAGTCTGAAATGAGAGGCACTGACCATGCAGTGACTTTGGTGAGAAGTGCGCTGATGGAGAAAGAATATTGTCCAACGGAAGGGCAGCCAGACACAGGTAATCCGATAGAGCGTTGCAGTTACTATTTGTGCAGCAAGTATTTGCTTTAGAAAATATAAGTGTGACAGTTAATAAGCAAAACTCTGCACATAGGTTATTACTTCCTTAGAAAGAATGTTTGCTTCCTTAGAAAGAATTTCAATACAGTTGATCAAGTACAACTGTACTTGAATGACAATAAAATAAATAATAAATAAAATGCCTATAAATGACAAAAAAAAAGAATTCCAATATAGCTGGAATTTATTTTTATTGTTGTTCAACTATACTTGAACAACAATAAAAATAAATAATAAAATACCTATAAAGGAGAGAAAAAGAAATAATTTCAATATAATTATAATTTCACTCGCCAAATTTTTTTGCATTGAATATCTCAAATGAGTACATTGAATTTTAATATTCCACTCACTGTTCAGTAAAAATCAGAATTTTAAGTCATAAAGGAGAACACGGATGATCTAGTTAAAATCCTAATTTTTGGATTAGATTGCTAAGACCTAGATCAGCTAAATAACTTGTCCAAGTTCATATAGCTATTTGGTGGATGGAGAAAGATTGGCACCCAGATCATCTGCCTTCTGTGAAGCATTCTTTCTCGTCTACTGTCATCTTTGTCTGTCTTAAAGGACAGTCCAATCCCAGCAAAATCTAAGAAGAAATGTACTCTCTCTTTGTATCCCACAAAAGACACCAGTGCAGCCTAAGTTATTTATTTTATATAAGACTGCAAGCTCCATATCATATATTTCACTAATCTAAAATTATATTAGCTGTAATAAACAGGGAACATGGATTTAAGGAGTATGTTTTGGTTGGTTTGTGTTTCTTTAAAAAGTTATTTAAAGTAGCTTAAGCTACAGTATTCTTTCTCTCAATTAATGTCCGTATAGAAAGAAGATGTTGCAAACATTTTTCGCTGACTGCTCTTTTATGAAACAATCATTGTGGAATATAAATAGGTGAAGGCGTTATCACGAGTTTATGTAGGAGAATTCAAAGATCCACATGACTGTGTGGTCTAAAGGTTGCTGCCATTTTCTCTGTAGCTTGTAATCTCAAACATAACTTGTTTCTTCTCAATATTTTGATTGGAACAGGAATATTTGTATCCCTTGCATCTGGAAGGGAACTAAAGATTTAGGAGGTGGTCTGTAAATATTGGTGTGCTTGAAAAGGTTAACACCGATGAAAACACCTCAGATCCTTTTGAGATTCAGGCAAGGAGTAAATGATAAACACAGTATTAAATAAAAGCTGTTGGCAATTGCTATAGAGACCTTTCTGGCAGCGATTGTACACTTTGGCTCCCAGGAGTAATAATGCATGCCAATCATTACGTTCGGGGTGTCTGTCTAAGAAAGATGTGTTATAATTTTGCCCACAACAGTGCTTCACACTATGGCCTGCCAAACAATGCACCTCTTAAAGCTGAGTTTGCCTTTTGTTATTTGATTAATATAATTCCCACAGACACTATCCTTCAAGAAATAGATATTCAAAATATTGCAAATGGAGTTAGGATTCTGAAATCTGTCGCTGACAAGCTACATAACTATAACTAGTTTATTGAATATCTTATACCCCGTGCAGTATAATCGATATTTTCCAGCCTCAGCCTAGCACTCTGCTCCTCATCAATCAATGGTGTCTTGAAGAGACCTCTTGACTTTCTAGGGGTTTTGTTTGTTTATTTGTTTTGTGATACAAAGAGTCTCATTTTGCTCACTAAGACTGATTTTTCTATCACGAGATTTAATCCAATCCACTTTAAATGTCAATTCTCATCTCACATTCAAATAAGGTCTCTCCCTGCTGGCCAAGTTCAGGCCTGAACCATGCTGCAGAGGAGAGGAGCATGATCTTTGCTTTTATACTTTCTCTAGATCTTCATTCTTTGATTCTGACTCATTCCCCTGCTTTTAGATACTTTTTTCTAATGGAAAAGAATGTTGGAAGAAGAAAAATGAAAAGTCTCATATATTTAGCATCTTGACAGGCAGCCAAAGGTGACTCCCATGGGCAAGCACCCAAATTCACACTCTTTTGCGGCATATACTTATGATTTTTTTAGAGGCCTGCACAGAAAATGTCCATACTCTTCACCCACTGATGCCTCCCTGGGTGACCATATCTGTCCTATTTTGCTAGGTTGTGCAGTGGCAACAAGCATAACTTGGTGGTTTATAATAACAAAAGTTTGTATTTAGTTTACATTGTATGTCCTCTACTGATTAACATTGTCTTTTCTCCCAGAATTTTCCTTCTGTGACTCATAAGGAAGAACCAGCCCTAATCTGGGACCTGTTGCTGGACATTACAAAAGAAGCATAAGATGACTCAAAGTTTTCATTGAGAAATATTAGGTGCCATTTCTGCTTAAAATCCATTAGCAAAGTGAGTCAGCCACATAGAGAAGACAGGGCAGATGTATGATCCTTTCTCGCTTAGGATAAGAAATTTTTTGAATGAATAAAACTGTCTTCTACCAGGACCCTTCCCATCCTTACTCAACTGATCTTTAGCTCCAGGAAACACACTGCGTAAGCTCCAGCTGTTGGTGGAGGTAATGTCACACTGTCACGTCATGCTCTCGGACGGAATATTTTCAAGATGGCTCCAATATGGCTACCCTTCACTCTCCCTACTTACCCCCTAATATCTGTTCACAACATCTCCCTGGCCCTTGAATCTGTTTGTGACATCAACATGGCTGTGGATTCATAATTATTTTCATGGCAAATAATGGAAATGAATACTGTTTTCCCACTGCCATCTCTCCCACCTTGTTAATGGGAGCTTTTTAAAACCTTACTCACGCACCTAAAATTATCCAGGGATAAGTAGGAACCAGGATGTATATTCTGTCTGCCCTTGAACTCAAAGTGTCAATTTCTGCAAAGTGCTTTCTTATCATGATCTACTCTGGTATACAGGAGGTAGACCTAAAAGTTTCTGAGACTCAGCAAACATTCAACTAAAGAATGAGATGCTAGTGTTCCCTCATTGAGGAAACCTGCCTTTTACTATCAAGGAATTCTCTTGAATCCTTTCTTGTGTGAGTTGGAGAGCAGCTTCTCTCCTTTCCTTAAAGAAGAGAAAAGGTGAAATGTTACCTCACTCCCTGTTAGGCGGAAAGCTCATGAAATACATAAATCTACTCATCATCAAGTGCCAGTCTACTGTTTATCCAGCCGGAGAGTCATCCTGAGGATGAGAGTTGATGGACACCATTGGCCACTTCTTCACTAGCCCTAGAGGTAGTGTCTGGCATCTCCTCAAAACTCCTTAGAATATGGAAATTCCTAATGCCTATTATCCATAACTGTGGGGATTTAGCTGAAATCCAAGCAATGAATGCACACACACACCCTTCCATATCCTGTTTATATAACCATGGACAAGTAAATTAACCCACATAGGATTTAGTCTTCTCATGGGAGACAGTATGGTGAACTGCAGGGCACTTCTCTAAGTAGTATCAAAACTGATAGGAAGGGGATTAAGAAATACAAACTTCCAGTTGTAAATAAGTCACAGGGATGTAATCTATAGCATAGGGACTATAGTCAATAATACCATAATAACTCAGTACAGTGGCAGGTGATTACTTCAGACTTATCAGGTGATCACTTCATAAGGTATATAAATGTGAAATCACTATGTTGAGATCTGAAACTAGTATAATATTGCATGTAAACTATAATTTTAAAATAAATTAATTTTTTTAAAAATATAAAAAGGGAAGAAACACTTTATACAGAAGACACTTGGATCCTGGACTTATTCATATACTGGCAGTTGAGTGTAGAATTTCTCTTACAAAGCACAAAACACATAGTTTGAACCATTGAACTTTTGCCTTCATTTTATGTTTTTTTGCTGTTGTACAATTACAGTCGTCCCCATTTTCTCCCCATTACTCTCCTGCCCTACCCACCCCCACCTCCCACATTCAATTCTCTCCATCACCAGTTGGCTTTGTCCATGTGTCCTTTATACATGTTCCTTGATGACCCTTCCCCTTTTCCCCCCTCTCCCCTCCCCTCTGGTTACTGTCAGTTTGGTCTTTATTTCCATGTCTCTGGTTATATTTTGTTTGCCTGTTTGTTTTATTGATTAGGTTCCACTTAAAGGTGACATCATATGGTATTTGTCTTTCACTGCCTGGCTTATTTCACTTAGCATAATGCTCTCCAGTTCCATCCTTCCTGCCATGAAGGGTAGGATCTCCTTCTTTCTCTCTGCTGCATAGTATTCCATTGTGTAAATGTACCACAGTTTTTTGATCCACTGATTTACTGATGGGCACTTAGGCTGTTTCCAGCACTTGGCTATTGTAAATAATGCTGCTATGAACATTGAGGTGCATAGGTTCTTTTGAACTGGTGTTTCAGGGTTCTTAGGGTATAATCCAAGCCGTGGAATTTGCCAAGTCAAAAGGCAGTTCCATTTTTGTTTTTTGAGGAAATTCCATACTGCTTTCAACAGTGGCTGCACCAGTCTGCATTCCCACCAACAGTGGACTAGGGTTCCCTTTTCTCCACATCCTCTCCAAAACTTGTTTATTCATTTGTTTATGATGATCATTCTCATGGGTCTGAAGTGGTCTCTCATTGTGGTTTTAATTTGCACCTCTTTGGTGGCTAGTTTTGCTAAGCATCCTTTCATATGTCTCTGGGCCCTCTGTATGTCTTCCTTGGAGAAGCATCTATTCAGGTCCTTTGCCCATTTTTTAATTGGATTGTTTGTCTTCTTGGTATGGAGTTGTATGAGTTCTTTATATATTTTGGAATCAAACCCTTGTCTGAGGTATCATCGGCAAATATATTTTCCCATACTGTTGGTTCCCTTTTCATGACATTTCTGACTAAAAGTAACGCACCTTCAACTATATGGGTAAAACATGTAGGTCCCCGTTAAGCCAGTTTTAAAGTTCTTGCAGTTTTGTAAAAACCATCGTGCGTATACTTCAGAATTTTCCATTCTCAACTACTCCTTTCATGTCACAAGAAATTGACTCAATTTAAAAAGAAAAAAATTTAAATTAAGTTATAAGAGATTCAGGGAACTCTAAACTCAGTCCAGTTTTTCAAACCACAACTGGGGGAAATAAAAAGTTCTTTTGCAAACTTCAGTTTGTGGTACACTCTTAATTGTATTTAAATGCAGATATTTCATAATTTCTGTTTTCTTTCATATAAGAAGAGAATGTCTGAGGGGAATGATGGACATATAGCTTTACGAACGGAACGCACCCTGCGGAAGCTCTCTGTGCATCATGCTTACCCTTCACGCAGCTGCTGTGGACTTTCTGGAGCTATCGTCTATCCTTAGGTTGTGTGCATAGCATGTCCATAGCATGTGCGTAGCAGGGAACTTCAAGGAATTCAACGCCAACACATCACAAAGGCCACTAGAAAAGAAAGAGAAGAATCAGTGTCCCATTAGAAATGCATATAAAACTTTTAGTTTATTTAATACACTGGTAATCTTATTTTAGGTTTTATAGAAATTATTTTCCTATTTTGAAACAAAGTATTACTGTAAACTAGTCTCTCTGGAAGCATTTCCTGATTTTTGTGTGCGTGTGTTACATATTTTTTAATATAGTTTATTGATTATGCTATTACAGTTGTCCCAATTTTCCCCCTTTGCCCCCCTCCAGCAAGTACCCCCCACTCCCTTAGGCAATCCTTCCTACCTTAGTTCATGTCCATAGGCCATACATAGAAGTATTTTGGCTACTCCACTCCCTATACTGTTCTTAACATCCCCCTATCTATTCCGTACCTACCGCATTTGTCGATTTTAACATGCTCCCATGGCCTCTTCTAAACCAGGTGAAGTTCTCTGTAAAGAATCAGGCCTAAGTTCCGAATGTGTAGTTTTCAACCACACAGTGCCCAGTGGTCCACGAACAGGCACCACGCGCTGGAGAGCGACACTCAACAGCTGGGAGGAGTGGTAGGGTCAACTAGGAGCTCATGCAACAGGCACCAGCAAAGTAGGGGGAATAAGACAAGAGGGAAGAATTGGTGTTTTTAAGTTAGTTAACTGCTCTGTTTCCTGACTGCATTTAATGTTTGGTAGTTTACAATTGTCGTGCTAACGGTAGATACAGAGCAAATTCACGCAGGAGGTTCAGAAGGTGAAAAGGCACCAGGCCCACCAAAAGGACCTCCACGTTCCACTCACTTGTTCATATAGTTTCCCCAGGGGTGGAGGAGTTGGGTAATTTAGTATAAAGACCCTGCTAGTCTTCTTTCTAGAAGTAATCAAAAATTATGTTGGTATCTACAAGGCAACAAAATGAAATTAAATGAGTGAAATTAAAAGATCAAAGTTAATGGAGTTTTATCTTTTGTTACATTGATTGAGAGAGAAAATAACTTCCCAGAGAACAGAAAGAAGCAGCTAGAGCAGGAAATGGAAAGGGAAGAGGTCTTGAATGAGCAGAAGCAATCCAAGATCGAGTTCAATGGAAGAATAGTGCACAAAGGAAGGAGGGTAGGAGAAGGAAATTTCATCCACCAGAGAGATCCTTTGGGAAAAGATCTAAAATTTCTAGAGAGAAAGCAATAAGTCATATTTCTCTGACAAGACAGAAGAGTCCTCTAGAGTTAGGAAATGTGTGGAAATTAGTGGATCTACAAAGAAGCAATAGGAGAATAGAGAGAGCCATTCATTTAAATTACATGAACAATCAGTAGCTGTTCCCTCTTCCTAGAGTGAAGGCCATCATCTCAGCATGGGGTCCACAGGGACACAGCAGTTTGCTAACTAGTCCTGTACCCGGAACAAAGATTTGTCAATAAATGTAGTTTGAAGATGAACAATAAATGAATGCATTGTTTGGCTCACCTTCACTTACTTCTTTTTTTTTTTAAAGATTTTTATTTATTTATTTTTAGAGAAAGGGGAAGGAGAAAGAGTGGGAGAGAAACATCAATGTGTGGTTGCCTCCTGCGCACCCCACAATGGAGACCTGGCCCACAACCCAGGCATGTGCCCTGACTGGGAATTGAACCTGCGACCCTTTGGTTTGCAGGCCTGCGCTCAAACCACTGAGCTACGCCAGCCAGGGCAGCTTCACCTACTTCTAATGTCAAATAGGGATACATGCAGTAGACAGAATCAGAGCTCTAAGCTGGGAAGGGCAGGATTATTGATAGCACGGTCTCATCTACGCTCCCGTTTTGGAAGAGTTGGGGATTTTGAAGGTGGAAAGAAGATGGACAAAACAATGGTTAGTTCAATAACTAGAGGTGCAGAATAGGATCTGATCACTGCACCAAGGATTATTCCGCCCGACTGGTGAACACCTGACTGCGGCGTATTACACAATACCAGCTAGATGCCTGCCAGGTTTATACTAACTTTAAAATCAAAGTCTAGGGAGAGGGAGAATGTTAGCAGATGAAACTAGAAAACTGGGTATAATGAAGGACTCCCGCCATCCCAATGAGACAAGTTACGCAGTCAGTACAGATGAAAGAATTCATAGTTAAAGTGACTAAAAAGAAGGTCAGGCTGGGGTGGAGGGAGTGACGGAGGGAAAATGGAGACAACTGTACTTGAACAACAATTTTGAAAAAAAAAAAGAAAAGAATGCTTCTGTGTGTTCAGAGCTCAAAGTATCAACAACATTTGGAGTTTAATTCCAGACAGCAAATTAAGGTTCGTTGCTTTGAAACTATGATTATAACAATAAAAAAAAAGTTGTGTACTTTGCTCCAGTGAAGCCTGGAGAGAAGAAGGTGGAGCTGAACCGTACCTGTCATGCAGATGGGAGCCCGTGCGGAACTGGAGTCTTTGGCTAGCACGGCAAAAACCCCAGTGAAGGTGAAAGAGGGGAGGACACGGTAAATGTGAGAGAACTCGCCCACACTCGGTTACTGACAGAGGATCTTGCTCCTGCTCTTAGGACCACGGTGACTTTGGAAGTGCGCCTAGGGCGAGCTCAAGGGAAAAGTCCAGAGCTGGTCAAGCTAAGAACAGTGTTTACCTAAGGAATTAAGGGCCTCGTATTGGGAAGAAAAAACTGGATCCTAGTTGAACGGAAAACAGTATTGAATGGCAGATTGAACGATCAAGACAAGGCAAAAACTAGGAGTGGTCAGAAGCAGGAAGGATTAAGGGTGAGCTGGTATGTGATGGAAAAGTTTGGGACAGGCAGTTCACAATTAAAACAATAGAAAGCAAGAGAGTGTTTGGATTACCCTCACAGGGGATGTTTCGGGCACGAGAGGTGGGTGTGGATGGAAACACGAACAGGTGGCAGAGGAAGGAGCTTGGGAGGATCGGAGCGTGAACCTGGACAGGGAGACCAATAGAATTGTGTGGGGAATTTTCAAGTTCCCTGTAATCTGTTAAAAGGCTTATTTCATCAAGAGAAATCGCAGTTTGGCATCGGCATGGCAAGCACAGGCTTTATAGCCCCACAGAGTCTCCATCTGAAACCTCGCTCTGCACCGTGACCTTGGGCAAAACAATTATCTCAATATTGGCCTTGAATTCCTCATCTGCGAAATGGGTATTATAATAATGGCGTCTACATCACTGTCACCTCAGGCAGATTAAGTGAGATGATAAATTGAAAGAGTTGTACTGTGAACATCATCCTCCCTACACGAATTTTAGTCTGTTCTTATTAATATGTAAACTATCCGATAAATTCTTTATTTACCTTGAAGTAACTTTTTTCCTATCACAAGTCTATCTGCCTAATTGTTAAATAAGACTTGGTCAGGGGGGTGGAAATGAGAAGACCTTTGAAAAACTCGACCTTGCCTTGTCATCAATAGGAGTTCTCTAAGTCAGTGTACTTATGAGGCACCTGGATTTTTTTTTTTTTAATATGGCCTCCGCTTTAGTTGGCCTGGGGTGGGGGCAGAGATTCCGCACTTCTAACCAGCTCCCAGGTGATGCTGACGGCCCTGCTCCCTGTGCCGCACTTTGATTGGAAAGGCCTTCAACTACCTGGAAGCAGGTGCAGGAAACACGGCAGGAATGTAACGTGGATTTCAACACGGCAAATTTCGGAGGCAGCGAGAAATACTGGCAGGATTTCTTGGATCGAAGCCTAAAGAAAGGATGGCTGAAACCTAAAGCCAATATTATGAGATGCACTTTTCAAAAATGATATTCTGACTCTATAATCTCAAATAATCCTGAGGGTGTTTCTATATAGCTACAGGCTTTTCAATGAAAACAAAAATACAGAAAATAAAAGAAAGAAAATAACTTAGGAACAAGTGAAGCCTCAGCTTGCATAAATAATATTAAAAAGTTGATGAATCCTAGAATTTATTGAGGTTGGGAAAGCCACCTAACAGTAGTTTGGAAAGATATTTTTAGACAAAGAGCAACACAATGAAATAGGCCCTCCGTAAAAAGGTTGACCTGTCAGCAATTATGGAGAGAACAGCGAAGTCCTCAGCTTTCAGCTTGCTCCTTCTGATCACGGTCTAAACTCTAGAAAGTGGAGGTTAAAACTGGAACAAAGGACAAGTGGCTAGTACAGGCTGGAGCTGCCCTATTACAGCACCCTATTTTACTAAATGAGTTCAAATGTTTCCACTGAGGTTACACTTCATACTAATTGGGGATTGCTAAACAAATCTTTGTGAAAGCATGAAGAGCACAAAAGTTCTAGACAACCCTGAATGACCAAACATTGTCCTATTGTTTTAATAGTGGTTTCCATGAAGCGTTGTCTAATGAAGGCTAATGATGCTAATCTTTGGCTGGATTTGAGACATATTATTTTAATGAAAACTAATAAAGACAAGTATTTCTTTCCAATTTTTCTAATGAACTCTTATTCATCCTTAAAGAACCTATCCAAACGTGACTTTTTTGATGAAGTAATTTCTCATTCTCTTACACAGAATTCACTACATTCATTCTCTATGTTCTCATTAATCTTAGAATAATTTTTCGTACTTAACATCTTAACTGTACTTAACAGCATTACATTTCGGTATCTTACTTGCATGTGCATTTTCCAACCTGACAGAGAATGCCTTGTTTTTATCCTCACAATCCTTACGTTCTGTACAGCGTGCGATACACAGATTAACAAAAGTTTCAAACCTGGAGTCTACACTCATGGAACACGTACATCGAACTCAGTCTTAACCTATTCTCATAGAAATCGAGGGCACGGGAGATACACGCCACCAGTCGGTTGAGTGGTGCAGCCACTACGTTTCAAGCACAAGTTTTTAAACAAGCGGTTTATCCCAGCTTTGCACAGTGTGGCCTCTGCAGCCCCCATCACCTCAGGTGGTGACAGTATCAGCTACGTCATGCACTTGGACAGGAGACTTCTGTGGCGGACTCGGGCCAGCAGAGTCTGCCCGTTGTGACTGCAGACGAGAACAAAGGCACAGGCGACAGCAGTCCTGTGGGGGAAAAGGGGACGGCACGGCCTCTCTCTCAAGGGGAGAGCTCCCCGACCCTTGCCTAGACAGGCTTTATTGTTTTGGGGGGCTTACATCAAAGAAGGATTTATTATCTATGACATAGAATATTATTGTCTACACTTTAGGTACAATCAAGGACATGAAAATAACATGCAGAGAGGAAAGGTGATGAGCTGATTAGCTCCGTCCTTGGGAAAGTTCAAACAGGCTTTGGAAACTTCCTTGAAGATAGATGATACACATTCACTGTTTCCGACCAGGGTGAGGGGGTTTCAGCAAGAGCGAGCCATAACGGTCTGGATGCATTTCCCAGGCCTGATTCCCACGGGAAAACTCGGTTTGAGGGTCTGGCTCCTGCCCACCACCTCGCTTCTGTGGATTTTCCATACAGAGCTGAGTCCCATTTGCCAGACTAAAGCAAACCGGTCCCCTGAAGGCTTCATCGCTCTCGCTCTCAGTTTTCATGTAGGTAACAATAGTACTGCTGCGTAAATGCCGCTGGACTGATTGCGTGAAATAACAGAGACAGAAAGCGCTCGGAACAGTGGCCAGCGTGTCAGAGCTCTGGGTGTCGGCTGCTGTCATTGTTATTTGGTCTTTGTTCTGGGTTCTGCCTGTTAAGAGCACCATTGATAAGCAGCCCGGTCCAGAGACAAGTGACCAAGAGAACAAAGGGGTCATAATCGTTTCATGAGGAAGGATAAACTATCTCCAGCTCCGAGGCTGGAACTGAGATTTGAGGAGGGTAAAAGGGAAGAGGGGCAGGATGGCCCTCTTCAAAAATGAGACAATAAGTACTCTGGTCCTAGTTCACTCAAGAGGACAAAAATGGGACAAAAATCAGAAACCACATAGAGGAAGATTCACACAGCAAGTAGAATGGGATGTCTTTAGGGCACAGGTAGAATGGGATGTCTCTAGGGCACAGGTGCCGAATTCGGCCCTCCACCTGGTTTTATCCGGCCGGCACCTTGTTTCTACCCGGTGGCAGCACCGAGCTCTCGCTTAACTGTTAAGGAGTAGTGACATTTATACAGTCCTGAAATTACATTCAGCCCTTTGAAGGCCACCTCGAGGCTGATGTGGCCCCTGGTGAAAATGTGGGGCCACACTCCTGCTCTAGAGGTATTTAAGCAGAATTACTAGCAACACGCTGTCAGAACTGGTAAATATGAGATCAACTCATTGAACGGCAGGGAGCATGGGCTACCTTGTTCGTACGGTCGTTGCCCTCTAGACCCTTCGCTTTACAGATGAGGGACTGAGGCCCAGAAAAATGAAGAGACGTGGCCAGAGATAGACACAGGACTCATTAGTGTCAGGTCCTGGGCCAGAACCCAGGTGGCCAAGTTCCCCCTCGAGGGCTCCTTTTCAGGAAGTCTTCTTGCTTCAGAAAGAAAACACTTTCCAGCCCTGGCTGGTGTAGCTCAGTGGATTGAGCACGGGCCTGTGAACCGAAGGATCGCGGTTCGATCCCCAGTCAGGGCACATGCCTGGGTTGCCAGGCCAGTTCCCGGCAGGGGACATACAAGAGGCAACCACACATTGATGTTTCTCTCCCTCTCTCCTTCCCTTCCCCTCTAAAGATAAATAAATAAAAAATCTAAAAAAAAAAAATCTTTAAAAAAAAAGAAAAAAGAAAAAAAAAGAAAACACTTTCCAGAACAGGTAGGGATGTGCTCCCAGGTACAAGTGTGCAGGACGTGGACAAGTGGACAGAGAACTGGAGAGGGGATGCGTGGAGCAAACCGCGTGGAGTAAAGCCACAGAGTCGTGGGTCCACAACGTCTGGAGATTTTCTGGCTACTTTGTGCATGCTGTTCCCAGACATGAGTTTATTTGTGTATATACATTATGTATATAAAACCACAGGGCATTCTAACAGGTGGAATTTAAGGAGTATAAACTATACCAACCTGGGACTGTGTTTGCCAATTTTGTTTCACATGTCCCAAATTTTCATCTGAAATAAATGGTTGCTAGGCTTCAGTTCAGTGGTCACATATATCAACCGATTTCTCTCTATATCCACTTAACTGCATATGTGTGGCATTTAAGCTCTACAGGACAAACATTTTGAAAAACACGAGCTTTTACCAGAGACCCTTTTTGGGAGAGATGATAGGCCCGGATGATTGACATCCAGCAACTGCGGAGTCGAACTTCTTCCGTCCAGTTTCTGAAGTTAGGAAAACCGCTTGACTTCCAAAAGCTCAGCTTTAACCCCTGTAAAACTTGGAGGTAACAATAGTACCCATGCCACAAAACTGCAAGGATTAATTAAAACGATTCATGCTGGAGTACTGCGTGATTTTCAGTTTCATTTTATTCAGTTTTTTACGTGCAGTTTTTATGTGGGAAATGATTCAAAGAGAAGAATAAGCAGCTAGAAAATGTTCACTTAAGCTAAAGAGAAACATGTAGTTAATTTAATACTATCCTGATGAAGTTTATTGGTGCTGAATCCAAGGGGATTCTGCGCACAGATGTTTTTCTGCAAAAGAGGTTCTGACCACGTATCACAGAAACTCAGGGTGGAAAGGAGGCTCAGGGCCCACTCTACCTCCCGCTCTAACCATCTCTGTATCTTTACTCGGGACAGCGGCCAGCCTGCTCTTGACTATCGCAAGAGGTAACACCCATTTTGACTGCATTTAACAGTAATGCAAAACGGTGTGAGGGAAAAAGAGAAATTTCTTTCGCAAAAAACCCCAGTTGGTTTATAGAAGAGTTTATCCCACTTCTTCAAGCACCAATCATATGAAGAATGAAATAAAAGACTGATTAATGCATTGATTGATAACGTATAAATTTAGATATTTCAAGTTTATTAGTGATAAAATAATTTACAAATTTTAATTGGGCAATGAACTATATATTCCAAGTAGGTTTTATAATCACAGATATTTTGTTCAGTGTGGGAAAGATGAGAATGTTTTCAAAATTATTCTCAATATTTGTCATATAATTGGTTCTTGATAGATATTAGGTGAATACATGAGTAAAAAGTGAATGAATTGAGAAGTTGCAGTGTAAAGATAGTTCATGAAAGTTGCTTTAAGTTTGCCAGATTTAACAAATAAAAAGAAACTTCTAACGGTAACAAACATAAATTGTTGTTTACCTGAAATCCAAACTTAACTGAGAATCCTTTAAGTTTTCTGGCAAGTCTACACTGGGCAGGGGGACTAAGGGAAAACACACATGAAATCATCAATATTTACCTACAGTAAAGGAGGAAATGAATTTCCTTCCAAGACTGTTGGAAAATAAAAGGAAAACACAATATATATGTTTACAAAAATAAAACGCAACTTAAAAAGAATTAAGGAGGATAAAGGCAAAACCCCTTTAAAAACACAGCTTTTTTTAAAACCTTGCCCAGCACAAAGAGCTGACCTCCCCTATCCTGTGTGTGTGGGGGCGTGTGTGTGTGTGTGTGGGTGTGTTTTGGGATAAACCCTGAAACAGCTTCTAAGTGTTTTCTGTACTTTGTCCTTGTCCACTTGGAGGTCATGAGGGATGAGCTGTTGCTTTGGTTGCAAGCATGGTCTTAACACTTGAGGTTTCATTGTAAAGTCTTAAAAGGTCATTACATTAAAAGTAAAATAAAAACCGATTCACAGCCAAAAACCTCAAACAGGATTAGTTTATTCACTGGCACTGGGAACTATGTACCTGACAAGTTCCTAAATATTAAGCAAAACCTTGAAATCCTAGGCTGGTGACTCTGACAGTCCTTCGAATCTCGATTTATAAATTAACAAAAAATGAAAAATATTAATTATATATAAAATTATATGTCTCGCCAATAATATCATAAGTGCCAGAAATATTAGGAACCACATCTGAATTGTCCACCATTTATGTATCTGGATTGTAGCATGAATCCTGGTGTATAATAGGTACTCAATTATCATTAAATTAATCAAATTTCAGGGCAAATAAAACATAAATAGGAGTGTCACCGTCTTTATCTTACGTAGTTAACTTCTCACCAGTATGTTTTCTGTCCCCTCGTGCCTTCTTAGTGTTTACTGATTAAATACACTAGTAAAGCAACGCCTCAGTTTCTTTACCTGTAAAGTGGAGATAATGGCACACCTATCCAACAGTGTTATTCAGACTAAGTTAACACAAGCAAAGGGCTTCATATAGGGAACAGCGCTTAGCACATAGTAAACGTTATTCTCCATTAGCAGCATTTATAGTGGGACCTTTTTCCAGTGAGCATTTCATTCCTTTAAATTCTTTTGTCTTTATAGTGTGGTTAGAAGCCTAGTTGTGGTCTTGAAGAGACTCCCCTGGAGTTTAAAAAGAAACCTCATTCCTTCTGGAAGAGTCTAGCCTAAAAGTTTCCTTGAAAAGCAACGTTCCCCATGTACGTTTGACTGTTTATCACCCCCACAATGCCGCTTCCTTAGAATCCTCTCCTGAATGTTGATTACAACACTTTAAATCTGTCTGACTGTGCTGGCTGCCCACCCCACCCCCCGCCCGATTTTTCCCTTTTATTCTAATACTCTATTGTGATGTCATCATCTCAGCTGCTTTTAATTGGAGTACATCAACTGAAAATGGAGAATGATCCAACAAATTGTCCTTTACAGATCTGTTTAATATAGAATACCATGTTTTATATATGTGGGGTATTACACAGTTACATTAGGACTTCCTATCACCTATTGTTTGAATAGACCCAGATTAACAGACCCAAATTAAATGTTTAGCACGTGTTATGGCTTGAAATACTAAGCTAACGTTCTTTCTGTATAAACACTAGCTCTCAAGCTCTCTTAGAACAGAGTTTTATTAATAAAGGTAATGAACTTAAAACTCAGCCCAACAACACAAATCTGTGGTTGCTATATGAAGTTGTTAAAATCTCCATCCCCCATATTGCCAAAATCAGCCTCCTGAATCGCCTTGCACAGTGATTAAAGATGTAATACTGTTTTTATTGGGCTTTCTTGCTAGGAGAACACAAGTTTCCGATCAGATCGTGTTCCCAATCTGGCAGAAACCAGTGTTCGGGCCCCGCTCGCTGCCTCCTGAAATTCAGGAAAGGTGAGCAGCCAGCCTCACCTCACTCCCTTTCCCTTTAACCTGGTTCGCCGAATTTTAACTCTTGCAACGCACTGCAGTTTACTTTCTAAAATACGCTTCAATGCTAATAAAATTTTTACAAAGATTTGTAACACTGCATCTTCCCTTTTTAAAATTATCCATGCTCTAGATAATGTAATCCAGTGAGTCCCTGCCTTGGCTGTGCAGCATCTTACAAACACAGGTGTTTCCCTACCTGACTCCCAGAAAAGTGAGTGACCATGTTTATGGGTGAAAAGCAGGCATTATATTTTCATATAAACTTTATAGGACATTCTGATGATCAGCCACGAGATTCTTCTCATTCACCCTAACTCAACAAATTAGTAATATTATTGTCTTATTACAGACTGAAAAAATAATAAAGGTAATAATAATAAGATGATAAAGAATAAAGGCAAAATCTAGACATGAAAAAATATGTATACCAACCTTATTTCTTTATACCCTAGCACATCAGCTTATAATTGGGAACACCTTGTTCTCGGAAAGTCTTGATCTCTGGTGAGGAATGATGGAATAATAGAAAATTGCCTGTGGTACTCTTTAAAATACCCTTTAGATGAATGACATTGGAATTATAGGCTCTTTAAATGTCTTTTTTTTCTTTGGGTAAGTATTCTGCTTGATGAAAAGAAACACCCCATGTAGAGTTACATATGTAAATGAAGTTCTCTGAGCTAATTATTAGTACCAAATCACAATGTGATGAAAAGATGTATTAATTTGAATTCTAATGATCAGTTTTTACTTATAAACTTTTAAAATAATTTTCAGCTTAAAGGGAAATAGAATATATCACTGCGCTTTTGAATGATTTCCTAATCCCAAACATATTGTATGCATTGTAATTCTGCTGGACAGAGGGTACCATATCATGATGGTTCAATTATACATTTTAATCTTAATATTCAGAGAATTTGTTAATCAATATGCATCATGACTAAATAGACAAATGCCCAAGCCAAACTTTCAGAAAAATCTTAGTAGGGGGGAAATATCTTTTCTTGGAAAGGTTGCATTCTGAAGTTTAAATAACTGTGACTTACTCTCTGAGTCATACAATAGACATTAATATTTGTGTACCATAATGAAATGTCATTTGCTGATTCTTAATATCTATTCAAAAAAAGTTATTAACTCAGCTATGCAGGGGCCTATTCTCCAGTGTATGAATTATTTATTTCCTCTGTTTTGAAAAGGTTATTACAGCTGCCATGGCCATGACAATAATAAAGATCCAACTTGAGGAGAATGTCCATGAGATGCTTAAGCCTGAAGGAAGGCACTGATTACAAGAGCAAATCATTTTTAATCAAACGAAGAGCCTATGAGCAAAATGCTTTGGAATTGTGAAGACTCATTCTGTACGGATTATTGAACAAAAGTGTAAAATGAACTTTCCGTGAATTCCCATGAGCTTCTGGTTTGAAGTGAAATATAACAGCTATGATTTCTGCCAACATTCCATCTAGGAAAGGAGCTGATATCAAGTATTATAGCCATAACTTTTATCTGATATCATCTGCCAACCAAACCAAAGTTCCGCTGTTGATTGGGTATGGCTGCCCTGAGCCCAACAAATTCCAAGGACAATTTAAGTTTTCCACACAAAGAATATTGCATTTGGCTCTTTCCTGTGAATTAACTGGGACATTAGCAATAGAGGCAATTCATTATAGAATAGATTGTTTCAACCCTGGTTTCAAAATAGATCTCTAAAAATTGAGAAACTCTCCTCATATCATCAAAAATAATGACCGAATCACTAACTGTACCCAATACTATCACTACAATGTAATTTGTTGCTTTGTCAATATAAGGCAGTGCTACGGATAAATGTTATTAATGACATGTGCCAGCCTGATTCAGGAAGATTAGGTATGACTAAAACTTCTGTGAACAGTGTTAGGTAAAGCTAGCACTAATAACAGCTTTGAATTTTGTAAAGTTTTCAGATAAACTGTATTACCACAATGGCAAATAATGGCCAAATGAAGAAGCGGTGACATTTGTAACTGCCCAGGTTTTACATCGTCTTCTTCAAGCCATTTTATCAATGTCACCTTGGAGCCTTTTTAAACATTAATAAGAGTGATTTAAAACCACACATTTCTAATGAAAATGTATTTTCTATTCGACAACAGAAGTAACACATTCTTCATGGCACTATAATCCCACCAGACTTAATTTATATAATAGATGGGGATAAACTAAGAGCTGACACAATCCTGTTTTGGAACATGCAACACCTCCTTCGTCACCATCAGAAAACCAAGACCTTTACATCACTATTTCAAGCATGCCAAACAGTTACTTTCAATTATCGTGCAGTCCCTTACATTTCAGTACGTTTCAGCTGAAACATTTAATTATGGATGATATAATGCTGTTGTACCTTGGAAAGTACCCTTCCATGAAAACCACTGTAAAGCCCGTGACCGTGGATGGCTCATGAAATGAAAGGGCGAGCTCAGGAGTGGGTCGCATACCAGCCATCTATAACGAACTGTGTTGCTGACCAGCTTGGCCTGGAGAACAGCTGCGGTGATTGCCCCCGTGCGGCCTGGATTACTCAGAAAGAACTTGATTTTTTTAAAATTCCGTTTCTGGCCTTACTCCTTTTAAAGTTCATAAACTAAAGCTAGAGTTGAGTTTTACTTCTTTTTTTTTTTAATTTTTATTTTAATTGTTGATCTTGTACAGTTTTCTGTCTTTTATTCTCACCCAAACCCGCCACCCCAGCCCTCCCCACCTCCCTCCCATTTCCACCCCCCTCCATAGTTTTTGTCCATGTGTCCTTTATACTTGTTCCTGTAAATCCTTCCCCTTTTCTCCTGAAATTCCCTCCCCTCTCCCCTCTGGTGACTTTCAGCCTGTTCCCAATTTCCATGTCTTTGGTTATATTATGCTTGTTTGTTTGTTTTGTTGATTAGGTTCCTGTTAAAGGTGAGATCATATGGTATTTGTCTTTCACTGCCTGGCTTACTTTGCTTAGCATGATGCTCTCAAGTTCCATCCATGCTGTTACATAGGGTATGAGCTCCTTCTTTCTTTCTGCTGCATAGAATTCCATTGTATAAATGTACCACAGTTTTTTGATCCATTCATTTACTGATGGGCATCTAGGTTGCTTCCAACACTTGGCTATTGTAAATTGTGCTGCTATAAACATAGGGATGCATATTACTGATATGTCCCCTAAAGCAAGGGACATAAAGGAAAGAATAAACAAATGGGATCTCATCAAAATAAAAAGCTTCTGCATGGCCAAGGAAAACAGCATTAAAATAAAAAGAGAACCGACTGTGTGGGAAAACATATTTGCCAATGATATCTCAGATAAGGGTTTAATCTCCAAAATATACAAAGAGTTTTACTTCTTTGATAGTTCTATTGTCCCAACAAAAGTAGATACTTAAAGACAAGACTTAGCTACTATTAAAAAAATAAGTTTGGCAATAAGACGTCAATGACATCAGCGCAGAAATGAAACAATTACCCAAGTTTTCTGACCCTTGTTACTAGAGTAGTTAGTAAAATACATCGTGACTATAAAGCTAAATGTGTTCTTTCTGTCACATTGTGCAAACAGACATATTTGGAGGGGGGAATTATAAATCTTTACATTAAGAGGAGAATCAAATAAAACAAGATAAACTAATCAGGATATTTAAGAATGAAGAGGAATCTATGAGCATATATATTCCAAGACGCCTTACCCATCACAATGCCACCTGTCTGCTCTCCCAGCTCTGGAAGGGAAAATGTTTATTTCCATCACCCAGATCCTGTTTGAAGCCTTGCCTCTTGGCAGGATCAGAATCGATGTTTCCCGGAGGGCCACCCTGCCTGGGTTTGCACCCGCTCCTCATGAACTGCTGCTGTCCCACGCACTCCCAATGTCCACGTCCCTATTCCCAGTCCCTCCGCCTGTGGTTGCGATATGTATTCAGTGATATTACTTCATGGTCTAGAATTCACGGATCATGAGCCCAAAAGCCGTCAGAGACAGAGAAGGTCTCTGTACTGCAGCCAGGTAAGGTAACAGAAAGAAGCAGGACCTGGGGTGAACTCTAACGCATTCAAATTCAAATTATTTTTTACACAAACGCTGAGCCAGCCCAGCAAGACAGGTTAAGAGGGTGGCCTTCAGCTCAATGGCTGCCGTGGCACAACATTCCGTGTAAATACGGGGTTCTCAAGACTGGCTGCACGTTAGAGTGGCTGCCTGAGGGAGAACAAAAGAGAACCAGCCACACGTGCCCAGGCCCTCCCTCCAAAATCTGGATCAGTTGATCTGAGGTGGGGCTCAGGGCAGGGTACCTTTGACAAGTTCCCTAGGTGACACTCATATCTGCCGAAGTTGAGAACTTCTGGTCTAAGGAATAGATTTTAGACCTAATAAATGGATTTTTTTGGACTATTTTTCTTGGACCTATTCTTTTTTTAAAATATATCTTAGTGATTATGCTATTACAGTTGTCCCATTTCTCCCCCATCATTCCCCTCCACCCTGCACACCCCCTCCCACCCACATTCCCCCCTTTAGTTCATGTCCATGTGTCATAAGTTCTTTAGCTTCTACATTTCCCACACTATTCTTGCCCTCCCCCTGTCTATTTTCTACCCACTGTCTATGCTACTGTTCTCTGTACCTTTCCCCCCTCTCTCCTCTTCCCACTCTCCTGTTGCTAACCCTCCATATGATCTCCATTAGCAAACAACCAGAACAGAAATGCAGAAATGGAGATAATAAATAGATTTTATTGTATCAGAGGAAGAATATTTATGTTTTTCTCCTCAGATGTTAACTCCTACAGGGACAAGCTGGTAATTTACATACTGATCAAAAAGCCCACTCACTGAGCTGGTTTTCAATGCCCCTGAGAGGTTTCCCTACACCATCTTTGGTCACAAATTAACGTGTCAGACAGTTAGCTGACATTAGACACACAGACAGGCATCTCAGAAGGTAACATCTGTAGCTGTGTGTGTTAGGGAAGGTTCAGCAGGGACACAGAGCCAGTCGGATACATGCATGTGTATGCGCATGTATGAATATCACATCTATCTTTCCTGTGGAGTTACACACATGAGCAACCTTAAACAGAGCTGCACAGTACACAGTCCAGGCTGCCGTGAGGCTAACTCTTTTCTGTGAAGGCGAGCATGGTGGTGATGATAACATCATGGTGTTCTGCTGCCTAGCCAATAGGCACTTCAGAAAATACATGTCAAAGACCGCTTGACTTTCTGCCCTACTCCTGACCCATCCCGGTCATCCCACATCTACCCAGTTACAGTGAGAGAAGGTCAGAGTCGTCCTAGACTCCCCTTTCCTTCAACCAGCACCATAGATCCTGTTGTGTTGGCCTCTGAAATGCTCCTTGAGGCCACCCACTTCTCTGCATCTCTGCCATCCCCACCCGGGCCACCATCATTCCTTGTTTGGTTTATGGCAATAACCTCCTGACTGGTCACCTCACTTGGTCTCAGGTCATTTCACTGCTCTGCTTAAACCTGTCATTTTCTTCTTATTATTTTTAGAGTAAAACTCTAGCAAAGAAAACTTGGTCTCTTCGCTGTGACCTGTGAGTTCTTACTGATCCGGCTCCAGCAACATCTGCAATCTTACACTAAGTGGCTCCACTGTCTACACCCCAGGTTCCAACTACACCAGCTTTTTCCAAATTTCTTGAACTTCCCAGACTTTTTCCTGCCAGCACATTTTTTGGCTTCCTGTTTCCTTTGTCTAGAATATTCTTTCTGTGTCTGACCCCTCCTCATTTCCACATTTCCTGATATTGTCTATCAAGTAGCTCTTTTTGTTTCTCTCGTACTAATTTCAACATTTAGCATCTCTCTTATTATTTCCCTACTGAAAAATAAGCCCCAGGCAGAGGCAGAGATCCTGCCTGTCCTAATCCTCCATGTATCGCCAGTACCTAGCACCATGCCATACACGAAACAGATGCTCGGTAAATATTTTTGAATATCTAAGTGTTGAATGAGCACTTCAAGTCCTGACGCTTCACTACATCTGTAAATAATAGAATGACCCATATGCCTAGAGTTTACTAAAAGCCTGATTCTATTGCAGGGTGTTGGACTACTTAACTAGAGTGCTCTCGATAACTGCTTTCAGTTACCATTAACACAGCTCTCATTCATCTACTGGTTCAGACATTTGTCGAATGTCTGCTTCGTGCCTTATTATAGGATAGCATATAGAGTGCAAACATGTCTTATCAATCTGTGATGCACCTCAGGTTACGTTAACGTTAGTACTTGAATATTTCTATTTCCAACTTCCCATCTGGTTATTCAAGAACTCAACTGCCTTGACCCTTCCCACCACCTCAGCAACAAGAAGGGTCTTCCATGAACCCCCCACATCAGTTTGTATTGTAACTCCCTAATGTATTCTTCTATCCAAGCTCTATCATTACCATTGCTGGTGGTCTGGTTAGCTCAGAAAATTAGCCTCAGATTACACATCCTTACCTTTTCATCAGCAACATTAACGCTCTCAACTTTAACAGCGATATGTCAGCGGCCTTTGCAATATTCCATCCCATTTTATCAAGCTTAATAGAAAGAGAGTAGGGTTCCATTGCAGGATGAGATGGGAATCTAAACTCGTAAGAGTAGACTCCCAGTCGTACCAAGTAGACTCAATACTGGATAAGGTTCAAGACAATAGAAGTGCATTTCTTGATCATAGGACAGTACTGGATGGGACCACAGCTTGGCGGGGCAGCTATCTCCCCACAGTCATTCAGAGACTTAGCCTGATGAAGGTTCTGCCGTCTCCAGCATGTGGCTTCCACAGTTACCTGGGAGAGGTCTACATTGTAGGTAACAGGAAGGCAAGGAGCACAATGAGGGAGTTTGATGAACCAGGCCTGGAAGTAGCATTGTGACCTCGTAGCAGAGCCTATGGGCTAGAACTCAGTCATGTGGGAATACCCAGTGCCAAGGAGAGCTGGGAAATGTGATACCTACTCAAGAAGTCACTTTCCAGTAATAATTCATAAGCTTTTGAAGGATAATTGGCTGTGCCTGCCACAGCCTACAGTACTTCAGAATATAGTGGACAGACTTCAAGTCCACACAAGGAGCCCTACCCCTCTCCAGGATCCACACAGGTTTCTAGGGTAGCCAGGTTTGGACTGGTTTCAGGACTGGATACCACACCATACCCAGACTTACAATTCCACTCTGATCTTCAGTTCTTGTTGCAGAATCTAAAAATTCTGCAAGGGGTCAAGCTTCTCGTTCTATCTTGGCTTTTGGATTCTTCTACTAAAGCATAAGTTATATCTGTATGTTTTTAACGTTTTGGAAAAAGTACAGTTTTCCACCCCAAAGGAAAGTTCTTGATCCTCTAAAAGTCACTGAAAACAAATACATGCATGTGTGTGTGTGTGTAAAATCATGTTGCTTAAAACTATCTTCCAGTCATACCTCATACCTTAACTCTAACACTTCTGGGATCTTTCTTAGGAATTTGAGATGAGCCCCGCCCCATATTGGTTGAAATTTATGTTGGCCACAGGAGCTAAAGAAAGAATTCTCAATGAGAGGTAAAATTTGAGAAAACACTGACAATAAATCACTCATTCATTCATGCCCTCATTTATCCAATAGAAAGCAACTTTCTGATTTATGAACCAAATGTAATATTTGAGTAGACTATAAACCACCTTATAGAAGAGGCCATAATATTCACATAATTGATCATAAAGCCTATTTCCCTAAAATTTACAAGTATATCATAGAGTTCAAAATACTTCGACGTTTTATACCCCATTCTCATTGATGAAGATTTCTTAAAATGAAAAACAGAGTTAAGATTGGAACTAATGAGGACAGATTACCAGCATTTTCAAGGTGATTCCAGGAAACAAACAACTGAAACTAATGTATTTTAGAATTGTAAGCACAGGCATGAGTCCCTGTTTCATGGAACTCCATCTTCAGAACCCTAGTCGAGCAGCAACATTTGGGAAAGCCAACAGAAGCCACTCCCCAGGTCCCTCTCTGAAATAAGGCCTGGACAGGGCTGGCCTACCTCGCTGGCATTTGAGGGGCACTTCGCAAGGTCGGTGTGCCTCTTGCTTGCATCTGTGGTCCATGGCACCAGAGTCCAAAAACTCCTCAGGTTCAAAAAGAGATGCCAAGGGTCAATTTGCAGAAAGTGTCCAAATGTGCTGTCAGTTCAAAGGAGTCTGAGAGTCAAAGCCAAGGTAGCCAAAAATCCAAGCAATACTCCACCAAGAAACAGCAGGTCAGGACTGGGAACCAGGAAGGAAGGACCGGGATCAACTACCTTTGGCTACTCTTGTTCTAGGAGGGGTATAGGGTCAGACAAGCCCGCAGGGTGTTTAAAAGACCTAGGACAGAGCAGCCAGCAAGCAAAGTGGCTTTACAAATTAGCTTAGATAGAAATTAAATATACCGGAGAAAATTTCCAGGAGTATAAAGTAGGTGGTAACAAATGACACCTGATTTGGAAAAAGCTGATAAATCTTGGCTCTTCTTTAACATACTCTTTAGTGACTCAATTTTCAAACAGAATTTTAAGTCTTGACCACTAAAGTCATTGGTGCAGAATAAGCAATTATGAACAGCAGATTTATATAAAATCTAAGAACTTTAACAGAACACTAAGACATTAATTCCCTTTTAAAACAGTTTCATTTGTCATCACCCAGCCAAGCAGAGGCCTAAAGTATTCATTATGACAGTGTAAGAATTTAATAGCAGTATTTTTTTAGTGTAACTTTCGTAGACTGTGGTTCCCTGAAACACTCTCAGCGACAAGAATTCATCTGTAAGTGATTTATGAAGAAAATGTCCCCAGGAAAAGCCAGTAAGGGAGTGGGAGAAGCAGGGCAGGGAGAGGAAAGCCAACCAAGAAGGCAATATCAGCAAAGCCCCTGCTCTGGGAGGAGGCTGCAACTTGATTGCACCAGGGATCTCTCGAGTGAAGCCAGACTCAGCCTTGCATTACTCCAGAGCAACATTGGCTAACAATCACCCTGAACAAACTCGAGGCACTCCGGGCTCTCTGTGAGCCCAAGCGAACGTCATTCCTCTTCTGAGAAGTCATAGGTACAGGCTATTGGAAGTGAAAATACAACACACCTCGGGTCAAGATTTCAATTGTACAATTCTATACTATATCACCATTTGGTTGGTTGCCTTTTTGTTTTGTGGATGATTTCTTTTGCTGTGCAGAAGTTTTTTAGTTCGATGTAGTCCCATTCGTTTATTTTTGCTTTTATTTCCTTTGCCTTCGGGGTCAGTTCATAAAAGCCTTTTTTGAGACCAAGATCCATAAGCTTAGTACCTACATTTTCTTCTATGTATTTTATTGTTTGGGGTCTTATATTTAAGTCTTTAATCCATTTTGAATTAATTGTTATGTATGGTTTCAAATGGCAGTCTAGTTTCATTCCATTACATGTGGTTTTCCAACTTTCTTAACACCATTTATTGAAGAGGCTTTTCTTTCTCCCTTGTATGTTTTTGCTTCTTTTTCAAAAATTAGTTACCCATATATGTGTGGGCTTATTTCTGGGCTTTCAATTCTGTTCCATTGGTCTGTGTGTCTGTTTTCCTGCCAATTCCACACAGTTTTGAGTATTGTAGCATTGTAGTATAATTTGAAGTCAGGAAGTGTGATACTTCTGGCTTGTTCTTTTTTCTTAGTTTTGCTTTGTTTCTGTGGTTCCATACAAATTCAATTTTTGTTCTTTTTTAAAGTGTCATTGGGATTTTAAGGGGGATTGCATTAAATCTGTATATTGCTTTAGGTAACATGGCCTTTTTAAGTATGTTGATTTTTCCAATGTATCAACATAGGAAAACTTTCCGTTTCTTTGTGCCTACTTCAATTTCTTTCAACAATGTCACAGTTGTCAGCATATAAATCCTTCACTTTCTTTGTTAAGTTCGTTCCTAGGTATTTTATCTTTTTGTTGCAATTGCAAATGGCATTGTCTTTATTTCTTTTTCTGACATTTGATTGTTAGCATATAAAAATGCAGTGGATTTTTGTACATTGATTTTGTATCCTGCAACTTTACTGGGGTTTTGTTATTGCTCCTGTTTCTAACAGCCTTTTGATGGAGTCTTCAGGGTTTTCTATGTATAGAATCATGTCTCATCTTTGCTCCTCTGTGAGTAATGTACTTCTTTCTCTCTGACTTCTTTCCATTTTTTTTTTTTTCTATCTGTGGTTTCTCTGAAGCTTAAATATAATGTGCCTAGGTGTATATTTTAGAGGTTTTCTCCTCCTTGGTATTTTTGAGCTTCCTGAGTCTGTGGTTTGCTGTTGGACCTTAATTGGAGTCAAATTTCAATCATGTATTCCTTTAAGTATTGCTTTTGCTTATTTGTTTTCCCCTTCTTGCGTTCCGATTATGCATGTGTTATACATTGTACAGTTGTCCCCCGGTGCTTGAACATCTTGTTCTATTTTTGCGCTCGTTCTTTCTCTCTGCTTCACAGCTTCGGAAGTTTCCATCATCACATCCACAGTCCCAGCGAGTCTTTCCTCAGCATGTCAAATCCACTGATCAGCCCACCGGAGGCACTCTTCACTTTTGTCACAGTGTTTTTGTCCTCCAGCATTTATTTTTTTCTTTCTTTGAATTGCCATCTCTCTGCTTATGTACCGGTCTGTTCTCGCATATCGTCTACTTTTTTCATAAACTATTGTAGCAGTCTGTTCAGCTCTTAACTTGTCAAGATGGCATGGTGATTTCTAAGCTGTCTACATGTGAGACAAAAAACCCTCAATCTTGATAAAGGTTTTTTAAATTTAATCTCGATACCCAGTTATTGCAACAGAACTTACTGAAAAGATATTCCTTTCCCATTGGATTGCTTAGGTGACTTTGTTGAAAATCCAATCACCATGTAAGTGTAGCTCTATTTCTTAGGTTTCTATTCTGTCCCAGTGTCAAGCTTTTGCTGGTGCAGGCTGTCCTCATTGTGCAGAACGACCATGTCTGTTGATCCTCCCATTTTGTTCTTCTTGAAGAGTGTTTTAAATAGTTGAGGGGTTTGGAATTGTTGTATACATTTTTTAATCATTTGTTGATTTTTTTTTTCAAATAAGTCTGCTGAGTTTATGATGGGGTTGAATTTGGGGAGAATTAACATCTTAAGAATACTGAATCTTCTAATTTTGAAATTGGGTACCTTTCCATTTGCATAGCTCTTCTTTATTTTTTTCAAGAACGTTTTGTTTTTTTTTTTCAGTGCAGAGATCTCATGCATCTCCTGTTTAATTCATCCTTAGGCTCTGTATGTATGGTGACACACTCGCAAGTGGAACGCTTTATACTTTGTTTCCCAGTTGTTAACTGCTGATGTACAAAAGTACAATAGGTTTTCCATGTCACTCTAATACTCTGCAACACTGTCAAACTTAGTTAGTATTTCTAGTATTTTTGGTAGATTCCTTAGGATTTTCTTTATAAACAATCATATCATCTGTGAATTAAAAGGAATTTTATTTCTTCATTTCTGGTCTTTATATAAAATTTTTATTTCTTGTCTTATTCTGATGACTAGAACTTCCAACCGATGTTGAACAGAAGTAATGACTATTTGTATTTTTGACTTGTTTCCATTATATGGGGAAATATTTAACATTTTACCAATATGGATGATATTAGTTGTAGATTTTTACATATGTCTTTATTAGATTAAGGAAATCCCCTTTTATTTCTAGTTAGCTAAGAATTTTTTTACAAATAGATGTGGAATTTTCTCAAATGCTTTCTCTGCATTTATTGAAAAGATCATATTATTTTTCTTATTTATTACATTAACGGAGTGACTTACATAGATTTATTTTAAATGTTAAAACAAATGAGCATTCTTAAGAAAAACATGCTTAGTCAAGATTTAATGTTTTATGCTAATATTTTGTTATGCTAATATTTTGTTAGTTATTTTTATATTTAAATACACAAGGGATATGTTTTTATGGTGGTTGTTTTTTTGCCATGCCTTACTCAGACTTTCTATTAGTCTCATAACAATTTATGAGCAATTTGTCCTCTTTTTCATAAAATGTGTAGTGTAACATTGAGGTTATTTCTTCATCAGTTTTTCTTAGACTTCATCAGTGAAGACATCTGTGCCTGTAGTGCACTTTGTGGTAAAATTTGCTGCGAAAATTCAGCTTACTTAAGAGATATAGGGCTTAAGCTCATATAAGTTTGGAAGTCACTGCTCTTTTGTGAATCTATTAATTTGTGTCTTTCACAACTTTGGTCACTTGTTTTTATTCCTCTCCTCTTCCTTCTTCTTCTTGCTGTATATTCTTCTTTCTCTCCTTTGGGAAATCAATTACACATATGTTAGAACATACTATATTATGCTGTAAGTTCCAGACTTTCTTTTTATGTTTTCAAACTCTTTTCCTCTTTATTTTTCAGGTAATTGCAATGACCTAGTTCAGTTTCACTGATTATTTGGCTTCAATCTTCATTCTATTATTGATAATTTTATTGAGGTGGTTGTATTTTTCATATTCAGAATTTTTTGAACGTTTATCTCTATTTTGATTTCCTGCCTGTGTGGTCATTGTGAGCGTAGTTTTCCGTATATTAATTTACTTCACGGAGTACAATTCCTTGAAGTCCTTCTATGGTAATTTTAACATCCGGGTCACTTTGGTAATGGTATCGGCAAACCTTTCTCTTGAGAAAGGTTCGTGTTTCTCGGTTCTTCACATGTTCAGTGAATCTGGGTGATATAGTGGATACTGGGAGTGATAGGCTGTGGAGTCTGTTATATTGCTCTGACTTTCATTTGACTGGATTCAGTGTACAAATTTTTCAGCAGCTTAAGTCTCACTCAGCTATGTTATCCTCAGCGAGGGTCTGCTCACACATGTGGGTTTCCGATAATTATGCAGAGCTTACCCGGTGGATTTGGGTCTCACATTCTCTGGCTCTTCACTTCACAGAATTGCTCCTCACTTTCCCACGGTCAAGGCCATGGCTCTGTGTAGCTTGGTGTTTCACATCAGAACACCTGTGATTTTTCATCAGCATCTTAGGCATCCCATCTGGCTGATAACTGCAGTCTGCTCCTCACTTTGTAAGCACAAACTCTGCCACGGTTCCAGTGACCACATCCATGTAGGACAATGGCTATCCTAAGAACAGAGGAGTCTACATGGCCAGGAGGGTGGGCTCACCAAATGCGTTAGAGACCATCACAGAAAGAAAGGCTGGTATTGCTCCTCAACAGGCAGCCAGCAGTGCCTGCCACACAACCTCTGCACTCCACAACACCGGGAGACACGTTTCACTCGGACTAACACAGCAACGACGGGCCCCAGAATACTGCAACGTGGTGATGTTAAGAATTAGTAACTAGATAACTTTACGAAAACAGGATTGGGAAACTTATCAAGTGAAATCACTTTTATTGCCATCTAACTGCAGAGCCACTCTAATGGGAGTGAGATTAGTGTTGGTTAAGAATTCCAGGTACGGACACCCTAAGCGTGGGACAGAGAAAGGCGGAGAGCATTCTAGAGGGTGGGGAGAGCTATATTATCACACTGAGAGCACGCACAGATAAAGGGGAAGCGTTGGACTAGGATTTTCTAAAACGTCCGTAGTAAATTTCCTATTTAAAGAAAGCAAAGAAAGTGTATTAAAAACGAGAAATGCCAGGTGGTAATAAAAGCAAACTTGTCTGTTTAAAGAAGTATTCTTAGCAGAGGGCAGGGATAAAGTCCAATCAGTTCCAAGGTGAAATTGATATTTAAAATTAAGTCATTTTTCCCTATAGAAGAAGAGACAGCCAAGGATTATTTCCTTGGGATAAATTCCTAGAAATTACCTGGTGAAAGATTATATCATTTCCGGCTTCTTCGTGCAGTTTTTGATATTTCCTGTCAATTAATTTCTATTGGCTGAGAATGTCCCACCCCCCATTGTCCACTGTCACTGCCAGCTCCCAATATTACAAATACAAATAATCACGCACAGTAGTCTCCTTCCATCAGGAGTATCTCCTGATTTCTTACCTTTAATGAAGTGCCATCCATGTACTTGACTTCCAACCCCTTCCCATCCTAAAGTACCCAGATTTATGCCAAAGTTTTTATAGAAACTTGCACACAATTGTTAAAAAAACGATTTTGTCAGTTTCCTTTAGTTACATTTGCATTTACTTACTACGTTTCTCACTCTATTACTTAGTACCTTTCTAACCAACAACAATTTTACATTCCATTTGCTGCGAAAGATTTGTATAGTGAAAAAAAAACTTGGAAAGTTGGGTGCACATCCTCTGGAACTAAGGGCCCAGAGAATCCCGAGCAAGTGATGTTTCCCCTCAAGGACCATTGTTGTCTCGGTTGCAACTGAAAGGGAAAAATGAAAATAGAGTTTGGTTATAGATGGGCCAGGTTCCATCATTCCATGATTCCAAATTCATTCCATAAGATATTCAAGTGACAAGACCAGGCTGTCCGTGTTAAAGCCATCCATTCCTACTACTGCTGATGTGGTAAAATGCGTCTTTTATTATTTTGGGTCTCACGGATTAGAAAATTTTAGAGCCAAAAGGTATCTATCCCTTTTCCTATATATTCACCTTTGGCCCCATAATAATTTGTGTCAGAAGCAGAAATAGAACCTAGATTTCCCAACTTCCAGGTTTGGTGCTCTTCCCTCTTTTCCCGTTCACCTGAAAATGCAACAGTGACGAAGTGCATCAGCCCAACAACTAGTCTGAGTCAGTCTTTCCTCAGCACATGAGCACTGTGGACGACACTGCTGGTTGGTCGGGAGGATTAACGCGCAGGCCTTCCGCCCCTGCCATTCTGCATCGCCCTGGCATCCTGGACAGACTCGGGATTCCCCGGCAGTGTGCAAGCCTCAACAGGGAGGGCTGAGAAATTGTGTTTCCTGTAAGAAACAGTCCCAGGGAACACACTTCTGCCGGAAAATTAAGCCAAAGTAATATTTAACAACGTCTACTGAGGCAGACTGGTTTGAGTCTCAAAACATGGCTCCGTTGAAAACAAATCACCTTCACATTCTATAAACGTTAGAACCTTTTTAAGTGAAAAAAATCATTAAAAATTTCCTGGTTACAGGTTCTCTCTGTTCTAAAACAAATACACGTTATTTTTACCAACTGTAATAAGACATATACAATAGCGCTGACAATAAAGTTGAACAAGACGATTAAGGAATGACTGATGGAACTGGTCTTAAAGATGTCACTCATGGAAAACGTGCTCAGAGGGGTCACTGTTCTCTCCGTCACACTCCGTCCGACCCAGGCATTCAGCCTGTTCCTCAGGAAGCTCATTCTCAGAATGGAGGGCAGGCCACTTCTCCCCACCAAAGAGCAGAGTGTGTGGGCTCCAGGACCTTAGACTTGCAGCTGCTGTGAGGAAGGGCAAGGACCAGATCAGCGCCCCTCTGTTTGCACGCCAGCAGAGCATCACTGGGCCCTCGCAGGGGGAGAGCCTGGGGGACAATATTTCACCTTCCGCTTCCCCCCTCTCAACTGTGATTGACTTCCAGCTTCTACCCTTTCCTCCTGGGAAAGGGAGCGGGGAGACACAGAGCTCTCTCTTCCCACTCTACCAACATCAAGTCGGCCACAAATTTCCCCATTTTCCCTAGCAGCCACTCAGGGCAGTGGCCTTGGGAAATTCACTTGGTAATAAAAAAACAATTCAAACAGGAAAAAAAATGGATTCCCTCCACATGACAGAAGCAAATATTTTTAAGACAAAAAAAAATGGTGTAAATGAAACTGGCTCCCAAAACTTTATACAGATATTAATTTCTTCCTAAAACATTCCTCTGCTGTCATTGTGGATGCAGCCTTGTATATCTGCAGTAGGACCGAAAGGGCCATGTTTATCAATAAAACATTCCTAAGTACCAAAACTAATTAGACTTTATATTGCTAAATCTGGAAGTTGCTTTTTTTAAAGAAAGAAAAAATCTGAGGTTTCTAGCTTTACCAAATATGTGGCTTTCTCGCTGTCTGTGTTTCATTTCCCTTGCTTATTTACCAAAAGATAAACTAGTCACTTTTTCCCCCTGGCCCTGCTAGTATAAATTTTTTAAAACCTCAGGACAATTTTATTTTGGACTTTGATAATGGAAGCTTCCATCCTTAGGTTTACTATGTTGGTTTTAATTTAAATTTTCACTTAATTTAAAAATGTGTTAACAAAATTTCAACTGACACAGTCAAAGTGCAAAAGCAGAGTTGAAGATGCTGGCAGTTTGCTACCTAAATTCTTACTCTTCGGCCTTGAGCAAACGGGGAAATTTTTCCTTACGGCCTTCTTTGTTCTACTTTTAAGTGATTTGGCATCGGGCCTAAGGTCTTAGGTGGTCAGATCGGGATCTGGTGTAAAGAATCCTCACCCCAGGACGCTCGAAAGGCTCACTGGGCATGTCCTCAAGTAGCTTGGAAGGTTTTGTCCCCACAAATTATGTAGCGCCTATGTGAAGCCATCAGCTTGGTTGCTAAGCAAAATAACCAAATTATTTTTTCATCCTGGCACAAAAGTAGCTCAGGACTCAGGTCTCCGTCCCAAGGGAAAGGAGGAAAAGGGAAACCTGACACAGAGCACAGCCCCAAGTTAGAAAAAGAGGCTCTCTTTACCGGGACTGGTGAAGACTCCATAATAGAGCAGAAGAGGCAGGTTCGCAGAGCAAAAGTCCGCGTTGAGGAAAGAATAAAGAAACAGAGGACACAGTTGGTTCAGAGCACACATTCAGAACTCAAAACTTTCTGGAAGAAATAACGAAATCGGGCACTTGAAAGAGAAGAATACGAAACCACATCAATGAAATTCACCACTGTCCTTACCCCGTAGGTCCGTTCAACACAGATACCCCCAGCTTTGCCACCTGGCATTTCTGAAGTTCAAAGTGCTCAGTCTGGGGACTCAGTGCTTTTCTCTCTGCAGGACTGGGTTCGAAGACAAGTGTAGGTTCTGGCTCTGCCATTTGGTCAGGCGACTGCACCTTCATGGACTTCACCTTACACACTTAAAGACAATACTCCTTCTCCACCTCGATTGTCAGTGACAAAGAACTCAAGGTCTATTCTTGTAACACTTAAACTTCCTCGACAGACCAAATATTCATAGTTGCCTTTCCTGGGAGCTACCTTTCCTGTTCTGCTAAGTAATTCTTTTTCTGCAGTTATTTCTGGATCTAGAAGTTGGTCTCTGAGAGACAGAATCTAGAACAAATCATATAAATAGAATTAATCTGTTACAAGTCAATATTGAACTAGCATAGAATCTGTTGATGTATTTGGAGGAAGGTGGTCAAAGGTACCACCTTCCAGTTATGAGATACATGAGAGCTGCGTTTGTAACACACAGCATGATGACTACAGTTAACACATTAACACTGCTGTGCGATGTGTAGGAACATAGTTCAGCGAGCAGTAGAGCCTAAGAGAAGAAATATTTTTAAAATTTTCTTTTTATTGTATTTATATGAGATGATGGATATGAAGCAGGCCTATCGTGTTAACCATTTTGCAATATCTGTAAGTCAAACCATCCTGCTGTAGATCTTGAACTCACACAGGGATGAATGTCAATTATTTCTCAATAAAAGTGGAACAAATAGTGAAAATGGGTTAATCTAGCTGCTGGCCATCTTACTAATGCATTCTTTAGAGCTGAAAACTATTTTTTAATCAATGGCAAAGGATTTGACAGGCTTCACTTTTCAAGCATTGAAAGTGAGACTAGATGCCTAACAAGAGGTTCTCGAAGGCACGCGTGCACAAGACATGGGGCTGAGTATGTGTGTAGTATCAGGAACGAGAGACGGGGGAGGCGATTTCCCATAGTTAAGTTGTGAATTATAGAAAACATGAGATTAGAATATTTCTCATGTATTTCCCTATTTGTAACCTCAACAAATATAAATAAGACAGTAAAATCAAAATAAGGTAAATAAATAAATTCAGAAAATATTGCTATCTTGTGCTATAAAGTAGAAAAAAATGTACCCTAATCTGCCCACAAATTAAATGACTTTGGTTAAAGGAAAGATATTTCTTTCTTACAAGTTAGTCAGTGAAACATTTCTAAGTCCTTTATTCCTCTGCCAGTAGAATTTAAATATAAGAAACCCAAATAGTCAAACCTCCACTGCTAACTGAAATAGGAAATATGAAAGCCAGAATGGTATAGACAAGAAGGAGCCAGTATTGATTCTTGAGCAGAAATTAACTATCAAACGATGTTATTTCTGAACTGTTATCCTGAGAGCAGTCTCCTCACCCTTCAGCTAGGACTCAACTGATGGATGAGATGCTCTCCTAATTCAGGGAGAGCCCAGTATGTTTTTGGTCACGAGGACCCACTCTTTGAAAGGCACATGTTGGAATACACCCTGAGAATTTTCAAACAACATGCTAAAGGCCCTGGAGACTCCTAAATGTTCCCTTTCTCCCTCCCTGCCCCACCACCTCAGCAGGGGCCACTGTTAAAATTTGTGCAAGGGTATGAGCTCCTTTAGGTAGGTGAAGGCTGAAATTCCTCGATTGTCTGGTGGAATGCATACAGTGTACCCCAACTCCACCAGCTCTGTCATCCGGGGCCACTCGCTTTACCTTCCTAGGCCTTTTAAAAATCCCTTCTTCTTTTTCAAATGTATTTCTTTAAATTTCTGCCTGTAGAGTCAGTGCAGCAGGACTAAAGAAATTACGTTCCATTTGAAAATATTATCATTGTTTAGGTGACCAGTTGCGATGATGAAAGCACTCCATGGATTCTAAGCTAGATTGATTCCTGTAAGTCATTTGTCTACAAAATTTGTGGAATTGTCTAGACAGTCATCGACCCACAAAATTACCTGCAAATGTATTTCATCCTAGCAGTTTTGGTACTATACCCCACTTTTATGCTGAACTGTACAATTCAAGGCCCTTTTCATCTCCATTTTTAAAGCATTATCTATAGAGAAAAACAAAGTGGACTACAAAATACTACTATTTTCTCTTCTCCTGTTAATGCTAAACTATAAACAAAGGTCAATATAACAAATTTACTCACAAAGAATTAATGATTTTTAAGATTAGTAAAAATGGATATTAAGAAACTTTAACAATTTCCATCGGAAACTGGAAAAGGGAATGATAATTTTATCATAGAGCTTTAACTTCAGCTTTCCACAAATGTATGTCAGTTATGCACATAATTTTGACTTTACTAAATTCTTTTGCAAAAGTTATTTATGTAAAAGTATTTTATTGACTATTTAGCAGTCACAATGTTTTGCTTTTTGACTTTGGATCTCAAAATCATTCACTAACTCAAACAATAATCACTAATCCATCACAACTCAATGCTACATTACATTTTTGGAGGACAAGCGCTGTATGTCACTTATTATTTTTCCTACAGCTCAAAGGACACAGCATGTCGAGCAGCATGCACTTGGTATGCAATTGCGCTGTCCTGTTAACGTGCAGACACCCCACCTGGACTGCTATGCGCTGGTCACTTACCACAGGAGATGTGCGCAGTCGTCGTCGGTGCCCTAAGACACAGAACATACCTGATGGACTCAGGGGCAGAGACTCAAGCAGAGCTGCCAATCACAGAGGTGCTGGCAGGTGAAAGGAGGGAGCAAAGGAGGGATGATGTCAGCTGACCAGCAACAGAAAGGAAGTTGTCCCTCCTTGAGCTTCGAAGGCCCTTAGGGGAAGAGATATTTTTGCAGGGACTGCGGTGGGAAGTGTTGATGGGGGAGAGACAGCCACTGGCAGAAAAGTCACGCTAAAAGAGGAGGAGGCAAGGAAGAAATACCCAGTGCTCCTTCTCGTCCTGTGCTCTGATCTTCTGAAGCTCCCATTCTCCCACTGACAAAACCAACCGCATGTCAGCTGTCCAGAGGACACTGGGGACACAGCAATGTCAGCACAGAGCTGGGAAGGGAGGGGCAGAAAATGGATCTGGGGACCAAGCCAAGAAAAACCAGCACCGCAAATATTGCATTCTCCCGACGCAATCCTATTTCAGTGAACAGCAGTTGGTAGTTAATACGTCTTCTTCATCAAAGGCTGTCTAACAGAGGCGCAATTTGTCAAAGAGGGAGAAGGGGTATCAGGTCGAATTATATTTGATCATACGTATGTTTTAATAGGAGACACACAGGACAGCAGATGGACTAGGGGACTCTTTGGGGAGTGATGAAAATAACATGTTAGGAAGCATAAAACATGCACCCAGGAGTCTGAGAGCAGAAAGAAAGAAGAGAAAGTTAGATTGAGTTGGCAGAAAGGATACAGCCCAGATCCCAGACTGCAGCAGAAACGGCGAGGGATGGTGCCATGGACGCAAAGCAGGGCACGATGGAGTCTCCATCCTTCACGAAGCCAGAAAACAGACGCCACAGTTTCCTTCGGCTCTTTGGGTACAGACTAGGAAAACCAGAGAGAACTTTCCGGGGCTCTTCTTTCTCCTCCCAAACCTCCCCATCTGCTTTCTGAGGCCTAAGATAACCCAATTTTGTTCATTGATTCATGGTCTTTCCAAAGTAAGTTACTATTGCTGAAACTGCTCGCAACGCCTACCTGGCACGTGACACGCGTCAATCAACATTCATGGAATAAAGATCCATTAAACGAATGGATGAAGAAATGAACACGCTATCAATGCCTGTGGCAACTTAAAAGAAAACATTATGACCTGCCCGTTAAGTGAACAACACAGCTATTGTACCTGATACCAGGCTGTTTAAAATCGTGATGTAGGACACAGGAGGGCGTGGAGAGTGGAGGCGGATAGCTCTGCGGAGGGACAGCGGACAACACAGAGAACGCACAGAGCTCTCCAGAAACGTCACAGCTTTGTCAGAGGAAGGTTCTGTTCACCGTCACTTGGGAGCAGCTTGGTGAAAACATGTTCGTGTTTGGTGCCAAGATGCAGAGTTCAGTTCCAGGAAATTTTGGTGGTTTATTGCGTGATTTAAACATTCTTATAAAGAACTATTTTTCCATCAAACCATCTTTTTCACCTTGTGAACATTTTTTTCCTTCTCAATAATACATCATTAAGTGTGTTGGAAAGCCAGGGAATAGAAAACTTACCTTACTTTGAAAATGCAAAAAATATATATATCTATATTTAAGCCCATACCTATGCTTTGAAATACCCTGCTATTTTATTAGAATATAGAAAGCAGAACCAAATTATAAATTGACTTTTCTAGAAGGTGCTATAAACTTTCTAGAGAAGAACTTATAAATCCAGATTATATAGAAACAAATCTCTGAATATTCCAAAAATATGTGCTATGAGTTGCTTTCTCGTTGCTTTCATTTCACGATCTTTGGTAAAATAGCCCCCTTTGCCAAATATGTATCACTATTTACTTGGCTCATCAACTGGTACTTAATTACTCAACAGTAAATTATTTTATTACTTTTCTCTGGCTAATTTTTTGCCTGAAAGATATACTGTTCTTCCATAATCAAAGCCTTCCAACGTTTTTATCATTTCTACCCTGTATCTAAGATATGTTAGAATGATGAGTGGTCAGTGACAGGAGAAGGGGAGCAGGGAGGGAGAAAAGTAAAAAAAAAAGAAAAAAGAACAGGTGCTTAAAAAAATAGAACAACAGCCTAGAGCCTCGCACCCGCAGTCCAAACTCTGTTCTACCACCGATTGACTTGTGCGCCGGTTCATTCATTTTCAAAATGAATGAGATGAATTCAATTCATGCTAAGATTCCCACTGGCTTTGAAGTATTGCACTGCTTACTCTCTGTGAACTAAGACCTCTTTTCCTTTCACTAGATATCCCTAGCTTAAAAAACCATACAAGGTACCACTATTTTATTTGCCCCCAACGTCACTGACTCTAAGCGTCATCTGTAGCTACATCCTGGGAAGACTGCAAGCCCCAGCAATGCCTTCAGACTGGCACCTTCCACATCCACAGCGATCCTGGGCTGCACACTCCCACTAACATACCCTTGGGGGCTGCGCCACAGGTTTTGCAAGTGAGGCCTGCTCATGCCCACTTTGTAGAACAGTTTGGCTGGCTTTTGACCTTACTTCCTTACTATGTGAATCAGCTACTGACACTGCCAATAACATCACACATAATGGAACACGCATCTTATAACTAAACCACAGAGAGTGCCCAGGTACAGAAAGAATCCAGGAAATGCACACTTTAAACATAAACTGCTCCAACAGAATAGCTACCGAAGGGTTTGCAAGTACAGATGCCAAGTGTTTCTCGGGGGTTAAATGGCCACATTTTAAGATTCCTCAATGGCTGCAGCCCTGGCCTCACTTTTAAAAGCCTCCGTCATTTCTCAAGGAATCACATTTAACAAAAGGCCACATCTAGTTCCCCCCAAATCAAGATTTAGCCTACTATTACTGGAGCTGTTTAGGGCATAGAAATAAAGCATGCCTTCCAGAGGGTGGAAAAAAAGAGAAAAACAGCCTTTTCGAATGAGTAGGTCTCACTCTAATCTGAAGCTTGTACTGTCCTTTTCAATTGCTGCAGAGAAACAATTAATAAAGGAACCCATTAAGACCTGATTATTGCTGCAAAAAAAAGGAAGGTAGAGTTTCAGTCCTTTGAAGTAACTGAGAATGATTCAGGCCTCATTACAGAGATATAATCTACATTCATACATTTATGTTAGTGATTCAAATCTATTGGGAGAGATTGAATTCCGTTAAATAGAGCATCTTTCCTGCGGAACTTTTCTCAGGCTTTCTCTGGCTAACCTAAGAGGCGACCTAACAATGCAAAGCAGTGGACTATTTAGGGATTCGGCTGTGCTGTAAAAGAAAGGCTGCACAGAAAAGAAAAAGAAGAATGAGATATAATCTAAAAAGCTATGTCAGCTTTTCCTTTGGGCGGTTTTGTAAATGCCCTTCCTGTCAGCATGCCGTACAGGAAAGCAGGGAAGGGCTCTAGAACTTTGAACAGTGCACCTGCCACAAACAGATTTTTAATGTAGAAGTTTGGAAGATGTGTGTTTCCCCTAAGTTCAGACAGAATAAAAACAGAAGACTTCCCACTTAAAGATCTGAATAGCTTCTCCCACTGGCTCAGAAAGTTGGTAGGCAGATATGTGTGAGAAAGATTGAGGTGGGGGCCGAAGGAGAGAGAGAGAAAGAGAGACAGACAGAGAGAGAGAAGCTCCTTTTGAGGTGGGGGTGGGGTGTCTCTTGTAAGTTAAAAGGTTCTCAAGTGGCATCAATAGTGTTGATGTCCAGCGCAGAGAAACCTCAAATAACTTCTTAGGTTTTGCAATTTTTCACGACAGAATTTTTATTGTATGGTTTCATCAGACATAATTTTTTAAAAACATATAATTTTAATTAGTTGTCAGCTCAGACATTTGGACTCTACTGAACAACTGGGCTGAAACTCTAGCCCCTTAGGAGCCCTATACTGTCTTTCAGGCATTTGTCAGCGCAAATAGAAAACTGCGAACTAGAAAATTGAAATTAGCACTGTGAGTTCATTTTTAAATATCCATGCTGCAATGAAAGAACAAGATTTGTTTGACGTATGTTGTTTATTTGCTTAACTCTCCAATTAATAGCTACGGAAATCAGAGCTAATTATATTACATTTAAAAATTTAAAATGTGGTGTTCAC
Organism: Glossophaga mutica; assembly: GCA_039655065.1. Lineage (NCBI taxonomy): Eukaryota > Metazoa > Chordata > Mammalia > Chiroptera > Phyllostomidae > Glossophaga > Glossophaga mutica. The sequence goes on from CM077305.1 coordinate 6,081,746, forward strand.
CCTATTGTCAAAATCTTCTGAATGTGCATTGCAGTGGCTTAGAAATAGTGCAGTTAAAACCTCTGATTCTAGTTTTAAATGCTTCTATTTCAAAGGCTCTAAATGCACAGGAAAATATAGGAGTATTTACGTAAAGTCATTTTTCAGGTCACTAAATAACATCAGTGGGCAATCCTTCTGGATGCCTGTCTCAAAAGGGAGATTTTTTTTTTTTTTTTTTTTTACTTCTTTGTATCTTCTCCTGTTCACAATGAAGACTGAGGCCAAATTGACAGTAGAGGGATTCTGGCTTATTGTACATACACCAGCTCTTCTGACTAAGTGCCTCCAAATTAGAGTTGTCGAGGGCAAACTCCCAAGTTCACCTCGAAGTGATTCTTCCCCTTAGAATAGCAGCTGAAATATTAGGTGGAACCATATGAAATTGTTAAAACCGGCAATTTCACACGGTTCAGCCTAACACAAAAGTCCATTTGCTTTACAAAACAGAAATGGTTTACAGCAGGACAGCTTTAGCTACTCCTCCCCGGCAAGCTTTCCCTAGTTTAAAGTCATTCTTAAAGAAGTGACCCCGAAGGCATTGTCTCTTCCTCCTATTGGAACCCGTGATCACAGTATTTCTTCCTGTGACTCTTAATTCCTGGCCAAGGTTTCCTTAACTGAGGACTTGGTTTTGCCCTTGCCTGGGTTTCATGTGAGTTTCTGTTAGCGATGAGGGCGTGGTGGGCTCGTGAGTGTGAAAAAGCCAGAGAGACTGGTGGTGCAGTTACATTGTAAAATACAGCTCTTTAAAACGTTAAATTTGAAGATAGGAAAAAGAAAACGCCCCTTTATGGCAAAGTGCAAAGGAAATCGCGTGGAAAAGAGAACAGCAGAATATTAGGCAACTTGTATGGTTAAATCTGTGCGATCCTAATAAAGTGAGGTCGCTTTGAAGTGCCCGCGTGGTTCCTTCAACCGCTCAAGTTAGCAACGACGAATCAGTCCATCATTGGGGTCCCCGATTTCATCTGAGCCCAGAGAGTCAACTTTTACGCTCAGTGAGCTTGAAAGGCAGAGAGGGCCCAAGTGTGAACTTTTTACTCCAGCAGCGGAAGGAGAAATCAGTGACTCATTAAAGCATAGACCTCCTTGGAAGCCGGCAGAGAGGAGGAAAGAAAGCTAATTATGTCTCTCTTTTTCTGTGCTCGCTTCGACCCGTTTATAATCTGCTGGTCTGGAGGGTTTGTCCTCAGCATCTTCTGCTTTCTCTCCCCCCACACCGCCCTCCCCTCCTTCTGGGAGTGTGAGGGGGAGGGAAAAAGTCAGCCAAGCACCAGGCTCCAGGTGGCTCTCAAGTACTTCGCTGCCAAAAGAAAAAAAAAAAAAAAGGAAAAGGAAAAAAAGAAATCCTACGCAGGAAAACAAGTGAGAAAGGGGCTCCCCGGAGGGGATTGGTTCCGGCTGGAAGGCAGCAAAATCGGGAAAGCCTGAGGACAGGGCTCGCGCTGGTGGCCTGCGCAGGGAGCACGGGGCGCCTGGGCAGCAATTAGCCGGCGCTGTAGGCGCAGCGGGGTGGAGGCTGCGGCTGGGGTGCGGGGAGAGGACCCGCAGCCCCCCAGCCCCCGCAGAGGCAGCGGCTCCCTTCCCCTCGCTCGCGGCTCCCCACTCTCGGCCCCCTCCCCCTCCCTCTCCCTGGCGTTCCCAGCAGCCCGGGGTTTCAGATGTCCCACCGCCGTTTGACCCCCTCCCCCTGCTTCTCCACCCTGCAAATGAGGTTTGACCAGCAGACGCAGAGCCCACCTCTGGCTCAGAATCACTGACATTTAGACTCCAGGCTTCAACCTGTTTACAAGCCGGCTTTCCAAAGGAGGGGGGGGTGGAGGGACACGGGGCCAAACAAAACACCAACTGCCCAACTGCCGTCCCCCCAAAACAAGAAGTGACTTTCTGCAGACCTCACATCCACAGGCACCACCAAAAAGAGAAAGCAAGAGGCAGAAGAGAACAGCAGCCGGTGACCGGGCAGCTGCCTCCAGCCCTGACAGCCCAGGAGGAGGGACGCGCTGCGGGAGCTGTCTAGGGGCTGGGGCTCCGCAGAGAGGGACCGGCGGGTGCGACCTCGGGCGGGAGCAGAGCGCTGCCCCAACCTCGCGCCCCAGCCTCCGTGGGTCTCGTTCACCGTGCTGTCATCTGTTTTTCAGACTGTTTTCTTTTTTCGTCTAACATGGTGAAGAAAGGAGTGAAGAAGAGAACAAAGTGACTCCTGGGGGAGTGAAGATCGCTGGTGACCCACGGCACTATCGCCACCAGGCAGCTCCCGCGACTGCGGCCACCCACCCTGGTCCACCATCGCCCGGAGCCTGCAGGGGCGCCCCGCGGATCCCGGACGGGAGCGGAGAGAGGCAGCGTCCCTTGCGAGGAGTTATGGATGGCGGTGCGTTGCCTGCTGGCCAGATCTGCACCCAGAGGGAGCTAACCAGCGGCCGCCACCTCCAGCTGTCCCCTCGCCGCGCACCGGGTCTCACCCTTCCAGTATGTTCGTTCTGATAAGACAATCTCCAGCGCCGAGAGTTTCAGTACAATGTGGAAATGGATACTGACACATTGTGCCTCAGCCTTTCCCCACCTGCCCGGCTGCTGCTGCTGCTGCTTCTTGTTGCTGTTCTTGGTGTCTTCCATCCCTGTCACCTGCCAAGCCCTTGGTCAGGACATGGTGTCACCAGAGGCCACCAACTCCTCTTCCTCCTCCTCCTCCTCCTTCTCCTCTCCCCCCAGTGCCGGGAGGCACGTGCGGAGCTACAATCACCTCCAAGGGGACGTCCGCTGGAGAAAGCTCTTCTCTTTCACCAAGTACTTTCTCAAGATCGAGAGGAACGGGAAGGTCAGCGGCACCAAGAAGGAGAACTGTCCGTACAGTAAGTAACGACGGTGCCTCCCTCCAGGCACCCACCCCCACCCCGCACGGGGGGAAATCTGTTCCAGATGTGGCCAGCTAAATATTTACGTCCCCAACCCCTGTAAAATGATTAAGTGGAATACTTTCACACTAAATCCCCCCCCCCCGCCCCGTGTATACATTGTGCGGCCTCACCCCTCCCTGCGGGGCTCGCGCACACCCCCCCCCACTCCCTGTCACCCTATCTGCCCCGTCTCTCGGCTTGTCACTCGCCTCGCCGACCCCGCCGAGCGGTTGCAGCGCACCGACGCCCCCTCCGTCTCCATCGCCCTTCCCTGCCTCCTCCGAAGGACCCCTTCCCCTCCCTTCGGGAAATGGCTCAAGTAAACACATTTTGTTTCTTTTCGCTGGCAATCTTATTAAGAGTTTTGGGACAGTTTCCTCAAGCTGAAAATAATTACCCGCTGTCAATTACAGGGGCTTTATGGCAACTTTATTTAAGAAAGAAAAGTCCATTCCGCTCGCTCCCCACCCCCACCCCGTTAGCCCACCACCTCTCTAGGTAGGAGCGAAAGCATTTTTCTGGTTTTGATTTTTTTTTTTTGGGGGGGTCCCTCATGTTGACTTGAGTGATTGCAGTCCACGAAGTCCGCTTTTCCGGCACCGCTATTAGTCTCGGGCCTGCCTTCCCTCTCGGTAACATGATGCTCCCGTCTGCGTTGTCCGTAGCATCTGCGCTCGCTGCTTTGTGGCGTCCCGTCCGTACTGCTTCTTCTGCAACCTCTCAGATTGCAGAGCCCTACTACTCCAGCATTGGGAACATCTGGGGCCAGATTCGCACAGACCTCACACAAATTCCATTGTCATTCTTCTGTTTTCAAAGTAAAAGTCGTCCGTCTGTTTCCATGGCTGTAGTTTATCCCCGGAGCATGAGGGTTTTCTCCTTATTCAAACGATGCCCTGGGTTTCTGGATTTCTTTCCTTTTTGCCCCCCCCCCCTTTTCTTCTTCGGCTCTTTTTCTTCTTTCTTTCTTGCAGGGGTGTGGGCCGGGAGGGGGTGGGAGCAGTGGAAGGGGAGGGTGGATACTGTGTCTCTTCTCGAATCCGTCCAGCAAAGCCAGATGACTCTGTGGGCTTCCTCTCCGAGTGACTTTCAAGTGGTGAGACTTACTCTCCCTCTATTGATTGCCGTTTGAAAGGGTCCTGGGGCGATGCCGGGGCCCTACAGGCAGTAGACAAAGGCATTGCAAGGTCTTTAAGGACCAGTTAGCATCATTTCCATGGTACTTTCAAGTCACCCTTGTAAAGGGACTTTTTTGAGTCAGCTGTTTGGGAATTTGAACCCTGGTTGCCAGTTAACTTAAAGAGGTGGGTCCCACATTTCAAGATCCCTTGGCCCAGAAAGGATCTGGTGTGAACGGGAAAGATAGTTAACCAGAATGTAACATTTTCTTCTTAAATAAGGATGGACAGGAATGAAGACTTCATTTTCGTATGAGGGGGCTCACATACTTTCAACATGAACTTCTGTTTTTCCTCAGCTGCTGCTTCCATGTACTAAAATTAGCAGTATGTTTACAAGTAATAATAGTTGTAGAAGGATTTCGAAGTATTCCATTTTATGTTCAATACTAAAAATAAGAAAAGCCCATTGCCTGTATATGCTTTCCATGCTGATTTATAGAAAGTGGCTGGAATAATGTCATTTACGATAAAAGATTTTTTTGGTTGTTGCCTGAATTCAGTAGGTTCTCTCTACAGAGATGCCACCATGGCTTAAAAATCTGACACTTCGTTCCATAGTTGTGGTGACATCCAGGTAGGATGGTGGGGAAGGAGCGGTCCAAACACTTACTGAACCACTAGTGAGCTGAGCAGTTAACATAAATAACATCCATGGGCTGAAATTCTTTTTTGTATTTTTAGTTCATAAAGATAACTCAAAGAAATATAATAAAATTCTAAAGTGTTCCCCTTGAGCAAACTTTCTCTCTCGCTCTCTCTCTCTCGACACTAACTGGATTTGCTCTCATCGTATAAGTGCCTTTCTGATGTGCTGCAAGGACCCATCCGCACTGGTTTATTTATGCAACTGGAATTACTAATTTCTAAAATAACAGTCACGGTGTGATTAATGGTTTCATGAAATGATTTCCAGGGTGCAAATTGAATTATATTTTTACAGTTAAGAATTATCTGCAAGGAGAAAGGTACACAACTTTCATTGCATAGAAACGAGTGTGAAAAATTTTCACCGTAACTGTCCAAATATACTCATGTCTCTTCCAGATGATGAAGTACATGAACAGTTCTTGTTAAAATTACAATATCTTATATAGTAATGCAATCTTAACGAGTGGTTGAAGATGAAAAGGGGGAGGGTCTCACTCTGTTAAACAATGTCAAGCAGTAAATAATTTAGGCTTTTAAAGAACATCTGTATAAGGACATAGCACGTGAAACGTAGAGGTTGAAAAAGCCTTAATTTCACATGTGGCCAGGTAATCAGAACGCTGCTACAATTTCCAGCTGGACTGATGCAGCTGAACCACATGGTATCATTAAGATATTGTCTAAATGCTCCGTAATTACATGTGAACAAACTTTTGCCATGCCTACGGGGTAACCAGCCAGCCAGCCCGCCCACCAAATGGTAGCCTGTTAAATATTAGGGTATCTAACCTCTGAAGAGTGTTAGTTCCTTGTCCAAAAACCACATTTCAGTAACATTTTCCTAAACAAGTTATTAATTATTCTCAATACACAAAGCTGTTCTTTTGAGGTTTGCTTATTTGAAGCTTAATTTTCTTTGTTACTTTTGACCCTAGTATTGCTGCTAAAATACAATAACAGCTTATCTAAGAGGTTACATGCTTGTGATGTTCAGAAGCTTAATTAAACAACTGTTTTACTGGCTTTTTGCCAACATAATGCTAACAAAAGGGAAGTAAGGAAATCACCCCTAAGCGTTGCAAAATCATTTTTAACTTCTACCTCCAAAGCTGGTTCCCAGAATTTGGGTGGTTCTAAAAATATTACGTGTGTTAAAGAAACTCTTCTCGATTTGGGTGATTATTATCATTTCTTTTTTGGAGGGTTTTTTTTTTTTCCTTCTTAGCCATTATAGGGTAGTAGAATAAAGGAGAGCAGAGATGAATTATGTTTCTCCTGTTCGAAGTCTGAGAAAGCCTGAATAATTTAGACTAGCTGCAGCGTGTCTGTCACTAGATAGGCTCGGGCTCATTTAGGTTTGTTTTATCATTCTTTACATCTAGAGCTTTGCCCTTGAAACATTACCACTCGGCTCCAGCTCCGGCCTCCTAGGAAGGCTGGATACAGCTGTTAGGTACCCTTGCAACTGGGACTGGTGGACTTATTTCTGAATGTAAGTAAAACAGCTGTGAGCTTCTCCCATGCTCGTCACTTGGAGAAAAGGGGAGTCTAGAGCAAAGAAAATGTAGCCCTCAACTTGAGACAACAAAGGCTGGATATTCTCAAAATAGAAAGCCACCGTGCTTGTGTGTCTTTGCAGAAAAGGAGCATGGGAGACAATAGAGAAATCAGTATGTACTGAACACGTAAACCGTGCCGTATCTCATTTAACACCCATAAGAGTCCCATGATTTAGATATAACTATCCACATCCTTCAAATATGAAAACTAAGCCTGAAAGAAGTAAATGTTTCAAGGTCATCAACTAGAATTTGGCAGAGCTTAGATTCAAGCGTAAGTCTATGCAGTGATATCACTCCTTATATCGTCTACCTCTCTGCTACCGGCAACGCTGATACCCACATATCAGAATTACAGTAGACGCCCCCAAATTCTAAAAAAACAAGTTATGCAAAAGCATAATTGCTTCTTGCTAGGAGTACCCACAGCTCTTCAGATTAAATTGGAACGGGAGTGAAGTGATGGTGGAAGAGAAAGGAACTACCTCCAAGGTGTGGCTGCAGGTGGCTGCGTGGAATCAGAGTCCGCTGCGCACCCTCTAGGTGAAACGACTTGTGTGGTGTGATGTCCGGGAAGATGATCGCGTATGGGTACACAACATACGTGTACATCAGCCTCACTCATTTCAACAGAGGGCATTAGAAATGCATGGCTATTTAAGAAACCCCACGAATGTCACTGTGTATAGTAATTGTTTACAGCTGAGGGCAGAATGTTTAATTGATTCCATGTGTAATAAAATAATTTGATTGTAAATACCAGTGTGAAATTGGGCCTTTGCAGAAACTTCTGATATATGAATCTGAATGGAGCAGAATCTTAAGAGTCCTGAAGATAGAGAGATCCATAGACAGAGACTAAAAGCTTTCCAATGAGTCCGCAAATCAAAAAGGCACTTTACCCCACAAAAACAAAAGATTATTGTTTAGGATTAAAGGTTTGTATTATTGCTTTTTAATCAAGATGAAAGCTTACTGTAGGAAATTCAATAAAGTGAGAAAACAATTGTTGAGGAAAATGGGGACTCATATATTGTCTCCTAAAAATAACACAACAGCTTCCCAGGAAGGAAGCCAGTATACAACGGAAGGCTTCCACTGGTGTCTTATTTAAGTTGTGGTTGTTTCTAGAGTTTGGTTGCGTAATTTATAACTGGCAGCATTTAATCACAAGCATCGAGGATTTATGAAGGGAGAAGGCACTGTATTTAATGTGACGTGACACTGGTCCTGTTACCTTTACTGCATTCCTACCATGTGGACCCTCCACTTGGATGGTTTTATCATAAATCCATTAAAAATGCACAATTACAGAGAGTTTCCTCTTCATAAACCTGATTTATAACCATCTATCAGGAAAAAATGCAAGGAAAAAAACAGAAATCACATGCCAGTACTAAAGTATGAGAATTCAGAGACGCTGATCTCCAGGACGTGGGTCATCTGGTACCCAAAGGTATGCACTGGTCTTTCCAAACAGGTTTTTCACAGTGATGTTTAGGCGTGGAACCGAAAAGCAGAATCATGGCTTACAGCATGAAGGAAACGCCATCGTACGTGTGTTCCCTGAGCATTTTTACTATCCAGTTTAGAGCGCAAAGTGTTATTCCAGTATGGTTTTTTTTCGTGTTTAATGAACTTATAGAACAAGAATGAGCACTTTAAATTCCTGCACAATTACCTTAATGTTCAGAGACAAACCCCATTTATTATCCAAATGCCTGACTTTCCACAAGCCAAAATGTTGGGGGAAAAGTTGACAGCTCATTTGAAACGGAGCTAATGTTCCTTACATTTATGAGCTGCCTATGAATATCTATATCTTTCCTAAGCCTTAAATGTCTATATGCTTATCCAAAACTGTAGTACAAATGATATTTCTTTATTATGCTTCAGAAGGAAGATGAATGCATGTGTATTAGTTCAAAGTGATTTTAATCTATCTTAACATTAATTCTGTGAACTTTGCAATGAAGAGTAATTCAGATGACATTTTTAGTATTACTGTTCCAACATTTGTCAGCATTAATAGTTGATGTTTGCTTAATGTAAGTCAGTAAAATATTAGCATTTCCCTCCAAGAAATTAAAGTTCTTTTTAATTTTCCAGTATGATGGCACATAAGATTCATGTTTATATAATTTTAATACAGCTCTATTTGTCTAGAAAAGTAATGAACCTCATTTTGTCTCAAGTCCTTTATGCAGAAGTACTTTAATTGTTCATGGTATATTGCAGTGATGGAAGGTCATTTACATTTGTCATTTGACCAATGGTATTTGTTACTTGGGTTTGCAGATTTAAACTGTTTACTTTTCATAATTGGCACTCTTTTTTTTTTCAGTGCCTGTTAACTCTACCCATGCCTGTCAGTCAGTATAACAAGTGATAACCTAGAAATGTGTCTTTAGTGTTAGTGAGAGAAAACCAGGCTACATCCTGGGAAGCCACCAGCGACACTCTGATCCTGAATTAATGAACACAAAATGGTCATGCGTTTCAGATACGGTGGCAGACCAAGTATTTAATTAGCACAGTTTTTACACAAATAGCAAGTTTTAAGATATCTAAAAGGGAGCCAGGTGACCCACCAAATAATGGTCTTAAAGGCTCCCTGGCTTTTAAATCAGGTCAGTTGTGTGCTTTCTTTGAACAGTGTGTTCTAATTGGAACAATAAATCAAAGACGACGCACAGAGTAGATTCCCATGTAAGGTGGACAACTGGACAGTGACTGTTTACTGCTGTTAACACGTGCATCCAATTACCATCTGATAGATCCATAGTGCCGGCAGTCAAGCGTTGCCTCATTTTATAGTTCGCCTCATAATTCTTCACCCTAAGTCTGTCCAGCTTTACCTATATCTAATCTGTCAGTACGTATGTTATCATTAATGAGGAATTTTCGAATGTCTGGCATGCTTCCTACAATGAACAACGACATTGAGATATTAATCATTTAGTGAATCAGAATAGAAGAGGCAAAGTATTAAGTCAATGTATCCCCAACTTCAAGCCATTGTGAACTAAATATAACCTCATAATTAAATTAACACTATAATTTAATTGTTAACAGTACAGTTGAACTGCAATTTGGTTTTACGTAGTAACAGTTAGCTACAAAATTAAGAACTTAAAAAAAAAAAGGCATTTTTCTGTCATTGTTATTTTCTTTCACGGCCCTTGAGTTAATGTTCTTCACTGAAAAATATCCGTCGTAGTTCATGCTTAACCTGCTTTCAAGACATTGCCCTGTATCCGGATAACTTGACATATTCAGCGTGTCTTTACCACTCAAGGCCCATCACCTTCTTCCTAACAGTTCTGCCTTGAGGCAGTTTTACTTCTGGAATACTGGCCACCTGTGACAACCCTGCCTCCGAGACCTCGAGAATCCCTGATACTTTGTCACCCCTTCACCACTCCGTTGTTTTCCCTTCCTTTGCCTTCCTTTTTTCCCTTCTCCCTGGCTTCCGAACCCCTTGCACACAGTTTCATTCATTATCAGTGCTCAGCACCCGATGGCATGGTACAGGCCAGCGGCCTGGACAGTTTGGGGTGTGTAGCACCCAAAATAGAGAGTTGATAGTCTATGCATAAAAGTCTTCAGCAAAGTCAACAGACTCCAAAGGGAGCCTTTTCTAATTTTGAATCACCCTCGAAGTCACCCTTCTCCCAGCATGCAGGCCAACTTCTTATAGCTTTGCCTTTTAGTGAAGCGGGAAAAGCGCAGATAAGCACCCTCTGAGAATGGATGCTGACTGTCTAGTGACTAAATCATTGTTCTGCATTTTTGCTTCAGGTTCAACATTCTGTTCCGAATAACTCTCCCTGCAGGTTCATTTTACCTTTCTCTCAAATCGTTTTAGTACGTGTAGCACCTACCAGCTACTTTGTCAATTTTCTTATCTTTTGCTTTTATCTGGACTCGTACAAGAGGAAGAAAGTGAAGACGATTGAGGAAGTCAAATAATTATTCCTCTTCTGTTTTAGTCATCATTTATTTCGAAGAAGATGAGTACTAATTTAGAAGTCTTTAATATTTCCAGCTCCCAGAATGCTCCCCACATTATAAAGCATCTCTGTACAACCCTGCCAAATGTAGCTCCTTAAAATGAAACCCACATTCTCATTAATAGTGGTTATCAAAGGGGAACCCGTACAACGCACACGCATGTCCGCTCCAGGCTGACCAACTGTAGACACGTGCCAATCTATATTAGAAAGATTTTGAGATGCCAACAGAAGTTAGAATTCTATATAAGCCTACTGGTGTTCACATCTTTCACTGACTGCCAGGTTACTTTTCTTATATGCAGAAGCTGACTATTTACATGTGTTAAACTGGTTGTTACTGTAATAGTAATTAAGTACCAACCTTCTTTTTGCAATTGGTTTCAGATTATACAGTGATATAGATATCAATACAGTTCCATAGCATAAATAGCTTTGATGTATTGATAGAATCATTGAAAGAAAAATTAAAATTGCACAACATGGGGGAAATGGTAACACATGGATGCTGAACTGCATACTATTTATGATCTATAGTGAGCTGTATTTAAGGGCAACGCTATTAATAATTGTCATTACCATTGTAATAAAACAAACTTTTAGGGGATTTTTGGGGATATCTCTGTAGAAGGCTATGACTCACAAATATGAAAAAAACAGTGCTAGGGATGCTTAATGAACAAAATTACAGAAGTGCTTTAAAGCTGAAGCACGAGAGATGGTAAAAGGCACATAATTAGGGTGTTAAAAGCCAGAGGAAAAGCAGAAGAGGCCGTGGAGCATTCAGACAGACTGCGAAGGGGGGAGGAGATGCTTGGCTGGAGTGATGGAGACAAGGGTTTTGAACTCCCAGGGAAGAAATCAAGCTAATGAGTCGCAATGCACAAGGGCTGACATGACAAGAAAGGTGTGAGGGAAATATAACCCAAGCCCTGGCATTTGACTGCTTGTTAAATGAACTGAAATGAGAACGTGTGATCTAAAAGGAATCCCGCTGAAGTAAGCGCAGCCAGGGTATCAGAGGAAGGAAAGCTACATCCAGGCTTCTGCTAGAGGCAGTCGGCTGGAGGGGCTCAAAGTGTGGACTTGAATCAAAAGTGACCCCAACTCCGGACCTGGATTGAAAGCGAGCTTTGGAGACACAGGGGTGGTTGCCTTTGAGGCTCCACACGGCCAGAGAATAGTGTATTACTTGGGCAAGTCGTCATCAGTAACCCAAGGATATTCACAATCCCTACCCCTTTCCTACATGGTAAAGATTTAATGAGGTCATTCCTTCATTCAAGAGAAATTTATTGAGTGCCTGCTTTGCGTCAGATCCCGTGTGACACTTAAATACACTGCTGGAGAAGATGACGCCGGGTCTGCTCTCCCAGAGCTTTCTTCCACAGCGCCCAAGACTGAGCAAGTAAACAAGGAGATGTGTGATGAGAATTTGGGCGTTCTGTAACAAAACAATTGGGAACTCTTCTGAGCCTCACGGCCAGAGAAGCCTTTGAAGGTGGGAGGGAGGGAACCCTAGCGGGGGAGTCTAATGCCTACTCCAAAAGTATGGAAAAGGCACGCTGAGCCCAGGCAAGGTGAGACGTTTCGTGAAGTTGGAGTTAATGCATGTAATAGCTTAATGGTGCTTGGTGCATCATAAGCCCTCATCTAGTGGGGAGTTTTAAAAAAATAACTATGATGCTTCCCCTTGTGTGAAGGGAAAGCATTAGAAAAGCAACTAGATGATTGGATGAAGTGGGAATTAAAATATGGGAATTGAAGAAAGAGGCAGGAATGAGGCATACACCTGGCATTTTTTTTTTTTTTTACAAAGGGAAATACTAGAACCTCTGAAATTGTTGAAGAGTTAGAATTGCAGTGTTTATAATGTTGTGAAGCTTTGAGAAAAAGCTGGTTCACTGAGAGACGAGCTGCAGATATTTGAAAATTGAAAGTAACTTGAGCAGCGAGGGAAGAGCTGAAAAGAAAGAATCGATGGCAACAAATGCGTTCAAGGATGCAACTACAGAACAGAACAGAAGCAAGTAAAGAGCAGAAATAGGGCCCAAACAGGTTTAACTGTCGGAGGCTGGGAGAAGGCAGATTATTTCATAACAGGCAAAAGGGAAAGTAACTCAGTTTTTAAATATTTCAAAACAAATCTAGTATTTCAAGTTACGATATGGTTTTGAACCAGGATTATCACAGTTGCTCGGCTTTCAGTAAATTCTACGGTTCAGTGTCTTGTTTCTCCTCCCACGACTGTGACCTCTTTGGCCCAGGCCCTCCGAGAGTTTGCGACCCGGAGACGGAGACAGGAGAATGTCACGGGAAGCTGGAAGATAATGTAAGGCCATTTATACTACACGCCAAAGAAGCAGGGCAGAGAACCAGCAACCTGCGAGAGAGGGAGGGGTGAGCAACTTGAGGAGGGTCACACTGAGGATAAGGGACTAGACAGAGACGCAGATAAAAAGAGAGGAGCAAGAATATCCTTAAAGAAAGCACGGAAATTTACATGAGGTTTTCCAGAAACAACAGGCAGTCCGAAGGCCTGAGGGCAGCAGAATTGACAAGCTAGTGGGTGTGTCTCGAAACACAAAGCGAAATGCACGGAATGCGTCATCACCTGGGAGCGAAGCGTGTAAATGTCCTTTGATTTGAGTACTTAATTTTTTTTTTTTTTTTGCTAAAATATTAGGTCAGCATGGTCTTCACTTAAAATTGGCCTTTATTTTTCTATTTTACTTTTTGAAGTAAAGAATAAACAAAGAGAAAGCAGAGGAATATTTGGGGAAAATATAAACTGCACTACGACTGACGTAACCTAAGTACATTAAAATTGTAGTTTGATTGGGAAAAGAAAACAGTACTCATTTTATACTAGGAGCGTGAGTCTGCAGTTCCTCTGACATGCACCAAATGTCATCGTCCTCAGCATTCCTGATTTGCTAAATGGTCCTCACTTAAAAATGTAATAGGCCCCACTGCAGAAGGGAGCACATGGCATGTCACGTCCCTGGGGGGCGGGGTCTGCCCCTTCACAGCCGGTCCCCAAGGAAACGCCTGAGGCTTCGGAATCACCTGCTGCCCTTGGGTATTTTTCCTTGTCATTCCTGTTCTAAAGTGTCTAAAAGAAACAAAGGAGACCGGAGCTCTTCCTCTTGGAAAGAGGATGCTTAACGACTTCTTTTTAAAACAAATCAGAGTCAGAACAAGACAGTCTGCAACCAAGTCCACTGACAGACCTTGGGCTTTGGGGACAAAGGTCTTGATGTCAAATCTAGGTTCCTAAACTGTGTGGCTTTGGACAAGCTACTCCCTGGGCCTCGATCTCTGCAACTGTTAAGTGAGGATAGTAGTATCACCTGCCTCCATCACTGTTGGAAGGATGGGTTTGTAAATTTACCAATGAGGCTCTAACTGCAAAGGTCCCAGTAAAGGGCCTGGCCCGTTTTAAGAGCTCAGAAATGTTAGTTCTCTCTGCTGTTTTGTGCTGTGACTGCTGGCTTGCTTTTAATTATACCACTTGATGAAAAGATACCAAAGTCATGGGATAATAAACAATTTAGATGGAAAATTGGTATTCTGTCACCTTATTTTATAGGTTATAAAGTGCTTGAATGTTCTCATTAATTGGTTGTCAGAAATGGATAACGTAATCATTGTCACTGCCGTGCCGTGTTCAGAGGAGAAAATTGGGTTTAACAGTTATGGTGCCAGCCTGCAGCTAGCCAGCCAGGCACACGTAGCCAGCCAGGCACACGTAGCCAGCCAGGCACACGTAGCCAGCATCGGTGATTCAGAATTCAAACGTAGGCCAGTCTTAGCTCGTGTGACCCTCTGTCTTGGTGTGCCTGGGACAGTCTCAGTGTGCACGCCTTGTTCTAATACATTATTAAGGGGGCGCCATTCATTCTCAAATGACCCATTACAAAATCACCCCTGTCTTAGCCTATCTGGTTAGTGTGAGGCACAATCTAACCAGCTGGTTTCCTAGCAAATACGTGTCTTCCCAGAATCTTCGGATAACAGCTACATTTTTTTGCATGTCATGATTTGTTCCCTGCCGACCCCCTCCCACCTCATGGCTTACAATCCTCCCCACTGCAGATGCACTGAGCTCATTTTAGTTCCAGAACGTGCCATTCCCCTCAGGTGTGGCAACTAGGTCTGGCTGGGGTGGTTCCTGCCCTCGCTGTCCCCAGGACTCCTTCCTTTCAGGTGTCAGGTAGGTGTCATCTCTAGAAAGCCTTCCTGACCACTCTGTTTTCCCAAAACCTGTGCTCCCCAACACCCTGTATCTAATGTTTTAACACAAGCTCACATTTGCTTCCTTTGCCCACGCCATTTCCTCACACACAGACAGCTTGTTGCGAGGCAGGGCTGGGTGTCCTCACTGACCTTTGCCTGTAGGCCGTAACGCAGTGTCTGGCATACAACGGCTCTTTTCTACATATTTATTCAGTAAATTGCTCTCTGTAACTGCGTCCTTGACACAAGTCATCGAGACTCTCTTTGGTTTAGTCGCCTGGCCTAGAAAGTGTGATTGATACACTGCCTACCTGAAAAACTATGGTTGAAGTCAATTGTGTTTTAACGCTTCACTTCAGTTCTAAGATGTACAATTCTGAGAACTTAGAAAATAAGTGAGAGCCATCAGTTACTTAAATGAATGTTAAGTATTCAATTTCATGCAAACGTGTGAGTGGAAATCGTGTGTAATCCTTACAATGGATTGTTCGCCCTGTGTCTCCGACTCGCCCGAGGTTACTATTGGCTTTGTTCAGCGGGGATAAAAGAGGACTGGACTCCATCCGAAAACCGAGGCTGGCTGTGAGATCGTTCTGGATGGTTTCGGAGCTGCCTTTGGGTTCTGGGGTAATTCGGTAAGCATTAAGAAACCAGCAATCCTCGGTGCGTCATGTGGAGAAGAATAATGAACTGCAAAGAGTGGGAGTGCAGGGACCTGGTTCGTAGTCTTGGCTGCGTCGGCACAGCTGCTCCGCGATCCTCGGCAGCTCTTCACATTCTCTCGCCCTCAGAGACTTAATCTATGGCGCGAGTGTGTTGAACTAAATTATAATTCATATTTGTGTTCAGTATGCTCATTTTCCGATGAAGGACTCAATTCCAGGAGCATACCAATTCGGAGATCACGGAGGCAGAATGACAAATAATAGCCACCCGGAGATGCCAGGCCCTAGTCCCTGCAGCCTGTGGCCGTTACTCCGCAGGACAAAATTTTTACAGATGTGATCAAGTTATGGATCTTGAGATGAGATTATCCTGCATTGAACCATGTGGGCACTAAATGGGATCGCTTGTTCTTATTATAAGAGAGACGGAAAATGGTTAAGCCCATGGAGAAGGCAGAAAAGGATTTGATGATGGAGTCAGAGAAAGAGAGATTTGTAGATGAAATGCTTTGGCTTTTCAGACAGATGAAGGAGACCCGAGCCAAGGGATGGAGCTGCAGGAGCTGGCAGAGGAGAGAAGCAGTTTTTCCCTCCAGACCCGATGGGAGGAAATTGGCCCTACTGTTCACTTGATTTGGGCCCAATGAAACTGATACTGGACTTCTGGCTTCCAGAACTGTGAGGGAATACATTTCTATTGTTTTAAAACACCAATCTTTGGTAATTTGTTTTAGCAGCCACAGGGAACTAATGTAGATTTTGATACTCAAAGTGGGGTGCTCCTGTAACAAATCCCTAAAAACGTGGAGTGGCTTTGGAATTGGATAATGGGTATAGGTTGAAAAAATGTTGAGGCACGTGATAAAAGATGCCTACATTGCCTTCAACAGACTTCTGGTAGAAATGCAGATGCTGAAGGCCCTCTCGTAAGGGCTCAGAAGGAAGAGAGGAGCACAGCAGAGAAAGCCTAGGCCATTTTAGAGAATACGTGTATCTTCGTAAACAGAACGTGGTAGAAACACAACTACTGAAAGAGCCCCTGGTGGGAGCCTATTGCTGGAAACCGGAGGGAAGGCAATCCCCGTCATCATGGGGCAGACACTTAGTTGAACTGGGCCATAGAGTTGCACGGAAAGCAGGACTTGAAAGAGATGGACTTGGAGATTTAGCTGATGAGAATTCCAAGAAAAATGTTGAAGATGAAGCCCAGTTTCTTCTTGCTGCTTATAGTAAAATGTGAGAGGAAAGAGGTGAAGTAAAGAAAGACATGTTAAACAAAATAGAACCAACTCTTGACGATTTGCGAATTTCTCAGCCTATCCAGATTGCAAAAGAGGCCAAATTAGGAAGTTTATTCTTTGGAAAGTGTGCTCTAAAGAAAAGGCCAAGGATGTGGCTGGATGGCCTTCGGCTAGTGCTGAAAGATTAGGCATGAGACTGCTGGGTTTCCCCCAGCCATCTCAACAAAGCTAGGAACAGAGATCATCAAAGAAAGATCTCAGGAGGATGATATACCCAGGAGACACACAAACTTTTCCAGAATGTTGTATCAGCAGAAACACTGCCAGCTTGGACAGAAAGAGACAGAGTTAGGAGAAAAATGAAAGAAAGCTCTCAGGCTCCCAAAATTCTACAGACAGGACATAAGCTGGTAAAACTATTCAGCCGCAAACATACGGAGACTTCAAGCAAAAGGAAGGATTGCGGTGACCGCAAAGCCTTGGGTACAGAGGGCAGAACCGCAGACGCAGAGGCAGAGGACCTAACTGTCGGCCCAGGAGCCTCCAGCACAGTGGACCGTTCCCAGGCCTTGGAACATAATTTAATTTTTCCTGCTGGATTTTGAAATTGGTTGGGACTGGTGAGGCTTTCCTTCCTTCTATTCTTCCCTTTCTGTACTGAGAATGTCTACAGTTGTTGTACCATGCCTATTGCCACCTTTGTGCTTCGCAGCGGGTACCTTATTGTCTAGTTTTACAGATCCGGAATAAAGAAATTTTGCCTCAAGTTGGGTCATAGCCAGAGTCTCACCCATACCTGATTTAGATTATTTAGATGATGAGATTTGGGGTTTTTGAGCTGATGATATTTACATGATTCTTGGACTGGAGCTGCTGCTATAATGGGTGGTAACTTTTGGAGGCGGGGTGAACTTAGTTTACATATGGGTTGGATGGGAATTCTGGGATCCAGGAGATGGGCTAAAATACAATGAATAATGGCCATTTGAAGATATCAGGTCCTAAACTCTGGAATCTGTGACTGTTATATGAGTATAGTAAATTTTTACTATATAAAACATCACATAGTAAAGTTTCACATATGTGATTAAATTAAGGATATTGAGGTCAGGAGATTATCCTGGATTGTCCAAACACCACCAGAAATGTCTTTACGGCATAGAGACAGTGGAAGACGAGATGTACACACGGAGGGTAGAGGGTGATTTGATGATGAGAGCGTAGGAAGAGATCTGAAGATACTATCTTGTTGGCTTTGAAGAAGGAGGAAGAGTCCTGAGTGAAGGAATGTGGCCCAAGGACTGGTTCTCCCCTAGGGACCTCGGCATCTTAATTTCAGCCCAGTGAACCTGATATTGGACTTCCGGCTTCCAGGACTGTGAAAGGAGGAGTTTCTACTGTTTTCTGCCACCAACGTTGTGGTCATTTTGTTACAGCAGCCACAGGAAACTAATACCATAACCCGTGACGGCTTTGTGTGGTCCAAATTAAGGATAATTTGCCAAAACGGTATCTTAGCATAGAAAGTACTAAGCAGTGACTCACTCACAGATGTGAGTTCAAACACTTTATCCACCTCTTATCAATTGTGTGACTGAGGTAGGTCTCTGAGCTTCTGAGCCTCCAGCTGATGAATGAAGATTAGAATAATTTATGCAAAAATATCTTCAGGGTATCAGGCTCATAATGGAACCTCAAATTTTAGTTTGGTCTAAGTTGGTCAGTTTAAGTGACTATCTGTAAAACACTCTTTAAAAATATAGTACATTTGCAGAGTATATTTGCTGCTGGGCACTATGAGAACAAAGGAGTGACTTTGATGGTTTCGTGCAGAACCTGGCTGCATAGGTGGTCTGGTTTTTCATTGGGTCATAAATTCAACCTGCATTAAAGAGAATTGTCTTCTTCCTCATACGTTCAAGATCCACTCTCCCAAAGTTGCCTGCTAAACCCATGAGAACCTTTCCAACCTAAAGCGGATCCTTTATAGCTAAGGGCACAGTTAATTAGTACAATTAAAATGCAAGTGACCTTCCCGAAGTTTTTCAGCGTTTAACTCTGTTGGAGTTGGCATTCATCCGCTACTTTCTTTGACACCTCACTGTCTATCCGCTCCCGTTATGGAGAGCATCCATGCAACATCCTACATTTCGGCTTCTCGCATCTAAAAATGCTTCCGTCAAAGTGCCATTCTCAAAATTCAGTGTCATGACTATTTATGTCACTGGAATTTTTAAGGCCTGGGAAAAAAAGCATGGTTCCAAACCTGGCCTTTCCTTCCACAGAAAATTAGCTTCTCACACTCAGAGGGGCCATGCAGTCAGAGACAGTAGATGAATGCGTGACGCTGTCTTAGGGCACTGGGACTTCTTCCGAGCTGAGGCCGACAGTGGCTTCTCCAAATGACGCGTTGGGAGCTCACTCCCTTTTCTCTTTCACACTCATTGTTAACCGAGTGCTGGGGCCACAGTCCTTTGAGAAGACAGGTCGTGGTGATGATACTGGGAAAGGGGGGTGCAGTCAGGAAGAGCTCTCTGCTGCGAGGGGCGTGGCTACCAGGTCTGACCCAGGACCCCCTTGAACGAGCTGGAGATGAGGGCCGATCCACCAGCCCTGGTGGCATTCGAAGAGTTCTACTTATATTCTCCAAGACCAGGTGAATAGCATCGGCCCTTCTAAATCGACAGGAGGCTTTTGAAACTTGCTTAACAATGGAATGGCTATCGAGTGACAGTTGTGAGTTCCAGTTTGAGATCCAGCCCTTATCCATTTCCCTTCATAAAAATAAGATTCCCCTAACACATACTTAGATGAGAGGTTTGAAGCAAATGGAGAAAGATTTTTAGTAGCTGATAATACCCAGTACTAGGTATTTCCCAAATTTGGCCCTATGGACCACGTGATCAGAATCACTAGGGGGTTTGCTTAAAATACAAATTATAAAGTCCTATTCCAGAAGTACTGCTCAGGGGAAGAGGGATGGAGAAGGGGTGCATGCAAGGAAACCTGAGCTTTAATAAATACCCCAAACGTTTCCGAATCCCAACCAACCTCTAAGAAACAATAACATTAAGGTTGGCGCTGTTAAGTGTGGATGTGAGGGGAGGAGAGGCCAAAGGTGTCCGGCCGAATGAATTTCTTACGCAGAGTCCACGCTCCCAGGTTTCCCATTCTTACGCGTACTGTGCCAAGGAGAAACTGCCCGTCTAAAGAGGAAGTCATTTTTGAAGTTAAAACATATGCTAATGTTTAAATACTTCTTGGTTGGTAGGAGATTTTCCAGTAAATCTGAGATTAGATCAGTTTTCAACTCACGATTGCAAACGTGCTAAATCTGGGTGAGGGGCGGGAAGACGAGGTGCCTCCTCAAGCTGGCTGCTTGTCCCCACGTCAGAGAGCTCCCCCCGTGCCCCCCCCCCCACTATTTAGGAGGAAGAGCTTGGATGCTACACCAAATGACAATAGTGTAAACACACTCTCAGAGATCTGGGGCTCCTCCCTATTTTTTTTAAAGCCACAGGAATTTGTGCATAACCGCCTCTAACCCCAAGAGTGCTGGCCAGAGCCTGGACCTCAACGTGACTACTCGACACTGCGGCACAGCTTCCAAAGCTGGAGACGCTGAACAGGGAATATTGATGAGATGCCATCGTTTCCTTGGGAACCTTCTTTTGAACTCAAGCAGCCCCTTCACGTCTTATCTGTTAC
The DNA here is from genome assembly GCA_039655065.1 of Glossophaga mutica. NCBI lineage: Eukaryota > Metazoa > Chordata > Mammalia > Chiroptera > Phyllostomidae > Glossophaga > Glossophaga mutica. The sequence continues at coordinate 6,101,942 of CM077305.1, forward strand.
TGAGAGGAATTTCTCTTTATTGTGAGTTCTTGCCCTCAGCTGTGGAAATTCGTTTCGTTTCAGTTCCTGTAAATGACCCTTTTGTCAGGTATTGGGACAAAATGGCCTGCAGGAGAGCTGCGACCGTGTCCCCCTTGGGTGCCCCATGGGTAGGAAAGGTATGGGCCCCTCTGGGTCTCCTGACATTGGTTTACACCTCCGAAAGACACCCGAGACTAGGTGGATGGCCCCATAGGACAGGAAGTGTCTCGTGCCAAGTCACGGGGAATGGGACTCTCTGGAAATGTTAATAAAAATTAAAAACACTTAGCACACCCTCTGATGCATCTTTGTTTTTCCTCTGTATGTCTTGTACACATATTTCTTCTTTGCACCGAAGGCTTCAAAGTCATTTAATAAGATTAACCAGCATCTGTTCAGCTGAGTTTAGCAGTACGTAACCACTGTCATTGGCCTTAATTTATGAGCCCGAAGTGGCGGTTGTACCGGCCAACTGAAAGTGCTGCGCCTGGGTTTTTCACAATCCAAAAAGACTCCGTGGGGCTTGAAATTATTTGTTATATCCTGTTGTGCTATGAGAATATGAGGCACTTGGCCAAAGGCATTTTGCCCTAATATTTTGTGCTCCAAAGAATACTTCAAATTATTTGAACTATTACAGAATCTGAAATAGAACACTACTTACTCTGTTCGGCACAAAAGAGGCCATCCATCAATCGTCATATCACTATTCCTCTTGGTGACAGTGGTTATGGAATAAAAGCATGCTGTTCAAGACTGTCCTAAAATCCTGTGCCCTTACTTAGCGACTGATACTTGCATTGAATGAACAACATTTTCAACTAGTAACAGTGACGTTTTGTGATGCACTGGGATTGAATACTAGAAAGAGAAAACTTAGAACTTGGAATAAGTTCTATTATTAAATTCATCTTATTTTATAATAAAAATGAAGCATTCAGTAATCCTACAATCTCTTAAATTGACTACATAAAAATCCTGTTTTTCTTTGTTGATCATGGAAAACACTTGGAGGTAGTTCAGTTTTAATCAGCATATGGGCTCTTCATAGGCCATTGTTTATCATTTTGGATATTGGCAGAATCCACTGAATGAAGAAGTTGGGTTTTTTTCTGAAACTGATATAACAAGGATTGTTTTAGGCAGCATTGGATGATTGATTTAAACCGATTGAACAGTCTTAGCTGTTTCAGTGCTGTTTTTATAATGGGATAAAATAATAACTATAGCTAATGGTATCAAATGCTTAGTTAGTTCTAAACAGTTCATGTGTATCCTCATTTAATCTCCAAATAGCACTAGGGTATGAATGTCAGTGTCTTTCTAATTTATAGATGGGAAAATCTGAAGCCACTAAGAGACTGAAAAACTTAACTGAAGTCTTACAGTTAATAAAGTGGCAGAGCTAGGATTTGAACCTGGTGAGAGTGACTTCAGTGCCCACGCAATCAATTGCTATAATATTGTGCCCTTCCATAAGATAAAATATAAACCAGTCTACTTTGAAATCCTTTAGTCAAGCAGAGGCAAACCAAACACTCTGGTACATCAGCATATTAAGTTTTATAGCTAGAAGAGCCTTGTATAGTATCCTATGCTTTCTTTATTCAACTTCACCTACATAAAGACGGAAGAATATTGCTCCTTGCTATTGACAGGTTTGTACCTGAAGCTCTAAAAATCTACCCCCTGATCATTTTTGTCTTGATACTCCCAATGACAAAAAAAAACAAAAACAAGTAAGAGAGAGCGAGAAAATCTGTTCTTTTCCAGGAGTGAGCTCTTTAAAGAGTGATAAACTGGACATATTTTAAAAATAAAGTTTTATTGTACATTAATTTTTTTCAGCTTGAAATTCTTTATGTCATTTGTTTAATATCAAAGATGATACTTTTAACCCAATTACATATAAGGAAAAAAATATTTATTCTGTTTTCTTGCAGTTCGGAAAATATTTGTCTTGATGCCAAACTGCCCAAAGACATCCTCTTGCACTAACAAAGCAGTGTTTGAGGAGAGTTTACTTAGAATTGCTGATCTTTTTCTTTTTCTTTAATGTTCCCAGAGTGCCCAAGTTCAACACCTGGAGTATTCTCTTTGCTAGAGTCATCCGTATTACACTCCTCCAGCTACATGTAGCCATTTTGAAGTCCAAAGCAGAACTGAAAAATGATCCAAATATCTAATCAAATGAAAGATTTATTTCCTCATCTTGGCAAATGTCTTTCCTAATGAATTTCAACCAAACTAACCTAGAATTAACTTTTGGCATACCTCACGCTAATGGTAGATTTGCTTTCTACTTCTGAAGGCAAATTGATATTCACAAATCATACGTCACAAGCCACTAAAAGTGTCAGAATCCTACAGCAGGCCCATGGTGGCTTGTTAATCTCTCCTGTTTAAAGGAAACAGACTAATTCACTTAAATATAATGAAAGCCATACCTACTCCAGCCCAGGCCCTCAAAGAGTTCCAGCCCATGCAAGTCCTGCCTTCTTTCTTCACCTCCTTTCCTGGCTCGGACAATTAAATATGAAGCGAAGAAGCAAGGATTCCTTTAATTTTGCCATGTCTGAGTTACTTCAGCTGCCAAATGTGTCTGAAATGTAGAAGACTTTTTCTTTTTTGCATTGAAAATGTATACAAGCAGGGTATCCCTGCCCACCTTTCACCATTGTTTTCAACAAAGCATAAAATATAAACCAGGATGTTAAATCGAGGGGCCAGATGTATATATAACCTTTTGCCCTCACTATTCTAATTGGCTTCCATCAGGGGGAGGGAGAGAAAAATAAAATAGTGCAACACAGGAAATAATAGATAGAGAGGTGCGAAAGTGAACTTTTACAGTGGATTGGATGAAATTGTGCTATGATCGTGATGGAAGAGCGGTTTTCAAAAGGATCAAACCACAGGTGATTGGCATAATATTAACAGAGAGAGGAAAAAGTTAATCTTAATATACGTGCCCGGAAATTGTCCAGCTGTGATAAATTGTCCCAAAGAGACATTATTTTTAACATTCCTCCTATTGACGTTCATTTCTGTACTTTGAGCAGTCAAATCGTCTCTGCCTTCTTTGCCTACTGCACGTGACTCGCGCACTCTTGGGGCTCATGGTCTTGTAGTGAGCGTTCCCCTTCCCTGCACGTGTCTCCTTTCTGAAAGCACTCTCTGCGGCTCTCCGTGCTGAAACTAACTGCCACGTGCAGATCTTCCTATCACGCACCCTGAGCTGAAACCTTCCTCGGATAAAACAGAATACTACTGTTGACCTGTATCTTAATCAAGGCTCACAGTCATGAGACTGCAAATCTGAGTGTTCGGATATTTGGGGGGAAACAATTTTCAGTGCACGCATACTGTACGTGTTCGTCGTGGCCTGATGGGACAGGAGTGCTGTGTGGAGCAAGAAGGGGATTTTGAGTTTGCTTCTAAATGAATTTTGAAATGGCATTACAGAATCAGAATGTGTGAAGAAAAGAAGACAAGAACAACCACCAAGGAAAGTTCTTCCCTTGGCAAATTACTGGAGAACTGAACTGACCCCCAGGAAAAGGCATAAAGAGAGTGCAATGAGCTGACTGATTGAGGAGCCCCAGAATGTGGCAATGTCTGGGATCTTCCAGGACAACCCACCTACCAGGGCCTCCTGAAAGCTAATCTCGGAGTATAAAGTCTTGGTGGAGGTTGTAGGTTTGGAAGGAGCTTTCTTCCAAGGTCATGTAGGTCACCTCCACTCTCCCCCGAGAAACCACACTCTGTCATTTGAGATATCTCACACCCACCCTGATATTTGACAATAATCATCACAACTGGAAAATCTATCATACGCAATAGCCAATTCTGGTGTTTGGATATAATATCTAGATATATGCATATTTAAATGTTTTACTTTAACCCTTTGGTTGTCTAATTTTCGCTTATTTTGTATTGACTCCTCCTCATGAGAAATGAGTCTAAATATCCTGCTTAAAACCTTTTACATTTTTCATGTATTACTGTCTTACTACTTCATGGATGCCATATTGCTTTCAGTGTACAGGCTGTTTATCTTCTTTGTTAAATTTAATCCTAAGTATTTTACAGTGATGCTGCCATTAGTGGGGTAGTTTTCTTCTTTTTCAGATAGTTGGTTATTAGTACATAGAAATATGGCTGATTTTGTATCCTACAACCTTCCACTTTCCATGTTATAACCACCTACAGAAAACCATCCACAGAGATTGTATTGCTATATTTCCACCTTAATATTCTCAAATCAAAGGGATTCATATTATGATTGAATTCATTTGGACCCTCTCTTTGGCTGACAGGATACTTTTACATATAGGATCTTATTTGGTTTTCCCAGCAGCTCTTTCAGTTAGGCAGGGCAGGTGGCAGTATCTTCATCACATATGTGCACGCACTGATGATATTGCACTTAAACTAGAATCCTTTCCTCTGATGTCTAATCGGTAATATTGCTGCTTCACTTACCGTGTCTCCTAGATCAGGGTTTCTTAGCCAGAGCATCATGGCTATTTTAGATTGGATAATTCTTTGTTGTGGGTGGCTGGTTTAAGAACTGTAGGATGTTTAGCAGTGTTCCTGGTCTAGGTGTCACTAGGTACCAGTAATACCCTTTTCCCAGTTGTGACAACAAAAAAAAAAATTATTGTCGTAGGCCATGAGCGAGGTGATTGACAGTCTGATCATGTATGGAGAATAACTGTATTAACTTACTGTTAGGTGTCATGAAATTCCCGAGATGTTACATGTGTGTCTTCATGTTAATATACAGAGGATTGTGGCATCGCCATCCTTTTGATAACAAAGGTGCCTGTCTACTCAGTAAGGACATCATTCAGTACCTCCCCTTAACGCTACGAAGGCCTTTAGCTTCCCATCATAAAGGAGTTTTCCATCTTTCCTACAGGAGGAGTCACGGTAAGAAATGCTCATTGGATTTTCTTTGCATCTTTAAAGTTTAAATTGCAAAAGAAGAAATGTAACTTAGAGTCTGGAAGTCTCTCAGCCACCAAGGCCTTGGTCTGTAGCCCAAGTCTGAGCCTGAAGTCTTTCTTTTTTCAGTCCAAAGCTGTGAGCTTCTGAAAAAAATCGTGAATTCTACAGTATAACTCCAATATGAGGAAGTCATGTTTATTACCAGGGCCTAATTCGTCACCTCATTGCCCTCTGACCCAGGGCTACCTCACCTTGCATAGTGCTGGGCATACGAGAGAGCTGGGGAGACAAAGGAAGGAGGAAAAATGTATCTGTGGGAACTAAGAAGATAACTAATGAGAACGAAAAGAATAATTAAAATTTCCAGTAGACCAAGACTGTTTACAAATTTATGAGTGATTTCAAGTTGGTATGTAGACAGTAACATTCTACTTTCCAAGTCAATGATAAAGTTCCTAATGACATAGAACAAATACCAGGTTGCCAAAAATTACTGTCTTCATATTGCAGACAAGGTCTCATTCATCAGTGAAGAAAGATATTGTCAATGATCTTATTGGAAAGTCACATTTAAACTGGACAAGTCCTTCACACCCTATTTTCACTTTTCTACAAACTTATCTTTTTAGTAATTGTTGAGTATATGAGACAATTTGTGTGAAACTTGCTCAGTCCAAATTCTTATAGGAAATTTATAGCAGTCAAGTTTTATTTGAAATGTCTTTAAACCTTCCAATCTCTATTTTTTTAAATCACTATTATTTTAAGAATATCTAATGGCGGAATCTTGCTAGGTCACCATAATTAGTAATTTTATTTCCTTATGAAATTTATTACTTCTATTTATCTAAGTTTCCTGATGACATTCACAATTAGATATTAAAAGAAAATGATGTCTAATTGAGATACATCAGTTATTTTAATGCTAGTCTTCACTTGAAGAATCATTATCTTTTGTGTTACAAATTGAAGATCATTAATAGGAGAGGAAATGATGGATATTTAGAGATCTGAGCAAGTGAAACACAACTTATTTATCACATGTAATTTTTAGTAAATTATATTCATCTGTTGTTTTTCCCCACAATGAACTCCAGGAAAATCAATACTGTAGAATACTCAAAAAGTTACAGAGTGTAATTATTCAGAAATGCATTCATTATTTAACAAACATACATATTTTTATCCTCAACCAAGGACATGTTTATTGACTTTTTAGAAAGAGGGGAGGGAGGATGAGAGAGAAACATTCATGTGAGAGAGAGAGGAATCCATCGATTTGCTTTTCATACACGCCCTGACCAGGGACTGAACCCACAATTTAGGGAGGTGCCCTGAATGGAGACTGAGTCTGCGACCTTTCTGTTTACAGGACGATGATCCAACCAACTGAGCCACACTGGCCAGGGTGTTATTTAAGAAAGATTTTCTGAGAATGTACTACATAATAGGCCCTGTGGAATATTTGGGGGACAGCAAAATCAGTCACTGCTGTCTCCCACAGGGGACTTACAGTCTGTAACCAGAGACAGACATCTAAGCACAAAATCCTATAGAACAGCAAAATAACAGAACAGTGGAGACACGAAAAGAGGGAACAGTTTGGGGCAGGAACACTCAGAGAAGAGTGATATCCATTCAAGTTTCTCTGGGGTCAGGGAGGACGTTCTCAGCAGAGGAGAAAGAATACATAGAATATCTCCAAGAGTTCAGGTACCTAGTGGGTGGGGGGAGAGTAGCACATAGAAGGGTAGATTGGATGAAACAATTTATCATGTTTAGGGGAACAAAATACACTTTCCTCAGTATTTATTCTCTAGCACATAGCACCCATTGATACTCCATGACATGTCTACGAGAGAATAATGACAAAACGCAAAGGACCAACTACTGTAAATATGTTAATGCTGCCAGATTCGAGGAAATGTAAAAGTAGCTACTACGCTCTATGCTGTGTTATAGAAGCTTTACATATGTCTCAGCTAATTCTACCAAAAATATTATGAAACAGATGTGCTTTTTTTTTTTCATTTTTTAAGCAGAACTAAGGGATAATCTGTCAAAGTTGACAAAGACAGCAGGTAGCTATGGGACCAAGCTAGGTCTTCAATCTCATCGTTACAGAGTGTTGTCCCTCTTGTATGTGCGCTGTCAGGTGTAGTGAGAGTTTTAAGAGAGTGTAATCCCCTCAAGGGACCTTCAGGAATGGGAGAGGAACGCATAAAGTTGTGGGATTTGTTTGGACAAAGGAAATAACCATCACTTTTCTAGTAGGAAGCAGCTGACAGAATGGTAGCAGGTGACTCTGTGTGTATTTTTTAAGAGAGACTTTTTGCAAATGCAGATGAAAGGAATGAGAAATGGTATCCAGGTACTTAGGAAATGGAAACTACAAAACTGCTGAGCAGACAAATCAAAATCAGTGAAAAATGTCAAGTAAACTTACAGAAAATATCAAATGCAGATTTATTAAGTGCAACGTAATGATGAGTTTGTGAGGCACAAAGAATCTGTCGAAGTCCATGTTTCTAAATCTTGCCAGACTATCCAAGACAGGCTGCTCTCTCCTCCTTGGCTCAGCTCCTAAACAGAGCTATTATCTGGAGAGATAATTCCGGATGCTCTGACCCCTTCCAAATTCTTATTTGATGATCAGTCATCTGGAGTGGAACTCTTACCCTCGTTGGGTTTTCAGAATGATGCACCAAGCTTTGCTCTCCTAATTAACACTCTGGGTCATCTCCATGCACCCAGTAGTTCTTGAAGACTGTCAGAATTCTCAAATCTATGACATTGCCCTTGGGGAGGAAAGGGATGGGTGGACCCCTTGCGTGGCCTTCAGATGTCTCAGCATTGAAAAAGAAGTTTCTCGTGAGTGTCTGAAAAATCTCAGCTGTTATTTTTTCCAACTTAAAATTTTCTTGAACTCAGAAAGCAATAAACTACAAGCTAAAGAGACCCAGAGAGCTTCTGTGGGACAGCAGAAGCCTCTTTTTTAGCTGAACTAGCAAACTCTTCATTGTCATCATTCCAGTCAGGATTTCAACACTGAGAAATAATCTTGACAAAGAGAGTTGCATCCACAAGGCCATCTTTCCATTTAAGATTTTTATTATTGCCTGTAAGTACATGGAGTGCCTATTAACACAGACATTTCAGGGCCCGTTGGTTTATGTTTTATATGGGTCAATGAGATAACGAGGGCAATTACTCAGAAAACATTAGGAGTCTAAGTTAGAAAAAATTAGGAGTTTGTCCATGTTTTCATCAGCAGAAGTCCTCCGCAGAAGATCCAAGTCTTAAAATATCATTAAGACAGAATATTTTGTAGATAAAGCCATGCCCTTAATATTGTTTGTCAATCATTCAGTTTGGGATGGAGCAGCTAGAGGTGTCTTGCTCCTTTGAGTGGAAGTGATAATGATTGTTATCATATGCTGCAAACCTTCATTAAGAACCTGGGGGCATACGGTTCTAGCTCCCAAGCTTAAGAGTCTTACTGTCTCATTTAGGACACAAGGTTGATAGTATAATAATAAGGACCTACAAAAATACCTAATTATTGATTACAAATGAAATGGTAGATAAAATCAATACAGAGGCAGTCGTGAAGAAGCCAGGAAGAATTAAACAATCAGAGAAGTGTCTGAGACAGCAAGGACTTTAAGATGGCGACCATGGAGGAAGATGAAAATGCGGCTAGTGTGTTCAGGGATAAAGGACCAGATGAGTGTGGCAGAATGAATGGGTGGCCACAGGGAAGGGGCAGTGGGGGATCAGCAGGCAAAGCTTATGGGGCATAGCAAAAGCCACCAGAAAATCTCGAATGTCAGAAAGTGCCATGAACACCTTCAATGCCTTACCCTTCGAAACTACTTTTCTTGATACAATACATATTGAACAATTAAATAAAATCTGTTTTAATTAAAAAGGATCCCTATATGGTTAAGATAACATCATTTCATAGTGGAATAATAAATTCTAACATTGGGACTTCAAAATTCTCTAAACGTCATTATGAGCCCAAACATTGGATGGACAGTGGCAGATGCAAAGCCTTTTGTGGTCTGCAGGACTAGGAGGATAGGAATAATTTGCAAGAGCAACTTTTAGGGCTCCTAAAGTTTACAGGTATTCCAAGAAGGTGATTCGGTTCAGGAAGATGGCATATTCTACCAGAGGTGTCCAACTTTTTGGCGTCTCTGGGCCACCCTGGAAGAAGAAGAGTTGTCTTTGGCCACACATTAAATACACAAACACTAATGAAAACTGTTGAGCCAAAAAAAAAAAAAAAAAGGTTTTAAGTAAATTTATGATTTTGGGTTCAGCCATCCTGGGCCACATGTGGCCTGTGGGCTGCTCGATAGACACCTCTGTTTAAACAATCACAGGGATAAACAGAGATCGCCGATTTTCGAGATGGAGTCAGGTGCTCCGGTCCAGCCAAATTAGACCACCATCACCTAGCCAGCACGAGCTATCTGGGGCTCTAAGGGGCCGTATGCGAATCCTGCTGTATAGGTGTGCACTGAGGAGTCCAATGAAAAGCACCGTCTCCTCTGATTCCGTTTGCAGGATTGGCTCCCAAGATGTTATGGAATTCCACCTTCCCCCTCCCCAGCGATGCGGAAGGTTGTGTGATTTGCCAGGGAAGCTGCACGATGACCAAATGCTCGGTAGAATAATTAAGGATTATGTTCCCTAGGAGATGCAAAACATGTCTGTGGTTTTGAATACTCACGTGGTTTTTCATCACTATCTTTCCAATGTGTGTCAATAGAATTTTTCCTTGCAAAATCCCTTTTGTAAAAATGGGCAGGTTCAGAACATTCCTAAAGCAGAAAGAAAACCCTCAAATTAAAAGAGAAACTAAGAAAACAAGCCCTCTGTGAGCTACTGTGGATGGTTCAAGAGAAGTGCATGGTGGTACCCCAACTTCACAAGATGTTGACTCTTGTTCAGAGGCTCCTGCTGGGGTGTAAGACTGCACAGAATCCACTGCTGAAAGGCTTGAGCCGTTGCACGGGCTGCGGCTGGGAGGTTTGGGACTGTGAGTATTGCCTCGCGTTGAAAACAAACGCACCACAACAGAGAAGAGTCCCTCGTGGAGAATATCATTCTGAAATCTTCTATTTTGGGAGGCTAATCCTATTCATTATATAATTCCATTTGTTTCCTTTCAAAATAGATACATCAATTTAAGATACAATGTACTAACTTGCAGTGTTGTCATGGGTAGAACATGTACCATTCAGACTGATGTGTGGAGATAATCCGCACCACATGGTTTCTTAGGTCTATATGTCTGGCTTTAATCACAGATTCTTCATGAGATGTTGCAATCCTGGGGTGAGCTAGCTGCGAGATTCTTCTGGGGTACAGGCTGGCCTGCGGATTGTAGGTGGGACTGCATGACGAGGCTACCGAGGTTAATTACGTCTGAGGGTTTGCAGTCCATCCACATCTGTTGACACTCTGCGCACACTGCATAAACAATGGGAGGGAGGGAGCCCTTTATTAGCAGAGCAAGAAAGCAGCGAGCTGTCTGTGCTCTACAACGTCCTCTTGTTTTTCAGAGCTTCTGACTCAGCCCTTCTGTTTGCTTAACGTATGCTTAGTCAAAGGTCCGAGGTAGTAAGCCAAATCATTAAGAGCCAAGAGGATCAAAACGTGGAATACAAATTCTCCATCGAACGGAACAGTTCTCGTTTTAAGTTTCTGGGCTCCAGGACAGCAGTCCACACCGCATGCCCAGTGCGTACCTGGAACCTGAATGTTCGTGGTGCGTGCTGGGAGTCTTTCTAACGCGCAGAAGTTTTATAAAGAAAGCCAACAAGCACAGATGAAAGATCTCCCTGGAGTCTGTGGTCAGTGCCTTATCCATGGAAGCTTCTGCCCCGGAGAAGCCTCCCAGTTCTCAGTGAGTCACAATGCTCTTATCTGTAACTCTTTCAGTCTCAAAGAAAGAAAGGGCAGAAACACACCAGGGGCCCAACGGTCTAAGCTGACCGGGAAATGCCTTTGCCTCCCATCAAGTCTCCTGACTTGGAAGTCACTCAGCCTCTGAAATGCACCGGCTCCACTTTTCCTCACATGGGCTCTGCCTCGTCATCATATAATTTAGTAGGTATGGTAAGTTCTGAAGGAGATAGAGGGAAATGAGTAATTCCTACAGGGGCTCCTAAGTACCTCCGTGGCAGAAAAGATTACAAAGCTTTAGGGTCCTGATAACCTGACATGTGAAAATGCACCATACGTAGCCATAGAGAGAGAAACCTACAGTTACCAAGAAGTTGAGAAGGCCAGAGAATTTTGCCCCACATTGCCATCTTTGCCGTTAAACTCCTTCAGCACCTCACAAAGAGGCAAAACAGCATCGTGGTTAAGAAAAAAGACACCGGATGTAACGCTGAATTTGAACCCCGGCTTCCCCATTGAACAGGGCAGGAGGCCTCAGGTGGGTCACTGAACTCAGATGCTTTTTATTTCTCAGCAAAACAGATGCTAACAGCATCTCACTGATAGAGAGCCATTGGATGGCTCCTTCATATCAGTGTCAAACAAAATTTCTACGGGAAATTCTCCAGTACATCCTTTTCTCTGATGTCGAGTTCACTGTCAGTCCCTTACCTAGAGATCAATTTTTATTTCTGTACACTAATGAGAAAAGAAATGCACACAGGGCACAGGATCATGTTGGGTTTCCTACCCCGGCCCGGGCCAGCTACGTGGCTGGGTCTTTTCAGGTTCAGGTTCCCTCCACAGTCAAATGAGAAGGTTGAGGTAGATCGCATCCTTGGCCCCGTTTAGATCTAACCTCCAGTTACTTCAGCTTGAGTTTTGTGGGTGCCAAGACTAAATAACTCACTGTGTTTCCAAATTGCATTAGAATGTATTTTTTCTTTACTTTTTAAGTTTTCAGCTACAGTTGACATTCGATATTATATTAGGTCTGGGTGGATAACATAGTGGTTAGACATTTATGTAATTAATTAGAATGTTTGTTTTTCAATAAAATCTTGGGAAATTACAGGTGGTGGTGTTAGTGGTCTGAATGGCATCCCTCACCTACGCGTGCATATTTTTTGTAACAGATTTTTTTTTCCCTGAAAGTTTTGGCCATTGGAGCAGGAAGTGAAACATTAGATTTCTGAAAGTCAAGTATGTTGCGGGGAAAGGGTTACAAGGTCACCCGGTTAGTCTGAAGTGTGTAATTCTCTTCTCTCTCACCTCATTCTTGCTTCTTCAGAGCAGCAGTTGAGTAATACCGCATCAGTGTGATAAGGGCCTCTTGCCTTTCTAACAACTAAAACCATCCTGGACACCTTTCCGTGAACACTCCCTCCATTTAAAGCATCAGACAGCTTTAGAACTGCTTTTAAAAATAGCAGATAAATTAGTGATTTTCTTGAGAAGCACTTTTCACCAACGAGCTTGACTGAGAAACGGTTGACGGTGCGGGGTCAGATCCTTACAGGGAATAAAGATAGAGAGCGTTTCTGCATTCAGAAGATATCCCTAGGACGTAGACACTGGAAAAGGAACAGCCACAAACTCCAGCGCATTTGGCTGCCAGTAAAAGAGCTCGTTTTGTTTACATTAGTGCTCTCCAAAGAGACAAGATGAGATTGTCATTATCCAAATGTTGTCCAGTATTTTCCAACTCAGTTCCTGAACTAAAATAAGAGATTGCCAAAAAGCATGTTTACAACATTGAATGCATTGTGTAATAAAGTGTTAGGTAGATCGCTAATAAAATTACTTCTTTTAGACTTAAATCGCAGTTGAATTTGGGTCTAATTCTCTTCCCCAAAGAGGACAAAGAGAGTTGGCTTTTTGATAAACTGAAATGTACCCAACTTTTTGTTAATAATAGGGGGCGAGATCCCTTTTCCAGATACTGCCCTTGGGAACCACTCCCTTTCAATGGAAGAAGTTGGCCAATCTCAACTGAATTGCTAATGGTCATTATCTAATTGATTTTGATTCTCAGATTTGTTAAAACTAAGTTGGCAAAGAATATTTTTTATTGTCCCTATTGGCTCTATTGGCTGACCTATGAAGGCTGAGCTGGAATGGAGTTGGTGCAAGTTTAGGAATGGAGCTGAAATTCAATCCTTAGATTCTCATCATTGATTTCCTAGGGGAAATTGTAACAACTTCACCTCCCACCCTTTCCTGACACAGAGAATTGTCTGATCAGCATTCCCTTGTTAAAGCATTAGTGGACCGAGCCTCTTGGGAAAGGCAATGATGTGTTTTGAGTATTTGGCCCAAAGTACCACTTAAGATAATTTATCTCAATTTATTCTACTTACAAATGCAGATTAGGAAAACTGAATCATGATGCTTTAAATGTAAGTGCACCCTGCTCCCAAAACATCCATGCAGAGTTGCACATGAGAAGTCTTTTATGCTACACTGTAGTTACTGTTATTATTGCAGCTTTGCTAAAGCATCGTAGGAAAAAATGGGCCCCTGGATTGTCCTTGTTTTCATGACACCTTTGTACACTAACACCTAATTAGTCACTTTGTTTTGAGTTGAGGAATCTGAGATGCTTGTTAGCTCACTACTTTCTTGGGAAGTGGTTCCATTGCAATGTCGATTGTAACTATGGAGGGCAGAATATACCCACACTGTGGAGTTCTCAACAAACTTCCTTTTCCACTGGAGTCTGTTCCTATCAACTCCTGACTCCCCATGCACTGTGTTCTCCTTCTGTTCATTCTTTAGTCATGTCCACAACAAAGACATCCTTATCCAAAGTAGAACAGGAATACGCTTTGACTTTTCTATAAATAACCACTTTGGAAGAGTATGTGTAACATTAGGTTGGGGCCAAGGGCCTCAGAGTTTCCTTTTTTATATCTCAGGCCTTTGAAGAACCTGGGGGATAAGGGCTCTGCTTCCCAAATCAATAGTTGGATTTCCTCCCCCGTTTTTGCAACTCCAAGTGCAAGTCGAATCATGTTCTTGTCCGTCCTAGCTTCCTTTTCCTGCGATGGTGGCCACAGTGCTGCCCTCTGTGACAGACACATTTCCTGGGAACCAGGTACGTGCAAGGAGGATGCCGTAACTGCCTCTTCCAGGTGGAGGTTTACATCCACCCTCCCAGCCAGATAGAAAAAGCCTAATGAATAGAAAAGGGAACTGCTATTGCAACAGTGAATCATGAAAGCTAATAAAACCAAGACCCGACCCAAGCCGCATCTGGGAGTGAGGTTTTAAGGAGCAGGAAGGAATGTGCACTAATTATCAGACTGTTAATATGTTACATGTGTCTTGGAGAGGAGCTAGTGCGACTCGGGGCAGGCGGTAGCTGAATCAGTAGTCCTGGGTTTTATCCACCGCAGATTTAGCAGGAAAGCAGCAGCTGCGTTAGAACTTTTCTAATGGAACAAATTCCCATCCATCCCCGTACACAACCTGGTGCTGCAACCCAGCATCCCACCACTCTCGGCAATTTTAACATTTATACGGAGACTGGGATCTGTATAGACACCTTCTGAACAGGACGGGAAGATTAGGTATATCCATTAGGTGATGTTTATGGCTCTGTTGTGTCAGTAAACAAAATTTGAGGGCTCTTAGGGTCCTCAGAGGTGACTAGAATTAAGAATAAATTGATCATTTGACTTTAAAAAGCCAATGTAATTGGCTAGGAGGGTGAGGTAGTTGAAGAGTCAGGGAAAGATACATTAAATATAACACAGATTATATTATATTAATGTTTAATAAGGACTTCTACTTAAAAACATACCTTTTTTAGCTGGTCTGCAGAATGCCAATAATTGCAATATTAAGGCAACATATACGAGTATATTAGGCAAAAATATTTTAGTAAGAACTGAGAACATGGACATTTAACATGCCACCAATTTTTTAAATTTCTATTTAAGAGTTTTACTTGAAAAGAAGATTTCAACGTTACTAGAGGTGCAATTTAAAAATCTATGTTCTTTTTTAAGTGGTCTATTTCTTTGCATTCTCCTCAGAAAAGGGAACTTTCTAACTTTCAAAAGGTAAGGCAGATCTAACCTCCTCTAATTCATCTAAGCTAGGAGGAAAAGAATGCCAGATAATTATGGCTTGCGATTCACCATCTTATTCTAAGCTTTGCTTTATTACCTACGTCTATTGCTGTCAGTATGAGATACAAAAATAGAAGAAAACAATCTTCGAATTACTATGAAATAAGTACATTTGTTACGATTTCCTTTTATTTCAGAAATAGAACCATATGACCTAGCTGGATAAATTAGAAATGCTCTTTCAAGCTAAGCTGTATTCAGGCAAATAAAATAGAACCTTTTCTTTTTAAATAGTTTTTATGATAATTATTTATTTATTTTTAGAGAGGGGGGAAGGGAGGGGGAGAGGAGGGGAGAGAAACATCCATGTGCGAGAGAAACATGTATCTAGTGTCTCTCAGCACCTCACTGGGGACCTGGCCTGCAACCCAGGCATGCGCTGTGATCTGGAGTCAAACCGCTGACCCTTTGGTTCGCAGGCCAGCACTCAACCCACTGAGCCACACCAGCCAGGGCAATAGAACCTTTCTTCATGAGAAATTACTGAGTTCTTTCTCCCCACTAATGATTTACTTAGTAGACTGTTCACTTAATTGTAAAGCTAACAGGAAGAGGCTGCAAAACCTCTAAAAATTTCCTTATTTCCCAACTTCTGTTGCTGAAAAAAATTCAGATATATCCAATTTTACAAACGGAATCTTCCAAGTAGAAGGTATCTAAGAAACACTCATTATGATATTTGGATAGTACCCTCAGAATTTCTTTTTTTATTTCTACATAATTACTAAAGGATTTGAGGCAATTTTAAATAAAATGTAAATGCAAGCTAAAAACTGAAATAAGGAAATACAAATAGGAAGTATGTAATAAGGACTCAATTGCAGTAGTTTTACTAGAAACTATGTTAGGGGTTGTTATTAAGCATAACATTTGACTCTGAGCTTACTGAACCACGAAGAGGGGGGAAAACAGAACAAAGCATATAGTTCTCAATAAAAAAAAGAAAAGCAAAACAAAGAGAAACTAGCAACAACTATAGAAAGTTCATCCGGTCCATAAAAATAAGTCTTGGCGTGGGATGCTTGTGTGGATGCTGAAGAGGGCAGATGGACTACAGATCTGGGAACGCATATTAACAAGGAGAGAGATTGGTCAGACTTCGCTCTAAGTGCTGTACCTGTGTAATTCAACCCCCAGTTACCATCGGATCTCTATGAAATGAGTGGTAGTATCTCCGTGAAATGAGAACACTGAAGCTACATGATTTCATTCTAGCTACATAAAGTCGACTTTAATTTAATTTTAAGAAAGTACCTCTTATCCATTCTTTTTCAATACTTTATTGTTATTTTATTTTCCATCGCCATTGATCCCCCTTACACCCTCTTGCACCTCCCCCGCAATCACCACGCTGTTGTCCATGTCCATGAGTTTTTTTCTCTTTTTTTGCTCGATCACTTTACCCCCCAACACCCTGCCCCCCACAGAGCTGTCAGCCTGCTCTTTATCTATCAGTTTGTCTCTTCGGCTTGCACCCCTATGTTCATTGCCCCATTTATGCACGAAAGCCAGGACTGGGAAGCAGCCCAAGCGCCCACTGGTGGGTTGCGTGGATAAAGGAGCTGTGGTACACAGTGGAACACTGCTTGGCGCTTCTCCGTTCCAATGACAAGTACAGGACATGACATTAAGTAAGCCTGAAAGTTTATTTTTAATCGTAACAAAGCAACTCTGTTAGCATTTATTGAGCACATTTTATATGCTAACTCATCTAAAGTTCAGAAAAATCCTTGTTAAGTATTCTCAATATCCCTATTTAACTGATGAGAGCAAAAGAGTCACAGAGAGATCAACTTGCCCTGGTTCCCACAATTATGGAACCTAGACATTTCCCAAGATGGTGTCCGCATGCCGTGCTCCTGCTGACCTAAATGAGCACAGGGGTGGGCCTTCAAACATTGTACCTTGATAGGTATCCTTAGGCTTTAGGGTGCTGATCTCAAAAATCAGTATCTCCATCGTGACAAAGTCACGACAGGAGCTGTGTAGGAGTCGAGTAGAGTTTCTGAATTGCATACTTGGCATTTTGTTCCCAGAATGTGAGAGCCTGGCTGGTGCCTGGGCCCAGGTAAGGGTGAGGCCACCTCTGCATGGGTGTTGCTTTTTGGAGGCATGAAAGGTGAGGCATGAGCTCCCTTCGTGGTAACTTTTGCACTGAAGATGCAAGTATCTCTTTTCCTGAATCCTTGAGTTCTGACAATAGATTCAGTGCGCCCTGCCCTGGTGCATCAAATGGATGGTGTTATCTTTACTCACCAGTCCCGATGCCGTGGCCAGTGCTGAATGACCTCACCTGCCCACATCAGTGCACTCCTAACTGTGCTTCTCTTTTGTGGACTAAAATTCTAGTTAATTTCTGGCCCCCCTTAGCCTGGGATAGAGTCACCAACAATAGAATAATTTATTCTACAAATACCCACTAGTTTCTGAATTAAAATTAAGACATAGTTCCTAATTATCTACAAAGTGGAAATTTACATGATTCAATTCAGTACCTCCAACTACCAAACTTCTAAGAGTAGCAAAATATCAATAGAAATGAGTCATTGGTAACCTGGTAGCCTTCCTTTTTTTTTTTTTTTTTTTTTTGAGTAGATAAGATTTCAACAATAAGATGTCTTAGAGATCACATACTTCTGCCTTTCCTAAGGAAAGTACACATCGTAGTATGTTTCCCTGTTTAATTAAGCACATACAGTATTTATGGTCATCTAACTCCTTTTACTTAAAAGGCACAAAGCCTCAGAGCTTTTTCTGCCTCTAAATATTTGGAAAAACCACTTAACTTTAAAAACAAATTAAGTCACATCAAATGGGAGAACTCAAAGTACATGACCTGTCTTATAGCAAGCATACCCTCCAAGAATCAAGAATGTAACAATGGACACTGAGGTTGCTTCCAGATTTTGGCTTTTGTAAATAATGCTGCAAAGAACGTGGGGGCACCTGTATCTTTTCACGTTAGTGTTTTCCTGTTCTGCGGATAAATACCCAGAAGTAGAACTGCTAGGTTGCCTGGTATATCTATTTTTTTGTTTGTTTGTTTGTTTGTTTTTTTGAGGAATCTCCATACTGGTTCCCACAGTGGCTGCACCAGTTTGCATTCCCACCAACAGTGCACAAGGGTTCCCTTTGCCCCACATCCTCGCCAACACTTACTATTTGTTGACTTTTTTGATAACATCCATTCTGACCAATGTGAGCTGGGACCTCATTGTGGTTTTGACTGGCACTTCCCTGATGATTGGTGATGTTAAGCATCTTTTCCTATATATGCCTGGTGGCCATCTGTATGTATGTCCATCATAGACGAGTGGATTAAAAAGATGTGTAATGAAATATTACACAACCACAAAACAATGAACTTGCCATTTGTGACAACATAGATGAACCTAAAGGGTATTATTCTAAGTGAAATAAATCAGGCAAAAAAAGACAAATACCATATGGTTTCACTTACATTAAGAATCTAAAACCAACAAACAAAGCAGAGCAAAAACAGACTCACAGAAACAGAGACCAGAGGGATATTTACCAGAAAGGAGAGGGTGGGGGATGGGTGAAAAGGGGGATGGGTGGTCTAGTCAATAATATTGTGATAAATTTACATGGTAACAAATGATTACTGAAATGAGTGGGGTCATCACATTGGGGTATAAAAATGTGGGATCACTATATCATACACCTGAAACTAATATAACCAATATAAGCTTATGTACCAACTATATTTAACAGGAACCTAATCAACAAAACAAACAAACAAGCATAATATAAACAATGACACTGAATTTGAGAACAGTCTGACAGTGACCAGAGGGGGAGGGGAGGGAATTTCAGGGGAAAAGGGGAACGGTTTAGAGCAACAAGTATAAAGGACTCATGGACAAAAACTATGGGGGTGGAAATGGGAGGAAGGTGGGGAGGGCTGGGGTGGTGGGCTGGGGGTGGGGTAAAAGACAGAAAACTGTACAATATCAACAATTAAAAAAATACTGATTAAAAAATAAATAAAATTTAAAAAACACTATAAAAAATAAAAATAAATTAAAAATTAAATTAAATTTTAGAAAGGAACATAAGAATGAATTACTGGCCTATCTATTTTCTTCCTATTTATCTACCTGTCTCTGTCATTAGGTGATAAATTAAGCTACTCCTTTAAGAAAATTAATAGATACCATTATGTCTTTAAAGTATGCCCTGTGCAGCTAATTCATGTATTTTAATAAGATAAATTTAAAAACTTATAAGTCATTATCTTCTCTCAAAAAAGAGAATAAGGGATTTTAAAATCCAAGATAATTCAAACTTCAGCATGGCCTAAACTCAATTAGCTTATTTTTACTAATTTAACATTTACGAATGTCAGAGTCAGCAATCTAACCTGAGAAGATTAATTTCAACAAATGGATATTTGTGTATTTTAATTAATTTTAAAATTCTTAGACAAATGCAATAAAATACATAGAACAATTTTCATTGGGAATTATTTTCTAAAATACCTAATGATGCAAATACAAACAAGTTTTCTCAGCATGGAAGTTTCTAAAATCAGCATTCTTCTTAAAAAAAAAATAACTGCACTTCCACCAAAAATGTGGATTAAAACCAAGAATGACTATAGTGATTTCCCAAGCTCTTTGTTTAATCCAGACACTGTTTTTTTAATGCAGTGAAATAAGGATAGAATGAAAATATTCCTCTTTCATTTTAAAGAATTCTTATTGATCATGTTAAGCGGAATATATTTCTTAAATCATATGTAAAATATATATAAAGTCCAAATATATAATTTAAGAGCATATATACTACATATAGTCACTTATGTATTACATGTGTGTTATGCATGTATGTTTCCATACATACACATACAATTTCCTTACTGCTAACAGTATCACATGCCCATTGTTAGAAATGTGGAAGGAAAGAAGCATCACTACCAGGGTAACTCCTAACCCCACTACCCAGCGGTGACTGCTGCTCTGTTCTGATCCATTTCCTTTCACCCCTTTCTCTGCACCTATGATTATGAAATTCTAGATTATGCAGCTGCTCCTAGTGGAGGCCATACTGTGAATACTATGTCTTATATTGGTGATAGTTTTATTTTTCTCATGGATAGTTTTTCTGTTGTTAAAAATAATTTATAAATATTAGTTTAAGACTCCTATAAGATCTGACTTATAGCCATCTCATGATTTACTTAACCGTTAATGTATGATACATATTTACTATATGTATTTAGGAAATATATGCATATCAAGATTAAAATATTCAAAAATAATTCTATTAGTTTAATATTCTTGTTGTCTACAAGCTCCAGATAAACAAATGAAACTTTCATTTTCTATAGCTAGTAGATGACAATACTAGGATTTGAACTTAAGTCTATAAGGTCCCCAACGCTATGCTGTTAACCACTCAGCTTTACCGTAGTCTTCAAAAGCTGATGTTTTAGGTAAAAGAATACACAAATTTTTTAAGTTATTGGCACATACTCCCAAATAGCTTTTCAGTGTATTCTAAAGAAATTTAGCCAGAGCAAAATTAGAATATCAAATGATTTTCCAAACCAAATATGAGTCAAACTGAGATGACATATACAACAAGGCCAAGTCTACCTTAGTTTCAAGATAAAGAGATTGCATTCTAGCAAGGGAAATAAAATGACTTCACCAAAATAATAGTGAGATATATAATGATACACACACACACACACACACACACACATATGAAAACAGAAAAGAATCCCTGTCTCATAGTGCACCCACAATTCTCATAAAGAGAAAGATTCATGAAAAATAAGATTGAGAGTTGAGCAGACATACAAGATTGAGAGTTTGGTCCAAGCCAAAGTTTAGATCCAGAGGTGATGAAAAGATAAAATACAGGACTCTCAGTTAAACATGATCTGAGATAAACAACAAATAATTTTTGATATAAATGTGTCCAAAATACTGCATGGGGTACGTATACACTAAAAAAAATCCATTCATTGTTTATTTGAAATTCAAATTTAATTGGACATTCTGTATTTTTATTCACTCAATCTGGCAACCTACTCCTAAATCTCTCCAGAGGTAATGGGAAGAATGACGGGTTCTACCTTATCTCAGATGGGAGTGATTGAAATTTGTGCCAAATTTTCTGTACTGCTCAGAGGATAGGGCAAACACAAAATGCATAGTTACTGTCAGAAAGATTGTGAAGTCCAGATTGCATGTTAAGTACCTGCTATGATCTAAATATTTGTGTCCCTTCAAAATTTGCATGTTGAAATCCTAATCCCCAAAGGTGATGGTATCAGTAGGTGGGAACTTTGGGAGGTGATGAGGTCATGAGGCTGGTGCCCTCATGAAAGGGGTTAGTGCCCTTCAACAAGTGATTCCACAGAGCTCCCTAGTCCCTTACACATGTAAGGACACAAGCAGAAGTCTGCAACCCAGATGAGAGCTTTCCCCTGACCATGACCTCAGACTTCCAGCCTGTAGAACTATGAGCAACAAGTTTCTGCTGTTTATAGGTCACCCAGTCCGTGAGTGATCTTTGGTATAGTAGCCCAACCACACCAAGATACTACCCTTTCTCTGTTCCTAGTTCTTCTTCAATCATGGCAGGACTATTCCACTGGTGAATTTCACTACTGTTCACTTTGTTTAATACTTAAAGCATATTTCATCCCACTGCTACCATCCTACTATTGGTTTCATAAAAGAAAATTACAGTTTTAATAACACCGCTGGCCCAACATTAAATGTACAACTCTTCAAAATAGTTAAGACCTTTCCTTAAAGAAATCCTGTAAGTCTAGCAATGCCCTATTAACCTCTTCAGCCATGGTACGGCTAGAAGGCAGATGGAATCCTTGGGCTCTTCTGTTAACCATCCTCGTATTTGTAAAATATTTTCTATTTCTTCCATTTTATACCAAATCCTGACAGTATTAAGAAAAATGACATATTGCAGAATGGTTGTATGGCATCCTCCTAAATTTAATTCAATAAAAATATAATTTCCTAGCCCCAACATAAATAAAAATCATATTACACAGACACCAAAATTAATTGTTATATATAAGAAAATGGAAGAAAAAAGGAAATTGTTTTTCTATAGGAACAATAAAAGCCTTGAGCCAGCACCTTTTGTGCATGTTTTATACAAGTTTCAAACTTGTATAAAAGACATACAAAAAGAAAAACAAAATACTAAGGAGTGATTCCCAGCAAGAGAAGGAAGGTTTGCCATGGGTGAGTCATCATATAGAATAACCCTTCAGGTATTTGAAGGGAGTCTAGAGAGAGCACTATTATTAATAGTCTAAACCAGAGATATTATGGCACAGGGCTAACTGTAGCCAGAAGCAGAGAGGATGAATTCATCCATTTACTCATTTGTCCATTTTTTTGGCAAATATTTATTGAGTACTTACTATGTGCAGGAACCTCTTCTAGGCAATGAGTATATAGAAGAGTATATAGAAGCAAACAAATAAAAATGTCCCTGCTCTATGAAGTCTACCTTATAGAAAAGAGAAATAATTTTTTCAATGTAAATTAATCAATTAAAAATGAAAACATGATTTTAATTTTATTTTTTTAAACATAGAATAAGGTGCTGTCCTAGAACTGCATTCTCAATATGGCATCCACTAGTCCCAAGCATCTATTTTAATGTAGATTATTTCATTAGTGAAAATTAGATAAAATTATTCAGATTTTTTTATATCACTGGTCACATTTTAGGTGCTCAGTAATGGCACATAGAACAGCCTACATTATTGAACATTTCTGTCACTGCAGAAACTTAAGGATGGAACTACTTTAAGACACTTTCTTCCTAGAAGATTTATTAATTTAGGAGATGATATTTGTACTGAAACCTAAAGGATGAAGAAGAGGCAGCCGTGTCAAAATTATAGGAAGTAAAGCTCAGGTACAGGCTGCAATTGTGAGAGTCCTCAAGAAAGAGAAAGAAGGCCAGTGGGGCCGGAGAACGGAGCGTGACCGGGAGAGTGGGAGGGAAGTTCCGAACGTCAGCTGTGGCTCTCTGGGCCATGCTTAGGAGCCTGACATTTATCCTGACTTAATAGGAAGCCAGGGAAGGAATACAGATGAATGGCATGATGTGAATTACGTTTTTTAAATCCCTTCACTTGGGGAACAAGAGACAGCAAGAGGACACAATGAAAGCATTATACAGGTGAAGAAAATGATGGCCGTGGACGGCACTAACCACAGAGCTGCAGCAAAGTGGCAGAGTTGAGACACATTTTGGAGGTAAAACAAACAAATCCCTGTTACGGGGGTGAGAGGTAAAGAAGTGAGAGAAAGAGTGAATGGTACTGCATTGCACTGAGACGGGGAAGCCTATGGGAGCAAGGAGCAGCTTTGGGGAGAAATTCAATTGTTTGATTTGTGTAGATACTCGCATCACTATTAAAATGTAAGGTCAACCGACAAGTAGGTTGTCGTTGATGAGCTTCGGTTAGAAATCAGGGATAGAGATGTACATCTGGGCTTCACCATCATATGTGTGTGACTTAGGTCATGAAACTGGGAGATCCCTGTGGAGACAGAGTAGACACCTGGGTCTAGTCCAAAGTCAACCTGGCATCTCCACATTGAGTAGGGCAAGGGCAGAAGATAGAACAGTCACTTAGAAAGGGTGCCAAAGAGATAGGGGGAAATCCAGAGAGGGCAGTGTCTCAGAAGACAAGTGAGAACTGTTTCCGGGCGTACGGAGGGAGAGCTCGCTCAAAGGCTACTGAGAGGAAGGGAGGCACCCCTGGAACTTAGCAACATGGCAGCATGGTGCCTGATGGGAGTGCTGCGTGGAAGCCTGACTTCATGGGGTTGAGGAAGAGACTGAAAAGCAAGAAAATGGGGGTATAGGGACAATCTGTATTTTGCTGAGAAGGGAAGAAAAAGATGGAGAAAAACTTGAAGTCAAAGGAAAGTTTTTAAGATGAGAGAGAGCCAAACATATTGCGAAGAATGATTCTGTGTTTGGGCAGGAACTGATGGTAATGGTCATTCACTGGAGCTGGGATGAATGGAAAATTAATCATCATGAAAATTTTTATGCGTTAATATTCTTATAAACAGACAAATAAAAAATCTGGTTGAAAGCTCATGCTCTCAGAAAATACAATCTTCAGTTTTATTTTACTTATGCTTTCCCCAGTGTATCTTCAAATCTTCTCATTTTCTCATTCTATCATTCATTGTTTTTCAATAAAATAAATAATATGTCAGTAATTCCCAACTTGTTGGCATTTGAAGACTATGTTTAAGGTTAAGCTATTTTACAGACTCCCACATGGAATTATTATGCTTACATGATAATACAAAGCTAGTGTGAATGCTTTAAGAAATTTATCATTTTATCATGACAAAATTGCCATGTGTATTTGAAAAATAATATATATGTGTGAGATACGATGCTTTGGGCTATGCACAGTGCGGAATGTAACCATCACAGCGACTGGCGTCCGCCAAGCATCCGCATCCACAGGCAAGAGGTCCTTACACAATATGGAAAGAAAAAAGCCAGCAAATAATCGTATACACCACTGGAGCCTGGATAAGGGGACTCAGTGGGAGTATATGAGCGCTTTTATCCAAATTCAAAAAGTTATTTTTCAAATGGAATCCTTTGAAAGTCCAAAAACTTCCTTTCCTTCACTGACCCTTAGAAAGCACTGACCCAGTACACACCATAAAATCAGAACAATGCTGAAACTTACTGTTATTATTAGCAAATGTTTCACAGAAAATCATCTTGAAGGAAAACTTGTACTCTCTCAAAACTAAGTATCAAAAATACAAAATATTTGTAACCAGAAGCAGAATTGGGTCAGAGTCCAGGAAAAAATCAGTCAAACCCTAATTTGGGGAAAAATTAACTTTTTCCCAAATTATAACTCATCTTCAATCTTACATTTTTACTGTTTGTTTTTAATTAATTTTTTCTCAATTACAGTTGACATTCATTATTGTTGTGCTGGTCTCAGGTGTGCAGCACAGAGGTCAGACAACTGCATACTTCAAGAGTGCCCCCTCCCCTGATATTCCCAGTCCCCACCTGGCACCAGAGTTATCGCATTATTTGATTATATGTCCTTTGTTGTACTTTACATCCCTGTGACTATTTTGTTTGTTTTAAATTGAAGAAGCAAACAGCATTCTTTTAATCTTTGGGGTTTTTTAAAAATTTCCAAATATATCCTGCGTTTTTACAGCAACCTAGTGAGAAGTACAATTGCTCCAAACGCTGTTTTGCTAACAGTTTGCCTTCCACTGAGTGGTGTCGTCGTCGGCCTGAAGTGGTGAAGTTTGGTTCAGCCTCCAAACCAGACTCGACAGGAGCTGCCCTGGGACCCCGGGCTGGGGAAGCAGCCTTCCCTCCTGTGCTGTCAACCTCACCTGTCTTGCTGTCCTTTGTGGAGGTCCCCTCATTTGCTCTCTGCCCAGATTTCTCATGGAAATCCTGGACTCCGGGCCCCGATGCCCAGGGCATTCAGATCCGCCCCTCTCTCTGCTTCCTTAGGCACAGCCCTGCCCGATCTGCCTGCTTGCAGCAGGAATTTGTTTGCTCTTAACAAAGTGGCATCCTTGGTTGGACAGACGTCACTGAACTCCTCTATGGAAACACAGCCCCTCACCCAAATGACTGAAATATCTCTAAGTGTGTAATTGACCTTTTCAATGTGTAGATGAACTTCAGTGTGGGCAAGATTATGAAGAATTTCATTTCCTTTACTGTAAACGTTCCTTGGCGTTCTCCTCCTGCCTGGGTTTTACTAGCGTGCTTGACCTAACACTGGCAGTCAGTAAATACTTCCAATAATGCAGTCTGTTTTTTCTATAAAACCTTTCGTAACTTTCCCAGTCCAGAATCCTTTTCCCCTGGACTCCCACTGAATTGATTGTTCATCCTATTTATTTAGAAACATATATTATAGATGGATTTGTGACATCTATAACTAACCTTTATTAAGTTTTCACGAATGTTTTGCCTCTTCTCAGAATGTGCCTTCACAGTGAATTTCAGCAGCTGAATTAAGCGTAAGATCTAGATCACAGGTGGCAAACACGAGGGCCACGGGCCGAATCCAGCCCTCCACCTTGTTTTATCCAGCCCAGCACCTTGTTTCTACCCGGTGGCAGCGCTGGGCTCTTGCTTAACTGTTAAGGAGGAGTTACATGTACACAGTCCTAAAGTGACCTTTGGCCTTTTGAAGGCAACTGCAAGGCTGATGTGGCCCCCGGTGAAGATGAGTTGGACACCCCTGGTCTAGACGGTGGAGTGTAACTTCTACTTTGGACCCTGCGGTAAATAATACATACGCAGCACTCAACGAGTAATCCTTGATTCGTCTGTGATGCCGATGAAGACCGCATTTGAAGCTAAATAATATAATTTTATATAGGAGACAAATATTTAAGGAATGAATGGCAACAGGTGACATGGACTGAAAATATAAATTCACTAACTTCCAAGTGGGAATAAACTCACAAACATTAAAAGTGCAATGGGTTTAGGGAAGGATACAGACCTCGTTTTGAGACCTTACGTCAGAAAAGGCAACACTACCTCTGTTACCAGTGGTTTCTCTGCAGAGCCTACTGGATTAGGTAGAATGCAGGAATAAGAATACCTATTGTTTGTTGAACACTTTCCATGCATTAGATCTTTTATTTCTTACGTAAATGCTATGAAAGAGGGTTGTTTGATATCACCCAAAATAATAAAAGGCAGACCTGGGGGATCAGTCAATCTGATTTCAAACTCTAGGATCAATCCACTGTCCCCGTCACTTTAGGCGATTTCAGAAGTCTGTATTCCTATATTTAGGTCCTAAGATACTCCTCCGAGCAACCCTGGCAGGGCCCTACTTAAATTAGGTCTTCAAATAATGGCATGAAGTCTCCTCCCCGGCGATTGCCCTATAATAGGGGCGGCCTATAATGTGGACTTTCATAGATTTTGTTTTTGGCCCAATGTCCCGAGTTTCAAAGTAACTCACCTACCTGTAAACTCTGGTGAGTTTTATGTCCTTATTTCCTGATGCTGGGGTGGTGGGGTGTGAGAATAGCTCAGACTTCTGTCTGTCTGTCTGTCTAACTAAATATGTAAAATAATGACCCATATTATGCTGGTCTTTCATTCTATTCAGTAAATCAGACCCATGACTGAACCACGCAAAACCAAGCAGGCAGTTGTACTTTAAATTCTTTCTCCTTTCTCGTAATTCCCTAAAAGGTAGACCTAACCAACTGTATTTTGCTCACTGTTTATTATATAGATCAAATTTCTAAAAAGATATGTTCAATAAATCTTCATAATATAAATAGAAAAGCAAATTCTATTATAAAAACATACAGTATAACATGTTGTAGATTAACAAACATACATATTACCATATATTTCACCCAGAATCTATGTTCAGACTTTTATTATGGAAACTAGTGATGGGACAGACCCCAGAGATGCTCAAAAAATAGGAACAAAGGAAGCATTTATTAGAACAAAATTTGCTCTCATTAAATGGACTGTATTTTTTCAGATCATCATATAAATCCACCCTTAATCCAGGGTGCTTCTCACATTAATTTCTAGGATTTATATAGAAAAGTGGGTTTTCCCCTTCCTGGGCTGAGTGTATCTTTTACTTCCATGTTTGAGGTAGGGGGCACACTATGAGGGGGGCCAGGTAAAGGAGAGTGCATGAAATGCTCATTCTCATTTCTCTCCCTGAATTTACCCAGAGGGATATATTCTAAATCCTAGAAAGAAAAGAAGCTGTGTCTCGAAAAAGCTACTCCATTGGAGCCTAAATTCTCAAAAGACACTCTCTTTCAAAATTTCCTATTTGGTGATGACACCCTTCACCGGTCAAGTGAGAACTGCAGGCCAGCAGTCATTTACTCATCACTACAGTGAGAATGATGACAAGGAAAATGATCACATTGACAAAAGGTGGTATCTATAGCCACCATGATCAAGAAACATTGACTTGTCCTGGGAGTAACACTTCTTGTCTTAGTGCCTGCACAGGCCATGTTCTCAGACTTTTAGAAGTTTATTACATCTCACATATTTTGATATTTGGTCACTGCTGAGTGGTTTTTAAAGAGTTATTCTCTGGCTGGGGTGGCTCAGTGGATTGAGCACCAGCCTGAGAACCAAAGGGTCACTGGTTCAATTCTCACTCAGGGCACATGCCTAAGTTGCAGGCCAGGTCCCAGGTAGGGGCACTCAAGAGGCAGCCACACACTGATGTTTCTCTCTCTTTCTCCCTCCCTCCCACTTTCTAAAAATAAATAAATAAAATCTGTCTAAAACATAAAGAGTTCAGGGAAGGCATCAAGAGACCGAAAAGATGGGTGTTTCATGAGTACAGGAACAGATTTCAAAGGTTTATGACTCTCACTCAACTTTACAGCTCCAGGGAATTCTTGAAGGGATTGGGGAAGAAGCAAACCTAAGAATGCCATTCCTGTTCTTTCAGCCACTCTCATTCCACCCTCTGGATTCTGTGTTGATGCATGCCCCTGCTTTTGGCCTTGGCACCCACTGTTTTGGTCTCATCTGTCACTGCCTTTGTCGATGTCCCTCTCTTTGGCATCGCCACACCTCCTCAATGGTCCAAAGTGGTGGACAGCTGTGAGGTGGGGGACTCCGTGCTCACTGGGCAGTCGCGGCAGATGGTGAGTGAGGAAGAGACATGGCTACCGTCTAAAATCCCTCTCTGCTCGCCCCCCATAGATTCTGATTTCTTAGCATTGCCTGTCCTACTAATCAGGTGGTGGGGAAAGAAACTTAATGTTACGGGAAAGGAGCAAGGTCGCATCTTACTTTCAGAGGTGTGTGAGAATGGGGACCTAAGTCTGCAGAGGCGAGAGCTGGGTGTTGATAGGAGCATGAACAGAATGGGGCAGATGGCCCGCAGCGGTGGTCCCCTGTGCAAGATAATAAGGAGCTTGCAAGAGGGGGAGCCTCCAGTCCGAAGGAAGAAGGTGAGAAGCTGAAGAGCAAAGAGCAGAAAGCGAGATGTTCAAGATAGGGGTCAAATGGCCAGAGGAAACCTTTAAGATAAGAGGGCACCAGTCAAAGAATTTCAAAGTGGAAAAAACAAGTAAGTGGAAAATTCTCAGCATGGGCCTGATAAGGCTGCTGGTTCATCTCCAGAGTGGTGAGGGGAGGTTATCACTGCATTTTAGATAATTAGCAAATACACAATATGGAAAATTCTAGGAACGAACACAGTCCATTCATACAAAGGAGGAAAATTTCTC
The DNA here is from genome assembly GCA_039655065.1 of Glossophaga mutica. Taxonomy (NCBI): domain Eukaryota; kingdom Metazoa; phylum Chordata; class Mammalia; order Chiroptera; family Phyllostomidae; genus Glossophaga; species Glossophaga mutica. The sequence continues at coordinate 6,131,310 of CM077305.1, forward strand.
TTCTGGGGTGACTTATGTGAATTATTTTTATTTTGTGCTTTGTATTTTATTTTCCTCAACCCCACATTGCTTTCAGTGTTGTTATCTGTACATTTAAAAATTAAACACCAACTAAATGTTAGTATGTGTAACATTTTTGAGGGTGGGTTAATTATACTCACTGGTAACACTGGATCCTGAAATGATTTAATTATCTAAATCATTACTTTATGACATTTAGGAACTAAGATGCACAGGCTTCAAGTGAAAATAAATACATTTTAAGATGTTCTTTGTGCTGTTTTGAGACAGATTAGATACTTTTGAAATTTTTTAAAGAAACTAGCTCTTTAAATCATATCCATTGCTTGCTTTGATCACTCTTAGAAAAGAAAAATAGCAAAAAGAAAGGGGCTTTTAAAAATTAAATATACGTAGCCCTAAATGAACAGGAAATTAGGGACGCTGATTTGACTTTCCATGAACAGATACCCATGTTCTGACATTCGTAGCACGCTTTAAGTTCATTGTTAAGTACCATAGCTAGTTAGGTAACCTCAATCCAAATATAGTTTGCTTTTCTACATTAATTCTCTCCACCATGTCCTGACATCCCTTGGGGAAAAACAACAAAATGCCTCTATTGTCTTTGATACTGAAACAGCGCACTAGTCACAAATGGCTAATAAAGTTAAAGAGCACTTTACTCAGCTGTTAGGGCATTTCCGATAAATAAATTTATAGATAAACTTCACATTGTAATCCAGGACTGGGGTGAGGCTCTTGTTACAATTTAGTCTCTGTATAATAAATGTTTCTTTGAACTCACACTGCAAGAGGGGAAGGCAAGGGGAAAGCTTCGCTGATCTTTTAAACACATCAAAGCCTTAGGAAGCCGAAGGCCGGCAGATGCCCTTGTCAATCTGAAAGGGGTCTGCACCCCTCGTTCTGTGGAGGGAGATAGGGCCTTTGTGCCTCTGATGGCCAAAGGCGCTCCTGTCGCTGAGGGGACTCTCGGGGAGGCACACAGACCTGCCCCATTCCCACCTCTTTCCATGTCCCTCCACTCTGCTCAGTAAGTCATCTTTTCTAAAAATCAATTTCGTACTCAGAAAAGAAGTTCTAGATACTCATTGTAGAAAATATATATGTTTATAAAGAAAAACGAAGATGACCAAGAAAGCCACCACTCAGAAATAATCAGTTATTTTAGATTATCTTTCTACTTTGTGATACATACTATATGTGAGACTATATATACAGTAGAAATATATGTTGAATTGTAGCTTTTGTATAATTATGATGCTCTAGTACCATATTTAAAGCTTACATTATTAGCAGTTGCTCGTTATTAAATAATGTTATTTCTAACATTTTCTATGATTGCTAGTGGAAGTATAACAATTACATGTTAGAATAATTATTTACTTAAAACATACTCTTAGTTGGACGTTTTGATTGTTTTCGGCATGTCAGTATTACATATAATGAGTTCTGTGTACTGTTTAATGCATAAACCTTTTTTGGCATCTCTATTTCTTTGGCGTTGATTTCTAAAAGTGAAATTATTTGGTGAAAGGAAATAGGAGTTTTAAGGCTATTCTAGCAAGCTGCTTACTTGTTTTAAAAATGTTATGATTTACAGCCCCATCAGCAATTTACCAAATCCATACCAATGGTGGTTATTGGTTCTTTTCATCTTAATTTAGTAAGCAAAATATTTTTCTATTTTAATTGGAATTTCTTTTACAAATAAAGGGTTAAATATTCTGGATGGCTAAAACCTATATGTGTCTTCTCTTAAATTGTATTTTCTCCTTTTTCCAATTTTCTGTCAAGTTTTCATTTTCTCTTTTTTTATTGAGTTTAGGAGGGTGACATTAGTTAATAAAGATACATCAGTTTCAGGTAGCAGTCCCCAACCCTTTTGTCACCAGGGACGGGTGCTGTGGTAGGCAGTTTTTCCCCAGACCAGGGCGGGGGGATGGTTTCAGGACGATTCCAGCGCATTGCGTTCAAGCTCACCTCCTGCTGCAATGCCCAGTTCCTCACAGGCCCAGCATGGTACCGGTCCATGGACCAGAGTACAGTTCTAGGACACATCATCTGTACACTATGTCGTGTGTTCACACTCCAAGTCAAGTCTCCATCCATCACCATCTATCCCCTCTTCATTTTTCTTTTTTGTTGATTTATATGAGCTTTTAATTGACTGGGGTTATCTTGTCAAACTTATGGTAAAAAATGTTACTTTTAAAAAAATCTTTTCTTTTTTTATGAAGTTTGTATTTTGATGTACAAACATGTTTTGCATATTGAAAACTGAAGTTTTCACTTTGAGAGCGTGTCCTTGTGTTTTGTTTTCCCATACCTGAGACTAGGTTATTTCCCTGTAGTTCTACTACGTATGATTACATTTTGGTAGTATTTTTCAAGGGTAATGCTTTCATTAACTTGGATTTTATTATTGACATAATCAATGGAGCCAACCAAAACTCTTTTGTTGCCCAAATAGTTACGTACTTGCGTAGTACTCTGTATGAATTTTTTTCTGATTTTTTCATGCTATCGTACTCATAAACTATATTCGACATACTAAATAATTGTTCATTATTTATTTACCCCTGCTAAAAATTATTTGAGAAAGCATGTAAAGATAATGGTTCGCCCTGACTGGTGCGACTAAGTTGGTTGAGCGTCATCCACAAAGTGAAAGCTTGTGGATTCAATTCCCAGTCAGGGCATGTGCCTGGGTTGCGTGTTCTGTCCCTGGTTGGGGCACGTGTGAGAGGCAACCAAGCGATGTTTCTCTCACACACTGATGTCCTCTCCCTTTCGTCCTTCCTCCCTTTCCTCTCTCTAAAAATAAATAAATAGACAAACAAATTTTAAAAGATAATGGGTAAAATAAGTAAGTAAAATGAAGCAAAGGAAAACAATAATTGAATTGTAGATGGTGTTAAGAATGAATCAGGACAAATTTCCACCCTTCAATTGTTATAATTTATGAGAAAGGAACCATAAATAGTGACTCAGGTTTTCAGCAGCTGGTGAGAAGAGGCAAGTTGAGCAATGTTATGAGATTCAGAATCCACAGGCATAAAAAACTAATGTTTAAAAAATCACAAATTATCTGCTCAATTAACCATAGAGGAGGACACTGTGTAATATGGTGAAATATATTCTTTCTATGTTTTTATAACAGAGGAACACTGAATAAAAAATATGCTTTCTACTAACATATAATACTATTTTCAAGCTCGTGGCTTGGACTTGCTGATGAGTTTACTCCAAGAATAGGTCTAAAAACCGTATTTGTAAGAATGGATTTCCCATCCTGGTTCATGTTTAACCCTCTTCCTTTTAGAAGACATTTGGCACCACACATCCAAGAACAGTCAACCTGAGAGTCCCTGGGGCACCGCTCCCCATGCAGCCGGCTGGGAGCCGAACAGGGAGTAACAACTGGAGAGCGAGGATAGAACTGGCATCTCCAGCCACTGGGTGGATACCCTGAGGTCCAGTCACGTTTCTGAGTACCTATCCGCTGCCCCTCTGCTTGAAGGAACATTTTGTGCATAGCGTAGTGAGTGTCTTAGCTATCTATTCTCTCCATCAATTTCTCTGTACCACTATCATTGTTGAACTTATTATATCCGTATAGTAGATTTTATATCTGAGAGCGAAGTGTTTGCCTCAAAATGATGTATTTTAAAGGTGAAATTTGACCTATTTTAACTATTTTTTGCAATATAATATAAGGTCCCTTTACCAAATTAAAACATTGAAATTGCATTAAGTACCTACTAAATTAAAATCTGAAATGTTTATCACATTCATATCTCTTTATACGTGTTTTATATATCTCTTGAAATTTTGTGTCTTGCTGTAAGTCCTAGGTACTTTGCTTGTAATAATTTTTGTTTTTATTTGTGATTTTCATTTTCTTTTATAGAGTGGTTTTAATTGATATTTAAAACTTTAAATCTTGTGTTGAAGCAATGGAAAAAGCTCTGAAGGTTTGCAGGTCATTTCCGCGTTTCAGTAGGTAATCCTGTCATCTGAGGGTAATGAAAGTGTGGCTTCCTCTTTTCAGTACTGATCCTTCTCATTTGTGTCTCATGCTGTAGTACACTGATCCAAACTTCTTGATTAATGTTACATACTGGTTGTGTTAGTGGGTGTAATTTATCTGATATTAAACTGTATTTGAATTGCTAGATAAATCTCATTTGACCATAGGCATCTTCCTCTGCCATACTATTGAGTAATGATTAATTAATTATTACTTCATTTGGGATTCAATGGTAGCTTTCTTTTGTTTATCTTTATCGTATTTTAGTGTCAGAGGTTCTGCTTTTTACAAAAATAAGTTGGGATTATTCACACAGCTTACCTGTTTAGAAAATTTAATAACATTCACAAACATAACCATTAGATCCTAGGGCCATTTTTGGACTGGGAATTGTTTTACGATGTCAGCAGCAGGAATGGTGGTATTCTATCTAATTTAAGATAGACCCTTTCTCTGTGTAAGTTAGGGGATGAAGAACATAGGTTCCAAGGATATTTGAAGTCATTATCATTATTAACATTCATTAATTATATTCTGATATTTTTAATATTCAAGAAGGTAAAGTCATATGAGTTATTAAAATGAGTATGCATTTTTAATACAGCATCTTCCAAAAAGGTTTACAGAATATTTTTGTTATTTTCACAATCTCTATGTTTTTCTAGCATGTGTGGTCAATAGGGAGGGAAAGATGAAATTAAAGCTAAACATAGAATCGGTCTAAACACGTAGTTTAACTCCCAGGTAACTTTGTGCAAAGGACTTGTTTTCCATGATCAACATCCATGTATTAAACAGTGGATTAAAATAGTGACCTGAATTAATAGAATTTCATTGATCTCTACCAACAATCCTCACGGTGTAAACCAATGAATGAATTTAGCATGGCAGAAATTATATTTGACATGAGCGCTGCGATCATAAAATCTGAATGTGTCTTCCCAGTGGAATTTCCAAGGCTTTTGTTTAAATTTTCTTTTTTTTGATGAAGTATCTGAATATTAAAAGAGATTTTCATTAAATATATACTAAGATATATACTGAGTAGGACACTAGCTATGACCAGGATTGGAGAATGCAGACAAAGTAAAGTTTTTCAATGATCAGATTTTCTCAATACGAAAAAAGAAATCTGGAGACTTCTCCAATCAAACAGCACTTGCTTTAGGGAAGATGCGGTCTTCTCACCCGTAAGACGCGTGAGTGTGTCTTGGTGAGTGACCGCGGTAAATGATCATCGTTACTTTGTGATCCCCACCTGGAAGCAGAAGTCCTTACAACTGGTGGTTGGAAAAAGACAAACTATACAGATTTTTAACTTACTCTCACTGTTATGCACCATACTTTATGTTGCAGTTAAATTCTGAATTGGGCACTATTTGAAAGAGATTAAATTACACCAAATATTATCGTGTCTTTAAAAATCCTATATCATTAATAGAGGGAAGTGTTCAAGTGAAAATGATTAGGAGAGACAGACAGAAAACATTTTCCTGGCCTACACAGACTTTCCTCATTCTCAGTTACGACTTCCCCCAGCATTTATGATCGATTTGCACGGAGCCTTCCTGGGTTTGTTTATGACCAGTGTATTCATTCTCCAGCAGACTGAACAATGTCAGATGTCGGCTCTCTTGTTCTCCTGGCATGGCCATCTCAGATGGAAGCTACTTTGCATAGTATCATTTTTCTAGAGCTAGTGGAAAGAATATTAAGCTAGGATTGAAGAAAACCTAGGCAAACCACCCATTGTACAAAGCTAGGCATTTCATTTCACCATTGTGTATCCCCATTCTGTACCGTCCAGATTATTGACATTCTTTGATAGGACCTCTAACGGCACTCCTACTGATACGCTTCTGGGGCATTTCTATATTCAGTGCGTGCGTGTGTGTGTGTGTGTGTGAAGTGACCATATTCCTCTTTGTAGTGGGATGAGAAGGTGGCAGACGTTACGTTTAGTGAACTGAAAGAAGTCTTATGTTGGCATTGGATTTTAATAAATCTTTATAGAAGAGGCCTAGAAATATTCCAAACACACTTAAAGAAAGGGCTAGAAGAAGTAGTATTTTTAAAATGGATTCTCGCTCTAGAGCAGGGGTGTCAAACTCATTTTCACCAGGGGCCACATCAGCCTCGAGGCTGCCTTCAAAGGGCCAAATGTCACTTTAGTATTGTATAGATGTAACTACTCCTTAACAGTTAAATGAGAGCTCCACGCTGCGCTGTCGCCGGGTAGAAACGAGGTGCCGGGCGGGATAAAACAAGGCGGAGGGCCGATTCAGTCTGCAGGTCTGGTGTCTGCCACCTGTGCTCTAGAGTGCTGGGATAATAGGGTAAAATGGACGAGGTTGGAAAACCAAGTTAAGGGGGCATTTCTATTCTCATACAGAATAACGATTTGGGACATCATAGTTTCAAGATAACTGAGGCTTCCTGAAGCAAAACAGTGGGAAGATAAATTTGATATAGTGCATACCACTTAATATAAAAAAGTGGTGGCCATTCCTGGTTGTCGGAGCAAAAGAAATGAGAACCACTTTTCCCCACAGCTTGTGAGCATTTGTTTCTGGAAAGGAAGAGTGAGGCCGAGTGGAGATAGTGTCAGAGAAGAAAGCTCCGATGAAGGAATCAGATCTAAAATACCGAAGGCTCTGCCTTCTCTCCCGCCAGCTCCTCCCCCTTCCTGCCGCCATAATCCCCGTAGAATATAAATGTAGAGACAGTGGGATCCAGACGCACATAATTTATTGTTCAAACTGCAAGTCTCAGCATCATCTCCTTTCATTGCACTAACGAGGCAGCTGTTGAGGGCATGACAATCACATCATGCAGAGAGAAAGCACGCCTTTCCTTCATCTGTTAGTCAACTGGAGTTAACATTTTGGAAAACGGTGAAATGCAACATGATCTGGTGGTTAAGAGCCTAGCCATGTGATGTCATGTAAGAGTTTGGATCTTGACTCTGAGCTCTTTCAGCTTCACCTTTCTTATGTATATAATGGGGAGTACAATGGGGCTGTCGAGGTAACAACCGGAGTGTGCTTAGCACAGGGTCAGGTACATAGTGAAACCTCATAAATCAGAGCTATTGTTAATCTTCTACACTTTACCATATATTCATTTCCCCACTTCTGCTCTGTGAAATGAACTCAAGAGAAAACAATACTTTTGTCTTCCTTGTTTAGGTCTATACCCTTAGCACCTAGCACAGCGCTTTGAATATATATACATAGGTATAGTTTGCTTTTTTAGCTTTGTTTTGTTTTTGTTTTGTTTGCTGCTAAACGTAAGTCACTCTGCTGAAATCCAGCTGTGCACCAGTCCGGGGCACCTGGCCGTATCTTCTCATTGTTCCATCCACACAGCTTACTTCTAGAATAAATCATATAAATATGGTGAATGGTTTCTGTCCGGAGTGATTTTAATTGACTTAGGTTCAACTAGTTCCAATTTTTTGTAGGCCTGTCTGTTAACTAAGTTTTACTACACGACAATAAAATATTAGAAGGACATATAAAAGTCTGAATGCAAGCCTAGGCCATCATAGTAAGCCCAGCTGCACTTAGAAACTTTCTGGAGGTGGCCAGTGACCATCAGCAATGTGGTGTTGCCTCCTGGGCCCTTTCAGTCTGCCGATTTCCTCCTCCTCTTCCTCTTTCCTATCCTCCAGTCCTTCTTCTTTTTTTCTCCTCTTTCTTCCTCCTCTTTTGCTAACTAGAAACTTACTATTTAGCACATGCTGAATATGTTTCCTTCCTTACTTGAAAACAAGTATGTACCAAAGAACACTCACCACTTCAACTCTTGCTTTTCCAACTATCGTCCTAGGACCAGCCGCCCTGAAATCCCTGGGAGCTATTAATTCAGAAGCTGAGCCCCCTCCCCCGCCCCCACCTTGGGGATCTGTGTGAGGCTTGAGAAGCTCTATCTTTGCCACATCTAGGGAAGATACGGTTTCACCCACTAGAGGGCATCATCACTAGGCATTCCATTTATTTCAAGTTTGATAAAAAGTTCTTTTAAGAACCACCTGCAGTTGCCAAAGGGATAGTATACTTAGTTCCTCTAAAATAAAAACAGCAAAGTCAAACCAGGTTACACAGAGAAAGGCAACATGTGAGATTAATGAAATAAGCAGTTCCATGGCACTAGCAAAGCATAAAACCAGGTGCCAAATCCTAAATTGTAATGTTGGCTCTTGTTCATGGATCGTAGAATTGTAAAGCAGGGAAAGACTTTGATAATCACCTCTGGGGCAACCTCCTTATTTTACAGATGAGGAAGGAGATTCTGAGAGGTTAACTGGCCCTTCCTAATTCATAAAGCTCACAATTTGCCAAGCCAAAGCTGGATTCCCCACCAAGAGTAGAAAGAGATTTTAACAAGTTGCTAAACATATCTCTGTAGTATTCCTGGGTAAAATGGGGTCCATACTTGTCTTTTACACATACGACAGGTTTTAACACTGTTAGTTGTTGTTTCTTCAGAGGAGGGAGATAGAATCAGAGGCATTTGTCATTTTTTTCTTCAGTTATTTATGTTGATCTCCATGGCATCCGAACACAGCCTAGAAGTCTTCAGCTCAAGCCCCAAAATGTCTACATGGAAATATCAACCAATCACTCAGTGCTGAGTAACCATAATGCCCCATGGCACAGCTTCACATTCCTTTTACCATGATGCCAGCATGACTTCTGCTCTTGGTGGTCTGTGGTTATGGGTGTTACAATAGCTTGGCTGTTAACTGCTTTTAATTCTCAGTTCCATATGTTTTCTTGCATGCGAAACGGGATCAACAACACCGTGTCCCAGACCCGAGGACACAGAAGGCGATGAAAGCCGAGCCAGTAGACCCTCATTCATCTGAGAAGCTGGAAGGCTTCACAAAGAAAGGAGCCCTAATTGCACATACAACACCCTTACTACAACTTGCTCACATGTCTTCAAAATGACCTTTTAAAGAATGTTTTAAATGTCAGTGCTTTTTAAGAAAACACTGGACGAAACATGGAGATCACATGGGAAAAATTTCTAAATCGGCAAGGAAAGAACAAAGATCCACATTTTCAATTTTCTCTGCCTGTTCTCTTTCTCTTATTCGGCAATGCAATTACTTAATAAAAACTAAAATCACATAAAATGAGTAGGCAAGCATTCGGATGTTGATGGGTAAAATGCAAGCAGTTTCTTAGACTGAGTCCCAGTAGTGGAGCAAAACTCCAAGATGAAAAATGTACTGAAGCAAAGTCTTTATGGAGTACCCCAGCAATGAAGAAGCTCCTAAAATAAGTATGTAAATGTTTTCAGAAACAGCTATCTTGCTTAATTTCTACCTTGACTAAGAAATTTAAACATAGCTCCCAAATTAATTTTTCATATCCATGCCCTATTTTCCCATCTCTTCCTTTTAGGTACGGTTCATAAATTATGTCATAACCAACTGTCATAATTTTACCAGCCATAACTGCTTACAGTGAGTTACTCACAAGCTCACTCTTAAGTATGAAGAATATAAATGCAAAAGATAGTCACTGAGACTGGATTTGAGTCTAAAGTAAAAGATCTAAGTATTTTTTCTATTTTAAACAAAATAGGCAATGATCTTAGCAAAAAAATGATGTCTAATTATTGAGCTAGTAATCATAATCTATAATTTAAAAAATTTAAATTATGAATTTGACTTTACTAAAAAATAGAGCAGATTATATACTATGTATATAAGGTGTATGTTTTCTCTACCATAACAACAGTACAACAACCATAAAGAAAAACAGTAGCATTTAATAAACTTTATATTTTAGCATTCATATAAACATGTGTATGCAGCTAGAAGAGCCATATTACCATTTAGCCTTATCCTACCCATCCCATCTGATAATATCCCATTTTCCCCATTATAATAAAAGAATGGCTCTCAATTACTGTAATATTAGTGGTATACTCATGCTTATATCTCAAATGTGCTTTTGATTTTCTGAGGTGGAGGCAAATTGCCAGTGATATCTGAATGTTTTGAGGTAGTTAATGCCAAAAGGCTTGCACCTGATTTTAAACTGAGTATTTCCCAGATGTGTGGCAGAGCGAAAGGTGAATCACCTACAGAAACCACTTCCCATCCACGTGAGATTTACCTGGGAGAATTTTAAGTAAGGATTAATTAGGCAATGAGACCCTATAAGCAGTCAACCTCACAGCTCCCGGGGGTAAAAGCTGGGCACCTGCTCAGCTGTAACATAAGCCGGATGCTGAGAAAGAGACGTATCAACTACCACTGGGTCCTTGCACTTTGTTTATCATGCTCTTTGAACCAACTTTCTTTTGAAAATCCAATTCTTTTGTCAGTGCTAAAAAGCTTACTCACTAAGAGATTAAAGAACTTATAGTTTTTGAATACATATCCAAAAGATATTGAAGTAGCAAAAATATATGCAAAATACTTAACTCATGAGTGTGAGCGTATAAACATAAAAAGACAGCTTAGGAATAACAAGAGGACACTGCTGTTAATGTGGCTCATCCTAGACAAGCTTTGTAGGGGCACAAAGGCGCTGAAACTCCCTGTCTGTGTGGGAAGCCAGGCTACCCATCAGAGGAAGAGGCGGTTGGTGCGACTTCACAGCTGTCTGTTCAGGTTCAGTAGAGACTACAGATGCCTGGGAGCAAGATCTTGCCAATTACCCATTCTTCAGTATTGGGGGCTTGAGCTGGACTTGATTTTGCCACCTAAAACAAACAGCTCATCTAAGTTGGAGACTAGATAGTAATTTTCCCAGAACCTCCAGTATTTAGAAGGTCTGGGCCCTAAATGTCAAAGTGAATGTTTCTATTAGGGTACATGCCCATTTTCTGATATTTTTAATTTAAATTATCATGAGGATGTGAGTGCTGGTTGAAATTGGAGGTATTGATGGAGAAGACATATGGCAACATAAAAGCCTATAATCAATATGTGTCAGCCATTGAGATCTGATAATTCAACACACGTAAGAACTAGAATTGGTGAAGTCAAAAGAAATCAATGAAATGTACCTATCTGCTAACAGGAACAGCAAAATCTTCAGTAACATCACTGCTTCAAGTATGTCAAGTTATTTTGGATTGGAGTCTACTTGAAATAGTCTTCCTTATATGTCTTTCTCTTTCTTAGACTTTTTAAAAGTATTTATTAACATGCGTGAGATTGTCAGATTATGGTAAGGAATAAGGGAAATTCACAGAATATGAGAAAGTGTCTTGCGAAGAAAATAGCTGATATTTTTTGGCCTCTAATAAATTTGCCAGAAAATTATGTCTGCCAAAAGAGTTAGCGTGTCAATATTTTGCTTCATCTTAAAAGTCAAAAATATATCTGACTTCCCAATGTGATTGCCTTACACAGTAGTTACCTAGCAAGGGCAATTGAAAAAAGAAACCTATCAGATTCCAATGAGTAGTACAATCCTCACTCTACAGGGATGCCGGAATGTGTGGAGGGGTTGAATGAAGGTGAAAGAAAACAGTGAAAACCATGTTCAAGTCTAGCCATTTAACAGTATAGAGTGCACATCCCTTGAAGTCGAGTGTGAAGACAGCTAAGAAAATGTCTCTGAAGCTCTCGTTTGGGAAATCGAGTTGGTGTAATTGGCTAAAACATGTGGCACAAGTCTGTGCAATTAGCTCACATAGCTCGTACATCAAACATAATTATTAGCGGCTGTTTTTGTCAACTGGCAGATTAGAGAAACAATACCGAGGAACCAAGGATGATGAACAAGGCGGCGGGGGAAATGGTCCTACTCTACCCAGTAGCTTTTATGTCTTGACGTAAAGAAGAGACTTTGTCATCCTCTCTGGACTCAGAGAATTGACTGAGAAAGCACAGAGGAATGAGAGGGCTGTTTGCTGGCTACAGAGCTAAGATAGGACCTCCCACCAGTCAGAAAGCTATTAAGCCCTCAAGATGAAAAGGCCCATCCGGGACTTAGAGTCAACAAGCAATTGTTTATATGTGGACATTTGCAACAGACTGCATTACCTCAACATCCTTGCCCAGTTTCTGAGGCAAAGGCTTTAGGCTTTGTGGTTAGGGTGCTTCTTTTAAAAACCCTTTAAAACAGGTTCTGATTGCATACCTATGTGATGAAGGGGAGCAAAGTGCTCCTTGAATTTTGCTGTGGTTGAATGTGAAGCAAGTGGGATTTAGTAGGAAAAGACTGAGCAGAGTAATTCTGGATTTAGGTTTGGGACTCCATTGTATTCCTTCTTTTCCTATAGCACGCAAGTCATGGTGGATCTTTTTATGCTCGGGTGATGGCTCTCATGCAACGTGATTTTCACAGGGTCACATTTGGTAACCAGTCCTGAGGGCGTGCGCTCACATCTTTGAGCTGAATACACATACACAAAACCACGTGAGGCAGCAGTGTTCAGGCGAGAGATCACGCTGAGGGTGCAAGACCAGTTGGGGAATCAGGGATGGCAGGGAGAGGGGTGTGCTCCTCTCTGTTCCATGGCTTCTGACTTTGCCCCACTGAGTCCTCTGGGAAGAGCTGGCGCATCCAGATACGGAGGGAATACCTGCCGGTGGAGATTAGTTTTCCTTTCCTCTTTCTGGAGGAAAATAAGTGTGCCAAAGTTGAAAAAGGTACTTTGCATATTACGTTCTTCAGATAAACTAATTAATTTTGTTCCATGATTTTATATGGATACCTGCTATGTGGATGGTATGGAGAAAGGGAAGTCACACTTGCAATAAACTAGGGGCAAGCTGAGTCTCTTCCTATATCCCCAGCCAAATTCTCTCTTCTCTTTCTTATCATAGTCTTCCCTTCTGCCAAGCGATCAAAGATGGGGCTTTTGAAAGAATCTGAAATCTGCTTACTGAGTATTTTCCCTTATGTAAAAACATACCTAGACCTATATCAATGCATAAAAACGTAAGTTCAGCTACACAGTAGCTGTACCCTACCCATAAAGCTGCTTAGCAGAGTTCTATCCTGAGTTCCATTTCCATGGTCTGCCATAGTTTAATCAATCTTTTTAAACTTTGTAAGGGCATGACTACTTTTATTTATTTCTGTTTGATTAGGGTTTTTTTTTAATTTTTAAAATTATTTTTCTATCCAATTTGTCTGTGTAAGACACATGTGCATCTATTTAATAACATGAGTATAAAATGCACACTGTATTATGGTCCTAATTTCTGAGTCTGTTTTCATAAAATATGGAAACTTCAAGTATATTCCCTTCTAAAATTATATTATGAGACTAAATTTGACATCTATTTGGACACGATTTACAAAGATCCTTATATGAAAACAAATAGGGTTTACTTTGAATCTTACCCAAGAATAATCTACACTGAAGTATTTCAATGTTTTTACTAAATTGAATTATATTACAATCACAGTTTTTTCCTGACCTTCTAGAATCAGTAGTAGAGGAGGAAACCTTTGAAAGAGCAATTGAATGAAACTATTGAATGTTGCTCAATCTTCTTCATAGATGTTTCTGTTAATTTATTAACCTCACTTGCTAAAAAGTCAGACACTTTACTGAAAATTGTTTTTGCCATGTTGATGGTAATTTCACAAATTTATTTCCAATTTTTTATGGTTCTTTCTAGCTTCTATTTTTCCCTATCCCATACTGATGCACCAAAACTTTTATCACCATAAATTATTATAAATTAGTCATGTTACTTCAGGTGAGCTTAATTATTTGACAATGCAAGCTTATCAGAATTGAGCAAGTCAGTTCAAGTTCCTTCTTATGATTGATTGTATGAATTAAATTATATTAAAAATGTATTTCTTTGAGGGGAAATGCTTTTTCAAATTTTGACAAATAGATGTAAATGGAAACATTTCTTCAAACTCGGTAGAATTTTATCCAGCTGAACTGAGATATAACACAAAGAAGCTTAAGATAACTTTTCTTTGAATGTTGTTCTTTTCCCCCCGAATTTTTAAAGGTTTTAACAATTTTGGGAGAAAACGAATTAAGTAAAATGAGACATTTACAATCAGCATAGTTTGAATGCATGTTTTAATGCAAGAAGTACAAAATCAAATTAGTCTAGTAATTTTATTTCTCTCAGTGTTTCTTCCCTATTAACTTGTGGGTTTTGGTTTCCTTTTTATGTCTTTTTCTTGTAATCTGGATCCCAGAAATACCTTCTATTCATGAGAACTCAAGTACATAGTAATTGTAATCTATCTTCTACTCTTAAATGCTGGACTTTCAGCACATTTTATTCGGAACAGCTTGCTAAGACTTGAACCAAGGTTAGTAATGAAATAACATTTGCCTGAAATATATGTATTTTTCCACTTATCTGTCTCTCAACATTTGTTAAAGATCTCCTGATTGGTCCCAACACTAAGTGATTCTTTGAAACCACCCCCTACGTATAATGTTCCCTTAGCCATCCGTTTTTACTTTCAAAGTTGGATCAGATAGATGTTTTTTCTCTTAAAGTATTTGTGCACTGTCTCGAAAGTTCACTACTTCCAACCAACTTAGGCACTGGTTTTAAATAAGACATAATATCAAGGTAATTTCTGGTCTTTGTGCACCGTGGGAAAACAGATATCATGAGTAAGGTAGAGTTCATTTTGTCTAGCAATTTCTTTAAAAATAGCTTATCAATTTAAGAATTAATGAAACAACAAAAATGTTCACAGAGAGTTAAAACATTCCATTTCCCATGCATAATTACCAAGAACAATAAAGGATGTACGTTGGGTCTAGCATCAATCTGTAGTTGCTTGTCAGTAAAGAAGGAATAACACCTTCCTCCCACCCACATGTGGTGAAGGTAATAGTCTCTAAGAACATCTCCTTCTAGCCCGGTGTTGCTTTTCCTGGGTTGTCTCTGCTAGAGTGTCTTACCCTTACACCGACACTCCATCTTGGTTTCTGTACTGTCTCAAAACATAATTTTAAGTACCAGGAAAAAAAAAAAAAACCCTTTACCTTAATGTCTATGAAACCGTCCCCTCCAGTGTATGCTGCAAAATCCTGGCTGTGCGATTTACTAGTGATTAGAAGTGGATGGCGCTGTCCTTCTCTGGTGCCAGCCTCAGAGATTCGTTTTCTTTGCCAGCTGTGTGTTGTGACCAGTGACAAGCCACCTCCATGCGCCTCAGGGCAAAGGGTCACTTCTGCCTTGGTGTGTGGCCAGACCAGGGCGGTCTTTAGTCCTCTGGACTCAATTTCCATGGGTGATCTTCATGGGTATCTTGATTAAACTTCTCCTTTTCAGTGGAAGGCAGAATTTCTTATTTCAAAATCATGAGTTATAGAAACATACCATTTATCTATGACAGCTTAATATTTCAGTTGAGCAAGTATATGGGTCATTAGTCTTTTGCACAAATAAAAATATACAAACTGATAGTAGTATTTGTATTTCTTAGCAAGTATCATAATTACTCTCTAAGTGACTATGGAGAGAACCCTTGAAAGAGTGAATACGCTAATTATATGTTATTCCATACCTTGTTGAAAGCTTGGCAAATTTACAACACACATGTGCAAAGTGAGCCTTGAGCTTGTACCTTAAATCTTGCTATACATTAAGCATTTTAAACTACTGAGCACTGTTCATGCTTAGCTAACTCCTGAACATTTCAGTGCATCAGCTGAGTTCTTTTCTTGCCAGAAACCCAGTATCAAGATGTGCTCCACTGACCCATTTTATTTTTCTCATCAAAATGAGGAGAAAAGGAATTCTACATTATATTTAGTTGTCCTAAAGCAATTCATAAGAACTTGAGTAAATGTGGCAGGCATTTTATAGGAACACACTTAGGGCAATTAGATACATGGCCAAGACGACCACTTAGCAAAAGATGCCGCAGAGTGATCCCCCAGACCCTTTATGTTGGCTATTGAATTTTTCTTACTTAATTAATAAAATGCAGTGGTTGAGCTCCACTAGGATGAATTGTTTCTGTGTAATGGATGAGATGAAGCAGCCTATGAAACATTAAGTAGGTATAAAATCTTTGCCTGGCTGCCAACAGCATATGGATGTTTACAGGAGCCTTGGGGTACGCCAGAAAGAACATGCATGAACTATTTGTTTCAGGCTGTAAGGAAGCTACAGGTGCTTGGATAAGTCCCTCGCTGGCCTTGGGTTTCCAGGGATCGGCGATCACAGCAGGACATTAGGGACATACCAAAGAATCCCTAGATTTCATCACACTCGTCTCTGATTCCACAATTTACTAAAACCTAGCTTTATCTTAAGCCTCCGATGATCTGAGCTCTTCTCACTAAATAAATAAGACAATTTTCTTATTTAGTAATTTTAGTTGATTTTGAGTCTTTGAAATCTGTGCTTTAAAATTAGACTGATTACAAGTTTTGATTGAATATAGCCAACTTCTTAAAATAATTTACATTGACTTAGTTCCTTGAGGGAGGAGGGAGAAAGTTTTACAGCGGACATGCCTCCAGTGCCTCACCATCCAAGCCTTTTATCTTATTTTTAAAAGATAAACATATATTTGTATGAGGAAAATATACTTGTATATAAAGTTTTATAAAACTCTTTATTAGTTTTGTCCTTTCCTCTTGTTTTTTTTTTTTTAATATGTTGGTTTTCTACTTTTTTTAAAATATTTATTTATTTATTTATTTATCTTTAGAGGGGAAGGGTAGGAGAGAGGGAGAAGGAGAGAAATATCAATGTATGGTTGCCTCTTGTGTGTCCCCTGCTGGGAACTGGCCTGCAACCCAGGCATGTGCCCTGACTGGGAATCGAACCGCGATGCTTTGGTTCACAGGCCCGCGCTCAATCCACTGAGCTACACCAGCCAGGGTTTTTCTTCTTTTTTTAATAAAGAAATCAGTTCTTCAGAAATTCTGGAAATTTAGAAATCTCATTTTGCTTTGTTTTCTTGGGCTGGGCAGCCTGGCCACACCCCACTTGGGCCCTATTCTGATTACACCCGCTGCATTTCCCATTTGGGGAACAAGCCCGAGGGAATCCTGTGTGGCTTGTCTTTCCTCTCTGGGCCTGGGGAGGGGAAAGAAGGAAAATCTGCCATTCTGTGTAGGAAGAGTTTTAGAACCCAACCCTGTAGATATAAGAGACAAACCCTTGCCATGTCACTGCTGCTGGGAGCATCATAGAGAATTCGGAAGGACAGGAGGGAGGTGGCATGCTCTAACAGAAGCCCCCCAGCTCCCTAACTTAGATCTCCTGTGGTAAGGAGGCACTGGAGGCATGTCCGCTGTAAAACTTTCTCCCTCCTCCCTCAAGGAACTAAGTCAATGTAAATTATTTTAAGAAGTTGGCTATATTCAATCAAAACTTGTAATCAGTCTAATTTTAAAGCACAGATTTCAAAGACTCAAAATCAACTAAAATTACTAAATAAGAAAATTGTCTTATTTATTTAGTGAGAAGAGCTCAGATCATCGGAGGCTTAAGATAAAGCTAGGTTTTAGTAAATTGTGGAATCAGAGACGAGTGTGATGAAATCTAGGGATTCTTTGGTATGTCCCCAATGTCCTGCTGTGATCGCCGATCCCTGGAAACCCAAGGCCAGCGAGGGAGGGGGTAGGGATTGAGAGTGGGAGGTGGGGATAGGTGGGATGGGGGACAGTGGTAGCAGGAAAATGGAGACAACTATACTTGAACACCATAAAAATGCAAAGAATAGAAATAAATAAAAAATTTTTTTAAAATGGGATCTAATGTCAATTACCTTGGGTCACAGCAAATGACTCAAACATGTAAGTATTTCCAGCATTTTTTCTCCTGGATTGCTGGTAATTGGGATTGGTGGTAGAGGTCCTATCTCCAGGGACACACATAATCTTTTCTAGGTACTCGTGTCATAAAATGAGGCATACAATCTTTTCTCATTTTGCAAGTTAATTACATTTATTTTTTTAAGATTTTATGTATTTATTTTTAGAGAGGAGAAGGGAGGAAGAAAGAGAGGGCGAGAAACATCAATGTTTGGTTGCCTCTTGAGCACCCCCTACTGGGGACCTGGCTGGCAACCCAGGCATGTGCCCTGACTGGGAAGTGAACCAGTGACCCTTTGGTTCATAGGCCGGTGTTCATTCCACTGAGCCACCCCAGCCAGGGCATATTTATATCAGCACTTACTATGAACAATTCTCAAGAATTTTAAATACATTCTTATTTTTAGGAACATGTAACTTACGTCTCATTGCGAATATAATCCAAGAACACAGAAGATAATATTTGAAAACATGGCACTGTTGTAATACTGATAATTATCTGTTTCCTGACACAGTTCGGTAAAGTTAAACGGACAAACAAAATTTCTGCTGGTGTTGAGTTTACTAAATCTGTTAGGCTAGCACAGAGACAGAAGGAGATACATTAGATGACCCTATGCAAATGTCTGTTGACTAATGATCAACATGGAAGAACCCAGAGTCCCATTTCATTGATACATCAGATGACCCTATGCAAATGTCTGT
This sequence comes from Glossophaga mutica, assembly GCA_039655065.1. NCBI lineage: Eukaryota > Metazoa > Chordata > Mammalia > Chiroptera > Phyllostomidae > Glossophaga > Glossophaga mutica. Next base: position 6,149,818 of record CM077305.1, read on the forward strand.
TGACTAATGATCAACATGGAAGAACCCAGAGTCCCATTTCATTGATACATCAGATGACCCTATGCAAATGTCTGTTGACTAATGATCAACATGGAAGAACCCAGAGTCCCATTTCATTGATACATCAGATGACCCTATGCAAATGTCTGTTGACTAATGATCAACATGGAAGAACCCAGAGTCCCATTTCATTGATACATCAGATGACCCTATGCAAATGTCTGTTGACTAATGATCAACATGGAAGAACCCAGAGTCCCATTTCATTGATACATCAGATGACCCTATGCAAATGTCTGTTGACTAATGATCAACATGGAAGAACCCAGAGTCCCATTTCATTGATACATTAGATGACCCTATGCAAATGTCTGTTGACTAATGATCAACATGGAAGAACCCAGAGTCCCATTTCATTGATACATTAGATGACCCTATGCAAATGTCTGTTGACTAATGATCAACATGGAAGAACCCAGAGTCCCATTTCATTGATACATTAGATGACCCTATGCAAATGTCTGTTGACTAATGATCAACATGGAAGAACCCAGAGTCCCATTTCATTGATACATTAGATGACCCTATGCAAATGTCTGTTGACTAATGATCAACATGGAAGAACCCAGAGTCCCATTTCATTGGCAATAAAGATGCCACAGAATATTAATATTTAACACGCTTTAACAATTAATTTACAACAAGGGATTACTGTTCATAGCTTGTGTTGTTAGGTTTTGATACTTTTAACATTAGATCAATGATGATAAATTACAACAGTGGTCAATTAAAGTAGCCTTTGAGATTGGTTTTAGAATATGCTACTGTGCGTATCAATAAAGCCAACAATCGCTGTGTTTATTTTATGACTTGAAGTACCAGATGAGAATGTAAAAGGTCACTTTGGTCTTTAGCATCCTGAAGAAGATAGATCTTCTCATATAGAAATGATAAGGATACTCTGCAAATGCAGGTCCTTTTTCCATGCACAATTCTAAATGAATGTCAAGGGTATCTGAAAGAACTGTGGCTAATAGAGAAACTAAATAGCTCTATTGCATTATGCTGAACAGGCAACCGGAGTCTATAATAGTACATGGTAGACCAGACATAGATTAACGATTAGCCCACTCTGCTATCCTCCTTTTAAAGGTGGTGAGATCATTCTAAAGCAAGTGTATACCTTTAACTCTGGGTAGCGGGTAGGCAATCAAGTGAATGCCTACTGATTTATAGCAAGTTTTTGGCCTGAGAATAGTTTAAAGGCCTTGTACACCTTTAATTCCTAGCATCAACACAGTTAACCCTATAAGAATGTCTATAAAATACTTAAAGGGGTAGTTGAAGACAATTAAGCTCCCACCAACACTTCCACACCCTTATTAAGGAGAAGAAAATAAAGAGTCTGATAATAATCTTATTGCAAGTCTGAAAAACTGGCTATAAAAAACAATGTAGGATATTTGTAAACAAATTCCAAATCCAGATATCACAGAGATGCAGATGTTAAAGTCCCACACTTATCAAAAACAAGCAGAACGCAAACCCAGTACTTCTTTCCGCATTCTTTAACAATTGTTCTTTGATGTTAAGCTGCTGCAATTATTTGTGTCTATTCCTGTTTGTGGTTCTGCTTCTCTGCACATGTTTCTGTCAATACTTTTTTATGTCAAAGGCCTGCTCTATCTCTGAGTCAGAGTTTATAGAACAGTGTGTGGTCTGCGGCCCAGCAGAATCATCATTGCCTGGGAAATTGCTGGAAAGTCAAATTCTCTGGCACCTTCCAGATGATTCTTACACAGGCTCAAGTTTGAGAACCACTGGTCTAAAAGCCTGATTAACTTGCCAGCCATCCCGATTCAGCGCCCAGTGAATATACCTATTCAGTATCCATGACTGAGAGGCTGTGCAATCCTGTGAGCTACAGGCAACTAGCTCCAAGGAAACTGAGACTCCGGGAGTATAACTGGCTAACCCAAGTTGACACAGCTGGTTAAGTAACATAGCTGAGATGTTAAGACAAGGTCTTCTGCTCTTTTAGAGAGACCTCTTTCTTCCCTCTCATTCACACCCAAGCTCCTCCACAAGTTTCATCACATGAAATGGGACTCTGCTGTTTCCTGTAAAAATTTGTGTGAGGTCATTCCCAGCCTCACTGTGTGTGGGGGAGGGGGGAGTCACATAGACATGGGCAGCAGGGTGGAGAGAAATGAGAGGAAAATCAGTACATGATACAAAAATTAGGTACATTTTGACACTCTTGCAAGGGAGTTCAGCTAGATCTGGATGCAGTTTTCGAAATGGTTGAATCAAGCAAATAGGCGATCTCACTCAGGTTTGAAGCACATGGGGGTCCTTAAACCAAGCAATACAAATACGGTTCCGTTACCCGTAGTTGCGTTACTGCGCAATTAGGTTCTTTCCTTCCCTAGTCTTCAAACACCCATTCTCTTCTTCCTTTTTGCACGCACCACTTGTGGAATATTTTACTGGGCACATGCTACCCATGCATTTGGTGACAGTTTTCTAGTCTGTAATATCCATGATATTTTTTTTTTTTTGAGCTCATGTAATTGTCAAGCAAACAAACAAATAAACCAAAAACCAGCACCAGATGCTTGTTAAAGGTGACAAAGCAGATTTTGTTCAGACTACCGCAGTAAGGGAGGGAGACTACGGCATCAACAGTGTTCAACCCCAACTAAGAAAAAGGTGGCTGCGGTTGTTAAGGGCGAATAGATAGGGAACCAAGGCGGGTTGTGGGGGGATTAAAAAGGTGGGACAACGGAGGCTAGAGACCACGCAGAAATGAAGAGTTACAGAACGGGGTAAGTGGAGAACTGCTAAATGCGGTTGGGCAAGGTGGGTTGGGATGATGTATAATTTGCAGTTTGGCAGCAATGAATTGTCTTAAGTAAAGGCTCGGCACGAGGGCTGGGGTGCCTTTGGGGACACGGTCTAGCAAAGAGGGTGGCCAGGCTGAAGTCTGGTCAGGTCTCAGCGCAATGTCCAGGAAGGGCCTTTGTACTAAGAGGAAATCCAACAGTTCCCATAATTTTTTGAGACTTCATTTAATTAGCTCCATTTCACTTTAAAGAGAGGTGAAAACATTTGGCATTTTCAGTATTTCTAATTATGATGATGGAAATTAGTTAGATATTGAAAACTGCTCTACTTTTTTTTCTGGACGTGATCCTATAAACCTGGAATCTGTTGGACTTCCCGAATGTAAAGTAGCACTTGACTGTCAAGAACTGTGAGCGGAGCCGTGTTTGAAACAAATTCCAGGGTGTAAATGAGCTGACTACCAGCTGGAAAGAAATAATTGCTGTTCAATTTTGTCAACACCAATGTTTATGAAGCCACATTATACTCCAGTTGATCATCTGCAAATTATCTATTATAATTTTTACAACATAGGAAAATTACTACATTTGCTTGTCATAGACATGAAAGATAAAACTAATATAGTTTGTGATGGACATAAAGCTACATATTTTTATATTTCCCTACAATTTTAACGTCACATTTGTGAAGATGCTCCCTCTCTGAATGTATGGGAGGACGTATAAAAAAAGAGATATTAGTGTTTCTACACGAAACCTCATGTCCTTTATTCAGAAAAGAATATTACCAAAGTTTGCCCATACTTTTGATTTAATTCCAACCAGATTACATGTTTAGTTTATCCACTGGTTCTAATGCAGGTACTCAAGAGCTCCTGAGAGCATTCTATTTTCTCAGCAGAGAAGGGCATCATAGCTAATCGTGATGACTGAGTCAGCAAGAGAACCATTAAATTTTGATGATCATCTATCTCTCTGCATGAATAAAGAAATAAGGAAACTTAACCATTTAAGTTCCAAATTATTTCTAATAAAGTCAAAGAGCTGTAAAACTTTAGTTAACCTAGAAAAATTAATCTATATAAAAGTTAATCCCTTTGTGTTGACAAAACTATATGCTTCTCTAAAAAAAAAAATTCTACATTTAATGAATACCCAATCTTCCTGTACTCAGCCAGTCATTGGACCAGTCACTGATTTATTTATTTATTCAATGAATATATATTGAGCACAAATTATGAACTACGAACAGTTCTAATAAAAAATAAAGACAGCTGCGATTGCTATGGTACTTTGAGGAAGATACACAGTTGAAGAGATGAGAACTACAGTGATTCTGAAAGGAAGACCATACTTGGAGCATTTGGCCCCATACCCGTAGGTACGGCCACATAATCAGTGGCATGTGTAGTGTAAACTCAACAGTTTGAGTGACAGCAGACTCGAGGAGCTCAATGGGTTTTCCTATATTAGAATGTATTAGACCTTTTTAGGACACTGATAACAATTCACGAGAAAGAGAGAGTTATCTTAGAGAGGTTAGGATTTATGAATTATGTTATACTAGTCATGATCTCTTTCAGCCCATTGACCAACACTATCAAACGATAGAGCTTTAAAGGGAGGTGGGGAGGGCTGGCGTGGTGGGCTGGGGTGGGAGTAAAAGAGAAAACTGTACAAGATCAACAATTAAAATAAAAATTTTTTTAAAAGAAAAAAACTATAGAGCTTTATCATCTATTTCAAATTAAAATATTTAGAGAAAAATAACAGATGTGACTGATTCTGAATTCATGAGGCTCTGATATTTATAAGCTGCTCCCAAATTTCACAACTAATTTTTTGAAAAGTATATTCCTCACCCGGGAAAGCACCCGTGTTAGTCAACAAAGCAGACCCCTTGCTTTTACTGAGAGCGGCTCTGGAAGGGCCACCGGCAGGAAAGCCAGCGGTGGCTCCAACACACACCGGGCTCTCTTCCCTCCTCAGGCCCATCTTTACTCGTTGACTTTCCTCTGCCCAGAATATTCCCCTCAACTCTAGAAACTTCCACCCATTCCAATGCTTCCCCTCAAATCCTACCCTGGGAAGGCCATCTCAAATACCCATATCTTTTTCAGGATGACCTCTTTACTACATACAGCCCTGACAACCGATTTTTAGCACTTAATGTATTATTTTGTATCATAATTGCTTTAGTTAATTGTGTCATTATCCTACCTGGTTTTAAAACTCCTTGAAAGTAAAGAGTGTGTCTTGTCTGCCTTTGCATCCTTCAGAGAGAGAGCTCACATGAGCCCTGCTCATGCAGGGCTTTGCATTTGTGCTTAATACGTGTTAGCCAAATAATCTTTAGGGTTCCTTTGTATGTTCCTATTCTGTTTCTCTAAAAGACAACAATAGGACTCGGCATTTATTTCTTACACCTAGCTTCCCCATCTATAACCATCTTATTAAAGTTTTGTCTTTTACATTGTCATGTTGTGCCCATGAAAAAATATTTAAGGAGGAAGTTACTATTGAGCACAGTTGCTTTTTTATCCTAATAGCCCAAATCATCCTGGTCCATTGATGGCTAGGGAGAATGGGGTCAGATGCTTCTCTTCTGGAGAAGAAGGAAAAGAATAAACTGGGAAAGATACTTGTGAATGGCCACCTCCTCGGATTTACTTCTCAAGGATTCATCAAATATAATACACCCTGCAAGTTAAAAGGGGATTTACATGAAAATTCTGACTTCTGCTGATGACATACATATAAAGTCTGTTAGACTTCCTTCTCTGAAACTCAGGCATTGTCCTCTGTTGCAGGCCTGTTGAAGACTACCATCTCAATGAGTCATTTTGTCACGTGTTTTCCCAACAGGATCCCCGTGAGAGAACAGGAAAGAGCAGGAAGATATGATGTAGAGGCAGAATAGTTAGAGACTGAGAGCAAGATATTCTGAAAGTCAAGGTGTAAATGTTGAATCCATCATCACTGACCTGTGTGTAATGTATACAACCTCAGTATCCTCCATTTTTTTAAATCTTCAATTGAGAATAGTGGTACCTCCTACGATAGCCATAGAACCATTATGAGAATTAAAGCAATAAACTACAAGAAAGTACTTTTTACAATATGCAAATGAATGTGTGTTTATGATTCATACCTTAAAGGTAACTACCAGCACGAAGAAAATGGATGTTAAAAGCGTAGAAAATGTCTCCTTCATCCTTTCCAATCTTTCCTTAGTTTGAGCTTGTCATTCTAGATCTATCTTGCTCTGTTAATGAGAATGTGTGCTGTGTTGGGTCAGAGGCTTCCTACAAGATACCTGGGCAGAATGGTCCATGGCATGCAGTTCTGGCATACGTCTCTCTGGTTATGTCAACTTTGCAATGGGGAAACCCAAGCATCTCTATTGACCTCCACATGGCTTATCAACCTGTGAAAGAAAAGGAGGCATTCATGTCTTGAGAGCAAGCCACTCTTTTCCATTGGGAAGAGTATAAACATACAATTTGTCAACCATATATAGGATGGTATTCCTTATGATAGCTAATAAATGATGAATGATAACATACGATCAACTTCCATATTTTATGGGCTAAACCAATAGGGATTTGTGGGTTCTGTTCAGACTACTAACTGGGTGAAGAAGTTCCAAAATCTAGAACTCTTGGAGGAAAACTTCCCTCTAATAATAATACAGAAGTCACTAAGCTCTAGACCATTCCTAATTATTTAATATGTATATCTGATTTAATCCTCACAACAAGACTATGAGGGTGATACTATTGTTGTCCATTTTACAAATGAGATGAAGACACAGGCAGTTAAATGACTTCCATACCAGTCATTCACCAATAAATGCAAAGCCAGCATTCAAACCCAACCATTCCGGATCCTAAGGCCTTTGATAATCACCACACATCACTCTACCCTGAGGAAGCTTTCCCAAGAGTTACAAAATAAGAATTAAGAAGTTAGTATCCCAGGTCTTCTTGACATAAAATAGGTGAATATTTTGAGTAGACTATCAAATGCCTTTTCTCTAGTTTCCTACAAACTTTCCAGAGAAAATGATCTCTAGATGCGTCAACCAAAACTTGGGTATTAAGGGGAATGGTCTTTTCTCTATCGGTTACTAAGTCCCTCAGTTTTCCATTCTTTTTGGGAAACAAAAAACTTAAAAAATGCTGATGGGTATTCTCCCAACCTAGGGTAGTGATTCTGCTATTTTCAAGACGAGGTGGATGTGGGATTAGCCCTCTGTACCTTGAAATGTCAACACATTTGCCAAAAATAAATTGATCAGTTAAATGTAGCCAAAATATTTAGTTTATCTAAGTGTCCTACAAAGAAGAAATAGCTTACCACTGTTTTTACAGATTGAGGTAAATCTTACATATTATTGACATGTGCTATAGATTTAATTTAATACCATACTACAGATGTGTGTGCTGATAAGCTTTTGTGAAATCTAGGCTAAGATGAGTAGAGTTGTTTCAATATTTATGGGGTTGAAAATGCAGAGTTAGCAAAGGAAGCATTTTAATTAAAACAACATTTCCCCCTATATGCTCAGAGTAAAATACAGGGGAACTCTTTTAAAGAACGACTACTTTTTCTCTATACGGCTTCTGGGTTTTTAGGCACATTGAAAGAGGTTGGAATTTTATTTCCAATTTTAAAAAATCTTTTGATTTTAGAACTATCAAAAATAAACTCACTAGTTTCCTCTGATATTTCTTCCTCTCAATGAACTTTATGTGACTCTTTAAGTATGGCCTTTTTTAATTGTATGTTTTAGGTATCCTGAAGATAACTTCAGTGGAAATCGGAGTTGTTGCCGTCAAAGCCATTAACAGCAACTATTACTTAGCCATGAACAAGAAGGGGAAACTCTATGGCTCAGTGAGTATTCTGCTTTTATTTTCAAAATTCACTGCAGTGAGTGACTGCCACAGTTTTGGAATGTGTCCCCCAGACATCGAATAGCTTTGTTATCGTTCCACAGCTAGTACATAGAGCCATAGTGGGCTGGTCAGCAGAGTTTCACGGGCTGGCAGGGCAGTTCTCTATAACCCCCTGTTGTTCACCCATTAGGGTGCCACACAGGCTGCTGCTGCCCTCCATCAGTCCATGCTCTGGATGGCTCACCGGGCAGACTCTCTCGGAAGCATCTAGTTAGACCGGCGTGGGCACCGCAGATGACTCAGACAAGATCACGGAAAACAAAGATCTTGAATCGAGTAGAAAGCCATGTAACATGTGTGTTACAGCTGAAGATAAAACAGGGATTTGGATGTTTCGTATTCCATTAAAATCTGAAATGGGAGATGTAGCAAGAAATTCATCATTTCACATGTTTTTTGAGTCAGCTCCAGAATTTCATTTACCTAGACAATAGACAATGGTGATTAATTCTGTCATCGAGCTGGAACAGCGGGTGCTTGGGGTAGATACATCCCGGTGTTCCATAGCAAGTATTAAGAAATGTCACTTTAAAATGTGTAAATAAACTTATTTTGTTGATTAACATAGGACGGGAGTGCCAGCAGCTCTCACACTTGAGTATGTGTACAGAATTAATAAATCACTGGATTTATTAAAACACATTCCCAGATCTGCTGAATTAGTAAGTCTGTGGTAGGATCTAAGAATTTGCACTTGAACAAGGTCCCAGGTGTTCCTGATGCTACTGGTTTGGCAACCACAAGTTGCCAATCATGGGAACTTGATTCCATAATTGGTCTGGATATAGAATAGTCTTATATTTCATTCATATCAGGTCCACTTAAAATTGGAGAGTCAGACGTACTTTGGTTCAGTCCCTTTGGCTGGAGTAAATACTTTTGGGATGGGGCGGAGTCAGAGGAATTTTAGTTAAATTTTCCATTATATGTTGCTCTATTAAGGAGCCTGGAAAAGTAATAGACTATTTTAAAAAGTGGTTTCAGTTAGGGGTTCATATCATAACCACTTTTGTGGCCTTTTCTTCTTTTTTCAGTGAGCATGCCCAGGTCCCTCCTTAATCTACTACTACCAGAATTACTGGGTAAAAAGAGATTCTGATACATACACACAGTCAAGACCAATGCTTTAAAGTGAGCTACTATGAATTTAGATTGAAGAGAAAATGTAAAAACTTAATTGTATTAAAATATTGAAATCATTTTTAATTGATAAAGAACATTTTTTTTAAAAGGCGACACCAAGGAGAAAGAAAGAACTCTCCAATTAACCACGGCAGACACGCATTTAACACTGCTCCTCCCATTCCCCCATCCTTTTCTCTGCCCCGGCTCATGCGTGCCCTGCCCTCACGCTTCTCCCCAAGCTCTGAGGTCTATGAATTATTTCATTCTCTCTCTCCCCCTAAAGTAGATGCCCAGCTGCTTTCTATCACACTGCCCCATTTTAATGATCTGCAGTGGCTCTTATCAGATAGTTCTCTCTTTAATGTGTTTTCAGTTGACTCTCTTCTCCTAGTAGATAGTGGAACTTCAAGAGGGCAGGTCTGCCTTGTGCTCCACCATTTTTGCAGCACTTAGAACCGTACGATCCAGAGAGCAGTGCGTAGCTCAAGCCTAACGACCTCTCCATCTAGCTCTGCCCATGACAGCCTAGGCGCTCCGCTTCGAGCCTGTCTCAGAGGGAAGCCAATTCTCAAACCACACTGCACTGTCCTGCGATTCTGCATCACCATCAGGAAGAGTGAGAAATTGTAACCTTTCAAATTGAGTGGAAAATTTCCTCACATTGAATGTCCTATTCAGGATGGAATTGGAATAGGAACTCAGCATCTAAAGCACAGGTGGCAAACACAAGACCCACGGGGGGAATCCGGCACTCCACTGTGTTTTATCTGGCCTGGCACCTCCTTTCTACCTGGTGGCAGTGCCAAGCTCTTGCTTAACAGTTAAGGAGGAGTTACATGTATACAGTCCTAACATTACCTCCAGCCCTTGGAAGGCAACCGCGAGGCTGATGTGGCCCCTGGTAAAAATGAGTCTGACACCCCTTATCTAAAGGGTATACCATCAAAATACATGAGCATACGCCTAATATAATTCTTTATGCCACATGACAATGCTTGTAATTCCTGCCTTCATTGTGGGGGGGAGATAAATTCCATCGATTTCATAAGCCTTCTTAAAACTATCAATTAGGTATCCAGAGTGATTGATTAAACCACCTCCCTAGTCTATCCTCTCCTGCGTATTTTCTTCTATTTCCTTTTGGAAAATGTATAGCTTTCATATTTTCGTTATTCATTTTCTGAACAATGCATCTATTGTATTATTAGTGTTCTCTTGATTGACAGAAGAAAATAAATTATAAAACTGAATTTAAACAGAATAGGCCCTCAAAGAGCATGATGTAAGGACCAAAGAAATTTACCATTATCTCAAAGAAATCCAAAACCTTTCCTTTTTCTAAACTAAGGCCCCTTTGAGATCTTACTTTAACCTAGTTTTTTTTTTTTAAATAACTTTAATACTTAATGATTTACCTAAGTGCTACAAACAACCTAGTTCCTGCTGCAGATATTCTCATACAGCATTTGAGCTGTGGTCTAAATATTAAAAACATCTGAGAAGAGGTGTCTGCTACAGGTACATCTCACTTTAAGAAGCATTGACCTACACATTTATTTCAGGGAGGAAAAATAATTAAGTATCCACTGCTACTTTTCTATACACAGCTGTTTCAAATAGAATTTGAAACATTTATTTATAATTATCCATGTGAAAAAAATCATCTTTGCGCCCTGGCTGGTGTAGCTCAGTGGGTTGAGCACGGACCTGCGAAGCAAAGGGTTGCTGGTTCAATTCCCAGTCAGGGCACATGCCTGGGTTGCAGGCCAGGTCCCTAGTAGGAGCCAGATGAGAAGCAACCACACATTGACATTTCTCTCCCTCTCTTTCTCCCTCCCTTCCCTTCTCTCCAAAATAAATTTTAAAAAAAATCATCTTTGCTTTGAAAACCATATAGTTTTATTTCTTTTTTAATGTATTAATATTGAGGGAGAGAGCGAAACATTGATTTGTTGTTCCACTTATCACTGCATTCATTGGTTGATTCTTCTGTGTGCCCTACCAGGGATTAAACCTGCAAAGTTGGCATGCCAGGACAATGCTCTAACCGACTGAGCTACCCTGCCAGGGCTAAAAACCATATAGTTTTAAGCAAACTAAGACGAGTAAGTAGGAAAAACCCTACTAATGGTTTAAAAATGCAGAACTTTTATCCTATTAAAATCTTTCCCTAAAACTATCTACCTTTTTTTACTTTTAACCAAATAAATCATTCGAATGTTACTTTTAAATATTACTTTATACAAGAGAAGCATACAGAATAAATTAATTCCAGGTAACCAAACTTAAACTAACCACATTAAAATAAACTATAGCTGTTTAGAATGATTCTGACAATTTTCAAAATTATGATCTAACCCACAGAAACCTGGATATTTAAGATAACATATGTTCAGGAATTTTAAATTAAGTCGAAATTTCAAAAAAGTGAGAGAAACTATCTGAATTGCCCAGTGGAGACCTCAGCTGAAATATGCCTCTAATACCATTGGTTTGGATGGAGAAGACAGAGCCAAAGGAGAAAAAGCCCCAATTCTTGAGCTTCTTAACTCAAGAATTACAGTTTGGCTATAAGGGAAGAAGGACATTTTTGAAGCCAGAGTCTAGAGATTAGTGAGGAACCTTCCCTTTGTTATTGACTCCAGAGTGAGATCTTGGATTTATGGAATGAATAACACATCAATCCTTGTCCCAAAAGATTCCCTTAAAAACACATGGTCACTTGAAACGAAGCCAAAGCATGATAGCCACAGAGTGGAATTTCCCAAGATCAAAGTCTTCAGGCGTATCCAATATAGGCAGTGCTAGTCATCATATTTATAATTTCTTTGATATGGTAATTTACAAAGTTAGGCGCTCCATGTCCTACCTTTCGATCATTCCTAGATCTCAGAATGAAACCTATCGGAATTCCAAATTATGGGAAATTGTAAATAATTTCCAAAATGGAGAAATCTGGAATTTAGAGGAGAGGAAGACACCCCTGCCTCCACCCGGCCTCGTGGTTATCTAGATCTATTTTGGTTTGCTATGAGATCCGCTTTCTCATCGGTGTGGGTGTATTCACTGTGGATTCGCAGGTAAAGTTTGAAAACTTAAAAAGTCCACCTTTTCTGTAGTTTCATTTTTCCCATGAGGCACCCTAGTTGTTACTCTGAAAAAAAAAATTTTTAACACTATTCTGTATCATAGACTCATCACATATACTGTTAGTGGCAGGTTTGTTTCCTGATAATCGTCATAAGCACTTACATCATGTCATATTCAAGGCATGCCAGCTTTTTCAAGAGGGCCCCAGTATGTGGTTATGATGGCCAATCCAAATAAATCATGTGCCTGCAAACATAGAATCTGCTTCATGCTTATGAGTTTTGTTCTTCTGTTGTAGACATTGTGTATTCATCGCACAACTGATGGGCAAACGTCTACGGCAAACAAAGCCTTGAACTGGGGGTCTACAGATGGTTCGTGTCAAATGGAATCAAGTATTGCCATCACAGGAATAAAAGATCTTGTTTTCTCTTTGCAGAAAGAATTTAACAATGACTGTAAGCTGAAGGAGAGGATAGAAGAAAATGGATACAACACCTATGCATCCTTTAACTGGCAGCATAACGGGAGGCAGATGTACGTGGCACTGAATGGAAAAGGAGCTCCCCGAAGAGGACAGAAAACTCGAAGGAAAAACACCTCAGCTCATTTTCTTCCAATGGTGGTGCACTCATAGGAGGCCACGCTTGTGGGTGCAGCCGAACCAAAGGCTCCTTGGCCAGGAATAGTGCGTATTCTTCATGAAGACAGTAACTCAAAAGGCAAAGATGGACAGCAGACATCTGCTTGCTCGAAAGAAAGGGAGTCTTGCTTGGATGGTTTTTGTACTCACTGCTGACGTATGCTGTTCCTTTATTTAGTTTGTATCATGCCTTATAATTGGGATAGAGGCGGATCAAGAGGGATGGAAGTTATTCCCAAGTGAACAACCTTATAGCTAGGTTTTTGCTTGAATTTTGTTTTTTAACGTCTGAGATAGAACTTAAAGGACATAAAACAACCTGTTGAATGATCTTTGGAAAAGTTATTTATGGAATATGAACTCGTATCAAAGACCTTCATTGCTCATGCAAGCCTAACGATTCAATGAGCAGGAAGACACACAAACGCGTGCTGGAAGGCACTGGGGTGGTGTTCTGTGCGCAACCAAAGGAGCTGTGGGCGTGGCATCGTGGAAGCATGGGACAGGACTGAAAAAAGTACACAAGTTAGTGTAAAACTGTTCTAACAAAACCAATAGTATGGTATGCTTGTGCATTCTGCCTTCCTCCCTTTCTATTTCCTTCTAAGTTATTTATTTAATAGGATGTTAAATATCTTTCGGGGTTTTAAAGAGTATCCTCAGCAGCTGCCCCCTGATTTGCTTTTTCTTTCTCTTCAGCACACCACACGCATGTTCATGACAAAGCATTTTTAGAACTTGGCAAACACTTCCGGACTAGGCGCTGGCATTGCAGAAGCCGAGTGAGTGCCCCCTGGGCCATCAGTTGACTTAACCAGCCTGTCCGCCATGAGAACCATCAACCATACCCGTGATGACAGTGCTGTGGCATGGCTTGAGTGACAGATGTCTCCCATCATTTAGAAATGTACCACTGCTAAGTCTTCCTTTCCTGAGAAATAGACCAGAAGGTTAAACTTTTCTCTTCCAATACATCCATGGGTCTCCAAGAATACACCAAAAGAAGGAAAATTAATTGTTAAGTACACCTTAGTAGCCTAGCCTTATTATTTACTAGTGATTTCCTGTCATGTGTCACAGTGATAGGTGATGAGGAGGCTGTCTTCGTACATGAGAACACTAAGTCCCCCGGAGGTGCGTCTTCCCCACGGGAGGTCTCAAGGAACTTGGTGTAAAGTGCAACTTTCCCAGGGGCTTAACCTGAGCAGATGTATCCTAGTATACGTGTAACCATATACTGAAACCTGGTCCAGCCATACGGTCTAGTCTTTACACAACCAAACACAACTTATTTTCTGTAAATTTGAAGACTGTAACTGTTGAAATTCATCTTGTTAGAGCAGGCATAGGAAACAGTACGTCATGGTGCATTCTACTAAAGAAATACATAAGCCTTATTTGCAGTGCCTGTAGTGATTTTTAAAATGTAGAAAAATACTATGTGTTCTAAGTATTTCGAGCGATAACTATAAGAGTATGTTGATGCTGCAGTTTTATCTTCATATTTCTTGTTTTGCAAAGGTCTGTTTATTGTTTGGAAGTGATATTTTGGAATAAGAAAAAAGACTCACTAAATGTGTCATTTCACTAAAGTTTAACTTCTAGAAAGGCTGGTGGTCTGTGATCTCTTATAACTTAATTGTGTCAATGCTTAACCAGCTCCTCCAGTTAATCTGTTATTTAAGAATTAGCTTTATTAAGAAACTTTCCCATAGAGTAATACTATAAACAGTCATATTTTTCTCATTCCAAAAATTTTGAGATTCCAAAAGAAATGCATCTGAAGCAGTAATTTGGCTTATGGCTTAAGTTACATTTCATGGAACCTGGCTTCCAACTTGCCTTTTGACAAATGAGATACTAAAAAATGTTTAATTTTTGCAGTTGGACTCTGCAGGTTAAAATTTAATGGGTCACGGTGTCTGGGAGCTATAGTGTAATGCATTCCTCTCAGAACTAGATTACCTTTGTTCTTTTATTTTAAAATAATAATTGCACCTGACGCATGAACATGGACCACCCACAACCCAAATTAAATATTTGATGAGACCAATACAGTATTGAATGGCCATGGTAACAGCAGATAGAGCACAAACTGGGTTCCGATTTCACACGGCCATTTAGATTACCACAGAGACCGTGTAAACAGTCATCATCATGTACTCAAAACAGCAAAACAGCTTCTAGCAACATGCATCAAAGCTTGCAGAGGCCAAAAATAAAAACCATCTCCCTTTCCTCTGCCCTCTCCAACACACACACACACACACACACACACACACACACACACACACACAGATGCAGAAACAGTCTGATAAGGAGTAATGAGGTTCTCCTGCATTTAAAAATGGCATCTTTGCTCGATAGTGAAACAGAATTCCAGTTCTTTTTGCCGCTGGATTATGCTACTGGAGGAAGAGCAGTTCCAGCCCTGAATGTTGTCTATTTTTTTAAAAAGCATCACGATTTTGGGAGCTCTGCCTCTGTGGGGACTGTCCGCCCCCAACCACACCCCCCCACCCCGCCCACCACAATGTCAAGGTACATCAGCCAGAAACGTGCATCATCTTGAGCGCAGGCTCCTGGGGAGACTCCTCGTAAAGACATAGCATCCTCCCCTCCTCCCACCTCCCAAAAGGCCGAACAGTGTATAGCATGTTCCATTTAAATAAATTAATAAAAATGCTGGGAAAGGAAAATAAAAATATCGTCCTTGTTTGGTTTATTAGCCTAAAACCTCACCTGGTCCTAGAGAGAGAGGCTCCTGTGTCGTGTGCATGGCAGGATGTGGTTAAATGCCCTGCAGCCCCAAACAACAACAACTGAGAAAACATCACTCAAACATTTGTAAGATTTCTTTAATGCTTTACATGTGTGAGGCAGCTATCCTTACTCTAATAACAACCAAATGCTTTTGACTTTTTCCTATATATTCGGGTCCACCTCGTTTACACAGTGGATAAAGGAGGATGGATTGAACGCGAGGATGGCTAGTGAAACAATGAGACTTTTGGAGGAAAGCCAGGGGGCTGCAAAATCTGATTTCAAGGGGGTAGAGCAGGCCAGTGACTTTGATTTGGAAAGCGGAGAGAAAACAAAATACGGAATAACTTGGATCCAGGGCCCACACAAGGTTATTGACACTATTTAAATAGATAAGCATTCCTGCCGCACAGATCTAATGATTTTGATATTGTTAATTCAGGGTGTATGCTTATCAGCAAAAGTAAAATTTATCTTTTCCTTATCGATGTTTAAATACAGATAGCTGTAGAAAGCCATGATATATTTCAGGGAAGGTATCGAGTTCATTAGAAGGAGCACATTTACATGCAAATACCAGGTTGATGAAGAATTTTTTTTTATTTCACTGCATGGGACTTCAGCGGCTTAACCCTAAGCAGTAAGAAAAGGAAGAGGGGGGCATTTTGGAAGGAATCCTGGACAGAAAGGGCAGCTCTGTGTCCACCAGGACGAGGACATGATGCAGCTAAGACCTGCCTCCTTTCAGGCTCTCATTTTGCTCTTGTCTCTGATTGGCTTTATTTGCTTGGCTACTGCTTGCATCCAATTTCCTTCTTTCCAACTCCAACACCCAGAACCTTTTTCTCAAGGCCCTAAAATGGAAACATCCTAGGTATGACTCACATGGGCCAAGTATGAATAACACACAAACCTCTAGAGCAATCCATATGACAAGGGATATGGGCATTGTGATGACCAAGCTTCGGTAACATGGCCAGGTTGACAAGGTGTGGATTTTGGCACCCTCCCCAATTGGAACTAATGGAAAGCTGTGTACCAAAGGGCAGTGCTGGGCAGTGCAAAAACATGCGGTCCTTATCTACATCTGCTTAAATGAGACTACTGACTTACACATCTTTAAATCCTGCATTTCTCACTAATTCTAATTAGCCTTCATCTATTTATTCGAATCAGAGATGTCAAGATCTTATTCTATAATGCGTTCTTTTTTAATGGGGAAGATTGGATTTGTCTTGTTTTGTTTTGTTCTAAAGCCAAGACCAGGGCCCTGACGATAGCCAGGCTCACTGGAATTCTGCAAACTTTACAGAACGATCATTGAGATGAATGCAAGTTTTCACTAAGTAAAAAAAGGTGGTCCTTCTACTAAGTATCAGCCTATATCACAACGTGACAGTATAAGTGTTTCTTTAAGTTTATCCCAAGAGTATGTACTAGTATTTTCAAGTATATCAACATGTAGAATAAAATCTAAAAATGAAATGCCATTTGTTTTTTTAATTGTAAAATAAAAAATAAAAAGAACAAAATCTGCTTTATATCTTTTACTACGTCTTGTGTACATTCAATGAAATTTCAAAAAACTTTATAATGTGCATTTTCCTTTCTTTTGCTGGTTAGAGGTAATAAAACACAAAATGCCTTTCTACGTAAATAATCTACTAAAAACACCTCTGCAAACCCTGTGTATTATTTAAAATGGAATTTTCATGATCAAACCAATGAGATCAGGGGAACTGATCTCATTCCTGAGTGGCTAATAATGAACCTTTCCAGGTGGTGGCTCTATGATAGCAGCTAAGGACAATAGTTCTATACTCCAAGAGAAAGCCATATGTCAACCATATATTCATGTGGCAAGTGTTATCTACCACATGTTTACTATCCTCCAGAAAGCATCTACATTCATGTCCTAATGCAGGCGCTTGTGTCCTCCAGAGACGAACTCAGCAAACGGAGAACGGAAACATCCCGAGTCCTCATCACAACTGTAAACCGAACATGTGCCTTCGCGTAACTCGGGCAGTGACCCCAGCTGCAGAAAACCAAGTGTGGCGAAGCCTCGCCCTCCTAAAATTTGGGTTTAATCACCTTATACATGTCTTAAATGCCCAAATAATCTTACGATTTTCTAAATGATTTAGTTATCATGTCTGTGGTCAATTTAAGCTGCTGACAATGCAAATATTCTCAGAGAAGGCTTTCAAGGAGAGTGATTTAAAATCAGCATTTCATGAGGTACTGTAAATCAAGAAAAGACTGCTTTTTATGGTTATAGGAAACATTTAGGTTAGGGGTCACTTATCAATTCAAGTCAACGTTAAAAATATTTAACAGCTGGTATTTAAACACCAGACTTTTCAATAGTCATTTATGGGGGGCAGGCATGATCAAAGTGTTTAGACATAAGCCAGTGTCTACAAAAATTACACAAGAAAATATCTGTTTGGGGGGAGCTTTCTTACTAAGAAAAACAAAAAAGAAACACAGAAATGGCATTGTGTATGGTAAAGACACAAACAATATCTTATTTGTTTTCCTGATAAATTGAATATTGGATGTAAAGTGCATTTTACAACGCAAGCTTAGCCACATGCGGGAAAAAAAAAACTAAACAGGAATTTTTTAAATAGTATTTGTAAGTCAGTTTGGCAATCATTCCTCCTTATCTTCCCGAAGAGAATTCTGCATTCCATCCTCCAAGGTCTCCTGACAAGTAGTCAAATCAGCATATTTCAACCGCAACAGTTTGTCTTTCTCTTTCTCCTCGTTTTTTAACCCCAGGTGATGGTAAATGGCTGTGTGAAAGCTCTTTCCTTAAGACTCAGAGATAGACTTTCTTAGGACCAATACCTACTTGAGCTACTTCAAATGAATAAAGACTCCGCAGTCATCTTAGCGGAGATTATGGGAAGCAATTAATTAATATCGGGTACCTGGAACTATTGTTAGTCTCTGGTCTACGTCTTTTTTTTATAGTTTTACTTTTTTTAAAGATCCTATTTATTTATTTTTAGAGAGAGGGGAAGGAAGGGAAAAAGAGAGGGAGAGGAACATCGATGTGTGAAAAATACATTGATTGGTTGCCTCTTGTACGCCCCCAACTGGGGACCTGGCCCGCAACCCAGTCGTGTGCCCTGACTGGGAATCAAACCGGTGACCTTTGGTTAACAGGCCATGCTCAATCCACTGAAGCACACCAGCCAGGGCCCTGGTCTATATTTTTTAATTAGGTTTCTCTCCATGTATATAAATATTCCATAGTGATAAAATTCATGGTTTCTGATCATTTAAGTTATCCATTCCTACCATTGGGGGAAAATACATACAAAAGGTAGCCACGGGGCCTGTGGCGAGTTAGGTGTCCTAACCCCGGCCATTCTTGGCCGTTCACGCCGGAGGTGGGTCCCCGGACGCACACGAACAATGCCGGCTTCCATTTTTTCAGTCTTAATTTTCCCAATAGAATCGCAGAACCAGCTTTTGAATCCCAATGCATTACTGAGCGGGTTCCTCGGATCCTACTGTGTGAAACCACAAGACAGCTGGACAACGAGGGTCTGCTTCTCCAAAACCTCTAGGAAGTCCACTTCTAAAAACTGATGAGGGTCTTCTGTAAATATCAGCACATTTGCCAAACATTCTCCCTTCATTTCTTTCTTCCCCCTCTAACCGCTTACCCGTGAAGCCAATAATCTCCAGGATTCCTATGGTGTTCCATATTTTACCCCCATTTTTTACCATCTCAGCTTCCATACTCATTCTGCACAACTGGTAGTTAAGCAAGCAAGGGGCCAGCAGGCCCCCCACAGAATAAGATCACTGTGGGGGAGCCCCATGCTCCGTCAGGGCTGCAAACAACCACTGGAGTGCTCGGCGTTCCGATTAGCACAGGTTGGTTCGGAGGCTCCACCGAGTTCTGTCACTAGAAAACTTGTTTGAAAATTCGTCTCTTATACCAAATGCAGTAAATTAGTCAAAAGGTGGATCTCTGTCATTCCAAAGTTATATCCCAACTTTAACAATAATAAAATTATGGACCGTTTCCTTGCCCAGAACTCACCACTAGGGAATGAATGCAGGTCTCCTGATACCAAAACCACTCTTCTCTCCGTAATATGGTCATGCTACCAAAAAAATTAAAACTGCCCCATTTACAGCCCAATTTTTTTTCAATTTTTTAGAAATGTAATTCTAAGGATAATGGAGCTGTTTCATTTTAGTGACACATTTCTCTTTATGAATACTTTCTTGGGAGGAACAGCATGTATTTTTTCCATCTGAGAGACGATTTTTTTTTTTTTGTCCTCTGGGCTGTTTTATTTATTTTTATTTTTAAATATTTTTTTATTTTAATTGTTGTTCTTGTACAGTTTTCTGTCTTTTACTCCCACCCCAGCCCTCCCCACCTCCCTCCCATTTCCACCCCCCCTAGTTTTGTCCATGTGTCCTTTATACTTGTTGCTCCAAACCCTTCCCCTTTTCCCCTGAAATTCCCTCCCCTCTCCCCTCTGGTGACTGTCAGCCTGTTCTCAATTTCAGTGTCATTGGTTATATTTTGCTTGTTTGTTTGTTTTGTTGATTAGGTTCCTGTTAAAGGTGAGATCATATGGTATTTGTCTTTCACCACCTGGCTTGTTTCGCTCAGCATATGATTTTTGATCCTGGCTCTGCTGCTTCTAGCAGTAGAAACTTTGAAAAGTTGCCTCATTTAAAATAAGAATGAATGACCGAAACTCGTGAATACACCTGACACAATCATAAAGATTGAATGTCACCATATCTATTAACTGGTTTTGTGTAACAGCTGACTCGCAATAAGTGCTCAATACGTCGTGCTGATTTTCTGGCCTCTTTTGGGTCAGCTGTGAACATTTATTTTAAAAATTTCCTAATGTGACAAATTAATGACTGAGTCGCCTTCAACATTTCCACATTCACTTGAGATTACTTTGTTACACAGATATCCGGTTTAATTTATGTATTACTTCTTTCTTCTGACCATTGATTAGACTATCACTGCATATTAAAACCCTACTTCTTAGCACTGTGGATACAGGGCTGAGGGTCAGCTCAGAGGAGGAAATGCATGTCTGAACCCCAGTTTTCCTCTGGAAAGGAGGCATCAGAACACAGCAGGCAGAAGTGCACTGGAAAGAACACAGGCATGGACGCAGCTTCCTCACTGCAGGTAGGGAGGTGGCACTGTCCGTGGACCGAGATACAATATTCCCTTGAAAGGAAGGAATGAGCATTTCTGGAAAGTTACGTGTGTCTCAGTAGAGCAGCAGTTTGGCAATTATTCAGCCTTTTTTTTTTTTTTTTACCAACTAATACAAAGCATCATTTTCATCAACAGTAGCAGTGGTGATTGTCCAACCCACAAAGAATAGAGGGTACAAAAAACAGGCAAAGAGAGCTTGTGTCTTCTGCACTGCATTGCACCTTCTACTGAATTCTTAATCCTTTTGTGAATATATTGAGAAATAGGGAAAAGTATGCCTACATCTTTGTTTCCAAGAGAGCAACTCAGCGTTTAGAATCCTGCGGAGAAACGGGTGGCACACTGCCCTGACCCCCTCTCAGGACCTAGGACTCAGTCCCCAGCTGCCGAAGGCAAGTTGCAAGACCCACCCTACCCCCACCTCCATGGGATCCACAGCCGATGACAGCTCCCTGTTGGGTGGAAAAGCCTTGCCCCTTGGCTCAGTCAGGGATAATTCCATGGGGTCATCCCCTGCGGGGTCAGCGGAGACATTTGCTGGGGCTGCATCTCAGACCATCACTCTTCCCTCTGCCTGACCCTGCTTCCTTCACTCCCACCTGAGTCCCCCAAGCACTCTCCAGCAAACTTCCTCCCTGCCAATCTCCATCCCAGAGTCTGTTTCCTCTGGAACTAGATCCAAGACATCTCACATGTGCAGTCGGTTTGTTGTGAAGGTGGGGACAATTTTGACAAAACGGTAGCAAACCAGCTATTCCTTCTTCTGAATGATGGCTGCCTCTGTTTTAACTTAAATCGTGTAGGACTTTACAAAGCCAATGAGAGAGTTTGGACACACAATGCTTCTAAGGAACAGACCCATGAGGGAGATGCTTAGGACCAGCTTGGCGAGTGCCAACAGCATCGGAGAGTGAGAATGGGACCGCCAGTCTGGCGCCAGGCTAAGAACCGAGGGCAATGGGCACTGAGCTAAGTGCCAACAGGAGACAGAGGCGAAACAGCAATGGTCTGAGATCTTTTCTCTTTGGATGTTATGAAAGAACCCGCAAAAAGAACCTATGACGGAGAGCTCCGTTGTGGAGAACCTGGAGTTAGAAACGTATGCTCCACATTTCACACACATACAAAAAAAAGTCCCTAATGTTTCCTTACAGGAAAAATAAAGTCAGTATCAATAGTAAATGAGAGCTGTGTGAGTATCCACACTCCACTGCAGGAGGGTTCGCTTCGATTTACCATGAGGCTGAAAGGCAAGAACTAATATTCTCAAAACTAAGGGACTTCCAAAGTACCCCATCCAAACAGTTTCTGGGACCTAAGTATTTGTCTTTTATAAAGAAGAACACTGATAACAATTTGCTATTATTTTTTTCTAAAGGGCTATGCTGAAATTCCATTACTGGGAACCTCAAACATCATTATCCAGGACAATTCCCTATTATTATGTTGGCAATGGAACTTAATTTTAGGTTTCCAATTCCAAGTCCCAAGTGGGAACTAAATGTCACAGAACAAAATGTCATGCAATGAGATCGGACACTGAAGTGCGTGACAGTGAGCAGATGTTTCCCTAACAATTTACCACAGAGCCAAAGCCAGTCAAAAAAACGAGGTGCAGCGCTTCTCACAAGTCAAAGGGCCCCCACGTGGTCATTTAGCATGCTGGTATTGGCCAGTTTATATTCTGATGAGCACAGAAATACAGAATGAAATGCAAAGCATGATTACTACAGGAAATATATTTTTCAAGAAATTATTCAAAAGGTCTCCAGGGGACAACTCATAGCATCAACAATATAATCCAGGCTCTCAATAAAACATGAAGCAGAGGGAAATAAGTCCTTAATTAGCCTCCTCGAAAACTTATCACCACCACCCCTGCCTACCTAACAGCTTCCCATGAACCACTTTACCATCTGGGATGCATGAGAAAAGGCCAAAAGAGGAGAAACGGGACTTAAGGAGACAGACGTGCAGCTCAGGCATGAAAAGGCGGGATTAGGCCAGACCCGAGAACAAGAAGGCCACGCCCCTTCACCTTGGATACGCTGCACGACCAGATCCCTGAATCTTAGTCCTTGGATTGGCTCCTCAGCATCAACCTCAATTTGCCAATTTCAGGAAGCAATGTTTCAGGGCAGATGTCGATACCCACTTCTAACACTGTGGTCAAGTTATAGTGGCGGGTAGTGAAACCAAAGACGAAAAACGGAAACGCTCTTTAAGCCCAGTGGAGGCAGAGGCCCAAACCTCCGTGAGACAATGGTAAATATTAGTTTAATGGTTTAACGGATCAGAGGAAATATTTCAATAACCAGAAGTTAGAAATAGATATAGGGATTACAAAGCCTTCTGATGTAAAAATAAACTTAGATTAAAACAAGTCTTAGCTGCAATCAACATGGTATAACTAACAGTTTCACGTAAGAAAACTTAAAATAATACACAGTTCACATTATATGTGCAATATTTCTTTTCTGGAGGCTCTAAAATATTCTATTGACTAGTATAGCTTTATATTAATATACATGAGTTTAACATAGGAGAGGATAACAATTTGGGAAGTGTTTTAAGTTCTAAAATGTATCCTTGAACTTTTGCACTCTTCAAGGATACTAATGATAGACCTCACTCTTCATTATATTTAAGATATCACTTACATAGGTGACATAACCTACCTATAAATTTTAGGTAGCTAAAATACAATATCTTATAAACAGTTTTTTTATTTCTGAGTTTGCTAATAAATCTTAAAATATAAAAGTATATCATGTTCCTCTTTACTCACTTTCACAAAAATAATCATTGAAATGTTCATATGCCTTCAGCAGCCTCAGTATGTAGAATGCAGGAAACAGGTGACTGAGTCAATTTAAAGAGAAAAAGCCCAAGATCTGTCCCTCTGTGACTCTGTGCAAGCCTGTATTCGGTGTGTGTGTTAGGTGCCATTGAGCCCACTCTGACCCTATGAATGAGTGAGGTCCACATACTATCGTGTTCGCACAGCCCTGCTCAGCTTCTGTAGCCTCATGCCTGTGCCTTTTTTTTTTTTTTTTTTTTTTTTATGGAGTCAGTGCATCTCACATTTGGTATTTCCTGCTGCCTTCTATTTTCCCCAGCATTATCATCTTTTCCATAGAACCCTGACTTCTCCTGACATGGCAAAGTAGGAGAGCATCTGTTCTATCATTTCCGCCTCCAGCGATGTTTCTGGCTTCGTTTGGGGTAGGGCCTGCCCATTCATCTTTCTGGCAGTCCTGGAGAGCTCTCCTGCAACACCACCTTTCAAAAGAATCAATGCTTCTGTCAGCCTTTTTCGCTGTTCAACGTTCACATCCGTACTTAGGGATTGGGAAGACAAGGGTGTGGATGATCTTAGCCTTGGTCTCTACTGACACAGCTTGGCTCTTGGTGACCTTTCCTAATTCCTCCACTGTGGCCATTCTGAGTCTCAGCCTTCTCTGGATTTCTTGGCTGGGTCTCCACTTGCACGGATGACGAACCGAAGTAAGCATGGCCTTGAGCAATTTCAGCGACTTCCTTGCGCATGTTAAAGTTGTGCATTTCTTCTGTAGTCAGGATTTTTGTCTTCTTGATGTTCAAATGCTGTCCTGCTTTGGCGTTTTCTTCTTTCACTTTCATCAGAAGGTGTTTCACGTCATTGCTACCTCTGTCAATCAAATGGTATCATCCATGCATATTAAGTTATTGAGATTTCTTCCACAGATTTCTACCCCCTTCCTCTGAATCTTGCACTGTTTTTTGTATGATAGATTCTGAATCACACTAAACAATAGGAAGATGAAACGCACCCTTGTGTGATTACCTAAAGGAAACCATTCCTTCTCTCCACGCCCTGTCCTGACAGTGGCCTCCTATCCCCAGGACAGGATGGGCATCGGCATCAGGACACTCACGTGCCGAGGAAAGCTCATTTCTCTCAGCGTGGCCCATAGCCTTCATAATCCATGCATTTGTTTTCACTGCTGCGTGGCATCCTATGTCATGAAAATAGCCCGATTTATTTATCCGTCCTCAAACTGATGCACATAGAGGCTGTTTCTAAATTTGTACAACTACCGATGCGGTAAGCGCTTTGTAGAAGCTCCTTTGTGCAAAAGGTCAAAGGGCCTCTTCACTGTGTAACTAGAGATGAGCATCTTCAAACTTTCCCACATATTGTCAAGATGCTCTTTTAAGAGTCTCCAAAGAAAACATTGTAATATGGTTTGTTTTCTTGTCATTTTAAAGAAGTTCTTCCCTGTCTTAATACAAAGGCTTCCTCTTCTAATCATTTCTAAAAGTTTTGAAGATTTCTTTCATGTTCCCACTTTCAATCCCTGTGAAATTTACTTTTGTTATTATGTGGGATGCGGATAAAATTTTATTCTTTTTAATACGAAGAGCCAATGCCATCCTGATTTAACTTCTAGGTCCACCTCTGTCATGTAGGTAGGATGACAGTATTAGTTTTTCCAACCAGATCGAAAAGCTTTAGAAATTGGAAGAGGTATTCCTAGTAATTGGCTCAGAGCACAGGCATGCGTAGGAATAGTCTCAGGCAAACTGAGATATGCAGGCGTTTTACTCACACCTGAAATTCAAATATGCACGGGGGTCTGTTTTGTGACTACTCAGCTTTGTTTGTTAAAACTTATGTCTATTCCTACAGCCACAGCACAGAGTTTTAACAATTAAAGGTTCATAATGCCAGATAGTTTGGGCACGTTTTAATACAATTTTCTGAAAGACAAAATTATATAGTAGAGAAACTATTACATGTAAAGTTCAGATGGGAAAAATGATATTTGTGGCATGTAACCCTGAGAAAGATGAGTATGCAGAACACCTACACATTTCTAAGGAAACAAAACAATGAGACGACTTCACATCCATCAAAAAAAAAAAAAAAAAAAGACTGGAAATTCTGATGGCACTAAGTGGTACAGAAAATTGTTAAAAATCTTCTGTACCGCTGCATCTTGGCAGATGGAGAAGAAAGAGGGCAACCTACGAACTCCTTCTTCACCAAAAACATTCCAAAATGCTTCGTGGCCCTTTTCTATTGGATGTGAGTTTTCAGATCACTTTGTCCTGTTCCTCTAAAAAGCATTTTGGTTCAGTTGGGAGTTTTTTCTGCTCTCAGTGGGTGACATCACAGCTCGGAATTTAGAGGATGAGTAGTGCTGCTTTATTGCACTAAGAGATAAACGTTCTTTACTACACTAAGGAGCACAGATGCCATAGAATATTCATTGCCAGAACAGCCTTCGCAAGGGTGGGCATTGAGAAGGAGGGAATTCATCCGCCTCAGATTGTCCTCTAGTATCACAATGGTCATCATTTCTTAAACTTTTAAATTAAACATTTTGAGATGCTTGCAGAAATTAAAATAAAAAAAAAAAAAAAAAAAAAGGAGAGTAAAAGAGGTCCAGTGTACAGTATGGGAAGAAAATGAAACTTTGGGTGATGAACACAAAATTGAATATACAGATGTTGTATTATAATGTTGTACACCAGAAATGTATATAATATTTTTTAACAAATATTATCTAAAAATTTAAAAACAATAAAAATATTAGTAGGGGGGAAAAAAAGAAATAAACAGTGAGATCCTGTATATCTTTACCTAATTTTCCCCGATAGTAACACCTTGCAAAACTATAGAACAATATCCCACGCAGGATACTGGGATTAATAGAGTTAACATATGGAACACCGTCCTTGCCCCAAGCATCTCCGTGTTGCCCTTTCATAGCCACACCCACTTCCTTGCCTCCCCCACCCCCTTCTTAACACCAGGCAAAAACCAGTCTGTCCTCTACTGCTCTACTTTTGTCATTCTGAAAATGGTATATAATGAAATCATACCACATGCAACTTTTCAAAGAGAGAGGGGAGGGAAAGGAAGGCAAGAGGAGAAGAGGGCAATTAAAAGCATCGCTTGGGGTTTTTGATCGAGTTATTCAAAATGCATACTTAATTAGGGGAAATAAGTTCTTTCCAACTAAATAAATTTTTTCTACTCCTTCTCTTGTTTAAAAAAAAGCCTTGTATAGGTAGGTTGCCTCTTTCTTAATTACATCCATGCCAACGGTCCCGACAAATTTGGTGAAGGAAAGACTATGGAACTTGACTAAACTCAAATAGCAGAGCCTCGCTGTCTTTCTAAATCATGACAGAACAGCAACTGTTTCAGTGAACATGCTGGTTACTTTATCTTTCCTATATACGCATGTACTCTGCATGTACTCTAGAGTTGGGAACTGAGGGTCTCTTTCTCGCGGACACGGTGAGCACATCTCTTACCCCTGTCTTCCACGCTCACTCTCCTCTAGCACACTGTTCTCACAACTTAGGAAATCAACAAACATGAGTACCTCAGGACTTTGGCACTTGTGGGACTCTTCCTCCACGGTATCTGTGTGACCCCCTCTTTTCTATCAGGTTTTTACTTAAGAGTCACTTTTCTGAAAGTCCTTTCCTAACTATTTTGCTTGACACAATAATATCCAACATATTATACATTGATTTGTTTAATCTCCAGTGGAACTTAAGGTCCATTAAATAGGTATTTTTTTCTCACTGTTATATCCCCAGAAATTAAACCAGCTCCCCTGACATGTAGTTGGCAAGTAAATATTTGTTGAGTGAATAAACACACACATGAAAATAAGAATTTGCACACCCTTGGAACGTCTGTGTATCCCTACTAATTGGGCTTGGGGAGATCTTACTGCTGCATATTTGTAAGTTAGGAAAATTCAGAGGAAAATCTGGAAAACAATCACAAAATGAATGGCAAAACAAAGGAGAGAACCCAAGTTTTAGGATCTATAGCTTAAACTCTACCCCTCACTCCCATGAAGCTTTTGACAATTCCCTGCTTTTGCTTTATTACCTAAATTTTGTTTTATTATCTGCCATTCTCACATCTGTTCAACCCACTGGAAATTTTACAGACAGAGATTTTTAACTTCAAATTTATAGCAAGAGTTGGCTCCCTCAGATCAGATCTAGATTTCCCCAAGAATATGCTTTCCCCGTAGAATTTTGGCATTTCCCTCCCTGGCTCTAGTTGGATCCCAGAGGCCGAAAGGCGTTCCAAAATGAAAAGTAACAGGCAGGAAATATGAACCAACTCCTGAAGCCTCCAAAGAAGATTGGTTTCAAGTTTCATTGGCCTATTGGTGTGGATTAGTCAGGAGAGGTGAAGAGGGTGGGTTACTATTTTTTTATTCAATCTAAGCATTGAGGTTTGAGATATTTCTCCGTTAAGCTATTCATAAAGTTTCATTATTGAAATCTCTCCTGTGTCTTGCTGACAATTCATTTTTAACCAGGTTTCCTTCATGTACACTTAGAGAATTTCCTTAACAGGAGCCAGAACATGTTTAATGTCATCAGGATGGCCCTTGTTAAATAGGGGACAGATGCCGGGTTTTCCATAATACATAAAAATCTTGTAAAATTTCTTTTTAATTGAGCATGAAATATATAACAGATTTGTTGCCACCTATGTAGAATGACATATTCAAGAATAAATATACATGATAGTGTACATACACACACACACACACACACACACACATATAATAGTTTTTTCAAAGATTTGGGAGAATAAAAAATAAACACCTGTAGAAAAGATTTTATATGTTACTCGTTAGGCAGGTGAGCCTAACCTCACATTCGCCATCCATGTCTGAGACAAGAACTACCTTCTATTCCTTCAGTAACATAAACACATGCTGTACAGTGATGAAAATCGTTATCATTCCCGGCCTTTCTCATTACTGCCTTACCCATCCAGCAAAACCCAAGATAAAATAACACAATACAGTTTTCTGTACTCTGTTTCACAGGCCTATTAAAGAACTGACCTCAACAATCTCAGCATATTGGAGAGGAAATGGACATCGGGGCCCAGCATACGTGCATGCAAACCCTGCCTCGGTCATTGATTTGCCGAACTGAATGTCAGCTTGCTTACAGCAGACTAGAGACTAAGAATCTTTTCTTGACGCTTGCTACAAAGATTTGAACAGAACAAGTAAAGCTACTCGCAGAGCTCTTGGTTTATAGGAAAAGTGCAATAAATGCAAAACCAACTGAACTTTGAAAGGAAACCTAAATGATTTCTTACTGATATTTCTTTCAAATGAAAAATTGATTTGTCCCCTAAATTTGTCAGACACATCCACCTTAATAAAGTTAAAGTTGGAAGGGATCTTAGAGAGCAACTAGGTCAACCCACTCGTTTTAGCGATGATAAAACAGAGACCCTGAGAAAATAACTGATAGACAGGACGAGACCTCAGGCAGCCTGGCTTCAAAGTAATAACAGAAAACTTCACAAAAATGAAATCCATAATTCTATGACCTATCACTTTACTTTCCCTGTTGTTATTCCTTCCATCTCTTTTCATATAGATGGTTCTCCCTATTTGCTGGAATTGGAACGTAGATATAATTGTACAGTTTTTTTAAGTCTAGGGTTTAAGAAGCAGGGGAAGGAGAAATGGAGGTGAAGAAACACAGGAAAAGAATATCCTGTTGAGAAATGACTGCTGTTTATGGCCTTAAATTCTGGACAGCCAAATGTCTTCACATTTACACTCGCTCAGTTGGAAACTTCTTTTCTTTACATCAGAGTGAAAGACCACTAGGCTCTATACCATGGTCTCTGACCAGGCAGGGGTCGTGGAGAGGAAGGGATATGGTGTGTCAACTGTGGGTTTCTTTGGTGATTCTTCATCTCCCTCTCCTCCATTGATGACCACCAGATTAAGTCATAGGATCAAAAGTGGGGTGTTCACGCCACAATGTTCTCTGTGTTCTGCATGAAAAATGGTGTTATATATCTTAAGCATTCCTAATATCTAAAAAACACAGAGACTGTTGACCTCTCACAGTCCTTTGTCTAATGCCCGTGAGCACCCATGCAGGTGAGACAACCCAAGGGGAGAGGAGGGTGAACAGTGAGATGATCAAGAGTTGCTTGCTTTTATGCACACGGTGGAATTCACACGTGACCAACTAAGTAGATTCTCAGGTTATATTATCTAGTTTTAATTAAACTAACCCTAACAACATGGACAATGGCTTTAAAGGCTTTCTATAAAGAGTCGGAGTAAGGACAACATTACTAATAGAAACATAAGCAAACAACTAGAAAATAGCAGAACTGGCACTTTTACTCCTAGAGCAAGCTTTTAGCAGCATTACAAGGTTCAAAACGGTAACTATACAGTATGATCTGACATGGTAAGCTACGTGCAGTTTTTTTAATAAACATTCTATGTCTTCAAAGTAAAGTTTTATCAATGAGCTTGAAAGTAAAGCTTTTTAAAAGTATATATTCATTGTGTGGTGAGAGTAATTTGAAAATAGAGATTTGGAAATATTTCTATCATCACACAATTTTATGTTGAAAATTATATACATTTATTACTTAAAATGGGTTGTAAAAATTACAGACTTGTGATCGCTTTGACATGGTAGCAATATAAGAGGAATCACAGACAAACAGATAATCTTGTACAAAGTATGATGTGATAAATAATATAAGTCATATTACAGAAAAGGCTGGGTAAATTCTGGAAGAGGATCAGGGACAGATGACATTTTAATTTGGCTATTAAAACAGGACAAGATTTAAAAGGTGTCATGACTTATATTTAAATCTTTTGTCCACCTTGAATTTATTTCTGGGCTCTCTATTCTGTTCCATTGGTCCATGTGTCCGTTCTTATGCCAGCACCAGGCTGTTTTGATTATAGTGGCCTTGTAATACATTTTGATACCAGGTATTGTGATTCCTCCTACTTTGATCTTCCTTCTCAAAAATGCTGCACGTATTTGGGGTCATTTATGGTTCCATATAAAATTTTGAAGTGTTTGTTCTATATCTGTGAAGTATGCTATTGGTACTTTAATAGGGATTGCATTGAATCTATAATTTGCTTTGGATAGTATGGATATTTTGATGATGTTAATTCTTTCGATCCATGAACACAGTATATGTTTCCATTTGTTTGTGTCTTCCCTAATTTCTTTCTTCAGCGTTGTATAGTTTTCTGAGTACAGGTCTTTTACCACTTGGTTAGGTTTATTCCTAGGTATTTTATTTTTCTTGTTGCTATATCGAAGGGATTTTTTCCTGAATTCTGTTTCTGGTATTTCATTGTTGGTGTACAAAAATGCCTTTGATTTCTGGTTATTGACTTTGTATCCTGCTGTTTTGCCAAATTCATTTATTAGGTTGAGCAGTTTTTTGGCCCAGTCTATAGGGTTTTCTATGTACACTATCATGTCATCTGTAAACAATGACAGTTTTCTTTCCTCTTTTCCAATTTGGATGCCTTTTATTTCTTGTAATTGTCTGATTGCTCTGGCTAGGACTTCCAATACTATATTGAATAGAAGTGGTGAAAGTAGACAACCTTGTCTTGTTCCTGATCTCAGTGGGAAAGTTTTTAGTTTTTGCCCATTGAGTATGATGTTGGCTGTAGGTCTCTCATATATGGCCTTTATTATGTTGACGAATGCTCCCTCTATTCCCACTTTGCTGAGTGTTTTTATCATAAACAGAGCTGTACCTTATCAAATGATTTTTCTGCATCTATTGATATGATCCTGTGATTTTTATCTTTGCTTTTGTTTATATGATATATCGCATTTATTCATTTGTGAATATTGTACCATCCTTGCATCCCTGGGATGAATCCCACCTGTTCATGGTGTATGATCTTTTTTTTTTTCTTTATTTTAATTGTTGTTCTTTTACAGTTTTCTGCCCTTTACTTCCATCCTGGCCCACCGCCCCAGCCCTCCCCACCTCCCTCCCATTTCCACACACCCCCTAGTTTTTGTCCACATGTCTTTCACACTTGTTGCTCTAAACCCTTCCCCTTTTCCCCTGAAATCCCTTCCCCTCTCTCCTCTGCTGTCTGTCAGCCTGTTCTCAATTTCCATGTCTTTGGTTATATTTTGCTTGTTTGTTTGTTTTGTTGATTAGGTTCCTGTTAAAGGTGAGATCATATGGTATTTGTCTTTCATTGCCTGGCTTATTTCGCTTAGCATAATGCTTCTTTTTTTATAAGTTGTAACACCATTAAAGTCCTAGAGGAGAACATAGGCAGGAAAATCTCAGATATTCCATGAAGCAACATTTTTACTGATATGTCCCCTAGAGCAAGGGATATAAAGGAAAGAATAAACAAATGGGATCTCATCAAAATAAAAGCTTCTGCACAGCTAAAGAAAACAGCATTAAAATGAAAAGAGAACCAACAGTATGGGAAAACATATTTGCCAATGATACCTCAGACAAAGGTTTGATCTCCAAAATATATAAAGAACTCACATGACTCCACTGTAAGAAGACAAACAACCTAATTAAAAAATGGGCAAAGGACTTGAACAGACACTTCTCCAAGGAGGACATACAGAGGATCCAGAGACACATGAAAAGATGCTCAGTGTCACTAGCCATCAGAGAGATGCAAATTAAAACCAAAATGAGATACCACTTCACACTGGTCAGAATGGCCATCATAAACAAAGCAACAAACAACAAATGTTGGAGAGGTTGTGGGGAAAAGGGAACCCTAGTGCACTGTTGGTGGGAATACAGACTGGTGCAGCCACTATGGAAAACAGTATGGAATTTTCTCAGAAAACTAAAAAGGTATCTACCTTTTGACCCAGCAATTCCACTGCTTGAATTATATCCTAAGAACCCTGAAACACCAATCCAAAAAAACCTATGCACCCCTATGTTCATAGCAGCACAATCTACAATAGCCAAGTGCTGAAAGCAACCCAAGTGCCCATCAGTAAATGAATGGATCAAAAAACTATGGTACATTTACATAATGGAATTCTACACAGCAGAAAGAAAGAAGGAGCTCCTACCCTTTGCAACAGCATGGGTGGAACCAGAGAGCATTTTGCTAAGCGAAGTAAGCCAGGCGCTGAAAGACAACTACCATGCAATCTCACCATTAACAGGAGCCTAATCAACAAAACGAACGAGCAAGCAAAGTACAGCCAAAGACATTGAAATTGAGAACAACCTGAAAGTGATGAGAAGGGAGAGGAGAGGGGATAATGGGGGGAAAGGGCGAAGGGTTCACAGGAACAATGATAAAGGGCACAGGGATAACAAGGGGGGAGGCTGAAAATGGGGGAGGGAGGCAGGGAGGGGTGGAGTGGGGGAGAAAGGGCAGAAAACTGTACTTGAACAACAATAAAAAAAGGATAAGATGTAACAGGTAATTTTTAGATGAGGAGAAAAGAGAGACAAAGAGCAGAATTAACAGTACTATTAAAAATGGAAGGAAGAACAGGATTCTAGGGGAAAGGAATATTGGAATAGTCAGGCCTCATTTTTCATGATGGTTTTATCACACATGAATGTATTCCTAAACAATTTGTTTAGTATAGCTTACTTTTGAACTTTACATAAATAAACTCAAATTCTATGTACTTTCTCTTACTTTTTTCCCCAGGGTTGGGTTTAAGACTCATCCATGTTGGTAAATAGGTTGCAGTTCATTTATGTACATTGTTGTATAGTTTTATAAAACTTTCACTAGTTATTTATTCTAGTATGAAGGTTCTAGAGGTTCTGTTTGTTTGTTTTTCCTTTCTGTTTTTGCTGCTATAAACATTGTGTAATATGCACATTCACTTAGGAATATACTTTTTGGATTGGGTACGTTTATTACTTTACGAGATGATGCGAATGATTTTCACAGTGATGGTACTACACTTGGATGGTGTTCTGCTCACAACGCCTCCTCACCAACACTCTGTGTTTTCAGAACTTAAAAAAAGATATTTCTATCACTGCCTGGCTTATTTCGCTTAGCATGATACTCTCCAATTCCTTCCATGCTGTCGCAAAGGGTAGGAGCTCCTTCTTTCTTTCTGCTGCATAGAATTCCATTGTGTAAATGTACCACCGTTTTTTGATCCATTCATTAACTGATGGGCACCTAGGTTGTTTCCAGCACTTGGCTATTGTAAATTGTGCTGCTATGAACATAGGGGTGCATAGATTCTTTTGGATTGGTGTTTCAGGATTCTTACAGGAAGCTAATCAACAAAACAAACAAACAAGCATAATATAAACAAAGACACTGAATTTGAGAACAGTCTGACAGTGTCCAAAGTGGGAGGGGAGGGAATTTCGGGGGAAAAGGGGAACGGTTTAGAGCAACAAGTATAAAGGACTCATGGACAAAAACTATGGGGGGTGGAAATGGGAGGAAGGTGGGGAGGGCTGGGGTGGTGGGCTGGGGTGGGGTAAAAGACAGAAAACTGTACAATATCAACAATTTAAAAATACTGATTAAAAAAAAAAGATATTTCTAGAAATCTGGTGGTGTGAATGGTGACTAATTTTGACTTGTATGTTTCGATTATTAGTAAATATGAACATTTCATAAGTTTATAGGTCATTCTTGGCTTAAGGTCTGTCTTCAATAACTATTTCTTTTACTGTTTGATATGTTTAAACTTTTATTTGACTTCTTATTCCACTGTAATATGATATTAGGGAACATTTTTTTATTGTTGTTCAAGTACGATTGTCCCCATTTCCCCCTCATCATGCCCCCCTGCCCCACCCATCCCCACCTCCCACCCTTGTACCTGCCCCCTTCGGCTTCATCCATGTGTCCTTTATACATGTTCTTTGATGGCCCTTCCTCTATTTTCCCCCATTATCCCTCTCCCCCCAACTATTTCTTAAATTAATGAATAAATGAATAATCAAGCAGCATTATGTCAATTCTATTAAATTACAGTGTTAGAGCAGGATTCTACTATTTTTCTTAGGGTACCAAGAATTTTGAAAACCAAGCTAATGTTATTTGAAAGATGTTGCCACTCATTATCTTCCAGAGGTTGCCGTTACCCACGCCATATCTACAAGGGCAGTGCTCCTAATGTTTTCAGTCGAACAGAGTTTCTAGCCCTGGAGAACACACATCAGGTTTCCGAATGTGCCATGACCTTTGCTGCCTCTAGGTCTTCAAATACACAGCTCTTCCTGTCATTACTTCCTCTTTCCCAAACAATCTTTCAGGTTATGGGTTCAGGATTCCCTTAGACTGTACCGCTCAAAAGATTATTTTTCCAATATTGATACTAAAATACGATGGTAGATTCTTGTAATTACTTCTTCCTTTCTGTTTTCACACAGTCATATTTTACTTTATCACCCTTCCTCATTACTCTAAGCAGACAAAAATCATGTAGAAAGCTGTTGTTCTGAACTTATGTTTTTGAAATAATCATATGTTTAATGATATGCACAGAGTCCAAAACCCCAATGGATATTTTTATTAAAGACATATTTTAAAATAACATTAATGGCATAGTTGTCAGAATCTTTTGTTTGTTCTTTACACTCTTTAACATTTGGGAACAGTTACATTCTTTCCACTATGAATTTTATATATATATATTTGAGGAATACTATTTTCATAAATATATATATTTGCTGTTTGAATTAAGTCCATTTGTGTCTTTCTGCCATACTTAATACATGTAGTTTAAATAAAAAATAATATGTGTTTAATTAACCATTTCAATGAAAATAGTAAAAAATAGCAATTTCCAGAAAAACAAATAAAAGAATCAAGTCAATAGGATTCTGCTGACACCAAATTAAATATTCGTACTTATTCAAGTATGATCATATCATTTTTTACATACAAACAAAGTTTCTCCTCTGAGGGCAAAGTAATTTTCTAGGGGAGCCCTTTCCCTCCATAAAATGCAGAGTGCAAGAGTGATTCTTAGCCCTTCACACATGGGTTTGGTTTTCATTTGCTTCCCCCTGAAAAATGTGTATCATTTCCACGTTTCAGACATTACTGTGTGTCTGCATCTGTAGAGTGCAATATCGGCGATATTCCATTTTGAAAGTGTTGCATGTACATATTATTTTCAATGTTCTTCTCTAGCACTTTCCGAGCATAAGAGAAAAATCAGTGTCACACGCCGGAGGCACGAACGTGTTTCATTTCCATCCTTCGGCTCCGAACACTCAAATGCTTCCCCGAGGGGAGAAGGGAGGCTGCACAGCCTCTTGGTGCTTCATTGCCTGCCGACTCTTGGAGAACACGTTTTCTATCACTCCGAGGAATGATCGGTGTCGCCCTCTCTAAGTCACTAGGCATTCCATGAAAGGAGTTGGAACAAAGGTTTTAATTCTGTTGCAGGAACACGAAGGTTCACCTCCACCGCCAAGAGCTTCTTCCGGGGGCGGGGGGTGGATAATGTAAACACTTTGAAAACACAGTGTATTACCCCATGAGCAAAGGGGCAATATAAAGAAACAGATGAGAGGTAAAGCCCCCCCGAGTGCCTTTGGTGAGGGGCTGATGTGTAGCATTGATGATGGCTTCAAATTGACCACGCATGTACCTCCCTTTCAAAATACTAACCCGTTTGATATCTTCCTTATGTTTAATCTAGTGAAGCATCTTTTTAGTCTGATTCCAGCATCTTCAAATCGAATTCATATTTCCAAAGTTTTTAATGTGTTGTAGTTCACCGCAAATTTTTGAATACTACTAATTAAAGCTAAATATGAAATTAGTTATTCATTTTATTTAATATTGGATGTAGGTATATATGTTGAGGAAGAAACAATTTCTATATACTTTTTACATTAATTATATCAATACACCTTTTTAGAGAAAGTGTTTTGTTACTTCCTGGTTTGATATTCCTTTATATGTGTGTCTGTAAATTATAGTAGTTTACATTCAATTTCTACATGCATACACTCACATAATAAAGAAGTCCTATTGGATGGGCAAAACCTAATTTTCTGCATGCTAGATATTGTTTTAATTTCCACAGAAATAATTTAGTTGTGTGGATTTTTAATTTTTTTACTATGCTGGTATTTTTCAACCCTGTGAAGGAATTTTATGAATATTTTTGTTTTAAGTTACTAAGTAACTTCGGTGGTTATCAAATAATTTTGTGTTTTCGGTCTTTTGTTTGTAGTGAATAACTCTCATACCACAGATGAGTAGCCTGTAAAATGAATTCAAAAACCTCTCAACTATAAGTCACTGCATCAAAAGTTGGACCTATACACCCCAAGAAAAGAAAGAATTCAGCCACATCTCAACAACTTGTAGGATAATTAGACCACAAGTTTTGTAACTTCACTGGACCAATCCTATGCATTCTAGTTAGAATTTACAAATGTCATTTTCCTTGTAACCTCTCTCACACTGTGATATGCGGTGAATACAGGAAAGTCCACCTAAGACCAGTAAGTTAGACAACCCACTGTTTAGGGGGAGGTGGCAACTGAGCACCTACAGTGGACTCGACATGAAGTATTTTTGTCTCATTACTAACCCTTTACCTCTCATGAGTTTTTCTAACCTTTCCTATTTAGGAAGATGCCTAAGTAACTCATTTCAATTTCCTGAAACTGATCCATCCAAGTGACACAAAAACAGAGTGCTAGGGCTGAGAACGGCAAGTTGAGAACCTACTTTCTTATCTCAGTACTAGTTTATCGGTTTGCTTGTTTCTTTGCCTTTCAGACATTTGCTCCTAGCAGGGTTGATGCTGTGGAAAAAGTATGTGACAACTTTCTATTCTCATGGCCCTGTTGGTCAGGTTGGGAAGAAGAATGGAGATGAGATTGATGCAAGGGAAACAAAACTAAGTGTGAATGGGGTCTCAGCCGAATGTTAGCACCCAACTAGAAAGTGACGTGGCAACAGGGACCTTAGCTATCTTAGTCAGTTCTATCCTCAGGGCCTAGAAAAGTGCCTGGTAGACAATGTCAACAAACTCTGCATCTGGACTGTCTTGACCATGACCTTGCTGGTGAACGTGGTGGCATGTGGAAGAGGAAAGTTCATCTGACCTGGAGTCAAAACAGTCAAGCACATCTTTGATTCTTACAGGGCTGTGAACTGAAAACTAATGAACATCTTAAGTGATTGACAAACGGCCCTCCTCCAGCAGGCTCTGCTGGCTTCCAAATCCTTCGAAAATCTTTTCTGATTCTCTCTCCACAAACACTGCCACTATAATGCTACGAAGAATGCTTAACTTTCAACATTCTTATTTTTAAAATATTTTCCTTCATGCTTTTCCTATGCACAATTTTTTTATTTCTATTTAATGTTTTTGAACTCCTTACCACCAGGTATATGATAAGGTACTGAGAGTATAAATATGAATGAGGCATGGTTCATTCCTCAAGGACCTCACAATGCAGTATGCTTGAAATACAATTGTCATATGAAAAAATAAATGCTACGGCTGGAAGCAGCAAAGCAGGTAGTTATCTGGGACCCACTGTCTCCCCTGCTCATGATAAAGCAATATGCTACTGCTTTCCTTAATCTTGCAACTTAGGTTCTATAACATTTGATTGTACATCTGAGGAGTTTGTATTAATAAAGGCAGAATAGCTTTCCAAAGCAATAACGTGTACTCCTGGGACCCACACTTCACTGTGCTGACTACACTATACCATAGCTTGTACCCCTGGAACCCAAACTTCATTGTATGATTACCCCAAACTGAGCTACCTCTTCCACCACTCTCTTCACTACCCCACCTCTTCTTATCCCTGCCATACCCTCTGGCATGAGTCAGTAAAATACAAAATTACCTAAGCTTAGGTACTCTTCGGTAAGGCATTGTATACATCCTCAGGTTTCTTCCCATGGTCCATGAAACCTTACAATTTGATATGGTAACCTCATATTCTGTGTTTTGAGAAATTCAGAATTGTTATTGTGTTCAGGGAGATCAAGGCATAATTCAAGCTGATTCAACTGGTGTTGTTATCAAAGATTCAATTAACTCAACAGGAATGTGTCCCCATAGCTATTCCGAGACTTCTGATGTTTAAATACATCCCCTTTGGCCACACGAGAGCCCTCACCAAAGAAATAATAGCAAAGTGATGTTTTCTGCTTCAATTTGCCAGACAGTTCAAATACTTCATCTGTAAAATCCTATAAGGATCTATGTACATTTCTGCTGGCTTCGTCTGAATCCAGATCACCAGCTTGTAGGTTTTTAATAATGCACTCTGCTAACTAGACACCCAAACATAAATGGTCAGTTCAAAACAACCTTGTAAAAACTAATGGATGCCATTCATGTGTACTAAGTCTTGTCTTTGATTTCACAAAATTCTGTTTCCAATGGCATCATTCATATAAAAGAAAGATGTTTGTTTTTAAGGTTTTTTCTTCTCCACATTAGTGGTAACTATTCACTCCTCATTATTAATATTATAGTACAGAGAGTGCACTCCTCTGAACAATGGTGTGGCTACTGTGGCTGGAAAAACATAAGATTTTGCTTACAAGGAATTAGCCACCAAAGCAAATAAACTGGTTTTGAACTATACAAGCTTCCCACAGAATGTTTCTGGGATTTTTG
This sequence comes from Glossophaga mutica, assembly GCA_039655065.1. Lineage (NCBI taxonomy): Eukaryota > Metazoa > Chordata > Mammalia > Chiroptera > Phyllostomidae > Glossophaga > Glossophaga mutica. Next base: position 6,188,926 of record CM077305.1, read on the forward strand.
ACCTTGTTTTTCCTTTGCATAAACAGAATTCAAGGACTTGCCGACATGAAGCACTTCGACTTCACGTACCAATTCCCCCTTTCCCTGTCTCTGAGCTCACACTCTCCTTCTGTCCTGTAGCAACAATCTGATAACAGAACTTTCCGGCCGGTCTCACTTTCTTACAGCCTCGGTACTTTAAAGCTTTTTTGGCAGAGTCCCAGGAGGCTACATATTCTTTTATCTTTCAGGCAAAATTTTATATTTTAAGTGTTTTATATATTTAGTTTGTCATTCTTCTTGGGAAAAAATACTAGGAAATAAAACTGGCCATGGAATTTGAACTCATAGAATGGCTATGGTGTTGGGCCGTGGGACAACTGTCTTTTACAGAGATTCCCTTGCAGGCAGACAGCAGACAGGTAACCTTACTTGGAAACAGAGGGAACTCATTCGAGTATTCATTACCTCTGAATTTGGAGAGTTCATTTCTTCTGGGCTGGCTAGTTCTTGGAAGTAATTGTGTATAATCTTGTTTCACTCTGCTTCCTACACAATTACTTATGTGTCTTGGTTCAGTGTGTGACACATACTAAGTTCTCAAATATTTGAAGAATGAATGAACAAATGAATAAAATAACATTTATAGGGAAATACTTGAGGAAAACAAAATCATATCATTATAGAACATATAAAAGCCCCCTAAAATAACTATTTAACCAGCAAATGGATAGCTTTCAGTGTGGCTAACTTTCTACTAGAATGGTGGGTATAGAAATGCCAGATGTTTCTACTTAGGTCATTGTGGTGGCCTGAAAATAATTATTTCCTCTTTTGGGTGCCTTGAGGGTATGTGGCCAAGAAAAAAGTTTCAATGTCTTGTAGCTGTAGTGGAGACACATGTGATGGTGCGTCTGTCATCAAGGCAGCTTGGGATAAACACCTTGGCAGCCTCTGAACATGGCAATGTCATATTGTAGAATGCTCCTCGTAAAACATAAGCTGAAAAATCTGTATTAAAGACATAGGAACCCACCACGCTTAAAGTCATGGTTTGAAGAAAATTTAAGAGTCAACAAAAACTGACCCTATCCAGACCACATCTACGCTTTACTTGCAAGTTATTATCTATTAATAGGTTCATCCTGTAAGCAATTGAGAAAGATGTTTTTTTATGAAATGCATAGTGATGTGTTTGTTGGATTCCAAGACATCTGAAGTTCTTTTCAACTGACTCCTTCCACAGTCCCGTTCAGGACATCTTCCACTTTCTGTCTCTTCTTTATAAGGGAGGAAGCACATATTTTGGGTGAGGAGATGCTGCGATGCAGATCTGCTGTAGAAAATTCCAGTTCTTGTCAGTCTGTGTTGCATACAACCACAGAGTTCTGACCGTACCACCAGCGATGAGAGATGACACTCAGAGTATGTTGAACCATGAGAAGTCCAATCCATGGAAGAAACTATTTTCTTTGAAGGACTCCGAAAATCCGAGTCAAATCCTGACCAAACATCTTAATGGCATACTGTATGAGAAAAATTAAATTAAGTTTACTAAATTCACAGGTGGCCAGTCATTAAACTTTTTTCTAGGGCAGGGGTGTCAAGCTCATTTTCACCAGGGGCCACATCAGCCTCATGGTTGACTTCAAAGGGCCAGATGTGATTTTAGGACTGTATAAATGTAACCAGGGCAAGGATCTCGGTGCTGCTGCCGGGTAGAAACAAGGTGCCGGGCCGGATAAAACAAGGTGGAGGGCCAGATTCGGCCTACGGGCCTTGTGTTTGCCACCTGTGCTCTAGGTTTTCAGTTCAGTCAAACTGTTCTTTACCAGTATATACAAATACAATTGATTGTTGTATTCTGACCTTATATTCTGTGACTATGCTCAGCGCACTTTTTAGTTCTAACATCTTTGTTGTAGACTGTTTTTGGAGTTCTCATAGATAATCTTATCCTCTGTGACTAGGGAGTCATCTCCCTTTCTTTCCATTCTGTATGACATTTATTTGCTTGTCTACTTTTGCTTTCCTGCCTTTCTTCTACATAATTTACTCACCTTTAATCACTTACTTTTATTTACTTACTTTTACTTACTTTTCATACTGATGGGCTGGGATCACTGCGTGAGGCTGGACTAGCAGTGATTATGACAGTGAGTACACATTCCTCTCCCCCAAATGAAGGGGGAAGAATTCAGTTCTTCACAAATAAATATTATGTTGGCTCTATTTTTTTTTTTGTATATTCCTTCATTTTGTTGGGAAAAAGTAACCCTTTTTCCTAGTTTTTTCTTTTTTTTATTTAATCTTTATTGTGTCTTTTCCACTACCACTTAGCTCCTTTATACCCTCCTCCCCGCAGCAATCACCACACTGTTGTCCATGCCCATAAGCCCTTTTTCCTTTTTGCTCAACGCCTCCACCCTCTAACCACCCCTGTTAGCTGTCACCCGGCTATCTATCTATGAGTCTGTCCCCATTTTCCTTGCTAATTCAGTTTATCCATTAGATTCCACATGTGAGTGAAATCATATGGTATTTGTCTTTCTCTGAGTGGCTTACTGCACTTAGCATAATGTTATCCAGGTCTATCCATACCATTGCAAAGGGTAAGCTTTTCTTCTTTTTTATGGCTGAGTAGTATTCCATTGTGTAAATGTTCCATAGTTGTTTTATCCACTCATCTACTGATGGACATTTGGGCTGCTTCCACATCTTGGTGACTGTAAATAATGCTGCAGTGAACATAGGGGTACTTATGTTCTTTCAAATTCATGTTTTGGATTCCCTCAGATACATTCCCAGAAGTGGGATCACTGGGTCAAAAGGCAGATACATTTTTAATTTTTTTGAGTTATTTCTATACTGCTTTCCACAGTGGCTGCACCAATCTTCATTCACACCTAAAGTACAAAAGAGTACTATCGTACTGTGGAGTACTTTCTCCACATCTTCGCCAACACTTGTTGTCTGTTGATTTATTGATGATGGCCATTCCGATATGTGTCAGATGGTATCTCACTGTGGCTTTTATTTGCATTTCTCTGATGATGAGTTACATTCAGCATCTTTTCATACGTCTGTTGGCCATCTGTGTGTCCTCTTTGGAGAAGTGTCTATTCAGGTCCTTTGCCCATTTTTTACTTGGGTTGTTTTTGATGTTGAGTTTTATAAGTTCTTTATAAATTTCGGATATTAACCCTTTATCAGATATATGGGAGGATGTTTTCCCATTCTGTGGTTTTCTTTTTATTTCATTGATGATTTCCTTTGCTATACAAAATCTTTTTAGTTTGATGTAGTCCCATTTGTTAATATTTTCTTTTGTTTCCCTTGCCTGGGGAGATACATCTGATAAAATACTAATATGAGTGATGTACAAGATTTTGTTACCTATATTCTCTTAGGATTTTTATGGTTTCAGGTCTAACATTTAAGTCTTTGATCTATTTTGAATTTATTCTAGTGAGTGGTGTAAGAAGGTGGTCTAGTTTCATTTTTCTACATGTATCTGTCCAATTTTACCAACTCCATTTATTGAACAAACTATCTTTAGCCCAATGTATGTGTTTGCTTGTCTTTGAATATTAATTGACCTTAAAGGTGTGGGTTTCTGGGCTCTCTATTCTGTTCCATTGATCTATGTGTCTGTTTTTATATCATTACCATGCTGTTTTGATTACTTATGGACTTACAGTATATTTTCATACTAGGTAGCATGATTTCTCCAACTCTGTGGGGCCTTTCATGGCTCCATATAAATTTTTGAAATATTTTCTCAAGTTCTGTGAAATATGTCATTGTTATCTTGATAGGAATTGCATTGAGTCTATAGCTTGCTTTGGGTAGTATAGACATGTTAATGACCTATCTATGAAATGGGATGTGCTTTCACTCATTTGTATCTTCTTCGATTTCTTCCTTCAGTGTCTTATAATTTTCTGAGTACAGGTCTTTTACATCTTTGGTTAGGTTTATTCCTAGGTATGTTATTCTTTTTGTAGCAATTGTAAATGGGATTGTCTTCTTAACTGCCCTTTCTGTTAGTTCATCATTGGCATATAAAAATGCAACTGATTTCTGGATATTAATTTTGAATGCTGCTACATTGCTGAATTCATTTATCATTTCTAGTAGTTTCTTGGTGGAATCTTTGGGGTTCTCTATGTACAATATCATCTGCAAATAAAGACGGTTTTACTTCTATCCAATTTGGATGCCTTTTATTTCCTCTTGTCTGATTGCTGTGGCTAGGATTTCTAGTACTATGTTGAATAAGAGAGGTGAAAGCAGACATCTTGGTCTTTTTCTGAATTTTAGGGGAAATGCTTGTAGTTTTTACCCATTGAGTATGATGCTGGCAGTGGGTTTGCCATATATGGTCTATATTATGTTAAGATATATTCCCTCTAATCCTACTTTGCTGAGAGTTTTTATCAAAATGGGTGCTGGATTTTATCAAATGATTTTTCTGCATCTATTGATATGATCATGTGGTTTTTATCTTTCATTTTGTTTATGTGGTGAATTACATATATTGATTTGCAAATGTTGTACCAACTTTACATTCCCAGAATAAATCCTCATTGATTATGGTGTATGATCTTTTGATACACTGATGTGTTCAGTTTGCTAATATTTTATTGAGGATTTTAGCATGCAAGTACATCAGAGATATTGGCCTATAATTTTCTTTCTTTGTAGTGTATTTACCTGTGTTTTTAAATTAGGATAATGCTGACCTTGTAAAATGAGTTTGGGAGCCTTCCATCCTCTTGAATTTTATGAAATAGTTTGAGAAGAGGTGTTATTCTTCTAGGAATGTTTGGTAAAGATCCAGTTCAGGGTTTTTGTTTGTTTGGAGTTTTTTGATTACTGCTTCAATTTCACTAGGCACAATCTGTCTACTCAGATTCTCTGATTCTTCCTGATTTAGTTTTTCAAGATTGTAGGTTTCTAGGAATTTATCCGTTTCATCCAGATTGTCCAGTTTGTTGGCTTATAATTGTTCACAATATTTCTTACAATCCTTTGTATTTCTTTGGTCCCAGTTGCTATTTCTTCTCTTCCATTTCTAATTTTATTTATTTGGGCCATTTCTTTTTTTCTTGATTAGTCTGGTTAAAGGTTTGTCAATCTTGCTTATCTTTTCAAAGAACCAGCTCTTGGACTTTTGTATTTTTTTTTTTAGACTCTATTTCATTTACTTCTGCTCTGATCTTTATTATTTCCTTCCTTCTACTCACTTTGGACTTTGTTGTTCTTTTTCAAGTTCCTTTAAGTGTGAAGTTAGATTGTTTATTTGAGGTTTTTCTTGTTTTGTTATGTTTTGTTTTGTTTTGCTTTGTTTTGCTTTGTTTTGTTTTGTTCTAAATAGGACTGCAATGCTATGAATTTCCCTATTAGGATTGCTTTCCCAATGTCCCACAGATTTCAGATTGTTGTGTCCTCATTTTCATTTGTTTCAGGTATTTTTTTTCTTCCTTGATCTCATTGTTTATCCATTCATTGTTTAGTAACATGTTGTTCAGATTCCAGGTCTTTTTGTGTTTTTCAGTTTTCTTCTTGTGATTGATTTCTAGTTTCACAGCATTGTGGTCAGAGAAGATGCTTGATATGATTTCAATCTTCATAAATTTATTGAGACTTGTTTTGTGTCTTAATGCATGGTCTATCCTAGAAAATGTTCCGTGTGCACTTGAAAAGTATGTATTTTCTGCCACTTTGGGGTGAAATGCTCTGAAGACATCAATTAATCCATTTGATCTTTGTGTCGTTTAAGGTTACTGTCTCCTCATTGATTTTCTGAGTGGAAGATCTGTCCACTAAAGTCTATGGGGTGTTAAAATCCCCAACTATGACTGTATTTCTGTCAATCTCTCACTTCAGGTCCATCAGGATTTGCTTCACATATTTAGGTGTTCCTATGTTGGGTGTGTAAATGTATATCCTCTTGTTGGATTGTTGCCTTTATCATTATGTAGTGTCTCTTTTCTGTCTTTGGCCTTGGTTTTAAAGTCTATTTTGTTGGACATAAGTACCGCTACCCCAGCTTTTGTTCCTTTCCATTTGCATGGAATATCTTTTTTCAACCCTTCAAGACTTTGTATGTCTTTGAATCTGAAATGGGTCTCTTGGAGGCAGCAAATATAGAGATCTTATTTTCTTTTTTTATTGTTGTTCAGTTACAGTTGTCCCCATTTTTCCGCCATTACTCTCCCCTGCCTTACCCACCCTGAACCTCCTACATTCAATTCTCCCCCCCATTGTCTTTGTCCATGGGTCCTTTATACGTGTTTCTTGACTTGACCCTTCCCTTCTTTCCCCTGTTATTGTTTTCTTATCACTTCAGCTACCCTATGTCTTTTGTTTGGAGCATTTAAGCCATTTATATTTAAGGCAATTATTAATAGATACATATTTGGTGTCATTTTATTGTTAGATGATAGTCTTTATTTTTTCTTTTTCTTTCTCTTCTCCTTTTTCTCAAAGCAAGCCCTTAACATTTGTTCAGTACTGGTTTGGTGTTAACAAACTCCTTTATCTTTTTCCTGTCTGAACTGCTCCTTATTTTCCCTTCAATTGTAAATGATAGCCTTGCTGGGTAAAAAAGCATTGGTTGTAGGTCCTTGCCCCTCATCATCTTGAATATTTCATGCTGCTCCCTTCTGGCCTGAAATGTATGTGTTGAGTAATCAGATGACAGTCTAATTCATTGTCCCTTGTATGTAACTACCTGCCTTTCTCTTGTGGCTTTAAGGATTCTCTCCTTGTCTTTAAGACTTGTCATTTTAATTATGATGTGTCTTGGTATACACCTTTTTGGGTCCCACTTGTTTGGGATTCTCTGAGCTTCCTGGACTCATGTGTCTTGCTCTTTTACCAAATCAGAGAACTTTTCAGTCATTATTTCTTCAAATAGGTTATTGATCCTCTGCTTACTCTCTTCTCCTTTTGGTATTCCCACAATGCTGATGTTGTTATGCTTCATGTTGTCCAAAATATTTCTTAAGCTCTCCTCATTTTTAAAGATTTTTTTCTTTTTCCTCCTCTTCCTGGGTGTTTTTTTCTACCTTGTCTTCCAAATCATTGATTCAATCATCTGCTTCATATAAGTGACTGTTTATTCCTTCCACTGTATTATTTATTTCAGATATTGCTTTCCTTACTTATGACTGATCTTTTTTGTATGATTTCTAAACCTTTCTTGTGCTGTTGAATATCCATATAATCATTACTCTAAACTCTCTATCTGGTAAATGGCTTGCCTCCTTTTCATCTAGCTCTTCTTCTGGAGAATTCTCTTGTTCTTTCATCTGGGGGTCTGTTTCTCTGTCTTCCCATTTTGGCTGCTTCTTTGTATTCTTCCACCTTAGTTGTTAAACTAATCAATGACATAGCATTAAGCTGTAATCAGCAGCCCAGCTCAAGCACCACAGGGTGGGGCAAAATAATTCCTGCAGAAGGCACTATTGCTTCTCTCTGGCTGATGCCACTTAGAGAGGACTGCTTTCTGGGAAAGATGGCTTCTGGAGTATGGGGAATGACTCAGTACATGGATCCTGGTGGCTGTTCCCTCAGTTCTTTCTGCAGAGCCACCAACCCCAGACTCTCCTCAAGTATCTCTACTCCACCCTGCCCTGCCTCTGCTGGAGCCCAGGTTAAGTGGTTGCAAATGAAATTTTGTGCGTTGGCCCTTTAAGAGGCTCTCTGCATCTCCAGTCGTCTCTCCCCAGCAGACATAAATCCTGCTGCTTTTCACAGCTGGGTGTTATCTGGGGTTTTTTGGAGCTCTGGTGCTGTAAGCTGGGGAGGCCAGCTTGGGGTTTAAACCACACACTTCCTAGGGGGAACCCCCCAGCCACTGAAATACACTTCCAGAACTTCAGCTGCCATGCCTGGGAACCCAGCCAGCCTTCTCATGCCTCCTCTGCACTCCCTAGCAGTCTTGTTGTGGTGAAGTGGTTACTTCTGTCTGTCCTTAGATATAAGGCTTTTCTCCAGCTCATGTTTAGTTGGTTACTCAGGATGCTTTCTCTACAACTTAGTTATAATTCCAGATTGGTCCAGGGAGGAGGTTAGTGTAACTTCCACTTACTCCTCTACCATCTTGGATCTCTCTGAGAGCTCTTTGATCTCAATTAATTCTCTCTGAAGTCAATAAGGACAGAAGGGCAGAGTGAGCAGGTGCTGGTGAGCTTCATCTTGCCCCCACAGTGACAGCAAACAGTCCACTGAGTTTTTTCATGAATGGATGTTAAATTTTGTCAAATGGTTCTTCTGTATAAATATAATCATGTGGATTTTCTTTACACTGAGATACTGATTAAACTGACTTTGAATGTTATACCAGCCTTAATTGCCCTGGATAAACACCACTCAATATTAGTATCATATTTTTAATTGTTGGTTTTAATTTTTGTTGATGATTTCTGCATCTATGTTCATGAAAAATATTAGTGTATGGTTAGCTTTTCTTGTATTACCTTTGTCTCGTTTTGTTAAAAGGGTAAGTATGACTTCATAATTCACAATTAGGAAACAGTATGTTTTCAGTCCTCTTGTGTGTTCTGGAAATTTGTGTAGAAATGATATTATGCATGTCTGGTATAATTTTTTTAAAATATCTAAATCAATTCCACCCCACTAAACATAATCTCACTTTAACAGTTTTACGTAAGCCAGTGCAATTTGCACCAGAAATGGCATGTGACAACCTCCTTTTTGAATAGGACTCCTTAATGTTTCAAAAACATCACTTTTTAAATTGACTTTTGCTTTTGCCGGATTATGATCTAAATTCTAATAGGTTTTTACAAAGAAGATGACCAGTTGACTCTTAAGTTTATGTAGAAAAAGAAAGAATCATCGAGGCTTGGTTAAGAAGAATAAAAAGATGCCACAGTGTGCTCCACGAAGTGTCAGTGTTTGCTGTAAAGCTACGATGTTTAAGTCAAATATTTAACAGACATTCCACACAAACGGAATGTAAATGTGATTAAATATAAGAGAAAATGCACAGGCTCAGTAATAATCACTTAAATTCATATTACGATTACAGTGAGATACCATTTTATCTCCACTACACTGGCAAAAATTGGCTAATATTGTCAAGTATTAGAGAGTAAGGTGGGTCGGCATAAACTCATATACACTATTTGTAGGAAAGCTGTTAGGGCCGTGTTGGAAAATAACTAGGCACTACCTTATAAAGTAAAACATTTTCATGCCTTAAAGCGCAGAAATTCCACCCCCGGGAAAATTTTGCACATGTGCACCAGGACAACGGAAGCTGAAATGCCCTCAGCACCAACGGGGAAATAAATGGATTATGAGTGTACGTAAGCCTTTCACCGCACATGATTTCACTCTCTGCAGAGAGACTAAGCAAATGGTGAGATTTCCCAGATTCTTCCATCCTCTTACACTGAGTAATGGGAGAATGAGTGTGATCTGGGTTAAGGACTCAACGACCACAATGCGGTTCACTCCAGCACTACACCACTCCTCCTCGGAGACCCAAACCCTCATCCTGTCTCTGGCTCAGTAGCCTATTCAGGGATTTGCTCTCTATGGGTAAGACAAAGAGTCAAAGAGAAAGCTTTAGCACTAGGGAATGAACTCAGTTTCTTGTTTCCTTAATTGTCTCCCCCCCACAAAGAGAAGCAAAAAAAAAAAAAAAAAAAAAAAAAAAAGACCAAATCAGTTACAAACCCAAAACAGTGAATCGTCCCAGTACTCTCTATAATCCTACAACCCACCCACTATCTTCTCCTTGGGAAGAAATAGAATCAAAGAGGCATATATGTAGCTTTCAGATAATCTTGTACAACAAACTGATTGAGCTAAAACGACAATATATTTCCTCTTGTGAAACAGTTTTTCAAAACTCTCCAATTTTCTAGAAATACTTAAAACATTCTATCGATATCTCCCTTAGATGAAATTATTCTAGTGATAAATATGCTACAGATCATACTTTGAGTGGAGAGAAGCAGCCCTTCCATGAGATGTTTTTACCATGATCTTGCCAAAACAAGTAGAAGCATCCTTTCATCTATCACAATTCACACTCAAAGCAAAATTTATATCAACACTATGATTATGAAAATCGTAATGAACATAGGGTGGTTTCCACAAACAAACCTGAAGAAGATCTTATGAGAATTGTTGTGGGAGATATATTTATCACAGACTCTTGAAGCCATACCCCACTGACTGATGTTAAACCAGAGACAGAGCACAGAGCAATAAGTAAACTCATGTATTGGGTTGGCCCGGAAGTCCGTTTTTTCTGTAGGGTGGTTCTACTGGTGCTTAATTGTCTTCAACTTCATTTAAAACAATTTTGTTAGTCATATCAGCAGGCATTTAAAAAATATCAAAATTGGCGAATTTTTGTACAGCCAATTTTAATTGAAAATGGAAGAAGATAAACATTTTCAGGATACTATGCTTTATTATTTTAAGAAAGGTAAAAATGCAACTGAAACATACAAAAAGTGATTTGTGTAGTGTATGGAGAAGGTGCGGTGTCTGATTGAACATATCAAAAGGGGTCTGCAAAGTTTCTTGATACTATAGACATTTTAGCCAATAATTCTTTCTTGTGGGGCTGTCTTATATGTTGGAAGATGTTTAACAGCACCCCTGGGCTCTACCCACTAGAAACCACTAGCAGGAGATAGCCAAAATTATTCAAAATATCCAAATCAATAAAATTATTGGTGAAAATGAAAAATTTGTCTTATTTTATGGAAAAAACCATGAGGACATTTTGGCTAACTTAATATTTATATCACTCAAAAACACCATTAAGAAGATACACTCCACAGCAACACTTATTTTAAAATTTCCTCCCTCTGCCCATAAGTTTCTTTCATGTACTGCTGTTTTCATTCTAATTTCTCTCTTAATAAAAATATGTGGTAGAAAAAATAAGAAAAATTCTTTTAGTATTAGTCAGCCTCCTTCTCTATCACTTCTTTCATTCCCTTTCAATATGTTAGGTAGGATGCTCCTACAAGGAAAGAGGAAGGGAAAACTGAGTTCACAAAGTCAGAATTCTCTTCAGTGGTCAGTGGAAGAGAAAGAACTGTGGATAAATTTAAGTTGAAAATCCTTGACTAAATCTACTTATGAAAAATTTTCCATATATTCTTGAAATATAAGCCACTTTTACCTAAACTTCGCTGGGGTTTTGAAACACCTAAGGAGTTTTCATTTTTCTTTCACTACTATAGGACAATTTTGCTGGATACATAATTCTAAGTTGGTTGAGATTTTCTTTCAACACTTTAAATATTTCGGTCAACTTTCTTCTTGCTTGAATGGTTTCTGATGATACATCTGATTTAAGGCTTATCCTGTTTCTCTCTAAGTAAGGTATTTTATTCCCTCTGGCTTCTTTCAAGATTTTCTCTTTGCCTTTGTTTTTTGGTTTTTTTGTTTGTTTGTTTGTTTGTTTTTGTTGTTTTGCACTTTGAATACATTATGACTAGGTGTACATTTGGGGGATATTTATCCTCCTTAGTATTTTCTGAGCTTCCTCAATCTGTGGCTTGGTGTCTGTCATTGATTTTGAAAAGTTATAAGCCATTGTTACTTCAAATATTTCTTTTACTTAACTCTATCTTCTCCTTGTATTATTGCAATTACACATATGTTATACCTTTTAAAATTGTCCCGCCATTCTTGGATGCCTGTTTTGCTTTTTTCTCTTTTCTTTTTAGTTTGGGAAGTTACTATTTACCTATATTTAAGCTCACTGATTCTTCCCTTGGCTGTGCTCAGTCTCCTGATCAATCCATGAAAAGCATTCTTCATTTCCATTACAGTTTTTTTTTTTTTTAATTTCAGGCATTTCCTTTTTATTCTTACCTGGATCAATCACCTTTTCCATTCCAAAACCTGCTATTATCCCAGAGAATTTCAAAATCAATATAAAACATCATAATCTCCAGTCTCATGAATCTATGGCTTCCTCGAGTCTTGAGAACTTTGTGCTCCTCTTAAACAGCCCACAGCATGGTTGCCCGCTCATCTTACCTATCCTCAACGACACTTCGCATCATCAGTCACTTCATCCTTGATGAGATAGATGGTCTCTCATCCCTGCCATAATGCGCTTTGGGCGTGTCTCCTTTGTCTCTGACTATTGCTTCTTAGTGTCACTCATGGGCGTCCCTTTCCCCATCCTCTCCTAATTGTGCCTTTCAGTGTTCCTCTTCTTCTGTCTTTGTGTTATTTCCTCTGGATGACTTCATTCGTATTTTAGGCTTCAATTATCACTCATCAGTGAAGCCAAAGACTGTTCCTCCACTTTCTCTAAGAAAACATGTTTAAAAGTAGATATTTTTACTATTTCGGTTATATCTATGTGTATATGTGTACTCATATATACATCTATATATATATGACATGTATCATAAAATGAAGATGCATTTCTGAGCCGTATTATTTAATTTTACAATATCATGAATTAAAATATATTCTTTTGACTAAAGTTTCAAATACTCATCAAATTCAAAAGGGGCCTATCACCAAGAAAAAAATTAAACATCACTGTTCTCAGCAAGAGATATATCATTTCTTATGGATTGAATGAATTTTAACCAGCTTCTTATTTCACCGATGCAGAAAAATAGGTCGCTTTTATAGCTGGAGAATTGTAAATTGTAACCAATGACTTACCATTTTTATTTTCTCTGTAAAAGATCTAGTCTCCTAAACTATATAGTAATCTCTGGCCCCTGCAGTGAGACTTAGGTGTTTCACTTCTTTGGGGTAACTCCCCCAGATCAACGAACCTCCAACTAGGCCTATGATATAACTCTGGTGCCCCTGGCACTATCTGAATTTACAAACTGCCCAGATGATTCTGTCACAAATCATGCTAGGTCTTAGAGTTGTTACCAATAGGTATTTATTAATCAATTGAGTGTTTCTAGTTGACACTGTCAACTTAACTTCATATTCATCGCACAGAAAAGAATGCCAGTTTTCTAATAGGTCAAAAGTTCTTTTCTTGTTGTTTGGATTTTCTTTGCTTTTTCTTGTATTTTCTGTTTAGCAATTTGATGTTGGATGCAAATAGGACAACTTTCTTGCATCAATGGGACCATTATCCCTCAATTTTCCTTGACACTGTATAAAGCTTAGAGTTATTTTATGAACATATAGTATGTAAATCCTCCAAAAATTCTCATTAGTTTGTAGCATATTCCCCCTTTTTATGAGAGATAAATGATTTATTCATGTTTATTAAACATAAATAATATCTGTTATTTGACTTCCCATGTTTCTTCTTTCCATTTTTTGGGTAAGCAGCCACCACTCCATCATTAAATATCGTTCAGATCACAACTACATCCAGAGAAAGTAATTTCAAACGTGGAAGAACATAAAATCTAGATTTAGCACCAACGTGAGCCAAGTTAATCCGGGGGCACAGATTTGCAGAGGAGAGATGTGGCAGAGATTTAAACTTAGCCCTTAAGCACAGTGAGATGTTTAGGGGGCCATCATTTTCACAGTTCATCATAATGAGTAGCTTTGCCTTATTTGCTTTATAGGGAACATTTTATCCACCCCATAAAAAGTCTTATTTCCCTCCCCTCCTTTTTAAGCAAGGGCTGATGATTAGACACTGAATTTTAATGAGTGTAAGAATATCCTAGTTCACTGCGATTAGAAGCTTTCATGTGCAAGGTCCCATTCTAGCTTCAGGAAAACTTTTCTAACACTCTCCAGCATATTTGGTCATTCACCAAATAAGTCCATTAATTACCCACAACCAGACTTCACTTCCCTGCGATGTTCTGTGCACCTGGTTTGCAGACGGAATATAGTAACAGAAGCAGACAGAGCACACCCAGACTGCAGTGCAGGCCAGAATGTTGGCTACTTGCAACTAATTTTATGTGTCTGTGGAAAACAGAGCTTTGGATTTCAACCAGCTGAAGTTACTGTTTGCTGTTTTCTCCATTCAACACCAATGGTGTTCTGCACAAAGACAGAACAAGAAAAGTGAATTTTCAAGATGTTGATCAAGTCATCCTTTAGTTGCAGCTCTATTCAAATAATTATGGATACATATGTTGAAATAGAAATGCCACGGATCAAAGTATCCCAATGATTTGAAGCTTTGTCATTGATTTTGCCTATGAACAGTATGATATTAATCTAGTAATAATTTCATAATAAAGTCTAAGAGCGCCTTTGGGAAAACAAACAAAAAAATGCTTTTATATTTTGCATCCTTGTTTACCATTTCTACCTGCATTAGTGCAAGGACTTGAAACATCTCCTTAATGTGAGTCTTAAAATGCCTCTCTGCATGGGGCATGGCTGCCTGTCTGTGCGTGCCAATAAACACTGGGTTAAAGAATGATGCTCGTTTTTACTGTGAAATCGGACTCCCTCCACCCCTACTTGTCTCACATCAACTTGCCTTGCCATATTCAGAGGAGGGTGTCTGACAAGGAGCTAGCCACAGGAGCCTGTCTTTGGGTCTTCTTGCTTCTGCAGGACATCTCTGCAAAACCCTCCAGATAAAACCAGCTGTGGTGTTCTAGTGACCTATTGCAGGACAGGGCTCGTCCGCTGTGAGCAGCAAGCTCGCTGCCCGAGGACAGGAGGAGTGCATTCCCTGCGTTGACTGGGAGAGGAGGGTTGAGGGGAGAGGACACGGGGTAAAGACACAGTTGGGGCAGACAGTGTGGCATAATTCCTCAAAGATCCCCAGTGCGGCTGAGTTAAGATCAATAATTACCGACCCTTTTCATGTATCTCATAAAAATTGTTACATTAATGTCCGCATTCCAAAATAAAGTGCAAAATAATCTAGAGACTCTTGTAGGAGTTTAATATGCTGTGTTGGACCCTAATGGACCTCATGGTAGGGAGGTCTGGAATTACATAAACTGTCACCAGACTGCCTTCGGGGCTACTGTGTGGCACCCCAGGAAGCTACCAGAATCTTCTCCTAGTAATAACAGCACACTGTTTGGCTCAAATCTATTTTACTTCTGTAATGTCGTCAAGAAAAATGAATGAGGACATTCAAGGTGATTGATTTCATGAGAGGGCCAGCGAGAAAAGGGAGACCTGATAAAGATACTTGAAGTTAATCAAAACTGAAATTTAATTTTTTTCTCTTTTGTAGAGATGATCACCTCATTTTAAAAGAAATCAATAGTTTGGTTCAAAAAAGATTTATGACTTTCCCCCCCAAAGTGAGAACAGCTATCAAGGTCGGAAAACGGCTCGGCTGTGCAACACAGTGACATTCACAGTGACATTCACAGCATTTCCTGTAAGTCAGTTTCATCACTGAAAAAAACTGAATTTTTCTCCTAGAAAAAGACTTTGATAGACATGTCAGAAGATTTTTGCTAACTTTATCTTTTAATCTTAGTCTTTGTGGCAATTATTCCCAGACCTTATTGTGGTTTCCTGCACAAAATTATACCCTTAAGCACAGCAGCCTTATACTTACTACAGACCCAGGACAATAAAAAGCCAACAGCAAAAGAAAATACGTTTTATATGTTCCGTTAACTTTACACAGAACTGGAAAATACTGGCAAGTGGCACTCGTGTTACTCCGGTTTCTTCAACAGATCTCAGAAACTTCCAACCTGAGAAGACATTACTAATTTCTACTTATTCGGAGATAAAATAACTCTTTCTATTATTATTTAAAGACTTTAAATAAATCTCTCTATGATTTAAATTTTTTTTCCTCTGTTCAATTTTATGGCATTATCATTTTGTATTTTAACTTGTCTTCAAATAGAAAATGAAGAAACGGTGATTTTATTTGAAACACATAAAAATATAAATGAACTAGACATAAGTAATTCTAATTTTTTAGCAGTTTGATTTGGGACTTGTATTGGTTTAGTATCATTTGGATCAGAGATCTTCCTATTGATGGTTGACATATAATCTATGTATTATATGTGTTGCTCCATACTGAATTACTCCAAAATGTGGCTGCTTAAAACAACACACATTCGTTTTTGGACAGCTGCTGTGGGTCAGGAATTCAGGGGTGGCTTCGCTAAGGGCTCGACTCGTCTCATGAGATTGCACGCAAGATGCCAGCCGGGCCCGCAGTCACCTGAGCACTTGGCTGGGCTGGGAAAATGCTTCCAGGTTTGCCCACTCTCGGGTCTATCGGTGAGAAGACTTGGGTCCTCACTGGCCGTTGGGCTTTGCCACAGGGCTTATGAAGTGTCCCTACAACAAACATGGTATCTGGCTTTCCCCAAAGCAAGTGATACAAGAAAGCAAAAGGAAGCTGGAAAGTCTTTTACCATCTAGCTTCAGAAGTCACATTTCATCATTTCCACAATATTCAGTAGTTGCACAAGTTGTCTCTATTCTGTGTGGGAGGTTGTGGATGCCAAGAGGCAGAGATATTGAGATGAACTACAATCATCCAGTCCAGCAGAGAAGGAAAAACACAAGGACAGAAAGAATCGCTGTACACATGGAAGATGGACTACAAGCTTAGAGACAGGAGAGATTTCAGAGCAGGACTAGTTGGCACATTTTTAGTATTAACACTTTAAAATGAAACCCACGTGCAAGTGACCAAAACCATGTGGGAGTCTAGAACATCCACCTGCCTTTATTTATTTAATTTCATTTCTCTTCGATCATTTAATAATTAATACCAATGATCATCGCTTGGATTCCCTATTCTGTCTAAACACTAAGATGACGCAGAAGAGTAGGTATAAGAAGGACCTCAGGAAATTTTGCAAAAAGGAATTAAATTCAATGAGGTAAATAATAAGTGGCTACCATTTGAACTGTACTAACATAACTAAAAAGTAAGATTTCTAAACCATAACATGAGTTTGTACATATAAAAATGAAGCCCCTGCTGGAAATGCCATATGTGAACCTTACACGTCATAGAGACCATAAGGAGATAGAAACAAAAAGCATTTTTGCAGTTTTTTAGAGTCCTGCCGGGTAACTTATTCATTTGGTCCCATTTCCTTTTGGACAAGAAATGCTCAAAGGAAATATACCATGGAGCGTGGATTGCTTTTGCTTCTTCAGGATTGACTTTCCAGTTGCCTTGTAGAGCAGCATGCTTCCAGAATGAACATGTTCCTTGATGAAATTAAAAAATAGCCCCTGCCATCTCAGAAATGATAGTGAGAAACACGTCAACAGCAAGGTCAAATACTTCATTAGCCTGAAGTCAGCCCTGAGTGACAGACAGCCAGGACATACACAGCCTTAAATCAAAGATAGACGCGAAAGAGAGACACGGTGACTGCGAGTGCAAAAGATGGAAACCGGACCCAGGAGAATGACAGCAGACCTAGGAGGGAACGAGCTGAAGGCTGGGAGAAACAAACAACAACAACAACAGAGAAGCTGCAGTCACATGGAGCAATGAATGAATGCAACTTCGAGCAACGAAAATGCAAAAAATGAAAGTCAAAAGCAGGAGAAAAGGCAAAGGGAGTTTTATTTGACTTTGCACCCAGCACAGCAGGTACCAAGAAATATATTGGAGAACACCCAGTCCCTCTAGAGAGGCACTCTCATCCATGCAGAGACTTGGGGAAGAGTCTGTGGATAGTCCTGAGGTTCTAGCTGGCTCAGCTGTCAGAAGAGAGGAGTGAAGTCAAGGGGGTAAGCCCGGGCTTGGACTTAGGGAGTGCTAAGCCTCACTCAGAAGGACATCTTGTAAGGTGTGTGTGGGGGGGGGGACCGAGGTAGGAGGAGGTTCACAGGTAGGGTTGGAGCTGGGGGTAAAGCGTGGCATAAAAAGTCAGGAGGACCCCCCAATAGCATCAGGTGTCCCAAACTGAGCAAAGGAGTTGGAAGAGCAGAGCTCAGGCAAGGTCCGAAGGCTATATTCTTCTAGTTTTTAGCTCCCTAAGCACAAATGACAGCGCTCTAGTACAAAATTCACCGAATGGCCCAGAGCAACTCATCACAGGAAAGGAAACTATTAATCGACAAACCGTGAACTGAACATTAATTATCCATAACGAGAGAGACTGCGGGACTCGTAATGCCAAGGTGGCCTTACTGAAATTCTTATTTTGCAGAGGTCTAGGTATGGAGTCGCATTTATGCACGCACCCTATTACCAGGCACTGTATGGATACTAACTGAGCTATCCTTTCATTTGTATTTCTTCTTTCCCTGTGACTTAAAACTATGAGAAGAAAGCAGTTCTACCTTTGGGCATTTTTAATAGGAGGCCGAACAAATGCCAGTGGGAATAACCATGCAGAAATCAAGGATGTGGCTCAAAATGTAGAGGTGGAATAAATTGTGGAGGCAAAGAATTGTACAAATCTGTGGTTCTATTGACCACATTTGAGTATCGGTTTATATAAACAGGGAAGTTATAATCTTTTGAAGTATTTCCACATATTTTCCATACTCCCTTTCATATCCTCACAAAAGTCCTGGAGGACGTTGGGTAGGTATAATTGTATCTGTGCCTTTGGCTGGAGAACTAGACTCAGAGAGCACAAATGACTCGTAGGAGCTGGTGAGTGACAGAGCCGTGGGGCGCAGGCGCCCTGAGCCCAGGCCGCTGTGAGTCTCCCATAGACCTGTGTTTCTGGATGTTAACACAGATCACTGGGACTCTTGTTGAACCAAAAACTCTGAGGTAGTAGTGTGAGGGTAGAGCCTGAGATTCTGCGCTTCCAACAAGCTCCCAGGTGCCACCGGTGGCGTCAACTGTTCTTCTGTAAACATGGATTCGGGAGCTCTAGCCCAGAGGGTGCAGTGGGTCTGGCCTAGGCCCTGAGATCTGCATTTTCTTCAGTCCCACGAGCGATTCTGCTTCATGACCAGGGCTGAGAACTTCTGCACAC
Organism: Glossophaga mutica; assembly: GCA_039655065.1. NCBI lineage: Eukaryota > Metazoa > Chordata > Mammalia > Chiroptera > Phyllostomidae > Glossophaga > Glossophaga mutica. The sequence continues at coordinate 6,207,777 of CM077305.1, forward strand.
CAGAGAGTCACAGCGCCTGTCGTGTCCACGTTAGAAATTTCCAGTGAGAGTCTTTCCCCTGCAATTATACTGACCCTGAGTCAGTCCAACTCACAATAAGAGAACTATTTCATGCCTTTATAGAATGTTAAACTTTATTTCTTTCAGATTTCAATCCCTCATCTTTTGATCGGAAGATCTTACTATTTCACTAGTTCCCCAAGTACAAAATACCATGACACTCTATAACGTCACAAGATGTCAGTTTCACTCATTCTTGTTTGAAATAACGTCACTGACAAATTTCAATCCCTCTTTTCTTTGACCTTTTAAGATGCCTCTTCTTCCGGGAGAATTTATTGTCAGGTGTGATTTTCATTATAAGGCATATTTTAGAAGTCTGCACGTAGATAAGAAGGAAGTGTTTACGACGTAAAAATCATTTCAAGAATGACATTTTGAAAAGGACAAAACCTAACACTGGAGTGACAATGAGATGGCAACCTTGGCTGCCACAGTCAAGCTTCCCGAGTGAGCACGTGGCAAAGACCAGTTGAGATAAGAGCGGGCACCGAGAGCAGGCGCTGGGAACCACGTGCCAAGCTGGGCTTGCCGGGGGGGTCTTCCAGATCCTCCCTCACTGATCTGAGGGGCAGGCTGAGAGCAGCCCCTGGACACACACAGCTTTCTTTTCCTCGTGAGGCTGACCTTGGCTTTCCCATTGCTAAACTTCTCTGTAGCCCACGGTTGCTTTTCAGATAAAAGCAAACAAAGGTGGTGGCCATAGTCTTTCAGATGCTGGAAAGAACAGTCCAAGGGATGGTGCATTCTCTCCACCCCCAAGAGCCCTCCCTCACCCACGACCTCCGTCTCTTCATCCTATCGCCTTTGGGTCCTAATGGGGTGAGGTCCCCAGAGCAGAGGCGCTTTCTCTGTTTACCGTAATCTTACTGTCACAATAATTTCTTCACAGCACACCCTAAACTCTAAGAAACAGCTAACAGTTCTGCTTATTAAGTGGTTAGGTCCTAACAAACTAAATATTTTATTGTAATCATTCAGTGCCTGTTGGGCACAGTGCAGCTTCTCGGACCTTGGAATCACCATCATCACTGCTACCTGAATTTTCTGATTTTAACTTATTTTATATGGTCCTTGCTTTTTATTATAGAAAAGTCAGCTTTACAAAGATACAGCATGAACACATTGAACATAGCAACCTGATGTTGATACTGTTAGTAGTGCATGCGATATGCAAAAATGTTATTGTATTTCCCTTGAAATTTTATAATATTTAGTTATGTCTCTGTGTGTTGGCACACAGTTGGGAATAGTGGTACAGCACTCAAATTGGAGGCTCAAGACTCAGATTTCTGGTCCTGATTGCTGACCTTTTAGCCTTGCCTTATGGGGCACATGTCTGTCCATTAATCACTCTGAGCTTTGATTTCTTCATTTTAAAATAGAAACAATATTTTTCAGCATTTTAAGAGGGAACAAAACCAAAAGAACTTTGTAGATAGAAATTCTAAAGACATAGTGTTCTCTTAAAGCTGGTTTAGTATAGTGAATGTTACACTTTTTTAAATGCAGAATCGCTTTCTCAAGTAAAAACATCCCTAAGATGCAGAACGGTGTATGAGATCAAACACGGAGGTGCCCCACTGAAGAGGGCGTGCTGGCTACTCTCCTCAGCCCCTTCCTCATCCTCTTCACGCTCTGTTCTGCTTTCCAAGGCGGATGGATTCCCACTGTGCTTCCCAGACTTTCTTGCAAATAAGTTGGCTTCCCCCCGGGCTTGCCCTGTAGGCCGTTGGAGGGGGAATCCAAGGTTCCCCCCGGCTCTGTCTCCCAGAAGCACCTTCTGTAGTCTGTTCCCAACCCCCCATCAAAAGTCCCTTTCGCTAAGGTTCCCATTCCCGCCTCATGGCCTCAGCTCCCCTCCAGCCCACTGAGTAACGGTGGATTTTTGCAGTTGCTTAATGGTGATGTTGCCTCAACTTCGCTGAGTTGCTTGTTCAAGTTCCTCTCATCTATAGATCATTTTCTGTATTAAATGCCCTATACCAGATATTTCGCTGGTGGTTTTGTTTTCATGCCTGGACTCTGATACATCAAACTGGGAACAGCCCCGAGGGCCTGGACTCTCGGCCCCCAGTTTCCTGCTGGGCCTCTTTGGACACATCAGAAAACCCCCTAGGCCCTTTCCTCACCCTAGCACAGGAGAGCTGTGTGGTCCTGGGCAAGTCACAGGGCATCTCTGAGCCCCGCTCTTCTCATTCTGTGAGAACGATACCAATTTTGAGCTCTTAAGATAAATGGGAAATATTTGGGGGTGATTTAAAATGTCAGACTGGCCTTTTATTCCATCCCAACACTGTGTATTTAGATGGAGGGTCTACACTAAAAAGCAAAGGTGTTGGTTTCCCAGGGACCCAAAAATGTGCTTCCTAGTTCCCCTATCACCGAGGCCTGGCCTTGAAGACAGGAAATTCCGAGTTCTTTCAGATGGTTAGGGAAATTAAATGCGGAATAATGGACTTCTCTCAGTTGTAGCAAAGCTATAACAGCTCCTGGTCACAGCTACTGATTCACGTTTCTGTTGCAGTCGTGGTGTTTACGCCGAAGAGCCCGCACTGGCGCTGGGAGAGCGCCTTCCCGTCCTGCGGTTTCAGCACTTCCAGAGTGGTCGCAGGCACTCCTAACCCAAATCTGAGGCTCATGTACTCAGAGATAATTACCTTCAGCTGCGTGGGGGATGCATCTGTATGACAGCAGACGGAATCAGGCAATTATGGTTTGGAATTGCTGCTCCAAATAGAAAGGTTGAAATGTACGTGTTTATAAATAATCGTGGCCTAGTGGGTATTGCAGGGTATTTTCTCCATATTTTTTTTTTTTTACATTTCACTTTCCGAGTTGCTGTAACATCAGTTCCGTCTGGTGGAAAGAAGGCACTTGGGTCGATGTCCCTACCACACATGGTCTGATCCGTGACCGAGAGGACTGACCGAGCAGACTACAGCAGTATTTAACACACTGTACTGTGAGTGCCTCTCCACTCATCAGCCTGGCCCACAGGCTGTTATAAAGTTGGAAGGGATGAGGATTGAGTCTTTTTTTTTTCTCGTGTATTTCTAGTGCCGGTACAGCTGCCTGGAGCACAAGAGACTTTCAAAACCCATGGATTGAATGAATGAATGAATGAATGAATGAATGATAAAAACAAATGCACACGAGCCTGGGTTAGGACCATCTGGTGCCCTCGGCCCAGCCCTTCCACTGCTCACAAGAAAGATCCTGAGGATCCCCTGCACAGCTCCGCTGGCGAGTTACACGCCAGCCAGACTCACCAGCTGTGAGTTCGTTAGATATAAGGAACACTCTCAAGCCACGAGGTGGAAACAAATGAAATCTCTGACAACGGCTTCAAACCACACTTTTACACTTCAGTTACTCATCACGACAAAAAGGAAAAAGCTTCACAATATGGATTAAAGTGAAACACAGCAGAGGGAGACGATGCAAGCGGAAGAGTGAAGGGTGTGATGGCGGGGGGAGGGGAGGGGAGTGTCCCGTGTCCCTGTCCCTCGGCGCACCCGCTCGTTTAAGGGTTAATCCAGGGCTGGATGCAGGGCAGGAAACACAGAGCTGGCGAATATGAGGGAAGACATTCCGATGGTTGCGCGAGGGGAGAGGGGTTGAGAAGATGGGTGAAAAAGAAGGGGTTACGAAGGACCAGTTGCCAGTTAAAAAAACGATCAGTGGGATGAAAAGTACAGCGTGGAGAACACGGTCAATAACACGTAATAACTATGCGCCGTGCCAGGCGGGCACTAGATGTAGCGGGGGGACACTTGGGAAGTGACATAAATGCCGATCCCTATGCTGTATGCCTGAAACTAACACAATGCTGTGTGTCAACTGTAACTGAAAAAAACATTTATTTTTCAACAACCTTTAAAAGCGAAGACTACTGAGTGATGACCGTGTGTCTCACACTCTGCTGATCACTGACATGTTTTAGTTCATAGTTCTCACTCTGAGCCTCTAAGGTCCATACTGGTGATGCCCTGATTTTACAGGAAGTGAGTTGAGGCACCAGTGGGTTAGGGGACCTGTGAGGATCTCTCGGAGGTAACGGAAGGGACAAGAAGACAGGCCTGCCTGATCCGATGCGGAGCTCACGTTCTTACTCACAAGACTATGCGTAACTATTAAAGTCTTTTAAGCTTTCGGAGGAAATCATAATCCAATGGGATTGTGAAAAGCTTTTAATAAGGAAAAATTCAGACATATAACAAAACTAGAGAAAAATGGTACGGTAAATCCCCACGCGTACACATCCATCATCCAACGTCCGTAACTACCCACTCAGGGCTAAGTGTGTCGTGGGTACGTCCTCCCCCTCCCCAATAATCCCCCGAACTCTTCTGAAGGAAATTCCTAGACATCATGTCACTTACACATGCATGTGTCACTATGTACCTCTAAAAGACATCTTTAAAAAAATACAACACAACCATGATACCATTATCCCACTTTTACAAATTCGCAACAATCTCTGCATCTCAGCAAATATCTAATGGATGTCCAAATTTCTCTGATTTTCTCATATATTTTTTACAGATTTTTCAACTCTGGATCTCAGTAAGGTCCGTCTAGTTTGAATGGACTCTTAAATCCTTAAAAATTCTACAAATTTTTCCTTTTGATTTGCTTCTGATGCCTTTGTTGGAGAAGCAGCTTCTCGGTCCTGTGGTATCTCCCAGAGTAGAGTTTCCTGATTTCATTTCAGCGCCGCTTTTCATACTCTTCTCTGTCCTTTTTGTTTCCTGCAAGTTAGTAGTTAAACCTAGAGTCTTGATCACATCTATGTTTGATTTTCTTTTCTTTTCTTTCTTTTTTTTTTTTTTTTTTTGTCAAGAACACTTCACAGATGTTACTTTGTACTTCTGTTAGGAGGCTCGTAATTTCTGGCTGTTGCTCTTTGCTGCAATGTGAACAGCCACTGATGTTCATTCCTTAGACATTATTTCATCACAAAGCAGTGATATTATCATTCAATAGTCATTTCTTCATTTGTTACTTGAAACTTTTATGTAGAGAAACTTTTTTTATTTATTAGTTGATTACCTCATGGCAATTTGTATTGGAAAGCCATAAAAATGTTTAAACCCTTCATTTCATTTACCAGTTTTCTAAATAATAAATTGGTGTCCTGGCATGATATTAAGTTGAGAGCTTAAGCATCTTTTGGTATAATTGTGAGCTTATGGATGCAAGCATATGAGGGGGAATCCAAAAAAAGCAACAGATTATCTTCTGGAGGGCAGACTCCTTGTAGTACAGGTTTCCCTTTCTAGGTGAGTGTTCTAGGAACCCATCTGCATCAGTATACCGACTGGTGTTGTTGTGAGAGGCGGTGTCCAGCTTCAGTGAATTTTTTTGAAGACTCTTTCAATGCATTTGCCCATTTCATGATGGGTGGTTCACAAGCGCACCTGCCTACACTATGCAGAGTGTTCAGCAGGTTTTGAACAAAAACAGCATGGTCCTCATGCCCCACCCTCCTATTCACCGGACCTCGCTCAAAGCAACTTTCTTTTTGTTCCACTGGATGAAAAAAGTCCTCAAAGGGAAACGTTTTGCCGACATGGAAGAGGTGAAACAAAAAGCAGTAGAAGCACAAAAAGGCATGGAAATTGACGAGTTCAAAAACTGTTTTGAGCAGTGGAAAAAAGTCTTGATAGGTGTATTGCATCCAATGGAGAGTACTCAGAAGGCGAATGAAGTTTACACATGTGAGAATCAACACACAATTTTTTATAAATAAATTCCATTTTGCAAGGAAGTCCCCCTCACATTTGGTATTAGAATCTGTTGCGGTCATTATTCTCATTCATGTTCCAAATGTCCCAGCTTTGACCAGGGCATCTCTCACCCAGTCTCTGCGCACCCAGCAGTCTTTGGTAACTTTCTTGCCGTTCAATACAAGATGTTCTAGGCTGATCTCGTCATTTCCTAGAATCAGCCATTTTCCCAAGGTTCCCTGGTTTATTTTACTGGGAAATGTTATTAGAGACAAGAATATTGATGCTAGTCATGCTCGCAGTCACTGGGTTGATCATTCTTGTAGACTTTTTCAGTGGACAGAGCTAGGTTTCATATTTGTTTTGAAGCCAAAATACATTACAAGTTTATACTGATACTTCTAATTTACCATCAAGACAATCCTTTTTTACTTAATGTCTTTGATAATATATTTCTCCTTGCACAGGTGCTAAAAAGCTAGATTCCATAAATATTGCCATAAGTTTACAGAGGAGTTTTTCAGTCTTACTCTGGGCCCATCGATGACTTTCAGTGCCCAGAAGGATCCTGGCAATCACAAAACAAAAAGAGGCAACAAAAAAAAATCTTACTTGTTTCTGTTTTCTCTCTTGAACTTCTGTGATTGCCACAGAACATGCGCGGGCTAGCCTGGAGCTACCAGGGAAAAAGACAGGAAAGATGGAAGTGTAAAGCCATCCTGATCCTATTGTCTGTCTCAGCCAAGTCCTTCTAGATTTTTCAGCAACCAACTCAATCCCACACTGAGCCCACCAAGATCAGCAGAGCCATCTAACCAACCTAAAACTGACCGTGTGCCCCCGAGCAAGGCCAGAACATAGGAGCCAAATAAATACTTATTATTTTTGCTTTGTTTTTGTTACTAGACATTTGGTGGTGAGGCACAACTTCTTCAAAAAAGACAGCATGATGACTAGAAAAGAGTTTAAGAGGGGTTTTGGTCATTCGTTTTGTTCGTAGCATACACTTCGCTACACGTGTGCAATCAAATATGCTTTTAACACACAAGCAGTAGTTCCACCCTGTGGGGTCATGCTCCACCTTGACGCAAAGCACGGTCCATTAATTTTATTAGGCCTTCAATCATCAAGAACTCCCATTTAATGTTGTGTCATGATAATATAATATTTGCATGGTTCCAAGGCACTCCGCTAAACAGTATGCGTGGGGGGATGTACAGTGTACATTTCTTGCCTTCCACACTGTTTTTTCCCCACGCCTCTCCAAAACCATTATTTTATGTTTGGTTTATCCTGCCAATTTTTTCAAATAACAAATAAATAGACTGATGCATACAAATGTTACCCCTTTCTAGTAAGGGTAGCAGAATACAGAGAGAGCCCAAACCGGCACTGATCTACGCTTAGCGTCCATCAGGGGCCTTTGTAATAATTATGCTCCTTGGCAATAAAACGGAAACGGTCGATGAAATGACTTCCGAGGTTCTACGAAGCTTGCAGATTCTGTGATCCTGTCCTCCCCCAGTCTGCAGCATCCACGCAATCCAGATTGCAGTTTCCCACTGGCTCACTGGTAAGTGTCCTGAGCATCACACTGCTATTGTCTAAATACGACACCAGATGCGAGTGCTTTTTGAGTGTCCCATAAACAGTGGAATTCTTTGAACTTAATGACAAAAACTCCATATAAATAAATAAACAAACAAATGGGAGTATTTGTCACTAAAAAGAACAGGACTAGTTACCTCCCGGCAGTGTTGATGCCTGTCCTCAAATACTGTTGTCAGCCATGTCCCTCTTCAGATAGCTCTGCCTCCCTCTGGTCACCCTCACTGCCGGGTAACTTTTCCTCCCACAAGAACACCTTCCTACAGCTCAGCAAGACTGATAGAAAGAACTTTTTAAAAAATCGGTACTTCCAAAAGAAGTCCAGAATTGGGTACCATTCGTCTGACTTGGGCATCAATGTGATCGCAGGAAGACAATGTACTGATGGGAAAATCTGGGTCGTGCAGCCACCTTTGGCTCCAAGTGGAGAAAGTAATTCCACCTAAACCCATGGAATGAGGACAAGAGAGAGGTGATTCCTCCAATAAAAATCAGAGAGCTGTTGCCAAAAGAAAAGTTCCTACATGTTTTACAAGTGAATACAACTGGCATCCTTTGCAAAGAGAAGGAAGAAAAGAGCGGGGTATGCTCAGGATGGGTACGTAGGTACAGTACTACAGAACAACCTTATTCCACAATTACGTGACATCCCTGAGAAGAAAGTCAGGCGGGAAGAGGAGAAGAGAAACAGACAGTGTCATGCAACCACACCAGCTAACCCGGCAGGAACCTCATGCTCCTGCCTTACCTCAAAGGCCCAGGAAGCACTCACTGACCACTGGATGGGAGTGAAAGAATCCGTTTCAATGTAGTGCAGCAGTGGACGCTGTTAACTGAGTAAAACACTTTCCCCACTCTTTCTTAATTCCAAAAGCCATAGAGGCACTCACTATTCATATCAAGGAAGAAGAAAACGGAGAGTAAGGTGTTGACTTTAAAAGATTTCATTTTTCTTAAAGGAGAAATCTCTTAGCTTATTCATATATTTCTTTTGAAACTCCCTGCCTTGCAAATTGTTGGATGAGATGCTAATCAAAGAGCTTTGAATTCTTCAAAGAAAAGTCTGTAAATGTAAAAAAAAGGCAATGTTAAAATATTAAAACTTGGAAATGCAAAGTTATTTGGATGTTGTAGACCACAACAAAAAATAAAAGAATTTTTCGGTCTCATTAAACAGTTTAAACCCTTTGATTTCTTTAAAATCAACAACCCCTTTTTGATTGGCATTTTATCAAATTAAAATGTATTCCAGTTTACACACTCAGTTTTGTATATACTCTGAACATCAGAGCATAAATAATATACGTACCAAATGTTGACTCCAAAGCTGTGTGTAGGCAGAAAATGTTTTCTCAAAAAGAGATACATAACTAAGGAGGTATTTTCAAACTCTCATAAGAAACCAACTTTAGCTTCTGCGGAGGATTCCGGTAAAACCTAGACTTTTATTCTGCTTTTGTTGCTATTGCAGTCTATCTTTAAAAAGGAGACAACTGAATAAACATTTTTATTATCTTATTATTTTCTAAAATTTTATTGTATTTTTCCATTACCACTTAAGTTGCCTTAATGAACATTTTTAAAAATATATTTTCTGTAACACTTTATTCATGAACAACCTTTGTGAATCATATATTCCGTAAAACTTTGGACCCTTCGGCCTTCATCCCATCCAAGTATAAAAATCAATCCTACTGAAGGACTCAGAAGTGCAATTTTATTCACCAAAGTGGAATCGTGGACATTTAATACCATTCATTCACCTCTTACGACCTTCCAAGGCCAAGGTTAGCACTTCAATGCATCATCCCCGACTTCCCCCAATGTTGTAACTCCCTTATTTCTCAAACATGCTCACGACACAATTCCACAATAATGGTGGAATCCGCACTCTGTGCCGGATGAAAATAGAATTAATTATTTCCACATAGATCCAATTCATAGGAGCTCCTATACGTGGGTTCTACTTTATGTTCATCAATCCAGCTCCAGGAGGCAAGAGGTCAGAGTTCAAATTCCTAAAAAAGGAATTAGTTTTATGCAACTGAAACTACTCTTCTTTTATACATCTTACAATAATACTCTTTGGCAAGAGCCTGGAAAAATATTGCATCTGCATTTGAGGGTGTTATACACACAGGTTGAGAGTTCTATACATATGGCCCTGGCCAGTGTGGCTCAGTTGCTTGGAGCATCATCCTGCGGACCAAAGAGTCACGGGTTCTATTGCCAGTCAGGGCAGATGCCTGGGTTATGGGTTTGATCCCTGATCAGGGTGCATACAAGGCAGCCAATTGATGCTTCTCTCTTGCATTGATGTTTTTCCCTCTCTCTCTCCCTCTCTTCCTTCTTCTCTCTCTAAAAGCAATGAAAAAATGTTCATGGGGGAGGGTGAGGATTGAAATTTAAAAAAGAATTATATATATATGAATATATACATGCTATATATGAAGAATATATACACATTATATATATGAATAATATAATAGATGATATAGGTAGATAGGTAATTTTTTATATCTACACCTGACATCACTCACATAAGAAGTTATAGTAGAAAATGCTTGTAATTCAACTTCTCCAAAGGAGACTGGTATAAGATTATTCCTGATGAAAACTCATATAAAACAGTTTAAATGTCAAACTAATGGATCGTTTACTACTTTTATTTAGCCTGCTGCCCAAGATATTTAATGAATTGGAAATTTCTGCTAGATACTTCCCTAGACGTTAAGTTTGAGTGTAGGTATTCCCTATTCCCACCCCCCCCAAAGTTTTAGATGTACCCCATCTCATTCCCAGTCTTCCATGGGTGGCCATGCTCTAGCCAACAGTCATGCTCCCTCTCACTCCACGAGACTTCCCTCGGTCACTGCAGAAACCCAAGCCAGATTCTCCCCCAGATCTGTTTTTCTCACACTGGAGTCAAGAGTTCTGTGCAGACAACCAAGAAAAGTACAGGGACCGAAGTGCCTTTCATCTCTCTTCAGAAGAAAATAGCTTCAGGCTTCTTGATGCTTAGTTCCTCTCCTCCGAAATTCCCAGACTGTTTTGCACTTAAAGGCCAAGCTACCACTTCCTTAGCTAATGTCAAAGGCAAGAACACCATAGATGCCAAAAAACAAACCAGAGAATCATAAAGTTGCCAACACAGAATTCTCAACAGTATCCATTAGCTGGCCAATTCACATGTTACTGATTCCCCCATTAAAATACAGAAAGTTATGCAATGGGAAAACACAGCCTGTTTAACCTGAAGCTTTGAAATGCACACAGACGATAGCAATGCATGAAGTCAACACGGACATACACGCTCAGAGGGACGGCAAGCTCGGAGAGTTACTGGGACCTCAGGTCTCACATTGATGCCCACGACCACTTCAATTGGCCAAAGTAGCACTTACAGAGGAGAGAAAGCCATCACACAACTTAGACTAATGTTTCTCAAGAGGGTTTTTCTTTCCTTGGAGAAGTTATGTACCTCTTTTTTCACAAAGTGTTTTAGAGTGTAAGAATTTACCAAAGTGACAAGTAATCTACCAGGAGTTAAACCAAAATGCAAACTTAGCTGTACTCTTTAAAACCACATGTCTTTAAATCCCTTGATTGTTAACTTTTATCCCCCACCCTCCAAAAAGAGGTCTTAACTTTCATTGACTCTTACTAAGTAATAACTGGACTATTTTGAGTTGTAGTTCCCCTTGACCACTTAATTGACCTGTTAGAAGTGTAATTTACTAAATAAAAATGCTTCAAAGGTACTGAATAAATTTTTATAAGTTGCAATAGTATGTATCTAAAACACAGAGTAGAAGGGAATAAAAATTGGACAATTTTAAGAAACCCAGAAGGACCATGATGATGCTCTCATTTCCATTCAGAAACATTTATTCCAAAGCCTTCACCCAACTACCTCCTTCAGCTGTCTCATGGCCGTCCGCACCGCGACTTTCTTTGGAATTAAACTTTGGAATTACTTGTTTATACAAGAAAACTCATCTCAGATGTAGCATCTGTTTCTCACTAAGGCTTAGCTTTCACCTAATGCTCCAAATGGGTTGACTGAGGTTCAAGAATGTGAGGTGACTCGCTCAGGAACATACAGTGAATCCAGGGCGGGCGGCGCCCTCGCTCTCGTAGCTGATGAGCATCTCGGTGCAAAACGCCACGGATGCTGTTTGCAGGGCTGTGACGCATACTTCTGTGTACTCGTACGCCTCGGTTCGGTGAGTGAAGCACGTGATCTCTTTATATGTTTAACTCTATCAGAAGGAAGGGAAAGGTGCCATGGAATTTGAACATGTTCACCAGGTCTTCCTTATTAAATTACATGTCTTGACTCCAGAATCAGCCTAACCTAAAATATTCTATTATTAGATCCACGGGTAATATTATATTCCTTGTATAATGCAACAAGAATGTAGTAAAGGAAAAAGAATAAATGTGAAGTATATTAAAGGGTAGAAAACTATCTGCGAAAACCTGTTTACAAAGCTCTATGTATTTCATATGAAACACATTTTACTATCTTGATATACCATGAAAGACCATAAGTACAAATTCTTGCCTGTATAATTATTTTTACATTACACATTGCAAAGAACCTTAAATAATACTTAAGTTTACAATAAACTTAAACAATTATAGAAAGGAAATTATGTATAAAGGAAATTAACTGTGCCATAATATAAGCATAAATCTACAGATATTCAGCTGAAATAAAATGAATACTCTATTCGTTTCTATATGAATTTACATAGTTTCTTATCAGTAAGGCCATAAAAGTCAACATTTTTCATTGTAATCATGACTTATCTTCTTGAGTTAATTGGATATATATAGAATCGCTTCATTCCTTTCCTAATGTATAGTGAATATAATTATTTAGATTCTCTTTTTTCACCATTTTCCAGAGAGTGATATCTCTTGTGCCCATTATTATAAAAATAGCTTCAAATCAAGCAACATATTCACAGAGGTTACTTTCAGACTGAGTTTCAATGGAGCCAAAGTTCTAAGTTCAGCTGTTTCTACACAACAGCAATTATCTATGATTGACTCAGTGATTTCTAAATCTGGCACGATAACTAAAATGTTCTCTTTTATGACTTCCAATGAATATCACATAATTCTTCAGACACTCCTACACTTGCTCAAAATTACCTTCCACTTCATTTCAGACACAAACTAAATGGGTAATGTAAGATGTTAACATGAAGAAAGCATAATCTAGGGTGAAGGGTGTATGAAAGTCCTCTGTACCGTATTTGCAGCTTTTCTGTAAATAGATAATACTCCCCAGAATAAAAGGTTTAATTTTAGAGAAGTATGCCATGTCCTGTGTCAGTGAGGATACATGAAACGCTGGTCAAACGCAAAACAAATAATCAGGTTCTGAAGGCAGAGAAGGCTGGGTCATTCTTGGAAATAACTGTAAGGCTCTTTCATAAACTTTATCAGCCCTAGTTTCTCTTCCTCTTCTTTTTTTTTTCTTAAGATTTTATTTATTTATTTTTAGAGAGGGGAAGGGAGGGAGAAAGAGAGGGAGAGAAACATCAATGTGTGGTTGCCTCTCACGTGGCCCCCACTAGGGGCCTGGCCTGCAACCCAGGCATGTGCCCTGACTGGGAATCGAACCTGCGACCCCTTGGTTCGCAGCCCGCACTCAATCCACTGAGCTATGCCAGCCAGGGCTCTTCCTCTTCTTAAGTTCTCCGAAACACTGCCAGTTTTTTTTAAATATCAAAACGTTGGTAGTGATGTCAAACAGCAAAAGTACACCAGAGCCTTTCCACGCTGATGGCCTGTCACGCATGTGAAGGGCACCTCATGACAACACTTAGGGCAACGGCTTTTGAGAAGTCACTCAGCAAACCTGTACAGAGGGCTTGCTGCGTCCCAGATGTTTCACGGAGATGTTACACTGGAGGCACCAGTCGAAGGCCTGGCTGGTCCCTGCGCATGCGGGGAGCTGACGCTACAGCCGGCAGACTCATAATGAGAAACCCCCACCAGCTGGGACTGTGCTCCGAGGAGCGCTCAGGAGGCTCCGCGGAACTGGTTATCCTTTAACTATATAATAGTCGCAAATCTTATACTGAATACCGTATACAGTTTACAAAATGGTCTCACGGAGTTTTCCTCGTCTGAGCCTCATCACCAGCTTATAAAGCTAGACAGGCAGCCCGCCCGGTCCCGTGTTACTGATGGAAGCTACGGCCCCCGGTACCCAGGATGCAGAGTGTGATTCCCATCCCATGAGCTCCTGCTTGGGTCTGTTTTCTACCACTCCACACACCCCTCAGTCGGATTCTTGCCAGCAGACTCATTCTATGGTGACTCCATTCTTCTTGACATTAAAGTGAAGGCCCAATGTATTTATTTACACTAGGCCTTTCTGCTGTTCTCGCCTATTTTTCAACATGGTTAAATACTGGTAATTATCCTCATTTTAAATCAAATCTTCCTTCCCAGGATAAGAAGTTCATTTTTAAAAATGTGGGGCTTTTTTTTTTTTTTAGAGTCAAAGCCCTATAAGTAAATTAGACTTATACATTTTAGAATTAGACTTAGACTTAGACTTACACATTTTAGAAGTGAACTCAGTCTTTTCAAGCCATTCGTTGACTTCTTAGTGTACTGAAGAAGCTTACTCATGGAAAAGATTCTGCATTCAGTGCTTTCACCAAATGTAGTAGTTTGCCTCTTTTCTGGGCCAGGTATATGCGGAGCCCTAGAGATGCAAAAATAAACAAGATATAGGGTCTTCCCTACCTAGTCTAACGCAGGGAGGAAGATGGATGATCGAGACGCGTGTGAGAATTGCTATCACATATGCACGCCCAGCACGAGGAGGAGTCGAAGGACTGGAGAGAGGTGAGCTTGCAGATGAATGACCTTGCCTGTCAGACTGAGGATCATAGGCCTTATTCTGAAAATGAGGAGCCACAGGACTTGAAGCATGAAAGACGTGATCAGAGTAGGCTATGAAAGAGACGGAGATCATTCTAGCTGCCGTGCCGAGAATGCACAGGAGCAAAGGACAACTGGAGTCAGACATAAGCGAGGAGAATCTAACAATAGCCAGGAACACACTGATGAGAAGAACAAACTCGTTTGACCAGGTGATGACAGCTGGTCTTGGGAAAAGCGGAAGGATTCGAGAGCCTTCAAGGAGGCCGCTGTGATTCAGTGGACGATAGGGTGTGAGTGGAGTGGACACGGCGATGGAGAGAAGAGTGTCGAGGAGGTCTTCCAGACTGCTGGCTTCGGTAGCGAGGACGGCTATTTATTAGAAAGAGGAAAGCGGCGGCTGCCCAGAGGTCAGATCGGGAGGGGCTTTGGAGGAGATAAGACACTCGGAGTCGGAGTCGGAGGGGCCTGCGCACGGGCTGTCTGCAACCCAGAAAACGCCTGTGGTAGTGACACTCGGGAGTTATTTACTATACTGACATTTGGGTTTCTGAACACTGCATGGACTTCGAATTTAAGGGCCCAGGTTTTAGGGACAGGCAGACCAAGCTTACGTCACGGATGTACCTCTAATAACTTGATTGTCAAAGCCTCAGCTTTTCCTTCTGTTACTGCCTCCCCCGTGGTTGCTGCAAGGACAAAGGTGTGTCAAGTAACAAGCATGGTGTTTGGCCTAGAAAAGAAACGTTATCATTGCACATCAGCATTTTTCAGAAATGCTGAAAGCAAATTTCTTAAACTAATGCGTTTTGTAAAGAGTCCTTTCCATAAGGGAGGAGAGTAAATACCTCTCCATTCAATGATTTGATTTTTGCATCCTTGTACCATGATTCATCAAGGTTTTTAAAAGGCAGATGATACTGATTTCTGTCACTGTGTCTTAAAATTACTTTTGGAATTTAATGTGCAAACGAAAAGCATTGAATTCCATCGAAGCAAATAAAGCCCTCTCGCTCTACAAACAGGTAACGCCTTGTGGTATTGCGAAGCATTTCCACTGCCTGTTCTCACTGAAGGTTAGGGCGACTGCGGAGAAAAACACAGAGCCACCCCCCCCCCCCCCGCTTTTAATTGCCTACTGTAATTTTTGGCTGGTCATTTCCCTTTTTAAAGACAGACAGATTATAGTCCAAAGTCTTCAGCTGGATTTAATAAGCTCACGCTTTATAAAAAACAAGGTAGGACCCCTCCCACCCCACTTGTGAGCTCACCCTTAGGAATTCCTTTCAGTCATTCTTCCTATCAAAGGTCATTGGAAGGAAACTGGAAAGTCTGGTGTTTTGTGGGGGTTTTTCAGCCGGCATTTGTGCTACAGTTTAAGACGTCTGGATGCAGCACAATCAGAACTTCTCAACTGCAGAACATAAATTTTTAGTGCTTCTTTTTCTGGAATTCAACAGAAGAAACAGTTGACTTTTGCTTGGCCCCAGTCCGTTAGCACTAATAGGTTGTTTTCATTGGAATTGTCTTCAAAAAAATCTGGATATGAGATATGCTGTATTTAACACTGCTTGTCAAACTGGGGTCGTAAAATAAATGTAGCTTTGTAAAATAAAATAGAATTAAAAGGAATATAGTGGAGAAGAAAATATCAGACTACACCTATTATAGAAAATACTGTTTTGTGAGACCTTATCTATACATCATATGATATATGTATCATATGTGATATATACACATTATGTGATATATATTATGATGTATATATCCGTGTGTGTGCATGTGTGTTTACTGGGTCACGATATATGTTAACTGAGGTTAAATGTTCAAAGGCCATAGCATTGCAAATTATATAGTATAAAATAAGCAAACTGGAAAAAGATACACTTCCTTAAAAAAACACTTTACCTTGCAAAGTTACGCCCATTGTCCTTTCAAAAGCTGTCTTAAATTTTTTAAATAGAAGTTTCTTGTGCTCAAGCACAATGTTACACTATACATTAATGATGATGATCAATCATGAAGATGATAAAAAGCCTGCTGTTATTTATATTATACTCTTCGAAAGGATACGAAATCAATTATTTAACTTTATTTCATTTACTGCTCAGTAATATGCAAAAGCAACAGGAAAGGTAGCAGTAGCTCTTTTTATACTGAGGCACAGAGAGGCCAAGTGATTTGCCTCAGGTAACTCAGTAGCAAAGCCACTTGCATAAACCTGGTTGTTTAAATTTAAATTTCAGTAATGTTTTCCTCCAAGTTGTGCTGTCTCCTGCTACACAGCTGCAATTACTTTGCCACTGTTTATCTCATGAGTCTTTGTCATTTGTTTTGCATTTAAAACTATGTCTATAAAAGACTCCAAAATATTTGAGAAAAGGCAAGAAAGAGGAACATACAGATGAGTTGACAATTTAGAGGAGGTTGTAAATTGCCAACTGTATTTTCACCCAAGACTGAGGCTTTAACTGCGACTAGCTTGCTGCCAATCTTCTCTGTGGAGTTCCCTTTTATTCCAAAACTGTCACAGGGCCTGGGATGTGGTGAACTACTCAACAAATACTGCTGAATTCAAGTGTAAATTGCCAGAAATTGTTAATATGAGAATTCATGGACATATGAGATAACCTGGAAATTAGCATGGGGGAGGAAGGAAGACAGAGAGGTGAAGGGAGGTGGAGGGAGGAGGGAGGGGGTACAGGGAGGGGTCCTTGAGCAAGCTTGGCGACAGCCACCTCGAACGAGCCGGGAGCGTCCCTGCCCACCCAGGCTCCGGGACAGAGACTAGGGGCGGTCTGACCTACACCCAGTCTAAAACTTCCTGAGTAGGACACTTTTTGATGAGAAATTTTGAAACTGCTGATTTGGTTACTTGAATAGGTTTATAGGTAAATTGCTAACTTACATTTGTCTAAAAAACTGTCCATTTTAGTAAACTTTTGACTAAGATTTTTCATAGAAGGTATTTATTAATTTGTTCACTCACTCTGTGTCTGTCGAGTTTTCCCCTTTTCATTCCTAACATACTTATTTAGGTTTCTCTTTTCCCATATGTTTCTGCTATAGCAAATATAATTTATCAAAATATTTAAAGCAGTATCTCTTAATTATCTTTATTATTTTAGTGCTTTTCATTTCACTAATGTATGTCTATATTTTCATTATTTTGATATATTTGGTTTATGCTATTAGGTTGTTTCTTCTTAAATACCAGAACAGTTACTAATTTTTGAAATGTTTTTGTGTTAACATAATGTTTTTTGAGGCTATAAATTACTTTGCAAGCACTTTTACTGCATTCTATAAGTTTTTATGCTGTTGTTCGTTTCTAAATATCCATTGAAAGATAAACTATTTACAGCTGTGCTTATTGGAGACATCTAGGTTATTGGTTTGGCTATTGATCCCATTTTATATAAAACTGATAGAAAATATGGTTTGTTTTATATTGTTTATTGAGCCCATTTTGCAGTTTGCAAAGGGTCAACTTTTGTAAAGTTTCTCTGTGTGTTTAAAATAATGCAAATCCTCTAATTTGATAGTTCAGACTTCTATAATTACCCATCATTTAGAATTGGCTAATTGTGTAGTTCAGTTACACGAGGTCTGTTCAGAAGGTATCCAGCCATGAAATATGAAAAATGGAGACATTTATTGAAGAAGATACAAGATAGAAGCAGCACTGTACACAGGACAATGATGCCTCAGTCCTCTTCAAAGTAGGCACCTGGGGACCTCACAGTTCTCCCAGTCACCATCAGCTGCCTTGTTGTATTTTCCTGAATCTCATTGATGGTCTGAAATCTCTTTCCTTTCAAAGATGCAAAACAATGAAACTAGACCATCTTCTTTCATCATATAAAGGAATAAATTAAAAATGAATTAAAGACTTAAATGTTAGACTCAAAACCATAAAAATCATAGAAGAAAATATAGCCAGTAATATTTTTTTCTGATAGGTATATCTGAAAAATTGAAATGTTATTCTGATAAGAAAAAATAAACAAACGGGACTACCTCAAACTAAAAAGTTTCTGCACAGCAAAGGAAACTATCGATGAAATGAAACGCCAGCCCACTGAATGGGAGAACATATTCACTGATACATCTGGTAAGGAATTCATATCCAAATTTATAAAGAACTCACAAAGCTCAATACCAAAACAACAAACAATCTAATTTAAAAATGGGCAAAGGACCTGAATAGATACTTCTTCCAAGAGAACATTCTGAAGGCCAATAGACGTATGAAAAGATGATCAATGTCACCGAGCCGAGAAATGCAAATTAGAACCACAATGAGACATCACCCCACTCCTGTCAGAATGGCCCTCACCAGTAAATCAACAAACAAGTGCTGGCGAGGATGTGGAGAAAAGGGAACCCTAGTGCACTGTTGGTGGGAATGCAGACTGGTGCAGCCACGTGGAAAGCAGTATGGAGATGCCTCAAAAAATTTAAAATGAAACTGCCTTATTCCACCTCTAGTCATTTATCTAAAAAAAATGTGAAACAGTAATTTTAAAGAAAATATGCATGCCTATGTTCATTGCAGTGTTATTTACAATAGCCAAGATTTGGAAGTAGTCCAAGTGCCCATTAGTAGATAAGTGGATAAAAAAGCAGTGATACATTTACACAGTGGGGATACTATTTGGCTATAAAAAAGAAGGAAATCTTATCCTTTGTGACAGCATAGATGGACCTGGAGAGCATTATGCTAAGTGAAATAAGCCAGGCAGAGAAAGACAAGCAAGCACCATAGGATTTTACTCTCAGGTGGAATCTAACGAACAAAAGGAACTTACAAGCAAAATAGAGACAGACTCACAGTTGGAGAGCAGGCTAACAGCTGTTGGGAAGGGGGTGGGGGACTGGCTGGGGCAAAGGTAGAGGCATTGAACAAAAAAGAAAAAATAGAATAGAAGAAATTCATGGACACAGACAACAGTGTGGTGATTACCAGGGCAAGGAGGTGGGAGGGAGGTGGAGTAGGGTACAGGGGTAAGTGGTGATGGGTGGAGACTGGATTGGGGTGGTGAACACGCTGTGTAGTGTACAAGTGGCGTGTTGCAGGACGGTGTGCCTGAAACCTGTATAATTTTGTTAACCAGTGTCACTCCAATAAATTCAATAAATAGGAAAAATATTTGCAGAATTTCCCTGAATTTAGATTTGTCTGATGTTTCCTATTAATTACATTCAGGTTATACATTTTGGGAGGAAATATTACAGAAGTGATACGTGATACGTATTCTTTTTTTTTTTACATTCAGTACTATTTTCTACCAGTTACAGGCGTACAGCTTAGTGGTGATACAATCGTATACTCTGCAAACTGTTCTCCCTGTTATGCAAAGCACCACTCAACACCATACCTACTCACCACGACATCAGCGACTATATTCCTCAGGCTGTAATTTACATCCTCATGTCGACTTATACAACTACGCATTTGTACTTTTTAATCCCTTCACATTTTTCATTTATATTCTTCCAGATGGCACAGAGTTTCCATTTGTCCTGTTATTGGTGGTGGTAACTTTGCTAAAGGTGGGGTTCTCCAAGTTTGTCCACGCTAAAATTACTTTTTCCTTTCTATTAACAAATCTTTGTTACTAAGTTGATAGTTTATTCCTCATAAACTTTTCACCCATAAGTTCGAGCACCCAATGGTGTTTTGTGACTAAGTTGTTAGTGTGATAGCTGCCGAAAGATGATTCTTAATTCCATTATTCCATCTGCCCTTCTTAATTGGCATTTTATCGTAACAAAGAGCTTTTTACTTCTCCCCATTTATTTATGCATTTAGTTATTTACATCGACCTGGACGAATGGCTTCCTATTTTATCCAGTGGATTAGTCCATTACTCTCATTGTTTTGATGTTCAAATCGGGTCAACATGTGGCTGACAGGAAGCTCCCTACGTGCTTCTGTCGGCATTATTTTCTGAGCCCTTCCTCGCTCTCCAGCATAGCCAGGTTCTCCACGCTCATCTTGTACTGGGCTTGACCGGCCTTGGAGGCAGGAATTTTCTCCAAAGGTTCATTGTTCGTTATCGTTGAGAACTGTGTTTAGAAACTGAGAGCTAAGTGTTAGGTATGAACATTACTACTGGGCTTTCATTACTCAGGCCTCTCAGGCCTCTCCATTACTAACCAATTAATATACGTAAGACTATCCATACACATGTCTATTTTCTACACACGTGTATAGTATATAATATCGTGTGTTACACATTATATATAATATAATATCATATATATGTATATGTCTATTATGTATATAAGTCCATTCCAATACCTCCGATTCCAGTCCGACACCGCAGAACTAATTCCAGTTCTTTCCCCTCCTATATTGGTATCCCCCTTCTCCACAGTAAGAAATGGTACCCGGTCATATTAGTCCGTTCAGACTACCATAACATCAACGGGTGGCTTCAACCACACAAATCCATTTTCTCACAGTTGTGAAGACTGGGAAATCCGAGATCCAGATGCAGTCCGCTGAGAGCCCTAGCCCTGGCTTGGGTGACTGTTGCATAGCAACGGCAAATGAACGAACCCCCCTCACCCATTCCCCGCAGAGTTCATTCCAACTCCCGACCTCCTCAGGTCCAGTTCTCTCTGCAGTTTCCCCCCTAGATGGCCTGGCCTCTCGCTTTCTACCATCTTTATTATTTTGTCTTCCCTTGACTGTCTTTTCCTTTGTCTTTGTCAGAGAACAACGTATCTCTGCACCAGCAACTCCTACACTTGTGCCTTTGTTCTCTTTTCGTCCTGTCTCCTCTGGCCATTTTTCTCAGAAAAAAGAATCCCCCATTTCTGTTTGCAGTGCAGTGCGCTTGCTGTCTCTGTTCCCCTCTCCCCTCTCCTCTCCTCTCTTCCCGCCCCCTCCCCTTCTCTGTCTCTGCATCCTAACTCAGCCTGCACATACTGTCTGTCACACCTAAAAACTCTTAAGCTCAGTTTTGCTGCTTGTTCAAGCTATGACCACATCTCCTTCCTTACTTCTACTTTTACCATCTGACTTTCCCCAAATGAATGACGCTGCGCTCCATTTCCACTCCCCGAACCACTCTCGGTCCTGTGAAATCTGACTTCAGCCTTCATCGCCCCGCCGAAACTGTCCTTTCGAAGGTCAAAAACACAGAGACAAACTGCTATCTCCATTTTTTTTTGTCTATTTTCTTTAGTTTCCATCCTCTCAGCCTCTCAGTGGCATCAAGGATTGCTGACCAGCAATTCTTTCTGGACAACAGTCGTCCTGATCCTTCTAGCCGTGCGATCACTCCTTGCATCTGTCATTCTGGCTCCTTCCATTCCCGAAACCTAGATTTGACATAAGGATGAGTGTAGCTTTTGCTCTTCCCTCTGAGGGTTTTTTAAAACAAAACTTAAAATAGTAAAAAGCCAGCCATGTCCGTCACAACCAAAGGGAAATCCAAATGCTTGACTGGCTTCCCCCAGCTCTCCGCCTCCTGCGCCACCCTCCTTCCGAACGTCGTGAAGACTCCACCTCTTCTCATGCCTCTTCCCAGTCGAAGTGAACTATTTTTAATTCCTAAAATGTTTCCCAAGCTTTTATTCTCTATGCTCAGTTTTCACTTCATATACCTATGAACAGCTTAAAATTTTTGCCATGTGTTTAAAATGATTTTCCTCGGTGTAAATGCTCAAGTCTTATATGTCATTCAGTAATAATAGTAACTCGACTATTACTAACACAATATGTCAGGTACTGCCCTAAGCACTGTGTACTTACTAATTCACTTAATCTCTAAGACAACCCATGACCCCAGCTGAAATACTGCCTCCCCTATGAATTCTCCCATGTACTGAGGAAGGTACTTTTTTTTCCCCATTCTGAAATCTCAAATCTCAAAGGATTGTATTTTTACAGCAGGAGATGCTTTGTCTCTTCTATTATATTTGTATCTTATCTTTGCTTACTCAGCCATAAGGTTATGAGGGCAGAAGTCTTGCTAATCCCTTACTGCACACTTAAATCTTCTTACTTATCCTTCTGGTCAAAGCTTTGAAATCACCTGTCACAAGAAACCACCCGATCCTAAAACACTCTATTAGACATTCTTCATCTGCGCCCTTCAGTTCTTTGCGTGTCTTACCATCTTTCTCAATCTCTACTACAATCACCTGTGTCTGCGTGTCCTCAGGAGACAGCTTCCTACTGAGGCGAGCATGAGATCTTATCCCTTTTCTTATCAATAGCACTGGTTACAGGACATTGCAAAGCAGGTACTCGGTAAGTGTGGGATGAATAAGTGATCACCCCAAGCATGACTATCTGATCTTCCGGGTCACAGGATATTGCAACCTAAAAACTGAAAGGGGATAATAACTGTTGGGGAAAACACATATTGTTGAGGATAAAATAGACTATTTAAATTTTTACCACACAATATAGGCCAAGACAATCAATTGTGAGGCTGGGTATGAATATGTTAAATATAATGGAGGCCCTGTTTCACCATTTACAAAAATTAATTCAAGATGGATCCTAGACCCAAACACAAAAAGGCTAAAACCACAAAGCTTTTAAAAAGAAACATAAGAAAATCTTTCTGTGAGGTGGGGCTTGGTATTCAAGTTTCTTAGCGAGGTCACAGAAAATGATAACCATTTTAAAAATCCAATAAATTTGATGTTATATTTTTAAAATGACTACTCATTAAAAGATATTCTTTTTTTAATTTTTTTTAACTTTTTATTTATTTATCTTTAGAGGGGAAGGGAAGGAGAGAGGGAGAGAAACATCAATGTGCGGTTGCCTCTTGTATGTCCCCTGCCGGGAACTGGCCTACAACCCAGGCATGTGCCCTGACTGGGAATCGAACCACGATCCTTTGGTTCGCAGGCCCGCGTTCAATCCACTGAGCTACACCAGCCAGGTCATTAAAAGATATTCTTAAGGCATTTAATAGGTGAGTGATGCATTGGGAGAAAAGATTTGCAAAACATATCTGACAAAGTACTAATATGTAGTATGTACAAATAACTCTTCTAACTCAATAATAAGCAATCAAAAATAAGCTAAAAGAATGGCAAAAATCCCATGAAAAACTGCTCAACATCATCAACTACTAGAAAAATGTCAATCAAAATTAAAATACCACTACACACTAACCAAAATAATTAAACTGCAAGAATCTAACAACAAAAGATATTGTCATTGGAGGACCTGAAACTCGATTACATCTTTGGTGGCAATGTGAAATAGTACAACCACTTTGGAAAAGGTATAATGGTTTCTTATTTAAAAAAAAAAAAAAAAAACCTACATATACTCCACAACCCTACGATTCCATTCCTAGATATGTACCTAAGAGAAATGAAAACATAAGATCACCACACAAATCAAATGCAGAAACCACACTAATAATGAACAAAAACAGGAAAAAGCTAAGTGTCCACCAATAAGAGACTGGATAAGCAAACCATGGTACTCATCGTCAGCGCTCTGAGCAATAAAAAACCAATAGCGATGCACCAGATGTAGGTTAAATGAAAATACATTGTGCTAATTAAAAGATTTTTTAAAAGGCGACCTTCTGCATGGTTTCATTCACATGAAAGTTTGGAACGACAAGAAGGTCAGCAGGTGCCTCTCAGTGGATGGGAGTGGAGACTGACCGGGAAGCATCACATCATGTGAGAACTTTCTGACTGATGATGACTTCCTGTGTCTGGGATGGATCTGGATTCTATGCCCATGTGCACTTGTACAAAATCCACCAAATGCACACAAATGATTGCATATTCCATAGTACATAAGTTGCTCATCGAAAGTAAAAACTGGTCAAGTGTGATATTAATAAATTTGATACTAGTAAGTATCAAAATCTAGTTAAGTATGCCAAAATATTTAGGAGGAAATATTTCTGCAATGTACTTTCAAATGCATCCAAAACAAGTGAGATGAATAGATGCAAGGAAGGACAGAGAGATGGGTACACATGTGTTTTCAAAAGCACAGTAAAACGTTGATGGTGGGTGCTGTGTGGGGAACTATATAGGTGCTCAACGTCAGATTCAACTTCACGATTAGGAAAACACAATGGGGAACTGAAGCGCTGTGTGGGAGGAGACTCTTTTGTTGTGCATCCCCGAGAATTGTTCCAAGTGCTTGCCATAGGTTAAATGTACATATATGTCCATATGCGTATATATACATGTGTATACACTTATATATATTCATATATGCATGTATTTACATATAAATATATATAAGATGAAGTACTGTTATACATAATGAATTTATATCATATTGAATTAATAGTACTAAAAATTATATCCAGTAAAGTACAGTTGGCTAGTAAGGTGTCCAATTACCCATTTAGAGCAAACGAAAGGCAATTTTTCCAAACTGAACTTAGAATTGCTCGATATTTGGGGATTGTGGAGAAAGGTAAAAATACAAGAAAAATAGTATGTACAAGTCCTCAGCTTTTTTTTATTGCAACAATTTTAATCTCTTTGTAAACTTTCTTGCTTCTTTTCTTTTACGTGTATTAATACTTGAGTTTTTCTAAATTTCCACTTAAATTTAGACAGCAAATATATCCCTTAAACAAAAAGCTGGTAATTTATTTCTTAGAATTCCTCTCTTTTCTGTCTCCACTCCTACCATTTCCTTACCCCTTCTCTGTAGCCTACTCAATTTCATCTAGTTGTCCCTTGTTTTTGAAACATTTTCTTTGTGTGAAGACTAAATCCCCACTTCCTCCTTTTTGATCTCCATTTAGTCTTGATTACAAACCTCACTGAATTATGGCATTACTTAGCTCCTTCCTCCACCCACTCACCTTCATGAGACTAGTCACATCTTCTGCTTTCAAAAACTAATTTTGATGATGGCCCACTTGACATGATTGCTTTAACATGGGTTTTTAAAAATCTGTGTTCCTAGAGTAAGCAAACATGAAGAGAGGAAACCCAGGGGTCCCTAAAAATGTTCATACTTTGGGGATTAGTTAAATAGGTACAAATACTCTAGAATAACATTCCAGAAGAGGGTTCTAAGATAAGTTAAAACTCTTTATTCTCTTCTTTTATAAGGTGATAGACCAGCGGCTGGCCAAGCCAAATAATGATAAGTATTTGTTCTTTTTGATTTGAAAGTGATTCTCTAATTGGAAACGACATCTTCATGATTCAGAAAACAAAGCCCCATCAATGGAAGGATACCAGCTCTTCCCATCTTTGCAAGCCAAAGGCCCATTCCTAAAATCCCTTTCCCAAATCTAGAGAAGTTCTATAAACTGCCAAGTTGCCTGAACTGAAACAACAGGAAGTCTTTCCTCACTTTAACGGCTGTATAAAACCACAGAACCACAAATGCTGAAGCTAAACAGAGTGACCGTTTGTTCTATCATTTTCTCAATAGCTTTCTGCAGACCTTTCCTTCCGTAGAATGTTACGTGGTGTGGCTTCCTTGATTAAGAAAGGTGAGAGGCGCTAGATTCAATCAAATTCAAGCCTTGAATAAACTAGGGTAAATCGTGGTGATTCTTTAAAGAGTAACTCATCTTTTCTGCTGTCATTTTATTTGCAAAGAGGCAAAGTGATGAGCTTCAATTATGAATAGCACAAACTAGGTCTGTCTTCTAATTCTAAGATTAGGGCTATTTAATATATATATTAAAATTTATATATATATATTATATATATATATATATACCCCCATTAATTTAATAATTTAGCATTAAATGTTATGTCCAGAAATGTCTGTGGACTACATCCTGGTTATATATCCAACATTTCCTTTTTCCTCTCTGTGACAGACCGTATCAGATAATTTATCTTTTACAGTACTCTGGGGCTTATCTACCAAAACACGAACATTGTCGGAAAAAGGTTAACACAAAGAATATTTTTAAAAAATCTCCACTTCCTGTTCTCTCTTCCAATAAAAACAAACAAACAAAAAAGCTGAAGTAAAGCAGCTCACAAAGTTTATGCAAGTAAAAACCCTTCTGTTATCAAAAATAACAATTTTAGAAAGTTAAGCCTTCAGAATAAAGGACAGACTGAAAAGTAACAGTTGGTCCACTTTCCCCTGTTCCACATCACACATCATAGGAAAAATAATCCGGTTATCTCCTTAACAAGTAGCCGACAGAAAGACCACACCTCCACAAGGTCTCTGGTGCAGATATGCACAGGTAAATCGCACAACAGTTGGCAGCATCCGGCTGGCAGAGGTTGTTCCCAAGGAGCCCAAGGAAATAAAAGCCAAACCAATAAGACAGAAAGAGGAAGTGGTATATAGGACCATCATTCTTAAAAAGGCTCTCTGTTCCATAATTAATTATAAAAGCAACAGAATTTCTCAACTTATTTTATTTCAGTAAGCCATTTTCATAATCTAGACTATCATTTTATTCTGGCAAATAAATGTTACCAGAAAATATTACTCTCCCAAAGATGTCACTGGAATAAACTCTAATTTAGTCTAGTCCCCCATTTTAACTCCTGAAAGCCGCCTTCCGATGCTCATTCAATGCCCCAAGCACCACAGGTCAAGGAGTATAATACTTTCCCAAGATGGGCTCCCTCCAGCTAGAGGTGACTAGAACATGACACGAGTGAATTTACGTTCATTCTGACCCCAAAAATGATTCAGTAGCAGTTTCCCCTGGCAGATGAAAAGTACATGTTGTATCACGACAAAGCTAATTGCAAAAACAGGAGAGGAGATGCAGCTATTTTCCCTGAGACTGTTACTCTCTTTAGAAGAAAAACTATTGCTTCAGGCCATATTGACTCCCATGATCTAGTCCTGCAGGTAACCCACGCACACTGGGTTTTTGCTTAACCAGCCAGGCTGATGCAGGCTCCGGCACCGCTCTTCGGATGACAAGGCGGCGTGTGGCTTCAATCAAATTGCCGGTTGACTCTTCCGTGGGCCTAAATCATACCCAGTAATGTAATCAAACCAGTTCGGCTAAATTATACACCATATATCAGCAAATGGCTTTGGTAGGTCACTAGCCTACACGCAATCTGGCATGAAGTACAGCAGATAAAAAGAAATGCTTTCCCATTTCCAAGAAACTCACATGCCTTACTTAAGGTTTTAACTAATAAGGAACTATTAGAAGAAAAAAGGGAGACATGAAAGCCTCACAAGGCTGTGTCCACCCCAAGCGTCATTAGCTGCGATCTGTAATCAGGCCCTCGCTCCAGTTACCGGGCGGCGCGGCCACCCTCCCAGAGGGAAGGCAGCCGGCCGCAGACCAAGAATGAGAAAGCCAATTTGAAAAAAAAAAAAAAAAATGAACCTGAATGATAACTGAGCCCAGATGGGGAGAAGAAAGGTTAAGGCTGGAACTGGTCTTACTTAAAGGCCACCAGTAAATTTCAGCCACAGGAAAAACTTGCCCAGACAGGGCGAACACTGTGCCGTTGGCCTGCAGTAAGAAGGGAAGAGAGCTGACTCACTTGGACCCACCACCAGCAGGGCCTTTTCCCAGTGTCGGAGGAACAGGAGGTCTGGGAGCGGGAGTTACGGGCCGTGCAGGGAAGAAGCAGCTGTTTCCTATTATTTGCGTACATTTGTCCGACGGGTAACAATGTGGGCAGAGAGCCACGGGCACTGCCGTGCGGACCTCCCAAAACGGCAAGGGCAGAGCACTGGCTTCCCTCTGCTGCCACCAGGAAGGCGTGCGCAAGACATCCATCCAGGGGGACCCAGGCACAGCGAGGACCTGTCTGTCGCAGGGCCCCTGGCAGGCAGCTCTATAAAAAGAAGAAATAAATCAGGGGACGGCTTTTGAAACGTGCGTTTGGAATTTTGGTTACAAACAATACCAAGAGGAACTGGACTTACGTATAAGCGAGCATCATTCCATCTTCAGAAAACCTTTTCGTTACTGAACATTGTAAATGACCTGAGCTATGGGCTCAGACAGACGCTACCTAAACCACCAAACCCACAGCTTGGCAGGGAGGAGGGCAGGAGAGATAAAGACCCCAAACTCTCTGTCTCCTCTCCCAGACGGCCTGCACCTCCTTTTCCATGCACCCATTGGGAAGTGGGAGGGGGGCAGGGCAGCCTCAGGGGCACAGGACAGGGAAAGGCCACGAGCGGATCTGGAGGGGCCCTAAAGACAGGCCTGCGTGCTCCTGCAGACTGTTGTCAACGCCGCAGCAAGAGTGAGCCTGGTTAGACCCAGGTCAGTGTGTGAGCCTCTCTTCTGCTAAAACCCCTCCAATGACCTTTCACTGTGTCAAAAGGAAAGCTACAATGGATTTAGGCTTAAATTTAAAATCTGAAACCATAAAACTCCTAGAAGAAAACAGGCAGTAAATTCCTTTACATCAGTCTTAGCCTTGTGTTTTTGGATATGTTTCTTCTAGCAGAGGCAACAGAAATGAAAATAAACAAATGGGATTACCTCAAACTAAGTAATTTTTGCACAATAAAGAAAGTATCGAAAATATTGTTTTCCTTGGCCATGCAGAAGCTTTTTATTTTGATGAGATCCCATTTGTTTATTCTATCCTTTATGTCCCTTGCTTTAGGGGACATATCAGTAAAAATGTTGCTGCGTGTAATATCAGAGATTTTCCTGCCTATGTTCTCCTCTAGGACTTTAATGGTGTTACGGCTTATGTTTAAATCTTTTATCCACCTTGAGTTTATTTTTGTGTATGGTGTAAGTTGGTGCTCGAGTTTCATTTTCTTGCATGAAGCTGTCCAGTTCTCCCAACACCACTTGTCGAAGAGGCTATTTTTACTCCATGTTATGTTGCTGCCCCCTTTAAAAAAAAAAAAAAGAAAAGAAAAAGAAAGCATCGATAAGAAGAAAGGCAGCCTACTGAATTCAAGAAGATATTTGCTGATGATTAATTCAAAAAGGAATTCATAATCATGATATATAAAGAACTCATACAAAAAACAAACAATGCAATTTAAAAATGGCAGGGCATCTGAATAGATATTTCTCTAAGACAGACATACAGATGGCCAACTGATACATGTAAAAATGCTTAACATCACTAATCATCAGGGAAATGCAGATCACAATGAATCTGAGATCTCACTTCACACCTGTCGGAATGGCTAGCCTCAAAAAAAAATGAAGAACAAGCGTTGGCAAGGATATGGAGAAAAGGGAACCCTCTTGCCCTACTGGCAAAAACATAAACCAGCACAACATTATAGAAAACGGTACGGAGAGTCCTAAAAATGAAAAACGGAACTACTGTATGACCCAACAATTCCACCTCCGGGTATTTGTCATCTGAAGAAAATGAAAACAGTAAGTCAAAAAGATATATCCACCCCTATGTTCACTGCAGCATTGTATACAGCAGATGAACTATGCACGCGGCCGAGGTGTCCATCCACAGGTTAGTGAATAAAGAAATGATGATACACATACACAATGAAATGTGACTCAGCCATAAAAAAAGAATGAAATCTTGCAACAACATGGATGGACCTAGAGGGTATTATGCCAAGTAACAAGTACCATATGACCTCTCTTACATGCAGAACCTAAAAAAGAAATGAATGAAGCAGAAACAAACTCATAGACACGGAGAACAAACTGCTGGTCGCCACAGGCTGGGTCACAAAGGTGAAGGGGAATGTCGTCAGTCAAGTTTGCACGTGACTGAAAATCACGAGAATTAGTGCAGTGATCTCATTGTGAAAGATGGAAACGTCAAATCACTATACTGTACACCGGAAACTAATATAATATTGTATACCAACAATACTTCCATTTTAGAAAATTTAATAAATAAAGTGGCACGGCTCTAAGAATAGACCAACCTTAGTTGAGAACAGTGGGAAAATTTGTAACAGATAATTGCTTCAATAATGTGTTTTCTGCGAAACGTTCACCAACTTCCACACACAATTTTTTCTGCTCTTCCGTGGTCTTCTATCATTTTGTATTTGTATGGCTCATATAAAATTCTCAGTATTCAATCATTTTGACCCCCAAAAGATAAATTTATATATCTATTGCACCGCTGCATGCTTGGCTATTGCAATTACTCTTTTGTATGCCTGTCTCCGACTGTGAGTTCCTTAAAATCGGAAAACTTTTTTTTATTTAGCCACGTATCTCTAGGACCTAGGTAGTGCCTAGGCCCTTATAAGAGCATTGAAAATTTAATTATTTAAAAACTTTTTCAAGTATTGAAAAAAGTGTGTGGCTTTAGCATGTGAGTATACCATTTCATAATGTGTGCAAACGTCTCCAGGAGATGAAGATCAACACTGAGCTCAAATCAGTCTCGAACAGTTTAACTCTAGGTTAAATATCTCATAGAAATAAAACAATGGTGGGGAACCAGGGAAACTGCCCCAATAACAGAAGATCAGAGGCAGAAGCTCAGCTTTGCCCCGTAACCAGGTGCCAGCACATCTGGGACCAAGAGCCCTACACAAGTACCTCACGCGGCAAAGGTTTTATCTGTGAATTTCAGATTTTCAATTAAAATGGAAGTGTACTGTTAAGACTATTAGGAGTTATTGACAAAATGTATAATTAATTTGGATGTTTTGAAGTGCACATCATCACCACTGCTATATCTTTTATTTGGAAAAACATAAACCCCATAACCATTCCTACTAAAGAAAGGAATTTAAACCTCAAAAGCCTAATTGTATTGAAGCAATATTAAGGAAAGGAATTTTGACTTAACAAACATGAAGATAATAAAACCTAATTTTATAGAGTATGTTTGGCCTTGAATCTTACGTCAAACAAAATGAAAAACTTAGTAAGATATTGCAATAAAATCTACAAGATTATAGACAAACATTTTGGCAAGACACAATTGTGTATGTTTGGTTAAGCAACACCAAGATAATAGCAAAATGGTATCCCTATGGCTACCAACCAACCCCAATTAAATATTAGTTTAACGTTTGTCTTCAAGTTAAAAAAAAAAATGTTAATGGAAGCTCTCCGGACCAAATTCTCATTCGCCTTCATATAACCAGTCAAAGCGGTTAGCCAAAATGCGTTACAAAGACCTGAGTGACAGTGTAAGGGAATTTACAAAAACGTTTCAAGTAAGACTGTCCTTAACAGTGGTTAGTTTTTCCTTTGATAACAGAAACCTAAGAAATAATTTCCTTCAGATATAAAACTGGCAATGATTTCACAATTATGATTATCCCGGGAATTTACAAATTGTACTAAATGAATTAATTTGTTAAAGATGCATTCAGAAAAAAAATTGAATTTTAGACCCTAAACCTGGATCATAGATTCCTGCAAATAGATCTGTATATTGGTATGTCACATGATAGAACAAAATGTATACCTCTTTTTATCCTTCACCTTGATTTTTTTTTAAAAAGGAGAGGATCTAGATCAACAATTAAAATAAAAATTAAAAAAAAAAAAGGAGAGGATCTGAGATGAGTTATTTATGGATCCCCACCTAAAATACGTGCTGTCTGTGAAAGGACCAAGAGAGGACCAATTCACTTACAGGCAATTTGAATCTGTAAGTGAAACAAATTGCCGATGTGGAGATGACACCGTACCGCCTGGAACACCATCTTGCTGGCTATTCCCTCCATTCTGCAAAGTTCTAGAGTTAGTTACAGGCTCCAATAGAGAGGGGGAGAGAGAGAGAAAGAGAGAGAGAGAGAAAGAGAGAGAGACAGAGAGGCAGAGAGAGAGAGACAGAGAGAGAAAGAAAGACTCCCTGGGACACTGGGTCACAGAGATTCACAAGGCCACCAGCTGAAACTCCGAAGTCTTTGGCTTAAAAAACTTTTACTCTATGTTGTGCCCAGTGCAATGCAATAGACGTGAGAATGTTTCGTGAGGTCTTCAGGATGACACTGAGCAAAATTAAACTGTGAAATGTTTTCTGTCTTCTGTCATTCAGTTTTTATATATAATGTTTGCAAAGGAATTTCAAAACATTAGGCAATATTTTATCTTCATTTTAATTCATCTTTTTCATGCAATGCAGCTACGCAATGATTTTTGTGATATAACGGTAAGTGCCACATTTCCATATGAAATTTTCTTATTCTTTTTCTGTGAGTCTTCGAAGATATTGAATGAGGCAGATTCTAAGCTTCAGCCTTACTCTCAAATTATGTTGCTATTAAACGTTCTTTTGAGAGTCAAAAAGATCACCTTATAACCCCAAACTCTTATGTTTCTCTCCCTATTTTAACTCTAATAATGCGATGCACACAGTACTTCCATCTTTGGAAAGGTGGAGTGGAGTCGTTAGAGAGGGAATTCTTCAAATTAACAGCCCCAAACCCTAGACCTTGAGCCCACAAATACGAAAGAACACTGTTACCAAATTGACGCCAGTCACAAAAGACTTTGAAAATTAATTCAAAAAGAGTTTGCACATGTTGTCAAATCCCTGAATAATACTGCCCTGATCCAAGCGAGCCATTATGAAGGAGTCAGAGATCTCCTGTAAGAAGCAAATGATTAGGGGTGGAAGGAGCTGAAGTGATTGGAGCGGACGTTTGACATCTGGGCATACTTCCCATGCCTGGAATACAGAAATAGCTCATGTTTTCTGTAAATCCAACTACCATTTCCCACAAGAACTTCGAACATGTGGCTGTGGACCATCTACTGTGTGACTCAACAGGCACCGCCCCCGAGGGTGGGCAGCCTAAGACCATCCCTGTCGGAGGAGGGGCAAGACAACAGCCTCGCACGGGTGATCGACAGCCACATTTTTAAAATGTGCGTAGCGTCCTACACGAAGGCAATCTGAAGATCAGAGGATGCTTATACTCCTGCTCCTTAATTGCCTGGAAGATGATCGCAGTGGCTTGCGCACTACGCATCAATAAAACAGATCTTTTCTAAGTATCTGCTGATTGAATCCCCTCTTCTCCTTCCCAACCACCCTCAGAACGTAGGCACAAAAGTGGTTTTTGTCCTCGGCCACGTCCTAGGTCTGTTTCTGCCAACGAGCATGCAACTTTTCAGTTATCTCATCAGTCCCCCGAAAAGTAGGGCGAAAACACAAATGAAAGCTCACTAGAACCCCTGGCTAGCCTCCAGCGGCCACCCGGTGGCCCTGTCCCAGGGTCCTCGCATGATCAGGGGGGAGTAATGCAGTCAAGAAGGCCGAGGAGAGAAGAAACAGGCTCGGCTTTGAAATTCAGATAAGGTGGTTTGATGGTTTTAATTCCACTGTAACAACTACATAGAAGTAAATCTACTCTTCCTGTTTTAAGTTAGGTGAACATCTGTCGTAAATAACTCCAACGCTCTTTCTTTTGTAAACTAATTACACAATAGGGCCTATAAATTTATGGAGTGTTAGGATGCAGAATTTAATTACATACTCACTTATCTAAAGTTTTGCTCTCACTCAGTGCTGTTCACCATTCCCCATGCTCACGAGACGTAGCAGGAACGTGTTACGGAGTGCGCATTTCAGGTTGGAAGGGAAAGAAAGACAGCCGTGTGGCGGTATCGTTTCACCTCTCTCTTTCTGCCTGAACAAGGTAAATCAATGATATTTATTCTGAAGAGAAGCTCAAGTGATCGCTCAATTTAAAATACAGGTACTATTTCTAAGTCATTTGACCTGTAAGCGATACGCTTTTCGGAGTTCTGTGAAAAGGATAAGCAAGAACTCATTGACCTATTAATATATTATTAATAGATCAGTACTCATTCATCACCTATGAAATGCCAGAGAATAGACTACACATGAGAACTATAAAGGAAAATAGAAAATCACATTCTGTTGGGGGAAATGACATAAATTATTAGATACGTTCAGTAAATGAGGCATGTACACCAGATTCTGGGATCCCAAAGCAGCTAGTCCTGGGGACCAGGAGGATCATGGGGAAAGCTTCCGAAAGGTAACGTAGGAGACACACCCTCAGGCTGATTTCAGGGAGCAGAGGCTCAGCGTGTGTTGACCCTGAGAGAGTGATTTCTAGAACTAGAGCTAGAAAGTCACCTGAAACCACAAAAGCCTCAGGTGCCGATTACTTTTGCTGTCCTTCTCCAAGGGCCCCATAGCCTGATGACTTTGCTTCGCTTTGTCTCACTGCTCCGTGGGCCTCTGCACACTGACAGTTCTCTCACTCTGCACTATCCACGCACTGCGGGGAGCCAGCCCCGTCCACCAGCTCCAGGCCAGACCCTAAAGGGCACTGGAGTTTTGGATGGAACCCTTCACACAAGTTCACTCCATATCCGCCAGCCAATCTGAAGAAGGAATGTTAGGGTTCATTCTACTCCTGATCCAGTCACCAGCAGCCCCTAAACAGGGACCACCCACCCCGCTAGTGAGCAGAGCTCTAAGGAGGAAAGCAATTTTTCCTATAAGGGCCAGTTGGAAGCGGCAAGCATTGAGATCTGGTCAGTCCTAAAGTAGGAAGATGAGTTTGCTACACAGGTAAGAATATAAGTGTCCTGTCTAAGCACCACCACCTATAGAGAGACGAACCTATAACTATAACAATGATGATAATAAGTACCATTTATGAAAATTCTACTGTGCTCCAGTTACTGAGATACTTTATACAGGGCTGGGCCAAAGTAGGTTTATAGCTGTTCGTATGGAAAATAATATAATTAATAAATATTAAAGTCTGAGTTTCACATACTCACAACTATAAGCTCATTTTGCCCCACTTTGAATAATCAAACCTAATACATAAAACAATTATGTGTATCTCATCTATTATTCCCACTGAATAGAGAGTAAAACAGAGGTTCAGAGAGGTTAGATAGCATGCTCAAGGTCAGTTCAGAATTGTCAAATCCAAGATATAAACCTGGGGATATCTGACCCTCCAAATCTGTGCCTTTCTACTGCTCCATGCTGAATCTTTGGAGCCTTGAAAAAAACTGGTGCATATATGTGATTGCAGGCTTGAATTTGATGAGAGTAATAAGAAGTTTAAAAAAAAAAAAAAAAAAAAAAGCCCTGGCTGGTGTGCCTCAGTGGATTGAGCACCAGCCTGCAAACCAAAGGGTCGTCAGTTCAATTCCCAGTCAGGGCACATGCCTGGGATGCTGGCCAAGTCAGGTCCCCAGTAGGGGGCATGTGAGAGGCAACCACACATCGATGTTTTTCTCCCTCCTTTCCCCTCTGTCTAAAATAAATAAATACAATCTTTAAAATAAAAAGAAGAAGTAAAAAAAGTGGGCCACTTTTGGAACTCCTTTTATGAGTGCACTAATAGTTTACATTGGTCTCACAGAAGTGTCACGGAAAGTGACAAAACAGCAGGATGGATAGAGATGCACAGTAGAGAGACTTGGGAAGCAAGGGAACAATAGTTCCAGGGAGCAAATTGATGTCTGAAGGAAAGCAGCCACCAGGAGGCAACTGAGGAGTGAAAATATTTGGAGAGGATTTTGGAAGTAAAGGGAAGCAAAGGGAGGTGGGTAAAATGCCACCATTGATGAGACAGAGAGAGGAGAAGCAAGTGAAAGACACTGAGAAAGAGTACCCAGGAGGAGAGGAAAGAGTGATATGACAGAACCTGGGAGAGAGCAAGGTTACATGTCCGTAGGAGTGGTCCAGAGTGTTAAAGATGTAGAGTGGTCCATCGGAATAGGGACCTAAGTGGAAAGCTGGTAACAAACCAAAAAAATAATCCACTTCCCATCGGGTTGACTAAAAAACATTAAGTTAAAAAAAAAAACCCTGCTAAAAGTATACTTGCAATGACTTCTCCCACATAGTACTCAGGAAATTTTCCTTCCCAAAGTCAAGGTTATTCACGTAGAAACTACTGATCCATCAGTGAAGGAAATCTTCCTCCAGAGCAATCAGTTGCACCAGAGAAGGAAGCTCCATGCAGGGAGGAAGTTGAGACACAGCGCCAAGTCCAGTGTATTCTCGGCCAGGCTAAGGGTCATCCAGGTCCAAATTTCACATATTTGCTTTCCAAACTTTACTGTATGTTAACCCCTGAAAATTAATAGCCAACAGAATCTACCTGTGATTCCAAAAGAATATTATTCAAATAATAGAATACTTGAAAAGACTTGAGAAATTGGTATTGCTGTTTCATTGATTAAAAAGAGAGGTGACTGCTTCAGGGGATTGTTTGTTATTCTTCTCACATAGATTAAAGCCATCAGACTTCCGGCCAAGATGGAGGCGTAGGCGGACACACTGTGCCTCCTCTCACAACCAAAATTAAGGACAACAAATATTTAGAAACAAGAAAACAACCAGAACTTATAGAAAATTGAACTGTACAGAAGTCCAATAACCACTCATCCAGACCGGTAAGAGGGGCGGAGTCGCGGTAGGAAAAAGTGGAGGTGCAGACCCAGAAACGCAAGTAGCAGCGGCTCGCAGAACAACCAAACAGAAAACGAGGAAGAAACAAGAATTCAAAAAAATGAGGAGAGGCT
Source organism: Glossophaga mutica (assembly GCA_039655065.1). NCBI lineage: Eukaryota > Metazoa > Chordata > Mammalia > Chiroptera > Phyllostomidae > Glossophaga > Glossophaga mutica. The sequence continues at coordinate 6,244,474 of CM077305.1, forward strand.
TAGGAACCTCCGGGACATCGGTAAACGTCCCAACATCCGAATTATAGGGGTCCCAGAAGGGGAAGAAGAGCAACAAGTAGAAAACTTATTTGAACAAATAATAAAGGAGAACTTCCCCAATCTGGCAAAGGAAATAGACTACCAGGACGTCCAGGAAGCTCAGAGAGTCCCAAAGAAGTTGGACCCAAGGAGGAACACATCAAGGCACATCGTAATTACATTAGCCAAGATTAAAATGAAGGAGAGAATTCTAGAAGCAGCAAGGGATAAGGGGACAGTCACCTACAAAGGAGTTCCCATCCGACTGTCAGCTGATTTCTCAAAAGAGACCTTCCAGGCAAGAAGGGACTGGAAAGAAATATTTGAAATCTTGAAAAGCAGGGACCTACATCCAAAATTGCTCTTTCCAGCAAAGCTGTCATTTAGAATGGAAGGTCAGATAAAGCGCTTCTCAGATAAGGTCAAGTTCAAGGAGTTCATCATCACCAAGCCCTTATTCTATGAAATGTTAAAGGGACTTATCTAAGAAAAAGAAGATAAGAAATATGACAGTGAAAAGACAGCAAACTCACAGCTATTAACAACCACACCTAAAACAAAAGCAAACTAAGCAAACAGCTAGAACAGGAACAGAACCACAGAAATGGAGATCACATGGAGGGTTAGCAACAGGGGCGTGGGAGGAGGACGGGGGGGAGGTACAGAGAATGAGTAGCATAGATAGTGGGTAGAAAATAGACAGGGGCAGGGTAAGAATAGTGTGGGAAATGTAGAAGCTAAAGAACTTATGACACAAGGACATGAACTAAAGGGGGGAATGTGGGTGGGAGAGGGTGTGCAGGGTGGGGGAGAAACGGGACAACTGTAATAGCATAATCAATAAAATATATTTAAAAAAAAGAAAAAGAAAAAAAGAAAATAAAAAAAACAGCAATGAGATACTAAAAAAAAAAAAAAAAAAGATTAAAGCCATCAGCTACCTTTACGTTTCATACCCTTAATGCATGCATATCCCTCTGTGCGGGCGTTGGGAGGGTGAGGGGGGATTGAGGCAGTCATTGGTGCTCTTCACCAAAAACTTACAGCTCTCCCAGAAACATAGCAGATTGCAATTTTCTCCCTTGTGAGAGGCCAGGTGACTTACCTTTGCAAATGAAAGGTGACAAATGTCAGTCTGGGTGTATGCTTAAAGAACTAGTACACGATTCACGGTGCTCTTGCTTCCCTCTGCCACCTGGGATCCAAGTAGGAATAACCTGGGCCAGAATCTCCAGCCAACCCACGGTGGACATGTAGTACGAGCAAGAAATAACTTCTACCGTTTCAACCTACTGAGATGTGGGTGCTGTTTGTTACTACAGAATAATCTAGTTTGCCTGAATGGATATAGTGTGTATAGTTTGTACAGTGGTGGAGAAGACGTCATAGAAGAGAAAAAAAGGAAGGCTTGATAGGATTTCACCATCACAAATTGAACTCTAAATCAGTGCTGACTCTATTCCGTTCATGAAAGATAGATCCTGAATAAATAGCACATGGAGATGGGAGGGAAACCCGCAGGCTAGGCCAGTACATGAAGCCAAAGCAAGGCAACCTGCAATCATTTACCTTGGCAAGCCACCACATCGCCCAAACGCTACTGTATTGGAAGAGACTTACCACATAATTTCTTACAACCACAAAAGAACGAGAACCAAATTCTACGTCTCGGTAAAAGATGACACATGCTAACATCGTGGAGAAGTAGTGGTCCTCGCAGATTTTATGGTTTGGGTCAGGAACAGCAGGGATTGCTTAGGGACTGCGAGTCTTCCAAGTTTGATTGATTTTTACCGGTTAGCAAGGATAAATTTTACTCTGCAGACTCAGAATTGACAAGAATAGGTTCAGCCAAAAGTTTTTTTTATGACATGGTTAAAAATATACATATGGGTTTGGCAATTTCTTAGCTGCATATGGGTACAACACATTTTAAGATTTTGTGAATTGTGAAGGCTAATTTCTTTCTAAAACTTTGAAAGAAATTGTGTATTTAGAAAAGTACATCTTAACGCTGAAGGACATTAATATATTTAGTTTTAAAGAGTAATGGAGTAAATGGCCAACACATATTAAATAGGATAAGTATATATATTATATAGTATTTTTAAAAATTAAAATACTTATATACATACAAAAACTTCCACAAAGTTTCACCTTCAGCAATAAACGTAAAATTATTTTTGCTTTGTCATAGTTTATCTGTTTTCTGGACATAAATTTCTTATGAGAAAATCTGATATCGTTAAAGAGAGACATAGTATAAAAGGGCTATCGATAATGTCTTAATAAGCAGAAAATCTATTCTTCTGCAGTAATTGAACGTGGGATATATGGCCAGTACAAGGAAACAAAACGTCAGAATGTGTGAAAAGCTTGTAACTAATTTCGTAATTCATTCTGAAGCAACTACTAAAGCTTAGGAAGCGAGTGTTCTAAGTTCACTTAGAATATCACTAATCAATCTACGTCACGTAATCAACCAGCCCTGTTAATCCTGTAGCACATCGCTGGAACTACGGTGCGCCTGAATAGTGAAATACTTGGCTCGTATTAGATGGAATTGTCCATGATTACCTTTAAACCCCTATGTGCTGTGTAAAGGAAATTTTTCTCGAGTGGAGTTATCTCCTACATTGAACCGTGAGGCTAGAAAGCCCCCAAACCAAATAAATAGTTTCCCCCAGAACTTATAATCCTAATTCTTACAATCTTCTCTTCTCTTCTAGCCTCCACCCTCCAACTCCTTCAACCTATACCTTTAATTTTAACATGGTTTTATTTGAAATGGGGATAAGAAGAATAAAATCCTTTATAGTGCCAAGGAATTAATCAGTCCTGAGTTTAATAACAAAAGTACATTTTTCTACTGTTACAGAAATGTATGTAAGTACCATCTATATAACTTTAATCTACATTTCATTGATATACATTTAACATTTATTTGGATATGTATGAATATTTTAAATATAATTAAATATTACATTAAGCATATCAATAACACATTAATTATATTAAACAAAAATTTAACATGAAAATATAATATTTAAGCATTCAAAGCAGCACACATCTGTAATTAATGGTACTCCTCAGCTGTAATTTTATATTAAACAGTATGATTATTTGCTTAATATCTCTCTCACTATTAGATTAAATTCAATTACAGCAAGGAACACATCTGATTTTTCCATCCCTGAGTCTGTGACTTAGTACACAATACTTGATATTTGCTGAGGAAGTGAAGAATGAAGGTTGATATTTGCTGAGGAAGTGAAGAATGAAGGAAAAGCTCCATCTTGGCACAGACTTCCTGATGCTTCAGTGGCTCGAAGCATGTTTGAAATTCTTCTGATTACTCCGAGAATGTATGGTTTCACACAATTTCCTTTTGCATTTACCAGCCCTAAACCTCCTGGAGAATGCAACACCCTATACTACTATTGAATCAGAAATCACACACATGTAATAATTGCAGGGGTCAAAATGATTATTTAATTGTTAAAATGTGGAAGTTTTAATGTGGGAAAAAACTCAGTGACTTTAAACAAGATCTATTTTGTCAATAGCTTTTTGTTTAACTTTGAGAGATACTTTATTGCATTCACGCAAAGCGCCAGGTGCTGTTCCAGGTTTCGAATGTTGCCTTACATTTAATTGTGCCAAGTCAGTAGAATTTTCACAGCTTTATGGATGAGGAAACTGCAGGTCAGAGAATTTAGGTTATCTTGTTCAAAGTTGCATAGCCAATAATTAATTGATCAATTCAAAATGCTAATTAGAAGTATACAATTCCAAAGTTCTTAATCTGAAAAAAAATGTTAGGATTTCTCATAAGACACAATGAAATGAATTCTGAAATCATGAAGTTTACGAGTCCAGCACCATCACTTAGCTCTTAAAATGTAATACATGTTTTCTTGGGTCATTTCATCTAGCAAAATACATTAAGCAATTACAACACATCTGGAGTCATAAGACCTATTTAGAAACACAGAGGAGTAGGAATGGCCCGCAAACTGGCACAAAATCAGACACACAGACCAATTGAACAGAACAGCAAGCCCAGAAACAAACTCACACTGATAGGGTCAATTAATCTAAGACAAAGGAGGCAAGAATATACAATGATGCAAAGACAGTGGCTTCAATAAATGGTGGTGGGAAGACTGGACAGCTACCTACAAAAAAAAAAATAAAATAAAAACCAAAAACCCAAAACTGGATTAAAGACTTAAATGCAAGACCTGAAACCATAAGACCCCAAGAATAAAACATAAGCAGTAAACTTTCTGACATCTGCCTAAATAACATTTGTGTATATGTCGCCCCAGAAAGGACAACAAAAGCAAAAATAAACAAATAGGATTATATCAAACTAAAAAGCTTTTACGCAGGGAAGGAAACCATCAACAAAACCAAAGGCAATCAAGTGAACAGGAAATATTCAGAAATGATACTTCCAATAAGGGGTTAAAATGCACAATATATGAAGAACTCATACAATTCAACATCAAAATAATCTCAAACAATTTTAAAGTAGGCAGAGGATCTGAAAAGATATTTTTCCAAAAAGATCATACAGTGGCCATCAGACACATAAAAAGATGCTCAACATCACTAATCATCAGGGAAATGCAAATCAAAACCGTGATATCACCTCTGTCAGAATGGCTATCATCAAAAAGATAACACAGAAGAAGTCCTTGTGCATATGTGAGCAAATCAGAACCCTCATGCACTACTGGTGAGACTGCAAACTGATGCAGCCGCTGTGGAAAACAGTATGATGACTCCTTTAAAAACCACAAGTATAGCTATCGTATCATCCAGCAATTCCACTCCTGGCTATCTATCCAAAAAAGTTTAATTAGAAAAGAGAGATGCACCCCTATATTCATTGCATCTTTCACAATAGCCAAGATACAGAAGCAATCTGTGTCCACAGATAGATGAATGGGGTGTGTGTGTGTGTGTGTGTGTGTGTGTGTGTGTGTGTGTAGGTATATATGATGCAGAAATCTATATACACACACACACACACACACAAGCACAATGGAATATGAAATCTTGCCATTGGCAAAAGCATGGATAGACCCGGAAGGTATTATGCTAAGTAAAGTAACTCAGGGAAGGACAAATACTATATAGTTTCACTTATATGTGGAATCAAAAAACAAAACAAACAAACAAAACAAAATTCAAAAAGACTCAATGGCTGCCAGAGGTGAGTGCAGGGACGGGTGAAAAGTGAAAGGGAGTGACAGGTACAGATTTCCATTTATGAAATAAATAAGTCAGGGGTACACACACACACACACACACACACACACAGCATGGGGAATACAGTCAGCATTGTCATTCCAACTTTACACAGTGGCAGATGGTTACTAGATTTATTGTGATAATCACTTCGTAAGGTATATAAATGGTGAATAAGTATGTTGAACACCTGAAACTCATAATACTGCATGTCAACTACACTTTAATAAAAAAATTTAATTTGCCTTAAAAAAAAAAAGAATGGCCACCAAATTTTGGTTTATGAGCAATATCCTTCCTATGACCCACACTCCTATTCATTAACATATGGTTTACATTTTGGTTTTTTAGTGAGTTATAGTCTAAATATACTCAAATATATTTTAAATGAAAATAAGTATCTCCTATTTTCAAATGTTTCAATGGGGAAAGTGTTTTGAGGAGATCCAGCAGAAATAAATTGACTGAATTTTCTATTTTCACAAACCGTGGTAATTTTATGTATATATATGTTTACAGCGAGGGTGGGTTTAAGAAAACTGGCATTTTTGTACTGCTGTTTTCCAAGAAGTTCTGTTTCTTGTAAAGCTAAAATTGAATTATACAAGAAAAATACTAAATAGCAACATTTTCTCGGACCTCTGAAAGCTTTACCATATTTACTACTAAGTACATTTATTAGTTCATGAACTAATTCTTCAGGAAATTAAGGTGGTTACTTGGATTTTATCAAAAGCAAAATAATAGTTAAAGGTTTTTTTAAAAAAATACATATGACAAATCTAGTTTTACACAACTTAGAAGATACCTAGAGAAATTTCTATTTCTGATGCCTGTCGACACCAGAGGCATGTTCACTAATAACGGGAAAGGTTATTTACCAGGTGATAAAAATTCCATCACCATTTTCGCATTTCAAAAATGATAAATTCATTGTACTATAGGGAAAACACTAAGTCGTATTATTGAGCCGATAGAGAAGGTTAACTTTTGAGTCAAAGGATAAATATTTTTCATCATACTTACTTTTTAAACTATAGCCCGTAACACGGACCACGGAAAGTGGGAAATTCAAGCCGCACCGACAGAGGGAACGCAGTGAGTGAACTGCAGGGAAGACACGCTCCGTCGCGGTGGCCAGAGGGGCTCTGCAGACCCTCTCCTGGGAAAACAACCAAAACTGGCGAAGGATGTCAAAATTTCACTTAAAGCACCTTTTTGGTGAAAATTACAAAGTGCTCTTTGGACGACGAGGAAATGCCACTTCCGTCCTTTTCCTTCCATGTGTGCATTTTCTTCCCATTTCTTGCCCCATCTCAGAATCTGCTTCCAGGAGAATGCAAACTGTGACAGTCGGCACCAGAGGTCCCCCAGACCAGCTGGTGGGCAGTGGAATTTGTGGACTAGGTCCCTCACTAGCACGTTAATGACGAGTACTCTGTCGCCAAGGGCAAGTCACGCTCAGTGGATACCTTGCCCTAGGCAGCCATCAGTGGCTAAAATTTTTATTGATGGAGATCTGGGTTGGCCTTCCTATGCAGGCGAATTCGGGTGCCATAATGAAGCAGTTCGAAATAGATGAAAGAAATGATAAATCCAAGGATATTAGGATTGGAGGATTGTCACTAAATTAAAGGCTTGATATTTAAAAACCGAGAGCAATAAACAGACAATTGAGAATTAGCTATGACAGCTGGAGAAATTTTTGATGGCTGGCGAAGAAGCCCTGCGCGCCATGCTGTGGGCTAGCAGAAAAAAACAGAAAACAAAATCCAGCATTTGAGAATCGCAGTGGCCAACCTTCAAAGAGACTGGATGTTTAATCAAGACAGATCTGGAAAACCTGGGACACACAACAAGAAGTGGAAACATTTGGGTGGACGCCCCAAAGCTTAGATTCCTGAGACTTTGCTGAACCTTCAAAACCTGCATAATTGGGTTACTACTCCCCATCAAGACGTAGCTCTTGCTCAGTGTAAAAAGTCAGTGCGGGAAACTTTTTGTCACGAGGTAAAAGGTGCCCCTCTTGCAACTTCTCTGGGCTGCCAGGCCCACAATCCAGGCTCAGTAAGTGTACAACCCAGCCAGAGCAGTGCTGTATCCATAAAAAGGAAAAGGTTGTCTCAAAGCAGCTGCAAGTCTTAGCATGTTCCATGGCCTGGATTTTTAAAGTGACAAATTAAGGGGGCCAGAACAGTAAACTGCATAAGGAACAATTGATGGATTTGGTGGCAGTGTCTTCAAGTAGGGGATGGTGCGGACTCTCTGCTGGGGTGTCTCCTAGTCTGGAGAAAGCAATGTCTCATGCAGGCAAAGTTCAGACACCAAGATTACTGTGGCAGACACTAGAAAGGATTAAAATAATCAGGGAAGCAAGCATGCTGGAGTGGACATATTTCTTAAGTCCAAAGATACACCAGAAGATTATACTCCACAGAAGAGACCACACTTCATAGGACACATCATTCACCAAGGCCACCAAGAGCACACTGGTCGGAGGGGCACCGGCATCACTAGGAAGTCCCTGGAGGTTGTTGTCTTCTGAGCTAATGGTAGGAAAGACTAGCACAGACCTTGGCTCACTGAGAACCAGGAAGCTGGTAACGCCGGAGGCAATAGCGGTCAGGTGCCAAGGGTCATAATTCTGCTAAGGACCAACAAATCTGCATGGCAGCCCTGTGGTCCTCATCAGAAAATAACACCGTTGGCTAACAGAACACAGCATCCCAGAGGAAACCTTGATGGCTTGCCAACAAAGGAATGAAACCCATATAATCCAAAGAAACCAAGAAGGGATGAGCAGTTGCCCCAGTAAAAATACATAATCCCTTAACCCACACCGGGACCTGAGCTAGTTTTTAAACCTAGATCCTGTCGGCCCAAGATCTGATTCCCAGATTCCCAGATTCCCAGATCCCCAGATCCCCAGGGGAAAAGGCTCTGTAACACTAAGGCAGGTAAACATGACAATGACTTCCCCACTTCTTCCTCAAAGGCACCTGCAACCATTTACATGTTTGTGTGGCTGTGCACTGAGGAAAGTGGAGTACCCTGACATCTAGAAGACATCTGGCGCAAGACCCAAGGTGGCACTGTTACATGGAGATCCGAAGTGCCACTATTGTACATCTGGTAGAGTGGGGGCTTTGGGAGCTATTTAATAATAAATGGGACCCTGGCCAAAGTCTGACATAGACTAGGTCCATTGTGTCCACAGCCCCCGTGGGGTGTTATCTCCCCAATCCCCATTCATAGTTGGAATTGACTCACAAGGACACTCTGGGGTCTTCGCTTAAGGAATGAGAGTCATTATTGAGTATAAGGCCAAGTAAAACCCTTTGATAGTGCCCATGTACACATGGAGCCCAATGGGTCCATCGAAAGCAATACCCCATCCTGAGAAGATGGGGGAGTTGAATACCTCCTTTAAAGAGCTGAAGAATGCAGGGTAGAAGTCACATTTCCACTTAATTCACCAGCCTGGACCCTGCCGAAAACAGACAGCTCCTGAAGACTGATTGTGTACCTTCACAAGCTTGGCCACGTGGACCCTGACCACAGCTGCCAGGCAGACGTGGTGTCATTGCTAGAGCAGCTTAGTACAACCTCAGGGACCTGGTAGGTGGCCACTGATACAATGAATACATTATTTCTATCCGAGTCTGCAAAGAGGATCAGCAAGTTTGTAAATGCAGGTAATGAACAAGAATATCTATTTACAGTTTGGCCAATATCATCCTCTGTCCTAATTTTATCCAAAGAGATATGGAGCCCATAGACATGCCACAGAACATCGTATTCATCCATGGATCAAAAACATCACACGGATCAATCGGTACAAGCAAGAGGCCGGGCTGCAGCGCACAGGTGAGAGGCCTTGGTGAGGTACGTGTGTTCCTGACTGGCGGTATACACTCTGTGGAGAAACAGGCCTCTGTCACTGCGATCACTTTATTAGGGTTCCGCTGGTCAGTGGTGCCACGCCATCCCATTTAAAGCAGAAGACAAAATCGCTTCATCTTTCACTCCCTTCTTGTGCTCTGGAGTCAACACATTCCGACACATAGAAATACCAGTCCAGTCCGTACGTGGGAGTCATGGGAAGCTCCTAGTTTTGACTGGAGCCTATAGCTAGCAAGAGCTCTGCAGAGAGTCCGGATTGCATTGAAAACAGCCCTGTCACTCGGACCGATATTATTCAGAAGACTCTATGGTGCTAGTGGCACCAGGGGTGGGAACCATTTTACTGCGGATTTTATGGCAAGCCCCAGTGAAAGCGCTGGGGTTTGGAGCAAGGCCACGACATCTGCAGTGGAGAGTCACACTCTGTTAGAAAAATAGCCTCTGGTGCGCTACTGGACTCTGTTAATGATGAATGCTAGAACATGTGGACACCAAGTGACCGTGCATCTGAAACTGTCCCGTTGGACTCACCAAGTCAGAAAGTCAGGCGGGCAACCTGATCCATCATAATATGTAAAGAGCACATCAAGGACCAAGCTTGGACGGGCCAAGAGGGCACACGCAGGCTGCGGGGGCAGGAGTCCAGACTCCCATGTCACCCGCCGCGGTCACATCAACGCCTCTGTCCCAGTTCACAGCGATGGGCCAGAAGGGACTCAAAGAGCATGAAGGTTAAGCCCGAATTGTGGGTGGGAATGCCTGGGAAGCAGGTTAAAACCGAAACTTGTTTGAACCGAAGTTCCAGCCCCCACTTAGGAGTGTGGTCTTGAAAGACAGGGGCAAAGAAAAATTCCACAAAACGGGTAGAGCCTTGGGTGGTAAACCTGGTTTGTAAGGATAGAATGGTGTTGCCCGATAAAAATATAATGAACCACACATTGAAGCCACATAAGTGCTTTTAAAGTTTCTAGTAGCCACATTTAAAAGGAGTTTCTCTGATACAATATAGCTAAAATGTTATCATTTAACATGTAATCAGTATTTAAAATAATGAGATGCTTTTTTTCATTCTGTTTCCTGGATCTGGTTTGTATTCACAATATATCTCAATGTGAACAGTCACAGTTCAAGATCTCAACAGCAACATGCCAGCAGCGCCGATGCTGCCGGATAGCACAGGGTTACGACACGCACAGACCCAAGGGCAGCAGCTGGTCTGGGGACTGGAAGGAAGAGGCCTGAGAAAGCAAGAGCAAGAAGGTCCGGAATAGAGGCGTGGGAGTGAGCGCAGGGAAAATGGGCACAAAGGGACGAGATCTTTGTACTCCACATTAACGCCGACCAGAAACGAGCCACCCTCAGAGAAGCACCAAACACTTAGGGAGACCAACATTTGCCGTGAGCCAGCTTTTGCCTGCAGCCACCCAGGACTGGCGCAACGAGCACACGAGCCAGCCTGTCCCCAGGGTGGAGACGAAAGCTGTGCGTGGGCACGATGGCGACGAGCCCCGCTCACCAGGGCGATCTCGCTACTGCCACCTCGGAGCGCTCACCTTTCCAAAACAGAGATCGGTGCGCACCCCAGGCACGGCACGCTTCCTAAAGACGTCCCACCGCTCGGCAAATTAATTGCATTGGAACTTCCTTTTCTAAAAGAGCCAGTGGCTCATGCTCCTGAGAATAAGTATCTATTACCAATTTAGAATCGCGTTTCCTGCCCACGAGGCCTCACTGTACCATGTACTAATCTCTACTAACCTCTCTTCCAAGTCCACCCTCAGCAAGCCAGAGCCACCAGAGTCCTGGAAAAGCTGCTTTTCAAACGGGAATGGAAGAGGACCAGTGCGTTGCAAAGCACGCACTGTGGACAGGGGAGCACCCTTGGAACGTTTTTTTTTTTAAGGAAGGACATGCTGCGCAGCAATGGGGAGTGTGGTTAGCTGGCAAACTCCAGCTCTCAGCTTCTCCAGCATTCCCCTCAATCTCTAACCCTGGTTGTACCGCCCTCACAGCAGTCCTTGGCCAATGACAAGCAAAGCAGTAATATAGGATAGCAGATTCTTCTTGCGGGGCTGGGGGCGGGGGAGAGGCTCCTTAGCAAAAGAACCAATCGTGAAACAAAGGCCTCACCTTTCATACCCAATGCTAGAGTCTTCTAATGAGCTGCCTTTGCTCTAGACTCACAGGACTGCCATATTTCTTTACCAGTCTCTCAGCTCCTCCTATCCAGTCCTCCTTCCATTCCTTTCGCAGGCATGACTCTCCAGTAAAACTCCGCACTCTGGCCCTGGCTGGTGTGGCTCAGTGGATTGAGCACAGGCCTACGAACCAAAGGGTCTCCAGTTCGATTTCCAGTCAAGGCACCTGCCTGGGTTGCGGGCCAGGTCCCCACTGTGAGGCACATGAGAGGCAACCACACACTGATGTTTCTCTCCCTCTCTTTCTCCTTCCTTTCCCCTCTCTCTAAAAATAAAAGCTTTCAACACATGAAATTTTGTTAACAAATTTAAAGCCTCATGTGAAATTTAGCAAAAGAAATTTTGAAAATGTGACTTCAATAATTTTCTTTGCTTCTTCCTAATTCAATCTTTGTTGATGTCTGTAAATTACATATAAATATCTTTCCATAGCTAATGTGATATTATATATATGCTATGTAATAAAATACTATATACTAATTAATTTAAACTATAGTCATTTGCCCTATTCAAAAATCCATTCCTCAAGAATGATTAGTTATTCATATTAAAAAGTCCAAATTCTTTCCATACATCTTGCTTGATAACATAACTTTGCATAACATGTCAAAAAATGTGTTTTTATTGGTAGAATTGATGGTTTCCTTATTAGGTGGATAAATTACACATTAGCTATCACTAGTCAATCAAAAGCTATTTAACTATAGTGAATTGGTTAAAGCTATTTCACAGCCAATCTCCTATGCTTTCATGAATAGTTGTGGTACATTTACCCAATGGAATACTACTTGACCTTAAAAAGGAAGGAAATCTTACCCTTTGCGACAGCATGGATGGACCTGGAGAGCATTATGCTAAGTGAAATAAGCCAGTCAGAGAAAGAAATATATGATTTCATTCATATGTGGAACCTAATGAACAAAATGAACTAACAAGCAAAACAGAGACAGACTCATAGATAGAGAGCAGGCTAGCAGCTGTCAGGGGTTTGGGGAAGGTGGCTGGGAGAGTGGAAGGACTGAACAAAAAAAGAAAAGAAGAGAAGAGAAAAATTCATTGACCTGACCAACAGTGTAATGATTGCCGGGCAGTGGGGGCGGGGAGGGGGAGGTGGAGGTGGAGAAGATACAAACAGGTACAAATGGTGGTGGACGGAGACTGACTTGGGGTGGTGAACACACTGTACAGCGTACAGTTGATGGGTTGTGGAACTGTGCACCTGAAACCTGGATAGTTTTGTTAACCAGTGTCACCCCGATAAATTTTTAAAAAATAAAATATTGCAAAGTACCGGCCCTTTCCCCTTAGGGATGATGACTGAGGTTTCATCCCTATCGAGCCCCAGGCTGAGCCATTAGTTCAGGGGGATTTCTGTCAGCCGAATGCCTACGCTGAGGGTGGCGGGGCTCTCCCTGGGGTGTCCTGTGTCTCGAGTTGGTTGATCTTTTCTTCCAGGTGGTAGGTAGGGCTCCTCAAAGGGTAGGAAGCTAGAACTTCATCCGGTTTATAGAACAGGTTGCGTATACTACTTTTTTGCTTTCTAATTATTGTTGGTTTAATAAATGTCTGTATATGTTGCAGACTTTTGTCTAAAACGTGCTTTCATTAAACCTGGCAGGGAGTGGTGGGGAGGTAGCTAACATTCTACTCACTTCGAATTGTTCAGACGACCATTATACACCCCCCACAAAACCAAGAATCGTTCGTGGAAAGATTAGCGGTTTGTAATATACGTCTGCTGGCATCCATTTGTATAAATCCAGGATGGCTAGAGAAGGAAGAAACCCTAGATACAATTGATTTCCATGATACAAAAAAGAGTTTGAATAAAAGACCCAATAATTGCATTGAGAAACATTAATGAGCTTGGGGTTTTCTCTTTGAGCTTAGAGAATATTAAATACTTTAAATAAAAACCTGTTGAAATCCATTAGACATGAATTATGCAGTGAGGTCATTGTAATTTGCCAAATGTAAATACATAATTTTTGACCAAATTAATCTAAATTGGGAGGAACATTGATGAACTGCCTCTCAGCCTCCAACTAAGTTTATGCCCTAACTGGGAATCAAACCAGTGACCCTTTGGTTCTCAGGCTGGCACTCAATCCACTGAGCCACACCAGCCAGGACAAATTAATCTAAATTGGGTTAGTCTATCTGGGCAGTGTTTTCTGACTTAAAAACTGAGCACAGTTACATCCTGATGTATATACAGATAATACAAGTATTTTCTAACGCTGTATCTAGAATAATTTTGATATGGAATTGCTAATCTTAAAGTTGATCTTTAAAAATAATGAAGCGAAATGCATTTGCATTCAGGAAAGAATATTGCAGAGCACATCTGCAAACCATCATAGATTTACAACGAAATAAATGTCCATAATCTTGTTTGGTGTCTCAGAAACGGGACAGAGTTAACCTGGTGGGTGACACATACTCCAACTGGAGGGTCTCAGTGAACAGCTCCGACAGACCCTCGGGCACTGTGGCCGGTGCAGAGAGCACCGCAATGCGGAGTCCATCGGCACAGCAGTGACACTCCACTTAAAACGTGTAAGGCTGTGGACAACGAAAATACCAACAGGCGATTAACAAACTAATAGATGACAGCTCTGCGTTTAAAGAGTTGGTCCTGAGCCTCTTAGAAGGTCCCCAAGAAACAGATTTTGAACAGAATTTTATCCCAAGTTCTAAAAGTAAACAACTGATAAAGTAAACGTATTGATAAAATAGCACCAAGTACTTATTTTTTAACAATATCACATTTTTGGTAATGATTATACATTTTAATAAAAGTCTGCACAATATATAATTTGAAAATAAAAAGTACTCTACTAAGCCAAGGTTAAAACACATTGTGAGGCATGTGTATGTATATACGAAGGTTTAATTAAACCAGTGTTGAAACAGAAAGCAAGTAAGTCTGAGAAATGGACTCTAAATATTATGAAGGTCCTCGATATTATGTGGGTGCTTAGCTTTTGGGCATGAAAATGTTTGCTAAAGGCAATAGAACTCTGTTAATGTCATGTATTTATGATGGATATACAGTATGTGTATAATATTTGTTATATTTATATTCATGATATATACGATATTTACAATGTATCTGTTTAGGATAGGGTAGGGTAGGGTAGGATAGGGTAGGGTAGGGTAGGGTAGGATAGGATAGGGTAGGGTAGGGTAGGATAGGGTAGGATAGGATAGGGTAGGATAGGGTAGGGTAGGGTAGGGTAGGATAGGCAATGAAGATGGTTATTCAGAGGCCTTAAGAACCAGACAGCCTGGGTCCAGTCTGAACTCTGCCACTTACCAATTAGGTGAACTTGAACAAGCACATTGTCTTCTCTGTCTCAATTTTCTCAATTCTAACACAGCGATAAGAATAGTACTGACATCATAAGGTTCTGATGGAGATAATATCAATAAATTACTTAGTAGAGTACTTTAATTCCTTAGTAAATGTGATATTATTTTTGTTATTATTAATCAACTGAGAACTCACTCCATGCAGAGCACAACATAATACAAAACATTAGAAGAAGTGGATTTGGCTCATGCGGTCCAAGTGTTTTGAAAATCGAGTCAGCAGGTTCTGTTGATGGCAGCCCATTTATTACAGGGGAACAAGACAGAGGAGACTGGATTGGCCTAGCATAAAGATGCCACGAAATTTTATGAAGCATTTTATATATGACAGAACTCCGATGGACTCAGCTGCAAACGTGAAACAGAAACTAGAAATTGTATGGTCTTAAAGACCAGAACATGAGACACAAGATTGAAAACAGAGGTAATGTGAAATACACAAACAACAGTGATTGGACAAGTTCTGTGGAAAAGTGTCCCCATGATATTAACTCTCCATAGAGATTCCAAATCACTAAGGCACAACTGACTGGCTCTTTGGGTTAGCTGTAAGTTGTGAATATGGTTATCCTACTTGAAAAATACAAATTTTTGGCATCTGATAACACAAAAATACATTGACGATGCAGCTTTAAAAATGAATTTAAATGTAAATACTCCAGATTTCGAAGCTGGTATAATGGTTTTGGCGAAACTTCAGTTTTGCTGCCCTGATGATTATGCGGAAATCTCTATTGCAATTTGCATTTCAGATCAGGAGTGTTTATATGAGAAGGAGTTGTTGAGTTTGGGCAAGCAATTTAGATTTTGACACAGCAGATACCTTTCTTCCATCACTGCATACAGAACACAGAACACAAACAAAAATTAATGAAGCTAGGATAGCTGTCTAGGCAATTATTGCTGATCCAAAGACAGGGCACAGGCTGGACAAATTTGGAAGATGCACATTTTAGGATTTCGACTTCTCATTCAGTAAAGTCAGAGCCCATACACAATTCTGGAATGTGTAAGGAAATCCAATGTTAGTTCTTCAGGAAATGAAACCCCATAAATGTTATCAGATATTTGCCATTGGGTTTTTTTCCTCCCTCTAATAAGCATTGGGAGAAAGTGAGGGGTTAATTCTATATAGAGAGAGAGATGTTCACTTTAACTTCGACTGCAAAAGCTAACGTTGAAGAAACTTCGCTGCCCAACAGAGTTAAATAATTTAAGCAAGGGACAATAACAGCTCATCGAACGGCCTGTAACCCAGTTCTGACCTCTTGTAAAACGACAACGATAAACTGAAAACAGTCTGCTGGACCGTGTAGTACTCCCCCGCACCTCGCACGGGAAAGGGAGCGTCGTCCCACCACTCTGAATCGTAGTTCTCGGAACAACTCCCCGGGACAGGTAACCTCCTTTTAACAGACGAGGAGCCTGAGTTCAGAAAGACTCGGTGGCATCACACACGTGCTGAGCGCCCTTCGCCAGCGACGGGGCTGGAGTTTCAGAGACTCCCGCCCAAACACCACCCAGCACACGTCTCCACTGCGCGTTCTCTCCCCAAACATTCTTCTTCCTTCGCTTCCTTTTCCTGCCACCTCACCCACCACACGCCAGGTCTCCGTGTCACTTCCTCCCCCCACGTGAGTAATCTCCTGAAATAACTCCCGCAGCTTTTCTGCCTCCTTCTCCCACTGCACAGTCCTATGACCTGGCTCCCGGGAAACTGCGATCGTCCCGTTTCTCCACTCCTTGACTCCGATCTCCGCATGACCTCAGTCCACTCTGTGTCTGTCTCGTCACCTCCCAGCGGAACCTCGGGGGAGGCGGGGGGGTGGCGCTCCGCTCCCAAAACCCGGTCCTGTAAAGGCTGGAGTCCCTCGTTTGTAGTTTAAACCCCCATTTATTCTGTCCCCAGTCAACCCGGCCCAATTCTTCACCCACTGCTTTCATTTATACGTTCTAATCTTCAAGTAAATTTGGAAAAGCATCGTTTTACTAAGTTGTTCTTCTTAAATGCTTATTCGATTTCCTCAGCCTGTAATTCCTCATTTTAGCTAATTCCCAGTCTTCTCAGGTGAATGTAAATCCCCTTACAATACAGATTTAAAGGAATCGCAATGAAATAGTCACAGTGAGTGTCTCAGATGACAGATGGGATCATGTATTTTTAATTTTTTTTATGTTGGAAGTTGCATGTAGTGAGCATTTATTTTCATCATTTAAAAATTATGTATTTTGACTTCCAGCCAAGATGGAGGTGTAGGTGGACACACTGTGCCTCCTCTCACAACCAAAATTAAGGACAACAAAAATTTAGAACCAAAAAAAAAAAAAAAAACAATCAGAACACATAGAAAATTGAATTGTACAGAAGGCGGACAACAATTCACCCAGACCAGTAAGAGGGGCGAAGTCGGCGGCCGGTAGAGAGGGATCACAGCAGAAAACAGCAGTGGCTAGTGGTCCCAGATGCGCAGGCGGTGGTTACCAAGTACCGGGAGGTAACGAGCAGACCCGGCAAGGCACACAAGGCAGCTGACCGCGATCACACATTCGCCTGCAGATAAACCAGGTAAAAACGGGCAGCAAGACAGACTGTGTAACCCAGAGCCCCAGCACCAGGAAATGAGGCCTAAAAGCACCGGTTGAAAACACTTGTGGGGGTTGAGGTGCCTGGAGAGACTCCCAACCTCACAGGAGTGTTTGTTGGAGAGACTCACACGGTCCTGGGATGTACACAAGCCCACCCACGTGGAAATCAGCACTAGAAGGGTCCAATTTGCTTGGGGAAAGCGGCAGAAGGGACTGGAATCTGACAGAGCATGGAGCAAGCACCATTGTTCCCTATTGGACCCTGCCCCCACATACAGTGTCACAACCCAGCCACTGGGCTGCCCTGCTCTGGGAAACACCTAAGGCTCCACTCCTCACTACATAATAGCCATGACCAAAACAAAACAAAACAAAACAAAAAATGGCTCAAATGGGAGAACAGATCAAAGCTCTAGAGCCAATATTCATCTAAGCAACAAAGGGACAGCCAACCTATCACATGCACAGTTCAAAGCCCTGGTGATCAGGATGCTCATGGAATTCATTGATTTTGGTTGCAAATTAGATGAACAAATGAAGGCTACACTAAGTAAAATGAAGGAAAATGCATAGGGAACCAATAGTGATGGGAGGATAACTGGGACTCAAATCAATGGAGTGGACCAGAAGGAAGAAACAAACAACCAAATAGAAAACAAGGATTAAAAAAAATGAGGAGAGGCTTAGGAACCTCCAGGACGTCTTTCAATGTCCCAACATCCGAATTATAGGGGTACCAGAAGGGGAAGAGGAAGAGCAACAAGTGGAAAACTTATTTGAACAAACAATAAAGGAGAACTTCCCCAATCTGGCAAAGAAAATAGACTACCAGGACGTCCAGGAAGCTCAGAAAGTCCCAAAGAAGTTGGACCCAAGGAGGAACATGCCAAGGCACATCGTAATTACATTAGCCAAGATTAAAATGAAGGAGAGAATTCTAGAAGCAGCAAGGCATAAGGGGACAGTCACTTACAAAGGAGTTCCCATCAGACTGTCCGCTGATTTCTCAAAAGAGACCTTCCAGGCAAGAAGGGGCTGGAAAGAAGTATTGCAAGTCATGAAAGGCAAGGACCTATATCCAAGATTGCTCTATCCAACAAAGCTGTCATTTAGAAAGGAAGGGAAGATAAAGTGCTCAGATAAGGTCAAGTTTAAGGAGTTCATCATCGCCAAGCCCTTATTATGTGAAATGTTAAAGGGACTTACCTAAGAAAAAGAAGATAAAAAATATGACAGTAAAAAGACAGCAAACTCACAGCTATTTGCAACCACACCTAAAACAAAAGCAAACTAAGCAAACAACTAGAACAGGAGCAGAAACACAGAAATGGAGATCACATGGAGGGTTAGCAATAGAGGAGTGGGAGGAGGAGGGGGGGGAAGGTACAGAGAATAAGTAGCATAGACGGTGGGTAGAAAATAGACAGGGGGAGGGCAAGAATAGTGTGGGAAATGTAGAAGCTAAAGAGCTTATGACCCATGGACATGAACTAAAGGGGGAAATGTGGGTGGGAGGGGGTTTGCAGGGTGGAGAGGAATGATGGGGGAGAAATGGGACAACTGTAATAGCATAGTCAATAAAATATATTATTAAAAAATAAAAAATACAATGCTTACAAAAAAGAAGTATATCAAAATAGTGAGCTTCAAATATTTTTACATAACAAGTGTTACTATTATAGTCAGAAAAAAGAACACTCTAATAAATTACTCTAAAAAAGAAATGAGTAAAAAAAAATTAAATTAAGAAAATCTTATTTGCATGAAAAAATTACTTGCATATAGAGAAGTCCCAAGATATCTACCAATTTATTGACATTTGAGCATATAGTACATAGAAACCAATACTGACTTTCAATATACAGCAAGCTGAGTAGAAATTAAAGAGAAAGGTTCATTGAAGGCATCTACGTATTTTTAAAAGACCTCGATGAAACCCGAGGAATGCCTAAAGGCCTGTGTTGGCTGCGGAAGCTTTGTTCTGGGCACCACCGTAAGACTGCCCGGTTGGGAGGCTCTGGAATGTGTGGGGAGAGAGTGGTCGACTTGCCTGCTTGTCGTGGGGAACAGTGCAGCATGCGGTGTCCGCTGCGGTTGGAGGGCAGGTCTCAGCGGGGAATTTACTCTGGCCATAGTGAACGCGCGCATCGACTTGAGAGCAATCCACGTGGAACAGATTTGTTTGTTCAGCTACAAGCACAGAGAAAAATCCAATTCGACCCCCACTTTACAGAGGCAACAGGAACGTGTTGGATGACCTCAGAAAGTAGATGGAGGAAACACTTAGGGGAGAACAAGGCTATGCTGTTCCTGCTGGACGCAAAGCAGGAAGATCCGGCCGATGAGAGGTTAAGCACACACTTGCAAGTGCAGAATGAGAAACAGCACCACAAATCTGGCTGTCAAACACAAACACTAGCAGTTAGATGTCACAAAGGTCAGTCTGAAATGAACAGAGGAAAGGCCACCTGAGCGTTCGGATCAAACCACAGGGCTCGAGAGCTGCAGAAGGAAGGACAGCTGCCTTCACTCCACGCTACAGAGCAGCGCTCTCCAACCTTGTTGGCACCAGGGACCGGTTTCATGGAGGACAATTTCTCCACGCACTGGGGTTGGGGGGATGAATTCGGGATGATTCAAGGGCATTACATTCAAGCTCACCTCCTGCTGTGCTCCCCAGTTCCTAACAGGCCGGGACCAGCACCACTGGACCAGTACCGGTCCACAGCCCAGAGGTTGAGGAAACTCTGCTATAGAGGAAAAAAATCTTAGCTGTGAGATCATAGGTTTTTCTCACTGACACTTATTTGAAAGAAAGAAAAAGAAGCCTTTCTGCCTAGGCACATATACAGTATATCAGAGAAGAAATACATCACAATGTATTATATTTGTATGAGGTTGTTTCTGAAACTTTTCATTTGGTTCTCTCCACTGGTCATGGGCTCCGCAGAAAGTAGAAATATCTAATTCTGCTCAAACAGTCAAGAATTACATATAAAAGCTAAAATTACAAAATTTATAAGATAAAACATGGGAGGGAAATATCCATGACCTTGGAGCACAGGAAAATACGTTTGACAGGAAACAAATAACACTCACCATAAAGAAAAAAAGAAAGATACATTGCATTTTACTAAAGGTTGACACTACTCATCAAAAATTATCATTAATAAAATGAAATGGCAAGCTAGATACTAGGGAAAATATGTGTAAAAGATACATTTGTAAAAGAACTCATAAATTAATGACAAAGAGAAACCCAATTATTTTTTTTTTTTTAAGATTTTATTTATTTTATTTTTAGAGAGGGGAAAGGAGGGAGAAAGAGAGGGAGAGAAACATCAATATGTGGTTGCCTCTCACGTGGCCCCCACTAGGGGCCTGGCCTGCAACCCAGGCATGTGCCCTGACTGGGAATCGAACCTGTGACCCTTTAGTTCACAGCCCGCGCTCAATCCACTGAGCTACGCCAGCCAGGGCCCAATTATTTTTAAAAAGGCAAAAGCTGGAACAGACATTCACAGAAAAACATGAGTGAATGTCCTATAAGCAGGTGGAAAGATGTTCAACATCATTATTCACGAGGGACATGCCAACCACACCACAATGAGAGCTCACTACATCCCACCAGAATGTCCAAAATTAAGAGTGGCAATACCAAGTTTGGACAGTGTGGAGCAATTGAAATATGTGTGTATTGGGGGTGGGAGTGTAAAAAGCTACAACCACTTTGGGAAACGACATAGCGGTGTCTAAGAAAGGTAAGCACCCCGCCTTATGCCTCAACAATTCCACTGCTGCGCATATTCCCAAGATCAGCCGATGCACATGTCAACAAAACTCCTCGTACAAAAATGTTTCCAGCAGGTTTATTCATAATAACCCCCAAATGAGAACAACACAGATATTTATCAGCAAGAGAATAGGTCAACAAAAAAATAGTATAATTCATACAGAAGAATAGTGCCCAGAAATAAGAAGGAACAAACTACTGATACAATTGCAACTTCAGAACCTTACCATTTTCTTGAGCAGAAGCCAGCCACAGTAGCATACATGCTGTAAGATTTCATTGACATGAACTTGAAACAAGCAAAACGAATCCATGATGATACACATCAGAATAGCGTTTGCCTCTGGTGGGGCTGAGAGGTGCAAGCTGACTGCCAAGAGGCACAAGGGAACTTTAGGGGGTGATGGGAACATCCCATATCTTGATTTGGTTGATGGATACATGGGTGCATATATTTATAAAGAATTCAGACTACATACTTGAACTCTATGCATTTTACTGTATGAAAATTGTCCCTAAGCAAAATAATAATAATAATAATAATAATAATCAGTAAAAAGACCTGAAAGTGGATAGGAAGTGAACCAATGTAAAAAAATACTGGAACAACCAAAAGTGCTTTTAAAGCTATGTTCTGGGTGAGAATAATAAAGAATAGTCATGCCTCACTACTTGGCCTTTTTCTACCTGTTCACCATTTCTTCTGCTCCCTTCAACTCGACAACGTGGAATGACTTTTCCACAATGGAACAAACATCAGTCAGTGGGAGTCGAAGCTCAAGGGAAGTGATTATTAAGCCCTGGCTTTGCCACTCACTAGTTGTATGATCTGGGACAGGTCGCTTCACGGAGCAGGACCTCCGCTTCCTCACTGGCGATGGGAGAGCCAGACTACAGAATCTCTCTGGGCCCTTTCAGCTCTAACTCTCCGTGTGCAATTCCAAATGTGAGTTCTGCAGCTTTACACACAGAACAGTCCCCCGAGTCCTATGGTGACATAATGAAAACATTTGGCACGATCAACTGGACCCTGAGAGCTGGCAGATAGTTTACAAGGTTGGGCTGCCAAGAAAAGCTTACTGAGGTCCTAAGCCTAGCGCACAGTGACATATTGGTCATGCTGGTGTTGACAACATCTCATATGATCCCCTCCCAATTGCCGGTGAAGTAAAGCAAAGCTACGAATGGGATCCAGGGATACCTAATTCTTTGTATGCAACCCTGTTAAGAGATTCAAGACTTGGAAGCTGACGTTAAGATCTGTTCCCAGTCCTTTGAAAACCTTTTTAACTCATCAGACCAGGCACTCAAGAAGGAACAAACAACCAATGTTCTAAGTAAAAGCATTCCTGTGGCCTTAAAAAGTTAGAATATCATTAGCCACACTCCTTTTCTTAGGTTAGCCATGTTTAACTTCCAATAATTTTATTAGGTTTGTGTCGTAAATAACTATATAAAGATGCTGACTGTTTTTCTTCTCATTTATCAGACAGTTTTTCTACAGGTTGAAAAGGAGTAGTTAACCCACCTCCAAAACTATGTGAAACCAATTAAAAGTACACTGAGTTGCGTAGAAAGGACACCAGCTTACTCCGTCCCCAAGGCATCCTTCAGTCCATCTCAATAACTATCGACCAGCCTTGGCTAGCCTATACTATTGATTGCTCAATTCTTACAGCCCTTTGGTCCAGAGAATGACAGGACTTTTTCCTTCCTAAGACATTCAGGGTTCATGACTAAAGAATAACGAACATTTTTAAAGGAAATCCAAAAGTGATTTCATGCACAAAGACCTGGATTACATATTTTGCTGCTAATCACATACATTCATCCTGAAGGCATCCTAAATGTAATAAATAAAAACAGATCATTTTCTGCAAGGATTGTTTGTCTCTTCTTTTTTTTTTTTTGTTGTTGTTGTTGTTGTTGTTGTTTCTGTGGTGAAAATGGCTCTCATTTTCTGGAGTATACCCTAACTTCCCACTCATAAAAATGACTCCAGGGCAGGGAAAAGTGGTGGTGGGAAAAGGAACACAAATGTATTCAAACAACAATAAAAAAATGATTTAAAAGGACTCCAAATGCAGGAGAAAGTATTTGAGAGTGGAAAACTTCAGACAAACATCTGATCATGTTTCCATCTTGTGGTACAGAAATGATGGACACAAAACTAGATCCAAACATCCCAAGTAAATCCGTTGGCTCCAAAAGTGGGTTGTATCTCAAATTAATGTATCCATAAGTGTAGTTACTGAAAAATGGAAACTCTTAATGAAAAAAAAGGTAACAGGGTGTGGCACAAATAAGGCCCCCTTTTTATTACAAAATCTACTTTGGGGATCTTTTCATAATTGACTTCAAAGAAGAGTGAATTCACACCAAACAAAATATTCCAATTTCACATATCACGGCATGGGATTAATTACTGAGGGCCACCTTAGGAAGATGTTTCTAAGCACATCCTAGTTCTGTTTTCTATGTGTGATGTGAAACTTTTCTTGGATAACTAATTCAAAGTCTTTTTAAACTATATATGTTGCTTTATTCAAAAACAGGTCTAAAAACCTCTCTCAGGCAGGAACTTGCTCAAAGCACCTTTCTTGGAGGACGGTTGTGTGGGTCTTTCTCCCCACTCTGACGGCTGCAGGCAGTGGGAAGCCCGCCCCACACCACGGCCTCAGTGAGGTTCGGAAGCATTCCCAGCGCTCAGTCTTCTGGGCGTGCACCTGGGTAGGAGGAAGCTGAGTGCAGTTTCCAGGCTTCAGCCAGAAGGACTTGAACTTCCTTCCCCGACAGTTATGAGAGTCTTTAGAAAGCCAGGGTTAGTCAAAAGACAGAGACAACACGTTCTAGGAGAGCGATTGGGGTGTGAGAAGGTAGCCACAAAAAAAACAGAGCCCATCCAAATTCCCAGAACAAGTGAGGCTAGTAAGACAACGAGGGCCCCGGCTGTCACTGGCCGGCAGGGGAAGCCCCTAGAGGAACCTGACCAGCGGGATACAACCGGGAGTATTTGGTTTCTCCTCCTTCTTGTGGATTCCGGATTTGCAAACTCTCAGTGCCTAAGAGGCTTAGTTACCTTTTGATGTCTTAACAGTAAATACAATTATTTTTAGATTTTGTTCTTTCTGTATTGCACAAGTATACCCAAAGTAAAAAATATTTAAAATGCACATAAACAAGATAAAAAAAATTCTTCATAATGCTACCATCAAAGAAAGCTACTGTTAAGATTTTGATGTTAAGATTTGCGGGAGAGTGTACATGTTTAGACACAAACACATATATACATATAGTAATATAAACTGCTGTTTTCCTTCAATGTGTTGTGTATATCTTTCTATCAATAAGTAAACAGCTTAATGGTTACCTGGTATATCATTTTATAGATGTTACATTGTTTATTTTACTAATCTTCATACTGTACATATTTAAGTGGTTTCACATACACATACACTTTTTTGTTATGCTATAATAAACATACTTCTTTATACAACTTTGTAAACTTGTACAATTGTTTCCATGGGGGGAAAATAGAAATAGACTTGTTAGATTGTTTAAATATTTTGATACTTGTCAAATGTCTTCAGAAAGGTTGGGCCAAATACATATCCCTCCGAATGTGTAAAAATGGTATCCTTACACTCTTACCAATGTTGCACATTGAAATTCTTTTTCATGGTTGCTGGTATTTTTGTAGTGGACAAACCGTTATTTGTCATCGCGGCTCTAATTTAAAAATTAATTCTAGTCATTGAACATAGTATCAGGTTTATCGGGCAACCGTATTCTCCCATTTGTGAAATACACTCTCATGCATTTTTCTTATTCCTTTCACTCATCGATTTGTGAAAATCATTTTTCTTACTCCTTTCACCCGTCCCTGCATAACAGACTGTTGTGCAGGGACTGGTAGGCTGTTCCGCAGGTCGTCTCAGTGCGATGTTTTTCTTCGCTTCGTTCACACGCAGTTTTGTTTCCTTATATTTGGTGGTAAAGAATTTTTCAACCATCACATAGTCAAGTCACTCAGACCTTTTTGCTTCCGCTTTTGACATCATGCTTTCAAATTATATAATTATACAACCACATTGTCTCCTGGTATTTTGTGGTTTCACATTTTACATTTAGTCGCCTATAACTAACAGATTAATTCACCTGTAAGTAACTATTGGGTGGAATGTGGAATGTGGAGAGTCTCGGGTATCAGTAACAGTCTGTTTTCTGTTTATTGAGGGCTTGAATTAGGAATAAAGAATATTCCTAAATACATTGCTGGCATCCATCGCTGGACAGTAAGAGCTTTCTTCCTCTCGTTTATGTATGTGGCAAATTATCACAGTACATCTCCATACACCTAAAACGAAGCAGAACATTAATACATCTGAGAATTTGGTTGCTCACGCCCTCTCACATTTTTGTGTTGATATTCGGAAGTCTGTTGGCCTTTGGGATCTATGTTGACCACATGTTCACAGTCAGGGTACGCTGCCTTTATAAAGTGAATTGGAAACTTTCTCTTTTTTATCTAGTACTAGAAATTTTTCTAGTACTGAAAACCTGAACCTTCTCTTCTGTCAAACCACCTGAACCAGCACCTTCTGGTGGAACTATTTTTGACAACATCTTTTATTTCAACTATGTTTATTGTCTTTGAATTTTCTTTCTTCTTAATTCGACATAATATCATTGTTAAAATTAATCCTTTCAATTACATTTTCCTATTATTTAACACAGTTTTTACTCTTTCATGTCATCCATAATTATGTTCCAATTCTTATTCCCAATATTACTTGTATTTATGTCTTCCCTCGTAGTCAATAGACTTGTTACTTTTATGAAAGAAGCAAAACCTGAAATTACTTTTCAATTTGAACTTTTCCCCTTTTCTAGATTAATTCTGTTTTTCTTATTTTTTCAACTGTTTTTCATTCATTAGCTTTACTGTTTGTTTTTCTTTCTCTAACTTCTTGATTTGAAGGCTCATGTCCAAAAATGTTTCTGAAATTTTCTTTTGGATGTTGCAACTAATCTTATGAAAGATTCTATGGCATTTATTGTGCTCTACAATATTTTTCATGTAATTCACAATAAAATGTTCTTCTTACTCATCTTCACACAAGGCAAGTATGACAAAGCCAGCGTTCATCTGCATGCAGTCTGTGCAGATGCCCTTCCTTTTCTATTCCCTGTCCCCTGCCCTCTGCCCCCTGTCCCAGCTGTCATTTTTTAAAGTCATTAGTTAGATTCGCTGATGCTCAGCTTCCAGCCCCTTCCTGATTTTTACCAGGTTTGAATCCGGAAAACCTTTTGCTCCAGCATGATGGCATCTCGGTATTGGTTGCTGTCCCCTGTTCCGATATCAGACGGACTGTAATCAATAAAGAGCCGCGAGCCGGGAGTGCGCTACGACGTTCTCACCCTCATCGCACTCGTCGGACGCAGAACCAAGTCTCGAGAGGCGTGTGCCGCGTCAGTTTTCCCTCATTTTTGAAGTCGTCTGACGAGTCGTTAGAAGATGGAGGGTAGCGTGGGAAGCATGGCAACGTGGGGGGTGGGGGGAGGGATCTACACCAAACAGGAGGGCGCCCCGGTCTTGGTTTACGAATGGGAACGAGCGGTCAGAGAGCCCGGCAGGCCCTTGTTTGCATCTTGGCCCCCGTGAACTCCGCTGCGATGCCCGAACTCTGGAAACAAGGTGGAGACAGAACTTGGACTCTGCTTAACTCCCTGCAGAGGGGAAAGGTCAGCCTGGAGCGTCCCGTAGTACCAGAAAGTAAAGCACTCGGAAAGAGAATGAGAACGTACACAGCAAGGGCACAGAAGCCAACGTAAAAGAGCTCCCTCTAGCCACGCTGGACCAAGCTGAGCAACAAAGTAAAGAAGCGTAGTACTGGGTTACAATACCCCTAAGTACATTCACACATGAGGCCGCAGTGATCTGAACAAATAAATGACTATACGCACAAATGGAGAGGAAGGACTGCTCCTTCCAGAAGAATCTTCATCAGTAAAGGTAGGAGGGACAAGAGACATAGAAAATCACCTGCATAACAGTGATGGCCACGGCTGCAGGCACCACACACTGATGGAGGCTCAAGTCAAGGGGGAGAACTTTTGCCGAAAAGGGGCATTTGCCAAATCTCAAAGGATCTCGCCCCAAATAGTTGGTAATTATGAAGAAAAAAATAGTGTCTTTACAGTAGCAAATTCCGGCAGACACCACCTCGGCCAAGCGGTCACGGTTAAGAGCGCTGGCAGCACCCATGGTCACGGTTAAGAGCGCTGGCAGCACCCCCTGCCAACATGTCCCTGAGAGGACGCCCCGATGAGAGAGAGCACATGACCTGTGTACGGTCATTCCTGGTGAAGAATGACCTCACCCCACCCTTCACACAGCAGCAGACAAACCCAACTCAAGAGAGTTTCCGCAGGTATGAAGGACCCATGGACAAGGAGAGCATGGTGGCGGGGGTGGGGAATGGAATGTGGGAGGGAGGGTGTGCAGGGCAGGGGAGAGGAATGGGGTGGGGAATGGGGACACCTGTAACTGAACAATAAAAAAAGAGTTCAGATAAAAGTTACGTAGTCCTAAAAAAAAAAAGCGTTTCTATATAGAAGTGACCAATTTTCTTCAAAAGGGTCAAGTCGGCGAAATAGAAAGACTCAGAAACAGTCCTGGATGGAGAAGGCTGAGGAGGCAAGACAGCTCAACGGGACGGAGGGCGCCGAATCGGGCCCTGGGCCAGCGACACAGAAACTGATGAAAGAATTGGTAAAATCTGAGGACATTCTGTGGTTCGGTAACAGTATTGTAGGAAGTTTAAATTAATTCTTAGCTTTAATGAGAGTCCTGTAGTATATATAAACACGACAGATGTGATATATATAAGTATATATGTAACATTAACATGAAGGGAAGCTGAGTCAAAGGTACAGGCTCAACAAAATCTTTCTGTGGATCAGGACCGTCACGGATGTTGCTACATTAGTCCACGTATCAGATGCCAAAAGACAGAGGTCTAGGTGCTTCTGCTTATGGACTCCTCGTAAATTCATTCATAAACACTCTGTGGTTTCCCTCCTTTCAAATCAGTTTCCCATTTGTGGAAGACAAAGTGGCTGCTTTCACAATTTGTTCATTAGACTCACCCAGCGTTTTTGAGCAGCTTTTGGAAGAGGATGTGAGAGGAACATACAGGACAACAGAGAAATTCGGGGGCGGGGAACCAACAGCAACATTCTCAGGATCAGACCGATGCTTTGCCTCCATGGTCTGGATCCATATTTGCAGAAACAAGGCCTGCGGTCTCAGGGAAAACGAAACGCCGTGTTTTGTTTACGGGTGATTCAATCAGACATGCACTGCTGAGTCCTTAAACGTTGTATTTTAGCTGCTCTGCGTTTGCTGGCTGACGATAAAGAAAAAGTATATTAAAATAAGATGCTGGTAAGAACATCAAAGGTTGAATGAAAATTTGGGCCGCTCCATGTTGCAGTACAAAAATGCCTAACTCTAGAATTTTTTCATAATTTGGATACTTTATTTTTTTACTGAGGCTTTTTAAAGAACATAGTAATCTCCCATAACTAAATGGAAGTATTGCCTAAGAATGTCATAAACACTATCCCAGACTCTTAATCCATAGGATTTAAAGGAAGATATAGTATCATTCTTGATTATTATCTATTTCATTTCAAAAGCTTTGAACTGAAAAGTGATGCTTACAAAGCAACAACAAAAACGTGGAAAGGCATGGGACATGTGGGACTTAAAATAAATGCTATCTTATCTCGGCCAGACAATTCATACGCAGGAAAACCAAAGGCCTAGTTTTCAAAAGACCCGTGATCGGAGCTGTTGTGCAGCCAGACGGGCCAGCCCAGCGGGTCGACCTTTTACTGTTCAAGGGCGCCGTGCTCCCTGCTTTCAGCCACAGAGCTGCTGTCACACGACCTAGGAAACGCTCTTCCTGCTCCTCCCTACCTGGCCCGATCCGCCTTCCGATCTCGGCTCACCTGCTGCGGGCACAGGAAAGCCTTCTCCGACGCCCCTCCCCTGCCCAGGTCCTTCCACTGCACCGAAGCACTGCCTGTCCACTTACCGAAGCACGCCCCGCAGCTAAGGCTGTTAAAATAATGTTTGGATTCCCACCGTATTCTGAGACAGAAACCAGGATCCGTTTCTGTTTCCACGGAACCCTGTTTCCACTAGACTCTCAAATCTGAGTGTCGTGTTCTTTACACGTGGGAGGACTCAACTCAAACTTGTTCAACATTTGAGTACACAGAGTTCGAAACCAAAGATGCTAGTCCTAAGTCACTATCGACTGGCCTCGGGCAAATCACTTTGTTTCTTCACGGTCCCTGGTATAACTTATATCTCTAATGAAAGTGGCAGTCTCCTCGTAAATGCTTTTTCCACAGCCTCCACTGTATCTGAGAGTGCCCTCAGGTTTGAACTTTTCCACACTCTGTTGCAAATAAAGTCAGTTCCTTTGGGAACAACCTAGGAGTTCCTTGTTTTATGGCTTACCTGTCCCCTTGGGCAACAACATCTGAGCCAAACTCTGGAGCTGGGGACAGGAAAACAGCACACTTCTGAATGGCACTCAGTGGTACAACCTGGGTGCTGCCCACTGCCCGATACTTGATAACAGACGCGTGTGTTCTGTCCAGTTTTCTAGGGATTTCAGACGAGGGCATCGTTGGGTACTAGTACTGAAGTACTAGTACTGAAGTACTAGTATGAGTACCAGTGCCAGTGAGGCCTGAAGCAGAAGTTCCCTTGAATCGCCTTTCGGAGGAACGCAGGACCCAGCCCGCACAGGGTCTGCTAACCAGAGAAGTAGTCTAGATTGTACAGCGGTTCCGGGACGGGAAGGGACATGATGATCTGCATTTTCTAAATATACCTGTATATAAAAAATGCATTGTACATTTACCAATGGGAGCAAGTGGTCAGCCGGAAGTTCCTTTCAATGTCCCAGCCAACACACTGCGGCGGCTTACGCTCCCTAAGAGCAGGGGCTGTGACAAGAGGTGACGGTGGTTGAGAAAGGCTTGGTGATGGTTTGGGTCTAAGGAGTAAGGGAAAGGGGGAACTCGAGAACGGCTCCCAGGTTTTTGTTGGCCAGCTAAACAGAAGGTGGTGCCAGCCACTGAAATATTGATATAAAAATATACACTTATACAATGAAGACAGTGTCTGGTGTGCATGCCCGTATCAGTTTCCCAGTTCCGTGGTGACGGAGTGTCAACGACAAGGTGGCTTCGACACTGGCAATGAACCGTCTCAGAGTCCTGAAGCCAGAAGTGCAAAGACAAGGGGTGAGCAGGGCTGATGCCTTCTGAGGGGGGTAAAGAAAGGACACCTTCTCCTCCCACGTCTTCACCCTGTCTTTCCTGTGTGTCTGTGTGTCCAAATGCCCCCTTCCTATCAGGACACCAGGACATCAGTCACACTGGAGAAGCGCCCGCCCTTCAGTCTTCAGACTCCATTTTAACTTGAATACGATGATAAAGACCCTATCTCCAAATAAGGTTGCGTTCTGAGGTCCAGCTTAAACACATGAATTTGGGAAGAGGGCACAATTCAACCTGGAACAATGGAAAAGTCTAAAAGAAAATAAAGACTCTGAGCTAGAACTTCTCTAATTAGTGACACTGTTTTACAAGATCTTCAAACGTATGCATAGAGATGGCAATACAAGTTTTATTCCAAAGTCTGAAGACGACACGGTGTGGTACATGCATGCCTATTCACAGAGAAGGTGAAATTTTGTAGATGGTTTGACAGACGATCATGTGGCATTTCTAACTTGTAGTGTGGTGTGTGCACGTGTGTGTATATCAATAACTAACTCAAATATTACCTCTTGGTAACACTTGGTTCTTCTTGGTAACACTAGATTTTTAAAACACACATTTTAAAAACCATCTCAGTAAGAGGTTTGTACTGGCAAAGATGAAGGACTAAGATTTCATACTTAGAATGAAGACAGGAAAAAAAGAAGATCCTGAATACAAAAAAAATCTTGAAATTTTACATGACATTTAAAAAGGAATTAGTTTAGTTTCTTGAACAGAGCTTTGACATTAAAATGGTTGTAGAAACTTGAATAGAAAAAAGTATTTTGTGTATTAAAATACATGGGAATGAAGCATATTCAGGAAAGAGACCACGCAAGTTAAAAATGTCATAAAATGAAAATGCATCTTCCAAAATTCATGGAGGTGGTGGTAGGTCTTTGAACTAGTAAAAAAAAAGTGATAATTAGCCCTATAGATTTTCTTTATACAATGGGGCTATAATATGATCTTAAAGGCAGAAAATAGTCTACTACATTTTACACGTGTTCTAATTTGAGTTATTATAAATAATGACTTTGTGCCATGTAAACTCTTCCTAATCATCAAGTTGTTATTCACTGGGCCAGAAATTGTGTGAGATTCCTCACATTAGAGAAAAGGGAACAAGACAATAAAGGATAAAATCATCCCTTAATCAAATATAAAATCAAGTCTCTAAAATGCAAAGACAGACCCTTATGTTTGAGATTATCAGTCTGGGATTTGGGCCATTTAGACATTCTTCCCCATTAGATGTTCTCAAGCATTTTACATTATCCATGCTTTTTGAAAAACTTATCACTATGTTACTGCACAGTGAGTTCTATATGCTTCCAATTCTATTTATTCTGAAAACACTGAGGTATTGGTGGTTTGTTACTCAAAGATCCAGCTCTTTGAAAATAAGAAAGAAGATCTAGTCTGTGTTATACTGATTCCATGAGTGTAAATTCTTTCTTCCAAATTCTTTAACTTCATACATGTTATTTCATTTGATCCCCACAACAACTCCTCCAAATAGATGTTATCATACTTATTTCCTAGTTGAAGAAATGCAGAGAGATTGACTTGTCCCAGATAAATCAGACTGAACCAGAACTTAAACCAGCGTATTAGGAGAAAGGCAAAGCTGCTAGGACAAAGAGGCCCGCTCCTCTTTGCTCCCTCCCATGCCCCAAACAAATCGAGTGCTTGAAGAAAATCAAACCTATTTCTCTCATGTAATCATCCAGAAATGAATGGATCAGGGCTAGCAGGTGGCCTACACCCTCAAACCTATCATCCAACTCTTGTTTTGAGATCCTCATTGTCTCCAGTTCCCAGGCATTGGGAAGGGAAAGGGCACATGCTAGTGACTGCTTTTTAATTTTTTAATAGAACCTCACTCCTGCTCATACTCCAAGAACCAGTACCTAATCATACAACCATGCCTAGCTGTGAGGAAAGCATTAAAAAAAAAAAATCCAGCTAAGAGGCATGCACCAGAACGTTATCAGAGTTGATTAGTAGACACAGAATGTGTTAAGTCAGCGATTTCAGAGGTGGAGTGTTATCGGAGTGGACTCGATGTAGAATTTCTACCTCAGCAATTTTCAACCTTTTTCGTCTCATGGCACACATAAATGAACTACTAAAATTCTGCGGGACAACAAAAACACATTTTTTGCCAATCTGACAAAAAATATATAACTTAGATCCTTTCACACCAGACAGCTATTTTTGTGTTGGCTGTTGTCATTTTTTTTATCTGGCAACCTAAGGAAAAAGAGGTCTGTGCCCCTGACTAAACAGTCAAGCACCGCATGTTTTGAAGTTCTTGCAGCGCACTGGTTGGAAATCACTGTGTTAAGTCAAGGAAGCCAAAGAAGCCAGAGCTCAGCCTGACAAGACAGGAAAAGAGATACGGCAGCGAGGACACTGATAGCAGTATCCACTCTTTTATGAAATGAATCGTATGACCGAGAACTCAACTGAGAATCTATCCAATAAAAATAGGGCAAAGACCGTCCTACAAATGCACCCTTACAAGATGCCCCACCCCTTGTGTGAAGACTATATTAGGAACATTTTCATGTAAAAATATTAATGGCAATCAAAGGAGAATTAGCACAGGGTCTTGTGAACCCAGGCTTGGGAGGTGTTCTGGGTTCTGGAAACCGTTCTGGGAACGGTTTGGGGAGCAACTTTAGCATCTGGCAAAGGATATGATAGA
The DNA here is from genome assembly GCA_039655065.1 of Glossophaga mutica. Taxonomy (NCBI): domain Eukaryota; kingdom Metazoa; phylum Chordata; class Mammalia; order Chiroptera; family Phyllostomidae; genus Glossophaga; species Glossophaga mutica. The sequence goes on from CM077305.1 coordinate 6,277,691, forward strand.
TAACAAGGGACTTGAATTCCAGATCAAAGGGTTTACGCTAAGCCTGTGACCTGGTGACCTCCCCGAGTTCTGCAGAACTCCCTCTGCCTGGGTCAGGGTCCAAGTAGACATGGATTTGCATTCCCGTCAACAGCGCCATTGCTGTATGGCAGAGAATCCTAGAGGGAGTGCATTTAAGAGTCATATAGCACTTTTATTCCAAAAACAACAAAAAATACTCTGCCAGGCATGCCAGTATAGAGCATTCACGTACCGAGGAATTTCGGTGACACACATACTGAAAGTAAGATATGCTCAAAACCACTCTCTTTTCTAGTCCAGGAGTATATTCTGAATGAAGCAACAGGGGCGTGGTTGAAATGGAGAGATTTGGTGAGTGAACTTAAACATTACATACAGACTTGAGATTCAATAGGTAATAGAAAATCTCAGCTGGATTTGATGGAAGCGCTGCTTGAAGCTGATGGCTGTGGTAACCGCCATGTGCTATGGATTTAATAAAAATAAGTGCATCATTTATCACTGCAATTCAGATAACAGAAGTCCCTTCTATCTTCCTCTCAATAAACATTAAAATTCTCCATTTTCATCTTCCAGGTCCTGCGATGTCACTCCCACAAGTGCCTTCTTGCTTCCTCTCATGACCCCGGTCATCCGCCGTAGATGGAAGATCTTCTCTTGGAAGATCTACTCGTGACCCACACTGTTTTTCTTCCTGACACATGATTCACTTTTCCAGGTAAGCAACGTTTTACATTGAGAACATTCTCAAACTCCTTCATTATTTTTTTAACTTCCAAGAGCTTCTTGATAATCTCCTTCCTATCAGAGTAAGTCAGCCCTGTCTGCCCCATGGTAGGAATTAGGAAAAGTTTAGCAAAAAAGCAGTAGGAGGGGGCAGACAAAGAAGAAGGTACTCAAACCGTTGTCAGCATGGTTCTTGAGATCTGTCAGGGAACAAGAATAGATAGTATTTATCATGTGTTTGGACCTAAATCTTCTTCTCTTCCCAGAATTTCGAAAAGAGGTATCAGGCAGCAATGGCAAATTGCCTATGCGGTATCTATTCTTCACTTTTTCGTTAGTAATAGAAACAAAGTCTATGCAGGTAATATTACTAGCTTTGGGACAAAGTTTTGGACAGTGCAATGTAAGTGAAAGTTTTATCTGTCTTCACGCTCCTTTAAGAGGCAGTAGACAGCAAGGCCCCCGCCGATCTTTGCCACGCCCTCTTCCATCCCGTCGGGCCGGCCGATGTATGAGGGATTTCCGGCAGCCACCTTGGACCATCAGGCAACCTCAGGAGGGAAATCCCCATGTTGAAGAAGGTGGAATGGGAACAGACTTTGGAGCCTGATCAAACTCCCCAGGCTTCTCTTGGGAGAGAACTCATTCTCTAACTTGATCAAGTCACTTTGAGGTTATTCTTCAATGTGGTGGAACTGAATCCTAAGTGATGCGACCGAGTTCAATTCTTTTCATTAAAGGATCATAGGGACTGAAGTTAGGGAACAGCAATAATTGTACCAAAGATTTTACTATGACAATGACAATAATTGAAGAGGTTGACAAAGCCCATATTATTATATTTTCTAGACCTTATTTGTGGGGTATACTGTCAAAGTTACTCAAGCACTAATGTTATCGTTTCAAGTTTCCTTAGAAGGATAATTCTCACTTTTTAAAGACATGATTATTATACCTGCTTTTCAGCACCATTCCACAAATTAAAGACAAGAATAGAAAAAATGTTTAAAGTATTCCTGCATGGAGAAGAAATTATTTCATTTTTCTTGTTTTGTTATTGCTCAGGGTGAGAAGCTATTACTTCCTGTTTTGTCTGGGGAACATCTGAACAATCAACCTCAAAAAGTAATAAAGTTTAAGTTTAAAAGAATTTTTTCCTCTACACAGTGCAATTCTGCGGGCTCTGTAGCATTTTCCTTCCAAGAACACATCCGGAATGCAGCGATCAGTATTGTTACTGATCAGTGACTTTTAGTCAGTATTTTGCAACTAAAGAATCCAGGTGGATCCTCCTCGTCCAAATATGACATTCCTTCCTCAAACATCCTTCCGTCCTGAAAGTGAGCACGGAAACAGTATGACAGTGTTAGATCCAGAAACTGTAAATACCTGTAACATTTATAGGAAAGAAGGGGGAAAGAAAAGCGTGTGATCTCCGGCAGCATATGTTTTGAATTGTAGCACATGAATTAAGTGTTTGCAAACAATTTTGAATAAGTAAAAGACATCAGAGAATGAAACACTGTAACATACGCTGCGAGGCCATATGTATCCTAGGGCTGAAGGACTTTGAGTTTTCCTTTTTTGGAGCCATGGCAGGCATGCTTGATGTAGGAGGTGAGGATCTGGCCTGGCGAAGCTCTCACAAGTGGTTTCTCCCTGAGGACGCACATCCTCTTTCTCACCACAAGACACAATCAGTGCATGTCAACAGCTTGAAGACATTACCTTCTCTCCTGCACTCAATTCAAAGTCTTCCTCTCGCCTTCCTTCCTCTTTCCTATTTAAAGTCGTGTATGATAAAACTGCCAGCAGCTAATAGGGGTCAGCCTCTTGCCAACCTTCTTAGGTCGAAAAACTGGCCCAGTCCACGGTTCTCCACGTCACCAGCCCCTTCCCGGAGCACATCCAGTTACGTGTTTGGTATCTGCTAAAAGTTTGTCCCGTGCTTTCCTTACACTGTGTGTCCTGTCCTCAAAACACCTGCTTGCGCTCTACTTCAGAAACATTTTTGAAAAACTACTGTGTGCAATTTTTTTTTTAGTCAGAAAGTGCAAAATTTAAGATCCTCACGATTCGCCTAACTCGTGTGCATTGCACAGACTGTGTAAGTTAAGTTTCGGTTTTTATCGCCTAACCTGTGGTCAAAAATATTATGTGAATTGGTGCCTCAGTGTGTTGGGTGTCATTTCACAAACCAAAAAGTCACTGGTTCGATTCCCAGCCAGGGCACATGTCTGGGTTGCAGGCCAAGTCCCCAGTTGGGGGCGTGACAGAGGCAACTGATCGATATTTCTCTCCCTCTCTCTCTCTCTCTCTCTCCTCCTTTTCCCCTCCTCCCAACAATAAATAAATAAAATCTTTTAAAAAAAATATTATGTGAATTCTGTGCAGGAAAGTTGTTTTTATGATATTCTAGGACATCCAATGTTTCTATTAAAATGTAGGCTTTATATTACTTGAACATCAAATTAAAAGCAAAATAATGGGATTCTCAGCATTAATTAATTTTACATCCACTGCTCTTTTTTCCAACGCAAATAATATAGCCAAAATTTTTTCCCCACGTGTTACTCTGATCTTTCCCCTAAGTATTTTTGCTTAATTAAAAGTGAGTATTTTGAGTCCCACACTGAACTGGCTTGTTTATCCCCTACCCCCATAAATTTAATTTTTTATTTCAACAGAAAAAAATTCTTCAAAATAACTATTTACTTGCAGAAGAAAGTGTTATTTTCTAAATGCTTAATGTTTGATACTTGAAAAATTATGTATTTGAAAATATTCCTTTTTACCTATTAAATTGGCAAAAACTGTCAAAACACACACTAGCCTAAGTCCATGGATGTAAGTTTGGTATTCTCCAATAGTGCCATTGAGAATATAATTGCTTCAGGGTTTTTTTCCTTGGAGGTGGGGGACATGGCAAGTTTTATCAAGAGCCTCAAGGTATATACAAATTGGTGGAGTAATATGTAGCAAAATCATAAAGGTTGTATATTATTTATTTTTAGAATAGAGAAATATTAAAAGCTGCCTAATTTCTAGTAGGGAAATATGTAAACAAATTATAGTACAAACATATATTTTAATATTATATAGTCATTAAGAATCATATTTCTGAAGAATACTTAATAGGTAGGTTCTCATATAGTAATTTTTCTAAGTAAGACACAAGTTTGAATATAAATTATACCCCAAATTGCTTTCTATGTTGCCTGTGATAATGGCTCCAGACGCCTGTCCATTGGAGCACTCCTGAGCAGGTGCACCCTTCTGACTCGGCGTGGCCACCTGGACATCAGCTGACGTGAAGCAAGCAAAGGCTCAGCGAGAGTTCAGTGTAGGTGTTAGCCCTCCCGCTGCTTCTGGGAACCCTGAGACCACCGTGCAAAGCAGCCTGTAATAACCTAGAGGGAAGAGGGGGCCATTTGAAAGAGAGACAACCCATCCCTCCTGAGGCCCCCAGACCTACCAGCCAACCAACCACCAGGTAAGTCACTTGACTGAAGCCACCCCAGAGCCAGTCACCATCCGAGCTGCCAGCTGACCAATTTTGCCCTAGAGGAGAAATGCAGCCAGCCAGCCACCAGAATTCCTGATGAAGTAGAATAGTTGGGTTCTTCTGCCATTAGATTTGGGGTTTGGTATGTTACACAGCAAAAATTAATACAGACACTAAAACGACTATAGACTTTGATTTTTCCTTTACAACCTCCAAAGTTTTCTAAATGCAATAAAATCAGTGTGAGCTTCTTTTATAATCATAGGATAATCTTATTTTATAAAAACAAGATAAATAAATACAAAACACACTGAAGAAAATTTAGGAAAAATGAGTTGTGTTCTTTAAGTTATCGGCTTTCCCTGTAGGAAGAGTTGAACAGTACCATCTCTGGAAACACTTTATATGAAACTGTTACTCATGTATTTTCTCTTTGGTTGCATTCCAGTGACTCTGGTTTTTATCAATCATAGCTCATCTCTGTGGTTTTGGTGTCCTTGACCAATGCCAATTGCTTTTCAATTTCCAGTTCCAAAATATAAAGTCAGAAACACACAGTTGGAAGTCACCATTTAAAAGTCTCATTATAATAAGCATTAGGGAGGAAATGACTATCCTATTACTATCTTCTCCTCTAGCAAAACATTTTTATCATGCTAGCATTTAATTAGAGAACATTTTAAACAAAATCCCATCAGGAAATCAACTATCATGTCATTTTTATCATTCAGCATGTGCTTAATGTGGATTTTATAAGAGTTGAATTTAACTCACGATTACAACCAAATAGTCACTAATCTGGAGTATGTCCCATGTGACATGTATGTTAGAAGACTCCCTGTCTTTTTATAAGATTAAGTAGATGGAAAAAAAGTTACTTAAAAATTCTTGACCTTGTAGAGAGCCAAATGATTATTTGGTAGAAACAATGACCACCCTTCTCCAGTAATTTCAATATTTATTTAGTAAATATTATTCAAAAAATATCAAAAAGTTAGTTGGTAAACAACTGTACATAATACTAGAAGGTAAATGTATACTCTTGGTGAGAGAAGGAGAAGAACAAGGGGGAAATACATGAAATAAACTTTGTTTAATAAAGAACCAAGTAAGATGGTGCATGTGAAGATCAGTTTTATGTGTCAACTTGGGTGGGCCACAGGTGCCCAGATTAAACATTGTGTCTGGGAGTTTCTGGGTGAAAATTTGCGTTTCAGTCAATGGACTGGGCAGGGTGCCCTCCACCGGTAGAGTCGGGCATCACCTAATCAATCCCTTGAGAGCCTGAAGGGAAACCAAAGGTGAAGGAAAGAATCATTTTTTTCCTTTTCCTGCATCACAGATGGAGCTGGGACAGCTCATCTCAACTTCCCTGCACTTGGACAGAGAGCCACACCATCGGCTGCCCTGGTTCTCAAGCCCTCTGACGCAGACCGAAACCTCCCTTCTCTGGACTCTGTTTCCCTGGAGAGCCGTCTCTAACACATTGCGATCCTGTGTTTTGCTCCATGATTCCTTCCTGTGAGCAACGCTGCGGACACACCCTGCTCACCTTCGCCACCAACCCTACGCTCCCTCCATCACTATAAAACATTAGCGAAATTCTCCCGAAACTAACCAGCGGTTGGTATGAGAGAATCTTTTTTTAATAAAACTGGACACAATGGCTGCCTTTTGCACAAAGGTGAGGCGGAGGGCCCAGGTGTAGAAGCCAGACAGACAGGAGACACGTGCTTGCGCTCCACTAGCCGCTGATCCACCTGCAGAGTGCCCGGTGGGCCAACCACCGGGGCCGGCGCACAAGACATAAAACCCGGTCAAGTCCCCAGCCGGGTCCCTTCTTTGTCTCAGGGACACAGCCCAATACACTCACTAATGCCATCCCTTCCCTGATTGTTTCTCCAAACAGGGAAAAGGGAAAAACAATAGAACTGAGCACAGGCTCCAGGGAGGAAGGGACCCAAGGTGAAGTTTGGAAGCAGATGAAACTTGCCTTTGGCAGGTCCCTCTCTGTGCCTCGCTCAGTGGCTTGGGCCGTCACCCACCCCAGTTCCCCACGTCTGCACCCCTCCCACTAAGGCGGAGCGACTTCTTGCTCTCTTCTGGCTCTCTTCCCCATCCACAGCGCTTAGGTACCTTGCCCCTTTCCTTCAGTGCGCACTGTCTGCGAAACCACGTGCTCATGGGACACTGCTTTTTCTGGAAAGTTGTCCCCCCCCCCATAGTGTTCCCAAACGCCCTTGCTCCTGCTCCCTCTTCCTCTAGGCCGGCTCCAGCTGCTTCCTGATGACGGGAAGCATCCAGATAGGGGTTGGCACGCTGCACGCTGAGTCCAAAGGGACCAGGACTGATGTCCTTAGACTCATAAAGAGTCAAAAATTCAATTCCCTCTCCGTGACAAATGATCAAGGTTCTGGCACAGTTTGAATGTTCTTCAAACCTCCTGATCCCGACCTTGCGTGCAGGGAACTGTAACAATTAGTCATCGGTGTCCCAGGGCCAACGTCACTTAGCATTGAGAGTGACATTGTGATAAGGCTCACCAAAGATGAGCTTACAACAGTCGCTTATTCTAAGCAGTTCATGTGCATTAGTACGGACACAATAGCCCTCTGAAGTAGGTATGATTCTGAAGACAGACAAACAGAAAATTAGAGAGACTGAATAATTTTTCAAGACTCCCAGAAAGCTTAAGTGGCAGTAGAAGGATCTGAAACCCAACTATTTCCTCAAAAGCCAGTCCTAATCCAATTTCCTCATCCTACAACTTAAAAATGAATGTGTGTTAAAAGAAACACATCTATTGGAAATATATGTTGGACATGTTTCCAAAGACTGGGGGTCACCATATATCTGCATGGTGGTAACAAGGCTTACAAGAGCATAACAAGATTAAAGCCCAGCTCTCTTATCCAGGCTTTTACAATCCACTGTTTGCTAATTATTTTCATTTTTGCTATTTGGAAGCATATTTATTTTCTGTCACAGCGAAGTACTCAACATAGATTTATGGAGTGGCTGAGTGAATTATGCTTCAATAATGGGAGTCCTCCCCATGAAGTATCTGCAGGAATCCGTGTTGGCGCATCCCACGAGCAGGATGCTCAGCCTGCACCATTTGTTGGCCACACATCAGGGCCATTTGGTCAAAACTCACAAAGGCCTTAGCTACAGGGTATCAGAAGTGCTAATGGCGATATTGCAACCTGCGGCTGTCTGGAATGGTGATAAGTGAGCTCCTCGGCCCTGATAGAATTGGGGCGCGCAGTTCCGCCTGCCGGGAAACATTGCTGGCGCGTGTGTTCCTTGCTGCCCAGGATGGGAATACCGCTCCACAGCTCCTTAAACAGTTTCAGAGACGGCCTCGGCGCCGAGCTCCCAGACCGCAGGGAAGGGAGCCATCTTGGTTGAGCAGAACAGACTTTCACATGTTGTTTACTCCCCAGGCTCACTCTGAGCCCCGCTGGGGTGTTCCTCGGTCACCCACAGAACACGTTGCTCACACCCAGCCCCGCCCTGCCGAAGGGTGCGTTGCCAGGCAAAGTCCAGTTTTCTCTGACAGCATCATGCCATGCACTATAAATCACATCCGCATCCCATTTAGAACGTAAACCACAATAGACACTGGAGAACAAAAGGAATCGCAAGCCCAGATTTTTGACAAAACTCCCACACACTGATAATTGGAAGCACATCGATCTGCCCACAGACGCGGTCTGAAACTTCTCCAATGCCTGGTGCAGCTGCCTCAGCCTTGTCCACTTCCAGCGCTGCCGCTAAATCCCCTGGACAAGTAGGAAGGGGGCGACGACACCAATAAAACCTTCCGGGGCAGCAATAGAACTGAAAACAAGTAACTTGGAACGCCCGACAAATTGTGCTTCTGGAGTCTTCATTTAAATGTCTTTGAGACCTGTCTGGTTGTTGGATGGCATAGAAATCCTATCGTTAGACTTCAGTATTCAAGTTAGTTCTAAAACAACAGCTAGTTAGTAACAGGTTAAGGTACATCACTGGGTAAATAAGGCTTATTTAAGAAGTCCAAATTATTTTCAGAACTATGAAAAAATGATTTTGCCTCCAGCTTATATAAATAGCTCCCACGAACAGTATGGGGTTTTCTGTACGTGTTTAATTACCCATCAAAATTCCACAGCTCTAAACTAGACCAAATTCCTTTACAATATGGTTCCTAAGTTTAATTACCATCTAAGGTGCAAATCTAATGGAAAGTGAAAAACCTTTCGTTATGATGCAAACCAGCTGATTCTGATTTGCTGCTGGAAATAATTGCATCTGCTCTGCACACACAGGTACACTACAGAGCCAATGGACTCTCTGCTTCGGAAGGACAAACAGCCCCTTAATAACCAGAGAAAACTAAGATGATCTCCTTTAAAAATCAGTACAAAGGCAGACCTGATCATTTTGGACCATCCTCCTCCAAGAGGCAACATGAGTACTATCAACACAAGCCAACTTCTGTGTCAGAAAGGGCTTCAAAGTGTAATGATTTCATACCAGAGCTTGAATGAGTAACTGGCTTGAAATAATCTGGCAGCAAAAGTAGGATTTTAATTAGATTATCACGGAGCTATTTGTTAAATTTTGGAATGCTGATAAATTTTTAAAAGCCCTTCTAATCTGGAGATAATTATCTTCGATCATTAAACTTGTTCTTGATTAAGAATCTGAAAATGAGCCTGTTAAGCCTTTAGCAAAATAGTAAGCCCAATAAAACCCGGGAAATAGTGCTGCCGAGCTACCAGCAAACTCAAACAGCTACTACTCCTGGAATCCACACAACTGGTGGGAATTAAACTAATGTTCAAAAGGAGACAAATGCATCTTGAATGAATTCTGACCTTGGAAAGTTTTTGAGTCCTGATTTGGAAAAATAAAAAGATTTATATTCGAATAAATCTTTGAAACGCAACTACAGAACAAAACCTTTTTATCCTTCTAAGTGACAGAAGTGAGGAAGACAAACAGTCATGTGAATTTAACTCTTCAGCATGAATTCTAGACATTTGAGGAAATGGTTCCAAAAAATAGCCAGACAGAACATGTGCAAGATTCATAACAGTCAACATTATACCTGGTTAGTGGTTGTATGATATCTGCTTGTAACTTCTCCTTTGTAAGTCCTGATCTTGGCTAGCTGCGAACGTAATCGGGTGGCCCCTGGAACGGGACACATGCCTCCATCGTTTCAAAAGCAGACGAGGGTAATATTAAATGCTGTCAAACGGTAATGACCCTCTGAGTTTGTCTTTGTTACATACACAATGTTTCTCTGCCTGGTATCTGGACGAGAATTACTACTGTTGGCCTAACAGTCACTATCACAGGTAAAAGGCAAGTGTTACTAATTGTCATATTACATAGCTGTTGAAACCAGGTCTAAAAAGAATCTGACTTTTCCAAGATTTCTGAGTAAGGTTAGTGGTAAATTTTAATGAAAGCCATACTCTGCCCATATCTAACCTAGTCTCTGTCTGGAAACAGCAGATGCTATTTTAAATCAGACCATCAACAAACTATTGGGTAGGTCGTTGCTAAAATTATTTGCTTTTGCTAAAAATAGTTTACCAAAACCCGTAAGTACAGCATGGCCTATGTACACACTTACTCTATAAATTATTGAGACCTTACTCCACGCCAGGCATTGCGTTGAGCACCAGGAATACCACAAATGGGGAGAAAAAAAAAAAAAAACAAAACAGTGCCTGGCCTCGTGAAGTTTATTTCAGCATAGGAGATGGACAATAAAATAGCCAGTAAGTCATTCCTAGCTGTTCCATCATGGAAGGAACCGAATCTCCACCGGGGCAATGAGAACTTCCCAGGAGGCATCATGGGTTGTCAAATGTCTTAAGGGACTATTGGCATGGAGTACTGAGGCCCAGGATGTTACAAATCTTGTTTGGGGGTACAGGGGTAGAAGATCGGTCCTATCCAGAGTGCCAATAGAGCTCCATTGAGAAATAGTGTAATATGCCTGGTTGCATTCTCTAGCCTAGCCAACACCACAGGTAAATATTCCTACTATGGGAAGATTATTGTTCTGGGTTATATAAAGGAAACAGAAGAAAAGCAAGAGACACCTTCTGCCCCAACAGACATGATCTATGTGCATACGTGTGTGTATGTGTATGTGTGTGTATGTGTGTGCATGTTTATATGCATGCCATGCCTGCAGAAGAGGATGCAGGCTGTGCCGCATGAATAAAACATGTGTGGGGTGGGAGATAATAGTTTAAGGATATTTTAAGAAAAGGAAAAAATTAAGACAAATTTTACGATAGGGCAGGAATTGATGTATATGAGGAGAAAAAGCTTTCCTAAGCAAAGAAAGACAGAAAAACAGAAGCATCAGTCCAGCCCTCACCCAGGTTGTTGACCCGACAAGAGCCCAGTGACTCCCCGTAAGTAAATCCAAAGTAAATCCAGTGCAATGCACCAGCACAGGGTTCGTTGGGTGTACGTTCCCCTAATTTCGCACATAAATTTTCCTGTACATTAAGGTGACCTCTATTTTCAAAGCAGCTGATATTATTTGTGCTCTTTTCGCTGTCCAATGTTTCCTCATTTTAAGTGTTCTCCCGTTACCTTTGATTCTGCTCGCTTAAGGCCATACAGCCAGTAAATACATTTTATTAACTTTTATATAAGTGGTCCCCAGGCAGGTTCATACACATATCCTGTGCAATAGATTTAATTTGCAAATGACCGCAAGAGGCAAGTTCTTGCACAGTCATAAAAATTCTCGGGCAGTCTAAGAAGCAAAAACTGAGGTTTTTCTTGGTTTTTTTTTCCCCAAGAGCTGACAGCAGAGTAAAAAATCATTGCTTCTGGACGGGCATTACTCAGAAACAACAAAAACCATTTTTGTGAAGTGGTACGCATGCATCTTCCTTCCTTTCATGCTGCAATGCTCAGAGCTTCGCCACTGAGTCTCTCCTGTGGTCACACAGTGAAACCCTCCGCTGGGACATGCTTGCCGCGTTTCAGTTCACACAATGGGGTGTGGGGCACCAGCCAAAAGAGTGGGGTTTGGAAGGCCCCCATTCTGTGGTCAATCAATGGTTTATGGAAGCAGAATTCAAAGGTATTTAAATTACATGTCACACAGATGCTCTAAACCACTGAGATTGCTCAGCAAGCCACACACACCACAAAAGGTATGTTTGTTACAAACCAGCTTAGAAGTTGATCTGAAAATAATGATACAATACTAAGATTCATATGTAAACATTTATTTAAGTTTTATAAGGAACTAAGCCAAAACGTCTGTGCTTATACATTTAAGGATGGCCAGTTTCTCTAGGATTTTCAGGGATTTGTTATGTCCTTTACTTATTGTTTGAAGATGGGGGGGGCGGGATTTGCATCTAGAGTAATAGAAAAATGAATGAACTTTAAAGAATATATTAAATATCTTCTGGGAGCAAGCACTGATGTGAAAAATGAGAAGAGCTGAAACAGTACAGGCAAGATGGCCTTTTCAAACATTGCCATTCCATCACTGGCTGGCTGCCAGCGTGAAACCTGGAAAGACATATTGAAACCTTTAAATACCGTCATTTTCAGCTGTAAGGAATTCTCTCCATGTTATCAATGTATGAGGAAGAAACGTATTTTTTATAGATTTCCAGATCCAAGGTTAAAATGCGTTTTAGGAGATGTTTATGTGAAAGTATTTTGCTGCTTTCCTATGCAGGCCATTTCAAGTAAGATGAGGTCAAATGGAGTTCAGATGAGATTGTACCAGTAAATGGCGCGAACGGAGCCAACCTAAAACCTCTCCCTACATGTGACAAAATGTTGTCACATAAGAGCTACTTTTCATAGATAGTTTATTAATGTTATTACACTTGTAACTGCTTGAATATCTCGATTATCCACGAACCAAATTAGAGAACAACTGAATTTCAAAATGCTTTTCCATTTAAAGAAATTTAACTCATCATCATTTCCATAGCCAAGTAGATTTTTTGGTCCTGTATAAGGGAAAGGATGCCGTAAGTACTGAAAACCTCCTTGAACACATTTATTTTCCAGAGATAATTTATTCGGCTTTAAGTGGTACCAAGATAGGGTCTTGTTTAGCCAGGGATTGATAAAATATAAATTCCCTTGCTTTTTAAAAGCTCCTGAATAACTCTTGACCCATCTCTTCATTGTGGCTTAACTGATGAATTAATAATAATAACTGCAATTATAGTTATTCCTCATGCTATAGGGAGAAGCTGGTAACACATTCCAGGATAAGGATCTCAGGCCAGAACGCTGAAAGATGGAATCAGGGCCAACAACAGGCACAGTGGAGGGCTGGACTGAGGGACGTGTTCGAATGAAGGAGCTAGACACCTGAAACCAGGTGAGCAGGACAGAGGGAAAGTACATCAATACTACATGACCGGAGACAGACGCAAACTCAAGGGGAGGGCAGGAAGCCTTAACACCAGGAACAAAGTTAACAGAGTGGAATCCAAGGAACTGCCCAGGATTCTGGGAACCACGCCTGACACATCCTGCCTATGAACTGGCCGATCCCCTGGGTTCTACTTCAAAATATATTCAGAATGGGGCCATGCTGGTTGAATGTTTGGAGCATTGACCACGTGTCCTGCCTGGATTTTCAAGTTGATGCCAAACACTGCATGTCAATACAGAAACTGGACATGTCCCTTCAAAATGCAGCCACATCAAGTCACTCCTCTGACCAAATGCCAGCATCGCCACCCCGCCTCACGCGGCTTGAAACCCGAAAGACGATTGCAGCTGGCCTGGCCCTGTGTCGCTAACCCCTCCCAGTTAGCTTTCTGAATTTATCTGCCTCTTTCCTGCCCTCTGAGCCCTCCATCCAGGCAGCGACCTTGCCGCCCCCACGTTGGCCTTTCCTCGAGCAGTTCTTCGGTGCTCTTTCCTCAGATACCCTCTTGACGAACCCCCTCCCCTCTCTGAAGTCTGTTCTCCCCTTCCCCAGCACAGGCTCGCAACCCGCTTCACCTCCGCTCACTTCTCCTCCATCCATAGCACCTGTCTTTCCATATGCACTACAACTGGCTTATGAGCCACACTTATTGTTTCTCTTCTCTCTCTCCTCACCAGAATGCAAGCACTTCTGACGGCAGGGATCTTCCTGATTTCATGAACTGCTACGCTCCAAGCACCTCCAACAGTGGCCAGCACAGAAAAGCTCCATGATTGTTTGTTCGATAAATAAAAGTACCAATACAGGGTGGTACTCAAGATCCTAGATAACAGTGTTCCTGTCAAGAGAGTCCCGCCAGCTTCTGAATCCACTCCTCCCCGGGCTCATTTTACTGAGCCATGCTCATTCTCATGCTCTCTCGGGAAATTCTTACGAAACATTGGTAATGCTGACAGCTTACGAGCAATTTATGGCTTTGTAATACCCTTTTATGCACATGGACTCATTTGAATCAATAAAGCAATTATTATGGCCAAAAGACTTGAGTTTCTTGATTTAAACAAAATATATATTACAGTTGAATTACATTTTTAGAGATTATAAACATGCAAGATTTTGTATTCATCAGTTCCTGGTTATTTAGAGAATGTGACATGGTTGCAGTTGCCCACGCTTCACATATGCTTCTATTTATATTATTTTGTAAAATATTTGTAGGATTAAATCACCAGGGCAAATAACAGCATTGCTATACGTAGTTTAATTTTCTTGGCTCAACTGAAAGTAAGTAATGTTCAGTCTTAGCACTGAGACTACTGTCTCTAATTCGGCTTCATTTACACTTTTGATTAAACACCATGTGCATGCGGTTGTACATATTCCTTAGTCACTTAAACAAACATCACGAATACACACCTACTGAAATGTATGTCTTAGAAAGATACATCGGGTAAGAGTTATCACTGACGATGCACGTAGACCATAAAGGAAATATGAATTACTAAATGAACCTTTAATGAAAAGTAAATTCCTCCCCTTTAGGGAAATAAAAGCCCGTAAACAACTTCTTGTTGTTTATGAAGTTTCACATGAGGCTGTCTTGTCTATCTTTGGTTAGAGTGCTTTTGGGCAGCTGGCTAGCCTCAACCACTTGCCCTCAATAGAATTAGTAAGCTGTAACTGTTGCAGCTTGCCATGAAAGACATCCCTATTAAGATACTTTTCTTCCCTTTGTCCAACTGAACACACAAGATTTATCATGGCAATTACTAACAATTCAATATGCTTTCTAAAATCTATTATGCTTGAATGACTCTTCTTTTTAAACTTCAACTAAAAGCCTGAAAGACAAAATACAGAGGGTTGAAAACATTTGAACAAGCTTCCTGTCTCAAAACAGGATACGATTTCTCATGAATTAAGCAGTAATACCCAAGGCGGACCAGACAGACACACTTTCAGCTGCCAGTATAGATCTAAGTAGATACAACCTTTCTGGTAAACTGATTCACAATATATATCAAAAGCTTTATAAATATGTATATATTTCCAGTTTGGAGGACCAAGCCTGAAAAATAATTTGAAATACAATTAAAAAATATATTCTCAAAGATGTTTATTACAACGCAAATTGGAATGGCAAAATTATTAGCAAGCTCTTTTCTAGGAATAGATTACTTAAGTATACCAACGTATATTGGACCATTATACAGCCATTTAGCTTAATGTTTATAGAGTTCATGTTAGTTGAGAATGATAGGACTTCCTGGAATAACAGCAATAAATTAAGCTTATAGAACCCGCTTAACAGAAACTGATAATTCAAAACAAGAAAACTTGAAGGGAAACAAGAAAAAAGGAAACAACTTCATCATGAGGGATACTAAAGAATTATGCAGCCATATTATTTTAACCGTTGAGTTATTTTTTCCCATATCTAGCATGAGTTAAGCAAATTCACATTCTCTAGAATATAAAGTAGTTATTACAGAAAACACATAGAAGAAAAAGTGTTAATTCTCATTTACGTGTCCCAATCAAGAGAGGACAAGGATGAAACATGGGTGAAAACTACCAGAAAACACAAAGCATATTTGGAATAGAAAACAAGAAGTCAAATCACCATGAATAGCTGTCTTTGACCCAATTTCTGAATAGTGTCCTGGCTCCTATTACAAAAAATAAACTCAACCCCTAACCTGACATGTGTTTTCTGGAAGCCAGGGGAAATAGGAAAGAGACAGGAAATCATCTACTTTGACCCATTGACACATATGATATCAACATTCTCAAAAGGAGCTTCGAGAGAAAAAGTACCTGTGTCTCACCACCCAAAGCCAGAATGGTGATGGGCTTTTTTCTAACTGGAGGTTATATCACCATGACAAACACGTCCCCAAAAAGGGGCGCAATCACAAATCTCTAAAGAAGGCATCACTGTCTCCTTAAGCCATTGCTCAGTAAGATTCCTTGAATTGAGTGGAGTTTGTCCAGACTATACGGGCCCCTTTATCCATGGAGAATACGTTTCAAAGACCCCCAATGGATGCCTGAAACCATGAGTAGCACTGAACTCTTATATATACTATGTTTTTTTCCTATACTATATAATACCTACGATCAATGTAAATGTACAAATTGGGATGGATTAAGGGAGTAACAGCAATAATTACTAAAATACAACAATTACAACAATATACTATAATAAAAGTTAAGTGAGTGTGGTCTTTCTGTCTCTCACAGCCAGTCTGCTAACTGAGACAGTCACTAAGTGATGAGCTAATGGGTAGTATACAGAGTAGGTACACAGGACAAAGGGATGTCTCACTTCCTGGGCAAAACAGAGCAGGGTGGCATGAGATTTTATCAGCTACTCAGAACAGCACACCATTTAAAACTTATAAATTTTATATTTCTGGAAATTTTTATTTAAAATTTTTGGACCACTGTTGACTATGGGTAATGGAAACCAAGAAACGCAAAACCACAGGTAGCAGGAGGGGGAACACTAGCGTACAGGACAACCATACAATCTCAAAGAACCAATTATACAGAAACAACATTCCCGGAATTACTCCTGAGACCCATGCAGTTCAGGCAGATGAGCAACCATAATGATAAACTTAAACCCATCCCACTGGCCCCCAGGCTGGGTAATAAGGTGAGGGCTCTGGAGAGTACCTGCAAGCAGAGCCAGGTACATGATTTGTCAAGACCAGTGCAAAATGAGAATGTGGGGCTGTGTTCAAAAAGCAGGGGAAGACATCCGGCCAAGATGGAGGCATAGGTGGACACACTATGCCTCCTCGCACAACCAAAATCAAGGACAACAAAGATTTAGAAACAAGAAAACAACTCACAGAAAATTAAACTGTATTAAAGTCCAACAACCATTCATCTAGACCAGTAAGAGAGTCAGAGTTGTGGCAGGAAAGGGTGGAGGTTGGTGGACCCAGGCATGCAGGCAGCGGCTGACAGACCCCAGGCACACAGGCAGTGGCTAGAGGACCCCGGGCATGGGGTGGCAACTGGCAGACCCAGTGAGGCTGCACAAGGTAGCTGGCTGACCAGGTGGCCCCACAATCGCACGCAGATAATCCAGGTGAAAAAAGGGAGCAAGACAGATTTCGAAACCCAGGGCCCCAGTACCAGGAAATAAAACCTAAAAACACCGATTGAAAACACTTGAGGGGGTTGAGGTGCCAGGAGATACTCCAAGCCTCACAGGAGAGTTCACTGGAGAGACCCACAGGGTCCTGGAATGTACACAAGCCCACCCACATGGAAATCAGCACCAGAAGGGCCCAATTGGCTTAGGGGAAGCAGCGAAAGGGACTGAAATATGAGAGAGAACGGAGCAAGCACCATTGTTCCCTTTTGGACCCTGCCCTCACATACAGCATCACAACCCAGCCATTGGGCTGCCCCGCCCTGGTGAACACCTAAGGCTCCATCCCTCACTATGTAACAGGCATGACCACACACACCCCCCCCCAAAAAAATGGTTCAAATGGGAGAAGAGATCAAAGCCCCAGAGCCAATTCATCTAAGCAACCAAGAGATAGCCAACCTATCAGATGCACAGTTCAAAGCACTGGTGATCAGGATGCTCACAGAATTGGTTGATTTTGGTTGCAAATTAGATGAACAAATGAAGGCTACACTAAGTGAAATGAAGGAAAATGCACAGGGAACCAATAGTGATGGGAGGATAACTGGGACTCAAATCAATGGAGTGGACCAGAAGGAAGAAACAAACAACCAAACAGAAAACAAGGAAGAAACAAGGATTTAAAGAAATGAGGAGAGGCTTAGGAACCTCCAGGACATCTTTCAATGTCCCAACATCCGAGTTATAGTGGTACCAGAAGGGGAAGAAGAAGAGCAACAAGTGGAAAACTTATTTGAACAAACAATAAAGGAGAACTTCCCCAAGCTGGCAAAGGAAATAGACTCCAGGAAGTCCAGGAAGCTCAGAGAGTCCCAAAGAAGTTGGACCCAAGGAGGAGCACGCCAAGGCACATCAGAATTACATTAGCCAAGATGAAAATGAAGGAGAGAATTCTAGAAGCAGCAAGGGATAAGGGGACAGTCACCTACAAAGGTGTTCCCATGAGACTGTCAGCTGATTTCTCAAAAGAGACCTTCCAGGCAAGAAGGGGCTGGAAAGAAGTATTGCAAGTCATGAAAGGCAAGGACCTACATCCAAGATTGCTCTATCCAACAAAGCTGTCATTTAGAAAGGAAGGGAAGATAAAGTGCTTCTCAGATAAGGTCAAGTTCAAGGAGTTCATCATCACCAAACCCTTATTATATGAAATGTTAAAGGGACTTATCTAAGAAAAAGAAGATAAAAAATATGAACAGTAAAAAGACAGCAAACTCACAGTTATTAACAACCACACCTAAAACAAAAGCAAACTAAGCAAACAGCTACAACAGGAAAAGAACCACAGAAATGGAGATCATATGGAGGGTTAGCAACAGGGGAGTGGAAGGAGGAGAGAGGGGGGAAGGTATAGAGAATAAGTAGCATAGATGGTGGGTAGAAAATAGACAGGGGGAGGGCAAGAATAGTGTGGGAAATGTAGAAGCTAAAGAACTTATGACACAAGGACATGAACTAAAGGGGGAATGTGGGTGGGAGGAGTGTGCAGGGTGGGGGGGAATGATGGGGGAGAAATGGGACAACCGTAATAGCATAATCAATAAAATATATTTTAAAAAAAAGAATGCAGGGAGATACAAAATACCTAAAGATATATAGATGCCCCCAAAAAGAAAGAGAAAAGAACTTAATTTATCTTTAAATTAAGAAAATGTAATTAGCTTAAAAGGCTACCGGATAAAAATATAAGTTAGAGAAAACTTTTAACTCTACGTTTTAACGTATAATTAAATGTATAATTCTAAGGAGTCAACAGAGAGTTGACAGGAGTTGTCCAGAGGCCTATTAAGGTGACCTGGCCCTCCAATCCCTCTTAGGGTGGACTTAGCATCAGGGATGCAGCTGGAAGCCCTGGGACCGCTGCGGTTTAGGTAAGAAGGAACCGATGGGGCTGCAGAGTGAAAGTTCTAAAGATGGAAGAGCTTATTTCATGATCATGTTGACCACGATGCAAGACACACCATTCTGTAGGGATCAGCTGGCATTGTTAGACCAAAAGGCAGCTGCTGATGACCATGAGGGAAAAGCACTACCTGAAACCTTCTATTTGTTTTAACTATTTTATTTATTTGTTTTTAGACAGAGGGGAAGGAAAGGAGAAAGAGAGAAACATCAATGTGTGGTTGCCTCTCACAAACCCGCTACTGGGGACCTGACCCACAACCCAGGCACATGCCCTCACTGGGAATTGAACCTGCAACCCTTTGGTTCACAGGCTGGCGCTCAACCCACTGAGCCACACCAGCCACGACTGAAACCTTATATTTTATTTTACAAATATTGCCCAAAAGAATCATCTTTAAATAGAGAAGACAATCAGTCTTCAAAGAAGCCTTATAAGATCCTTCTGTCTAATGTTTTGTCCAGAGAAGTGAACACCTAAGTCATTCAAAGACACTGTCACTTTTTCAGCATTCACACAACAAATGTTCAGATTTCCTAATACCTGTTTCAGTGGCTGACACCAGCATCATCGACCCCCACAATCTCAGAGTGGGAAAGAACCCCTGATGTTAATCTAGTGCAGCCTCACGTGGATGCACAAGCATCTTTGGCCCCATCTGGCTGAGTGGTACTCCAGTTTCCAGAGTTCTGCGTGAATGAAACATCCTCTCATTCAAGGCCATTCTCTCTACAGCCTTTTTCTCAGTCTTTGACAGTTCAAGCCAACAGAAATATTTCCTTTATGTGCATTCAAATCAAAGTTTTTAATTGTCACCTTTTTGTCTTAGTGCTGAACTCTGAAGTTACCCAGGGGGTAAGTCACCTATTTCCTTCATTACAATCATTTATATAAATAAAGTGAGCAGCAAGGGTCTTCTCCAGACTAATCCTCTCCCCCAAAAAGAGGATGCCAGGTCCCTCGTCCATCCTCATCAGTATCCTCTGAGCCCACTCCAGTTTGTCCATCCCTCTTAAAGAAAAATACAGTTTTCCTGGAGTTATTTGAAGCAACCGCCAGGTCAAGGTGATTATCTCACTTACTCCAGATTACGTAAGACAAAAATAAAATAACAACCCTAATAAAAAACCACAACAGTATTCCAGCAGTTAAGATTCCTATCCCCTCCAAGAGGGTTTTGTGCCTCAGGATACGAGTAGGCTGATCAAGCCGTGGCCAGCGTACAGACCGGGGTTTCCAAGAGAGAAGCCAGATCTGGCAACAAAACAAGCAGGAGCAATGGTTGCATGAAAGAGAGAAATCAATTCAACCAGGATGGGACTGACAGATTCCGTGAACCAAGATGGGACTGACAGATTCCATGAACCAAGATGTCACTGACAGATTCTGTGACCTTTTCCAAGATTCACCTTCTGTTCTGGAGTCCTAGGAAAACAACAAGCTAAACATAGAAACTAGGGTCCCCAGGGCCCTCCATGTCTACCTGGAAATGGATACGTTGGATCAGCAGCTACCAGAGGATGAACTTTTGGGGGGTCTGCCCTTATCCAGGAAGTTTTGGTATCTCTGCAGTCTCACACTTAGGTTAAACGTATGTACACTATAGCATTTATGATAAATTCCCAGTAGAGTTGTTTCGCCTTGCGCTCTTCGCCTATGTTTCACATATTTCTGTGAATGCCCAGAAAAAAGAATATGCAGCTGGAAACATTCCATGAATGTAAGTAAATACACGGAAGTATTCATGAAAACTGGAATGAACAGAGACGTGTACAATGTGACAATAACAAGATTGGCCCAATTGTCCAATGCAATTTACAGTATTATATTGTTTAAAAAAAAAAAAACTAAGAACACTGACATTAGCTAATTCCAAAATCAAAGAGGGTAGTTTAAATATGCAAAAGCCAGGTAAAGAACCACAAATATCATTAGATACTTTTACTGCCCACTGCTGTGATAAATGAACCCTAAATAATCTCCCCAAAGAGACTCTAACTGACAAAGCTTCCTTCCTGCTGGTGAGCTTCTCATAGGCCATTGGCAATACTAGTGAAGCTCAACAAACCAGTGAGATATAGGCCACCACGTGTTTCCCTGGGGACACGATTTCTGCCACCACTGACACAGTCATAGATCCTTTCCCCGCTCTGATCAGGGCTAGACCACCAAGATGCTGTGCCCTGCTGGTAGCACGACCCAGCCTCCAGTGTGGTGGGAGCGTAAAGGATTTGCCCGGTAGGTCCATCAATTCAGCCTGTTGATTCAGTATTCCATGTGAGACCTTCAGGGTGTTGATATCAAACCAAGGCATGAAAGCTGAACTCATCTTAAATCCCACCCCCCTCCTTCTCTCAAGTCTTAATAAAATGAAAGATTCACTAACCAGGCCCTCATGCAGATAAATCTTGGCCACTGTGGACATTCCCATTTTTAAAACGTTAGGTTCATTCATTCCCCTCCTCTTCCCCCAGTACATAGAAGGGGATTACTGAACATTAATTTCAGGAAACCACCTAAATCTGCAGAAAATAAGCAGATAAACTTTTGTACCGATATTGCAACAGTGGTTAAAGTAAACATAATATACTAATCAGGTGGTAATTATAGGAAAGGCTATACTAACACACTCATAGAAGATTCATGTGTTAAAAGTTTCCTTGTAAGTATTTGACAGGCATCAGCAGTTCCAGTCCCTGCCTGTACAAGAAATGGTGACCATGACTTCCGGTAACACGGCTCGCTCGCCCAAGTGCAGGAGTTTGGCTGGCACAGGTCAGCTCCAGGACGCTGATGTTAAAGATCATATCGGGACCAGCAAGGACACTGCATGCATGTCCACAGCCCCTCCCCCAATCTCTTTGTTCTGCTTTCCCTCTCCCGCCTTGTGAACACCTCTGCCCGTACTGAGATGCTGAGATGGGCTTTGAGATGGGAGTCCCCCATCTTCCAGGTGGCCGGCACCTGAATAAAACCACTTTCCTTTACATCAGCACCTGCCAATCGAGTATTGGCTATTGAAGTGGCAGGCAGCAGGACCTGCATTCAGCTACAATATGTTTAAAATAATGTGTACCTGGCATAGAAATCCCAAGTCCACATAAAATGTATGGAATTCTGTAATATCAGGAAGAGGGCCTGGGCACCAGGACATGCTTTTCTCAGAGATATATGGCCAGTATGTTATTATACAAGCAAATAAACAAATGATAATAATGAACATAAATATTGAGAGCGTGCAATTTGGGAAATGAAGTCAAAAGAAAAAGAAACACTTTCCTACAGTTGTATAAAACCAAGATGCAGACTCACGAAGATTAGCACTTGCAGCTCTGGTCACCGCACAGAGGCCCATACGCCCTGCTTCCCAAGCAGGTGCCGTTCCAGATGCCTTGCGTGATACTTCCTCTCAGTCTGCAGTCAGGAATACGGCCCCCATTCCCAGTCCAACAGGATGTTGTCACAACGTTTCAGCAAAAGGAGAGCACGAGCAAATATCATTCTCCTAAAACACTATAGTCTCTGGTAATCTTACTTTCTTGCTTCCCTGCCCATTTATGATGCCAACCAATGCAGCAATTTGTAACCAATGCAAGCAATGGAAGGAAAGACTCTGGAACATTCCCCACAGCCTGACGTGCAGTCACTATCCACCTTTACGATCCCTCTTTGCTCACTAAGGAACCTGGAGGAACCACTGTATCACAAGCTTGATTGACCCATGAAAACAAGGCAATGGGTCATTTCCGATTGCAGCTTCTAGTTCTATAAAAACTGTAATCCAATCCTCCCAAATAAATTATTTAAATAGTTGAGTCAACTACCATAGATAAATGTCAGTTTAACATTATTTCAATGTCTGAACAGTCCTTCCTGCATATAATATAGAGATTTTATTATAAACTAATTGAGAACAATGAGGCAAATGTCCCAGTGTGGATAACTAGGTAAGATACTGTGAGTGGGTAAAATCTTCATAGGCTAGCACCCAACTCTGTTGACTCAAAGTATTTTAGCTATAATACACAGCCTTTCAGAATAATTAACCTCTTCTCTAATTCACAGATGTTTGAAATTGTTATATTAGCTCCCTGAAAATGAACTCACCAAGTTTAGAAAGATGCTCCAGCAAATGCTGAGATTTGGCACGAATTCCCTGTTACCCATGCTACCGAAGCAGACGCACCATCACATGTAAAAAAAGACGTTAACAGGACAGTAAAGTGTCTTCAGTGTTGCTTAAAAAGAATTAGAACACAGAAAAACATTTTGTCAGAAAGAACAAGAATGAAATTAAAGGGTAAACATTCACTGAGGGCCATAGCAAGCTTACTCAAAAGAAAGGAGCTGCACTTCTCTTTGGAATGATAAAGGCTAAGAAAGAATCAAAATCTTTAAAATACCAAGTGTATTTCATTGGTCACAGCACCTTCACACACTGCACAAATCTTTTTTTTTTTTTTTTTTTTTGCATTTCAGTTGCATTTTGACCTTTCTTGAAATAATAAAGCACAATACGCCAGAAATGCTGCACATTTTCTTCCATCTTTAATATTAAAATTCACAAAAATTCAGCAATTTTGATGTTTTTTAAATACATGTTGATGACAGCTGTCACAATACAATCTAACAAAATGGTTTCGAGTGAAGGTAAAGACAACTAAGCACTACTAGAGCCACCGTACAGAAAAAATGAGACGAACTTTTTGGCCAACCCAGTTCATCATTCTCTCTCCCTCTTTCCATGCATCTTACACCTTGTGATACTTCCTGCCACCCAGGACTCACCATTCGGGTGAGCCTTCACCAAATACCTGATAGTTGCCACCTTTCCATCACATGATAATACAACAAGTATTAATAGAAGAGCGCTGTGAATTAATTGGCATTAAAGTGTTCATTATGATGGCACCAAAATGTTGGCATGCCTCAGTACTAAAGGCAGCTAAAAATGTAAATCTGTTCATGTCATATCCCTGCTGAAATGTCTTCACTTGTTCCTCATTTCCCTTAGGAGAAACAGACTCCTGGGCAAGGCTCTCAAGATCCCATGTTCTCTGGTCCCCACCTGCCTCTTCAACATCATCTCAAACCACATGCCCCCTTGACCTCTATGACTCATAAATACAGGGGTCCTGGAGTGCCCAAGGATGAGTAACATGTACTCATTTTTAGTTCTCAGTCTGGACAGTTCTTCCCCAAGAGGCCTACTTGACCCCTAGAGGAGATGAGATTCCTTTACTACCCTTCCTTCCCTTGTGTTCTCTTTCGTTTTGCTCCTAGGGTTTTTGTTAGAGTATAATATCTGATATCCTAAGAACAGGGATTGGGTGGCTTAATCTAAAAAAGCCTGTCTCCTGCCATAATTTTTAGACATCATCATCAGGTTGAAGTGAAAATACTACACCGGAAAATATGCTAACCAGTCTGATGAGAGATTCACGCTCTTCACCCACGGCACTCCCATGCTGTCTGAATAGAGTGGAATATCTATCTATCTGATTTAGATACAAAAGTAAAGGGCATTTCCCCAAGTACCCAATAGGAAACTTTATTTAACAAATATTTTTGACAATTACAACATTCATACTCTGTTGTCTCTCCACTGAAAGTGAATTTTTTAGTTACTAGGGGACCCATCTTCCTAGAATTTGTTTTACAGAGACTCGCGCTAAGTGAGAGGGTGCCTCCCCGCCAGCCTTCTCTCCTTAGCACATCGATAAAAGACAGCATGGCGCCTTAGACGCCCACCTGTCCCTGGCGAAGGGCTAGGCCAGGGGTGGAGCGACACAGGGAACCAGGAGGAGGACAAAGCCAACAGAACTGACCAAATGAAAACTCTAAGACCCGGTCCATTAAGTGTATTGGGCCAGGAAGATGACACCCCGGTGAGTGATAAAATAAATGGTACGCATACATCTGAGGGGAGGAAAGGAAAATCGGCTCACAGGAATCCACAACTTGCTGCTCTGGCCTAGAGTGAGATATAGTTGCACAAATAAATGTTCACGGTCTTCATTAAACTGCCAACTATCATCACATCTGCTACCTCTGGGGAAGATGTCAACGGCCCCCCATGACTACTGTACCAGAAAGTACTATGGAGCTGGCATGTGGGTGAACTCTGGCGGTGCTCAAAAAATTAAATCCCATAAAATGTGGATTTAAGCATAAACTGTGGATTCTTAAAAGGGGTTTCGGAAATCTCCAAGGACACAGAAAAATCTAAAGACAGTCTGGAAATCTTCAAAACGCTAACTCTGCCATGCGCGAAGGAGCAGACAGAGTGTCGGTTAAGCGGTTGACATGTGATGACCAATAAACCGTCCAGTTCCGAGTATGGAGGTTTGGCTTCTCCAGCTGTTTGCAGGAAAGGGACCCTGGAAGCAAAGATGAGAAAACTTTTTTCCAGCAAATGTACAACACATGCCAGTGCGTAGATGCATAATAAACTTATAAGGGATCATGTTGACAGTTTCATTGCCTTTGGTAACACCCTACAAATCCTTGGATATATTATAATAAACATTCCAGTTTTCTTTCTTTTTTCCATTTTTTGATCCCAAGATTCTTGATTAGGGCGGGGAACGAGTGGTGACACCAATTAAGAGCTGGCATTTTCTCTCTTTTATAATTAAATGACTTTTTAGGGAACATTATGTGGACTCAAAATAATTGCTTTTAGAGTATAAATAACTTCCAGTGGATCCAAAAAATTTGGTTTTTATTGTGTTGCAAAAAGTTCTTTTCTCAAAAGTGTTAAAAGTGTTTATCAAACGCATCTGTTGTCTCATATTCTACATCAACAATAACAGACTTTGTTTAGAAACTATTACATGTAACACATTGGAAAACCTGGGACATGCTGGAAAGATCTAATGAGTCCATAAAACAAAATTCCAGAAGAGATTTTATAATTTATCAATAACCTCTCATAGCCATAAGAGGAAAAAATGATTAATAACACCAGAGAGCCACCTGAATGAATTCAACTCACACGTAGCTCTCTTCCAAACACCGTCCCAACAATCCAATCTCACTTAGCACAGGTGATAGTTTTAGAGAAGCTTGCACAAAATTTCTTGTCTTGTGAACTAGCCCCTTCACCTCCTAAGTCTGCCAAGTTGAGAAGTCAAGTTGCAGAAGTCTCTCTTTTTCAAGTGCTGTGAGAACCCTTTGTTTTTAAGACGCGTGACTAATATATCCCAGGTCTGTTTAATCTACGCTGATTATGCTGACTCTCCTTTCACCTCCCTTTAGAAGGAATGCTACTTCTACAAGCTTTGTGGCTATCAGATTCGTAGGCTTGTCCCTGTGTCCTCCTCATTTGACCTCCTGCACACTGACCAACCTGTGTGGTTTGAGAGCTGCTGCTGGAATGCAGGTGGTCCTAGATTCCCGCCTTCTCTCCGCTTTGTTAAATTTATATGCCCACAACACCCCTGTAGGCCTTAAAAGGTTGACTTTGGCTGGGAGACAGGAAACATTGCATCCATGTGAAATTGGATGAAAGAGAACCTTCTAACAAAGTACTAAACATAAATCAAGGGGAGAAAAACAGAATGCGGCAGATTAGGGTCTCGGCTGAGTGCCTTTTATATGTTACACCAAACACTGGAGCCTGGGGTTGAAATGTTTAGTTATCACTTCACTCAAGTTAAAGAAACTCATGCCCATTGAGTTTGATGGTTGGATTATATGCCAGGTACAAGAAAACACAGTTCACTCCTCTACAACGTGAAGAGGTGTCTCTCTCTCTCTGGGGTTCACTGCTGCTTGAAGTAAATGAGATGTCCTTCACACAGCAGACATGCGCCACATCTCCGCAAACATATCTCCCTCCTCCAAGTGTTTCGATGCAACCAGCTATCACTTAGAAGTGACGAGAAAACAGATTATTGTGCTACTTAACTTTCCACATTTTCTCATTTCACAAGGAACTCTGACATTTATTTTTTTTGTACACATATGTTTACAGTAGAGTTATTCATAGTAACCAAGTGTCCATCAATAGATGAATGTGTAAATAAAATGTGACATATCCATAATATGGAATATTTTACAATAAAGGGAATGAAATACTGATACATGTTACAACATGGATGAACCTTGAAAACATGCTAAGTGGAAAAAACAGTCACAAAGGACCACATATATATATGCTTTCATTTATATGGAGTGTCCATCATAGGTAAATCTATTGAGATAAAAAAAATAGAGTAGTAGTTGCTTAGGGTGAGGGGGACGGAGGGAGGAATGAGGAGTTATTGCTGATAGGTACAGAGTTTATTTTGCAGACCAAAATGTTTTAAAGTTTATTGTGGTAATAGCCGAACAACTCTGTGAATATACTAAAATCCACTGAATTTTATACTTCATATATATTTTTTGAATTCTACACTTTAAATAGATGAGTTCTATGACATGTGAACTATGTCTTGATGAAGATGTCATTCTTAATTATTTTAAATAGATTTTATTGATTATGCTATTACATTTACTTTGATTTTAGTAAACGCGTAAGTAAATTCTAAGTCATATCAGCAAAGATAAAACTTTTTAAAAATCGTAAACATGAATTTGCAAACAGAGATAGAATTGCTATTCATCTTACAGACTCTTCAGGTCCGTATTCCTACACCGACCAGCCATCAGATGTCATCGGTGAGGCCAAGGCAGTAACGGGCGGTTGCTAGAACAAGCTGACCCCGGGACTGTATCAGATGCTTCATGTTTTGCCCATCCTGTACAAGGAGAATAGGAAACCACTTTCACGCAGACCAGTGGTTCTCAAAGTGCATCCTCGGGTCAATGGCCTTAGTGTCCCCTAGGAAGTTGTTAGAATGTGCAGTCGCAGCCCCACTTCAGAGTGTTGAATCAGACCTTTCAGGGGCAGGCCCAGAAATCTGCGTTACCCATCCCTCCACAAGACTAGGAGGCACTGCAAGTGGCCGAGCCACTGGCGTGGAGGCAGCACCTCAGTCCCACCTCCCCCCCCCACCTCCACTCACATGGAGGTCCTCTGCCTGACTCCGCACCTGCCTGCGGCAAGTTCAACTCCAGCTCTCCCAATAGCTCTATTCTTTACGTACCACATATTCTGGAAAATCTATCTCTCTAAATATAAACTAAGTCTTTGCTCTAGACTGGTTCATACCAAACACTCCTAGGGCATCCAACAGTGCGGCAAGGAGGGCTTGGGGCCCACCACAAACATCACCATCGACCACGATTTACTGCAGAGTAAAACTCTCCTACGTTTAAATGGAGTAGAAGTATATGGGAAAAGATCTGGCCTCCCTTCATGTAGTCACGGTATTTTATATTACTATTTCATTGCCATCTTTCTAGCATTCCACTTCTCTAGATTTAGAATTTAGCACAGCATCTAGCTAAGAATACAGGTGAATAAGTATTTTTGAATAAATGAATAAGTGGTATAAAAGAGAAGGAGTGTGATTTAGTGAGAAAATTATGAATTTTCCCACAAACAGACATAGGTGCATTTTCTGATGCATCCATTCATTCACAGTGTAAATTGGGATTTGAAAAGATACTTAACCTCTGTAGGTTTCTGTTTATTATTATTATTATTAAATGGAGATACCAAAGTATATTCATAATTTTTTAATGAAGATTAACAGAAAAAATTGTGTAAGCACTTCACGCAATACTTAGTTCACTAATAAGTATTCAGTGAATTCCAGTGTTTGCTACTCCTTTTTTCACATTTAGGGCTTTTCCTCCCAGTTATGATGTATGCAGATTGTACCCCCAAAAAGCCATACGTGTTACAAACGAAAATACACGTATTACACGGTCAGGAATTCTGGTTGAGTTTTGTGTGATAAGTTCCCACCTCCTTGTTTTCTAGTGCAGTGGCAAAGAGGAACCAATATTAAAGTCAGAATCCTTGCCTCGTATATAATCCAGTGAAGCCGTGTACATCGTTGAATGCTGATTCGATTTTTACTGTGTCAAAATTGCCTTTAAGTTACGTTGAAGGAAGTTTGGCCCAACCCACTGTGACAAAAGAATGTGGGCATTTCTCTTCATGTGGCAATCGAGAAAGGAGTTCTTCCTGCAGACTGCCCCTTCCTGCAGCAACATACAACGACACAAAGGCTCAACACCTACGTTACTTAGCAGGCAACATCAGCCAGAAATTGTTCTTGGTTTTCTTCAGAATTCAAATAATTTGAACTTGCCAAAGAGAAGCCCACAAACAGTAAGTAGGAAGGAGCGATCAAAAGCCGGGGCCAAATACCACACACACACACACACACACACACACACACACACACACACACACGGAGAAAAGCAGCTGTGCCGTAAATGACGCACATAAAACGTTCCGGAGCTATTCCTATACCTGCCCTGAGTATCCGAGTTCATAGTGCCCCTCTCAGCAGGGCACACAGATACACACACACTCTGTGAAATGTGGCTTTGACCTCCCCCTTCTAGGATGCAAATACTTAGATCAAGCTTCTAGGCCAGCATTCTTCCGGATTAGAGCCAGGTACTCTGGAAGGTGACTCTGCATCAAGAGAATCAACAGGCTTCCTACTTCTTCAAAGAGACCCCAGGTCAAACGGAATTGAATGTAGGCAGTTCTCCTGAGACTCCAATTGAAATTCTAATGTATGACTCACCACCTTTCTGTTACCTCTTTGCTTTATCCTTTTGATATTACTGATCCTTTTATCACTGCGTGGATTCTCCAACCTCCCAGCACTCTGCTTCTATGCAGAAGTGGAAAACACCAACCCAGAGAACCGACCCCGCCATAGAGAACTGACCCCGCAATGCCTCCTCCTCTCTGGGTTCCTGGGACAATAAGATAAATTACAGGAGAAGCAATTTGCCCAGTTCCTAGCACGTGGCAGAGGCCCGATATGGGCAGCTGAATCTACAGTCTTTTCCATGTTTCCCCTGCCTACATATTTGCCTTGAAACCATAAAAGTTAAATCTAAAAATTTATCAAAACAGACAAAATTTGTATTAACCTTAATATCTTGTCTTCATGCTATGTGTTTGGAAAAAAACAAATCGACTATATCTTTATATCATATATCATTTTCCAATTTAGATGGTAGGCTCCTACACAACTTAATATGACTTCCTCTTTATTTTAAAATAGCTAAAAGCAAGTGGATGCACAGAATTATTCTGATTCAGTCCCACCCAATTATATTTCTGCTTGGCCCCTTAAATGTAAACTTACATTTGTGTAATGCACAAAACTCAGCTCCGTAAAAAGTTCTATTGAATATTTTTATTATAAAAGTGAATGTGACTGGGAACCAGAGGAATGTTATAAATTATTGAGTTACTTAGATTTGAGTTTTTAACATTACAGGAATTATGGAGAACAGTTTCCTAAATACTGGTAAATCACACTATTTAAAATGTCTACCCACATCCCTAAAAACTCAGGGCTTGATGACATGAAACGCCTACCAGAAGAGGGTAGTTGAAGTGCTTAAGGAGGTAAGTCTTAATTCTGTATCAGATTACAAACTCAAACAAACACCACTAACAACCCTGACTATAACATTCAAGAACAACTATAAATTAGTTGAGCTTAGGTCAAATAGATATGCCCAAGATTTAAAAATCAAATTTCCCCAGACTTAGCATATTTGGGGACATTTTTATAAATATAGCATTCTCAAACTTTAAAAAAAAAAACAATAGGAAATATACAGCATCAATATCAATCAATTAAGTGATTCGAAGTAACTTGTAGGAAAAGAATCAAGATTTGTTTTTACAGAACATTTGAGTTGGTATTAAGTACGTATTCTTTTTTAAAAAATATTTTATTGTTGTTCAATTACAGTTGTCTGCATTTTTCCCCCACTGCTCCCCCCGAACCCCAGCCAAACCCACCTCCCTCCCTTGCTTCCACCCTCCCCCTTGGTTTTGTCCATGTGTCCTTTATAGTAGTTCCTGAAAAGCCTTCCTCCCACCGCCCACCCTCCCTGCCCCTAGTTATTGTTAGATTGTTCTTAATTTCAGTATCTCTGGTTATATTTTGCTTGCTTTTTTCTTTTGTTGATTAGGTTCCTGTTAAAGGTGAGATCATATGTTATTTGTCTCTCACTGACTGGCTTATTTCACTTAGCATAATGCTCTCCAGTTCCATCCATGCTGTCTCAAAGGGTAGGAGCTCCTTCTTCCTCTCTAATCACATAGTCTTCAACCAGAGATTTACCCTTCACTTCAGTTTGGTTTTTTTTCCAAAATAAAAAAAAAGACATAGAATTTACAAATGTAAAGGCACAAAACAATTGCAAAATATAAAGTAATGACCATAAAGTTACATTTGGGAAAATTGTATTTGTACTTCACCTGAAGATATCAAAGTCACTTTCAGATCTTAACAGAATATGCAAATGTCTGGAATGGAAAATAAAAACCTAGAAGAATAAATAACCAAGTCTCAGTTTGTCTGAGTTCAAAACTCTTTCCCAATACTGCTCCCCATAGCTCAGTCTTAAAACCTGTAACAACTCACCGTGTTCAGTTAAACTTGAACGTGCAACACCAGCCATGAGGGGGACTGAGGATTCAGGCTGTTCCTGTTATTAAGTGCGATGTAACTGGAGACAGAAGTCACAGCCAAGAATGTGTGCCCACCCCTCCCCACCACACAGCACATGCAAAGCAGGAGCCTTTCTATTCATTAAAATCGGATTGGAATGGGATCATTGTTATCTCGTGTTTTTATGTATCTAAGAAACCAGACATAATAAGGGGAAGATATGCCAGAAAGAAGAACAAACATCAGGATACCAGAGACTGAAATATTTTGCAACCAGAGAGGACTACATATCCCCAAGTTTCCAAATGGATTTATTTTGGTACATGGCTTTCTCTCCACAAAGGCAAGTGTTTCTGAACTTTTCTACAAACTCCAAGAAGGAACTGAGTTCCATGTGGAAACCCAATTCCATAAAGCTCACGTTTTCTGAGTTTCTCAGAGTCCAAAGGAACATTTCCTATGAAAGGCTAATGATGCTCAGCTGGTGACATTGCTGCCCCACGCGCCTCTATAATCCTGTCATCGGTTTCATAAGCAAGAGCTACTCACCAAAATCCCACCAACACGGAGCCCGTAGCCCAGCACAAGGCTAGACATTCACACGCACTCTGTTCTGCTACACATTCTGCAAGGTCAACCTGAGGTTCTCTATTTCACAGAACGAGAAGTAAAAACAAATAGGTAAAGAGAATTGTTATTAACCAAAGAGGACAGCCATATTCCAAACACACAGGTGGAAGCCATCCACTGCCTTCAACCAATGGGAATAGACTTGGGTATGTTCCTTCAGCCTTATCTCTCACAGCATCCATGCACCAACCCTGGCACCTGTCATAGGCTCAGTACTTAGGAAAGCCAATGGGATCTGCACAAGGATTTGGGCAGCATTCATTAAAGACCGAATGCTCTCAAGCTAATAAAAAAAGCTTTACCAAAATTATGCAAGGTAAGCGTGGTCTGATACAGGTTTCCCTTCATTTGAGGCAAAATAGAAATGGACGCGCTACGGCGACACTGCCCCTTCCCCGGTCTTGCCCGCCTCTGCTTCTCTTCTTACTGTTGTGAGGCAAACCCGAGTAGAAGGCATTGGTCCTGGGGTTGATGGAGGTCTTGGAGGAATGAGAGAAAAGTCTAATTTTTTACTCAGCTCAAATGTTGGTACATACATATATATTATACGCATACGTGATTTATTAGTCAACGTAGACAATGTTCAAACAGTGTTTGAAAAGTATAAAATAAGATCGCTCTGTCTTGTAAAAACCTACTGCTTCTTGCTTTGGCCATTTCTAATGTGAGAAAAGCACATAAATCAGATATATAAATTGTATCTTTAGTAATTAGTACAGTGCGTAGGCCATGGCAGGCATTATATAATAAATGAAAGAGTGAAGAAATAAATAAATGGAAAAAATGAACATCTTAGACATAGAACTATCAGAACTAATAAGGCTTGCTAGAGGCCCTGACTCCTGGTTCACAACAAATGCCAAACACATGCATTCCACATATGGTTCTCTGTACGCTCTTCCCACTCCCATCCTTGCCTTAATGACTTGCTTTTCCTGAAGGGAACGGTTTTAGATAAATACCAGGTGAAAGATGTGTCTAAATAAAGTTCTGGAAGTGATTTTGGAGGTGCTAGAAGCTCTCACACATTGCAAGACCTCCTACAAGGAATTTTCTTGGGGTAGATTCCAAATAACAAGGATGGGTGAAGTCTGCTTCCTGTAATGACCCCTAGCCTATCCATCTTAATCCAGCGTTAGCTCAAGGAGTTAGCTGGAGCAGTGCGTTTCTTGTTTTGTTTTGTTCTGTTTTGTTTTCCCAAAGAAAGAGGGAGAAGCGAATGGAGAGTATAACTTTATTCTGACCCTGATGGCGAAATCATGGAGCAGTCAGGAGGTGCCACTCTTCCCTGGCAGAAGACGGCACAGGTGCGCTGACACCTTGTAGATACCGCCTTACAGCAAACAAAATCGAAGAGAGCAATCTCGATGGTGGAAGGTAAAGATGAACAACTGGATGAATGCTGAGGAAATATTAGGGCTGTTCTGACATACTACAATCAATCAATTTGAGAAAGTAAAATTTTGCCTTTGGAGCATTTTTAAATTTATGTTTCAGCCACAGTTGATATTCAGTATTATTCTGGATTAGTTTCAGATGTACAGCCAAGTGGTTAGGAAATCATGTACTACACAGAGTGGTCCCCTGATGCTTCCTGTACCCACCTGGCCCCGTACCTGTGTATCTGGATATCATTGACTGTATTCCCTATGCTGTAATCTACATATCCACGGCCATTCTGCAGCTACCAATCATACTGCTTAACCCCTTCACCTTTCCACCCAGCCCCCCAACTCCCCTCCCCAGCTTCAGAGCATTTTTATCTAGCTATTTTAAACGCTGCATTTTCTCACATTGTGTGGGCACATAACATTCTAATCAACTTCCTCAAAAAATTTGCCATATTCTTCCAAGCTGTGAGATGTACTGTTTGACAAAAGTAGAGTACAAAAATGTTAGTAGTCCAGTACTTAACTCTGGAAACTGCTCAGAAATGTTATACTTCATTAAGGCAATTGAATTCAAATTAGAGCTGTAGGTTTTGTTTGGCCAAAGGGCTAGACTGGGTTCTTGTGGTTAGTTATCTAATTTGGGGGCTTATTTCTCCATACATCAACTTTCCCTCTCTCTCTTCTACTTTAAGGGAAAAGGTAAACCAGTTAGAAGTATATTGCAGTATATTCCAGAAAAAATATACTAATAAGTATTAAAGTAGGTATTGGTTCTGACCCCTTGGC
Source organism: Glossophaga mutica (assembly GCA_039655065.1). Taxonomy (NCBI): domain Eukaryota; kingdom Metazoa; phylum Chordata; class Mammalia; order Chiroptera; family Phyllostomidae; genus Glossophaga; species Glossophaga mutica. Next base: position 6,311,812 of record CM077305.1, read on the forward strand.
ATCAATGCCCTTTCCAAATTTTGAAAATGTCTCCAGTTTATGAGTCATGGAAGGAGACAAGGACCCACCTCAAGCTATGGGAGTCAAAGATATTAAATATCCCCATATGCCACCCCCACCTCCCAAATCTGGCCTGGGTTCAGCCAGTTAAATATTCTCAATGGCTTTGAATTTTGAGTGATTGCTGCTGTCTTAGGTTGGGTTCCCCCCAAAGCAAACGCTGAGGTAAGGATTCAAGAGCCTGTAGTTTATTTGGAAAATGCCAGAACACCAGTAGGAGAGAGGGGAGGTGAAGCAAAATGAGAGGCAGTCAGTGATAGAGGAGTTATCACGCCAGCTACCCCGGTGAGGTGACCAGAGCTCATTTCCTTGGGCAAATGGTACAAAATAAACACATTAGGGTAATTCCACCTGAGGGGAGAGGAAGCTTGTGTATTTATACACCAGCTCCCATCAATCACTGTTGAGAGTTGAGAGATATTAATTCACTAGTACTTTCAGCCTCCCACATCCAAACTGAGCAGTCTCTGTAGAGTCAGAGAAAGCTCTGTTGCAAAGAGACGCAGATACTGGTAGTCGGAGGTCAGCCTGAGCAAACGGAGGCAGGGCACCCAGCATGCTGGCGAAGTTTTAAACCTGAGTCTCAGTGAAGGCCTTGCAAGCCAATGGCAGTATCACATGTCCAGTAGAGTCCAGCAGCAGGACTGGGAACAGTGGCACTGTAACCAGTGTGTTCCTACAACTATGATGTCAACTTTGATGTCTGCTGCCTCATCTACCCATTTTCCAAGCCTGAGTCTCCCAGCTTCTCCTTGATTCTATGTGAGTCACTCAATATCTTTCAAATGAATTCATTTTCTACTTACCTGAGCCAGGGATAGATTCTCTGGCTTGCAACAAAGAACACAGATACCTTCAACAATGGCGCTCAAAGTACAGTAAAGACCAAGTGGTGCATACTGCCTGTGACAAATCCCGAGCCAAAGCAAAGCCTCTAGAGTTTCAGAGCAAATTAACTCCATCTTCAGAATGCAATTATTTCAGTAACTACGTCGTCTCCTTCTGAGAACATCTTTTGACTTAAGATCGGGCCCTCACGAAAATGAATGCCTCATTAAGGGACACTAAGTGATCAAGGGATTAGAGCCACCAAGAAGAAGGATATTCCAGTCGAGTACAGTACACGCTGCTATAACAAAGAAACCCAAAAGTTAGTGGCTCATTTTTGTCTCACACTTAATTATCCAAGGGTACCCAGAGGCACATTCAAGAGGTAGCTCTGTTGTAGAAGTTTCTCTCTCTGTCTTGTTTCTCTACTATCTCCTGAAGTCTGATCCTCATGTTCATGACAAAAATTGGCTCAACAACATGCCCGCATGCCAGCCGATGGAAAACAGCAAAGAAAGAAAGTCCAGGACAAACAAGTTCTTTTTAAGCAAGTGAGGTAAAATGTTGCTTCCACTCACAGTCCATTAACGGGAACATAGACACATAGCCATATTAGCTGCAGAGGAGACTACGACATATGTTTGCTAGTTAAAGGAATCATATGCCAAGATAAGCCCTGTTAATACGCCAAAGGGGGAGAAAGGATTTGGGAAGGCACCTAGCAGCCATTCCTGAACAACCTAGCCATTACATCGGGCATGCGTGGCAACATTCCATCATGTACTAAGTCAGACAGATGTAGGTTTTCGGGGCCGGTCATTCACACTTGCCATGTGCCCACATCTGCCACACTGCCACGCATTATTCAGCTCACACTGAGTGTCTCATGAGATGATCCTTATTTCGAGTTGACGGGAAAGGACACGCTTAAGCCTCCTTTCTCAGCATCTGTGACAATCACAGAAAGTGGCCTACTATGGAGATATAGTGTCCCTGAAAGTTGGCTCTAAAAAAAGCAGAACTTAGAGCAAAACAATTGAAAGAATACATGGATTTCTGGCTGATAGCTCAAGTCTTCACTGAGGCGTCAAAGATAGGGAAGAATATTGGGAGACAATTGACAAGAAGGTTTGGGGGCAAGGAGTTATGTGGGTGGATTTCTTGGAATAAGAATAAAAAAGTTACATGCCATGAATATGCACCACAAAAAATCCTTGAGGTGCAAGTTCTCAAGAATCAGGTGGACCATCATCTGATGCAATTCTAGCTGGGCACCAAGGTCTCGCAAGGCTGTGGGATGGCCCCACGGGACAAGACCCGTGATCTGGACCAAGAACCAACATTATGCTCTCAGGAGCAAGCATGTCTGTGTCTAGAAGCTAAGGGGTAGAAGAGACAGTGTTGCTTCTCAATACCAAGTGATGCATTCGCTATTTTTTGTGTTTTCCATCTTTCAGACTCTAGAGTTTATTACTAATTTTTAAAAATTTTAGTACTTAAAAAACCTACTTCCTACAAAAAACAGGGAGCACAACGAAAGTCCCATTGATTTAGAAACAGACAACCACGTCACCATTTGGGGCCCTTCCTAGCCCTGGGTGAACTAGTGAAAATGGAGGTAGAATACGGTTTGAGCAGAGAGCCCCTGACTACCGAGGGGAAATGATATGGCTGCCTACCCTCTTCTGATACCACCTTTGCTAAGGTAACACTAGACTCTTCACAGTTGCCCAAACTGGCTGATTCCTTCTGTGCCTTTGGGTCTTTGTACCGACCGGTCCTTCTACCCCTATTGTTCTCCATCACGTTGATCGTTCAAAGCTCAGGTCAAAAATCACCCTCTGTGTAAGGTCTTCCCTGAGAGGCTCAGACAGAGCTATTTACCATACGCTGCATACATAAGCTCACAGAGCGATCATAGCTCTCTTCACATGATACTGTAATGATCTGTTTGCACGCTGATGGCCCCCATTACACTGCAAACTGCTGACCCAGAACATGAATAATTTCAAGAACTGCCAGTTTCAGCGAACTTAAAGAACTGGACATTTCTGACTTAGGAGGTTGACTAATTTTAATAAGATATATTCAATGCATCCTTTGGCTAAGAATTTTAACGCTCAAAGAAAACTCTGAATATATCTTGTTTAGATGAACTTAATTAACATGCTTTTGCAAAACACAGACAGAAGTTAGAAGTGTGAGGAAGTCTTAGTTCAGTGATGCCAGAGTTGGGATGTGTGCTAGGAACCCTTCATAAAGGGGAGGTTCCCGCGATCATCTCCATCAGGGTTTTGGGTTTGCACAGTGTCGAGTAGGCTTTCTGTGTTCTGTAGTGTTCTATACGAAACCACTTCTCTTCGGTGGGTCTTGGGCATCTCCAGGACCCAGCCCTTCGTTGAAAACAAAGCAGACATTTGTTACATGTTTGTCTAATGGATGAATAAATGAATGAACAAATATATAAAACTATGGACAGTCTCGTCACTAGTTTTATATACACATACTTGGACAGTGTGTATGTAAACATGTATTTTATATGCACTTGCACATTGGAATTCTGCTTAAAGTCATAGCAACACTGACCTTCCTTATCAGAACACAATTAACACTCCCTCTTTTGAACTATTTATAACCAAGAGTGATTATTTCTACAATAGAGAACATGCGCATCAGTTGGGGACTGAAACAACCACTGACTGCAAGTAATCAACGTTACATAAGAGACTGCACGAAAATTATATTCACAGTTCACCCTCGCTCTATACACTTCTGCTTCATTAGACACAAGGTGAAGAAGTGAGGACTCATTTCCCTAGGTGAGATTTCTCAAGTTGTGTCTCTTCCTCGTGTGCCCATCTTTATTATCTTGGATTTGTTTCTATAATGGTTAAAGCTATTTTCCTCAAGCCAAGCAATGGCTTCCAATATGGAAATCATTAGTGCCCTAGAATATGGAATTCAGAAATGGGAAAACGAAGCCATAAATTAAACATAAATTGACAATGAAATTAGTAACCTGAACCCAGGAACAACTTGCTGTATTCCTTGTGAAGTTCCCTACGCCGAAGTGAACTGCACTGACCGGTTCTCAGGACTGTGCACGGTCAGGTTCACACGGCTGGCCGGTCACTCCCCGGCTCTTCAGCACAGGGACTTTCGAAAGTTCTGGTAACGAAAGAGTTAATGAAGTGGCATTGCTCTTAAAAGATTTATGCTAACCAGGTGTTTGAGTTGCTGGCAAGTCAACCATTTAACATACAACCTTTCTGTTGTAAATACTGTACCACCAGAAGACAGATTAAACAGTTTGTACAAAATCATGGTTTAAAAAACAGAGAGAATGACAAAAACATTGTATCCAACTTTTCTTAAGCTGCCAGACACGTGCCCCCTGGAATGCCAATGTCCTTATGCCAGCAACTCCCTTACACTGTCCCCTGCAGAGACAAAGGTGGTACCCGGCGTGTGAAAACGGGACTAGAACGGCAGAACATGCACACCAGAAACGGATCAATGACTAATCACATGCACGATTGTACGTGTCACCTGGGAAAACTCATCTGAAGGACTCCAAGGTCCTCGTGGCCTCCGCCACCGCACTCAGGGGAGACTTTCGGTTTCTCTGAATTATGAGGTTAACCTGTTAACCTTGTCGCCTTCACACTATTTCACTGGAAATCCTGCCTGTCGGGAAACCATGGTTTTTCAGGCTTACGGTCTTCGGCTCGCCTCATGCGAAATAACCACGAAAAGCGGGCGTGGGGGAGGCATTTCATGAAATGAGCATTGTAGAAAATAACCTCGGGGTTAAACACTGCAATCACTCCCAGGTGGGATTTCCTGAGGTTTTGTAACTTTCCACGAAGGGGTTTACATATGCCCAAGAGAAGCCACCGCTGAACCGGGTTTTTCCCTTTTGGGGGGTTGGGGGCGGGGGTTGCCACTCAGCTCAGCGGTGAAGTCACTGTATCTGTTCGTAGTTACCAAGCTGCTGTGATTTTTGTTTAGTAAGTCAACATACTATCGTCGTCTTGATTTGCGTCTGGGCCTATCACGCAAGGGCCATTCCTCACAGAAGGTTTTAATCACGGCAGCCAAACCAACGAAATAGGACATCCCAGTCAGAATTTCTCTCTCAACCTCATCCTAAACTGTTGCATTTTCAGAGGTTTGGCAAATTTCACAATAAGTCGCTGACTGAAGTGTTCACATTGGACAAGAGGCAATTTTTACATAAGAAAACATCATCTTCTGTCCCCCGGCCCTGTAAAAGGTCAAACGCCCGCAGTGAAATGCACAGTGGAACTCCCTTTTCAGCCGGTCTGGTGCTGGATTACGGAGCCCCCCCCTCCCCACTGCCCGGTGAAGGCTGCCCCGCCCGCACCCCTAAGACCCGTCTACCAGTCTCAACATCTCTCTGAACTTCCCGTAAACATAAGCATCGTTTAATGTTAAGCTTTGGAGTACCTGTATCTATCTTTCTGCTTTCTCCACGTTGCTTGGCTTTCGTAGACACAACAACTAGAAGTTTCCTAGGAGAGCCGGCTACTGAGACACGAAATACAGCCGAGAACAGGACAGGCGCCGGCCCACGCTGCTACGCTTGGCTCAGGGATGGGGTGATTGGCCTTTCTGGAACGGAGCGTTACAAAGCTGCCTCTGCCTGCAACATGGTACCTAGATATCCGAAAGAAAAGAAAATTGCTCAGGAAAGGCCTGTGTTGTTATTAAAAATATCCTGAAGTTCCTTCTGTTATGGTTGGAGTTGCGTTCCACCAAAATTTGTGTGTTGAAGTCCTGACCCTCAGAATGTGACCCGATTTGGAAGTAAGGTCTTTACAGATATGACCCAAGTGAAAATGAGAAAAGAAGGTTATTAGAGTGTCTCTAACATGGCCTGAGAGTTGTCCCATTGGGTGATGATTCTAAAAGCCAAAGAATGCTGAAGACTCTCAGAAAACACCAGAAACTAGGAAGGAAACATGCAAGGTTCTCTCTGACAGCCTTCAGAGGGCACCACGCTGGCTGGCACCTGGACCTCAGACTTCCAGCCCCCGGAGCCAACGAGTTTCTCTTTTCAGGTCCCCAGTGTGTGGCACCTTGTTACAGCAAATTAACATGTCATCTGAGATCCAATATTTCTATTTCTTCTTTAAAATGTAATAAAGCAGACACAGAAGAAATGGCTGTGGTAGCAGGCAAAATTCTAACTGGGGGAAAATTTTTAATTAACAAATTTTAAAAATGCTTTTAATAAAATAAAGACACCTGCTCAGTTGAATCTCGATCCAGTGTGTTTAAAAAATCTATGTTCCCATATTAGAGGGATTTATTTTTGTTTCCAGTATAAAATAAACTCCCAAGAACACACTAGTGGGACATTTGAAACTATAGTTCACAGATATAATTACTGTGTTATAATACACAAAGAAAATAAATACAGAAAACAGCCTCCAATTCTGGTGGAAGCATGAGTTTTAAACATACGCCTGAATCCTAAAGAGTATGTGGGTCCAAAATTGAATGAAGTGTTTCTACTTAGTGTGGAAATTTAGTATTGTGACCAGGTTGCATTTCAAAAGATATGGTTTTTATTTGAAAAATCAGAATTAATTTGTCCCTGCAACTTTATTGAAAGTGTCCAACAGGGTGACAGAAGTTACTCCAGTTAAAATTTTTTTGTTGACAGAACCATGATCTAAATGAGCAGCCAAATTTGATTTGAATCCATCATCTCCTATAATACTATAGTGAAAAACCACATAAAGACTAACTAAATGTCAAGTGAAAATTGTTTTGAGTCAATAAAAAGCTCTAATATCCCCAACCCATCATTCTTGAATGGCTCTTCTGTCCCCAAAATCTTGCCATCCTTTGTATTTGGAAACTTTTCCATATTGTTTCATGTTTATACTATTTCTGATTACTTGATAAAATAGGAACATTTCATAGACATAAGCCTATTATGGCTACTAAAGTAATCTGTCCTTTGCGACAGTTGTACAGATGGTTGAATTAGCGTGTCTCCTGTTGGTTTGACTTCTCCTGGGACATAGCAAATGGACATCATCTTTCCTCATCTCTCCACCATTAGACCAAGGAAACAGTTTTTTATTTTCTTCATTAATTTCTTGCACCCTCAGATTCTATTAAATATTAGCAATTGTACAGCACCAGGTAGTTTAGATGGTTTTTCAAAACTTAACCATACAATCTGCTAATAGACGGAGTCCTGCACAAATAACACCCCTTTTTTATTACAAAACCTTTTATTACAAAATCATAAGTATGTAATTCTGTAACATAACAATGTCACACTCAAGCACACCATGTGACATTTTAGGTGAAATGTTCAAATTAAAACTATAAATTATTGCACCCATATTATTACCCTACCAACCACACTCAAGCAAGTCTTACTTCTGCCAGACCCTTATATAAAATTCTACGTCCATAATAAAGGCCTAAAAGGATATTAGTTAACTATCACTATCAACTGAATGTTTGTGCCCTTCCAAAATTCCTTTGTTGAAACCCTAATCCCCAATTTGATGGTATTTGGAGGTAGGACCTTCGGGAAACTTAGGTCATGAGAGTGGAGCCCTCTGAAATGGGGTCGGTGCCCTTGTAATTAGAGACACGGAGAGATGCTGCAAAGAAGCCAGAGAACTCTTACGAGACACTAAATATGCCAATATCTTGATCTTGGACTTCCTGGCCTCTAGAGCTGTGAGACAATAAAACCTAGTTGTTTAAGCCAGTCTGTGATATTTTTGTGATAGCAGTCAAACTAAGACAAACAGTATTTTTTTTAAAAAAAATTGATCCTGATAGGCGTATAATTTGTAGTATGGATTCCTTCATAATATTGATTTCCTGTTGACATCACGGCAGGGGTGACTACAGGGTATAACAGAAGAGGTGGGAGCCTAAAATTCGATACTCTCTGCATAATACACAGTGTTTCAAACCAGAAGGTCTGGCAGCTGGGAAGTCACGTAGGAATCAGGAAGCCAATGACTTAATCATAGCCAGCAGAAGCCAGTAGGTTGGCAAGGGGAAATAGTAAGAAACAGTAGAAATCCATACTGACTGTGAGCCAAAGTCTAGAACACAAGTGAATCTTATTCTTAGGCCTGGAGGCTCTTTGCTGGGAGACCTCAACTGTCCTCCTTGCACACAAAACGTGTAGCCTCAGAAGCTAAACCTGTAGATAGAAAGGAAAGCATTTGCAGCTATTTAAAGAATAATAGAAAAAAAAGAAACTTATGTAGGTTCTCCTCACTGAAATGTTAGAACAAAGGTGTTCTGAAACAAGATACACTCTAACCAATGAACTGTCTGCCAGGGACCGGCTGGTTTTTAAGATGGAAGAAGGGGGTGTGAGCAAGGATTGGGCGTGGCTTAGAAAGGCTGCTCCATCAAGGACATGGATTCTCGCCTAGAGCCTCCCAAAACGAATGCAGCTGCCCCAATACCTCAATTTCAGCCCGTGAAATCCACATGGGACTTCTGAGATAAGAAAGCAGTGTTGCTTAAGAAAATTGTCCTAACTTTGCGGCCATTTTCTACAACAGCGGTAGGGAACTGATATGCGTAGTTTCTTAATTTACTGACATGGAGATGAATTTTTGAGAAAAAAAATCACAGGACTAGAAGGGAAAAGTGACTTGAATTTCTGAAATCAGAAAAGATTTAACTTCTAGTTATGACACCTAATACTCCAAGCAACTTACCATTCTGTGTCTGTTTCTTCTTCTGTAAAATATGATATTTATAGTAACCATCTCATAGAGATATTGTAAAATATAATAAATTTCTTGTAAAACAATTAACTTAACCTTCACACATAGTAAGCATTCAATAAGTAGTAGTAGTTTTATCATTTTTCCTAGGGGAAGATCCCAGAAAATTTTCAGGTCCAGGAAAATTCTGTATGTATAGTTACTTTCATTTCAATGTTGACATTACACTGTTCAGATGAAAAGGACCTAGTGTATTGGTCTGATAGAACGCGGTCATTTTAAATAAACAGCATGGATAAACAGGTGAGTCCTTAGCGTTTCACCTGGAATTAATTTCTCACTCCCCATTCAAAGAACAGGGATAAAGCAGCCCAGAATGAGGTTCTACATATAACCAAAAATATGTTTTGATTTTATCACTGGCTCAATAGGAAAAGTCGTTTTTCTTTCAAATAAAATAAGGCAAATTGTGGAGAAAGAGATGAATACTGGCTGACTGAGACTATCGGTAAATGTAAAAATGTTTAAATTAATAACAGGGGCATAGATACGTGGAATGCATTTTTTTACATTTCAAGGAACGGCCCAGTTTAACTCCACCACCATGCCTACAGGAATAACCTTGAAATTGAAGAATTTCCTTTCCCACATTCTCCAGACTATTTTACTTTAGTTCAAAAGCAAAGTTCAACATTGGGAAATTATTTTTATAATGAACGAGTTGAGTCAATTTTGAAAGAGATAACAGACTTTTAAGAGAAATTATTTTAAAAAAATGGAAATCTGGGGGCAAAAAGGAATGTCTCTTTTGAACCTAAAATCTATGGCTTGACCTTTCTAAAAACAACAAAAAAATATTCACATGTAATAAATGCTTGAAAACTATGAAAATCGAAAAGGTGTAGGCCTAACAAAAAATTAGGTAATGTGAAAGAATTAAATAGTCACTTTCTTAAAAAGAACATTCAGATTCTCTTATATCTAAACCACCTTCTATTAAGGAGATTGTACACAGACATCTCATAAAATATGTTGGTATCAAAATTATTCTTTAAATTTCTAAAGTAATTATTAGTTAAAAATCTATGAATTTAATTCTAGTCTGTTCTTTTTAATTAACATCACAGCAAACACACATATTTGCCTTGTGTTTATCTTCAGAATGTAATGGAATATTCTAAAATTTAAAAAGACTCCATCATCACAACTAAGAACTCACACTTAGCTAACTTAATCATGTGGATGACCTTTCTGTTTGAAGGTCATCCCCATGATCATCACTTGGGTAGACAAACACAAGCAAGTGGACCTGCTGGGGCTCAGCCATTTGCACAGCCAGGGCAGTAAACAGTAAATCGGAAATAAAACAGGATCTAAGGAGGGAGAGACATTGTTCAAATACCAGCATTAAAATCAGAGGTGTGGTGATCATCCCAAAAGGATTAAAACCTACAAGTTTACAAGGTTTTTCTTTAAAAGCAGGGAAATTCAGCCAGGCTAATTTTTCCAAGAAAGCAGAAATGGTGTGTTGATGGGGCATCCATGCTACATTTCTTCAAAAACAAACAAAACACGCTTATTAGTAGAGCAATGTTTCACTTCTAAATCACAGATTTTAATTTCTTCAGACAGGATACGCACACGAATGTGCTCTTATTCCCGCTTTCACAGATTATGTTTTTCTTTAAAAAAAAAACAATTGTTCACGTTGCAGTGGCTTCAGTGCCATCGCCATTTTCGTTGGATGACTAAAGCTAACACTGGCCACGGACACGATGTGACAGTTACTTAGCAAAGCAGACAAGGAGACAGCGAGTCTCCGTGTGCCTCCGATTCTCACAGCGGCGCGGATGAACAGCGACACTGCTGAGCTGCGGCGAACTTCTTCTCACGTATCAGCGCAGAGCCCAGAAGTCACCAACTAAAGATGGAAACGATGAAAGTGAGCTGGGACGGCCACTCAGGAAACGACACGTCGTAGGCTGCACATTGCAGACCTTGCCTGCCAAGTAACTAGATCATAACGTGCTGCTGTTTTCAAAACCATGCTGTGCAGCAGGACCTCCTACCTAATTGCTGTAAATTACGACCTCCCATTGTCCTCCAGCACTTTTCGGAAAGTTATCCAGGAGTCTCTATCTAAATTTGTTTTCCACCGAGGAAGTATTATTCGAGCTTACTTACACCCTATAGCCAAAGAAAGTTTCGTCTCCTTGGTCAATGGCGGGCATTTGGAAACACTTTTAACCTGAAAAACCCACGGAGAGAAGTTCATCATTTCGGCACCGGCATTGTTTTCCTACCTTGGCCTCCCCTGGTCCTCACTCAGACTTCCCCGTGAGCCCCTGTGCAAGCTCAGGCTAGCTTGTTTCAGGGTCATTACCGCCCAGACTCCATGATACCAGTGAGGCTGGCAATTAGGTCACATTCAAAGACTTGAACTGCAAGGCCACTCTAAGCTCTCTTTACCTCCATCCCCCAGCGGAGCAAGCACCGGGACCGGCCCACCGTGGCACACGCACGGGGCCAGAAGCGGCGCTCCTCACTCCCTTGGCACGCTGGACATCGCCTGTAGTTTTCCTTCCACGGGACCTCGCCTGGCACGCCTGTTACCCCAGGTCCTCCTATAAAACTGAACCCTGTGAACTCCATTTAAACCTTCTTCTCTAAAGCTAGACCACCCTGACCCGTGGTGACACCCTTCCTACCACCTAATGACTTCTTACACTGTTCATATTATCATCCTTCTTCTGGATAAAGGCCTCGCCCTCAATTCTTTCTGCTCAGCTTAGTCCTGGACTTCCCGGGGCTTGCCCAGTGAGGCCCTGGGTCTGCATGGGCTACCTGACCCCTCTGGATAGAATCTTCCTCTACAGCCAGGTCTGTGCGTTCTAGCCTTAAGTCATCCATCTGCTTGCTCGCCCTCCTGCCCCAGGTAACTTGATAAAGAGGGGGACACACATCCTCCGCACAGAAAACCTCCTGTATTTTGAGTGGTTGATACAACTTGCCTCTAATAGGATAAGATTTACGCAGACATGTATATTCACCACTCCATCATCTCTGAAGCGTTTAGTCAGGGGAAGAAAGGGGCATTAGAATGAATGAGGACACCTGCACCCCTCATGAGTCCCACTGATACACATATTTAGTAATGTTGTCCAGTCTTACATCTTTGCGAACCTAAGCTTGAATAGCTCTATGTAGACTAATTTGGCTTAGAGAAGCTAGTGAAAAATCTGTGGCCATTTTTATGGACTTTACTTCCTTAATACGGACTTTGTCTACCTCGTAGAAATCTGGCAAAAGCAGAATCCAACAGTGGGGGAGGGGGCACAGACTAGGAATGTTCTGGGGAGCAGTGCTCAACCAGAAATAAATTCAATCGCCTCGGAGAAAAACAGAGAGAAAGGAGTAAGGAGAAAGGAGTACCTGCCTCTCCTGTACTTACGGTGATGAGTGTCTTATGTGAAGCCATCCTGGCCTCTGCAGTGCCTACCTTAGAGCACGAAAGGGGTGGAGGGCAAGTGGTATCTTTTCCAAGTCAACCACTCTGGGCATCGCAGCAGAAGCAGCACTCCTTCCCCAGCACTGAGAGAGGACAGGTGGCTGCTTTGTGTCCCTACCCCAGCCTTGAGGCCCCAGAGGGTAACTCAGTAATGGCTTGAAGCTCAGCAGGCTACTTCGAGGTAGGGAAAGGGGTGCCTGAATCAGAACCACTCACTGGGGGTCCGTGGAAGATGTAACTGAAGATCACTAGTCAACTTTGAGTCCCTGGTTAGTGGAGCTGGAAGTACCACCAGCTACTCACATCAACTCACAAGCAACCTGATAGAGAAACCAAAAAGTAATCAAAATCTACCGAAGGAGGAGGAGGAAGAGGAGGAAGGAAGGAAGGAAGGAAGGAAGGAAGGAAGGAAGGAAGGAAGGAAATGAGAGAGAGAGACAGAGAGAGGAAGGAAGGAAGGAAGGAAGGAAGGAAGGAAGGAAGGAAGGAAGGAAGGAAGGAAGGAAGAAATTACCAAGCAAAACCTATAAGAAGAACACTGGCCCTTTCTGCCCACCCCAGGGACAGCAGAGGGAAAAACCAGGAGAGGCGGGCAGGGTGCTGCACACGCTGTGTCCCAGCAGCACTCACCCTGCAAGAGGCTGGTCCAGCCTGTGCTGGGGGGCTGCAGGGTGGGGCGGAGGCGGGTCAGAGAGTCTCTAATGTCTCAGGTCCTGAAAGGAAGCGAAGCTTGGTTCACTCTGTGGGGGTAAAAACTATGAATTCTTTTCCTCCCACCTTCTACATTCTTCTGGCTGGGCTAAGGACCAAATTATCAGAAAGAGATTGACAGAAGAAAATAGAAGTTTAATCTGTGTGCAAGGGGAGTTCACGCAGACGTGATAAGTGCATGAAAATTCCCCACAGGCAGTGAGGAGCCATTGGGCGCAGAAGACATTTTGGACAAAGGAGAAAAGGGGAGATGGGGTATTGGATTTCAGAGTGAGGGCGGGTGAGTTACAGGTAGTTGAGGAAGGACAGGACACACATGGTGGAAAAATCCGCCTAGCCGACTCCGAAACCATGGGACTCAGGGAGAATCCAGCTGAGAGGCCCCTGCCCGAAGCCCTCTTGTCTACCACGCTCCATTCCAATCAGGCCAAGGCAGCAGCCTAAGTTCTCCTCCTTGATGCAGGTTTCTGTCTGAATGACCTGGGCAGGAAAGGGAGCGGGGCCAAAGGTTCTTTCTGAGTCTTTTGTTTCCTAATAAACAGCTTCAAATCAATATCCCAAAAAGCAGCTTCAGGATGGCAGAATTTTGGTCCCTTCGACTCCAACTGGGATGTCATTAAAGCAGCCCACCACGGAGAAAATGCAGGCAGAGTTGCAGGACCACAAGGGTAGTCTAAAAAAGGAAGCCCGCATTTATATCCCAGTGACTTGCAACTACTCAAAAGAGCTACAATAACACTCATTTTCTGTACATTATCAACAGGTAAAAATATAGCAAACCTCTACAGGAACTCTTCTAGCCTCTCAAGAGTTTGAGCTGTACACTCAACGAGTTTCAGAAGGGTGAAAACCCCATTTACTTTAAACACTACTTACAGGAGACTCTTCATCCTCAAGCCATTCTAATGCTTAACAACTCTACTGGCAGGGCACTTCTGTTACCATCAATATTTAACTAATTATTAATAAATGAGAGAGGAGCAAAGGGAATTAGACATTGAGCTTAATAAACTGGAGAGCACAAGCCCATTTGCTTTACCAGGAAGCGACAGCTTTGCAGCCGCCAGGAAACCACAGCACTGTGTCTGCCAAGGGGATTAACACTCCTCCCTTCCCAGCTCTGGCACCGGGTTGTTGGGGGGGCTGAGGGGGTAGGTGCTGGGCCACAGAGGCCTGTCAGTCTAACTTGGGGGCGTAAACCCATCCAAAGCCCCTTAAGCCTTGGGAGGTTGATTGGTTCTTTGGCAAAGACACCTGGTCCACCCCAAGCCCAGGCTAATATAATCCCAGGGGAAAAAGAAGTATGTGCATGCATGTGTGCATGTGTGCATGCATGTATGCATGTGTGCTCGCTCTCTCTCTCTCTCTCTCTCTCGGTGATCTGCACTCACACCATGCCCTGGCACACCCATGGCCCATGGCCCTGTGGACTCCACTCACAGGCTCCAGGAGGGGGCCTCAATACCACAGCACAGCAATGAACTGCAGCTGGAAATACAGACCAAGCTAGCTGGATGCTGGACTGGACTAGACTTTAATATGGAGCAGACACTCTGGACACTGGCTTTTGTCTTGGCCCTGCTGAGAACAAACTGGACATTTTCCATGGTGAGGCAGATGGAGATGGGGCACTGGGGAGTCAGGAAGAGAACCCACTTAATTCGACAACATCGATAAAGTTTACCATGGAGCCCCATCCTCCTGTGCAGGTCTCAGGAAATTCTTTTCCTCGTGATACCGCAAGAACTCATTTTGCACTGGTAAATCCTTCTTCATATCCCAGGCCATCATAACAATTTTAGGTTCCGTACTCCAAAAAAGTAGGTCTCAGTCAACAACATGACTATGGTTTCTGGCCTTCCATGCTAATCTACACAAGAACAATGTAAAAATCAAAAGCATTTCATGTGGCCTTTCCTTTTAAGTAAATCCTTTACCCCAGAGCGCACACTGAGTGCATCTTCAAAAAGTCAACAACTCAACATGGGACTGAAACTCCAAATAATTTCTAAACTTAATGCAATACAAAGCTAACAGATGGGTTGGGCAGAGTTATTGATTAAATAGATTTTTTCCAAAAGCAGTCAGCACATTGCAGCGCCATGTACAACAAAAGACTGAGACTATCCATGAGACTTAAGAGCTTGAAGAGTTGATGGGGTAAGTGGCTGGTAGCCGAGAACGTCTCTGTCTTCCAGCACGTGATAGAATAAACACATCTCACAAGAGGGTGACAGTCAAGACTCCCAGGAACTCCAGTAATTTATGTTTTGGGAGGGCAACCAAGTAAAAGGCATGGGGAAAATTTGGAAGATAGTATCAAAGAAGTGGAAATAAATTTGTTAACACAATGGTCACTGTTTACCTAAAAATGTTTTCTGTCAATAACTGGTCAACATAGGATGTGCTGTCATCATGGCACAAAAATAAACAGAGAGTAGAACCAGCACCCAGCATGACTTGGGAGGAAGGAAGAGGGAAGCCCTTGCCCCAGAGGAATAAAATGTCGCAATTTTCAATGGTGTCCTAAGCCAAATAGTCACAAAAAAGATCTCTTGCCAAGAAAAAAATACTTTCCTAATTTGTTTCTTTTGTTGTGTTTTGCTTTGAATTTTAAAAGTTCTTTTTTGTTTTGTTTTAAAGGGCAAACTCATAAATATTTACAGAGAGGACTTACTAAGCAGAAAAAGAGATTAGAAAATGTTTTTGAATAAATGCAACATGGTTCATATAAATCGAATTATACAATCAATTTTATATTGAGAAGAAATTATAAATCACAAAACATAATCTACTTTATGAGATATTTTAAATATGAGAGGTTAAGATAAATCCAAAATATTTTGTATTTGTTACAGTTCAAATTAAATTTAATAAACATATTGGCACCTAAAGTTACCACTGGTGTTTACAGACAGCAAGCAAAATTGTGTAGTAGTATTAAAGGTCACCAAATAAAAATAGTAAGTTAATAAATCTTTATTTCAAAATTTTCATTTAAACATATATCACACAATACTTCTTACCATAAAAAAATTCTGTTTATTATAGGATCGTATAAAACCTATGATTTTCTATTTTCTTGTATGTCCAAGGTTATGGTACAAGTTTATCAACTACCACTTCACAAACACATAAAGTTGAGTCCCGTTTGTGTTTTATTAGACAATGATGATTTGTACAAACATCACATTTGTGTTTCAATGGAAAACAAGATGGTTTCTAAAAACACATTTTCACTGTAGTCATTGCAAACCTCCTCATAGCAATGCCATCCTGGAGACATTTAAATTTGTTTCCTGATATAGTCTTATTTATTATTAAGTAGCAAAGAAGGAAAATAGGCTTTTGAAAAATGTGATTTGAAGATGGTTGACACTTAAATTGCCTTCATTCCCAAATTATAGAACTATTTAAATAAACATAGATTAAACTCTGTATGTACTATTCTCTTACACAGTGTAATTGTTTCTCCTACGAACTTGGTAGTCCGAGATATAACAATTGTACATAAAATTAACAAAGCCCTTAGCCACCAAGGGTGAAAAGCTATTTATTACGTGATTCATCAAAGTTCAGCTACAAATCAGGCATCAGAAATACTCTTAGCAGCCATGAAAAACTTTTAAGCGTAACATCTTCATACAAGATATGCAGATAGCTGGCCTTTGGTTTAATGAGATAACAACTCAGGAACTACCTCCTAGATCCTGGCAAGGAAAACCAAGTAGAAAAGGGACTAGTGAAGAGGAGCCTCCCAGCCTCGCCCTGCATCCTACAGTTCCTTTTAATAAAAGGGCAAGGAATTCTACCACGTCTGCTGGTACCCATGGGCTAGAGGTGTTTGGAAAGAGTTGTCTGTAGCTCAGTTCTAGATAAATGTGGAGAGAGAAACTGATCTCTAATCATTCATTCATTCATCGAATATTAATCAAGTGTCCTCTAAAATGTAAAAATTACCACAGCATATATCCTCTTTGTGAAAAGGGGATTTTATCATTTTTAAAATGCTTACTTCTTTTCATATCCCAAGAAAGAAAAAACTTCAGGAAAAAAAAAAAAAAAAAACGGTCCCCATAGTTGCTTTGAGAAATCCAGCATCGAGGCAATTATTAGGATAATGCTAAGAGCATGACAGTGTCATAAATAGAAAACCCTGAAACAAGGAAGGCTATGAACTCTCTCAATAGCTTTCCTCCTTTCTCTAAGACCTAGTAAACAGAGTGATCTAAACTACAGAGTTCTCTCAAATACAGAATTCCCTCTAAACGTGGGAAAAGTAAACCATGTCTTATGCTTCCACAGGTCAGTACTGATGGGACAGAAGATAAACAGGCAACTCAAATGCATTTTCAATAACATCATCTTGAGGATTATGTGAAGGTAACAGTTAAGGTTAGAATTTACATTAATGTTTTGTGATTACACAAATTCTAAGGTCAAATGAAGGCCTTTTTTAAAAAAAAAAAAGGAAGTTAAATATATATATTTCTCTACCAAGCAATCCCTAATTAGATAACCTACCTTTCACTAATTAGATAATTAGATAATATCTTATACTTAAAAGTATATTGAGTAACTTAAAAACACATCTGCAATAGAAGTTGTTGAACAAGAATTAGAAAAATGTGCCCCGGCTGGTGTGGCTCAGTGGATTGAGCATGGGCCTGCAAAGCAAAGGTTCATTCTGTCAGGGCACAAGCCTGGGTTTCGGGCCAGGTCCCCAGTAGGGGGCGCATGAGAGGCAACCACACATTGATGTTTCTCTCCCTTTCTCCCTCCCTTCCCTCTCTAAAAATAAATGGATAAAATCTTTGGGAAAAAAAGAAGAATATAAAAGGCAGTATGATTATTTAGAAAAATGGAAACTTGAGAATTATGAGTATTAATTCTAATTCTCCTATAAATTCTTTGGTACGGTACAACAATCTGTTTTTTATTTTCCTTAGCTGTGAGACAAGGATATAACATATCAGCTTTTTTAGGAGGATTGGATAAAAAATAATAAATTTTGCTCCCCATCATTTTAAAAACAGTTTAAAGGTGGGACAATAATTGCTTTGACGTGAAGTTGATTGAAAACAAAAGGATAAGCTAGTCATGGCAATGACCTAATCCAAGGCTGTAAGAAACACCCTCTGATAAGAGGCTCTAAAATGCAGGTTCAAAGGCAGAAGTTTTCACCACACACACACACACACACACACACACACACACACACACGCTGAATTTCTCCATCCCGTCCCTTCAGTAGTCTCAGTTACCACGTCAAAATTCCTGTTCATATTTGTGATTTTCAACTTGGTATCAAACTCTGCCCTCGGCTATAAAGTCATTATTTTTATTCTTGGAAAACATCCATGCGCAAGGATCAAAACAAAATGTTATAATTTGTATTTATTTCCATTCTTCTTTCTAACCACTGCCTAAATTCAGAATTGTTCCCTCTTTCCTTGTGCAGCCCATTTCTGGTCACAAGGATGTCATTAATTCAAAGGTTCAGAAATCATAATTTTTTAATAAAAGAAATTCAAAAATCATAATGCTAATTAAATTTCTTTTCAATGCTTTTTCTTCAGAAAGAGGTCATACTTGCTTTAAAAGTAATTTTCTATGTAAAAAATAAATAAAAGTTGCACAACTTAAAATCCTATTAAAGAAATTATATATCAAATATAAATTAGCGTTAAATGAGTTCTTCATTAAAGGTGGGGGTGTGAGAAGCTAGGGAGGCAAAACAGTCAGGAAAGCCTGCAGGTTCCCACCGGACTGAGCGGGAGTTCCCAGCCTCCTACACTCCCCTCCAGAGGGACCCTGGTGAGGCACGATGGAATATGACCAAACCCCACAATCATTAGAGAGCAAATGTAGTACTTCTCTGCAAAGCCAGAGATACAAGGAGGGGAAAGCAAAAACTATGTAAAATGTAGAGAATTACTCCAGTATTTAAAGAGGAAGAGACAGAGCTGAATTAAAAAAACACCACTTTTTAAATAATCCACTTGGGGGATCTTCGAAAGTCTTGACTAAACCTAGGGATTCTCAGCTCATTAAGTCCCAAAGTGGGGGAAGAAAGTCACAATTTTATTTCAGATATAAAATTTGAATAGGAAGTAGATGTTCAGTGTAGGTAGAAAGAATCAAGTTGTACCTAATCTTTCTTATGCAATTATTCAAGTATTGCTCGGTTATGCTAATATTCATCAATGATTATGCTTTTCCACTACTAAACTGCTTAACTACCAATATAATTAGCAGAATTAAGGAAATTAGAACCTCTTGAATCCAGGGTCATAGAACATTAGACCAGGGGTCTCAAACTCATTTTCACCAGGGGCCACATCAGCCTCATGGCTGCCTTCAAAGCCCTGAATGTAATTTCAACTCCTTAACAGTCAAGAAGTAGTTACATCTGTACAGTCCTAAATTATGTCGGCAACCTCGAGGCTGATGTGAAACCCGGTGAAAATAAGTGTGACACCCCTGCTTCAGACCATCACGACAACCTGCTGGAGACAGCACGCACCACTCAAACTCCCTTTCAAGAAGGAATTCAATCCAGTGCCAAAGGGGGCAGTTACCTGCCAGCCTAGGAGTGTCAATTCCTTCATATCTGCCTTAGCTTTTGTGCACAGGTCCTGACCTTCTCCAGGCGGCACCAGCCAGTGACCAAGCAAGACCAGAGTGAAGGTCCAGCCACTTCATATGTAATATGAGAGTCCTCATCTAACACCAACCAGGTTTTCCCGTAGGTCCCAGACACCTCTCAGATCCGCCCTGCGGTCCTGTTTCCCACGGCCCAGTCCTACTTCCTCCCTCTTCCGTTCACACGCGTGAATCCCCAGTACCCCCTTGACACCCCACTCCGGTTCAGCGCCTGCTTCTCAGAGAATCCAAGTAACATCGTGGACAGTAGTCTAAGGAAGCGGGAGTAAAACGAGGTGCTGGGACTGCATAACTCACTGCCTGGCTGGCAACAAAGGCCCATCCCAGGCAGGAACGAATAACCTGCAGAAACGCCTGTTCCGCTTAGCAACCCACTCACGATCTGCCCTCACCTCCTCTCACGCCAGGTCACCAATGGATAGGATTAAGGTGTAGTAATACTCCAGTCAGGGCAAGCTGGGCCAGTTAAGAGAGAAATGAGGAATATATTTTAAAAAATTAAAAAAAAAAAAGCAAGAACCAGACAGCATATACTAGCAGCACCTGAGATAATTCCTACAGGCTGAATTCTGAGGACGCTTGACCAAGGAGGCCTACCCCAGACCTGAATTTATGAACTGTTAATGGACGTGGGGACACTGTCTCAGAATATAGGTTTAATGATCAGACGGAGGCCAGGGGAGAGTGCTTAACCCCCAGAAGCGGGGGGCGCAACCAACATAACAAATGGCAAGGTCACGCGGTTATATGGATTTTTCAACACGTGGTGTTGGAACAATTCAGTACCCATGTGGAAAACCGTCTTAACCCTTACCTTACCTCACGCCATAAACACAGGCCAACTCAAAATGGATAAAAGACTAGACGCAAACACTAAAATTAAAATGATAAAACTCTTGAAGAAGGTCACAGTCCTCTCAGGGTGGTACCAGCCAATGACCGAGCAAGACTCTGGGACAAGGGCCCATCTGTGCCTGCCCGATGGAGGGTCCCGCTCGGGCTCATCCATGCTGCCCCCTTTCCAGGGTGCTGCAGCCATTCCGAGAACCCCGTTGCCCATTTTTGCCTCTTCCTTTTCCCAGGTGTCACCCGTAAATTTTTTGCACTCTTAACTTCATTTCAGTTTTTGCTCGTTTCTTTTATTTTTTAATAACAAGCCCCTGTGTTTTAGAAAGTGCTGTAAATGTTCCCTCCCATCCTGCACGTAAATGGCTTGGAAGTTACCCCTCCATCTCAACAACAAAGGAAAAAGCTCTTCTTGGATCCGTGAGAAAGGAGAAGGCACCGAGCGAACCCAGTGCCCCCAGCCCTCGCAGGACAGACAGACGGACAATGCGGGAACTCGACTTACCGGGCGAGCTTCCCAGGCAGCCCCTTCCACGGGAAGCAGGGCAGTGGAAGGGACATCCGCACTCTGACAGCAGGTCCTGGGGGCTCACCGTGGGCAGCTCTGAGGTTTCAAAACTCCATGGACGCCCGGTCACAGGGGGTCACCCACGATACTGTGAGATTTCCCTCCAGGAGTCTGACCCAGTCCCCACAGAAAATCCCAGCGACAAGTCCCCTTGGGCTGCGGGCAGGGGAGGGAGAAGGAGCCGTTTTGAAAGACAAGGGAGCACCCCGCTCTCCTTAACAAGGCCTGCTCACAGGGGACGCTGGTTAACCGAAATTCCCCTCCCCCACCTGGGGGAAGGGGAACACCCAACTGCAGTTTCCTCGAAACTTCCGCGTGGGAGAAGGGAGATGCCCAACTCCAGCTCACTCTGCCATTCCGTCTGGAGTAAGGGCGAGGCCAGAGTGACTGGGAGCCCCCTGCGAGGTTCACAGTCCGGAGGCCCAGGGTCACTACAGGTCCAGGCCCGATCGGAGAACCAGAGAACGCTCTCCCGCCCGCACTGCACGGTGGCATTATTAAAGGCCAATTGGCAGCAGCTCTCTCCCGGCTTGTCCGGTCTGCCTATCAAGGAAAGGCACACACTCTAGAGAGAGAGAGAGAGAGAGAGAGAGAGAGAGAGAGAGAGAGCAGCCCACTGCCGGAGAGCTCAGGTCGTTACAATACAGTCCTGATACACCAGGAGAGCGGGTTTGATCCTTGGTCAGGCCAACGAATGCGTAAGTCAGTAAATGCAACAACAAATCCATCTCTCTGTCTCTCCTCCCTCATCCCCGCTCTGCCTTTCCTCCACCCCCCCCCCCACCCCCAGCCTCTGGTGTTAAACTGCCTATAACAGAAGCTCTACGTTTAGGGGAGCCAGCTGGTGTTAAGGCTCCAGTTCTAGCCAGCCAACCCCACCCCCACCCCCCATCCCCATCTCCCAGGAGTCCCCGCTGGGCAGCACTAGGACCCTAAGTCTCCTGGGCACTCACTACTGGGTGAGGAAGGATATATCTTCCACCTGGAAGAAATGAAATGACAACTGCTACAGATGAATTTCAGCACAGTTATCCCACAAATTTCCAGGAACTACGTGTGCAAGAGTTTGGCCGTAGGTACAATTTTTTTACTCTTTCTTTTCCAACCTCAATGTGTGTATTCTTGTACTCATATCAAAAGTTAGCTTGAGAGGACTGTTATATGTCTGCTCAGATGCCAGATAAGGTATGACTTGGTTGTCCTTTTGTGACTCCATCTCTCTCATGGCTGCATGTGATGAAACAAGATTCCTTTTCCTCTCTGGGCCTTCCAGGTGACAGGTGGACACAAGTGCGTCTCCTCAGGAACATCCTACCACAGCACCAGATCCATGTGCAATTGCAAGCGACCCGCCAGCGCTTAAAAGAAGCGAATGAGATTCAACATACTAGAAGGCTGGAGTGACTGTAGAATTCAGCACCCAGACAAGAAGGCTGATGCAAGCAAAGGAGACCACTATGAATAATCCAACCAGAATAGCAGACGGAAACTAGCAAAGCGACGTCCGAGCAAAACCCCTCCACCCATTCCATCTTCTAGCAATCCTGTTTCTGTAGTAAATTTGCTCCAAAAATTAACAGGACACAGCCTGAAAGGAGCAGGATCAGACCACTAAGTGACTCATCCTTTTATTCATTCATTCAATAAGCATGCATTCAGCACCTTCTGTGGGCCAGGAACTTTACTGGGCACTGATGAATAATCACAGATAAAGCAAATATCTGTGCTTGTAGTCCTTGCCTTTAAGAAATAGAAAATGGGGAAACATACATAACTCAAATAATTCCAAGATGTGACTTTGAATGCTTTAAGGGAAACAAAAAGCTTTGGAAGAAAGAGAAACCTACTCAAGACACGCTGTTCAGGAAAGACCTCTCTGGACTGGTGACACTTGACTGTCACTCGAAAGCCAAGTCGGATTGGCCCTGAGAGTGGCTGGGGGACAGGAAGTAGAGGAGGAGCATTGCAAGCTCAGGGAAACAGCATGTGCAAAGGCCCTGTGGTGGGGGAAAGTTCTAAGTGAGAACATGAAGACCGGTTTGCTTACAGTTTCGTGAAGAAAAGAATGAGTGTTTAAAGCAGACTGGAGAGTCCAGAAGTCTGGCTTTCCTTACCTAGAATCTGCAGGTGAAAGAACAAGAGAACTATAACCGCCAGGACACGCAGCTGAGTTGATTCTGTAAGCACGTATTCCTCTGTCTCCTCTTAGCACAAGCCCCCGCCCCCCAGTGAGGGACAGGAAGTCAAAGACGGAAAAAGGGTACCGACACCAGGAAAAGCCACCTGTGCACATCTGCTCCTCTGTCACAACGCTGTGGTGAGGGACGGAGAGCAGGAGGGAGGCCTGGGTGCACGACTATCCTCCCCACACGACAAGCCTCCCCCCTGGGGCATCGCTGGGTTTACCTGTGCAGAATTCGGACCTGCTGTGTCTTTCTTCTGAATCGTCCGAAGTCCTTGTGGTGCAAGCCTTGTCCACGTGACCACAGCACAAGGGGGAAATTCCAGACAACTTATACAGTACTTTCAAGTTCAAGTGAAATGGAAAATACAGATTGCACAATTATTGACAGAGGAAAAAGAGTGCACTTCTGTCCAAAGTCAAACGACAAGGAACCTAAAGTTGGATGCATATTCCCGGGCGTCAGGGTTTTATCACGAACAAAAGCAAGCACAAATCCAGGGGAGTAATTAGAGGTCAGAGAGAAGCCCTTTTCAAATTTAAAAAAAAAAAAGTATTAAGCCTAAACATGAATTAATTTTAAAAGAAATGAGACTCCAGCATAATTTGGGGGTCCAGGAACACTTTGAGCTTTATTCTAGTGTTTTGGGTTCAGCAAAATACATTTTGCCAAACGTTTTCCCCCTTAATTCAGAAAAGGCATGCATATTTCAAAGGAAATTTAATCCATATGTTTCTGATTCATTTACACTTAATTCATCAAAATGTTGTTTTGTAAGAGTTATTCGGTGTCCAAGAAGTCTTATAAGACTCTTCTCTTTGAACCAGAAAGCCCTGCGCTGCCAGGACGCGATGGAACTTTATATGCACAGAGAGTAGGACCCGGTGTCCCTCTAGGAAGCTTGGCCTGCACACTGGACCCTGCTCCCAGAGTGATGAGGTCAAGAGTAACAAGTAATGCTTAAATTAGTAGGGAGCCTTGAGAGAGATAAAGAGCAAACTGCCAAAGAGCACTCCGCGGCGAAGCGAACTCATCATCCTGTGATTGAGACGCAGCGTTCGTTTTCATTTTTCATTATGAAAAACCATTCCAACGCTTCAACAAGAAAATGAAGGACTTTGGTCCTCGGCATGGAATGTTATACTTGGTTATTAACCATGAAAAAATATGTTATTTTATAAAACAATAGCAAAACCTGTATTTCCTCTGGTATTTCAAGTATTTTGTTAGACGAATCGTGAGCTTCCTCAATTTTCTTTAGTCCTTCACCACTTGTTTTGGACCTTGAGAATGCTTTGTTGGGTTTTTTTTTTTTTTTCATCTAATTGATGTTCAAGTTTTTCCACTAACCAGTAGGCTTTTTCTCTTTGGGCATGTAGTCTTGCTTAACTTCCAAGGCTTCAGATAGTGATTCTTCTGCCTTCTTCACAAAAATAAAACAAATAAGCTTGCCAACTCTGCATTTAAAGCCATACTACCCTGCGGTGCATTTGCCATGCTTATTAACTTGATGGGGCATATATTGTGGAAATAGTTCAAAACAGCTTTTCCAATGAGCCAAACATGACGACGCAGTCACAGCGCTGCCCCCCCATAGATGTGGGAACGCCCCCAGTCTCTTGAACGACAATGAGATACAATTGTGTAAAAAGACAGACCTCATCAGATTTAAAAAGGCTATAAAGATTCCCTATGATTGAAACCATGAAATGGTTCGGTGAAAAGAACTTGAGTAAAATATTAAGTAGTAAACAAAAGTGGTTGCTGTTAGTGTATTTTAAATAATCAATTTAAACTAAAAAACATGGTTTGTAAAAGGTACACACTGTGGCCTTATATTATTTGATAATATTATTCATTATGAACCTTCATATAATGACAACCTAGTGATACCTACTGATCTGTTAACTCTTTTTTAATCTAAAATATTAGTGTTACGTAACTTAAATGAACTTCAATTTTCTTTAAAAAAAAAAAAAAACTTTCCCACTTATCTGCACAAAATTTTGCTAAGTGCAACCTACAATTTAAAGACAAATTTTGATGAATACGGGAACTTATCGAGAGCCTAGTATGCACACAACATTTTTTCAACCCTAAAAGGTTTACCTATGTAGTACAAGCTATAAGATTTGAAACTAACAGAGTTGTCTTATCTCTTACTAATAATTATAGCAAGAGAAAGAGGCACCTACAAACAGAATGTGGGTAAGTCCCAGCCCTACCGTATAGGAACTATGTTTCTTTTAGGCATTACTTTTTTAAATTTCTATGAGCCAGTTTCCTCATCCATAAAATCGGCAAAATATTATTCTTATCTCAAAGAGCAAGGATTAAATAATATATGTGTATTAAGGTATCACTAGCTGCTCCAACAAATAAATGCCCAAGTATATAACTCCCACATGAGAAGCACGTACTCCCCACACATGTACAATCCTAAATGCATATTCCTGATTGTCAGAGGGCTCTAGTCCAAGAAGGAACATTGGAACCAAGGATCTCTGTGTCTTGTAACCCCACCCTTTTCAACACATCACCTCCAAGCTTGTTGTGTTGTCTGCATCAAGCCAGCAGAGAAGGAAATAACACAAGCCCCATAGTGGGTGGGTTTACGGACTAGGCATAGAAGTGGTACATGTCACCACTATTCACATTCCATTGGCAAGAACTAACTCACCCATTGATGCCTAATTACGAACCAGGATGGGAATGTCCTCATTTAGGTTTCCAAGAAGAGGAAGCAGGATGGGAGGAAATTAGCCAGGCTTTGCCACACCTGAGGTATATAGTACTCTTCTGCCATGTAATTCATACTTAGCTATCACCATTCCTTATCAAGTGTCTCTTAATTGAAGACCTTTATCTTGGGAAACCTGCACATGAAAAAAGCTTCGTACACTCAGTACTAGGTATATCCAATAGGGCTCTAAACAAAGACTATCTATGCACATTCTTTAATAATACTGTGATAAAAATCATCAAAAAGGTTTTTCTCAGAATTCAAATGTCAAAGATCAAGCTTAGCAAATGAGAGCAAAATCCTTAGATAGTTGCCTTTCCAATATAGTACAGCAAACCTCAAGCTGCCATGCAAATTCCTGCGTCATATTATCACCCTATCGCAACGGTGTGTGAGTTAGAACAGTTTTTGTTTATGCATAGAGCATCCATGGTCTTACTGTATTATTGCTTTCTGCCACGGACTAGCGCTCATGTGAGCCGCTGAAAGCTTCAAATACTTTCCTTCAAGTAAAGGTCTAAAACTGTCCCCATCTACCTAGGGCAATGCGAA
Organism: Glossophaga mutica; assembly: GCA_039655065.1. Taxonomy (NCBI): domain Eukaryota; kingdom Metazoa; phylum Chordata; class Mammalia; order Chiroptera; family Phyllostomidae; genus Glossophaga; species Glossophaga mutica. Next base: position 6,338,225 of record CM077305.1, read on the forward strand.
AGACCTTGTAAAAAGATCCTTCCTTTCTTGCCAGCGGAATTGCTTTTTCAAAAACCTAAATTCAAAGGAAATTTCAAGATTTTTCAGGGTCTGTCTGGTTCTAATGGGAAACCATTGCCAATCCAAAGACAGATTTCAGCAGCTTTGAAAAGAGTTAATTAAAATCACCCTGTTCTTAACTTGCCTCTTTTTCTGTCTCTTTCGTTGGCCCAACTTGTCCATTAGTATAATATTAAACAAATGAAAACAAAAGAAAAAAATGAAACGAGGTTCTTTCTGTGCATATTTCTAAGACCAGGCAGGGTGAGCTCCAAACCACGTCTCCAAAGCCAAAATAGTCGGGAAAATAAAGCAGCTTTTTAGCTGATTGAAAACTACTTGAACTCGAGGCTTGTTTTACATAGCCCAAACAATTCATACCCTTGCAGTTTAAAACGTAGTGGCACAGGAGATGCTACTCAAACGCAGCCCTTTCTCCCTCAGACGAGGCTTTTAGGGGCCTGCGGGACACCCCAAGGGAAGCAATGCACCTCCGCGTCCTCTCGGGCCGCGTTAGCCAGGCCTTACAACTATTTCTCCCCCAATAACTTGTTAACCTGGAAAAATAAAGCTTTCCCGAACGTCCCCGACAACCTTGGCTTTCTGATCATGTGATCAGAGAAAGAAACACACTCTGGCTTTCATTAGTTTGAGGACATCTGCAAGCTTACACCGAAAAACAATCTCAGTGGCTGATCGTGTTCCCGCGTCTGGACCAAACAGTGTTAGTGTCAACAACCGCCGTCAACAGCATGGCTGGGGCTAACGTAAACATTTCAGAAATCATAAGCTTAATATCGTTGTTCAGAAGTTGGACCAAGCTGTGACTAAACTCCTCTGCACTCGAGACCGCAGGCTAGGGACTGACTTTGATACATTTCCAGACCGAAAGTGCGTCCAAACCTGCACGCTGGGAGAAAAGGAAACGTTCCTGGCATGGGGCGGACATGTGGCAATATGTACCTTCGGTGAGTGGATCGGTGGGGGACACCGAACAAAGGGCCGGCCCGCCCCCGCCCCCG